>CAWUFW010002069.1:0-1235000 GCA_963921515.1 Calotriton arnoldi | reverse complement strand
ATAATAATTGTTATGGTCAACTAATTCAAAAATTACAGTCCAATGACAGTATAATCATCAGAAAGTCTGATAAGGGTGGCAACGTGGTCTTATGGCCACGTGAAATGTATTTGGAAGAAGCGTATGGGCACCTTAATGATCGCAACTGTTACAAGCACAGCGACATGAAAATAATGAAACAGGCTTGGAGTGAAGTCTATCTCAAACTTGTAGCATGGAAGGGAATGGGACTGCTCAGTGGAGATGAATTCAAGTTTTTAAAAAATGACCATCCAGTTATACCGGTCATTTACTTCATCCCGAAAATTCATAAGGATGCCACTAAGCCGCCTGGTCGACCAATTATCTCAGCACGTAACAGTATCCTGGAAAATACATCTAGATATGTGGACTTTTTCTTGCAAGAGCATGTTAAACAACTGTCCTCATACATCCAGGATACGAGTGACTTCCTCCGCAAGTTGAACGATGGTACTTGGCAAGATGATTATCTCCTCATTACCCTGGATGTCAACTCCTTATACACGAGTATATTCCACCGTGATGGCACCAAGGCAGTGGAGTATTTTTTAAACAAAAGACCTTTGTGCATGCTGAACCATAATAAGATGTTGTTGAATATGATTTCAATATGTTTAACTAACAATTATTTCATGTTCAATCATCTGGTGTACCAACAAATGAGAGGGGTTGCGATGGGGGCTTGCTGCTCCCCAAGTTATGCTTGCCTTCATATGGGCCTTTGGGAGGAGCAAGTCCTTAGCAACAAATTCAAAGATGTCATGGTCAAGAATGTAATTAGATGGTACCGCTTCATTGATGACTTGTTCCTTGTGTGGCGGGGCAGTGAGGAAGGAGCACTGGCTTTTATTAACCGAATCAATGACAACGAGCTTAATTTGCAGTTTGTTTCTCATGTCAGTAGAGAAAGAGTCAACTTTTTGGATGTAGAAGTCTATATCAAACATGGAAAATTAGAGACCACCTTGCACCGTAAGCCAACTGCGGGCAACACTATCTTACATGCTACGAGTCATCATCCTGAACATCTGATTCGCAGCATTCCCTATGGAGAGATGCTGCGAATCAGAAGGATCTGTAGCATAGAATCCGAATGTATCACAGCACAATTGGAGAGCAAAAAACGTTTTGTGTCCAGGGGTTATACTGCTGAGATGGTGGACAAAGCCATCAGCAAAACTGGTATAATCACTAGATCACAAGCTCTTGAACCTAGGAGGTTGAATCAGTTGTCTGATAGTGTTAAACAAATTAATGAACCACCACGCCTGATTCTAACATATAATAGGCAGCACCGCACGATACGCAAGTTAATCAACAAGAATTGGGCTGTGGTTCGTAGTGATCCAATAATAGGTGATTCCCTTCCAAAAACACCTGCAATCACATTTGGCAAAGCTCGATCAATGAGTGATATGCTGGTCAAGAGTAGTCCTGAGATTTTAACTACCAAATCTTGGCTTCAAAATGTCAAAGGCTTCTTTCGGTGTACCACATGCAAAGCGTGTAAATATGGTAAGAATAAAACAACCATAATCAGTCCATTTAAAGAAATGCCCATCTCTATACCTAGGAGGTTGACGTGCAAAACTGAATATGCTGTATATGTGCTGGAGTGTTCGTGTGGCCTGCAATATGTGGGTAGTACCAAGTTGGAGGTCCACAAACGAATACTCCAGCACATTAGAGCAATCAAAAATAGTGATGCAGCGTATCCTGTTGCGCGACACTTTAAAGATATTCATGATAACTGTCTCGACCATCTCAGTTATTTTGTGATTGACACTGTGCCACCATTAAGAAGAGGAGGTAATCGAGAATCTCTACTGAGAAAATTAGAGACAAAATATATACTGGAATTAGATACTAAGGTGCCCAATGGGCTTAATTCCAGTGATGACCTCTATACATGTCTGTGAGTCAACATGTAGATTGTTGAGCAGCAATTTCTGTATCTCCATAAGTCAAACTCCTCCTCAGATTTTTAGATCTTTTTACATTTTATATTTAAAACTCTTATCCCAACCTTAATTTTAATGATAATTCACATGGATTCACTATACATATTTTTATGCACATTTGCACATATATGGTTTTTATGTAGTACACGGTTTTCATATATAAAACATTATGATGTGGATACAATCTATAGATCAAATTATTGGAAGTATGGTAAGGCCAAATATTTTTGTTATTGTGTGTCACCGAGTGATGATGCAATCGGGTAAGAGGCAGAAATACATTAGTAAGAGATGGTGTCTTACCTGCAGGATTAGTCCAATTATCGGGATTTTACCTTGATAGATGTGGCCCACTTGGGCACAATGGACCTGTCGGGATATAGGCATTAGTACTTCTTGGCCTATGGTCTAGTCAATCATATTATACATAAACGCCATATGGCACTGTCACCTAGCCGAGGGCATTATCTGTGATTGGTCTAGGTGAAACAGCCATGTTGTCTTTGAAAGTGTTTTTAAAGTGTATGATTTTTAATATGCATTTTTTTTTAAACGTATCAAATTGCTGACTTTTGCACATAAATTTTAACAATATAGGCCTTACTGAGGGGTACATTGCATTTGCAACTAGACTCTTTTCCAAAAATCTGTTTTAAAGTGTATATGATTTTTAATATGCATTTATTTAAAAATGTATTTAATTGCAGAATTTGCACATTAATATTAACGATATATGCTTTATCTAATGTTACATTGCATTTCGCAATCAGATGTTTCTTCCATGTCTATTATGAGCCCGTGGTCACATGGTTATTGCACTGTCACTTTAAAAATGTATGATCACTCCTCATGGCGTCATGTGATCAAGGCCTTTCAGAGGCCGAAACGCGTCATGGCAGCAGTGCGTGGTCAAAGAAAATAAATCTTTTGCACTGAATTTGGGTCCGTACCGTCTTTCCTAAGAGTTTGGATTCTGTGGCGGATTGCGTGTGCATATACACACATATATACACACATATATACATACATATATACACATATATATACACATATATATATACATATATATATATACATATATATACATATATATACATATATATATATATATATATATACACATATATATATATATATATACATATATATACATATATATACATATATATATATATATATATATACATATATATATATATACATTATCTACTGGCGGTCGCCAGTAGATAGTTATAGTTAAAACCTATTATCCATAGGAAATCCGCGACATTCTATTTGAAATAACGTTGGCGCCGGTTGACGAATCTTCGCGAAAGTTTCCAACTTGTTGGGGCGCTCCAGTCCGCTCCTATCCTGAAAGTCTTGGGGTGATACGTCAAGCGGGGCCGAGAAAAAGGGGGTCCCAAAACGCATTTTCCCCATTCATTTTTCCATAGGAACCTTTAGTCGCAGCTACAGCCCGAACTGCTGAACGGAATTACACCAAATTTGGCAAAGAGGTAGCCCTTGGTTCAGTGTCGTGCCTTTTGCTTAAATGGTGTAAATCCGTTCAGTAGTTCCTGAGAAAATCAAAAGTAAAGTCACATATATATCTGGGCGGAGCCTAACCACACATGTCATCGTGAGATCTGATTGGCTGTCAGCACTTCATCCTGGAATTGCTGGCAGCCATCTTGGGACCAATATAAATGATAGTACCTCATTGAAATGCATTGTAGTGAATAGAAGATTTTGAGGGTCACCAAAAGGAGAACTATAAAGGGTGATAACAGGCTTTAGTTACATTAGAATTTATTTGTTGATGGTACCATACTAATTTTAGGAATTGTGGTGTATTCTAAGGTGATTTTACCATGTGAAAAACCTTCTGCTGGGATATCATGAATCATGTTTGAGAGAACACTATTTTCTCATGCTTGTCCCATGGAGGTTTGGAAGGTGCTCCAGAAGCTAAAATGAGAGCATATTTTCTGTAAATTCACTTTATCTTTCTCACTCATGTGAGAATGAAGTCTGACATTCTCAGTAAAACATGTACATCCAACAAGGGCAGAGACTGTCAGTTGATTCCTTTGTGTTCTACTGCAGCTTCCCAGAGTGTTCTAAAGAACAACTAGAGTGCTAACAGCCTTACTTATGACAAAAGTATGGCACACCTGAAGCCATCTTGATTGGAATAAACTGGTAACACTTAAAACATTTAATTTAAAAAGGAACAAAATGATGGGGTTCATTTTGTCATAGAAATTATGGTTAGTGCTGTAGAAAGAAAAATTAGGACATATTTCAAGTGTGATCTCAAATATCTTCCTGTTATATTTCAACAGGAGCAGCCTGCCAGTTGATGCCTTTGTGTTCTACTGCAGCTTCCCAGAGTGTTCTAAAGAACAACTAGAGCGCTAACAGCCTTACTTATGACAAAAGTATGGCACACCTGAAGCCATCTTGATTGGAATAAACCGGTAACACTTAAAACATTTAATTTAAAAAGGAACAAAATGAGGGGTTCTTTTTGAAATAGAAATTATGGTTAGTGCTGCAGAAAGAAAAATTAGGGCATGTTTTAAGTGAGATCTCAAATCCTCTTCTATTTCATAAAAAAATTCTGACATGCAGACTGAAACAATCACTTTCAATACCAGCAGCAGACTACCAGTTAACTCCCTGGTGAGCAGTAGCTTTACTCCAGTGATCTAATGAGCAACTAGAGTGCTAACATTCTGAATTTATGGCAGATGTGAGACATCTGAATGCCTTCTTGATGGAATCAAAGTAAAAACTCAAAGCATTTCCTACTGAGGAGACTGCAGTAAATGAAGAAATTAGGAAACTTCATAACAAAGAAGTCTTCCAAGATGGCCACCAGTGAAAAAAGAGCCCAAATGTAGCACAAATATTACCCAGATGTAGCCCACATATAGCCCAATGACAAAAGTGTGCAAAACACTTTTTATTTTTAGTTTTTTGCAGTTTTATGTAGTGCAGACTGGTCAGGTATTGGAGCATTGCATCTTAAAACATGACCCCCTACACTACACAAGCACCACTGCACTATCCTAAACCCTAAAACACTACCCCCAGCACGACCCCTACACTACCCAAACACCACTGCACTAACCTAAATCCTAAAACACTACCACCAGCACGACCACCTACACTACCCAAACACTACTGCACTACCCTAAAACATGACCCCCTATACTACACAAACACCACTGCACTACCCTAAACCCTAAAACACTACCCCCAGCACGACCCCCTACACTACACAAGCACCACTGCACTACCCTAAACCCTAAAACACTACCCCCAGCACGACCCCCTACACTACACAAACACCACTGCACTACCCTAAACCCTAAAACACTACCCCCAGCACGACCCCTACACTACCCAAACACCACTGCACTAACCTAAATCCTAAAACACTACCCCCAGCACGACCCCCTACACTACCCAAACACCACTGCACTACCCTAAAACATGACCCCCTACACTACAGAAACACCACTGCACTTTTCCTAAACCCTAAAACACCAGCCCCCAGCACGACCCCCTACACTACACAAGCACCACTGCACTACCCTAAACCCTAAAACACTACCCCCAGCACGACCCCCTACACTGCCCAAACACCACTGCACTGCCCTAAACCCTGAAACACTACCCCTAGCACGACCCCCTACACTGCCCGAACACCACTGCACTGCCCTAAACCCTGAAACACCACCCCTTCACGACCCCCTACACTGCCCGAACACCACTGCACTGCCCTAAACCCTGAAACACCACCCCCAGCATGACCCCCTACACTGCCCGAACACCACTGCACTGCCCTAAACCCTGAAACACCACCCCCAGCATGACCCCCTACACTGCCCGAACACCACTGCACTGCCCTAAACCCTGAAACATCACCCCCAGCAAGACCCCCTACACTGCCCGAACACCACTGACCTAAACCCTGAAACACCACCCCCAGCACGACCCCCTACACTGCCCGAACACCACTGCACTGCCCTAAACCCTGAAACACTACCCCCAGCATGACCCCCTACACTGCCCGAACACCACTGCTCTGCCCAAACCCCTGAAACACCAGCCCCAGCACGACCCCCTACACTGCCCGAACACCACTGCACTGCCCTAAACCTTGAAACACCAGCCCCTGCACGACCCCCTACACTGCCCGAGCACCACTGCACTGCCCTAAACCCTGAAACACCAGCCCCAGCACGACCCCCTACACTGCCCGAACACCACTGCACTGCCCTAAACCCTGAAACACCAGCCCCTGCACGACCGCCTACACTGCCCGAACACCACTGCACTGCCCTAAACCCTGAAACACCAGCCCCAGCACGACCCCCTACACTGCCCGAACACCACTGCACTGCCCTAAACCGTGAAACACCAGCCTCAGCACGACCCCCTACACTGCCTGAACACCACTGCACTGCCCTGAACCCTGAAACACCAGCCCCAGCACAACACCCTACACTGCCCGAACACCACTGCACTGCCCTAAACCCTGAAAGACCACCCCGTGCATGACCCCCTACACTGCCCGAACACCACTGCACTGCCCTAAACCCTGAAACACCACCCCCAGCGCGACCCCTACACTGCCCGAACACCACTGCACTGCCCTAAACCCTGAAACACCACCCCTGCACAACCCCCTACACTGCTCGAACACTACTGCACTGCCCTAAACCCAGAAACACCATCCCCAGCACGACCCCCTATACTGCACGAACACCACTGCACTGCCCTAAACCCTGAAACACTACCCCCAGCAAGACCCCCTACACTGCCCGAACACCACTGCACTGCCCTAAACTCTGAAACATCACCCCCAGCAAGACCCCCTACACTGCCCTAAACCCTGAAACACCATCCCCAGCAAGACCCTCTACACTGCCCGAACACCACTGCACTGCCCTAAACCCTGAAACACCAGCCCCAGCACGACCCCTACACTGCCCGAACACCACTGCACTGCCCTAAACCCTGAAACACCACCCCCTGCACGACCCCCTACACTGCCCGAACACCACTGTACTGCCCTAAACCCTGAAACCCCACTCCCAGCATGACCCCCTACACTGCCAGAACACCACTGCACTGCCCTAAACCCTGAAACACCACCCCTGCACGACCCCCTACACTGCCCGAACACTACTGCACTGCCCTAAACCCTGAAACACCACCCCCAGCACGACCCCCTACACTGCACGAACACCACTGCACCGCCCTAAACCCTGAAACACTACCCCCAGCAAGACCCCCTACACTGCCCGAACACCACTGCACTGCCCTAAACCCTGAAACATCACCCCAGCAAGACCCCCTACACTGCCTGAACACCAATGCCCTAAACCCTGAAACACCACCCCCAGCAAGACCCCCTACACTGCCTGAACACCAATGCCCTAAACCCTGAAACACCACCCCCAGCAAGACCCCTACACTGCCCGAACACCACTGCACTGTCCTAAACCCTGAAACACCACCCCCAGCAAGACCTCCTACACTGCCCGAACACCACTGCACTGCCCTAAACCCTGAAACACCACCCCCAGCATGACCCCCTACACTGCCCAAACACCACTGCTCTGCCCAAAACCCTGAAACACCAGCCCCAGCACGACCCCCTACACTGCCCGAACACCACTGCACTACCCTAAACCCTGAAACACCAGCCCCAGCACGACCCCCTACACTGCCCGAACACCACTGCACTGCCCTAAACCCTGAAACACCACCCCAGCACGACCCCCTACACTGCCCGAACACCACTGCACTGCCCTAAACCCTGAAACACCAGCCCCAGCACAACCCCGTACACTGCCCGCACACCACTGCACTGCCCTAAACCCTGAAACACCAGCCCCAGCACAACCCCGTACACTGCCCGAACACCACTGCACTGCCCTAAACCCTGAAACACCAGCCCCAGCACGACCGCCTACTCTGCCCGAAAACTACTGCACTGCCCTAAACCCTGAAACACCACCCCCAGCAAGACTACCTACACTGGCCGAACACCACTGCACTGCCCTAAACCCTGAAACACCACCCCTGCATGACCCCCTACACTGCCCAAACACTACTGCTCTGCCCTAAACCCTGAAACACCAGCCCCAGCACCACCCCCTACAATGCCCGAACACCACTGTACTGCCCTAAACCCTGAAACACCACCCCTGCACAGCCCCTACACTGCCCGAACACCACTGCACTGCCCTAAACCCTGAAACACCACCCCTGCACGACCCCCTACACTGCCCGAACACCACTGCACTGCCCTAAACCCTGAAACACCACCCCTGCACACCCCCTACACTGCCCAAACACCACTGCACTGCCCTAAACCCTGAAACACCACCCCCAGCACGACCCCCTACACTGCCCGAACACCACTGCACTGCCCTAAACCCTAAAACACCACCCCCAGCACGACCCCCTACACTGCCCGAACACCACTGCACTGCCCTAAACCCTAGAACACTACCACCAGCATGACCCCCTACACTACCCGAACACCACTGCACTACCCTAAACCCTAAAATACTCCCCCAGCACGACCCCCTACACTCCCCGAACACGACTGCACTGCCCTAAACACTAAAACACTCCCCCAGCACGACCCCCTACACTACCCGAACACCACTGCACTGCCCTAAACCCTAAAACACTACCCCCGCATGACCCCCTATACTACCCAAATACCAATGCACTACCCTAATCCCTAAAACACTACCCCCGCACAACCCCCTACACTACCCAAAGACCACTGCACTACCCTAAACTCTAAAACAATACCCCCTGCACGACTCCCTACACTACCCAAAGACCTCTGCACTACCCTAAACCCTAAAACACGACCTCCTACACTACACAAACACCACTGCACTACCCTAAACCCTAAAAACTACCCCCAGCACGAACCCCTACACTACCCAAACACCACTGCACTACCCTAAACTATAAAACACTACCCCCAGCAGTACCCCTACGCTACCCAAACACCACTGCACTACCCTAAACCCTAAAACACTACCCCCAGCAGTACCCCCTACACTACCCAAACACCATTGCACTACCCAAACCCTAAAACACTACCCCCAGCAGTATCCCCTACACTACCCAAACACCACTGCACTACCCTAAACCCTAAAACACTAACCCCAGCACGACCCCCTACACTACCCAAACACCACTGTACTACCCTATACCCTAAAACACTCCCCCAGCACGACTCCCTACACTACCCAAACACCACTGCACTACCCTAAACCCTAAATCTACCCCCAGCATGACCCCTACACTACACAAACACCACTGCACTACCCTAAACCCTAAAACACTACCCCCAGCATGACCCTCTTCACTACCTAAACACAACTGCACAATTTGTTACAGGCGTTGCAACGCAGGCCTGTGGTGCTTACTGGAAGTACCTGGTGGGCTAGTTGGGCCCCAGGGACTCTCAGGTTTCAAGGTGACCTAATCCCCCAACTTAAAACGCGCCACGGGCGCGTTTGCACAGTGGTGAAGGGAGGGGCGGGGCTTCAGGTGACATGTGCGCAAACACGCCCTGTGGTGCGTTTTAAGTTGGGGAGTTAATTCTCTTTGAATCCTGGGGGCCAACTAGCCCACCAGGTACCTTCAGTAAGCACAACTGAGTTGCGTTGCAGAGAGGTGAAAAAAGGTGCGTGGCCTCTCTGCAACTCAGCTCTGTGGTCCTAACTGTAGGTACCTGGGGGGCTAGTTGGGCCCCAGGGACCCTCAGGATTCAAGGGGACTTAATCCCGCAACTTAAAACGCGCCACGGGGCGCGTTTGCACACATGTCACCTCAGGCCCCCCCTCCCTTCACCACTGTGCAAACGCGCACTGGCTCTGGTTAGTCAGAGTCAGTTACCACCAGTACCCGTCTGAAAAAGTTGTGGGCACAGGATGATTTTGCAACAAGGCCTCTTTCTGCTCCTCTGTTGGTTCTTTCTGCACATCTTTTGCTTCTTTCTGTGCGTTTTTCTTCTTTCTTCACATGTCCTACCTCTGTTGGCATAGTTAGAAACTAGCATTTAAAAAAACCTTTGAAATTCACTTAAAAAATCATAGGTTTCAGGCACGTTATAGTTAGAAATTAGCATTTAAAAAACCTTTGAAATTCACTGAAAAAATCATAGGTTTCAGGCACGTTATAGTTAGAAATTAGCATTTAAAAACCTTTGAAATTCACTGAAAAAACCATAGGTTTTAGGGACAGTTATAGTTAGTTGGACATTGCACTCGTACAAAACCCGTGAAATTCCCCTGTTATAGTTAGTTCAGCTAACTATAACTCGCGCCCCGCAATGCACTGCTGATGACGTCACATATTACATCACTCATGACATGGTCAGTGACATCACTGATGACATCACTGATGACATCTCAAATGACATCACTGATGACATCATCCATGTGATAATTTCATGCATCTTCTCACACCCTAATATAACTTTTGATACACCCACTCTAAATTACAGACTGCCATTCTCAACACCATAGACACTCCAACACTAAAAACTACATACCCACTCACTGATTCTTAGGTCTACACACACATCCACTCACTCACCTGTACAGTCACTCATACTTACAGTCACTCAGTACAGGACTATCATATGCACTCATACACCTATATAAACACTCACACACCGCCACTCATCCATAGAGGTACTCACACACCTAGTCAGTCATGCAAAAAATTAATCACACACCCATTTACTCACCTATACAGTTATACACACACCAGCTCACTTACTCATACAAATACTAGCACATTCTTACGCTCTTATACAATAACTGATACAAGCACACACGCATCCATACAGCCACTCTCACAATAACACACTCTCACTTATAGCCATTTAAATACTCTAACACACATATATACTGCCTTTTACATATGTAGTTACTCGCACATGTACCACTGAGATATACATTCACTCACTAACACACCCATACACACACTCACCCACCCAAGCAGTCCATCACAGATGCACTCTTGAAATCATGCACCCAGTGAATCACCCACTCACACATCTATGTATAGAGTCCACACACCCCACCCACACAAACACTCAGGCAGCCATACAGATACTCAGAGAACCAATCAATAACCCATATAGACACTCATGTAGCTATTCGCAAATCCATGCATCCACTTACACACCAACAAACAGACGGATACAGACATTCACACAGTTTAGTCACTAACCCATGCATTCAGTAAGATACGTTTAATCACTCACTTGTAGAGTCAGTCACTCACGTACTAAATCATCCATTCAGACACTTATACACCCACTCATTCTTCAATACGCCTTTCCCTATATATATTAAACATATTTAAACTTTACAGAAACACACAGTCACTGGATGATGTCATCAGTGATGTCATCAGTGATGTCATTTGAGATGTCATCAGTGATGTCATCAGTGATGTCACTGACCATGTCATGAGTGATGTAATATGTGACGTCATCAGCAGTGCATTGCGGGGCGCGAGTTATAGTTAGCTGAACTAACTATAACAGGGGAATTTCACGGGTTTTGTACGAGTGCAATGTCCAACTAACTATAACTGTCCCTAAAACCTATGGTTTTTTCAGTGAATTTCAAAGGTTTTTAAATGCTAATTTCTAACTATAACGTGCCTGAAACCTATGGTTTTTCAGTGAATATATATATACATATATATATACGTATACACATATATATACATATATACACATATACATACACATATATACATATTATCTACTGGCGGTCGCCAGTAGATAGTTATAGTTACAACCTATTATCCATAGGAAATCCGCGACATTCTATTTGAAATAACTCTCTTGCCGGTTGACGTATCTTCGCAAAATTTTCAAACTTTGTGGGGCGCTCCGGTCCGCTCCTACCCTGAAAGTCTCGGGGGATTCGTCAAGCGGGGGCTGAGAAAAAGGGGGTCCCAAAACGCGTTTTCCCCATGCAATTTTCCCATAGGAAACTTTAGACACGGCTACAGCCCGAACTGCTGAACGGAATTACACCAAATTTGGCAAAGAGGTAGTTCTTGGTTCAGAAAGAACCCTTTTGTTAAATGGTGTAAATCCGTTCAGTAGTTGCTGAGAAAATCAAAAGTAAAAAGTACATATATATCTATGGCACGCGTCGGATTCGCGCACCCTCCCGATCACGAGCTGCATGCTAATGCTGCAGCTGGCTGTCAACACTCCAAATCAGGAAGTGTTGGCAGCCATTTTGTCCTCGGTAGAACCGAGGGACAGAATCAAGTGCGCAAAGCGCAAAAGGGGGCAGGGTAGAAACACCCTGACCCCCTAGGTCTGCTCAGGGGGTCCCACAAGGACCCCCTGGGCAAAAAAATATTTTTTTTTAAAAATCGGCAGGATGCGCTCAGGGTGCGCGGATCCTGCCGAGAAAATCGAACCGCGGTCTCCGCGCTTCGATGTAAATTTGCCCCGGGTGGCCCAAGTCCCGGGGGCATGCGGGAGGTGTAAATTGTTTATATGGGGGCCTCTAAGGCCCCTAAGCCCCGGGGACCGCCACCCCCGGGGCTTAATTAAAAATGGTGCGGGAGGGCTCTCCTGCCCTCCCGCAGCCCCGGGGACCGCCACCCCCGGGGCTTCTTTTTTAAATTTAAAATAATGTGTGGGGGCTCCAGCCCCCACACGCCCGGGACCACCACCTCCCCGGGGCACATAGAAAATAAATGTGGGGGTCCGTTACGGACCCCGAGCCTCGAGGACCACCACCTCCCCGGGCTGTGCAATTCAAGGGAGGGGGGCCGCGCGGCCCCTCCTGGAGCCAGTGATGGCCCTGGGGACCGCCACCCCCAGGGCCGGCTCCTGCAGTGTCCCGGGTGCCTACCCCGGACACTGTAGTTTGCAATGACAGGACGGGAGCCTCGCGGCTCCCGTCCGGTCATTGCAAACTGCTTTGGATATTGGAAGCGAGAGCAGGAAACCTGCTCTCGCTTCCAATATCAAAGACAATTGCTTTTCCACATGGGGAGCAGCATGTTAGCTGCTCCCCATGTGGAAAGCAATGCCGGCTCGCGCAGGAGGCGGGGAGCCGGCTGGGACTGTGGGGGGATTGGGGACCCCCACAGTCCCCAACCAGAGGCCAGGCCCCGGGGGATGGGGTCCCCGGGGCCATAAGTGGCCAGGGAGGGCGGGCACGCAGCCCCCTCCCCAAATTGGTAAAAAATAAAAAATAAAAATAAAAGTGCAAGGCCGGCCCCGGGGATGGGGTCCCCGGGGCCTTAAATGGCCTGAGGGGGGACACGCAGCCCCCTCCAAATAAAAAATTGAGGGCATGCCCTGGGGATGGGGTCCCCGGGGCCAATACAGGCCCAGGGAAGGGGGCCACGCGGCCCCCTTCCTGTTTTTTTTTTCATTTAAAAAAAAAAAAATGCCCAGGCCCCGGGGATGGGGTCCCCGGGGCCAAAAGTGGGCAAGGGAAGGGGGCCACGCAGCCCCCTCCCTTTAAAAAAATTTAAAAAAAAAAAAACGACCGGCATCGTGCCGGAGGCCCCGCCCTCCCTGCAGTACTCTGCAAACGCGCCCCCTGGCGCGTTTTAAGAAGGGAAGTAATTCCCCTTGAATACTGGGGGTCCCTGGGGCCAACTAGCCCACCAGGAACCTCCAGTATGCGCCAGGGGCTGCGTTGCAGAGAGGTGTACAGAGGCCACGCCCCTTTTACACCTCTCTGCAACGCAGCTCTGTGGCGCTTTTAGAAGTATATGGTGGCCTAGTTGGACTCCAGGGACCCTCAGGATTCAAGGGGACTTAATCCCCCAACTTAAAAACGCGCCACGGGCGCGTTTGCACAGTGGTGAAGGGAGGCGGGGCCTGAGGTGACATCTGTGCAAACAGCGCCCCGTGGCGCGTTTTAAGTTGGGGAATTAAATCCCCTTCAATCCTGAGGGTCCCTGGGGGCCAACTAGCCCAACAGGTACATCCAGAAAGCGCCACAGAGCTGCGTTGCAGAGCGGTGTAAAAGGGGTGTGGCCTCTCTACACGTCTCTGCAACGCAGCCCCTGGCGCATACTGGAGGTTCCTGGTGGGCTAGTTGGCCCCAGGGACCCTCATGATTCAAGGGACTTAATCCCCCAACTTAAAACGCGCCACGGGGCGCGTTTGCAAAGATGTCACCTCAGGCCCCGCCCCCTCCCTTCACCATTGTGCAAATATTCCTCTAAAATCTGCCGAACTACGAATTCCGATTTACTCACCTGTTATCAGGAGAGACCTCAGTGCTGCATCTTTCAGCCCAGTACTAATCCTGAAAAGTAATTTTAACCGTACTTACCAGTAACTTGAATTTCCTTCCATAGGCTAACATTGACTGGTTTCACTTGGAAATTCTTCTAAGTGTGGAGTTTTGGAACTTTAAAATATTCCTCTAAAATCAGCCGAAATACCAATTCCGATTTACTCACCTGTTATCAGGAGAGACCTCAGTACTGCATCTTTCAGCCCAGTACTGATCCTGAAAAGTAATTTTAACCGTACTTACCAGTAACTTGAATTTCCTTCCATAGGATATCATTGCCTGCTTTTTGCTGAAAAAGTTTCCAAGTGTCAATTTTTGAAACATACAAATATTCCTCTAAAATCAGCCGAAATCCGAATTCTGATTTACTCACCTGTTATCAGGAGAGACCTCAGTGCTGCATCTTTCAGCCCAGTACTGGTCCTGAAAAGTAATTTTAACCGTACTTACCGGTAACTTGAATTTCCTTCATAGGCTAACATTGACTGGTTTCACTTGGAAATTCTTCTAAGTGTGGAGTTTTGGAACTTTAAAATATTCCTCTAAAATCAACCAAAGTACGAATTCCAATTTACTCACCTGTTATCAGGAAAGAACCCAGTGCTGCATCTTTTAGCCCAGCACTGACCCTGAAAAGTAATTTTAACCGTACTTACCAGTAACTTATATTTTCTTCCATAGGAATCCATTGTCTGGTTTTCAGCAGAAAAGTTTCAAAGTGTCGATTTTCACAAACTACAAATATTCCTTAAAAATCACCTGTATGACTTAAACGCATTCTTTCAACTGTTTACAGGAGATGCACCAGTGCTGGATCCAGGATCCAACACTGAGTAAGAAAAAGTAACGATAACAGTTTTTACCTGCTAAGTGAATTTCCTTCCATAGGATAACATTGGTGATTCTATGTGAAAAAGTTTCTAAGTGTCAACTTTTAAAATACAATAATATTCCTTAAAAATCACGACTGTAACCAAAACGCTTTTACTCAACTGTTTACAGGAGATGTCCCAGGACTGAATCTAGGATCCAGTTCTGTGGTTAGAAAAGTAATCCATAAAGTAACTCATTGCATTTAACTAGAAATTCACATTGAGCTGAATGTTGCATTGTGTTTGAAAATGTGTTGCCCATTGCAACAACTGTAACTACTGTACTTAAAAGTCTATTGCCTATGTGCAAAGTATTTAAACTAAAGTAATTCATTCTCAGAAAGTATTTTTTGTAATGTAATGTATAATGTAATTACAATGTAATTTAAAAAATAAAATATGTAAAAAAAAATTGTTTCTAAAAATGTAGTAAATCAGTATGACAAAAATTAATATAACAATTAATACATTTAAAAATTGTCATTTACAAAACCTTTGAAATTCACTGAAAAAACCGTAGGTTTCAGACATGTTATAGTTAGGAATTAGCATTTAAAAAACCTTTGAAATTCACTGAAAAAACCATAGGTTTCAGATATGTTATAGTTAGAAATTAGCATTTAAAAACCTTTGAAATTCACTGAAAAAACCATAGGTTTTAGGGACAGTTATAGTTACTTGGACATTGCACTCGTACAAAACCCGTGAAATTCCCCGTTATAGTTAGTTGAGCTAACTATAACTCGCGCCCGCAATGCACTGCTGATGACGTCACATATTACATCACTCATGACATGGTCAGTGACATCACTGATGACATCACTGATGACATCATCCATGTGATAATTTCATGCATCTTCTCACACCCTAATATAACCTTTGATACACCCACTCTAAATTACAGACTGCCATTCTCAAAACCATAGACACTCCAATACCAATAACTACATACCAACTCACTGATTCTTAGGTCTACACACACATCCACTCACTCACCCGTACAGTCACTCATACTTACAGTCACTCAGTACAGGACTATCATATGCACTCATACACCAAACTTTACATACTCTCTAAGCAGGGGGTCTAGATTCAGCTCTGGCTCCCGCACATACAGCAGCATATCGTCCGCAAACAGAGATATGGCAAGCAGATGCTGCCAGAACCCCAGCGCCGCCTGTTTGTGCAGCTGTCTAACTTTACAGGCCAGAGGCTCAAGCACCAGAGAGAAAAGCATTGGTGACAGCGGGCATCCCTGCCTCGTCCCCCTGCATATTCTGATAGGATCTGGCACTAACTTATTGACCCTAATCCTCGCCGTCGGCTCAGCATATAGCAGACGTATCCATTGCACAAAGGGAGGAGGAAGCCCCATACGACAAAGCACTGTAAACATATAGCCCCACTGTATGGAATCAAAAGCCTTGGCGGCGTCGAGCAATACAGCCGCAGCCTTCATTTCAGGGCCCAATTGATGCAATGTCGCAAACAGAGTCCTCAAATTATGTGTCGTGGACCTCTCCTGCACAAAACCTAACTGATCTGGTAGCACCAGTGCGAGTACCAGTGGCTGCAATCTCATTGCTATTATTTTAGCGAGGATTTTGACGTCAATATTCCTTAAGGAGTGTGGCCGGTACGATTCACAGCGTTTAGAGTCCTTGTCTGGTTTTAATAGCATGACTATTAGGGCCTCCCGCAGCGTGGGCAGCAAGATCCCGCTATCATATGCATCCACATAACCCTCAACAAGCTGCGGGGCCAGCTGGTCCGCATATATTTTGTAAAATTCACTAGGCAGACCATCTGTGCCCGCCGCTTTACCATTCTGCAATTTTTGTATGGCCTCTTTAACATCATCTACCGTTAGAGATTGGAGAAGGTATTCCCTCCGTCCCGAAGACAGCCATCCCAGTACCACATCCTCGAGATAATCAGCTATCTCCTGTTTCGTAGCCCCCGGCCGGTGTGCATATGAGCCCTCATAGTACTCAGTGAATACTGATAGTATTTCCTGTGTCATGTATCTCGGCTCCGAGTCTTTATCCAGTATCTCAACTATATGACCCTGCTCTTTATGTTCGGACAGTTTTGCAGCAAGCGTCCGCCCGCCCTGCCGCCTTCCCCATATGCTCTGGCCGTCCAGCGTCTAGACGTATAGTGCACTTCCTGCTCTGCGATTTCTGCATGTTCCGTAGTTAACTCTCTCATTCGTACAAGAGCATCGGGCGTCGGTTGCAGCTCATATTGCCTTTCGAGATTTTGGAGCTTACATTCCATGTCTGCCATCCTATTGCGTAGGGATCTTAAAAACGCCCGCCTGCACTCCCAAGCATTCACCCCGGATCGTCACTTTAAAAGCTTCCCAGAGTGTTCCTGCCTTCTCTACCGATCCCTTATTATCCTGGAAAAAATTACTAATGGCCGTCCCTATTGTAGTGCAGAACAGCGGGTCTAACAAGGACACTGGCTGCAATCACCACTGAAATGGGGGTCTAGTGAACGTCGGGACTGCCAGTTCCAATAATACTGGGGCATGGTCAGATAGCGTTCTAGCCAAATGTTCCACTCTCACCGCCCATGCACTCACTTCTTTAGATAACAGCCAATAGTCCAATCGGGACCATGAGCCGTGCACAGAGGAAACAAACGAACCCTCTTTCACACCCTGGTTTCTCACCCTCCATGCATCCACCAACCCTTCTGCATGCATGATCTCTTGTACTGTGCGTGCCGCTTGTTTCCCGTGCCAGTCCGTGACAGCAGACCTATCCATTCCCGGATCCAGATACACATTAAAATCACTTCCCCAAATGACCAGGGAAGGAGGAAGTAGACCTAATCGCCTCCAGGCCTCCCTGTAGAAGGCAGGGTCATCGACATTCGGCCTGTACGTATTAATCACCACCACCCTTGACCTCCCAGGGTGCATTGTACCAGCAGAAGTCTGCCCTGGTCATCCAATTCAGTACTAAGAAGCCTAAATGGAGTACCCTTTTTTTACTAAAAGCATGACCCCTCTCGAGTACGTAGAATATGACGAGGCCACCCTGACAGCCGACCATCGCTTCCCCACATTCTGCTCAGTATACTTAATCAGGTGAGTTTTCTGCAACAAGGCCACTTGGACCGCAAGCCTATCTAAATATGCTAACACCAGCCTAATTTTTGGGGGATTATTCAAGCCCCCAACCGTTCCACGTCAGCATTTTAATCATTCCTCCTAGAGGTGCCATTTATATACTCAGGTCTCGTATTCGGTCGTGATGCCACCCTCCCCCCCTCAGCCAGACAGTCTGCCAGACACACACGTGCGTAGCCTGCACTGCATTTACAACAAAAACAGACCCAAAACATACCACCCCCCACACCTACTTCAGCCAACCCAACCCGCCAAAGACATTCCCTTCCCACAGAACTTTGTGCACGCAACAATCGCACACCAGCAAATACATTCGGGGTGCTCCCATCAGGGGGCCACCAGTGCCTGTAAGTCCCCTCCCAATTAGAAGGGAGGTGGCCGAGTGTTCCTATTAACTCAGCTACCAGTGTACTTGTTTACAGTTTAACATCAAGCTGCCCCAACGTCTTACGTTATGCTTGACAATCCAGTTAATGGGACATATAGAGAAGCTGCCAGGTGTCTCTCCAGCGCGGCGCCTTTATCCTGTCAGCAACCCCAGTGTCATGCACAAAAAAGGAAGCCAGCATTCCCGGTCACCTCACTCGTCATCGGATTGTGAGTTCACTGGACTTTTCCTGTTGCAAGCAACGTTTTTACATACTCCATTGCACTCTTGGGAGTCACAAACATTTTCTGTTTACCCCCCAATTCGATACGCAGCAGAGCAGGATACAGCATTGCATAGGTAATGTTCTCGGCCTGCAGCTTCTTTTTCACTGGGAGATATTCATGCCTTGCCACCTGTACTGCAAAGGTGAAATCCGGATAGAACTTGATTGCATTCCCTTCATATGTTAGCTTTTGTTTTTCCCTTGCAAGGCGCAACATAGTATCCCCATCGCGGTAATTCAGGAGCCGCGCAATCACCGGGCGCGCCGGGGCCCCCGGGACCGGCCGCGCTGCCAGCGACCGATGAGCCCGTTTCACCAGCATCACAGCGGAGAGATTTTCCGGCCCAAACACCTCCTTAAGCATCTTCTCAATATAGATCTCCATCCGGCCCGTGTTGGTAGACTCCGGCAGACCCAATATGCGGAGATTGTTCCGCCGCGATCGCGCCTCCAAGTCTTCATTTTTGGCCTGGATGACGGCTAGCACCTTCTCCATATTCAGGCTTTTGGCTGTCACTGCTTGGAGACCATCTTCCATCGACGAGATGCACTGTTCCGCCTCCCCCAATCGGGCACCTTGCTTATCCAACTGCGTTGCAAAATGGTCCATGCGCATATTTAATGCATCGATTTTCCCATCAATGGATTGGAGGCTGTTTTGCATCGCCAGTACCGTCGTCTCGAGTACAGACGACCCAGCCTCCAGGGGGACCTGCTCCGAGTCGGATTGGTCTCTCTGCTGTGATCTAGAGGGTTTACGGGCCTCAAACATAAGGCGCGTTTGTTGCTTGTCAGTCTTCCCCCTAGTAGGCCAATTATCCACTGCTGGCCTCTACTCACTGTTCAGCCTGTGAGGCGTCGCGCGGTCTAGCAGGTCAGCAGTGCAAGCCCGGGTTAGCCCTCACTCACGTGCCCTGCTAGCCGGTTTTCCTCAGTTTGAGCCCCAATATATCCGCAGCTCACTCTCTCCACCTGACACAAAGCGGGGCCCACACCATGCGTCGCCCTCCGGCAGCCTCGGGATTCGCCTCACTGCAGCTCAGGCCAGCTCCAGACACCCCCTGCAACCAATCGTGCGATGTTTGGGCCTGGCCAGATATGCACTACTCCTTCTCCGCCTTCACCGCGGAACTCACTTGGGCCCCAGAAACAATCTTCCAGCCCGCTCAGCACCAGACCACGCTCTGTGCTATTGCACCAGGGGGTTTAGTCCATTGTGGGTTACCTGCACAGCACGCAGGCCACACCAGCCAACAGACCCTCCTCGCCCAACACCAATCGATGCAGCAGTGCAGCGCCGGTAGCACCGGTCAGGTCACCAGGCACAGGCACGCATCCCATGCTGCGTCAGGCCCTTCCGCACCCGCCTGGCGGCCCCAATGCGGTCGCAGCTCCCAGCACTGCTCAGCAAGCAGGCCTCTCGGGCAGGTGGGGCTCCTCACATGCTCTGCCCGCCCCAGCCGCAGTTCTCGTGGCGCTCACATCAGTCTCCTCGCTTTACAGGCAAACGCTTACTCCCAGCGCCGGGGGGCCCGCAGCTCACCTCTGCTTACGCCGTGATGTACGCCCAGGCCCTCAACCGCAGCCCGGCGTCCCCAACACAGCTGTGGCTCTCTTCACCGTGCGGCGATCCGACCTCTCGGGCGGGCAGGGCTCCCCACACTCTTCACTCGCACCTGCCGCAGCGATTGGGGTGCTCCTGCCAGGCGCCTCTGCTACTCAGGCGAACACTCACTCCCGGCGCCGGGGGGTCCGCAGCTCACCTCCACTCATGTCCGGCATCGCCAGCACCCTCAAAGGCCTCCAGCAGCTCCGGCCTCACATCGCGATCACGGCAGCTGCCATCTTGCCACTGCGATGCGCGGCCAGGCCTCCAACTACAATTTCAGTTTGCTGGCACCGCAGGGCCATTTACACTCCGCTCCAGGACCCAAAATGTGCACGCCAGTAGCCCCTGTCTGGGTCCGCGGCAGATAGCTTTGGATGCGCCGCTTTAGGCAGGATTACAGGCGGATAGTCTCACTCGGCCGGCAGAGCCGCTTCAGAGAGCAGCCTCTAGCACCCCCTTCCTGATTACCATTATATGATACTGATACTGGGTATGTGGCCCCGGATAAGACGTACGTCTCTTTTGCCTCGTACCCCACATTGTAGTTACTCGTGAGTAAACTCATGTAAAGGTTTATTTTGTACTAGTTTGAATGGGGGGCTACAACCTACTCGTCCTGGGGACTGCGAGTTGGGGTAGTTGTATAAGGCTGACTTACTGGGGACCCAATAGTTGTATGGCCTTACGAGGTACACCCACTGCTTTCTTATGTATCAGTTAATGCAGAGATGAAGGATGGAGGGTAGTCAATTGCAGGGATTACTGCGGTTACCTGATGACGCATTGCATGAAGTATAAATTTCCTGGACTATCAGAGTGATGCACACTATGTCTAAACGTTATAAAGTGTTCTGCTACTTAAATAGGAGTGGTGTTCAGATAGCATTACTTCAAGAGACACACTTAACAGCTAAGGGGGGGGCCTGAAGAGGCGTTCGCATGGCCAGCTATACCACACAAACTACTCTGCTTATGCCAGGGAGACTGTGGTATAGATTCGGGCGGGCATACCTTTCCAATACACTACTAGTGTTGTGGATTTTGAGGGTCATTATGTAGTGGGTAGATTAGAAGGATGCGACATCACTATCATCAGTGTATATGCACCCAATTTGGATCAGCCCCTCTTCTCTGAGACTCTTTCAAACTCCCCAGCACCTTATCTGCTCAGTCCTTATGGGAGGAGATTTCAACTGTGTGGCGGAACCTCTGATAGATAGGTCCCATCCTCCGCTCCCGTAGTCCCCTACACACAGAGTGGCCCGAGCGTTCAGGGACTGGCAGACACAATGGGGGATGGTTGATTCATGGAGAGTAGCGCATCAACATGCTAGAGAATTATTCCTTTTTTACTGAATCACATGAACTGCATGTGCAGTTGGATGCGTTTCTGGGGACCCCTGATATTCACAGTTTTGTACTAGACACTGATTATTTGACACGCACAATTTCAGACCATAACCCTCTCCTACTCAATCTGAGCTGGGCACATCCTGTTACGTGTGTACCCTCATGGAAGCTGAAACCTGAATCCCTGGAAGAACAAGTGTTTTGAGAATCCATCCGTAACACAATAGTAAAATATTCTGGCGAAAATAGTGGCTCGGCCTTTAACCCTAGGTGGAATACACAGCTTGGCGTGACTTATCAGGGATTACAAGTACAAACTAATTGGCACCGCATTGTCCTATATGTGGATGACCTTTTGCTTTTTTTTGCAAAATGTGCAGGGGGCATTTGTCAGGAGCCAGGACCATGCTTGGGAACTTCAGGTCCTTGTTGGGCCTCATCGTGAATTGGCAGAAGTAGAGATTGTTCCCAGCTTCTCCTGATCTTGCAACCCCTGTGGAACTTGACGGCTTGCTGTGGGAGCCCCGATGTCTTCCGTATCTGGGAGTAATAATATATCATGATTACAGAGACTTATTGGAGGGAAATGTGGGATCGGCTCACAGATCACTCAGATCTCATATGACCTTTTGGAGGACGCTCCCACTGTCAGTGATAGGGAAAATAGCATTGCTTAAAATGGTTGCATTGCCACATCTCTTATACTTTTTTGCCACGCTCCTGCTCTGGATTCCCCGAGCTATATTCCGTGAATAGGACTCTATGACTATAGAATTCATATGCAGTAAGGGAAGAAGAAGAGTGGCACTTGCAATGATGAGGCGTCCAACCGAGTTGGGAGGTCTGGCGATCCTGGAATTTGAATCCTATTTCCTGGCAGCCAACTACAGTGGTTTGTTCAGTGACTTGCATCCCTTCGGCCGCCAGGGGCGGTGGCCAAACAGTCTGTTCCAGGGCTTAGGGATCTTATTAAGACGCTATTATGAGTGTAATGCCCATCTGCTGAGGACTCCCAAGAGTTCAGAGTAATTATAAAATGTTGGCAACGATGCCTACAGAAAACTGACATGAAAATCCCATACTCCCCAGATTTGCCCATAGAGATGCTGCACAAGTTGCCACATGGATGTGCTTGGGGGCAGCTGGAGGAGTGGGTTGTGGAGGGAGCTTCCACGGTGGGAGACTTGTTTAGAGAAGGGACATTGAGGCCCTTTGAGGAATTCCGTTTGGAATATGGTCTACTGCGGGGCCACTGTCTGCTGCATGGGGTAATTACGACCACACTCCGGAAACACTGGGCCATGAGCGCAGCGGAGCTGCTCACACATCACTGCTGTCACTATATGGTTATTTCTTCAGGCACAGTTAAAGGTCCACCTGGGAGGAGGATTTGGGCATCCCCCTGCCATCGGCGGCCTGGGCGAAAATACCAGTCGGGATTCCTAAAGTGTCCCGCAAAGCTTAGTTTAAACTAATTAGCTTCTATGTGCTCCACAGAGCATATCTTACGCCCGAGCATACTGAGCAATACTTTCATTTAGAGGGGACAGCCTGTCCCAGATGCGGCGCCCCAGGAGCCAATTTGCTACATATGATTTGGGCCTGCACTTCGATTGGTGAGTTCTGGGAGGAGATCACTGGTAGAGTTGCTACGCTCACAGATGGAGAGGTCTCTTGTACCATGGGGCATCGTCTACTGTGGTGGTTCCCCCATACCTCTAAAAAATAAAGTGACCAGCAAGTTCCAGGATCTGGCCTTTGTGCTGGCCAAGTGTGAAATCATCCTAAATTGGAAGTTGCTACGACGTCCTAGATTATCCTTTTGGTGTAGGTAAATGGAAAAATGGGCAGGTTGTGAGGGACGTATACGGTTGAGGGAGGCCAGTAGGGGGATAGGCACGATGGAGGCAGCTCTGGCGTGAGAGGCACTGGTGGAGAGCCTCAGGACCCCAAAGGAAGATCCTCTCATGGCTTCCCCACTACTATCGCTATCACAGGGACAGGATGGACAATACAACCCTTAATCCCCGCTGGGTAAATACAATACCATTCGGACACCTATTTGCGAGTAACACCCTCGTGCACACCTCTCTCCTTACACGATCACACATTAGTGAAGACTGATTGGGTACATCCATAGACATATTCATATACTGTAATAAGATTCAACTCTTGGGAGGGGAGGGCGGTTTGACTAGGGAGGGGCGTGGTATGTTATATGTTTTGGGGATTATTAGTTTTCGTTTCTCATTGGCCATGTTCTCCTGTGTAAAACACTGCAAAGATGATTCTATGCCCTGCCAATAATTTGAGATGATAATAGTGTACTGTGATGACTAGAACTCAATAAAATGTGTTTTTAAAAAAAACATGTCGGAGAGATTCCCCTGATGCTGCGTCCACCGGAACTTCAGGTCCCACTGCAGAGCCCGCATATGCCATCTGGCATGCATCACCAACAGGATGCAGGAGGCCATGAGGCACAGATATGGAGACATGGAGGGACGGGTAGTCTCCAAGGGGAGGGAGTAGCTCCTTCGGACAATCCGCAAAACTCTCCTGTCTGATGTTATGGACTGCCAGTGGTGGAGGAGATGGCGGATCCTGCAACCAGCTGGACGTCCATGATCTAAAAAGGCAAGATTAAGAAAGTTTGGAGGCTCCGGCCCCTGGGGGAGGGGGGGGGGGGGCTACCTACCCGACCCCCTAGGCCGGTAGGAACCGTGCCCTCGTTCATGCAGAGGCTGTGAAGCTTGCACGGCCCGGTGACTGGGATAGATAGGGTTGGTGCAGTTGAAGGCCCCTTCCATGGCCGTGAAAAGCAGACTGGGGACGTGGGGCAGCCGAGAGGCACAAGGACTTTGCCGTAGCCCGCAAGTCCTTAAAGCGCTCCTGCACAGAGTCTACCTTGTCTCCGAAGAGACAGGTGTCATCGAAGAGCATGTCTATGAGAGAAGCCTGGACATCCCCTGAAAAGCCAGACGTTCTCAGCCAGGCGTGGCATCTGAGGGCCATCGTCGATGAAACTGCTCTGCCCAGCAAGTCGGTTGCGTTTAAGCCACAGCATATAGTGAATTTTGCTGAGTCTCTCCAGTCTGTAACTGCTTGGGAGAGAATGGCCCGAGCCTTCAACAGCACCTGCGGCAGCTCTTGCGCAACCGTTTCACACAGCGAGTAGTGGCCAAATAAGCATACGATGTTCATCGACTGAAATGCAAGGCTGCCGGAAGAAAACATTTTCTTTCCCAAGCTGTCCAGCCACTTGGAATCCCTGACCGGGGATCGGCAGGGAATGCGCCATGGGAAGTGGGGACTTGGACCACCAAGCTCTCTGGGGTAGGGTGTTGGGTGAGGAAATTTGGATCCCCTGGAGCGGGGCGGCGGCAGCGGGCAATTCACAGGAGCCCCTGTGCTGGGTTTGGACAAGGTCCCCAGAAGGATGTCTGTGAGGGCTTCGTTGAACTAAAGTAGAGGTTCAGAAGAGGAGACTCCCGGTTGCAGCATCTCTATCGAAATGCTGGTCTCGACTGCCACCGAGGACAACTGAAGGTCGAGGACCTAAGCCACACTACGCACCACCATTGCATAATGTAGCTCCCTCCTCCGTAGCTATGGTATGAGGAGAAAGCAGGCTGGTATCTGGAGACTTATCCAGATCGCTGGCATCACCCAGTACCTCACACCAGCCCATATCCTGATCATAAGGCTGATATTCTGAAGGGTCCAGCGACCCCTCCCATTCCTCCCCTAGGCCTTGCCCTTCGGAATAGGGCTCAGGCTCAGACCTAGGACACCGGGGTCCTGATGGCACCAGAATTGGGACCAGTCAACACAGCTCCGGCTCTGTGTCGGATGTGGGGACCGCAATGGGGTTGGCGCCGCTGGTGGGCACCTGGAGCATTGGCGTGGAGACCAGCGAAGGTCGGGGTGGCCCAACCATCGTAAGTCTGGATCCATGGGGCCCATCGGAGCCAGAGACACCAGCGCGGAACCAGATGGGACCCCCTCCAATCCCAAGGGGCCTGAAGGCAGGTCAGAGGGGTCAGGCCGCTCAAAAAAGAGACACACGGCCTCATAGAACTCTTTAATTTGAACGGGGTCGCTCCAGCTCCCAGGTGCAGGTTCTGATTAACTAGGCCTCGGACACCGAATTTTCTTCGTCGCGTCGGCTGAGGAGAAGTCGAAGTGCACTTCAACTTGGGGAGAGGAGTTGGCCTAACAGCTAGGGCGGTCGACCTCGAATCTGGGGAACTGGGTTCGAGTCTCGGCAATGACGCTGAACATCATGTGATTCGGGGCAAATCACTTAATTTCCCCGTGCCTAACAAAAATGAATGTGTCCTCATGTAATGCAACTGGTGCTATGTAGAGCGCTCTGATACCCGATTCGGGTCAAGTTCGCGCTATATAAAACTCTAAAAAAATAAGAACTTCTTGTGTTTTTGTACCTCTTACCTGCTTGCCCCAACGATTTCGAGAGGAACGAAGAGGACTACGGACTCCTGGAACGGTTCCGAGGCCTTCCTCTCGAGCGGGCCTGCGACTTCTGCTGAGTCATATGTCGGGCCAAGCGTTAGGGACAGCTCATGGCCCGGCAGTAATAGCACGACTTGGGAGTCGTGGTCATGCTCCAGAAACCACAAACACACGAGGTGCAGGTCCGTCACCGACAAGGCACAGAGACAGGCACCACAGGGTTTAAACACAGTAGTCCCTGGCACTGAACTAAACTACTATGTGTGCCCAGGGGTGTGCAATTTAATAAAATATCTACTTGTCCATGGGGCAGGTTGCTTCATTAATCTACTTGTCCTGCAACAAAATACACTTGTCCCTTTGGTGCCATGTATTGCGGTGACAAATTATGGCAGAAATCTCATTATATAAGCGCTCTGATATAGCCTTTCTGATTATGCCAGGGCTCATACCATAGTAGTGTTTGAATACTTGCAATCCCCTTATGTTGCCACGTTTTCGCAGATCTACATACTGGGGCTAAAGGTAGTGGTAAGCAATAGTTCCAGGGTTAGAATGCCCTTTTGAGTCTGTGCAAACCTACTAACTTGCATGTTTTAAGGGTTTTCAACAACTCTTCTCTAATCTTTTCCCATACCGAGAAATGTTGGAAATTTACTCCTGACAAAGGCAGACGAAAACCTTCGTCCAGAGTTGGGAAAAAAGTGGTTGGAGGGAAAGTGAACTTGCAAACACTCAGATTTTCGCATGAGCAAATCTACACATGCATATTTGCTCATGCTAAAATGCAGTTCACAAATATTTTCTAGGAGTACTATTTCTTGTCCTACTTATGTTAACTCTTGGGAATTAACGAAAGCCGTATAGCAGCACTTAATACAAGGACATATACCATGGGTGCACTTTTGAGACTTTCTTTAATAATTGGGCCCCTAAATTGGTCTGGCGTTGACCATGACCTTTTGCGTTTATTAAAATTCTGTCTCTCTCTGTATCGGCTGGCTGCACTGTGAGGGACAGCATTCTGCTCTTTCACAAGGAGCATATCGGCACACAAAGTAGTTTTGTTCAGTGCCAGTAACTACAGTGGCAGTGTGTGCTTTTTGAGACCAAAAAACAATTTTTGCTTTTGCCAATGTTTGTTATAATGGTGAGGGCCCGGCAGCTCCCACACCAATAAGGTTTTACAAAAACCATGCCAAAACAAGTCACACATTGACAAAACTAAAAAGCTGACCACCAATTTCAGTCCTACTGGCTTTGCCAATGCTTGTTTATTTTTGTTTCCCATAATCTTATTGAAACTGATTTTCCATTATGAATATTTTTGGAAAATACTAGCATCTTACCAAATAATGCGGCAAAGAAATGGTACCTGAAATTTTACAGCAGTTTCACTAAATGTGTTTTTTCCCGCTTTAATTTTTTTATGAACATTTTATTTTTAAAGCAAAGAATCATCAATCTGGATTTCAAGCTTCTGCAAATATTTGCATCAAATCAGAGAGCATTCTGGGTGCATTATATATATAGCCTCATATTGCTAAACTTTGAAAACGTGTATACATATTTATATACTGGAACCACTGTCAGTAGTGCAGTCAGAGCTTACAACATTTACTTAGAGCGCTCACACTAATAATAAAGGCTTTCAATTAATGAACCATAAATGCAAGTTTGAACAGCATTAACATATGGACAAAAATATTACCTTAACTGCAGACAGTGCTCTTTCCTGATCCATAATGTGGTACTGCAAACTGGCAGCCAAAGGGTTTGTGCTGCAGGGGGTTGGGCCTACTTGTCCCAACCACAAAATACACATGAAAACTTGTTGCCCCTGACCCCAAACAATATGTACTGGGCATCAGGCTATAGGAATGCCACATCCCTGTGTGCCGATATCCTCCTCGTGAAACAGCAGAATTCACTCACTCACAGTAAAGCCAGCTTATAGAGAGAGAGAGCGAGAGCGAGAGCGAGAGCGAGAGAGAGAAAAACAGTATTTTATTAAAAATAAAAGGCCTTGGTTAAAGCCAGAACTAATTAGGAGCCCGATGCTTAAAGAAATTCCCAAAGTGCACCCATGGTATATGTCCTTGCATTAGTACAGATTTAGGGTTTTCATGAATTCACAATAATTTACAGAAGGAGGCCAGAAAATTGTATTCCTAGAAAAATTTTGGGAACTCGATTTTAGCACGAGCAAATATCCATGTATAGTTCTAATCATGTAAAAATCTGTTGAGTGTTTACAAGTTCACTTTCCCTCCAACCACTTTTTATCCAACTCTGGAAGAAGCTTTACTTTTGCTCTTGTCAGGAGTAGATTTCCAATCTTTCTCAGTATGTGAAAAGATTAGAGAAGAGCTGGTGAAATCCCTTAAAACATACAAGTTAATAGGTCTGCACAGGCTCAAAAGGGTATTCCAACCTTGGAACAATTCCTTACCGCTACCTCCAGCCTCAGTATGTAGATCCGCAGAAAGGTGGAAAAATAAGGGAATTGCTACTATTCTAACCCTACTACAGTTTGAGCCCTGGCGTAATCAGAGAGGCTATTATCAGAGCTCTTATATAATGAGATTGCTGCCATAATTTGTTGGCACACTGTGTGGCACCAAGTGGATTTTTTTTTAAGGAAAAGTAGATTTATGAAGCCACCTGTCCAATGGACAAGTAGATAGTTTATTCAATTCCACACCCCTGTAGAAAGTTTAATAGGGTAAGGAAAATGAAGTCAGAAGCTTTTCAGAAGTGTCAGAAGGAGGGTCAACAGCAGGTGTTTACTAAACTCTGGGTCACGACCAACTGGTGGGTCACAAGCTGGTATTTGGTGAGTCGCGAAAGCCCAAGCATTAAATAAAGATGCCTTTAAATTCTGTCAGTCAGTCAAATAATCTTTATTCAGTTTATGCAACCATAAACGTTGTATACAAATACATAAATTAAAATCAAACAGGAATAAAAAGGACATTGCATGTTTAGCACTAGCTATTTACTAGCCATTTAAACAATATAAAAAATCATTATAAGCATTCAAGATGGGCAAAGGTAATCATAACAGCATCAGATTATAGATCTCAATCAATTTATACAAGATATAAATTCATGTAAATTGCGTTAAAACTACATAAAATAGAAAATGAGGGCTGAATAAAGTAGTCCATATATGTATGTAGGGCAAGTCACATGAAAAATTATTAAAAATAAAAAATAAAATGCCAATGTGCAACCTGAAAATGCAATCTTAGTAACATCCTCAGAAAATGTCATGCTGACTAAAAATGTGCATCTTACATCTGACTATTGTTAAACAAGCTTTATAAAGTTATCATAAAACGCTATACGATATATAATAAAAAAATAATTTCCCTACTAGATTCCTTAAATGCACTGCAGTAGAAATAAATCTAGATATCATTAGACATATATATTCTGTTTTGAGAAGCTGGAGGTAAAACAAAGCCGGCCTGCATTTTCTAATATTCAAAACCCTCAATAATGGAATAATAAATTATTTTCGTGGTTCAGAGTATAACTGACAGAAAAAAAGAAAATGCAGCATATTCTGAGGTGAGTTAGAGTCACATGGACAAGGGTCAAGGAGGGAGTCGCAATATACTTTGCTGGGGTAGGAGACCAATAGATGAGCAATGCTGAACCTAAATCTAATAAGATAATACCTTTTAGAATGACAAAAAGGAAACAAAAAGGTATGGCTCTAAGTATTCAGTAGTGACAAGAGGCAAGTATTCAACCACTCTCTTCTTGCCCAACTCCATACGTTCTCTGTGCTCCCTTAACACAATTAGTATATCCTGCTTTAACTGGGATTTCAAAACATTTGCAATAAGTTGCGGGTTACAGAAACAGTCCACTCTCCGTATAAGTTCAAGCTGCTTTTTGACATAACTAAGACATGGTATTTTATGCATCTGATCAAGACTCAAACAATCCTGCATTATTGGCTCAGTTAAGTGCAGGTTCATCTTTCGACCAAAAGGAACGCCATTTCAATGGGAAATGTGCTCTTTGTAAATAACAGTGCCCTACCACACAATATTTTTGTTACATTAAAAAACTGCCTGCCTCATGTTCATTAAAGCTGGGTGGCTCGGCAAAGTTTGTCGCCCTAAAAATAGGGTCATGGTTCTAAAACATTTGTTAACGCCTGGTCTAGAACATGATAAATGTTCTGGTCCAGAGCAGAACATGATGAAACTACGGCAGATGGCAGAGGGGGGCAATCAATTTGCAATTGAAAAGCATGCAACAAAGCTTAGTATAAATAACAATTGATGGACAGAATGCAGAACAATGTCATACATTCACCCCAGTACAGAGATCTGGGCCTAAATCCATCGTTTTTTTGCTCACCAAGCCATTCCAGTTTGGACCCAGCCATATGCAAATCAGTCTTGACCCTGCGCCCAATGGGAACAGTCCAGCCCGAACTGCCAGGCCAGGTCCTCCCTGGACTGGAAACCAGCATCCTGGGACCGGTTTCGGGGTTTCACCCCTCATCAGCCGGGATAGCTTGACTCCAGTGGCATGGAGAGCACGGGACCCACGTCTGGGCATACCCGTCCCACTCGGGGTGACAAATGCAAAAACAACAATTGATGGACAGAATGCAGAACAATGTCGTACATTCACCCCAGTACAGAGATCTGGGCCTAAATCCATCGTTTTTTTGCTCACCATGCCATTCCAGTTTGGACCCAGCCATATGCAAATCAGTCTTGACCCTGCGCCCAATGGGAACAGTCCAGCCCGAACTGCCAGGCCAGGTCCTCCCTGGACTGGAAACGAGCATCCTAGGACCGGTTTCGGGCTTTCAGCCCTCATCAGCCAGGATAGCTTGACTCCAGTGGCATGGAGAGCACGGGACCCACTGGATTCAAACTAGCCTGGCTGAAGAAGGGTGATGCCCTGAAACCGGTCCCAGGATGCTTGTTTCCGGTCCAGGGAGGACCTGGCTTGGCAGTTCGGGCTGGACTGTTCCCACAAGGAACAGGGTCAAGACTGATTTGCATATGGCTGGGTCCAAACTGGGGTGGTGTGGTGAGCAAAAGAATGATGGATTTAACCCAGATCCTTGTGACTGGGGGTGAATGTTTGCATTGTCCAGCATTCCGTCCATCAATTGTTTCTTTTGCACAAAGCTTAGTATGGCTGTGCCGATAGAAAACCATGAGACCAATCTTTAAATCTTTTTTGCCAAATCCAACTCATGAAACAAACAAGCGATGGCAGCGTGGCTGGCTCTTCTGCCCCATCACCAACAGTTTGTTTGAATCCATTTTTTTTAATATCAAATATTGGCTCAAACACACAGATGATTTTGACATTATGGTTTATATATGCCCAAATTCATGAATTCAATGTATCTGATGCACTAGATTACATAATATATAGGGACGTTTAGGGTCACTAAGTTTAAATTCAGGGTAGTTCTGTATGGACTATTCGTAGGCCTAGAAATGCCGTTGCTTAGAAATATTGAGGGCCGGACACCTTATAAAGCTTCAGCCAGGCTTTGTCGTTGACCACGTCATCATATATTTAATGAAAATCTGGTGGAGAAAACTCAGAAATAAGTCTGCCTAACACTCCAATAAGACGTCTAACTCCCCATTTCACTTTTTTCTTATTTTGGAGTTTTATATATAGCAAGAAAAAGAGCTGAATGGGTAACAAAGTTAACAATACATAAGCAATTAAGGTTTAATACATGTTATTATGCAAAAAAATGCAAAAGGAAGTTACAATTCGACATGACAGTAAGGTTGAGAAAAGAATCCTTGGCTAACAAGTAGGAAAAAACTATATGGTGAAGGCGTTTAGAGAGTCCGTTTGTCCCTATTGTGACATAAAACCTCCATTTGCCTTGGAGCTACTCCCATTATCGATCCATGCTCCCCTGCCTTATAAAGTATCAGTAACAAAGGTAATTTTAGCGGGGCCCGCAGAGTTGTCTCTCCCATCAATCCAGCACAAGGCTGTCTCATTCACAAATATTTTTCATGTATTGTGCAGGATTATCTTCAATATTTATCTGAAGCATCCAAAATTGCGATGAAGGTGGGTGGAGCGCATTTTTAATTCCAAAGTGGCCGCTGCTCTTGATTTAATGGTGTATGTAAGCATGTTAGTTGTAGGAAGAATCCAGCATAAGACGGATGCCACCAGAAAACCCACAAGGTCTATTTTCAGAACGTTTCTCCCTGGTAGCCCATGAAGCAGACCTTCACTTCCCAAGGACAGTGTTTGCTCTATCCTCTCTGTGATTCAATGCAAGCGTGCTGAACCTGGGCGCAGTCCTGTCTCTGGGTGGATCACCAATATCTGGGAATCCATCCAGATTCACCTAAGAAGGTGTTTCAGGTTGTGCCACGTGCTGCCATCTTTGGACACGTCTGCTTGGTACAATGATTAAGAGGCAATCTAATTGCTGCAGCAACCCCAGGAGACCAGCAGGTCTGAGTCTGATCCTGTTGGAGATTTCTGCAGCATTTGACGCTGTAGAGCACCCTCTTCTTTTCAACAGACCTTATAATTGGGGATTTGGTCAGGAGGCTGTCAAATGGATGTAGACTTTTCTTTCTGTACTTCAGGAGATTATATAATTCGACATTCCTCGCTCATTTGCAGCTTCGGTTAAGTAGGATGTGCCTCAATGGTCAATTCTGTCCCCTCTTGGGTTTAATATTTACATGATCCCATTCGCTCACTCCCTCCAAACGCTAGGCACAGAGTTTTATATTTATGTGTAAACAGAACAAGTTTTTCAACTGAAATCCAATCGTAGGGATCTCTCAACCACCCCCCCACTTTTTCATGCTTACAATTCTCAACATTGTGCGTGCTTAGATGGCCTCAAACTTCGAGAGATTAACTCGAAGACTGAACAGCCTGCACCTAGGAACGTGCTGAGCAACTGGGATCATAAATTTTGCCCTGCAACAATAGGCCCCACACCGAGGCTAGCATGCGCAGTTTAAAATCCAGACGTAATTATTTATTCAAACCTCTCCTTGGAACCTCACGTGGCCAAGGTATCGAGCTCTTGCTTTTGGTACCTCAAACTTCTAAAGAAGATTTTACCTTTTGTGCCCAAAACTTTCACAATAAGGTAACTACCACACTAATCCAAGCTTGCCTGGATCATGCCTGGATCTCTCCAAGAAACTTCTTAAGAAACTGGAATTAGTCCAAAAAGCTGCAGCCCATTTAAATTCCAACTGTTCCTATTAAGACCATATGTTGCCCATTCTTTCTCCCTTCACTTGCTTCCAGTATAATAAATATTTTTTAAGTCTATGGTCACTATGCATAAGATCGTGCACATTTATACTCCAATGTGTTCCTTACGCTTCTGTGGTACATTTCTAGTTGTGTTTCCCAATATTAAGACCTCAACCTGAGGACAACAACTTTTTCAGTGGCACCCGGCAAAAAAATTGAGACTACTCTATTCCTATTCAACAGACCATTGAAAACCTGGTGTTTGTGGAGGCTTTTAATTTACCTTTAGAAAGTCATTTGTCTCAAGCTGGCGCAGAAGGTAGCGGAAGCTTCAGCCACATTGGTTGCTGGAGCACTGTGGAGACACGCCAGACACCTCCACCAACATCTTAACTTTAATCCTACTTGCCTACAGTGATACCTCCAGAGTTCAGGTTACGAGATTGAGCAGCCTATTATGGGTACGTTGAAGGAAAATATTGGTGGAAGTTGTATGCCTGCTCACAATTCAGTAAAAAGAGACATGTATTTTCACTTTAACACAGGATTCTTTTGAAAATGTGATTATATTGCATGACCAAAGTACCCAGAAATGTGCTTACAACAGGGCAATACAAAGACACCATGGCACAGAGATTTCTCTCCTACCAGTAAAAGAGTTGATGGGCCAATGCATGACCAACCGGGAAATGCAAAGTTCTCCACAGAAAATTACCCCGCAATCGCCTAACACACAAGATAAAATATTGTCGCCCATTAGGAGAACACTACACCAGATAAGGAATATCTCTGAATTATTCACACTATGAAGGCTATGAAGGCTGCGCTGAGACAGCACCCGATTCATTTTAGTGGCAATCTTGAGGCTGATGTACTTTGCCTCGAGAATTGGCTTGACCGCCGTGCTCTGGAGCTGGCCCCCCTTACAACTCGTGTGGCTAAATCTATCTGTGCCTCTGCTCCTTGGCTTACAGAAACTCTTAGAAAAAGCAGAAGCGCCTGTAAACGGTTGGAGAGTGTGTGGCAGAATAATTTTAACCTAGAGGACAAAGCCAGATACAAACTAGCCCTGAAAGCACACTACAATAAAATCCGCGAGGAAAAAAAACAAACTTTTTTCCCTCCACAATTGAGGTAGTTGGGAATAAGAGTAAAGAAATCTTTAAAATTGTCAAAACCTTCTCAACCCCTAGCACGGTGGGAACTCCGTTTACCCCCTCGTATGACTGGGTCAACCATCTTGCCGGTTACTGCCATGATAAAATCTATACTATTCAAAATTCTTTTGTGACTATCCCCAGTAAAAGAAGTAGCTGCGAGGTCTTCTCCTGGTTACGGCATAACCAATTAAAGTGTAACCCTGAAAAGTCAGAGATTATCTTTTTTGGTCGTCCGCCATGCGAAGCGTGGCACCAGTGGTGGCCTCGGGATATGTCCCCTCCAACAGCCCCAGTTAGTATTTTGAAGAACCTAGGGGTCAAGTTAGATGCCACCTTATCCATGAAGGCTCAAATCCAAACTGTCGTTGGCACCTGTTTCGGCATGCTAAAAATGTTAAAAAAAACTTTCTTCCCCTGCTACCGGTCGAGTATCGGAAGACTGTAGTCCAAGCCCTAATTGTATCTAGGCTGGACTACGTCAACATCTTGTACCTGGGCTTACCTGAGTACCTACTTAATCGCCTGCAGGTGGTTCAGAATGCGGCGGCCAGAGCTATTCTCATGGTGGGTCCCAGAGCACGTATGACTATCCATCTGAAGGCCTTGCACTGGCTACCGGTCCGGAAGAGGATCCAATTTAAAGCTCTGGTTCTGGCCTTCAGGGCTTTTCATGGTGCGGGCGCCGTTTATGTTAGGAGGAGGGTACAGCATTATGTGCCGCAAGGAGCCTTGAGGTCCTCAGTGCAGTTTCTGATGTCCATTCCTAAATTTGCCCGCTTTCGTGTGGGCGGTCGCTCCTTTCAAGTGCTTGCTGCCTTCTCATGGAACGGTCTGCCTCTACCCCTTAGGCAGGCCCAGGATCTGCTTACTTTCAGGAGACAGCTAAAAACCTGGCTTTTCCAGCAATAGTTTTTCTCCTTTCCTTCCGGCTTTGGGCACTGGGCGCTTGCCTCCTCACCAAACAAGAGTGCTCAATCTGTTAAATCGTAATGCGGGTGGAACAGCCAAGACTTGAAATTATGCCGGTACATTATATTTTGAAGATGGAAACAGCTACATCTTCAGTTTCTTCCGAAACACTGTGAGCAAATGACAAGCTTTCAGTGAAAGTGGCAGGCCATTCCACAATTCAGGGCCAAGATACACAAAGGACCAACCGCCCTGCCGGGACTTCCTGATACTGGGGATCATGGCCAGGTCTAATGGCTTGAACGCCGAGTGCGGTGGGAGCGTTTTCGGACACCAAAGAGCATAAGTACAGGGGCCCTGTATCACCAAGGCACTTGGACCCTTTGCTCAATAGGCAGCCAGCGCAAGGTACAAAGCAAACTGGCTGTAGAAGTATGCCTAGGTGGACGGAGAAGCATACAGTCTGCCACATTTTGAACAATTTGAAGCCGTTTGAGCAGCGATTCAGCCAAATATAGAAAGTTTATGTAGTCCATTCTGGATATCACTAAGGTCTGAACTACTATTCGTCGGGCCGACGCCGGTAGACAAGCCACATTTTTTTTCAACCATTTAAGGATACCGAAGCATGTGGCTGCTACTTTATTTATCTGGAGACTCATGGACAGTTTGTCATCTACGCATACTCCCAGACTTTTAACCACCTGCACTGGAGAGGGGGTCGAGCCCACAGTAGAAGGCCAAAGATGGTGACTCCGAAAGATGTGGGTGGTTACCTACTAACAGGATCTCTGTTTTGTCCCTGTTAAGTTTCAGCGAATTGATGTTCATCCAAGCTGAAACTTGGGTCAAGCGGGTGCTAAGGGCTTCTGCATTTCGGTTGTACTTCGCAGATAAGGACACCACAATTTGTGCGTAATAGGTATATGTAAAAAAGTCAACCCATGGGACTCCACAAAGTCAGCAAGGGACCTAACTTATAGATTGAACAGGAGAGGACTTAGGGTAGAGCCTGAAGCACCCCAGATGGGATTTCCACCTATACAGAGGTGAATGTACCTGAAAGGTGAGATTATGCAGGAAAGTTCTAAGCCAAGCCAAGGCTGTACTCTGCACTCCCATTCCTTCCGGAAGACCCAGCAGAGTGGAATGATTCACAGTGTCAAATGTGGCACTGAGATTTAACATAATCAGTGCTGCTGAACTGCCAGAATCTAATTGGCCTCGCAGATATTCCATGACACCAAGGAGTGCTGTAACCCGCCCTGAATCCTGATTGCGATGGATACAAAATCCCATCTGCTCCACATAGGATGTAAGTTGTCGATTTACATGCCTTTCCAGCACCTTGGCTAAGGTAGGCAAAAGAGAGATTGGCCTGTAATTTGACCATAAAAGAGGGTCAAGATTGGCCTTTTTTAGTAGGGGCGTCACTAGAGCCCTCTTCCAAGCTAAAGGCATCCTACCTTCAGCTAGGAAAACATTCAGAAGCTGGCTGAATTGTATCATAGTAAACATGGCCAACTTACTCAATAGAAGGGGGGCATGCGTCAAGCTGAGAGTCAGACTTGTCCTAAAATTACAGTGCAAGCACTTTTGAATTGTTACCACTTGGTCTAAGTTTGAAAGAAGGGAACAAGCTGTATCTGGAGGGTGGGAGCGGGGGGTGGTCACAGAGCAGTTCTACAGCACAGTAGGTGAGCCTACCTGGGTTGCCAGAGGCAGCATCCCTGGCCCCTGGTCCCGTTCGGGTGCGGTCGGGCACTGACGGGCTTCCCTTAGGTGCACCAGTGTGGCGTTTAAATACGCTGGTGTGGTGATGCAAAATAGAGGAGCTGCGCCATAGACCGCTAACTAAAAGGAAATAATGGAAAAAAATGCCAGCCCCAGTAAAATATTTCATACCCCCGCAAAATTCCACCACACAATAAAAGGCATAAAAACAATTAGACACCGGATTAATTACATTTTACGAAGAAGTCACAGACTCCAGCACCTAATAATCTCATCGACAGTTTATGCAATGCACACCATAAACTGCACTAACCTCTTGGGGACAATAGTTATCACCAGCACAATTGTGATTATTTTATTGAACTTTTAAAACTAAAGGAAAAATTGCCTGGTCAGTGTTTGCGCTTAGCTCTTCTGAATACAAAGATATACAAAATGGCCATTAACCCACTGAGCTACAATACCAGCTACCTTCCCAGATAATCCTTAATGAAGTATAGAGGTATCACGGCAGATAAATTTGGTGTCTCAGGATCAACATGGAAACAGTTAGCCTCCCGAAATTCCAAAGGAGGGATGGTATACTGGTTAAAGCCCCTACTGGTGAGCTCCGGAGCATCGCACAAGGATGGACAAATCTATACAAAGCTGTTAGCTGAAATATCTCTGAAGCTTGAGTTACTGATAGCAAGTGCCTCAAACATTTCAAACAGAGACATGCATGCCAGCAACGCAGTATAGGTTACAGCAACACAGGTGCCCCAGCTTGCTAGGTCAGAGCTTTGCCACATCCTGTCACTGTGGAGCATGAAGCCCCACCTACAACACAGACAGCTTTGCCATTTCAGTTGAAATACAAATTGAGCAGATCTAGAAGAGATGGTTTGTTATCGTTTCCGGTAACTACATGTCGTACCGGTCATGGTCATTCGAGTTCAATGCTTTACCCACATACATGTGCAGCTATTTCTGCAAGGAACCCAAAAGTAGGACGGGAGTTTAAAGAGTAACAAAGTGTATTGTAAATTAGACTTGGCTTTTAGTTTGTTCCCAGCATCTGTTTTAGCACTTCTTCAGTTGCATCTGTTCACCACCGGTAGTGATGACACAGATCTTGGCGTTTTCCTTATATTCATATTCCTACTTCCTTGTGCTCTCGTCATGAGTCTCTCAACTCAGTCTTAGGAGGTGTGACCGGCTTTCCAATCAATCATGCCTATCAACATTACACCTATAATCCATCCACCATACAAAGAACTTTGCTTCAGTGTTAGTTACCCTTTTCAGGAACATCCTAAGAGAGTAGTTTCTTTTGCAAATACATTGAACACAATCCTTAATAGGTCAATCTGACAAATTGAGTTTGAATGTTATCACTTGTGAAAGGTGCTGGATTGAAAGCACCACAACCTCAATTTACAGAGCCGCGCGACCTTCACAGGTTGCTTCTTTTTCCACCAGCGCAACGTCTATTTTGGTTCCGCCATAAAGAATGGAAGTTCTAAAAAAGCATTTTTCTCAATTCAAATGCAATACGTGAAAATTAAAAGCAGCGGGAGGTAGTTCAAATAACATCTGGACATTTACTCGCTGGAGCGGTAGGTGTAAGGAAATCAAACAGCAGGTAGAAAGTAAAGTTAGGGAAAGGTTTGGAGTTTTCTTTCAAATAATCATGTGCAAAGCACAGCAATCCTGCAAGTGCCACAGGCAAAAAGGTAGGCATGAAAAGTTTAGACACACATAATGCAAACTAATAAATAGTTGAACAGAATACCTCAACATCACAAACAGAAACAAAATCAGAAAGAAACGGATAACGACCCGTCAATCTAGCACAAACAACAAGTACAATTTTATTCTGTCCACAAATTGTCTTTTTCCTTTAGGCCACCTCTTACCCATTTTATTAGACAATTACAGAACAATCTTGCCGAATGAAAGAGGGATGTAAGTGGCCTTTCCTCCTCAAACAGAGCTATGCATCTATTTCATCAGGTGCCATTACCCACAGTTTCAACAAAGTTAGGTGCAAAAAAACAAAAAACAATTCGGCTTCCCTTTCAGACAATTCTCGACTCTACCAACCTAAAAATTCCCACCAGAAAAAAGTTTTTTATTTATATTTAGCATTTGTTTTATTAGAGCACAAACTCCTGCCAACTGAGTTTCAGAGCGCTGTACCGTTTAAGTTTAAAAAGTCAAGAGCATATTAATTTTAACTAATCTGCAAAACATTAGTATTATTCAAAGAGTAGCGAAAGTTCCAAGACAAAGTGGTCAAGTCCATATATTCATACATAACAATGAAGATTTTTAACAAACTAAAAGAAAGCCATTTCCCAAGCATAATTAGCAATGTCTATAAAGTTTAACATGGCATATTTACTCAGAGAGAAGGAAAAAGATTTCAAACTGAGTGATGCTGCATAGCCCATATTAAATAAATCAAAAGGCAGCAGAGCATATTAAACAAATACACTGTTCAACCCATGCAGCTAATCATTAGGAGTACTAAAATACAGCATTAATCAACCCAGACATGCTAGGTTATGTTTGAGCTGATGTCTCAGGCTGCAATCCAAAATATACGTTCACTGATATTATTCCTGCAAGATGCCTTTGAAGACACCAGTGGAAGGATTTCTGGCAGCTGGATTCTGGTGAATTTGCACCAGAGCAAACTTTGGACCATTACCTGGAACGACCTTGTGTGGACTGTGTATATAGCTATAGCTACTAATTATAAATTGCTTTATGTCTGATCACTGCATTAGGTGCAATACAGCAGTGGAAGACGTCCTATTCAAGACAGTGCGTTGAATCAGAATGCTCCCATCGGTGCCAGAATCTCAGCTGCTGACAGAGCTACTTCACTTGTGGGGGATCTTTCAAAGGAGGAACATTTTAAGTAGGGATTAATCCACTCTTCCACGCAAATAAGCATCTTCCTACAGTGGGCCAAAAAAAGTGAACTGCTGAACTATTTAATGAACTGAGACTACAGGTCCACGATTTGGCCAGCTGGCATTAGGGGCTGGACATGCCTGGTCTGTGCTCGGGTAAAAGGATACAGTAATGCAATGGACAGTGTGTGGCACCTCACACAGTCAGATCTGTAAGCCAATGGGACAACAACTTGAGATCATTCGTAGGTCACTGAACAAAGTCTCCGACACTTAGTAAAATGGGTGCCTCTTCTTCTATGGAAATGTCAAAATAACTAGGAGTGGCATTATAATAGTCACACAGCAAATCTATATTTTTCTTAGTGAGGTACAAAAAGATCCCTTTGCTGAATGTGTTTACTTCCAATCATCTCATGTGCACACATATCTGACTTAGGAATACTACACAAGAGACCAAACTGTGAAATCTAATTGGACTTTTCTAACATATCAGTGTTCAACTATTTAGTCTAAAGCAGGCAAAGAGAAATATTCCATCAAGAAATACACCCACCCACAAAATGAGCTGCATTTGGACATCAGAATTTCACTCCTGCAAGTCGATGAGGCTTCTGGCCGACCGATTAGTCTAAACCACAACTGATCGATTCAGCGGGGTGCTAGAAACTGGGTTTTTTGCCAGGGAACAAAAGGATGCACTGTCAGACAGGATCTGTAAGGCAGAACTCAAAACAAGCAATGGCAATGCCAAGAAATCTGGCTTTAATGTTCTGCACCCTGCCCAGGCACACCACCTCACCTTGCACTCACTTGAACAGATGCTTTTCCCTCTAGCGTACTAGGAACAGGAGCAAAAACGAGCATCTGTATGCTCTGAAGCGATGAACACTGGCAAAACTGAAAGCACATGAGAAGAGAAACAAAGCATGCGAGAGCACATAAGACTGAAGCGGAGTTGAGGTACTAAAAGTGTCAGCAAGTTCCTCGTGCCCCAAGCAAAGTGTCTTAAACAAGATCGGTGTATTCAATTGTGGAGGAAATTTAACTGGGATTTAACAGAAGTGTGCTGAGATAAACAGACATGGCACCTGCATTTTGTACAATGGAGCTTTTAAGTACAATTCAGCTGCAGGAATTATGAGAGACTTAAAATCAAAAAGTCCCAAAAACAATAATGTTCAATAATACTCATGCAAACAAATGGTAACATTATAATATAAGAAATGAATGACAGGAGGTGAAGTGTCAGGATCAACAGGGAATAATAAATGAACCCTGGGACACAATTTATAATAAGACTTTAAGTAAAGAGGGGATTTGGTTTGTACTATAAAGACATGAGACAATTTGAGATCTGACTGCTATTTTCTGTGTTGACATGCAGCGAGGTGCTTGGCACAAAGAATTTGTCCTCCTTCTCAAAGAAGGGTCGTCGAGTTAAGTAGGCACTGCTGACATCTGGGTGATGGGCAGGTCACACGTTTAAACTCCAGAAAGCTCAATTGAGCCTTTTATCTTTCAGAGGTTGAACAAATGGAGAACTATTACATTCTAAATAGTGCCACCTACTATTTACAGTGCTTAGAAATAGCAAAGTGTGTTAGGTTTTGAGGGCTACAGAAAATATATGTTCATTATTATTCTCACCACTTCAACAACAAAAAAATGACACCCACTCCTCAGAGATGCCCAGGCCAAAAGACAAAGCCAATTCTTAACAGGTTTGTATGATTTCGATGAATTGGCCTCTCTCATTAAAGTCTCTGCACACTGCATAAGAAATACATTTCTTCATTTTGGAGATAAGCATGTGACGTGCAGAAGGAACAAAAGTCGGGAACTAATCTGAGAGGTCTCTGCAATTGCAATGACCAATGACTACTTGCACCAGGGTGTGGAATTTTTATAAAATATTTACTTGTCTATGGGACAGATGCTTCAGAAATCCAATTGTCCTGTTAAAAAAAAAAAAATTCCATGCGCACCATTTGGTGCCATGCTATGAGGTGACAAATTTTATCAGCGTTCTCATTATATCAGAGCTTTGATAATAGCCTCGCGGATTATGCCGGAGCTCTTATTATAAAAATATTTGGATTCTAGCAGGGCTTTGAGTTTGCCACCGTTCCGCAAATCTACATACAGGGGCCGGAAGTAGATGGGAAGTGATAGTTCCAGAGTTGGAATGCCCTGCAAGTCTGTACACACCCTCCACCTTTCATGTTTAAGGTTATTCAGCAGAACTGATCACTTGCATCTCTCACTATATGGTAGGTGTAATGTTTTGAAAATGAATATTCAGCATAACGTTTTATACCTTTTTCGATCTATTCCGCTGGAGTTCACGAAGGTATGGTTGGGTAAAGTGGAGTCACTCTGTATACGTTTTTTATGGAGCTATAAAAAGTCAAGGAGAGCAGTAAAATACATGACATTGCCAAGATCACGGGAGGTGGTCTGTACCCAATTTAAGATTGGATTTCGGAGCATGCTTTTTACAACATATACAATTGACACAGCAGAAGCCCCGTTGATTTATGAAATGGTGCTAGGAATTGAAGCGAATGGTTGCTTACTGAAGAATACAGAACCCAGCAATTATTTTTCAAAAATGTATTTAAGGTGTTAATGGCAGCGTACAAAATATGGACTCTGATTAGACAGGGAAAGATTCATTTTTACACTCTCACCTCTGTGTCACCATTACTGCCCTTTATCTTTCAAGACGTTGTGAAGGGAAGATGGAGACAAAAAGGTATTACAACAATTGGGGACTTTTATATTGGATTCCAACTTAGCTCTTTCTCTGAAATACAGGAATCTTATGGTGTGCCTTAGGGGGATTTGTTAAAATTCTTACAGGTCCGAGATTTGTTTGATCAGAAGAAAAAAGGACTTAAAGAGTATGACTAAGATCCCCTTAAGAGAGGCAGTCAGCCACACATATAGAATTATATATATCTGTTGACACACACTCAAAGGGATGATTTGGAGGCTCAGAACCTCAAAGGGACATTTAGACATGAAAAGGAGGGGTTGCTTCTCCAGGAGTCACTTCAACAGGGAGAAAATATTTTATTAACTGCTAATCTGAGGACCCAACATTTTAAGACAATTTGTAACTTCTAATATACCCCGGCCAGAATTTATAAATGGGGTGGAGGTTCCAATGGTAAATGAAAGAGCTTTGGAACAGATCAGGAAAAAATTCTTCATATGTTTTTCGCATGTCCAAAGCTAGAGCCTTTACTACAAGGGATTGGCGTATTTCTGAGCCGTATTATAAGGGCAGGTTTTACTTAACCTTTAATGATGCTATTGGGGGTAGTAGATGAGACGGAGAACAATATGATGCTAAGGAAAGGATTTTGCCTAATCTTTATTGCTACTGCTGTAGCTCGGTTATGCATTGCATCTGAATGGCTGAAACTAGATCCCCAACATTTGAAATGTGGAGAGTTGGGTTTTTGGTAATATAGAATATGGAGTTAAGTTTATATAGACTTAAGGGGCATAAGAAGCGATGCTAGGGGGTAGAGGGTTTGGTCTGCTATAACTAACTGGATGAATGATTAAAGTATTTAGCAATAATGTATTAAGAGGATTTAGGGCAGTAGGCCCTCAGCTGGTAACATTTGGGTAGGACAATTGGCTCAGTATGGTTTCCTAAAAGGATCCAAAATATCTCCATATTTTTATGCGCTGGTATCTCTGGCATGATCTTTTTAGAGCTGATCCTTCTTCCTGTGCACATTGTATTTGCACTCTGCACTTTTGACAATGGATTAAAGTAATACAGTATTGTATATAGGGTCGCATATTTGACTCTATTAGCTGTGCTTCTCTTTAGACACTGTATTTGAACTGGATTAAGGTTTTTAACCAGGTTATTGAGAATGCTTTGTTATGTCATGTATTAATCATCTGCAGTATTATTCTTGTATAATTAATGCAGAGATGCTCGTTTTAATTTTTTCTATTCTTTTGTGCGTTCTTGATGCTGTCTATTTCCATGTTTTGTCTTGGATTGAAATGTAAAAGTAGAGAAATGGTTTGAAAATCAATAAAAAAAGAAGTTATTCCCGCTTAACACCCCACATATTCTCCATATTGGTTGCCCAGCGCATCTGTCGTTTCCTCCCCCCAGTCTCCTGTGCTCCATCATCACGTAGCATGAATCAATGTGGTGTCCACCTTGACAGTACAGTAAGTATAGAAACAATGTTTTCTATACGTTCCAGTATGCCGTCACATTCCTTGACACAACGTGCCGCCCACCTTCAAAGTATAGATAATAGTGTTCCTATACCTTTAGCATGGCTGGTCATCGCTACTGGCTTTGCCAATTCCGGGGCATCATAAAAGCACCAAGTATTGGCAAAGCCCATTACAGCGACCACGAAGCACTGGCAAAATGAGAACTATTGGCTTTGCCAAAGCTTGTTGCACTGTCTGGGACTCAGCTCAGTGGCTGATTTCCAGTTAACCTGCATGTGATTGGTGAAGCTAAAATAGTCCATCACACAATCGCACTACAGTCTAATTTCAATGGGATCCATACCTCCACATACGGATCCTACATATGAATCTCACAAGGTAAAAGTAAAGAGACATATTTGCAACTGCCAGCAGTTACACTGGTTTCCTCAGTGGGGCAGAGGAGATTGGGGGATGAAAAGTAGAGAGAGAGCAAAAGAAAGTTGCAGAGAAGAGTGTGCGTCTAAAAAGAAAATCCACAGACTACAGGAAGGAAGGTAGGAGCAAGAGTGATGAGATTTACAGAGAAGAAAGTAAGCTAGAAAAAAAAGACTTAAAGAAAAACAAGGAAACAGGAGACTATTCTGCTGCACACACTTTATCGAGCTGCACGAGCATGCTCATTTCCGCGATCCTGATAACACAGAAGATTTGTTTTACTCCAATACACAAATATTTCAATCCATGTAATTCACCTCACAATCGGAGTCAAATGAAGCTCCTGCTGAGAATTCATCAGGCAGTGAAAGAACTTACGACATTTCCCAATTTTTTTTTTTTTTTTTAAACAGCTGAAACGCGGCTTTACTGAAAATAAATAACAGGTTTGCTGTGTGGGTGTCCATAATTTTAAAAGCTGTTTACAATGATGCAATGTTAAATTTGCAGCTTTCCCACATTCCTCAGTGAAGACTAAGGCTAAATCTTGCCAGGCAAAGCCACAGAGACGACTATATTTGCTGAATACACAGCACTGGACCAACAGGCGCTGCAAGACAGGACACAGGCTCTTTATGCTCTCGAATCGTTGGGGGAACCTCTTTATAGACAGGAACCATATTTCCAAAAACAGAGAAGACTGGGAGTCAAATCAACAAGCATGACAACCTGAAAAAAGCCTCACCAGTTTCTGATACCATGCATCACATATATAAAGTTTCTTTAGTTTGTTTTTGAAGCAAACTCTTCCTAAAATACAATTTAAAGCACCTTCTGCAATCCTCATCTTAAGATCTACAATTAAGGCAGGAGATGTATATGGAATGAATTCGGTTTTAGGGGAGTTGGGAAGAACTATGACGGTGGCAAAGGATAGGACAAACATTTCTTCTTCTGGGCTCCCTAAAGATACGTTTTGCACTTTTCTAGAACCTGCAACATTTCGGCAATAGAAAGGTATATGCCATCCATCCAATGTTTAATAATGTGCCATGTTCATATACTCATATGCTGAATACCATTTCATTTTTAGGGGTGAAGAGACTGCATGTGTAAAATGGTGAAACAATTCTCTAACACTCTCGCTCACATTACACCATGAAGGACAATATTTTCTTACGATAGTTTAGAGAATAAACATAAAAAGAGAGATTTCTGCCATTCTTTGGAACAGAGGAATATTTGGACTTCTGGGGAACTTGCTGTCTTTCTTTCAAGTCTAGGGACTTAGAATACCCTAGCTTCTCATAAATATAGACTGCATTGCAGGCTGCTCCGGGCTGTTTGCCTTCAGCTTTCAAATATGCAGGAAATATTGGGGACCCCTAACAATGGCAAATATTTCAGTGCTAATCACCATTAGACAGGTTCAATTAACTAAGGAGCTCATTTAATGTAGTATTTATTGTCTGTGTTCAGTAATAATTACTTTTTGTTCATTTACAATCACTATATTTAATTTACTATCAGCTATAATTTTACATTGCTTTGCATTAGATTATATATAAAGACTTGTATAATAAGGTTTCCAAATTCTTGTGGGCTCTCAATCAGGGAAAGGGATAAACTACGTACTTTCTTAAACACTCTGTTGTTTGACAGCAACATTACTGTTACATTCCAAACACAAACTTTCTCCGAGTAGGTTCAGCAGAGATGTGTGAGACACCACCTGTGGGTTTTCCTCACTGTGAATGGTAAGTTGGTACATCTGTGCTTGTCTTAAGCCAAAGGAAATTTACAGGGTGTAATTGTGAGGTCAGGATTGACCCCCACACCTTCTACCATAAACACTCAACCATCCCTCGGATCTCAAGTTGTCATATTCATTTTAGGACACATGTTCTGCAAGGGAATACTTCAATGGAAATGCTGGAGATGGAAGGTGGAGATGTGAAGTGAGATGACAGCAATGTCTTACGTGGTCAGAACAGAGATACTAGTTCCACCCTAGGTACTCTTAAATAAAGTAGATAAATCCATAATCGAAATTAGAGAATTTACAATGGAGCACTCAATTTCTATCCAAAGAAGTCTCCTAGATAAGGACCTATGTAGTCAGGACCCATGAGAGAAGTATATATAATACCATAAATGAATAAATAGTACTGCTGAGTATCACTGGCTCCAGTTTATTTTGCGATATTCTTCAGAAAACAGAAATTGGACCCCAAATAATTACCTACAGAGATTTTTAAAGGCATGTCCTCGATAATAATGCCACATTTATGGGTGGCGAGTGAGGAGCCAGTGAGCCTGGGGACTCTCTTGGAACTCAGCCACTATTGCCATTATCCTGAAACAAGGCTGCTTGACTGAGAAGAACAGCTCTTACTGAATGCTTTCCTCATCAATACTGAAGATAAGATATTTGCCAAAGCCCTTGCCATTTGCCTAGTAAAGACAATCTTTACCCTAGTCCCTCCCAATCAAAATGGTGTCATGCCTTTAAGCGCAACTAGGCTTAATCTGAGGAATGTACATTTGCCCTTGCCCAATATACGTGGATGTCAAGGCCTTCTGCAATTGTATCAGTTGACTTTGAGAAGGCCTTCGATTACCTGAGTTGGCACTGCTTACGCAGCATTCTTGAGCAAGCAAATTTCAGGCCAAAAATCAGAGCCTATTCTAAGCGCCTAAACCAAACCCTTGCATACTGATGCTTTAAAATGGGATGATGGCGTCTGTGTTCGGGACAGAAAAGGGTACACGTCAGGGATGTCCCTTATTCCCCGTACATTTTGCAATTGTCATTGAACAACTCACAACCTGGATTAGAATGGACAATTTGGTGCAGGAACTAGATTTTGGGGGGGTGGAGGGGGGAAGGTATGGGAGGGCTGAATGTGCCTCTCTATATGCAGATGATTTGTTGCCATAAGCCAGGTACCATAGATGGACAGGCCAGCAATTTACGGATATTCTTGACAAATCTGGGGTAATCTCAGGCCTAAGGATCAACTAGGATAAATTGGTGGTCAACCTCTGGAGGGGGTACCTTCAGCTGTCAATTGGCAAACACAACTAAAGGTGGCAGGCAAATGTTTCAAGTATCTAGAGATGTACATCACCAGAGACCCACAGCAGGCATGAGACATGAACCTACTACTTCTCCTATGATATACACGTAATGATCTGATCTCTTGGCATGCGATTCCTATACCAATTATAGGTAGAGTTGAAATATTTAAGATAATCTCCCTCCCACAACTGTTGTATGTACCCCAGGATTGCCTCTCAAAATCTCCCAGGAGTCCTTTCAGAAAATCCACAAATATTCAAGGTCATTCAAGTGGGCACACACATCCCTTACAGTAGCATACAACAACTCACCTGCTGTTAATTAACGAATGGCTGTTTGGACAATAAGGCGATCCAGCTGCAAGACTACAGCTGACTGATACAATGAAGTCAGCTCTATTCCATGTCCTTTATGGAGGCAGAACACAGACTGCCACTCCTCAGATGACCAAAGTAGCAAGTGATAGATTGCTGATACAAGGCCCTCCAATAGTTGGACTGGAATCGCCGAACAACCAATGAAACTCCACTCTAGTTAACATCAACTGAGGGGGTTCAAAGAATAAGACACAATAGGCATATATAGGGTGCGTGATGTATGGGCATGCGATCACATGAAATCCTTCTACGATTTAGTAGAAAACTTTGACATCCATAGGACCCAGTTCTTCAGATGTCTCCAAATCAGGCACATATGAGCAGGACATTAAGAACAGTTAAAAGGAAAGATGTCCCAGAATATAACCCATTAGAAGCAAGACTGACCATTGGTGAGAAAGAAAACCAGTGCACCAAACCCTCAACAACAACATTTTGAATAAAATTCAGGTAGTTAGGAACGCATTGGCTTGTCAGATGACAGTGATTGGTGGGAGACAAAGATGGTGAACAGGGATTTGACGATCTTGTCAAATCTCTACTTAAGTCAATTTAAATACATGCACAGGGATTATTTCACACCAGACCCCTATGGAAAATGGGTAAAACTCCCTCTTCACAAATTCTCTCTCCATCATGCTTAGTAACCCTAAAGGAGACTTCCTACATGTAACCTGGGGAGGTATACTGGGCCATTATATGCAATACACTGGTGAGCATGCTTCAACACTGCATTGATTTGTCCCCAAGTTGACATTTGTCCCCCAAGTTTACACTGTTGCGAATTATGGATGGAGCAGGATTCCAGAGGGGTGTGCTTACGCTCATTGGCCTGGGGTTCTTGATGGCCAAAAGGGATATTGCAAAACCCTGGAAATCTCCCTCTGGTCTCCCTTTCTAGTGTGACTGCGGGGAAAGGAAAGATGCACCACGTTTGAGAAACCTTTGAGGCATGGGGAGGTGGCAAAAAAAAAAATTACCTAAATCTGGGAACAATCGCTAGAGCACTTTGGGTTCCAAGTATGAATAAGGCCTTGAGGAATGGAAGGAGTTTACTTGATTCGATTCATGTTATGTAGATAATGCAAATACATGCATAGCTATTATGTCATAAATGTCTTGAATGTTAAAGTGCCGAAGTGTATGTGAAAATTATTAACTCTGTTTGATGAACAAATGCCAATAAGAAGAGTTATACAAAAAAAATAAAAGAAAGCAGGATTGGAGCTAATTAATCAAGATGTAGTGCTGAGTAATATTCCAGCAAAATTAAACCTGCATACCTGCCTCCCTGTGGAGGGGGAACTCCTCAACGAATTTGTGTTCTGTGACAAAATCGTATATGAATATTCTACTTTCTCAACACCCTATATTTAGTTAGATATGGTTCAAATGCAACACATGCACCTGTTTGTTTGAGAGTGCATGAATGGTGAGTGTTCGGACTGCAGAGCAAGTAAGACACAAATGTTCGGCTCTGCTCAGCAGTGCAGTGAAGTGCAGTGCAAAGAAGAGCGGGGGCTGAGACATCAAGGTACTTTGTGGAGGTAGCTGGCTCTCATTGTGCCATCAGCACAGACTGCAGACTGTTCCGGCCCCCTTCTACCCGCTACCCTCTGTGTTTGTATCAGCACGTCTCTGCTGCCTTCCTCTGCGTTTCTCCACGGCTGCCCACTGCTAGCACCAGTGTCTGCCTTCTACCAGAAAGACAGAAGGACACTGACTGGGATTGTGAGGACTAAATAAAAATCTATACACTCTTTCAAGCAAAGGATAAATGACACCCACAACTGAAAGGAAAATATAAACTCAATTGGCACACCACCCACACATAAAACAGCACAAAGAGTTTCTAAATCAAAATCACTTTACTGTCACACTAACTCTCACAAGTTATTTCAAATCTAAACATTGCACAAATTATCTACTAACTACATCCAACCATACACCAAGAAAGCAGCCACTTTCAAACACTTGTTCTTCCAATCTGACAGATGGCACTCTGCGTTTTGTTTCAAAACAGACCATAACCCACTAGTGAACATTCTATCTTGTGAAAAAATGAATAAATCTACTGCCAGATTAGCAAGACTTTCTACCAAACTCCTAGAATTAAATTTTAAGGTAAAGTACGTTGCAGGCAGTAAGAATGTAAAGGCAGCTTTATTTTTATCATGTCTACCAGTAATTGATGAAACACAACAAGATCTGGCTGAGAATGACACCTAAGAATACATTTTTAGGTCTCGCCCTGATCCAGCGCTTGCGCTGGTCTGGCGAGACATTTAGTTGTGGGGTTTTAAAGTGCGACCACAGCTTTTTCCGTGGCATACAGTGTGCGGTTACGCGCACAGCACGCGCTTCTGTCATGGCTCATTAAGCCTTCCGGCGCGTGAATCATGCTCCTCCACCACCTTGCTGTCTGCTCTCACTACCCCCCTCCCTTCAACCCCCTCCCTTCTCCCCTCCCTCCTCGTTAGCTTGTTATTCTTAACTTCGGAAGCATCTGATGTGAATTCTTCAAGGTGCAATTCACTTCCAGACTAAGCCAATGCCGCCTCAGACAGTAGACATTTTCTGGTGCTTGTTTATCTATCCCTCGACCCTCCCCCTCCCCTCTGTTGCTTCTTGCCTCTGTTCTTCCCCCTCCCGAGCTGTTGCTTATTTCTTTCGTCTGCTCCTGCCCTTATAATTTTATGGAGAGGCATTGACTTCACTCACTTTCAGTCTGTGGCGCCTATTTCATTTGAAAATCTTACGAGCTGCTTTTTCTGTCACCTCCAATGTCAACTTCTAATAAAAAGAAAAAAGGTTCGTGGGTGCGGTAGAACTGAAAAATAAATAGATCATGTGAGACCACGACGCTTTTAACTTATTTGTTAACACTGTTGAACGCACGGGTTGTTTATATAATTGACACACGTTATCCACTAAATGTGCTTGCTTCCGCTTCTGTTAGTTGTGTTAATCTGCAGGCAGATTGTTAAAAGAAACTGTGGTGATCTTTGCACTTGCAATTTACAATGAGACTCAGCACATTAAGTAAGACATGTTTTCTGTCAGTTGCCTCATGGCTAAGGAACTCCTAATTTTCATAGAGTGTCTCGTCAGAATACAGACAGGAGCTGACTACATTATATGTAGTTGGAGAACAGCGACAAACTCTCTCTAGAAACAAAATGACACATAGTAAAACTGTTGGCAGAAAGATTCACAGCGCCGTGACTCAGTGCCTGCTTTTAAGGCGCTGTTTCTGGCAAGCAGTATAAGATCTTGCAGCAAACATCGGCGTTTTATCACCAGTTAAAATGCAAAATAATTTCAAGGACTATAAAAGGAGTATATTGGATGACAGTGACCCACAATCTGCAGTTTTGTGAAGCTCACAGTGACAGATGCAAGATACAAAGCGCTGTGTAAAATACATAACATTCCAATAATCATGACATTGTTTAAATGTAAATTAGTGACTGAAAGCGGCTAGACTGCTTTATTTTAAGAAACACATGATGCTGTGTTTGCCAAATGACGCTTAGTCGAAACTGTTTATTTTTCCTTTCAGCGTTTATATTAGGCGATGCAATATTGAAAAACTAGCCAGCCTTATAAACCAAATTATGACATTTTCAACAGATGGATACGAAAACAATAGTGGACTATAAGATGGAGAAAACTCAGCTGACTGCACACCGTCTCGTGCTTCTGTTTTACTGGTAGAGCTGGACTCACAGACTCTCACAGACACTCTCTCACAGACACTCTCTTACAGACTCACAGACACTCTCTTACAGACTCACAGACACTCTCACAGACACTCTCTTACAGACTCACAGACACTCTCTTACAGACTCACAGACACTCTCACAGACACTCTTACAGACTCACAGACACACTCACAGACACTCAGACTCTCTGACACTCACAGACACACTCACAGACACTCTCAGACTCTCTGACACTCACAGACACACTCACAGACACTCTCAGACACTCACAGACACACTCACAGACACACTCACAGACACTCTCAGACTCTCTGACACTCACAGACACACTCACAGACACTCTCAGACTCTCTGACACTCACAGACACACTCACAGACACTCTCTCTGATACTCTCTGATACTCTCTGATACTCTGACACTCACAGACACACTCACAGACACACTCTGATACTCTGACTCTCACAGACACACTCTCTGATACTCTCTGACTCTCACAGACACACTCTCTGATACTCTCTGACTCACAGACACTCTCTCACAGACACTCTCTTACAGACACTCTCTGACAGACTCACAGACACTCTCACAGACACTCTCACAGACTCACAGACACTCTCACAGACTCACAGACACTCTCACAGACTCACAGACACTCTCACAGACTCACAGACACTCTCACAGACTCACAGACACTCTCACAGACTCACAGACACTTACAGACTCACAGACACTCTCTCTCAGACACTCACAGACACTCTCACAGACACTCTCACAGACACACTCTCTGATACTCTGACTCTCACAGACACTCTGACTCACAGACACTCTCTGACTCACAGACACTCTCTGACTCACAGACACTCTCTGACTCACAGACACTCTCTGACTCACAGACACTCTCTGACTCACAGACACTCTCTGACTCACAGACACTCTCTGACTCACAGACACTGACTCACAGACACTGACTCACAGACACTGACTCACAGACACTCTCTGACTCACAGACACTGACTCACAGACACTCTCTGACTCACAGACACTCTCTGACTCACAGACACTCTCTGACTCACAGACACTGACTCACAGACACTCTCTGACTCACAGACACTCTCTGACTCACAGACACTCTCTGACTCACAGACACTGACTCACAGACACTGACTCACAGACACTGACTCACAGACACTGACTCACAGACACTGACTCACAGACACTCTCTGACTCACAGACACTGACTCACAGACACTGACTCACAGACACTGACTCACAGACACTGACTCACAGACACTCTCTGACTCTCACAGACACTCTCTGACTCTCACAGACACTCTCTGACTCTCACAGACACTCTCTGACTCTCTCACAGACACTCTCTGACTCTCTCTCTGACTCTCTCACAGACTCTCTCTCACAGACTCTCTCTCACAGACTCTCTCTCACAGACTCTCTCTCACAGACTCTCTCTCACAGACTCTCTCTCACAGACTCTCTCTCACAGACTCTCTCTCACAGACTCTCTCTCACAGACTCTCTCTCACAGACTCTCTCTCACAGACTCTCTCTCACAGACTCTCTCTCACAGACTCTTGGCCTTCTTGGTCATATATAAAGTAACAAAAATGCTTCTGGCACTTTTTTATTACAACTTTTCAGCATGCTGCACAGCAGCCACACTTCTCTACAGCACAGCTTAAACACATTGGCAAAGTCAATAGCTCTACCTAAACACTTATAAGGCCCCAAAGGCGAGACCTATTGGCTATGCCAATGCTTGTTGCTATTGTTGATGACAAAACCGTTTGTGGTGACATGAGTGATTGGATCATGAGATCCAACTTTAGAGGATGTGTTGAATTTTGTTTCTTCGGGTTGGCCAAAACAAAAAGTCATTGAGCTATGACCATGAACCATATTGCAAGATTTCTAAAGAAATTTCTGTGGAAAGTGGTGTTTTGGTGAGAGTAGATAAGCTGATCCCGCCTTATAAGTTAAGATTGAGAATTCTAGAGGCAGGACATTTAGGCATGAGTGCCACTAAGCGAAGGGTAAGAAATACCTTTTGGTGGCCTGGTGTAACTAGAAAGGGTGAGGTTGTAGAGCGTAGTGTGCACAGTGTAGTCTGAGGGATAAACACTTTGGTACATCTACACCTGTAGCACAACCTGTGAAATGGCCTAGAAAAGTTTGGCAGAGAGTGGGTGTTGATTTTTTGGGCCCATTCTGTGCATTTCGCAGCAATATGAGACAGTTTATAATGCTAGTTGACCATCAATCTAGATGGGTAGAGGTCAAGGGTGTGTCTGAACCTACTACAATGAATGTTATCAGTTTTTAGAGACACTTTTACAAGAGAAGGAATTCCATGTGAAGTTTTGACTAATAATGGTGTTCAATGAAAAATTCCCTAGTAAATATGAAGGAAAGTTTCAATTCTATTAAGGACACGGAGGCAAGGATTTTACTCTACTTTCTTTTATTTCCATTCCAGGAGACTTCAACGATAAACTTTAAAAAACTAGTTTTCCCAAGATGCACAGGGAAAGGTCAACACAGATCAGTTAATCAACAGTCCAGGATATCCATTAAGGTAGGAATCCCCTGCAGAGCTTCCTCATCCTTTTCCTGCTTCCAGCAGTTAAGGGGTCGCGGGAGCGCTTCTCACCGCTCGATTTGCAGCATCCTGTAAGCCTTGGGACCGCGTGAGTGTGGTGAGGTTGGCTGCCGCCAGGCGGCATGAGAGCACTAGAGCGCATCTCATTGCTCCGCAGGAGGAGAACTTTAGTCAGCTTCGATGTAACTGATGACCTTGCGCCCCGCAGAGTTCGTGCCTGCCCACACCGCCTGGAAGCTTCAGACGCCGTTTCCATACGGGTCTGTACCTTGTGCCCACTGCGCTCATACGCGTGCCACCTCAGTGCTCCTCAAATGGTTCGCCGGCTGTTCAAGGGCAAGGCCAGGCATACTGACACCCTCAAGACACTCCATAGGGTGAGACAGCCACAGGGCAGAGCCCTGTTTGCTGCGTGCTAAGCATGCCCAAATTTAGACTGTCACTGGTTGCCAAACTGAGCCGTAGGCTACCTATATACAAATAGATCCTGCTTTACAGCCAGAGTGAGCTGACCTAAAGTGTGCAGTAGGTACACCTGCTTCTACATAAAAACCCCTTATAATCTATTGCTGTCATGGAGGCGGAGTACACTGAAGAAGAGTCCTTGCAAGTCTTTCTCCTGGATGACAAATTTTGTGAGGCAGAAGATGCCTTCATCTATCATGCAGTGGCGGCTGCCATGGGGCCCTTTGAGCAGCGCCCGATGGAAATGGCTTATGCCTGCTCGGCCCCCCAATCCACGCTGGGGGATGCCGAACCAACACTAGGGGGGGGCCCTCCTCATTTATATATTCAGATGCAGAGCAAGATGACTCCCACAGTGACTCCAATGATGAGGCCAGTCCCTCCCAGCCCTGGCATCCCTCGTTGGTTCCAGTTCCCTCAGAGTCCTTAGATCATGGCAGAGAGGACTCCTCTAAAAATGCTAGTCCCAGAGGACCTTTTGCAACCCCGCTTTGCGGAGTGGGCCCCTACTGAAAAGAAAAGTCCTTAGAGAAAGAAGTGAGGGCGTGCCTTAGAGCAGAATGTCCCCTTCCCTCCCTCTCGGGCAAGGTTGCACTGACCCCGCAGAAGTATATTAGGGGCCCCAAAAAGGGCATAGATGGATCCTGGAAATCCTGCCAGGATAAACTATTGGACATCTGTGGCCCTCTCACAAAGATCTTCGATCTGGCTGAGGAGGCCAGGCCTCGGGTACCCCAGTTTTCTCGGGGGTGGGCGCAACATGCTGTAATTTTTCTAGGGAACGCGAACTGCACCCTGTCAACAGAGAGAAGTCGGTCCTTACTTCTAAAAGTGGATCCCAAACTCAGGGATTTGGCATGCTCGGAGGCCTAAATTTGAGGTTGCAGGGGATTCTGGGCAAGAAAACGTTAGTGGATCTACGCAAACCACACCTCCCTGGACTCCCCGGGGTGTCTAGTTTTCAGAAATGTCTGGTCTTGGTAGGTTTCCCTAGACGGTCGTCGAGTCCGGGACCAAAAACGCAGGCGCGACTGAAGTTGTTGTTAACTCCAGTGTATGGGTAGACATTCTTACATAAGGTGATGATTTACTTTTCTGGCAGCAACTTGAGAAATAAGGAAGCAATGAAAATATGAACTTGAGATCTTTACGAACTCTCTGGTAACCTCCCTAAATGTATAGTGTCAGTACAAAGAAGATTGACAGCTTTAATTTACTATCCTCTAGGCAGAATGTCCATTAATCTGGCTCCTTTGAAAAACCAGAAAGGGAAGAAAGTAACTAGCAAAAAGGGGCAAGACAACTTGAGCAGGGTTGGTTTCATGATCTAGTGACTAGTTTCTTACTCCACCATTTCCTACATATTTTTAAATAAATGACCGAGTTGAGACAGTCTTTCACAAAAACAAAAGTGTATATACGTTGCAACTGCATTCCAACTGCAACCTCCATGTATATTTACAGTGTTCCATCCATTAATTATCCTTGTCAGCTTTTTTCTAAGATTCTTTCTGGCCTAAATAGTCAAAAGGTACGAGTTCCACAACCAATTTTTGTGAACCAGAAGCCAGTGGTAGAATTAGCTGCAAAGTCACAAAGTGTGAATTTGTCTAAAGGCAATACTTAATACTGTACGTTAGTCAATAACTTGTGATGCACAGACAGGCTCACAAACAGCGATGGGGCACAAACTGGTCTCCCTAAGAACGTAATAGTAGGCTTCTACAGTAATAATGGATTACAAATAGAAGCTGATTGCACTGTATATTTTGTTTAACCCCTTCCCTGCGGGGGTAATTCCCCCACGGGTGCGGGGGGCAGGGGGGTGAGCGCGGCGCCGCGGTGCTCGTGACGAGACCAGCTCGTCATGAGTCACAGTGGAGCTGTGCTCATGACGAGCTGGTCTCGTCACAAACCCGCCCACTCATTAATTCTCCCGCACAGGCGGGGAATTAATCCCGCGTGGGCGGTGCGCACCTGACATGACGAGACCAGCTCGTCATGAGCACAGCTCCACTGTGACTCATGACGAGCTGGTCTCGTCATAAGCACCGAAGGAGTTAAATCTCTGAACACAAGTTCTAAAAAAAGTGACGATTTTCAGCATTGTTAACTTAATTTGGTGCGAGTTCTTATGTTTTGTAATTTGATAGGTATTAAATATTAAGATATATTCAGTTAGCTTTGTTGCACATCCTTACACAAATAGTCAAAGGAAGGAACAGAATCTACACGCTGGTTCACAACAGTGTTGGTCAGCATGGATAAGTGAACAAGACTGGCAATACAGGTCACCATGGAATAAGCATTGGGACCACAAGCGGCTGCAATCAAACAGTTTATAAAGATAGATAGAAAGAGCACCTTCAGCTATAAAAGCCAAGTGTGTGAGCATGTTTGAAGAAATAGACATCAGCTCTCCAAACTGCCCTTCTGCCTCAGAACCAGGGGGTGATTTCTCCATGATGTCAAGAGGCTTGGGTGACCTCTAGCCATTATAAGAAAGCTACTGCACTTTTTCTCCAAATGCGATTGAAGTTCAAACCCAATGGGAAGTTGCTTGGTACCATTGGCAATTGCCACACGTCTTGTAATAGATCTGTAATAAATAACTGGGAAATGCTGAATTTATTCTTTCAAATATTGGGTGTCTGTAGGAGACATGGATCATAGAAGAGATTGCCCTGGAAAATATTATGTTCTGGGGCACAGCTGCAAACTTGATCCAGGAAAAGGAAGCCAATGTAAAGTTAGGAGTGTAGATAAAGTCTCGACCACTGGACCAATTGACCACTGCGTTGTAACATTTTCCTTCACTGACAGCCCTCTGTTACCATGAGAACTCATCCTGCCATATAAAAATGGCTCTAATCCGCTGAAAAAAACCTAGAGCTCTGAAGACAACAATTTATACATCCCACTCTGTGCTGGCTAAACATAGTTACAGATAAAGTTGGAAACGCAAAAGTACACTTCGATATCCGGATACTAATTAGAATAGACAACACAATGGACAGCATAAAAAAGCTTTAAACCTGGAAATCGTAGCAAATATTGTGTTTTGTGCCATGTGAAACATTAAGTACACAGCATGAAGAGACATTACAAGCAATCTGTTCTTACTTTCTTGTCCATGAAGATCCTGTATGGAAGAGCAAAACTATCAAAGCAGAATTAAAGACATCAAATTAAAAAAATCTGAGCAAAAAAAAAAAAAAATATATATTTTTTTTTTAAATCACAGGTATGAACACAAAACCTCTTCACACTAAGACCAAGCGGTTGTCAAAATAATGTCAGTGATTTTACATAGTACTATTTCCCACAAACTAATGTCTGGCCTGCTCCAACATATTTATTCATCATTGCTTGCAGACTACTACCAAAAAGGTTTATTGCCGACTGCCTGCAAAACAAGCATTGGCAAAGCCAATAGGTCTCAGCAATGCCTGAATGTCTTTTAGCCATGTAGTCTAGCAGCATATCTGCTGTTAAGCATGGCTGAAAGCCTAGAATCATAGGATGTTGAGCCGACGCAGTCTCTTCACCCCCATGTTGAGTTTATGTCCTGTCCCTCCCAACACAAAAAGCACTATTAGGTGGCCTGCACTAGCCGCATTATAGTGCTTTTTTTCAGTGACTTTCAGCTATGCTGAACAGCAGACGTCCTGCTAAACAACACAGCTAAAAGACATTCCCCTTGACAAGACCAATAGCTCGGGCACTGCCGAGATCTATTGGCTTTGCAGATGCTTGTTCGGTGTTGACGGGGTCTTGATGAACAAATGTGATAGTGAAAAACAGTTGAGGAGCTTTGAATGAAGCGAGAAGTGGCGCAATGGCCAGAGCTAGGCAACAGGGGAACCAGGTTTGATTCGTGGGGGTCACCTGAACAATTTGTGATTCTGGGCAAATCACTTACGCTTCCCCCTGCCTACACCAATGAATGTGTCATTGTGTAATGTAACTAGTGAGCACTGAAAGCACTCCAATACCACGGGCTGGTGTTAGCTCTATGGAAAGATAGAGGACGGACCTAGCGCTCCAATATAATCGGATCGTGCAAATAAAAAGAAACAGCAGCGACGAGGGAGGTAGTGGGGGGAGGGGTCAAGTAGGGAAGCTGGAGGGGATGGGGAGATGGCCAAACAGACGACGGAGCAAGTGCTCCAATACCATCAGATCATGCAAAAAATAATAATAAAGTGCTGTTCGTGTTTTAACAATGTTTTAAGAACTGTATTAATTTATGTACAAGCGCATGCATTTAGGTGGTATGTGTGTATGTATACAAGTAGACGGCCTGAAAACACAAGTGCTCCTATAGAGTGCTTGAAAAAAATAAAAAAATAGCTCTGCAAACTGGGAGCAGTGTAAGGAGACGCGCTTGGTCAATACACTATGGGAGGGCCAATCACAAGATGAAGGCATGACGCCCGCATGCATGACGAATGGCATCAAAGAAAATGAGAGCGCTGCTGAATTTTACCAATGGTAGGAGATGGGCGGCGTGTAAGCCCACAGATAGAACACAACGCGTCTCTTTGAGACAGTGCATGCGCTGTCTAGCCAAGACCTAAAAACCACAGAAAGGAAAACCGAAACTCTGTGGGAAGAGAATAGGAGTTACAAAACACAATGAAAAATAGGGTGGCTCTACATAGACACATTATCGGTCTGTGGCTGACAAAAAGGACCCGTGGTAACAAACGCAACAGCTCTTCTTTCCAATTCTAGGGTCAGACAGATATGCCCCAAAGCAGAGACCTCAGGCACCAACAAACATAAAATTATCAGTTTGCAACTCCCTAACCCAAGGAGACGTAATGGCCCCTCTAAACAGAAATCAGAATAGATGGTGTGAGCAAACCCGAAGCGGCTTCTTGTATTTTGAGCAAGATGGGTCACTCTTTCAGCCAACGTTTGCAACCTTTGAGCGAGCATCTTACTGGTTATAATTCCAACTGTAGCCGTACAGCCAAGGGAGTCTCCAAGGAAAATCAATTTAAGATTTTTAAGAGAGAAGTGTTTTTAAGGCGTCTGTAGTTTTGAGTGTTTCTTTTCTAAATAGTCACTTATCTAGCTTATGTTTTCACACCATCTGTTTGTTGCTATACTGCGGTGTCCCACCATTAATAATTCTTAACTATAAAAAACACCTTTGCCACCTCTGCAACCTAAACTGTTGGTCAGATCTCCTTTGCTTGCCTTCTTTTTCTAGGTTTGTCATGTACTTTACTAAAGAGATTCCCTTTTTACTTCTTCTAACCCAGTATTATCTATGTCCCCAAGGCTGCATATCTTCGTTTTCTCATGTTTCAATGACCCTACTTCCCCTCAGAACTGAATAACAGCTGGTACTTTGTACATGAAAGGCTAGGTTCATTCGTTAGGTTTTACAAGCGGTGACTGAACTCCAAACATTTTCTGGAGTCGGGGCTGCCTCAATTGTGCACTGAATTACTATTCTTTGCACCTTTAAAATGGATTTCACTTGGTGTTACCGTAAAAGCCTACATGGAATGTAAATTGTTCTTGTCTCGCCTGCTGCATCTGAAACAGTTCGGTGCAGAAGCAACAATGTATGCATCCATGCATGGTTGATAAGGTTATGTACTTTCATTTGAAGGAAAGGGTCATTTGGAACCCATGCTGCTAGGACCCTAACCAAAGTTGTGTGTGTTACCATTACTTCCAAGAGATTTGCTTGTAAATGCTTTTTAGGCTGCGCCTGCAGACAGCATACATGCGCAGCTGTCGCTTGGCAACCTATTGTACCTATAAAAAAAAAAAACTTAAAAGGGACTTTTCGGTCACCCATTGCTTACCATTCGTCGGTTTCCTTATCACTCTTTTTAACTGCCTTCTAATTCAGCAGCTCGTCCCAGACGTCAGTTACTGAGTCACATCCATTCTGTATGTGGCGCATAGACTAAGTACAAATTGATTTCTCTTAATTAGTGTGTCAGATGCTCGCGCTGTGATTGAGGTACTATTTCTTCTCTTTTTAAAAATGTTATTATAGCTCGAACTCGAACCAAAGGTATTAGAGCTTGAGCAACAGTTGCATTACACAAGTCACATTCATTTTCAGGTCGAGCATTCGAGACCTCTTGTATATACTTTAGTATATACTTATATGTGTATGTACTTTGGTGGCTCTGGAGATCAGCCCTAGGACTTGTCTGCTTCCGCTTAGGGACTTTTTTTTTCTGTCCAAATGCCTCTATTTAACTGTCTTGATAGAAAACGACCAGCAGAGGTCAGTAAAATACCAGAATTGCTTTCTGCTGAGGGACTTTCTTTTTTTAATTTTTCTGGCAACTGCCTCTATTTAACTTTCTTGGTAGAAAACGATCAGCAGGGGTCAGTAAAATACCAGAATCACTTTAGCATTCTCTAGATTCCAGTCCATAGAAACATGAGCACCCGTAGACAATAATATTTTTTTCAAATCTTGTATTTTCAGTGATATGACTACCGAAGGCCCTGATTATATATTAAAAACAGAGCTTTGGACTATACCATTTCCCGCTGAAAGGGAATATTTCTCTCCATGTGTTCCCATACCTGGCGTGTCACGCAGTTTGGTGCTTACTTTCCCTCCATGTTAAAGAACAGTAGATGTTTCAGCAACCAGGCTAATGTGCTGCATAGCTAAATACATATACGGTCCCAAAGGCGAGACCGATTGCATTGCAAATGCTTGTTTTTTTAGTGTGTGCTTTTGGGGGCAGAGTTCCTTGTGCTTTGTACTGGACAGCAATTGTGCAAAGACGACCCCTTGTGAATGCATTTTTTTGTACGCCACAATACTCCACTCCACTCTACAACACTCCATGCCACTAACTTTTAGCCAAGTTGAACAGCAGCCACACTGGTGTATCACATGGCTAAAACACTTGCCAAAGCCAATAACTATCGCATAGGCAAGACCGATTGACCTCACCAATGCTTGTTTTGTGTCTGGTTCGAATATGCGTTAGCTATTTCAAAGACTCTAATGCTACGATAACAGAAAGGTGACTTACAGTAACAACCTTGAGCACTCTACTGCAAGCTCTCTCATGCAACTTATATGTGGGTCCGCCTACTCTTACACAGTAGTGCAGAGAGTGCACTGTATACCTGACTGCACTAAGAAATGGGTACAACTTTTCAAGAGAAAAAAAGACCAAGACAGACTCATTGATGGCCTAGTCAAAACTTGTTTTAAGACACCCAAGGTAGTAACTGCTCCATACTTTTCTAAGTGCAATGGTCCCATGATAGCTTTTATACATTGAGTTGTCCAACTTTAAAATTATATCACTGAAAGCAATATTTACATTTTTGTCCACCAATAAATTAATGTAGTCACAAACTATACTCAACTCTCATGTGCTGCTGCACGATTACAAAGCAAGGGTGTCCAGCGGAAGTCCAGGATGGCCGGAACCATTGCTGATTTGCAGCATAGCCACTAGGGGTCTGAATTACATTTTGGCGGACTGGTTACTCCGTCACAACGGTGACGGATATCCCGTCCGCTGAAATATAAATCCCATAGGATATTATGAGATTTATATTTCGGGGACGGGATATCCGTCACCGTTGTGACGGAGTAACCCGTCCTCCGAGATCTAAATCAGGCCCTGAGAAAAAAAAAAGAAGAAAAGTCTCCAATCCCATACATTGTATGTAAATGCATCTTATGTGGATAGTTTGAAAACCTTGCATAGGTCCTGCCCTCTAGACTTACGGGTGACACCGCAGCGGTTAGGGAGAGGAAAAAAAAAAAAAAAAAAAAAAAGGAGTGAAACTGCCTCAGATGCCATCTTCCGACAGAAACACGCTGGCTTAGTATGCCTAGGACCAGCCTGTGGAAAGCCACCATTTTCCTAGTGGGAATTAGCAGCATCTGTGCTAACAAAATGTTGAACAAAAACGTTAGAAATACAAAAGAAAAAAAAAAAGATCACACAAAGGGCTTTAAATCTGGAAACAATTACTCAAGCAAGACAGTGCAACCTTTCTGGGTGTTTTAAAGACATGCGCAACAGAAGACACTCAGTGAAAGAAGTGATTACAAAGCACAACTCACACTTTCTTGTTGCGATGGTTCATGCGTTCAGTTCTACAACAGTGCCGGGATGGGGAATAACTCATTAACATTGTTATTGCTACCCGACATAATAGGGGTAATGGTGCAATGCATATCCTCTCGGTAGGGCGACTGGAATTGTGTGGCAATGAAGGAACAAAGTGTGTAAGTAAGTTAAGGTTTATTGTGTAAGTTAATTAAAACCAATTCCAACAATAAAGTTATTAACCTAAAAAGATTCACAAATAAAGAAGTTACTGTTAAAACTTCCTAAAAGATCAAAACTATTTTGACAATTCATAAACTGAATACTAGAGTTAACAAGCATTGGCAAAGCCAATAGGTTTCGCCTATCTATTAGCTTTGTAAAAAAAATTTTAAATGTTGCAGTGGTGCGAGCTGCTGTGCTACATACCTTAAACTTAAAGTAAAAAAAGAAGCAATACGACTTGGTCAGACGTTTCATATTGTTTCTTTTCTTTTTTTACTTTAAGCTATGCACATACAAACAAGTTAAAATTGTTATTTTCCCTATACTTAATATGCAGTTTATATTCTTGAACAAATGCCCATTACAGTTACCAGCATGTCAAAGTGTAGTTAGCTGGAACACGGAGCATGGTGAGGCTGTGGCGTCACGGCCAGCGCTGCAGACTTTGGAGCTGGAGAACCAGGTTCAAGTCTCGGCACCAGCTCAAAATCCTGCAATTCTAGGCACATCACTTAATCTCCGTGTGCCTGTAAAAAATAATGTGTCCATGAGTATTGTAACTGGTACTCATGTAATACGCTCAAAGTCCTTACGGTCGATTTCGCGCTATTTAAAACAAGCTATGCTGGGTGGGGAAGGGCCTTGCAGTACCAGGAGTGAGGTGGTGGGAGGGACAGGCCAGCAACGAACGGGGAAGAGAATGCTGCGACGGACCTGAGGTGGTGGTAGGAACGGGCAATCAACAAACAGAATACAGATGCTGGAAAGTTAAAAAAAAAAAAAACTGCACATACAAACAAGTTAAACATTTTATTTTCCCTATACTTAATATGCAGTGTATATTCTTGAACAAATGCCCATTGCAGTTACCAACGTGTCATAGTGTAGCTAGCTGGACCATTGAGCATGCAGAGGCTGAGGCGTTACGGCCAGAGCTGCTGAATCTGGAGCTGGGGAACCAGGTTCGAGTATCGGCTCAACATCCTGTGATTCTGGGCAAATCACTCAATCTCCCCGTGCCAGTAAAAATTAATGTGTCCTTGTGTAATGTAACTCATGTAAAGCTCTCCAAGTCGTTCCAGTCGACTTTGCGCTATATAAAACGAGTAATGATGGAGGGAGGCAATAAGCGACGGGGTGGGGAAGGGGGCATGCAGCGACAGAAGTGAAGTGGTGGTAGGGAGGGGCAAGCAACGAACAGAACGCGAACAGTGGAAAGTACATTTAAAAAAAATTAAGAATGTTACAAGTGAGCGCCCAGTGGAAGGACACTGGGCGCCGGAAGCAATACTTGGTCCATGCTCTACAGCAAGAACGAAGACGTGAAGCCGAGCAGGAAGCTGGAGGCAGGATGAGGCGCTGACCAAAACAAAGAAAGAAAATGAAAGTGACGTGGAAGCCAACCAATGATAAGTAAAGGTAAATAATGGGCAGGCTAAGCTCCTTTAAGATTTTTTTTGGGTTATAAGATATTTTGCAAGCGTGTATAGGCGAAACCTAAAAATGTTTATCAATATACCTATTTGTCGGTCTACTGAAATAGAAGAGGGTAGCCGAACTCCGCGTTCCCCGATTATTGGTCTTAGGTACTTTCTCCTTATGTCCAGCAGTCAGGGGCACAAGCATAGAAGGTGCTCTGTCTCCTCCTTGACATTAAAAAAGCAGCATTTTCCTTCCCTGCAAGTAGGCTGTAACCAAGACCCTTCAAACTGCAAAAGAGGGATTCAGAGCAATCTACGTATAGGGAATGTTTTTTTTTAAATTTGGGAGGTGATGTTTGAATCCAATTAACTTAGCTTTTTTGGTTTGTATGAGTTTTCCGTATATCGTGAATTTGTATATGTAGTTGCAGACCTTTTGAAAGTGAGATAAAATGCTCAATTTATACTTTTCTATATTAAGAGTTTCCGTGCCTGCTTTGTCATTGTTACAAGCGAGGGTATCAATGGAAGGTTAATGTATATGAATAAGTCTTTAAACTCATCATAGGTCATTACGAATCATTTTCCGGATGATGAAATTAGATCTTTTATTATACATTTCAAAGGTGTTTGTATCTGACTAAAAATAGTCACAGGAATCCGACAATGAGGTCCATGGTCTTAAATTAAGGGTTTTTCGCTTGATTAATAATGTAGCTAAACTGGCTAGAAGTACAAGAATTATTTTGGCTACTACAACAGTAATACTAAGACCAATTAGCCCCCACCATAATTTTCTTGAGAAACGCTTGAGGGCTTGCATAGCTATCATAGATCTGTTAGTTATCTTCTCCTCTTGTGATGACCAATTTAGCTTCAAATCAATTTCATTCCAATATAAGCTTAATGAGACCAATGCAAATTTTTGTTCGTTTTTCAGTTTCCAAACGTACTTTGGCTTGGCACATCCAAAAGACGATGTTTTTGTTCAAACTAATTAGTAAACCATCTGCTTGTTTTTTCTTCCAAAACCTATGGACGATTACAGTCCAAGAATGAGTTTTGCTTAAAATAAATTTTGCGGGGGGCGTGGCCGGGCAAGATGGCCGAGCGGACGTAATTCGAGGGCCTAGCAGCAGATTGACACCGCCAAAGTGATCGCCGAGGACACCAATCTGTAGCTCCCGATCTAGAGCCTGAAGAGAGATCCGGATTTTGGCTCGGGCTCCCAACGGTGAGCTCCATTACGACTGAGGCAGAACGGCCGGGGGGGCTCCTCAAGATGGCGACCGCTGCCAGCCCGCAGCGCGAAGGCTCCCGCCGGAGGAGGTGGTGATCGAGAAGCCGGTTGTGTCGTGGAACCCCGGTCGCCCATACGGGGGGTTCATGCAGACCTGCACCGAAGACGCGTCTTGCCAGCAGTGACGATCTAGCGACTGCGGAGCTTACACCGAGGGCGGATTGTCAACACGCGCCACACCAGTAAGCTCAACAAGTGCACTGCAGACATACCGCCTCATTTCGCAGCAGAGAGGAACCCGGACAGGGCAGTGTAAGAGTGGGAGATCCGCCTGGGCACCACCATTAGGAGGCTCTTGCTGACTGCCTGGCCCCTCCGGAGCTTCACGCCTGACCTTAAGATGGCGGACGAGGCGAGGACAGGCCTCGCCATATAAGCTGTGCCCCTCCGGCCACGAGAACCCTCCTCCCTAGCTGTATCAGGGAGGCACCTACGCGGAGAAAGACACAGACGGCGAAGTAATGCACTGGCGCAGACATAGTCTATTCTGGATGAACTAAGGCTGGGCACCGAGAAACGTGCACGAACATACGGCAGTGGGCCCCCGGACTCCCTGATCAATGGGCGCGATTTGTCGGATGGTTTGATCGAATACCCCCTTTTCACAGTCAGGGTCAGCTTCCAAGATGGCGACGGTGGCGAGATCAAGCCTCCTACTGTGAAGTTTACTATCTGCGCAGCGGGGCTTCAAGACATGGGCGGACCCGGGGCTGCTCGGCCGACGAAAAGATGAAATCAACCTGGTCCCCTGGCGATGGGACACAGAGTGGCGGCCAGCAGTGGCTTATCTATGAGGAGGCCGAACCCCTAGACGAAGGGTACCTACGCTCCCTGGAGAGGGGGGGGGTCGACTGACGGGGTGAACCCCTACTACCATTGTCCGCTACTAGTACTCTGCATTGAAGGGCGCAAAGAAGTAAAAGGCATTCCAGGTGCTTGTCGCCCCTACCAGAGCGTTGGGGGGGTAGCACGAGGCCCGCCTCTATGCCGCCAAAGAAGACCTCAAACAAAGTTTCGAATAAAGTCTCCGACTTTTTTTCACCAGTGGACAAGCGCCTGCCGTCGGAACGTGACGACTCTACAGAAACCATTGCCCTCACAAAGGACGACCTCATGGCATCTTTACGAGATTTTAAAGCGGAACTCCGGATGGAACTTGGTCAGAACATAAAGGCCTCCATTGATCAACTAAATCCGATCTAAATGATCGGCTGGCCACACTCCAACAAGATGTGGACTCTGTGGGCACGAGAGTGGTGGACTTGGAAACACAGACCCAGGATATTGACCAACGAACCTCAGAAACACAAGATAAATTGCGGGACCTCCAGGAACAATTGTACCAAACCCAATTAAAATCCGAAGACCTCGAAAACAGGGCGCGGAGAGAATGTACGAATCCGAAATCTGGAGAAAGGAGCAGAAGGATCGATCTTGAAGCTTTCCTCGAGGGTCTATTTGAAGAGATTATAAGCCCACAAACCCTCAAGATCAAGTTGGAGCGGGCGCACTGTGTGGGCGGCCAACCACTGGAGAACGGAGACGGACACGGGATGTACTCGCTAAATTTCACTCCTACAAGGTGAAAGAAGCGGTTTTACAAGCGGCTCGGAAGAAAAGTGATATCACATTCCAAGGTCATACATGCAGTATCTACCAGGATTTGGCGCCCGCCACCCTGGCGAGGCGGCAGCAATTTCGACCCATCACAACAAAACTGCGCGATGATCACATCCGATACCGTTGGACATACCCGTTTGGTTTGAGTTTCGAATACAACAATAAACAACAACATTACGGAGCTAAAGGAAGGATTGGTTTTGCTGGGCCTCCCCTCAGCTGAGCCTGAGACCCCACAGGGACCACCCAAGGGGACTGATCAACGTGACCCGAGTACATCACAATGGTCCACAAGCTCTAGAGAAGGTCACAAATGATGACAAGGCCACATGACTAAATGCGATGGTTCCGCATTGCTTGCAGAACTGCATGATCTTCAGAGGGGAACAGTTAAGTCTCACCGGGGGACTACAGAGGACTGCGACCGGCCGATGGATCCCGAAATATGGACAGGCTAAGACCACTCTGCAATGTCGGCCCACCCTAGCAGGTGGTCATTGATTATCTTGGGCACTCGAGATGGGCGCGGATGGGGGCTATGGCTGCTCCATCCACCAACACGGCCAGTAGGGTAAATGCACCTATAGCCAGAGTTTTGTCATCGATCCGGCACATGTTCCTGTCGGTAATGTTGAGATTTGGAGTTTTTGTTTCATGTTTTTTGGGTGGGGGGGGGGGGGGTTTGGGAGTGGTGGCGGCTCCACTTAGGTCTCCAACACAGACACATCTTGGAACAGATGCACTCACTGCGGCGGGCAGGATTGGGTAGCTCATTCCCCTCAGCAACCTGGGCCGGAGGTGACGCCATGCATCAGGGGGGTATGAGAGCAAGGGAGGACACAACACTGTACGGATGGTACTCTCAATAGGGTCGTGGAACGTTAAGGGGCTTAATTCACCACAAAAGCGACAAAAAGTCTGGAAATACCTCACGTACCACCACTTCGATATTGTGGCTCTTCAAGAGACGCACCTACAGAGGGCCGAGGAATCGAGGCTTAGGCACAAACAATATCCTCTTATATATAGGTCCTCCGCACATACCAGACATCGCGGGGTTGCACTCCTTTTTCATAGTTCGACAAAGTTCCAGCCACTGGCCATTCAGTCAGACAAGGAGGGTAGGATGGTTATGGTCAAGGGCTCTGAGGGGTAAACTGTGCACCTTTATTACAGCTTACGCGCCCAATGTTGGTCAAGCAGGCTTTTTAACTACACTATTAGATAAAGTGGGAGATTTTGCAGAGCGTCCAACAATCCTTCTGGGGGATTTCAATCTTACCTGGCAAGCAGACTTAGATAGCACCCAATCTCACAGATCAGAAACTAGCTCCTTCTCCACAGCCATTAAGCAAAGGATGCACGATTTGGGTCTTAGAGACGCCTGGCGTACCCTATACCCCCAGACTAGAGACTACACATTCTACTCCCATGTGCACCATACATATTCCAGAATGGACTATATTTTTCTCAGTCAGAACCTGACAGGCATTCTCCGGGAAGCCAAAATCTTCCCTCTCTCCATTTCAGATCACTGCCCCATCTCGGTTTGTTAACACTGGGGAGAGGCCTCGTCTACAACGCCAAAATGGTACTTCCCGGCCTCACTCACAAGAGACAAGGTGTTGTGAACGGAAATGCAAGAAGCGATTACAGAGTTTTTTTACTTAAATAGGCCCGAAGATACCTCAGTGTTCAATAACTGGAACGCATTCAAAGCGGTCATACGAGGAAAGAGCATAGAACTCAACTCCACCTTAAATAGACAGCGAGCTAAGGAGAGAGAAAGTCTAGAAACAGAATTGGAACTAGTGGAAAAGGAACATAAGAATAAACCCACCAGGGGCTCACTGCGCGCTCTTACGGCACTACGGGGCAAGCTTAAGGCAATCTACACTAACCGGGCAGAACACACACTATTAAAACTTGGCCAAATTTCCTACTCCCAGGGGAACAAAATAGGCAAACACCTAGCGAGGCAATTGAAAGAGAAGCGTAAAAGAGAATACATTGGAGGCATTCAAGATGGGGAGGGCGGGTTGGTCCACACAGATAGGGGCAAAGCCGACATTTTTTGATCCTTTTACAGAACGCTCTACACTGGGGAATCACGGGATATAGAGCTGCAAAATAGTTATCTTCAAGCTCTCCACTTCCCCTAGTTCTCCCAAGAGTGGAACGATAGACTCACGGCCCCCATTACCCCGGAAGAAGTGGGCGCAACCATTGCCTCCCTTAAACTCTGTAAGGCCCCAGGCCCAGACGGGCTGACAGCTCCATTTTATAAAACCTTTGCGCCCGACCTCATACCACACCTCACGCGTCTTTTTAACAAGATGGCAGAGGACGGAGGGGTGACTCCCTCGATGACCGAGGCAGTTGTCAAGGTCATCCCTAAACCAGGGAAGTATGTACACCTGTGTGCCTCATACCGGCCCATTGCCCTCTTAAACTTGGACGCAAAACTCTACTCAGCCATCTTAGCTGCCCGACTGAATGATCTGATGCCAGACCTCGTCCATCCTGATCAATCAGGCTTCATAAAAGGGCGACAGACTCATGATAATGTAAGACGAATAGTACATCTCATTGAGAAAGTCTCCAAACGGAAGATTCCAGCGGTGCTTGTGGGGTTAGACGCCGAAAAGGCCTTTGACAGGGTGGACTGGTCATTCTTGTTTGGCACACTCACGCGCTTTGGCTTCGCGGACAAATTTATCACTATGATCAAGGCTAATTATACGCAACCGCGCTCTAGAGTACAGGTTAATGGAACTCTCTCTGCCCCATTTTCTTTGACGAGGGGAACCAGACAGGGGTGTCCGTTGACACCCCTGCTGTTTGCTCTAAGCATTGAACCGCTAGCGATCTGCATTCGGGAGGCGCCGGCGATTAAGGGGATTTTATTTGGCGGGGATACCCACAAAATTTCGCTTTTTGCGGACTATGTGCTTTTATCTCTTACAGCCACGTCGCTCTCTCTCCCCGCATTGCAGTTAGAACTGGCCAGATATGAGGCAGTAGTGGGGTTCAAGGTTAACCTCGATAAATCATATATACTTAATCTAACGGTCCCCAATGATGAGGCGGGCACACCGCAGACCCTTTCTCCGCTCCAATGGGCCAGCCGCTCCATTCAGTACCTGGGAATCCAGTTGACTCCGCGCGTGGAAGGACTTTACAAAGCTAACTTTACGGCCGCTCTTCTCCAACTCCAAAACGATCTTAAACGTTGGAAACCCCTCTTTATCTCCTGGCTAGGCCGCATACACGCGATCAAAATGACGGTACTCCCTAAACTTTTATATATCTTTTTCAGGCACTGCCTATTGAACTCGATAAGGAATTTCTATCAAAAGTTAAATCACTGCTCACACGGTTCATATGGCAAGGTGGGAGGGCCAGACTGTCCTTCTCGATCTTGAGACGCTCTAGAACGGAGGGTGGAGTGGGATTGCCTGACCTTGGCCTTTACTATAAAGCTGCGCCATTACGGATTGTGGCGGAATGGTCGAAAAGGGAGTCAGAGAAACATTGGCTCCATATGGACCGAGCCATCGCCGGGAGGACGATCTGGGACCTCACATGGAAGCCCAAGAAAGATAGGCCAGCGAATGCTTATATTAGCACCCCCACCACCTTTAAAGTGTGGGACTCTATATCCAGGGATGATCACTGGACCACGTTTCCCTCCCCCTTTACACCGATACACTTCAATCCGGCCTTCCCCCCAGCACTTCAAGAGTGACCCTTTGATAACTGGAGAGAGGGCGGGTGCATAGCGCTTTTCCATCTCTTTCACAATTATGACATTCTCACTTTCGAGAACTAGACACAAGAGTTTCATTTAGAACCTTATGAACACTTCCACTATCTCCAACTCAAACACTGGGCTCTCACCCCGCACATTCGCGAAGCGGCTACAAGAGAAAAAACACGTTTTGAGACATTCGTGCTGAAGGTAGGCTCTATGAGAGGGGTGATTTAATTCCTATATAATTCCCTTCTGTCATCCACACACTCTCCTCGTCCTAGGTATATGGATATGTGGGAGGGGGTACTACACAGAGACCTAGGTGATAAGGAATGGGCTCGGTTGTGGTCAGATATAACAAAATTTAACCATTTTCTGGAACTCAGGGAAGCCCACTTGAAAACACTGATGGATTGGTACCTCTATCCCGCCAAGCTTAAAAAGATCTTCCCGAATACATTAGATAGATGCTGGAGGGGTTGCGGATTACTGGGCGATTTCCAACACATTTGGTGGGATTGTCCCACAATAAGACCATTTTGGGAGGAGATCTTAGCGCAAATTAAGAGCATGTTGGGCTACCCGATACCGACCACCATAGAGGGGGATCTCCTGGGCATCCGCGATCCAACTCTCGAACACCAAACCAAGGCAGATAAGGCCATTATGTGGACATGCATAGGGGCCGCGAAAGTAACTATCGCGGCAGCATGGAAGAAAAAGGCAGCTCCCACTCTGTCACTGTGGCACTCCCGTCTCTGGAAACTACTCTGTCTTGAGAGGATGACATATCTTCCACGAGGATTATAAAAGTTTTGAATACAAGTGGGGACCTCTGGTTGCTTTTCTTACACAAGGGTTGCCTTTGGCAGTCTGTCCGCCCTCGGTTAGGGGTATGCATCTCTTTCCATTTTAAATGTATATACCGTGAAACTCCGCCTTTCCACGCAGCCGCCACCACTCATGTTGTCTGTTGGAGGGGGGGGGGGTTCCATTTTTGGTCCCTTCCCAGTTGGAAGGATTAAAGGAAAATCCTGTCGCAAAAGAAAGACGGGTTGAACGTATGCATCCTTAAGGTGGGGACACCCCATGCCTTTATATTATTAGACACTGTACTGGTTTCACTAGGTTTGTTACGCTAGAAGGCTTGGACTTGGACTGACCATGCGAATTCAACTTTGTTATTTCTAAGAAATGCGAAGCTTTGTATTAAGGCTTGGATACTTACTGTTTTGGATGTAATATAGGAAGTATATGCTAAACATCAATAAAGATATGTTTGAAAAAATAAATTTTGCGTTCAGCTATAAACTTAAATGTTCTAAATGGCAGTAATAGCTATAAACTTTACTAAAATGCTCATACATTTAAAGAAATTTACTAATATGGGTGTTTTAAATATTCTTTGTATAGCTACAGCCTGAGGCAAATAGCACCAAGGTGTTAATAATGCCCGGCCCGACAAGCATACCTCAATCTAGCAATGTACAAATGTTGCCACTAAACTACAACCCTGCCTTACTGTAGGTGCCAACACTGCAAAGGTGTTTGTTAAACTCTCATTAATTTTCATAAAATAGCTAGTTAGGAAGTAAAATCATCTGGTTACCGATTCAAATTTGTGCCCATTACAAAGTCCGTCTTACACCTAACCACTGTGACAAGTAAAACGTGGGGAAAAGCCCACATCTCCTAATGAGGACCAAAAGGTAACATGAAAGGCAGTGAGACCATGGAAAATAGAACCTGAGAACAGGAACAGTAACTGAAAACACAAGTGCAGTCCCAAAAATGTAATCCATGCTTGGAAGAAACAAAAATTCTTTACCATTTGGTGTTGGAGGGAACAGGAAAGACTATGAAATGTGGTCATGTCTAGAGTCCTCGTAAAAAGAAGAGGACATTCAGGCTAGCCAGGTAGGACTAACGGCAATGATCTGAGGAGGAAGGGCAGCTGTCGCTCATCAGTCTTATCGGCCAAGCTGTATCCTTACCTGAACTTCTTCAATAGATAAAGGTAAATTAATCAGTGAATCGGCACATTAAACTCCACACTGTGAGAGCCTCGGGATTGATAACAATGGTTTTCACTCTAAAAAGCGCAGCTTTGTAAAGGGCAGAGCTCCGCCATACCACCTTTGACACTGGGCAAATTGAAATCTAAACATGCACTGAACATATTTGTTTTTCAAATGTAAGTATACATAAGTTTATTGGGAAATTTGTCCGTAAAACATAACCAAATACAATACAATTGTATATGTGAATAAAAGTGATGGAGTATATACATGGCTAAGCCAGTATGCAAAATCAAGCTTGACAAACCAATTGGTCTGGCCTTGGAAAGCTGGTGAGTTGTTTAACTCCTTAAGCGTGTGTGTCGGCCAATGGCCGACACCCGCACTACCTCCCTGGTGCGTGAAACAGCCATTGGCCGACATCAGGGAGGCCTTCCCAAAATCCTCTGGTACAAAGCACACAAGGTTTCTTTATTTTATTTTTTTAAACCCCGTGGAGACGCAGAATTGCTTTTGCATCTCTCCCCGACCCCACTCCTACCAATCTGTGACGAAGCACATCACAAACGGGCGACAGAGAAGACTCCAGCTAAGAGCTTGCTTGGTTATCAGTGGGGTTTGGGGGTGCTGCAATGCCTCCCCAGATGTCAGGGAGGCAAGGTTGGAAAGAGGAGAGTCTCCCCTTTTCAACAATGCCTTCCTGGCACAGTTTCCTGGTTGTGTGCCACGATCCACAGCCAGGAAACGGCCTTAGACAGCAGGGAATATGTATGGGGGTCAGCCCTCATGCAAGTGGGCCAGCCTCCCATGGGGGCACATATATATTATATATTTTAATTCAATGGTTTTCCACTAGGACAGCACGATCACTCCCCAGGATGAAACTGGCAGGGGGTCGGCCCTCCTGGTCACGGGCTCACCCCCTGTGGTGGCCAATTCTTTTTTTTATACAAGTGAGTTTCTCTGGGGGCTGAGATCAGCACCCAGGGAAACCACACATATATAAATAAATAAAAACTGATATCTATCTATCTCTATATCTATGTATGTATATGGAGAGAGAGATATAATTTTTTCCCTAAAGAGTGGAGATGCGGCATCACTTCTGCCCTTGCGCCCCCCACTGCCCATTTATGACATCAGCGCACTGGCGTCACAAACCCCCACCGGAGCGGAGAAGCAGGCAGGTAAGCGCGGTGCTGCCGCGTCCAGTGGGGTTTCTGCCTATTAGGATGCCTCCCCATGTTTGTGGGTTGCATCGTTGGAAAGGGGAGAGTCTCCCCTTTCCAGCGATGCCTCTCACAAACCTATTCCTGCTTGTGTATTGTGCTCGTGGCGCAATCCACGAGCAGGAATACCACTAGGCCACCAGGGAACCAGGGACCAGTGTTTGGGTGGGGCAGGCCCTCGTGGTTCGCCAGCCAACACCCCCCCCCCCCCCAGGCGTAATTTTTTTTTTAACAATATGCTTTCCCTGGGAGCGGGATTGTGCCCCCCAGGGGCAGATAAAAATTAAAAAATGTGAGGGTTGTGTATGTGGACTAACGCTTGGCTGGCAGTGCGCGTGGACGACCTCTTAGCTGGTGGTGTGTGTGGACTAGAGCTTTGTGGCGGTGTGCGTGGACTGACGCTTGGCTGGCGGTGTGCGTGGACTGACGCTTGGCTGGCGGTGTGTGCTGGCTGGCGGTGCGCGTGGCCTGGCGCTTGCCTGGCGGGACGCGTGGTCTGGTGCTTGCCTAGCGGGGCGCGTGGACTGGCGCCTGCCTGGCAGGGCGCGTGGACTGGCGCCTGCCTGGCGGGGCGCGTGGACTGGCGCCTGCATGGCGGGGCGCGTGGACAGGCGCCTGCCAGGGCGCGTGGACTGGCGCCTGCCTGGCAGGTCGCAAGGACTGGCGCCTGCCTGGCGGTGCTCGTGGACTGGCGTCAGGTGCTCGTGGACTGGCGCCTGCCTGGCGGTGCACGGGAACTGGCGCCTGCCTGGCGGTGCACGGGAACTGGCGCCTGCCTGGCGGTGCACGGGAACTGGCGCCTGCCTGGCGGTGCACGGGAACTGGCACCTGCCTGGCGGTGCACGTGGACTGGCGGTGTGCATGGTGTGGTGGTTGGCTGGCGGTGTGCGTGGACTGACGCTTGGCTGGCAGTGTGCGTCGCTTGGCTGGATGTGTGCTTGGACTAGCACTTGGCTGGATGCATGTGTGGACTAGCGCTTGACTGGATGCGTGTGTGGACTAGCGCTTGGCTGGAGGAGTGCGTGTGGACTGGCGTTAGGCTGGATGCCTGCGTGTGGACTGGCGTTTGGCTGGATGCCTGCGTGTGGACTGGCGTTTGGCTGGATGCCTGCGTGTGGACTGGCGTTTGGCTGGATGCCTGCGTGTGGACTGGCGTTTGGCTGGCGGTGTGTGCGTGGACTGACACTTGGCTGGCGGTATGTGCGTGGACTGACACTTGGCTGGCGGTGTGTGCGTGGACTGACACTTGGCTGGCGGTGTGTGCGTGGACTGACGATTAGCTGGCGGTGTGCATGTACTGGCGGTGTGTTGGTGGCTGGTAGCCAGTATGTGTATTGACTTGCTTGAGGTATGTTTGTCAGTTGTCTGATGTTTCGGTGCTTGGGGTGTGATTGGTGTGTTAGTCCTGTTGGTGTATGAGAGTGATGGGCCCTTGAATGGTGCTGTTTGTAAATGTAAGTGTGGTACTGGCTTGGGATCACAGCTGGGAGTGTGAATGGTTTTCTGTGTGTAATGCACAAAAGGCGTGTGAATGGACTGTAAAGCAGTTGGTGCCTTGCCACGGCTTTACAGCTCACAAACTGTAAGTCAGTGGTTCTCTGATATGATGCTGAAATTATTGACAATGACTTTTCCAGACTTTATTTCATAACGTCGGTGGTGAATAAAGTTTTTTTATGAACCATTTACTTACCCTCGTGCCAAATCCAACCAGTATGCCTGCGACTGACTAGTGGATGGGTGTGCAATAATGTGTTTGTGTTTTTTTTTTGCTTTTTACCATCAGTGCATACTCTCTCTGTAGTCAACACCTTCTGCCCAGACATCTTTTTAGAAACTGATCACTAAGAGGATAATATGTGGTATGTTTTGTGTGGATCCCACAAGGTTTACTTACCGAGAAGCCCTTGTAAATTTGATTCATTGACAAAAACATTTTTTTCCTCACATTTCTGTGTGGGACTGTTGTGGGATGACCAGGCCGGCACAAATTTCCTACCACCCAGTATTCCCCCAGGTTTCCCGATAAAAATGCTACCCAACACGTGTGGGTGCGCCAACTGCCCGGGACAGGGAAAGGCCCAAAATGTACTGTGGACACATTAAAGTTATCACAAAACACCCTGGTTTTGCGGGGGGGGGGGCACCTGCGTTTTTGGTTCCGGACTCGGCAGCCATCTAGAGTATTATTTTTATCGGGAGACCGAGGGGAACGCTGGATGGTAGGAAATTTGTTCTGGTGCGTTGATTCCACAGAGAAATATGAAGAAAATTAGATTTGTTTAATCTAAATTTGAGGTTTGCAGGGGATTCTGGGTAAGAAAACGTTGGGGGACCCACACAAGCCACACCTCCCTGGACTTCTCCAAGTGTCTAGTTTTCAGAAAGGTCTGGGTTTGGTAGGTTTCCCTAGATGGCCACGGAGCACGGGACCAAAAATAGGAAAACCTTGAAGGATCTACACAAATGACCCCTTGCTGAATTCAGAAAGTTGTCTAGTTTTCAGAAATGTATAGCTTTCCAGGATCCTCTATGGATTTCACACCCGTTTCCACCACTAACTGGAAGGAGGCTGAAAGCACAAGAAATAGGAACAAGCATTGGCATAGCCAATAGGTCTCGCCTTTGGGACCTTATAAGTGTTTAGCCATGCAACACTTGATGTTGTTGCACCAAGGATATTGTGCTGGATAACTTCAGCACAATATCCTTGGTGCAACAACATCAACTGTTGCATGGCTCAACACTTATAAGGTACAAGGTTTAGCCATGCAACAGCTGATGTTGTTGCACTGTTAAAAGCAAAATGACAGTTATGAACATTACCTGCACCATCTTGTCTGGTGAAATTCTATGTGCACATAAGTTACAGTCATTTCAATCTATCACAGCCATTTTGTACTCTGTTGGTCACCTTTGTTTCACCCTGCCCTTACTAGCATCCCTCTGACCGACCTGGTACTGTGCTGGGGGCTATAAACTCTATTGCCACAACAAACCTCAGCGCCACTTGCTGCCACAAACTCGTTTTTCCTCTCATCCCTCTTTTCAGACAAGCCTTTGGACGCTCTACCCCTCACTACACCTAGTTACACAAACAGGTTCCAAACACCAAAGACTCTTGCAACATGATTTATTGCACTGCAAACAGCAAGACTTGTTGTTACCAACAATGGGACCTGTTTTTATCAACAGAACGGACTCTTAGATCTGACCGGTCTCACATGTTTTAGACCCTGAAGCAAGGTCCAGCTGCAAGATAAGATTGTCTGTTTGACCTGGGTGGGAAGAGAATTACTGTTGGGCTTGTGTGACAACCTGCCCGGGCGGGGACCCCAAGCTTGTGTAACCATGCTGATCAAACAAATGCATTGTGTCAAACCTGTATAAAAGGAAGAGCCAAAGGAGTTATCAGCAGAACACCTCCCTCAGACATCCCGGTGTCTCAGTTGACGTGATCTCCTCATGAGAAATAAAAACCTTTTTCTTCTCTTCCAGTTTCCAGCGCTTGCCTCATTATTTTGATAGCGAACCCAAAGTGAATTAGAGGTGGAACCCTGCACCGGGCAGCATTGAGGGTCTTAGAAGACTCGCTGCCTTTCACAAATTGGCGCCCAAGCGTAGGGGCCCATCAGCGACGCGTGGATCCGGTAGAGAGGTCCTAACGACGGAGTGAACAACTAAACGATTGGGGTATACCTGCCTGAGAAGACCCTTGTCTGGCTGCCGATCGACTGAACTTCACCAGTTCCGAACGGACCTCTCTCGAGTGACCTGCGGTCCTGACTGGGACCTTAGAGGAACGCCGCATTGATTGTTGGAGTGAGAGGACAACCAGGCGCTGGAAGGGGAAGACTAAGAACTGTCCATACGGTCTGGGTAAGGTCGTGAAAAAAAACGACTTACATTGATTGATTGATTGATTGAATAGTTTGATTGAAATACTAGTATTCCTTTTTGATAGAGTTATTTACGACATTTCCCTGCTTGCAAACAACAAAGAATAGGAATATTCTCTCTCTTTGCAGGCAGCGAAGGACAGGTAGTGCAGACTTTTTGTCTAAATTGATTGATTGAGATATTCATTTTGACCGATAAATACGTCATGCCTGTTTTCTCTAGATTGTTTGATTGTAATTGTTTTGGACCAGACCGTTTGTTAGAGGTCAGTCACCGGCACCGCCGGAAGGCACCCCTAACAAGGACATGTACGTAAAGTATGGATTAGCCAGCGTAGCTTATAGCAAACTATGGCATAAATACACTAGGAAGGACCGGGTAAATCAGTGGCCACTGACGGGATCTTTCGATCCCGCTAAAATAGAAACGTTAGAATTAGCTCTCCACAAAAAGAAAACTAGACCAGCCATGTTTGACAGTTTTGGTTTATGGCGAAAAGAGGCAGCTCAAAGAAAGAAAAGGGACGAAGCTAGACAAGATAAAGAAACGCGAAAATCAGCTTACCAAGCCTGTAAAAGATTAGAAGAAAAACTAAAAGAAAATCGATAAAAAGGAACAGGAATCAAAAATATCAGATCAATGCCCTGTTAGAACGCCCTCGACTCTTTACCCCAAGTTACCAGCAAAACAAAGGGTAGATGATGATTTATTGTTAGGTCCCCCAATCATATACATGCCACCCCCTTACGCCCCTACTCATCCCGTAGTACAACGACAGGACCACCAAAGTATAGCCGGAGATGGCACGATCGCCTCAGTCTCCACCGCCTCTGCTCCCACCGAGTCACCCACACCAAATGCCTCATCAAAGGATACAGTAGTAGAGGTAGGATCAAAAGAAACAGGAGCGCCCAGGGTCCCGCGATTAAGTAAAAATGAGCGAGCAGGCATTGATAAAGTAGTTAAATCCCTCATAGATAGGAAGGAGACAGAAGAGTATATAACTGACATATGCAACTCCTATGTTGAAAACCGCAAACGATACTTTATTGTACGTCTCTGTTACCACACTCTTACTGCATATGAAGAGAAGTACCAAGATGTAGGGCCCGAGCGACTAGTGGCTCTCTATAGGAAGGTAGACACCGGAGATGAAGGCGACAACGATGTTACAGAACTCTTTTCATCCACACTGGAGGTATTCCGTCACCTCGTGGAACAAGGACGGATAGATAAGGACAGGACATCTAAGATAGCAGGACCCCGGTGGAAAAACCAGATAGCATGATGCCGATAAAAGAAGCTGCCCCTTATTGGGTACCTCCTAGAGGACAAGGGACTCATGACGATATGAACCATCAAGACGCTAGAGGAAGGGTGGTCTACAATTGGGTGTATCAACCATGGGACAGACAGGACATTTTGACGTTCCGTAAATCTTTACCGGATTTACGAAAGAACCCCACCGCCTTTACACTGAGCTAGGTACCGCTCTGGGATCAACAATAATGACACTTGCCGACATAGACTTGTTCTTCGGGTTATGTTTGCCAGCAGATGTGTGGAAACAGATTAGGAAAATAGACCATACCGAACTGCTTGGTCATACCTGGGAACAAGTTAACACACTAGATAAACAGCGGAACCCTGGTCAAAAACCGGTTAAAGCAATATTGGACCTCCCTGACAAAATAGTGCAGAAAGTGAAAACGCTGATCCCAGAGAAAAAGATAGACTGGTCCATAGTAACCGCGTGCCGCCAGAAACCACAAGAGGATGTCTCAGAGTATTTCTCCAGATTTGAAACGGTGTTCTCAGATTACAGTGGACAAGACATGTCCACCGCAACCGGACACCACTTATTTGTGCAGAACTATGTAAAAGGACTACTGCCAGATGTATCCCAGAAATTACAAGCCAGCGAAAGTAGTTGGGCAGCATCTAAACCGGCGGCCATTCTCCAAATGGCCCAGTACTATGAGCATCAGAAAAACGAAAATGACAGGGCTACAGAAAGGAAAAAGAAGGACTTGAAGGAAAGGGTAATGGTAGCACAACTCCAGGGGGGCGAATACAGGAAGGGAGCAATATAGGGGAGGATACCAGCAGAATACCCCTAGAGTACAGCCACCTAGTAACAATTCATCGACATCATATGTAGGACAGGATCAATGTGCATTTTGCAAAGAATATGGACACTGGAAAACCCAATGCCCGGCTTTGTTAGGAGCTGGTAGGGGCAGAGGGGCGAGGGAAATAGCAAGTGGACAGAGAGGAAGAGGACGTGGGAGAGGGTACACGAGTGAAGCAAGCGAGGAAAGGCCAGGAAGAGTGAACACATTTGACCATCCCAAACAGAATCAGTACCAACAGACAGATGACAATACGTCCGACTTTGCATAGGACAGCCAGGGGCAAGGGAGGGATCCAGTCGAGCTCTATGTTGATCAGCAAGGCCCTTATGTTACCACTGAGGTCCTGGGCACAAAGTCGCCATTTCTGGTAGACACAGGAGCAACACGTAGTGCACTATCCAAACGACTGATTCCAAGGGCACCCTTGTCAGGCTCACATGTGACCTCAATAGGATTTGACGGTACGCCCTCCACCAACCCTTTGTCCCGACCGATCTTAGCGACTGACACGACAGTTAACATATACACCGACAGCCAATATGCCTTCGGGGTGGTTCACCATTTTGGGATCTTATGGAAAGAAAGAGGGTTCCTGACTTCACACGGTACACCCATCCTGCATGGAGATTTAGTCTCCGCCTTGACGCAAGCAGTCCTCCTCCCCAAGAAGTTAGCAGTGATAAAATGCCAAGCACATAGGAAAGTGACTGATCTCATTGGACAGGGAAATGCACTAGCAGACGTTACTGCCCGAGCCACGGCAGGAGACAGAACTACGCAGATTACTTGCATAAATTGACAAACGAGCTAACAATTATCCACCAACAGGTGCAGCAAGCTTTGCCTGACGTATCCAGGGGCCCGGGACATGAAATAAAGCCAGGCGACCATGTTTGATCTGCAACTTCCAAAGAACGAAGAATCTGGAGCCTAGGTGGACGGGCCCCTGGCAAGTCCTGATCACCACCCGAACTGCCCTCCGAGTGAAAGGAAAACGGAACTGGCTGCATGCCCATCGCTGCAAACGAGTCCCTCCAACCCTGGCAACCGGTGAAGGGGTGGAGGTGCAAGAGGAAGTACTCGCGAGAGACCGACCAGCTCTGAGTTGCTACCCACAAGAAGACACCCTTGAACTATCAGAATTTCCCGACCCCACGGTGCCATCCAGGAAAGGGTACAACCTAAGATCGACGAAAGGAGGGAGCTCCAACGACCAGGCCACTAACTGAGTCAAGGTCTCAGATCGGTAGCACAGTCAAACAACGCTACCAGGAAAGCGCCAGACAAAAGTCTGTGGTCCTAACAGTTGTTGAGCTCCTTGAAGATGATGGAAGAAACTGAACACCTGCAAAACCACCGCAAAGACACCAAGACTGCTAACCTGCACAGCACAAAGACAATTGCACTTGTAGCTGCATTTCTCACCTGTCTCCTGCTAATGGTCGCACTCTGGATCATTGAAGAGAATGCACCTGCATACAGAACATTGTCACCCACCATGCAACCAACCACCAAGAAAGAACACTACCTGGTATCACTACCGCCACATCTCCAAGAACGACGCAAAGAATTCTGGAATAATTCTTTCGTGCAGATGTTGCACCAGCACAATCTTGCCACCAATGCTACCAACTGTTGGGTCTGTGGGCTGTTACCACATGCCACTGAACATTCCATCCCTTCGCCCTTTTCTATTCACGGATCTTGCCTTGCCTGGATGATGCTCCTACAAGAAAGTTACAAAGACAATGCCACTTCCGATGGAACAATCGCCCAGTTCTACAACGAGTTCGGGCGAAACAAAACAGGAAGGACAGCCGCCCCCTTCTGCCCTCACACCTTCAATGCGACATTCCAGATTAATGTCCCCTCCAAAGAACGAGTGGAAATGCAAGTGTTCAATAATCCTAACAGAGCCACATTTTCATACCTGAAGAAAAGAACTGCTGCAACACTGACTGTGGCCCTATCTGTGGTGAACGTCTCTGGCCTTGTATGCATTGAAGACCGTGGGACTAAGAATGTGGGTCACAGCACCTGTAGCATTGTAAGGACTTTGAACACTGCCAACCCCCAGCGCTTGTTGCATCACCCAATATGTACTTTGTTTGTGGAACCAAAGCCTACACCTGGCTCCCAAGAAACTGGGGGGCACGTGCTACATCGCCTTTGTTTTGCCACCAACCTACACAGCCCCTGCAGAGCATCATCGAGAAAAGCGTTCTAAAGACATTGATCAAACAGACTCTGCCTCATCACAGTTCCTCGACGCAGCCTGATAATTCACCTTCTGTCTATGAAGCAATCGAACATCTCCATAGACTATCTTAAGAAATTCATCAAGGATCAGAGACTTGGACAATTGGAAGTTGGCTTTGGGGCATCTTGAAGGAGTGGGGTTGGAAAATATCAATGATTCTCTTGGTCCCAGTATTGACAATATGTGGTTGTTGTTTGGGTATACACTGTATACCACCTCTGTGTTATGTTTGCATAACTACCTTGCACCCTAAGACTATGGACACTCAGCTAACAAAAATGAGAGTAATGTATGATCAAGAGATACAGGACATTATGGAAATCGAAATAGACTGACAAGCTGGCTAGTTATGTTCAAAGGGGCCACTGTTAAAAGCAAAATGACAATTATGAACATTACCTGCGCCATCTTGTCTGGTGAAATTCTATGTGCACATAAGTTACAGTCATTTCAATCTATCACAGCCATTTTGTACTCTGTTGGTCACCTTTGTTTCACCCTGCCCTTACTAGCATCCCTCTGACCGACCTGGTACTGTGCTGGGGGCTATAAACTCTATTGCCACAACAAACCTCAGCGCCACTTGCTGCCACAAACTCGTTTTTCCTCTCATCCCCGTTTTCAGACAAGCCTTTGGACGCTCTACCCCTCACTACACCTAGTTACACAAACAGGTTCCAAACACCAAAGACTCTTGCAACATGATTTATTGCATTGCAAACAGCAAGACTTGTTGTTACCAACAATGGGACCTGTTTTTATCAACAGAACGGACTCTTAGATCTGACCGGTCTCACATGTTTTAGACCCTGAAGCAAGGTCCAGCTGCAAGATAAGATTGTCTGTTTGACCTGGGTGGGAAGAGAATTACTGTTGGGCTTGTGTGACAACCTGCCCGGGGCGGGGACCCCAAGCTTGTGTAACCATGCTGATCAAACAAATGCATTGTGTCAAACCTGTATAAAAGGAAGAGCCAAAGGAGTTATCAGCAGAACACCTCCCTCAGACATCCCGGTGTCTCAGTTGACGTGATCTCCTCATGAGAAATAAAAACCTTTTTCTTCTCTTCCAGTTTCCAGCGCTTGCCTCATTATTTTGATAGCGAACCCAAAGTGAATTAGAGGTGGAACCCTGCACCGGGCAGCATTGAGGGTCTTAGAAGACTCGCTGCCTTTCACAGCACCAAGGATATTGTGCTGCAAAACTAAATACTTATAAGGTCCCAAAAGCGAGACCTATTGGCTATGCCAATGCTTGTTTTCATGTGACTGTAGTCCAGGGCCGTCAGTTGGTAATGTGAGCTGCTGCTGCGATTGAAACATCAGAGTCCAGAGAGTTAATGAGCCATGACGAGGAAATGAGGAAGAGATGGGAAACCCAGATGGCAGCTGCGCGCGTGCACGCTATCGTGAACGCAAGCTGGTCGCCAGCTGAAAGCCAGTGGGTTTGCACTTCCAAAACCCGCTTACTAAAACTCTCGGCCAGACCAGCGCAAGCGCTGGTGCAGGCCGAGACCTAAAAATGGTCTATCTTCCGGTAAAATGCCAAAACTGTGTTGTAAAATGTGGTTTTCTGACTGAAGTCTGCCTGTTCCTGAAAGCTGGGAAGATGGTGATTTTAGCACCGCAAACCCTTTGTTGATTCCATTTGCAGGGGAAAAAACAGACACTTTCTTCTGCAGCACTTTTTTCCAGTTTCCCCCAAAAAACAACATTTAGCTGTATTTTGGCTATTTTCTCGGTCCCCTTCAGGGAAATCCACAAGCCCTGGATAACTTTAGAATCCCCATGATGTTGGAAAAAAGGAGGCAAATTTGGCATGGATACCTTATGTGGACAAAAAGTTATGGAAGCCTAAGTGCGAACTACCCCAAATAGCCAAAAAGGGCTCCGCACTGGGGGAGAATAAGGCCCAGCAGTTAAAGGGTTAATTTACCATAAGCCAAAAAAATAAGAAAAATAAGCAATGGAAAAGCCAATTGGTATGTGTTTAATGTGCCAAAGCATACAGCATTAGAACATTAAAGCGAGACACAAGGGTGAGAACCATCAGGAAAGGAGAAACTGCTATTGTTGTAAAGTAGTGCTCCCTCGTGAAGTTCAAAGCAAGTATTCCAGAGGAGTAAAAAAACAAAATACATCCAAACAGCCAATAGCATTAGGTGATAGATGAACACTCGACTTGTCTGAGCCAAGAGGTAAACGGCAAAGCCAGAAGGCCTGAGTTTAATGTGCTAACACATGCAGTATCAGCACATTAAAAGAAGCACTAGGGAAGGAGTCAGAAGGACAGGAAAGACAGTGCTATTGTTGTAAAGTACTCCCTCGTTCAGTTCAATGCAAGAACTCGAATGGAGGTGGAAGGATACACCCAAACAAAACGGTAACAGGTGAATACTCAACTGCCCTGAGCCAACAGTTGACTGACAAAGTCTCAATGGTTGAAAGAAGATGGTTGGAGAACGCCAACAGTTGAAAGAGGCAGACCCTAAGCCCACTCTATGTATATTGTTGGTTGTTGGTAAGAGGTCTAATTGACAGCTGAGCTGTGAAAACACAGAACTAAAAAAACATGTGCCCTGCCTAAACATGATAGCCATAAGCTTGCTCTAAAAATCTCTAATTAAAAACAATTGCTTATATATTTTAATAGAACCGAGCGGGTGCTTCCTAGCTTGCGGAGCCTAGAACAAATATAGAAGCTCTTTTTTCTTTTAATTCACATCACAGGAAAATATGATTTTTATTTGCACAAAGAAAACATACGATTGGCTTCGAATTACTGTAACCTTAAGGTATAGCTTTAACATACAAGGATGATTAAACAGGCTATAGAATGGAATGGAACAAACACTGGCAAAGAACAATATTAGCCAACCAACCCTAGCCATAAATTGTGCTTCTTTTGAAGCTAATGTGCACATGTGATCAGGAAAAGTGCAAATGAGCCAATGCCTGAAGTGGGCTGACTCACTGCTCCATGCTGTATTCTGTAGTCTGTGGTGGGCGGAAACAAAATACAAAGGACAGCACACCAGACCAATAGATGAAGAGGGCTGAACCAAAGCCCCTCTGTGTATTTAGTTTTTATGTATTTATTTATTACATGAGGCTGGAGAGACAACTAAAGCGGTCTCTAGGACAAACCTCAAAAGTGACAGGGGTACTGTTGAAACTGTGCTTCACCATCTCGGGGAATACTTTTCCTATAAGCTTTTAAATATTCTACAATGCTGGGAAATGAGGAGTGTGACAGCAGCCCAGGTAACCAGATGCACTGTCTGCATAAGCACTATGAGCCTGACAGAAAACGCCATCCTGACTTGTGGGAGTACTCACCAATGTTTTTTTTTTTTTTTTAGGCGAGTCAGAGGGGAGAGGAAAGGGGGCAGGCAAGTCATGCACACTACACCAACAGCTAAGCAGGTGTTTCCAGAGGCCTGTGCTGTGGGTTGTGAAGTTAAGGATTTCCCCCAAGGTGGGGTCAAGCAGGTGAGTTGGGTCTGGTTGTCTTCAACATGTCTCTATATGTTGGCAGTGGATCATGTGCTCACTGGCTGCGAGTTCATCTTTGGTGAAGCTCCACTGAGGTTTGTTTTTTTAAATCTTCCTAAAAATCCAGATCAATAGGGTGATTGTGTTAGACGCAAGACAGTTTGGTTTAGCAATGTCTTCAACATCAGTGCATGTGTCAACACTGGGTAGTGTGTTCAATACTTACCAATTTCCATACAGAATTTACATACAAATTGGAATTTGTAATCAGGTGAGCATCTGGTCATCCCTTCTGCAGCTGTAAATCCATGACTCCTTTCCACAGTCTCTCTCTCTCTTGTGTCTGAGATTTTCAATCCTTCTACCCTCCCCCCACCCACACCCCCCAAACCCCCAAGCCAAACTTCATGTTCCAATGGCAGGCTTTTCATTTCCCTGTTTAAAATCTTCCACGTATCCGTTTCCCTCTTAACTATACCAGTTTGTTTTTCAATGGTGTTTGACCTAACAGAGGTGACTATGTGGACACACATATGGGTATCCAAGCAGTGTAGTAGTTAAGCCAGTGTGTGTCACTGCTACTGCCAGTGTAGACCGGTTTGCTGGTGGCAGTGGGGCGCAAGTAAAGTTGTGTGGTATTTACCCCTTTATTGGCGATGTAATAAGCAAACGTAAGGAAATATACAATGAATGCCCTCTATGCACTATTACTGCCACTACACTATCGTTTTGCTCAGCTTTAACCTATCTTTACAGAGCCATATCTCAGTGTTTTCATGTCCCTACCGTATGGACAGTGCCTGTGAAATACCAAAACAAGTCCATAAGCTCATCATTGCTCCAGGTAGCAAAGTCAGAGCATGGCCACCACCGGAAGCAACTCATCCAAACATTGAAAAACTGGAGGCATGGGATCAGGGGACTGCACCAATGACGCGACTCGGTAGACTTGAAAAACAGTCCAAACCGCTGACCCGGGGCAGATCGATATCCAGAGCCTCCATGCATCACACAAGATCCTGTCCTTCGGCATGGAAGCTAAGCCTCCATTATGGCCTTCCAAGCAAGCCGTTGTCTGTCCGCAGCTTTATGGGCCAACTGACAACGATCCAGGGAGTGCTCTTTGAATGCTCTAAAGATGCTGTAGTCAGTGAACCACATGGATGCCACAGAGGAAAAATACCGTCTAGATGTATAATCTTTGGCTTGCCTACAACCTACAGATTTCTAGAAATTTTAAATTGTTTCGTTAGCTCGAGAGGGAGAGAAAAAATAACGTATTGCCAAAGGCACAGAAAAACGGCAGCTGTCAGTGGATTGGAAGAACAAAAATGTGCTACTTCCTGGTTACAAAGACAGGAAATTGTCTCTGGAGTCCACAACCGCACATAGAGTTAAGAGCTAGAAGCAGCCTGAGGCTTCAATTTACCGGACGAGAACAAATTGGATGCTGAAGTTGGACAAACGTGTGAGGGGCAACATTCCACGCCTCATGCCACAAAGTGAACAAAAGAGGCGCCAAGGTCGTCAGCCACTAAAGAGTGAATCAGTAATGACAGACGAGGAGGGATTTCCGTGCCCTGATCTGGCGTGTTCATTAGAATAGAAAGTACAAAACATTTGGCTGCCAGAGACAATTTAATCAACATATAAAGAAGTCCGGTTTATAGGAGGTACATTCCAAATGCTACGAAAAAAAACAAGCTTTACAACTTTCTATTGTTAGAAAAAGAAGCATACAAAGGGCACCTAGCTACAGTAGTCTACATTCCTCCCATTTTTGTCAGTGGCCTTTTAGACGAGGGAGCACGAACTGATCGGTTTGTCGTTCAATTAGGTGTCACTACAATGCAACTCAAAAATACCTATTCTACTGACACTGGAAGGATAAATGGTTGATTGGACCGGTTGTAAATTGAACGTGTGGCCTACAGGTGACATGTACTAATCTCTGCAGCACAACTGAATGGGTTATCTTTGCAGTGTGCAAAGATGAAGTGTTCTAGAGGGTCAGATCGGTTCTACCAGTCATATATATTTAAAAAAAATTATGACCAATTAAGTATTCTTGTGTTGCAAAAGCGTCTGTGTAAAGAGTAACGCGATCTATTATACACCAGTTCAATTTAAAATGAAGCACTATACACTTCCACATGCTCTTCCCAGAAAGCCAGACGCAGGCGGTGGTAGGAGGCACCTTTTCCTCGGTACTTGCGAGCGAAGAAAAAACGTAAAATGTAATATTAGGCATCTGGCAACTTTTTCACCCACATCTACTTTCAACAAGGAAAGGCATTATTTAAAATTAAAATGTTATGAAAGTAAAAGGTTCTTAAATGTTTCTTTATGGTAACAACACATTCCAGCCATAGTGGGACAATGGAGGTCAGCAAATAAACAAGGTGCCAGGGGATGTTTCAATGTCACGGAGACAATGCATGGGGGGGGGGGGGGAAAGAGATCCGCTTTAAGTCTTTCCCTTGTTACAAAACTTTGATACCAAGTCAGAAAATGAGACCGCCTACGGTTCTATATTAAGGAGCAACGTATTATAACTGGTACGGATGCTGTTATTTAATGGGGGCACACTGGACACATTCTGCACTGCCAAAGAGAGTGTTTTTATAAGTGGAGGCACGCAGAATATGCACCGCTACAGCGAGGGGCAATAAGCAGCAATAGTCTTGACCAATTGAGAGATTCAACACATGGGATTGGCTATGCCGCCAACTGCTTAGACCACAGGTCCTGCCACTTCCTGCCGCTCTGATGGCCATGAAGTCCAACAAGGAGGCACCTATAACATGGTAGCCTGCACCTATGAGGGTTCTAGAGACAACACATGAACAGATTGGAGGGGCACATTGACCAGTGCAGAACTAAATTGAAGATATGCTCCCAAGCGGATTGCTTCCTCAGAGACCAGTGAAGGGCTCTGATCTGCCTCTGGCGTACATCACCAACAAGATGCACAAGGCTATCGGACCTAGCAGGCTTAGGATTTGCAGAACCAGGATCTGTGTCAAAGAAACATCTGAACCATATCCCAAATATCAGCAACAATCAGGGGAAAAGGCTTCACGGGGTTCGTGTCCAGCACTGCACCAAAGGTTAGCATATGTGTGAGAGTGAGATGAGACTTCTGGGCGTTGATGGTAATGCCCAAGTAGCAGAGAAGAATCATAGTACCAGGAAAAGGTTTCTTCACAAGCCCCATCCCTAGCCAGTTACCCAAATACAGAAACAATGACCTCCTGGTCTACATTATGAAGCTGCCACAACTGACAGCCCCTTCCTGAAAATACACGATGCAGAATCTAGATCACACTTGAGGATTTGTTTTGAAGCATCCAAACTACCTCGGACCGGATTTGAAAAAAGATTTCTTCATGTGATAAGGGAGATGGATGATGGACAGTTCTGCCAATCCCCACAGAGTGTGGACATAACCCAACAGACATCTAGCATTAACTGAGTAGCAGTGAAGACTGCCAAAAGCAAGGATTTTTGGTCCCACAGCTTGGAGCCCCTTGGACTTCTCTTCCGGGTCATAGGAAATGTGTTTGGATTTAATTTAGTAGATCAGGATTGGACCACTACACGGTCTGGTCGGGGATAACGCAGCAAAAATTTCAGATCACATTCGGCACACATGTAACATCTGGCAATTTGTCTGTGGACTGCAGATCAAAACAAAGGTTTGTACCAGGGCTTCAAAAGTGCCTCATTAAAAGGCAGCAGAAGTTCTAAAAATACAGAAGAAGGCTGCACTATTTCACTTCAAATGTTAGTTTATCATTCCAGGTGACATCGCAGTGTCACCAAATCCATTATCACAGATTTGGCCTCCCGGGTGCAGGTTGTGTTGGGGAGCCTGCTCCACTTTTCCTGCTGCTTTTCTCATCACTGAAGTGAATGGAGAAACTTCCTCTGACAGAGGCCCATGAGGTATGGAATATTCGCTTCTGGAGAAGTGTCCATCTGGATTTACAGAATGCAGATTGTTTGAAGTATTGCATAGGCTGACTTTGAGGGCTTCCAAGGCAGCACCATTGTCATAAGTGGCATTGAACACATGAAAACGACTCCCTGGATGACACAGACCTCATTGAAGGCTCCAAAGCTGGAGTCTAAGGAGGATGAATTCAGGCGACAGGATCAGACCCATATTTGAGAAGTGACCTGTAGGTACAGGAGAAATCCTGAGAAGATCCAGCAAGGCTAGATGGAGGGCTCAGGTTTGAGGTGTGCAGGGTCGGCTGACTGAGTCGGAAATTCCAGGACCATTTTTTATTTATTTATTTTACATCGGGATCAGAACCGGCAATGACAAAGAAACCAGTAATGGGGAACTGCGACAGTCCAGGAGTCTGAATTTTTCCCTGATGAAAAAGAGGATTGCTCCTTCCTATGGCACTTTTTTGTGTGTGTGTTTGTGGTTTTTTTTTTTGTGGGAACATCTCTTGGGCGATTGTTTCATGTCAGAAAATATAACTAAAGGAGAAGGGGAACGCTTTGACATATTCCTTTAGGCCTGGCCAAAAATAACGACCTCCAGCTCCCAGATTTCCTTCAGGAGCATTGAGGAACAGGAGCTGCAGGCCAAGGAGTTCCATTCTCATGCAAGACACCAAATCAGTTACCATGTGCATCCAACAACGACATCATCTTACAGCATCAGCCACAGGGATTATATCTGTAAACACTGGGAAACATTTGACCCAGTCACTCCAGAAAAACTGAGGATGGTTTGTTAGTGAAACACCAGTAACCGCTCCGCACCCGTGTCAATAAAAATAAAAAACAAGAACGGACACTAGTGCACTAGCTGGCACCTTATATACTGCTGGGTAAAAAAGGAATCTTGATCCAGTCTGGCACATGGAAGTTGTATCCACCAGAAGACATCTTATATGAATCACCTTTAATAAAAAAATTAAACAAAATTTAAAAAAAAAACACACATGACAGACACCACCATGCCATTTTTGTCAAAGGGAGACGAACAACACCGAATGATCTTTCTTCTTACAAGGTACCCTGTACTGTTAAAGAGGTAATGGCTATGAGAATCTACAGAAAGACTGCTGCACTTCAGAGGTGATCGGTTCTATGTGCTACTTAGGTACTTGAGGTAACCTGGTGCTGTATGAGGGGACACAGCTAACCTTTGCAATTGGCATCTATAGCCATATTTCAAAAGTTGGTAACCAAGGGTTCACTTTCCATGAAATAAAAGAAATACACTAATTGTGAGATGTTACAATTACTTCATATCACCTGACACCCTACTTCTAACAAAAACACACCTAGCAATGGGTTTACTTGTCACACTATGAGTGCGGCCACGGTATAAAAGATCTGGGACGGAAAGACACACATAACTGTGCCATTTCACGGAAGCACTGTTTTTAATTTAATGAGTACAAGAGTAAAGGAACGCAATAACGATGACATGACAAAGGGCTACATGGAACAGCTTAATGAAAACAAAACATCGACAGGCTGGGAGTAATTTTGAAGTTTTCAAGAACAACATCTGACAGCCACTTGCACCGCTCTTCGAGGATCACTCCCTTGCCTTTCAATTCATGCTGTCCTCTTTAGAGAGGAAAACAAGCAGCTCCTAAGGTTTATACAAACACATCCCTTTTTGCCTTTGTTTTAAGCCTAAAACTGGCATTCTAGATTTCCTACCGTCTCGTCAAACACAATCAGACCCTATTGACACTGCTATCAATGTCAATCTACTTCCACGGAGGTTGCTGTCAAATCTGCACAGACGAAAAACCTTGATGACACTATCTGCTGACTACAACACCTCAGTCACTAAGCCTTTAGCCTTGACACAACCTTTGGAATGCATCGTGTAGGAAATAATGATGGCCCAGCACTATCCCACAAAAGAGTTTTTGATCCTCTCTGTGCACATAACAAGGGTTTTCAACGCACAAATTAAAGCAAAAGACAAGCTACCAGGGTGGGAAAGGCCTCGGAAAGCAAGCAGGAATTCCAAGATGACCGCCAGCATGCTCTACGGGGGACCGACGAAGCAATTCTATGTCAGGACCGGAGGCGAGGATTATGCAGTCCTTTCCTCACTTTTATTAATTAGCAGGTTCAAAGGTAAAAAAATAAAGAACACTTGCACAAAACTACATCTCCCATGAACCTTAGGGAGCAACCATGGTAACCAATAGTCCAATCCAGACACAGTCCGACAGTCTATACATCACATAATGAAACGTAGTCCTTCCTCTTTCTTCACTGCTAACGCCGTCAGTTAAGTCGCCTTATTTTTCCTTCCGGACACTGTTAGTGGGGGAGTGGGACTTTTTTCTGACGATTTGCACTTATTACTTGGCTTGCTTTAGTGAATTGTGTTAACAATCATAGTGATTGTCATTTGCTTTGCTAATATCCTCAGGCTCCCTGCGCGGCAGGCAATCCGCCTGAGCGCGGTTTTTTTATACCGCGTGGGTGCGCTAGGTGACGCTCTTTCGCGCCTCCCAACGCACTATTCGCGCTGCGGAGTGGCTTAACAGTGCTCCGTACGCGGCGTTGCGCTGAAGAGAGGATTAGCGGTCCCCCGCTGTATGCCTCCTCTCCCCCAACCCTTGCCTGACACCACGGAAGCGGTAAGCTGACAGGGCTTAGCCCGTTTTTTGCATTACCACAACGTGTGGTAGACCGAGAGTGCGGCTGACAGTTCCAATCCTTTAAAGTAGTGTTTTTTTCACAGTGTCTTAGGCCACTTAGAGCACCGGCAAGGGGGCTGCCCACATATATTATTTCAGGGCATTTTTTCTTGGTGCGCTCACCCTCTTGAATAAATATGCAGTCACAAAGAGACCATGACTATGCACCCTCTTGCACCTCTGAGGAGGTTTGGCCCCCTCATCAACGCATTCCTGCAGATGTGGACAAGTTCCTTACCCAGGCTATATCTCAGGCGCTTGCCCCTCTGCAGGAAAGTGTTGCCAAGCTGTCAGCCCACGTGTACAAGGGCACTGGGAGACGGGGGGCTGGACCTAGTGGGGTGACCTCGGTCCCCACACGCAAGGCCTACAAATGTGACGCAGGGCACCTGGAAGGCTTTAGCCATCTGGCTGAAGTCTTCCATAAGAGTGCACGCAAGTTAAAGGACGCACCCTACTGGGAGTAGGAAACACCCGGGATAATGAGCGATGACGTCGCAATGGACTTTGACCCCGAGGAGGGGTTCCCCGATTTGGGGGAGGGTGATCTTCAGGATGACGAAGCCTCCTCTGATGAGGCCCAAGACTCGGGCAGATTCTGGTGCCCGCATTCCACCGGTTCAGACTCACTAGAGGGGGACACTACCCATGGCGACATGTTTGACCCAGAGGGGCTTTACCGTCTACGCTCCGCAGAGTGGATCCCGGAGAAGAAAGTGGCGGACTACGTGGCGAGTAAAATCTGCCAAACCCTCAGCAAAGACGTTAGAGCGTGCCTACGGGCGGAATGTCCATACCTGGGTGATAGGGTGACAGCGACCCCAGAGATCGACCCTAAATTATGTACTTTTTTCTCCGAATACATCAAAGATCCAAAAAAGGGAATAGACGGGACTTGGTGAGCGTGTCAGGACAAGCTCCTGGATGTGGTAGGCCCCCCGACTAAGATCGAGCTAGCGGAACAGGCCAGGCAGTCAGGGAATTCCCTCCCCACGGACGACGTCGCGGGCTGGGCGCAGAGGGCGATCTGATTCCTCGGCAACGCCAACTGCGCCCTCTCGGCGTAACGTCACCGTTCCTTGTTGATCAAAATTGATCCCAAACTGGGGGGGGGAACTCTCCTCCTCTGAGGCAGGCCCAGAAGCACAGGGTTCCCTTTTCAGCGACCCCTTCGTTAAAGAGCTTGGGAAGTTTGTCGCCACGTTCTCGGCCCTAGACAAAGCCCAGTCTTCGATGAAAAAAATCTTTCCCAGGAAGGTTTATGGAGGGGCCGGAAGAGGCAGGAGTCGCTCTTCCGGCCGCCAGTCCTACCAAGGCCCTAACAGAGCCCAGGTGAGGAGGAATAACGGCTGGCACGATGGTGGTCAAGGCTCCTTCTACCCTGGTAGAGAAAAGGGATGGGGGCTTCCGCCCAGTGATAAACCTCAGGTCCTTCAACAAGTGGCTAGTATATCGCCACTTCAAGATGAAGGATATCCACCTCCTCAGGGACATGCTACTTCAGGACGATTGGCTGGTGCGCCTGGACCTCAAGGACACCTGTCTGACAGTCCCCATCTACTCACCTCATTGCAGGTACTTCCAATTCGAGTGGAGAGGACAAATATTCGAGTTCCGGACTCTCCCGTTCGGCCTATCCTCAGCACCGTGGTGCTTCACAAAACTACTCAAGCCAGTAGTGGAGTATCTTCGGACCCTGTGCATCAGGTTGATCATCTACCTGGACGATATCCTGTTGATGGATCAGTCACGGAATCGCCTTTTGGCCCATCTGAACACCACCATTCACCTTCTTCAAGGCTTGGGATTTGTTAGAAACCAACAGAAGTCAGATCTGATGCCCCAGCAAACTATGACCTATCTGGGCTTCACTATAGACTCCAGGGCAGCTATCCTGAGCTTACCGGGCCAGAAGATCAACAAGATCAAGAAAGAACTGAGGAAAGTACTTCTGAGGGACAGGATTTCCCTGTGCAACCTGGCCAGGATTGTTGGCTTATTATCGTCCTCGATACAAGCCATTTTCCCGGGCCCATTGCACTACCGTGTTCTCCAGAGGCTGAAGGCAGCCCACCTTCGGAGAGGCCTTACCTATTCGGACCCCGTTCAGATCTGGTGATAGAGTTGGACGCCAGCCGTCTGAGCTGGGGAGCCAGGTGTGGCTCGATCTCCATGTGAGGCAGGTGGATGGAAGAGGAACTCTCTCTACGCATCAACTGCCCTGAACTTCTGGCGGGCTCGTTTGCTATTCGAGCACTTACGAAGGACAGGATCTCCTGCTGTGTTCAGTGGAGGATGGACAACACCACAGCGGTGCAGTATGTCAACCGGTTGGGCGGTACCCGCTCTCGAGCGCTGGCGGAACTCGCCAAGGATTTCTGGCACTACTGCCTCCAGCGACAAATATCGGTGACAGCGGAATACCTCCCGGGATCGTTGAACTCGGTGGCAGACAAACTCCAGATTCCTCAGGGACGCCAGCGATTGGAGGCTCTGCCCGGCAGTATTTCAAGCTCTCATGTCACTGTGGGGTCCGTGCCAAGTGGACCTCTTTGCATCCAGATGGAACTCGCAGCTCCCACGCTATGTCAGCTGGAGACCGGACCTGGGGGCGGAAGCGGTGGACGCCTTCCTACAGGAATGGTCGGAGACTCAAGCCTATGCATTCCCTCAGTTCCTGTTTAGCCAGCGGATGGCGGCCCAAGCCAGACGTCAAAGGGCCTCCCCGGTACTGATCACTCCGATCTGGCGCTCACAAGAGTGGTCCCTTCCCTTCTGGAACTTGCTTGGGCCTCGCCAATTCGGCTCCCAACCTTTGCCGAGATCTTGACCGATCCCCTGAGCCAGCCCTATCCCCTGGTCCTCCAGGGCCATCTTCACCTCATGGCATGGCGGATTTCACGCGACGCTGGCACGACCTCAGACTTTCGCAAGGAGCTGAATTCCTCATCCAGCAGGCGTGGGCCCCAGGAACTACCAAGAGGTACAAATCGGCTTGGAGACTATGGGTTTGTTGGTGTGTGGAGAAACACCTGGATCCCGTGGGCACCAGCATTACAGATGTTGTGAACTTACTGGCAGAACTGTTTCAGGAAGGCCTGGCATATTGTACCATCAACTCCTTCAGGTTGGCTATCTCGGCAGGCCATTCTCCAGTGAATAATGTTCCAGTGGCTGAACACTCATGGGTAAGTAAGCTCCTCAAGGGCATCAGGATGTCCCGTCCCCCGGAGCCCCCGTACACGGGCTTGTGGGACGTTAATTTGGTCCTACGTTTGCGGAACTCCTGGCAGGACAATCAATACCTTTCCAGGAAGGAGATCTCAGCGAAGTTGGCTATGTTGCTCTGCCTCATCTCTTTCAAGAGAGCTTCGGACGTAAGAGCTCTAGACCTCTCAGCTAGAATTTTTACCCCCGGAAGGGGTCACCTTGAATATATTCAGGAGGACAAAGACGAGTACCAGGTCGGTATCTTACCCAGCCTTTCCTGATAACCCTAAGCTGTGTGTGGCCAGATGCCTTAGAACATATGAGGACATGACATTGGAGGTTCGTCCTCCGGGAGAACGGCAACTCCTGATTGCCATCAAAAAGCCTTACGAGGCCGTGTCATCTACGACCATTTCCAGATGGGTGAGATGGGTTATGGCGGAAGCCGGTATTGACATCAGCGATTTGGAGTTCATTCCACCAGGGGAGCTACGGCTTCTAAGGCTGTCCAGGTAGGGGGCAGACTGGAGGATATCATGAATGCGGCGGACTGTCCTCGGATTCTACCTTTAAGAGATTTTATTTTAAACCAATCCACGATGCAGCCACACTGGTTGTAAGTAAGCTTTAAACATGCATAATCCTCGCCTCCGGTCCCGAAATAGAATGAAAAATGTCCTAGTTAACATGAAGGAAAGTTTCAATTCTAGTAAGGACGCGGAGGCGAGGATTATCCCCCCCCCGGCATGCGTTGCCATGCTCCCCGCCCTGGAATATAAATAGGGGGGTTTAACTCTACGCGGTGCTGCACTCTCACAAACTGGAAACCTGTTGTACAGAGAAGTATTACGGATATTAACTAACTGCAAATGCAATACTTGGTTTAATGATTCTGAATGCAATGTTTTTTCCCTTATATGACAACTGTTGCACTATATAAATGTTACTGAAGGTTGTACTTCACTAATAAAAAGTTGGTTAGTTACCATAATGACTTGTCGATATGATTGTTTTCTGGCATTGTGGCATTATAACATCTGCTCATACCTAATGCTGGGTTATATTCGAGAATCTCTAACGTTTCTCCACATATCCTCTTAGGTTCTGAGTCAAAGACGGAATGAAGGACAACGCGCATAACTTCCGTCAGTGAAGAAGAGGAAGGACTTCATTATGTAATTTGTAGACTGTCGGACTGTGTCTGGATTGGACTATTGGTTACCATGGTTGCTCCCCAAGGTTCATGGGAGATGTAGTTTTGTTCAAGTGTTCTTTATTTTTTTACCTTTGAACCTGATAATTAATAAAAGTGAAGAAAGGACTGCATAATCCTCGCCTCCGCGTCCTTAATAGAACTGCAACTTTCCTTCATGTTAACTAGGAAATTTTTCATGCCGGTCTAGTCTTTACAGAGGTGGAAAACAAGGCGCCACAGGAGGACAAACAGCTGAAACACAAGGAGGAGAATGGAAAAGGAGCGTGGAGGCAAGAACCGGGTGCAGAGACCCAGACGGAGAGTGAGAGAGAGAGAGAAGGTAACGGAGGTGGAGCAGGACCAGGAAGAGACTGAGGGGAGTACTGCAGGCGATGACACCGAGAGCGACCCAAACAATGTGACCCAAGGAGAGGGTGGCAGCAGCAATGGCGGAGGCGAGTAGCAGACTTCGTGGGAACTGCTTACAAACCCGGCAGTCCAGAGAGGCAGAGGGACGCTTCAGGTACCACCCCCAGGGCTCTGGGGGAGGGTTGTGGCTACAGGCATGTGGCACTTTTGCAAATTCATGCAATTGTGGTGGTGATGATGATGATATGGGGAGTAAGAGAGGGAGAGCACCTCACCGTTTGGGGTGGGATGAGGGAAGGGAGAAGTGCACAGGGGATGAGGAAAGAACCATGGAGTTAATCATCTCTCAGGAAGAAGGTGGTGGGCAAGCACTAAAACAGAGAAACCCAGAGAACACCTACTGATAATACTATTGTGTGGTTTGTCCCGAGGACCTCTAACCTACTGGTGACTGGCCTGGGAAGGGGAGAAGAACAGGAACATTACCAGGACGAGAGACGAGAAGAAGGGGAAGAATGAGAAAGGACATCAGCTGGCAGGACAACATTGAGTAACGTGATAAAAAAAATCCCAAAAGTGTTAACAAAAAAAAATTAAAACCATCTGAAACACTCTGATGATTGTTTAGTCTGCGCCACGAGCCCACACAGGGGTACACAATCTCTTGTTGGGAAACATACAACTTATAACTTCAAGAATTGTTTACAAAAGTGTAAAACAATGTAAATCTAAAGACAGTATAAGTGTATGTAATTGCTAACCAATCATAAAGCACTGTGGCATGCCCCAAAGACGTAAAACAGGGCTTTGGTTGTTATTTACTATCATGCGAGGTCAGGCTATGACCGACAATCGTTCACAGCATAGGCACGAATGTCACTTGTACAGTGTGATTTATAACTGTCAACACTCCACTTTTACTTCATTCTCTCCCGAGACTGAAGTGCATTAAGCCAGTTTAGTTAAAGCAGTGCGACACATGCTTCAGCTGTTCATTCATTTATTTATTCCAGGTGAAACTGAATTCAAGGCTGAACTCCCCTACGACTGATACCCTACATACCTTCACCCACAGCACAATGAACTGACCTGTATTGGTATGTATGTATGTAGCAAGGGCTCAATAACGAAAAATGAAATGTTGCAATGACACGTGATATACAGTGTGTGAATAGCGGTACAAACTGATTATTCAGTAGATAACAATGGAGGTGGTGAGAAGTTGAGATTTTGATAACTGTCTCCTTCGTATATTGTGCAATAACCGAATTAATTTATGCGAGTACGCCATAATGATTGCAATGGGTACTACAACTTTATTATAAGTTTCTTTTATTGCAATGAATGATAATTGTAATTTGACACAATATTGTAAAACTAATGATTTGTTTAAAAATGAATTGAACTCATACCACTTTGCACACTCCAATATGGCGCTGACCATATGTAAATGTATTGTCCTTCGTCAGTTTTGTTAATTTTAACCTTTATGTACTTCCGTTTCTATGGCGCCCGTCGACACTGATGAAAGCTAAGGCTGAAAACGCGTCTGTCGTTTAATTTTTGTGCACGAATAAATCTGTAATTGGATTTGAAATCAACGAGTGCGCTGGTCCTTGCTGTTTTAATAGGCAGCGGAGCGTTATATTACAGCGGCTCGCCACCGCCGGACCGGGCACCCGTTCTAAGAGTGCGGACTCCGGACGGCGACCGAGAGGAGCAAAGAAAATTGTAACGAGCCCGCACCACCGCAACAACCGACCAATACGCCACTGGGGGAAGCAGGACCGGGAATATCCAAGTTTACTGCGACCCAGAGGTAAGAAGACAACGGCATCGGCTGCATGCGCAGTATGAACGAGTTGAAAGTGCACATACATTGAATCACCAAGGTTTAGCGAGACGGCTCGCCGTGAAGCGGCGACAGGAATTTTTAAAACCCGCCCTGGGGGAAACACACAGGGCGCAAGCCAGACGCCAAGTACAGCGCAAACCAGCATAAGAAACAAATACCAGCAACTTGAAAGGCTCCACGAAAGGGAGATTAGGAAGTGGTGGGAGGCCACTTCATACAACATTATATCGAGGTAAACAGGATACCTCGAGGTCTGCACATCTATACAGTGCCGGCTTATGAAAACCCAGACCCGGAACTATTAAGTGAATGGGCGGAATACACGGCAGACTCTGCTCAGGGAATGTTGAAGATTCTAATTAAATTTGCTTGGAGCGACTGTGAAAAAGCCCTAAAAGACATTGAATCCTTAGAAAACAGTATCCTGGAAACAGTGGAACAGAGAAAACACGACGAGGAGAAAGAAATCATTAAGAAACGTCTCAATATATATGAAAAGAAGATTCAATCGAGAAAGCAACAAAAGTTTGAGAGAGATGCTCGTGATTATGAGCAAGGGAGGATATTGACCTTTGCGCGAAGATATGATGCACCGCGCAGAGACTTGAGAACAGCTAAGAAAAAGACAATTGAGGCTCGAGACACCTCCGAATCTGAAGTCACAAGTGCAGACCAATCAGAGGAGGAGGGAACAAGTACAGGTCAAATCCAACAACAGCCTTCTTTTCACGAGGAATTCAACCTCATCAGACAGACATGGTTGAGAGGGGGCAAGGGGCAACCCCCGGAACAACAACAAAAATCAAATGAAACAAGAGAAGGGGTGGCAGGAAGCACCAGAAAGGGAAATGGAGTGAGGACCACCAGGAATCGGAGGGGCCGAACTCTCAAGGACTAGAAGATAACTTAACAATTGTCAACCTAACTCCGAAAGTGCCGATATCAGATGAAGAATCAGTACTGAAGTTGGGCTTAACATTCTGTCCTACAAGCAACTACGAGTATACACAAAAGCGTATAGATTTTTTTAAAATTTATTAGGAAAATCAAACTACTGAAATTCTTCAAGTTAAGAAATCCTGGGCAACAGTTGCAAAGTGGTGCGACAGCAACACAGGAACCAGACATAATGAACATTCAGGATCTTGACACTCTAGCAATTCTTGAGGAGCTAGGCAATGAAAGTAACACACAGCAGAAACCGGAAAGGGACAATATCACAAGAGCTCAGGAAATGGGTGTGTTACAAATAGGAGAAAAAAGTCAGTTCAAACCATCTTCAAGGTTCTGCCCACAGATGCCAACCGATGCGATTGACATTTTCTCGGACACTGTGATTCAAGAACTCCTCACCTTAAGGAGAAAGGAGGAGGAACAAATAAAAAGGATTAAATGGAATCTTACTTTTAATCAAAGAAAGGCTTTGATGAACTTAGAACAGGACGAAACAGTAATAATAAAACCGTCTGATAAAGGCGGCAATGTCGTCTTACAGACTAGAGACAATTACTGTAAAGAAGCCTTACGACAACTACAGAACAAGGATAACTACGCTCCAACCACGGAAGAGAACTATATAAAGAGTATTCAAGATTACGCAGATCTCATTGGCAAATGGCATGGAAGAGGAATACTGTTGAGAGAAGAATTTCTATTTTTACAGAACAAACACCCTAAAATTCCAACCTTCTACCACCTTCCTAAGGTCCACAAAGACGCTGCTAGACCACCAGGGAGACCAATCGGGTCATCGATAGGGGATTAACAGAGAATATGTCCAAATTTATAGATCATTTTCTTGCACCCTTTGTCACGCAATTGTCTTCCTATACTAAGGACACCAAGGATTTCTTAAAACAAATCCAAGATATAGGTTGGGAAACAGACTTTGTGATGATTACACTGGACGTTTGTAATCTATATACCAGCATAAAACACCAGGATGGTTTGACAGCTGTAAATAGCTTTCTGAGACGCCGTCCAGTTAGGTACCTGGAGCATAGCGAAATGTTATTAGAATTCATCGCATTTTGCTTAAACAATAATATTTTTATTTTCCAGGGCCAAAGGTACAGGCAAACACAAGGAACGGCGATGGGCACCTGCTTCGCCCCCAGTTATGCGAACTTGTTCGTAGGCTGGTGGGAGAAGCAGGTGGCCTGGGCCGATGACAATGGAGAATGGGTGGAAAAAGTGATTTGTTGGCGGAGATATATCGATGATCTCTTCATCATTTGGAGAGGATCAAAAGAATCAGCTGCACGATATATCTCCGTCCTCAATGACAACGAACTGAATCTGAAGTTCACTGGGGAAATGAGTACCAGTGAAGTGAATTTCCTAGACTTAAGGGTGTTTGTCAGCTCGAATATCATCCAGACAGCTCTATATAGGAAATCAACGGCTGGTAAATCCGTTTTACATGGACGTAGCAGCCACCCAGTGAACCTCGTAAAGAGCATCCCCTACGGGGAGCTACTCCGTATAAAGAGGAACAGCTCACAGAATCGGAATATGAGAAGGCAGCAAATGACAGTGTGAGACGCTTTAGATCCAGGGGATATTCACAAAAAACTTTGCAAGTGGCCCAACAGAAAGTCAAGAGTAAAGAGAGGCACACACTGCTGCAAGAAATACAAACACCAAGAATAGCAGAAGATCCAGGGAGCCTGAGACTCATTACGAGCTATTCAAACGCTGCAGGGAAGATAAGAGCTATTCTATGCAAAAACTGGAAAACGTTAAAATCAGATAGTGTGGTGGGTAGAGAACTCCCAGAACATCCTAAAATTTCGTTCAGGAAGTCACGATCTATAAGAGATCACCTAGTGGAAAGTCATCTCCCCCCGCCTAAAACAGGTTCCAGTTTGCAGAACCTTCATGGTTCTTTCCCATGCGGAAAATGCAAAGCTTGCATCACCAGTAAGAGAGTAACTACATATCAAATTCCAGGGTGTCGGACACAGAGAAAGATTACTAAATTTATGACCTGTACCACGACCCATGTGGTCTACTGCCTGGAATGCCCATGTGGCATTCGCTACGTGGGTAGTACCATACACCCTGTAAAAATTAGAGTGTTAGAACACCAACGAGCGATCGCCAACAACGATGCGAGTTACCCTGTGGCACATCATTTTGCAAGCCACCATAGTAGCAACAGGACACTCCTACAGTTCTTCTGCTTAGATTGTATCCCGAATGAAATCAGGGGAGGAGACAGGGAGAAGAGGTTACGACGCCTGGAGTCGAGATATATTATCGAGCTACAGACGAAGTTTCCTAGTGGGCTGAATGCAGGAGAGGAGCTGGTAACACATCTATGATATGAATATTAAACGCAGCACAAATAGAGTTCTGGGGATGGAGGAGAGATCAAATGGTGGTATATCACTTGTCAAGGTGGAGAATTATGCATGAAATGACCCACTCGATTCACCGAAGCCCATCCAGAGGTAGTGAATAGTAATAGGGTATAGATATATCAAATATAGAAAATGCATATGCCCATTCAGGGCTCAATAACGAAAAATGAAATGTTGCAATGACACGTGATATACAGTGTGCGAATAGCGGCACAAACAGATTATTCAGTAGATAACAATGGAGGTGGTGAGAAGTTGAGATTTTGATAACTGTCTCCTTCGTATAGTGTGCAATAACCGAATTAATTTATGCGAGTACGCCATAATGATTGCAATGGGCACTACAACTTTATTATTATAAGTTTCTTTTATTGCAATGAATGATAATTGTAATTTGACACAATATTGTAAAATTAATGATTTGTTTAAAAATGAATTGAACTCATACCACTTTGCACACTCCAATATGGCGCTGACCATATGTAAATGTATTGTCCTTCGTCAGTTTTGTTAATTTTAACCTTTATGTACTTCCGTTTCTATGGCGCCCGTCGCCACTGACGAAAGCTAAGGCTGAAACGCGTCTGTCGTTTAACTTTTGTGCACGAATAAATCCGTAATTGGATTTGAAATCAATGAGAGTGCTGGTCCTTGCTGTTTTAATAGGCAGCGGAGCGTTATATATATATATATATCACTGGTTGCATTATTAATATAGCCCTTTATAGCCTTGGCGAAGACGTGAAGAGCAAGGAGTTGTATCCGTTTCCTAGCACCCTTCAACGTGGTTGAAAGGGTGTTATTTGTGGTCTGGCCTGTATGCGACATATCGGCGAGGTCTAAGGAAGTGGTAAACGCACAGCGCACTGAATGCCACTGTTACTGCACAGAAGTACAAACGTTACAGAAAGTGAGAATAGACAAAGCCATACATGGAAGTACTTGCCATCTTTTAGTGGGCAAAACTATTTGTAGAAACCACAGTTAATGTGCTTCAGCGGGTCCATTATGGTGTGGGATGCTCACCCAGTTATAGCCATTGTTGAACCTACAGGGTGTCTACCCAGAAGAGACAGAGAAGCCACCCATTTGAGGCACTGTTGTGCTGCCAGGAAGCATTATAGGGTGCCATGCACCCTCTGAAATGCTGTACTTAAATCAATCTCACAACTTCCTAATCAGCCAGAAACCTAAGCAGACTCTTCAACTTGTGCGTGGGAATCTTAATCTCAACAAACAAAGTTGCTGGGCAGAACGTGCAGAATACTGTGATCTCCACTCCCCACACTCCACAAAGCTGAGAGATTGCTCAATGACCTAAAAATAGGAAAATAGATTGTATCAACAATTTTTAGTTCGTAAACCCAAATACAAATTTGCTCCCCTAAAGCCTTCACGATCTCAAAACAGACCGCCACCTCCCTATACTGGGATCAGGTAGGATGGCTATTGGCTTACAAAAGAGCAACATCTACCATTGAGCATGCTTCTAGACAATCTATTGAACTTTTACATACCCCACCAATAAGCACTTTCTTTACAACCTTGCTAGATAGAGGGCTGCCAATCAACACCTCCCTTTCAGTCCCATACCCCAATGCGCAAACTGAGATTCAGTTAATTCGTGCATTGCTTCTGCAAATCTGTACTCGGTTTCTGTGCACAATGCTTCTGTTTTGCTGATGCAATGTACTAGTTTCTCAAAATATAAACTAAGATTACAACAACTTCTGAAAGTACCTTTCCGAGTATTTAAAACAAGGAAAATGTTGCAAAAGTAATGACCTGACCTGCCTCTTCTGGTGTGATACAGCGCTTACCCAAAACCAATCCACCCCCTCATCACCATATTAGCCCCACCAGGTCAAACACGGAAAGGTCCAACCATCTGTAAAGCAACGGACAATTCTTGGGAATTTTTAAAATGAATTTGCCCTCTTCTCGAGGTCGATCTTCCATAAATAGGAGTTTACAATTCCATACAATTATACAGGTTTACTTATATAATGTCACATTCTGCTGAAAAACAAGATATTCTAAACACTGAACTAATATGCCATGCCTAGACTCTTCATTTATTTCACCCTTGCAGAAGAAAAAAAAAATACCCAAGTCCGTCAATTATAATAGTTTTGCTTAAAAAATTCCAATCAAGAACAAAAGGGTAAAAAATACTGCCCGTTATCTAGCTGTGCGAACACACAAAAAAAAAAATCATGAATGTATCTGGCAATTGAAGCATATAAAACAATTGCAAATGTATGTGGATCAAGAACATAAAAAAACAGTCATGAACATATATAGCTATACAAACAAGATAAACAATGACGAGTGTATCCAACTACAGGAGCATTAAAAATCAATAGTGAATAAAAGCGTAGAAAATGTACCCTCCAGTACTTCGCTATGGTAACATTTATGCAGTTGAAACAAGATCTTCAAATTGTTCTTATTAATGTCAGATTGTTTTAATATAATCATAAATTGCTTAAGTCTCAAAGTAATAAAATATAACCCTATTCAAGATTTGTAATTACTGACCTCATATAAACGGAGGTTGAATCAATCAGTTAAAATGTGTATACCTTTCAAACCTATGAGTACATAACTCAAAGTACTGAATCTCACAATCATCCATGAATGGCATCCAATATTTTAGCATTATAGGCACATCGACTTGATTCTTGCGCCAGTCATATTAATTGTTTTACAAAAGTTTTTTTTTTTTTTTTTTTTACTGTAATCAGAAAGGGTTTGGAACCAACTTAAGGCAAGCAGGGTATAGCAAGGAATCAAAACCATTGTCCCAGAACGCCACAAAAACAAAGTATACAATAAAGGTTTCTGTTAAGCATTCACAAATACAAAATTAGAAGATATTATTTCAAGTGCGCAAGTCTCGGCAATGACGCTCAACTTCCTGTGATTCTGGGCAAATCACTTAATCTCCTCGTGCCTAACAATGAATGTGTCCTTGTGTAACGAATCTGGTGCTCATGTAAAGCGCTCTGATACCCGATATCTTCGGGTCTAGTTTGCGCTATATAAAACTCTACAAAAAACAAGCATTGGCATAGCCAATAGGTCTAGCCTTTGGGACCTTATAAGTGTTTAGCCATGCAACAGTTGATGCTGTTGTACCAATTATATTGTGCTGCATAACTAAATACTTATAAGGTCCCAAAGAGAGACCTATTGGCTATGCCAATGCTTGTTGTTTAAGTGTAGTATGGTTGTGGTTTAAATAAGGACAGGGGTAATAAAAGGAAAGAATAGCTGCCATAAGTCAGCCAATAAGCTGCGTGTTTTTTGAAAGATGCTTTGTAATTGGCTGAAAGGGCAATGTTGCTTTTAGGCTACCTTTCCAGTTGAATGTGTTTGAATCATTCACACCTTGCTCCCGAAAGAAGAACAACTGATGCGCAGAGAAGTCTGGAGTGGTGTGAAACGTTCGAATAGTTAGTAGATGTGTTTGAATGGGAGTCTGCAGTGGTACATAAAGAGAAATGTCGCCTCCTGGTAAAGATCGTTATCATTGGTAGGAGCTGTAAATGTGGCTATCAAGTTGTACATATGGATGCTGTTTAAACAGGCTGGCAAGTTTCTTACTGAGATGAGAATGTTGTTCGAAAGTTTCCATTCCGTTTGCGCTGTAACAGTTTCACTTGCAAAAAGTTAAACAAATTACTCTACCCAACACTGCTTGTTTTTCAAACCCACTCTTTAAACATCCATGCTGACATTTAGACAAAGTCCCTCGGCCAATTATGGTAAAATAGGTGATATCAGCACCTTGTATTCCTTGGCAACGCTTAGAAGCAACCGCGTTAATTTAAAACATGAAACCGGGCGCAGTGGTGGGCTGCAGGAACACAAAGGGAAAAACGCATTTGGAAAGCAAAAATAATGATAAAAGCGGCACCCGTGAGTATTTAAATTATGTTTATTGCGACCCTGAAGCGACGCAATAGTGATAAAAAAAAAAACTGGGCGCTGTGGTGGGCTGCAGGAACACAAAGGGAACAAGCATTGGCCGCGCGGCCGTGAAACTGACACGGCCGCGAAAGTGAAAGTAATCGCGAGGGAAGACAGATGGCGAGGAAAGCCATATTGCGCGTGCACGCTCGCGTGAACGCAAGCTGGTCGCCAGCAAAAGCCACTGCTGTTTGCACTTCCAAAACCCGCTTACTAAAACTCTCGCCAGAGCAACGCATGCGCTGGCTCAGGCGAGACCTAAAAAAGTAGACTCCTGTTCGAAATGGGGTCTCTAGCTGGCAGAGGTTGGCCCCCTGTCCAAGTAGGGACCACCACTCAAAAGGTTACTTATGACTGCAGGCCGGCTACAGCACCCAGACAAGTCACGCTGAAGAAATACCTTGGGTGTAGCTATTGTCGATGTCGAAAGTCTACTGCGTCGTCATCGAGCCATGCAGAGAGGCGCCCCCCGTCATCGGCTCCGTTTAATTGAATGCAAAGCTTCGTCGCACAGCCTCTGTGTCGCCGTCGAGCCGCGCAGGCTGTAGATTCTTCGGCATCGAGCAGCCTCTCGGCAGGCGTCGAAGAATGATGCAGCAGAAATTCTCACACAGTTGAGGCAATGCTTAGGTTTTTGCAGAACTCCGCTGCAGAACCCACATCTGAGGACAAGGACTGAAGCGGGCGCCTCAAACAAGGGTGGGACTCACAGATGGCAGAGACTACAGAAAACAAGAGGCAAGACAGCAAACCCTTGAAGTCACTCTGGGTTCAAATGAGAGGGGTCCAGTCCTTGTCCTCAGCAGGGCAGATATCAGTAGGCAGCAGGGTAGCTCAGCAAAGCAAAACAGCAGTTTCTCGGAACAGTCATCACAGCAATGTGGCAATCAGTTCAGTACAGCAGTCTTTACTCCAGCGAAGTTCTTCCCAGGTCCAGTAGTGTACTTTTTGGTAGGGCCAGAGCCCAAGTATTTAAACTAAAAAATGCCTTTGATGTAGGGATTGAATTCAAAAGATACCTCTGAAATGCACAAGGATCCATTTCAGGCCAGTCCGGGATGCTCAGCGATCGGTGGGGGGTAGTCAGCTCGTTTGTGTGAGGACAGGACACAGCCTATTCAGATGTAAGTGTAAGACACCTGTCCCCCTTCCTGCCTAGGAAGGCTATCAGAATACAGATGAATCCCCTGTCACACCCGACCCTTCCTGTGTTGTGGCTGCCTAGACAGAATGTACAAAGTGTAGCCATCACCCAGCCCAGAAGTGTATTAGAGACAGGCTGCAGGCACACAGAGCAAAATTAAGAGCAGATAAATGTCCACTTTCTAAAAGTGGCATTTCTAAAATGGTAATGTCAAATTCAACTTTACCACTAAATAGGATTTATTACCACCATTCCAAAGATATTAAACATGAAGTAGCTACTCCTTTCCAATCAGGAATTACAGCTTAAATGGTATTTTAAGGAATCCCCAATGCTAGCCTATGGAAGGAGTAGGCCTCACAGCAGTGAAAAACAAATTTAGCTGTTTGTCGCTACCAGGGCATATACAACTTTAACGTACATGTCTTGCCTTTTAGTTACATAGCACCTGCCCTTAGGGTCACTTAGGGCCTACCTTAGGGATGACTTATGTGTAATAAAAGGAGTTTAAGGTTTGGCAAGTGGTTTTAATTGCCTGGTCAAAGTGGCAGTAAACTACACACACAGGCCCTGCAATGGCAGGTTTGTAAGGCTACTGTGTGGGTGGCACAACCAGTGCTGCTGGCCCACTAGTAGCATTTAGATTACAGACCCTTGGTAAATTGTATACTACTTTACAAGGGACTTAAAAGTAAACTAAATACGCTAATCAGGTATATACTAGTGTCAACATGTTTTAGGGGAGAAGTACATGCACTTTAGCACGGATTAGCAGTGGTAACCTGCTCAAATTACTGAAGCCAACAAAATACAGCCAAAAATGGGAGGCAAAAGGCAAAACGTTAGGGGGAAAGACCACCCAAAAGAATGACAAGTCCAACAACGCCCTATTTGGAAAGTAAGGGAAACGGCCAGACTACTCATAATGTGTCAAAAACAGTCCTACCTACTCCGCTATGCACAATGCTGCACCACATATCCAGAATATCATTACTCTGAGGAGACAAACTCAAAGGCAGATGACACGCCACCCAGTCAGAACAATTGACAAAGATCATTTAATTGAGAATTCAGCATACACTGCATTACTCTTCACACCAGCCCCAAAGGTCCTTGACCATCTCAGTAAATGAGCATTTCTTTCCCACATGCTCCACTCTGAGCTGCAATGAGTGGGAAGCCTAGAGGTAGACATGTACAAATCATCAAGTTCTTTTCTTCACAATCATGACTACCCTATTCCTCAGGATTACATAAACAGTAGTTCATATCATATTGTATCCTTCATTGATAGTTCGAAAAAAAAATTAGTTATTAAAATACATACGACAATCACAGTAAAACCAATAATAAATGTTTTCAACCTGCACAATTAAAAAACAGCAATAAATAAGAAGACTAAAAACAAATATACAACAACATTTCATCGGAGGTTCTTTCACAGCTCATCATGACTTCATCAAATCCAATCCCCTATGTTGATCAATCGGGCCTGCTACCAAATAGCGTTTGCCTCACAGACCATGCTGTATGCAGGAACTTAAGACACTGCCACTACCACTAGCGTTGGCGTGTCACTCTTACAGATTCTATAAGTCTCTCCTCTTTCTGCCAGATTGAGGAAACGACACAGGGGCACTATCAACCTGCTCCTGGCTTTGGCATAGATAGGGGAGAAGAATAGCAAGTGTTCGCCTGTTTCCGCAATGGTTTTACAGTGGGAACAGAAACGTGACATTGGGTGCGCACTACCCCAATTGGCAGTGTAAGTTGCTACTGGCAATATTCCGTACCTAAATTGTAGAAACACAACCCGAGCACGGGCTGGTCGTATGTAGTGTAAGAAATCCTGAGTTTTGCTTTTAGATTTATGTTGCAGGAAAGTACCTGCCAGGGTACCTGTGGTGGTTCGGAGTTCCCTACGACTGGTAACTTTCTTGTAGACCAATTTTTTTTAACTAGTTGTGCGTCCCCTGGCTGAATGGAGTATGGCTCCTCCCAGAATTTTTCCAAATCCAGATCAATCCAGGCCCTTTTTATGGAGCCTACCCATGGTATCTTTGAAGCTGGGTTCATTCTTAGAATGTCTTGGAGACCATCTCTGTAGTGGGACAGTTCACTAGTGCTCCAGATACGTATCCAGTGTAACAGTAGTCTTAAAGCAGCCAAGACTGCTATTTCATGGATGCCTAAGCACAGGATTAGGGGTTCCCTCCCTAAACCAGTAAGGGATCTAATAGAGTGGCTTTCCACCACACTCAAAGAGTTGATGTTGCAATGGCCCCATAAAGAGCTGTCCCCCTTGCTTGGGCTTTAAATCTCTAGGGCTGGTAATAGGGGGGGGTCCAGTTGGTCATATTTGCAAATTAGCGTATGGCCACCGCTCTGTGCTTCACTACAAGTGTGCTTTTTAGAATCTGCAGTTCCCATGTCCTGGTTTCAGCTAATCTGATACCTAGGTAGTCGAACTCTCGCACTTTTTCCAGGGGTTCATTCCCCACTTTGATCACCTCTCTCGCCTTATGTCCATTAGAGTAGGTCATGTATTTAGCTCTGGTGGTGTTAATTTCAAGACCAAACTCTATGCAGAACTGGTTAAATCTATCGATCAGGTTTTGCAGACTTCTCGTGGTTTTGGACAACTAAGGTGCGTCGTCCGCAAATAGTAGCGCCGAGATTTTGTCCCCTGCCAAGGAGGAAGAAATGTTAACACAATTCAGGAGATAGCAGACAGTTATTAATGTATAAAATCTGCGTAGTATAGAACAGCCATCACCATGCCACCTCAAAAAATGGAACTGATTAAAACCTTCAAACTGTATTAAATACAATTGTTTCAGCATTTCAAAGGAAAAACCAAGACAGCTACCAGAATATCAATATTCAAGCACAACATTAAGTTTATATGAACACCTGTGAGGAACAAATTTTTGGACCTGGCAAGTTTGTCAGCAAGAAGGGAAAGAGCTATATCTTGCTCCACTAAATCTATTATGGCCAGAGATGAAGAACTTGCAATGAGCAAAAGCCTTGCCATACATGAGAAGGGAAAAAAAATTCTTCAGAGAAACCCCATTGCTGGATTGTGGGATGTGATGATGTCAACATTTGAAACAGTGGAGGCACAAGCGGAGGTGGCAGCTGTGTACAGAATGTGAATACCCGAATACAGTCCCACTAACATTGCACCAGGAGTGGGCTAGTTCACGGACACATAATATTACATGGCACCCCCATGCGTGCTTGTGAGTCACAGAATTTAAAGTTACAACCACACTATTTAAACTCACTACCCCTAGGCACTCATGCTCACACCACTACTCACCGCTGAGGATTTAGTTACAGGACTATCAACCAGTGTACTGTGCTCTACCTTAGTTTAATCTGTGTTCATTTTCTCATAGCAAAATATGCTGTATATAATTGCACTGGTTTATAATAACATCTTACTCAACACCTCTTGGGTGTGTTTAACGAAGCCAAGATGGTGAGCCAACTACCAGCCTCGATCCGCGAGGCACTGATTGTGGTTCTCTACAAGCCAGGCCACGACCCCTTGGATGTTCACTTCTACTGCCAGCTCTCCTTTCTGAATTTGGGTTGTAAGATACTGGGGAAGGTGCTAGCTAATCAGCTCATACCTGCGATACACACTGGTCCACGCGGATCCATCTGGGTTCTTACTGAGACGCAATACCTTCCTCAATGTCCATCAACTGCTATGCCTCATACGGGCTGCCCTGGCTTGGGCTCCTGGACAGACAGCGGTATCCCTGGACAAAGAGAAGGCATTTGACACCCTAGGGTGGGTCTATAAGTGGGCGACTTTAGGGAGAATAGGCTTCGGGCCAAAATACATCGGCTGGATCGCTACCCTCTACAGCGAGAGTTCGGACTGGTCAAATGACCTCGGACAGTTTTATAATATGGAGAGGTACCAGGCAAGGCTGCCCCCTATCGCCCCTGATATTTGCCACAGCCATGGAGACCCAGGCCTGCAAACTACCCCACTGGGCGCAACAATGGGGTATCCAAGCACAGGATACACACCACATATTCTCACTCTATGCGGATGATGCCCTGGTCTTTTTTGCAGGATGTGGCCGACTTTCTCCCTGGTCGGATGTCGTTACTAGATGACTTTGGGCCTGCATCAGGCATCAGTGTGAACTGGGCAAAATTGTGCCCGTTTCCTCTGTCTCCGGTCCTCGTTCTGGGCATGGGTGCTCTCTCAGGCTTCCGCCTTACATGGTGTTACGATAAGTTTAAATACTTAGGGATCCAGGTAAGCCACGCGGATAAGGACCTACAAGAGGGCAATGTTGGCAGGGCAATTGGTTCGATCCGCAGATACCTCCCCTTCTGGCTGTCTGTTCTTGCCTCTATCTCCAATGGGTCGCGTGTCCTCGCTAAAATGCTTATACTACCCCCCCCCCCCCCTCCTATATTTCTTTGTCGCTCTCCCGATTCTACTCCCCAAGAGATTCTTCAGAGAACTCCACGGTCTCCTCCTGGAACTGATATGGTGGGCGGGCAGACACCTGGTGGCGTTATCCGAGATGAAAGCCCCCTGCTAGTGGGGGGACCCGCTTCTCCCAATTATGAACTGTACTTTGCGGTGGCACAACTAAAGTGGCCACTGCACTGGCTAGGCACAACCCCATGCCCTGAGCGAACAGACATCCTCCGGATTCTTACAGGAATTAGCATTTATACATGGCTGTCCGACCTGGGTGTTCACCCCTACAAGGGGAAAATGCACCAGAGGACAGTAGCACGTCTGCTGGAGAAGATATGCATTCGGGGGGAGGGGCGGCGGCTTTCTGCCATACTCCCCACAAATCCCAGTGTGGCAATTGCCCGGCTTCTAAGAGGCCATCAGATAATTACACAAGACACCATGGTGGGACGGTCATTAATTACCTTGGAGACTTCTACACTGACGGCATATTCATGCCCTTCCCAGACATCAAGAACACATATGGTCTGGGCACGGGCCACTTCCTGACACACACCGCCATACAACACGTGATCAAGGCCACAGGGGGTCAGGGTGGGGCGGAACCAATGCAGTCGCCAACACTACACATGCTCATGTCTGGTGACTGCACCGGACGAGCAATCTCGATCTTATACACAACAGTAACCGCTAACACATTTGGGATAGCCAAGAGGGTACGTGCTAGATGTGAGGCTGCTCTCCCACAACCACTGACAGACAAGAAATGGTGCCAAGCACTCCAACATGTGAAGGAGGTCTTCAGCAACCCTCTTCTTCGATTCACACAGTTCAATTATTTACATCATGCATACCTGCTGCCGCAGCAATGGTTCAAACACACGTTTCCCATGGCAACCCCCAAGTGCCCTAGCTGTAAGACACTTGAGGCTGGATTCTATCCCATGGTCTGGGACTGTCCAGTACCACAGAGGGCCTGGGAGGAGGTCACAAATATCACTGCTGAAATTGCTAAACATGCCTTAATACTATAATCAGAGTTGTGTCTTCTTTGACTTCGGCCAAGGGAGACAAACATTTTCATAGATTTTTCAACCTCGCTTTTGTCCTATTCAAAAGGCAGATCGCAATGTCATGGAAGGCACCATCAGCCCCCAATATCCGTCAATGGCTAGCCACCTTACTGAAGTGGTCCAGCGCAGAAGCAGATACCCTAAAATTACTACGACCACGGGTCGGTGGGAGATGGTTGCTGGGAGATCTGTATCAGGAACATAGAGGCAAGGAATGCTGCTCGCCCACCTTGAATGACATCCTAGTTTTCCAGCCCCTTACCATGCACATAACAAGGACAAGCTCACGTGGTCTTAAGGTCACCCCCACATCAGACTGGTGCGGCACTGCTCACTCACCTGCGCGTCTACACCACTACTGCCGTATACGCTTGAATCGCATTTTGAACACATATGAACCTTCAACTGTCTAGTGCCACACTACACTTCTTGTTGAGGTAAGATTTACCTCACCCTGCAGACTCCAGAGTTAAAGCTTTTTCGCTTTCTGTTTAAATATGTTTTATATGCATCAGTGATAACAAAGTCTCAGAATTATGGTAATAGATTGTTGATGCTACTGTTACCTGTAATGTGACTACTACTTGATTTGCTCTGCATGAAAACACCAAAAACTTGCAACAAAAAAAAAAAATGTATATTCCAAGTCTTCCTATGCTCATGGCAGTTTGAATGCCCTTTAGGATTGTAACATTTTATTTTTGATAAAGGAGAAAAAGAAAAGAGAAAAAAAATCCAACAGCAGCCGCCTACATCCAATGGCCGGCAAGTGTATGCCCTTTAAAAGCTTTTACGGGTGGACACCAAGCTACCTGGCATCACAATTTGAACGTAACCACTAATGTTGCTGGAAGACTTGTAAAAAGAAGAGCGATGTTTGGGGCTGTTTCCAACTGCAACTGCACACTTAGGAAAAAAGTTAGGCTAAGTGAAGTTAGTTTCGAAATTAGTATGGAAAACGTGACTGGGAGTGTTAGCAAATGTCCAAAAACAAATTTTACTATGTAGTTGTACCAAACATCCCCAATGACTACCCCTAGCCTTCCTGTGGGCACTACTATATTCCCTCCAAAACTCAGCGGCATGTATGAAATCGACTGCATGCACACTATCCAATCCTAGCAAAAGATTTTGAGACATGCCTGTGCCAATGTGTCCTGAGCTACACAGAGTGAAAATGATTGAGCCAGAGCCACATTTTTGACCACAGCCAGGAAGCATACGATGTATGTGCCATAATCAGGCTAACATGAAGGGGAACAAAAATTACAGTTCCCCAACAATTCTTCACTCCTGTCATTGTTGATCATGTTGTATTTGCTTTTCTTAACTAAAGTCTGATCAGTAAAGAATGCCTCTATGTACTTCCTGAATTTATGATGATTTGTATCATACCATAAAGGGGAGTGCCATCCATGCTTTAACACACTTATAATTTAAAAGTAACTCCTATGTCGCTATTAGTTTATGGTGTATCCTAACTTTGGATGTTTGAGAGTTACAGAAAGGAGCAAAGATTTCTGATTGAAACATAAGTCACCCAGTACATATCCAAATAAGCAATTGCAGGATGAACAGCATTTTCCAAACTTGATGCTAGTTTCTCATCAGTGGTGGAATAGGACTAGTGAGCAGTACATCACAAACTACCAGATTAGGATATCAAGGTTGCTGTTAATCATGGTACATACATGTTGATAAAAAAATAAAACTGACCAATCTTTCCACACAATGCTTATGGGAGCTACAAGACTTACTAATATTAGAACAAACACATTCAATATACAGAACAATAAAATGTGCGCTACTGTGTAATAGTCTGTGCAAGGAGTGAAAAGCAAAAGCAAAATCAGCCTCAAGCATAAAGATACACCCACAAAAATAAGTTATGAGGTGGAAGAAGAAAGGCAGAGAGGAAGAAAAAACACAAAGACGTGTGAATGTTTGCAAAAGTCTTCCTAGAAGGCCTATCATGCAACTTTTGATGTATGGGTACATGAGTGTAGGGTACCCATAGCAAAGCAGAGCACATTAAACAGGGAGACACATGTAAGTTGAAGATAAAAGCGGGAGAGAGCAAGTCTCACCGAGCCTTACCCTACAGGTGGTGATATGACTTTTCCATTGTCAGAGTTCACAGAACATGTTGGAATGGGTGAAAATTAGGTAAACGAATACCATGATATGCGCAGGCCCTACAACGGCAATACCAATTAATGCAATATCAACCTATGCCATAACCTGTGCCCGCATGACCATGCCAATACTCGTCAATGCAATGCCAATGTATGTCATAACCTGTACTCGCACAGTAGCGCCGGCAATGACGATATCAATGTGTGTCATAATCCATGCACAAATTACGCTACTGTTACTAGTAAGACCAATGTCAATGTACGCTATGACAACTGTATGCACAATGTTAAGGATGTCAATAAAAATTATACCAGTGACTGCCATAATATTTTCAGGAGTTCTAATGAACTCACATCATTGCTGTCCGATTCACCCAAGGTGACCTCCCCATTAACACCGAGTCAGAGATACGTGGTTAGACAAGTCCTACGACCCACATCCACACCTATCAAATACCAGGCCACAGGCGGGGTCTCTGTTAACCTAAAGACAAATGTGCGCTGAGGGAAAACCCGGATGGATCCCACAGATAATTGGAAAGAGGTATGAAAAACAGATATTTTTGAAATTTATCAGTTAATTTCGATATGCGCTGAAAAATGGCTGAATGCGAGTGCAGTAAAAGTGGCGGGTAGATCATGTTTGGCTCTGTTTGCAGACTTTGATTGGTTTGGTGTGTATTTTGTGCAATTCTTTTAAAAGTGTATGCAAATAATAAGGTGGCCATTGAGCACGTCATGTATATTTCCATTCATTTTAGCACAGATTGGGATGATTATTAAAACCAAGGAAATGCATTCCGATTGGTTGTGTGTTTTTCCCCAATGATTTATACAGTTTACAGGCAATCGCAAGGCATTTCAATGGGTGGCTCAAAGCTGCCTTAAACGTATAGGAGAGATTGAAAAAGAGATATATATATTTATTATCTACTGGCGGTCGCCAGTAGATAGTTATAGTTAGGACCTATTTTCCATAGGAAATCCGCAACATTCTATTTGAAAAAACGTTGGCGCCGGTTGACGAATCTTCGCGAAATTTTCCAACTTGTTGGGGCGCTCCGGTCCGCTCCTATCCTGAAAGTCTCGGGGTGATTCGTCAAGCGGGGGCCGAGAAAAAAGGGGGGTCCCAAAACGTGTTTTCCCCATTCATTTTTCCATAGGAACCGTTCATCGCGGCTACAGCCCGAACTGCTGAACGGAATTACACCAAATTTGGCAAAGAGGTAGTCCTTGGTTCAGACTCGTGCCTTTTGCTTAAATGGTGTAAATCCGTTCAGTAGTTCCTGAGAAAATCACAAGTAAAATCACATATATATCTATGGCCGCGTCGGATCCGCGCACCCTGCGCGCACCGTCCCGATCACGAGCTGCATGCTAATTGGCTGTGAAGTGGCTTTCAAAACTCCAAATCAGGAAGTGTTGGCAGCCATTTTGTCCCTCGGTAGAACCGAGACAGAAGAAACAAGTGCGCAAAACGCACAAAGGGGGCAGGAGTAGAAACACCCTGACCCCTAGGTCTGCACAGGGGGCCCACAAGGACCCCTGGGCAGAAAAGCTTTTTTTTAAATTTTTTTTTTTTTTTTTAAATCGCCGGGTGCGCGGATCCCGCCAATAAAAAAAAAAAAAAAAAAGACAAAAAATAATTGAAGCGCGGGCTCCCGCGCTCGATGCTATTTTGCCCTTGGGTGAGCCAAGTCCCGGGGGCATGCAGGGCTTTATTTATATTTAATGTGGGGGCCTCTAAGGCCCCAAGCCCGGGGACCGCCACCCGGGGCTTTAAAAATAAATGGTGCGGGAGGGCTCTCGTGCCCCCCACACGCCCGGGGACCGCCACCTCCCCGGGGCACTAAATATTTCAATATGGGGGTCCGTTACGGACCTCGAGCCCGAGGACCACCACCTCTCCGGGGCTTTGCCAATGGAGGGAGGGGGCCGCGCGGCCCCCTCCTGGAGCCCTTGATTGCCCTGGGGACCGCCACCCCCAGGGCCGGCTCCTGCAGTGTCCCGGGGTGCCTACCCCGGGACACTGTAGTTTGCTATGACAGGACGGGAGCCTCGCGGCTCCCGTCCTGTCATAGCAAACTGTTTTGGTTTTTGCTTCCAAAAACCAAAGCAGATTGCTTTTCCACATGGGGAGCTGCATGTTAGCAGCCCCCCATGTGGAAAAGCAATGCCGGCTCCCGAGGGACGCGGGGAGCCGGCAGGGTCCGTGGGGGAGTTGGGGTCCCCCCACGGACCCCAAAGGATAGGGCCAGCCCCGGGGGATGGGGTCCCCGGGGCAAGTAGTGGTCCGGGAGGGGGGCCACGCGGCCCCCCTCCCCAAAAAGAAAAAAAAGAAATAAAGGCCGGCCCCGGGGGATGGGGTCCCCGAGGCCAATAGAGGCCTTGGGAGGGGGGCCACGCAGCCCCCTCCACCAAAATTATTTTTAAAAAAGTGGCCATGCCCCTGGGGATGGGGTCCCCGGGGCCGGAATAGGACACGGGAGGGGGGCCACGCGGCCCCCTTCCCCTACAGTATTTTTTTTTTAAAAAGGAAAAAGGCATCAGGCCCTGGGGGATGGGGTCCCCAGGGCCCCAAAAAGTAAAAAAAAGAAGGGGGGCCACACAGCCCCGCTTCAAAAAAAAAAAAAAGAAAGAAAAAGACGCGATCGAGCGTCAGGCCCCGCCCCCTCCCTTAACCACTCTGCAAACGCACGCTGTGGCGCGTTTTAAATTGGGGAAATAATTCCCATTCAATACTGGGGTCCCTGGGGGCCAACTAGCCCACCAGGTACCTCAGTAAGCGCCACAGGGCTGGGTTGCAGAGAGGTGGTCCAGGCCACGCCCCTTTTACACCTCTCTGCAACGCAGCTCTGTGGCGCTTACTGGAGGTACCTGGTGGGATAGTTGGACCCCAGGGACCCTCAGGATTCAAGGGGACTTAATCCCCAACTTAAAACGCGCCACGGAGCGCGTTTGCACAGTGGTGAAGGGAGGGGCGGGCTAAAGGTGACATGTGTGCAAACAGGCCCCGTGGCGCGTTTTAAGATGGAGAATTAAATCCCCTTCAATCCTGAGGGTCCCTGGGGGCCAACTAGCCCACCAGGTACGTCCAGAAAGCGCAACAGAGCTGCGTTGCAGAGAGGTGCAAAAAGGGGCGTGGCCTCTGAACATTTCTCTGCAACGCAGCTCTCTGGCGCATACTGGAGGTATCTGGTGGGCTAGTTGGCCCCTAGGGACCCTCGGGATTGAGGAGAAATTAATTCTCCAACTTAAAACACGCCACAGGGCGTGTTTGCAGACATGTCACCTCAGGCCCCAACCCCTTCCTTCACCATTGTGCAAATATTCCTCTAAAATCTGCCGAATCACGAATTCCGATTTACTCACCTGTTATCAGGAGAGACCTCAGTGCTGCATCTTTGAGCCCAGTACTGATCCTGAAAAGTAATTCTAACCGTACTTACCAGTAACTTGAATTTCCTTCCATAGGCTAACATTGACTGGTTTCACTTGGAAATTCTTCTAAGTGTGGAGTTTTGGAACTTTATAATATTCCTCTAAAATCAGCCGAACTACGAATTCCGATTTACTCACCTGTTATCAGGAGAGAACCCAGTGCTGCATCTTTTAGCCCAGCACTGACCCTGATAAGTAATTCTAACCGTACTTACCAGTAACTTGTATTTCCTTCCATAGGAATCCATTGTCTGGTTTTCAGCAGAAAAGTTTGTGTCGATTTTCACAAACTACAAATATTCGTAAAAAAAAATCGCCTGTATGACTTAAACGCATTCTTTCAACTGTTTACAGGAGATGCACCAGTGCTGGATCCAGGATCCACCACTGAGTAAGAAAAAGTAACGATAACACTACTTACCTGCTAAGTGAATCTCCTCCCATAGGATAACATTGGTGATTCTATGTGAAAAAGTTTCTAAGTGTCAACTTTTAAAATACAATAATATTCCTTAAAAATCACTACTGTAACCAAAACGCTTTTACTCAACTGTTTACAGGAGATGTCGCAGGACTGAATCTAGGATCCAGTCCTGTGGTTAGAAAAAGTAATCCATAAAGTAACTAATTGCATTTAACTAGAAATTCACATTGAACTCAATGTTGCATTGTTTGAAATGGTGTTGCCCATTGCAACAACTGGAACTACTGTACTTAAAAGTCTATTGCCTATTTGCAAAGTATTTAAACTAAAGTAATTCATTCTGAGAAAGTATATTTTGTAATGTAATGTATAATGTAATTTAAAAAATAAAATATCTAAAAATAAATAGTTTAAAAAAATGTAGTAAATCAGTATCAAAAAAATAAATATAACAATTAATACATTTAAAAATTGTCATTTACAAAACCTTTGAAATTCACTGAAAAAAACCATAGGTTTCAGACATGTTATAGTTAGGAATTAGCATTTAAAAAACCTTTGAAATTCACTGAAAAAACCATGGGTTTCAGGCACGTTATAGTTAGAAATTAGCATTTAAAAAACCTTACAAATTCACTGAAAAAACCATAGGTTTTAGGGACAGTTATAGTTAGTTGGACATTGCACTCGTACAAAACCCGTGAAATTCCCCCGTTATAGTTAGTTCAGCTAACTATAACTCGCGCCCCACAATGCACTGCTGATGATGTCACATATTACATCACTCATGACATGGTCAGTGAAATAATAATCTTAAAGCTTCTGTGTGCATTCCTAAAACTGTAAGAGGAGCCTGTCTTTGCAGCAAATTTTAAATAATGTATTTCCCTCTAGCACTACTTATTGCAGGTTCCTTGTTTCTAAGCACTGTAAATAACAGGTGCTACTATTAGCCAATTTAATACTACTCTTGCTCAAAAGCATGATGTGCTGAGCTGCTCTTACTAGCATTCAAACGTATGACCTACAGATCACATTAGATGCAGGGCACGAGTCGGCGTCCCCCCACTTATTTTACCGGGTGGACGCCGTCCCCCCTGCTCAAAAGCTGGGCTTTCTATGATGGCGTCACTTGCCCGCACGGCCGCCCCTAACTTTCTTAGATGGCGGCCGTCGATCTCCCAACGACAGGGCTGGCTACCGCGTAGTTTCAACACTCCCGGCTACGGGACTTTAATCCTGGTAAGGTTATCCTCGCTCCCAGTACAGGGCTCGCAGCTGCTCTCGGCACAAATCCGGCTTCCTTCACACCCTTTCTCCCCAGATTCTTGTGTAGCGCGCGAATGCGCTACCTATCAAAATTATGCTTTGCCCTTTGACCCTGCCCCCATCGCCTTGTAACCTTGCCGGTCGTCTACCAGTGGACGTTGTGACCTGCGACCAATCAGTGGCCATAGCAGTCGTCACGGGATTGGCGTGTGCGCAACTCGGCCGTCCTGCCCCCTGCTGCTATGCCCTTTATTTTTCGGGCTCCCGTACTCTGGCTCCTTTCCTTTTTTTGCGAGTCAGTGAGTCACCTGATCCGGATATCGTCGTGCCTCGCCCTCCCACTCGATGAGACTCCACTTCCTTTCCTGGCCTCGCCTGCTGCCTGACCTGCCCGAGAGCGAAGCGAAGGAGTTAAAATTTGCTGTTGGAGACAGAAAAGTATTTTCGGCTTGGCGACGGACCGACGGTTTTGTGAAGTCCATCACAAGGTAAGGGATTTGCCGATCAGCTAATAATTTTGGCCATCAGTTCAGTTAAGGGAAAGTGAGTGGGCTTTAGATTCTTTTTCCCTGCAAATGGCATCAAAAAAGGGGTTGTGGTGCTGAAATCACCATCTTCCCAGCTTTCAGGGACAAGCAGACTTTTGTCAGAAAACCAAAATTTTGTACACAGTTTTGGCATTTTACTGGGACATAGCCTATTTTTGTTATTTTTTGTGCTTTCAACCTCCTTCCAGTTAATGGTAGAAATGGGTATGAAAACAATAATGGATCCTGGAAAGCCATACATTTCTGAAAAGTAGACAAAATTCTGAATTCAGCAAGGGGTCATTTGTGTAGATCCTTCAAGTTTTCTTTATAGAAACAAACAGTTAAATATAGGAAAAATTGAAAATTAGTTGAAAAAAACAGCCATTTGTGTCAACGTTTTCACCTGTAACTTCTTCTAATTATGACAGCTATTTGAAAGCAATATACCATTACATCCGCTGGACCTTTCTGGTTGTGGTGATATATAGGACTTGTAGGTTCACCAAGAACCCGACGAACCCAGAGCCAATAACTGAGCAGCGTCTTGCAATGGTTTTTATTATGTCCCGGGTATATAGCAATTTTTCTGGGAAAATTTATACATGGAAAAATCGGTATGAAAGACACCTATGTATTTCTGAAATGGGAACAAACTATAGAGTTTAGAAACAGTAGATATTTACACATTTCCGAAATTGGGAGTACCCATACTAGCATGAGAATTATAGGTCATTTTTCAAAATGACTTCTTTTTTACACATTGTCTTTCATTTGGAAGGCAGAAATGCATCGAAAGTCAATAGATCATAACAGTTGCTCTACAATTTTGTGTTACCCTAAGTCTCCCGATAAAAATGGTACCTCACTTGTGTGGGTAGGCCTAGTGCCCGCGACAGGAAACGGCCCAAAACGCAACGTGGACACACCACATTTTCACAGTGAAAAATGACCCTTTTTTTGTAAAGTGCCTAGCTGTAGTTTTTTAACCCTAGCTCTGCCGGCACCTAGGGAAACCTAGCAAACCTATACATTTTTGAAAACTAGACACCCAGGGGAATCCAGGATGGGGTGACTTGACTGGCTCTCACCTGGTTCTGTTACCCAGAATCCCTTGCAAACCTAAAAAATTGTCCAAAAAACCCAAATTTCTCACTTTGCTGTGGTGGAAAGTTCTGGAATCTGCGTGGATCCACAAAATTCCACCCACCCCGCGTTCCCCAAAGTCTTTCGAGAAAAACAGTACCCCACTTGTGTGGGTAGGCCTAGTGCCCGCGACAGGAAACGGCCCAAAATGCAATGTGGACACACCACATTTTCACAGTGAAAAATGACCCTTTTTTTGCAAAGTGCCTAGCTGTAGTTTTTGAACCCTAGCTCTGCCGGCACCTAGGGAAACCTAGCAAACCTATACATTTTTGAAAACTAGACACCAAGGGGAATCCAGGATGGGGTGACTTGACTGGCTCTCACCAGGTTCTGGTACCCAGAATCCCTTGCAAACCTAACAAATTGTCAAAAGAAACACATTTTCCTCACTTTTCTGTGGTGGAAAGTTCTGGAATCTGCGTGGATCCACAAAATTCCACCCACCCCACGTTCCCCAAAGTCTTCCGAGAAAAATGGTACCTCACTTGTGTGGGTAGGCCTAGTGCCCGCGACAGGAAACGGCGCAAAACGCAACGTGGACACACCACATTTTCACAGTGAAAAATGACCCTTTTGCAAAGTGCCTAGCTGTAGTTTTTGAACCCTAGCTCTGCCGGCACCTAGGGAAACCTAGCAAACCTATACATTTTTGAAAACTAGACACCCAGGGGAATCCAGGGTGGGGTGACTTGACTGGCTCTCACCAGGTTCTGGTACCCAGAATCCCTTGCAAACCTAAACAATTGTCAAAAAAATACACATTTTCCTCACTTTTCTGTGGTGGAAAGTTCTGGAATCTGCGTGGATCCACAAAATTCCACCCACCCCGCGTTCCCCAAAGTCTTCAGAGAAAAATGGTACCTCACTTGTGTGGGTAAGCCTAGTGCCCGCGACAGGAAACAGCGCAAAACGCCACGTGGACACACCACATTTTCACAGTGAAAAATGACCCTTTTTTAGGTCTTGCCCTGAAAGCCAGCGCTTTAGCGCTGGCTCTGGGCGAGACGTTTTGTAGTGGGGTTGCAGAAATGCGACCACAGCTTTTTGGCTGGCATCGAGTGTGCGGTTACGCGCACAATGACGAGCAGAGGCACCATATGGCTTTCCTCTCTCGTCATGGTGCGCGCACATCGCACACCATTTGCCAGCCTGCTTTCACTTTTGCCTTGTAGCCGTGCACAGCTGCTGCTCGCACTCCCTCCTCCCTTCTCCCCCTCCCTTCTCGCCCAGCCCTTCTTGTCACCTCGGCTTGCACTCACCCCTCCTTTCTCCCCTTTCGGCCGCTTTGATGTTCTCAGTGAGCCGCGCGGCCAATGCTGGTTTTCTTTCTCTGCCGTTGCAGGCAGAGTCAAACCTGTAAAGTTTTTTTTGCCTTTCAGCCTCCTTCAGTTACTGGCCTTGAACAGGGTTGCTGAAAGTATTGCACATGAGTGATCATAAGGTATGGTTTTGCTCCCCTTTCCCCGGGTCCCATGTTGTATCCACCCTTTATGTTCTTCCCTTCCCTCTCTTGTCTCCACCTTTCCTCTGCCGTTCTCCACTCAGCGCTTTGAAGCGCCTTTGCGCGCCACGGACGTTCTAGAAGCATCGACCATGATAAGACATAACAACCCGCAGCACCCCCTCGGCCCTTCATCCTTAGAACCAATCACCACGCTGCATGGTCACGCTCCATCGAAACGAGACAATTAAAAAAGCCCATTACTGTATAAAACCCGACATGTGTTCTGACATCTCCGGGGCTGTAAAGAACACACGCCGTGACAGAGAAGCCTCGGTTTTCCAGCAGAAGCGCCTCGGAGGCGCAGCCGCGGTGACCCCCAGACTGCCTCTCGCGGTGCCCCTGCTTTCACTTTCGCTGCAGCGGGCGCTCGCGCCCGCACCACTTTCAAAGCCGGCCTTGTTTATGCGAATATCATACATAAAAACACACATTAAAGTGTGCTGTCTAATAATGCTCCAGTTACCAGTGCTTACTTCTTGGTTTCGTTAGCCGTTCTCGGTCACCCATTGCTTTATGACCAGCATCACACGTTAAACATATTCACGTTTTTCGTCACGTCTGTGGTTTTTAAGCACTACATATTGCAGGAGTTAGTAGCCTCAGTATCGATCTTGTAAAGATGAAAGGCAGCGTTGCCCCTGTTTTAATTTGAACTGCAGAACAAAGTAGATGAGAGCGGCGAGCATGAGGCTCATTGAACATGTTTTGAGGCTACTGTTGCTGCAAGTTCAGCACTGTACCCGCATCACTGAGCCAGTAATTCAATCCTTTCACATATTTACTATCATTATGGCCTGCAGAAGGAAGACCCACTTTGGGAACTCCGGCTCACTCCGCCACCACAGTTATTGCATTTCAAAGTGCGCCGTGACACCCCTCTTCTGACTCCGTGTGAGAGAAGTACCGCCTCTCTCCTTTGATAAGCACCCCAGGCCTGCACGGTGACAGAAGTCCCCCACATTCAGTGCTCAGACTGATACTATTCACTTAGTTCAAGTTTTGCCATTCTAACATGACATGAACTGTATTTGAAAAAGGGAACTGATATTACCGATAGTTAAAGTTTTATAGTCAGTCATGGCCTATCTGTATCTTCGTGAGATTACTTCAGTATTGTATTATATTGTACTGTAGCATTTGTGAAGCGTTTACCCACACAGATAGCAAGCTACACCGTATAGGGTGTGATTGAACTCACCCTTCCATGTACTCACCACTGACTGCTGCACACTCAGCCTCTGTCCCCTTTGAATATAGAGAAATCTCAGACTCCTCCTAGAGTTACTGGATGGGCCTCACTAACGAGATTCATTTCTAGGACCAAGTTTTGAACTTCGTTTTGTTTGCCTACTCACCCAAAACCAAGCACTTTAAAGGTATTTTCTCTGATTCACACTTATTCCATAGAGATCCTTCCTTCTCACTTTCACTCGTGTACATCCTTGGTGTACTCTTTGATTTCTTCAAAGTTATCTGTCTGAGACTGTAATTGCGTTAACCCAATTGTCTTCTTCACCGGGAAACAGCAGATGGAGTACTGTGCACAGAAATAGATGTGAGCCCATCTAATGGGCCTGTACTGAAGCACACTAGCCTTCTCCTTTCCAGTGCCACTGTTCTAGAAACACTGGTGAGTTGCACGCTAAAGGCCTTATTCTTTTTTTCCATAGCTATATATGTAATAGAGATGGTTCCTCAGGGCCAGAGGCGAGTATTCCTGTTATTGATTTTTCCCTATTCCCAGAATAATAGCAAGAACCAGAAGATTAGATAGACCTTTCTAGATTTTACTGATCTGAAAACCTCCAGAAGAGTGAAATATTAAACTTGCCCCCTGGCCAAGATAATATCCAGCTATCAAAGAAGAAGATTGTGTAATCTCTACTTGTAAACAAATTATCTCGATTCATTCACTTTAGTGTGGTTCTGCTTTATTCATCTATTTACACATTCTGCTGGAGCTTTACAGGCAGTGTTTCCCCATCTCACCGCACACATGTCCATGCGTCTTTCTCTCATCCCTCTCGCCCCGCCCCAACACGTATACTCTCTTGTTTATTCTCAATCCGGTAGTGAGGTCGATGAGCGCATTTGGCTTATTCTGCACTGACAATACTCACAAGCATTGGCATAGCCAATAGGTCTCGCCTTTGGGACCTTATACGTGTTTAGCCATGCAACAGTTGATGTTGTTGCACCAAGGATATTGTGCTGCATAACTAAAAACTTATAAGGTCCCAAAAGCGAGACCTATTGGCTATGCCAATGCTTGTTTGCAAAGTGCCTAGCTGTAGTTTTTTAACCTTAGCTCTGCCGGCACCTAGGGAAACCTACCAAACCCACACATTTCTGAAAAGTAGACACCCGGGGGATTCCAGTGAGGTATGGCTTGCGTGGATCCCCCAATATTTTCTTACCCAGAATCCCCTGCAAACCTGAACTTTTGCTGAAGAAAAATCACTTTCACACATTTGTGTGTGGGAAAGTTGTGGCATCACCGGGCTGACACAAATTTCCTACCACCCAGCGTTCCCCCAGGTCTCCCGATAAAAATGGTGCCTCACTCTGGTGGGAGGCCCAAGTACCCGCGACAGGCAAGGGCCCAAAACGTATTGAGGCGACATCAAAATTGCCTATCACAAAACGACCTGGATTTGCAAGGGGGGTCCCATGACTCTTTGGCCCGGGGCTCGGCGGCCACCTAGGGAAATCTACCAAACCCACACATTTCTGAAAACTAGACACCCGGGGGATTCCAGGGAGGTATGGCTTGCATGGATCCCCAACGTTTTCTTACCCAGAATACCCTGCAAACCTCAAATTTTGCTGAAAATAATCACTTTTTTCACACATTTGTGTGTGGGAAAGTTGTGGCATCACCGGGCTGACACAAATTTCCTACCACCCAGCGTTCCCCCAGGTCGCCCGATAGAAATGGTGCCTCACTCGGGTGGGAGGCCCAAGTACCCGCGAAAGGCAAGGGCCCAAAACGTATTGAGGCGACATCAAAATTGCCTATCACAAAACGACCTGGTTTTGCAAGGGGGGTCCCATGACTTTTGGCCCGTGGCTCGGCGGCCACCTAGGAAACCTACCAAACCCACACATTTCTGAAAACAAGACACCCGGGGGATTCCAGGGAGGTATGGCTTGCGTGGATCCCCCAACGTTTTCTTACCCAGAATCCCCTGCAAACCTGAAATTTTGCTGAAAAAAAAAATCACTTTTTTCACACATTTGTGTGTGGGAAAGTTGTGGCATCACCGGGCTGACACAAATTTCCTACCACTGAGCGTTCCCCCAGGTCTCCCGATAAAAATGGTGCCTCACTCGGGTGGGAGGCCCAAGTACCCGCGACAGGCAAGGGCCCAAAACATTTTGTGATAGGCAATTTTGATGTCGCCTCAATACGTTTTGGGCCGTACAGGACCTCTGCGCCGAAGGAACCAGCTTTTTAATGATGATAAGTTCCTTTTAATTTAGCACTCCATGTCGACGCTCTCTTACTAAGTGCTGTAAATAGCACGTATCATTATTATTACCCAAGTGATTGGTACTCAGTTCATCGGAACCGGGAGGATTAGTTGGTTTTTGCCATGATTTGAACTAGTAAACTACAGATTACTGTGTATCTTGGGAGCCATCCTATTCAACAGAGCTCCCTGCCTTGCATTTGTCCTGCTCATAACTACCATGGTCCATCCTGCAACACAGCAGGGCCGCATTGGGTCCCATGCTCACCCAGGACACAACACAGATCACCAGGTAGTCGCACAGCCAGCTGCTGCCAGCCCGGAAACTTTACCTTCTTCCCCTAGCACGGAGGCTGCAACAGTGGTAGCCAAGAGAGGTAAAAAGCACTGGTACTCCTTGCCAGAAAATGTTTGGTTCATTTATGACCACAAATCTTTGTAATTTAATGTTCATACATTACACGGGAAACGGCATGAGCAATATCACACCGGTAAAATGGAAGATCATTAATTGCTAATTGAGGGAATTTTTCTTTTTTAAAAGGACATTTTGTGACTTTTGCTTTTTTTTTTTTATGTTTTTATTGTAATACCACCACAAACCGGGATGGGTGGCTCATTGGGCCACAAACATTTTTCTAAGTGCAAAAAGTAATGCTAAACATATTTTTGCCAAGCAATTTTGCAATTTTTTCTCCTCGCCAACCATCAGTGAATATGAGAGTGACAAATGCCAAAAATATAGCTGGCCCAATGCTTTCTGCTTTCTACAGAAATAAGCAAACGCAAATCCAGCATCATGGATTTCTTTGCAAATGCGAACAAGAGATCACGGTTCGATTCTGAAAGTAGCCTAGTACAGCCCAGTGCGTGCTTGAAAGATGTACCTGCACAAGATTCGGAGAGTATGATGTCAAGCCAAGGATCGATTAAACCTTCTCCACTGGAAGACTCTACAACAAAGATCCGGGATGCGGGCGCCAGGTTTGAAAGGGATACCAGCTTGCCAGAGCGTTGGGACCACAATCAGTGGGTTCAATTTAAAGAAAAGTATCCATGGCTATGCTGTGAAAATGGCCGCCTTGGCTGCAACATATGCAGTGAGGTTAAGCTACTTGGGAGCATCACAGGGTGTGGGTATGTCTAGAGAATGGGTCACTGGGAGCATTGCTGCTTCTGGCCCAACAAAAGCTAGCCAGTTAACCTCACTGCAGAGAAAAATCCATAAGCATAAACGTTCTGAAGCACGTTCTAGCGCATGTGATATCCGAGCTGCATCCAAGAAGGAGGTACTGCGGTCAACGATCCTGGAGCAGCAGAGGCATTATCATGCTTCAACAGTTAAGGTGTTTTGCACGCTTTACTTTTGTGCAAAAAAAATAATCGCCCCTTTTCAGATTTTCCAGGTCTAGTAGCCTTGCAGGTTGCTAATGAGTCAGATATGGGCTCAGTTCTACACAGCAAATTCACTGCAGCACAGATAACGGACTGCATTGCTAAGGAAATGCGGAGAAAGCTTTGCATCGGCATCGTTGAACCGGCTCCAAAAATCTCAGTATATATTGACGAGTCAACAACCCATTCTTCCATGACCGTTTTAATTATTTATGTCCGTGCTGCAATCAATGGAATAGAGCCCCTCACTTTTTTCCTTGACTTGCTTGAGTTGTCTAGGGGAGATGCAGAGTGCATTGAGTCCTCACTGTTGAAATGTCTTGAAAAACATGGGTTTTGCAACAAGTTCCTTGCAGACAATTGGATAGGGGTGTGCAGTGATGGTGCCAGTGTAATGCTTGGGAGAAACTCTGGTGTTTTGGAGAGGCTTTGTTGTAAATACCCTCGCCTTGTAAAATGGCACTGGCTAGGCCACCGGCTTGAGCTCAGTGTAGCGGACACGGTTGTTACAGTGCCTGGCCTCAAGCACCTTGCATCATTTTTCGAAAAACTGTATGCCGTGTACCACCAATCTCCCAAAAATCAGCGGAAACTCTCTGCATGTGCAAAAGATTTAGAAATTGCAATTCTGAAAATTGGGCGAGTATTTTCAATTCGGTGGATTGCTTCTAGCAAAAGGGCAATACGAGCAGTGTGGGAGTCATACCCAGCCCTTCACCAGCATTTTGTTCAGTCCAGCTTAAGTACTTCTCGTGATGCCAAACACCGGTCTACTCTCAGCGGGCTGAATAAAATCCTGACATCTTCCGATTTCTTGCTGAATCTAGCTGGTGTTGCAGATGCGGTTCATGAAATTGGAACACTGTCAGAAGCACTCCAAAGGGATGAAGTAACTCTGCCACGAGCTTACCAGCTCATCAATCGTTCAGTAAGGGCAATTGAAAAGCTTAAGGAATTCCCAGGGACACACAGGAAGGAGGCTGAACAAGCTATTGAGAGTGGCTTATTTAGAGTAGTGGCAATCAGCTGGGAGGACTCACGTGGGCAGGTAAAAATAAACCTTCCCCAGTTTTATCAAAATCTGGCAGATAACTTGGGCTCCAGGTTGTATGCACAGTCTGCAAGCAATAGGTCGGCCACATCATCTCAAACAGATGAATTTTTAGCGCTTACATCAGAGATAGATGTTATCAACCCACAGAAGTGGCCAAACGACATTGAGAGCCCATGGTATGAAGGTGAGGAGAAACTACAAAACCTGTGCAGGAGATTCTCTCTTAATTATAAAGGCGTATCTGAAGGCTTCAGAGACTATGTTGATAATGGAGGTAATGAGATTCCAGAGCAACTGCAACCTGTTTTGAGGGCTATAAACACACTTCCTGTGACTTCAAGTGACTGTGAAAGGGGTTTCAGCACAATGAAGTTGATAATGTCACCCATACGAAACTGCCTTGGTATCGCACGCCTTTCCTCATTAATGTTTATAAACCTCATAGGCCCTCTTCTGCCTCTTTGGAATCCAATGCCATATGTCAACAGGTGGCTGATTGCTCATCGCCATGTGGATGATACTCAGTCTAGAAAGGTAGATCCTTCGGCCCAGCACAATAAAAGATATGCAGACGCATGGGCGTTTTTTAATTGATGGTTTTCAGTGATATAAGCGGTCTTACTAATTTTCCATGGTCAAACATCCTGTGGCAATATAACATGTCCCATAATGTCTGCAATAACAGATGTACATAGTATTAGGTTGAAACTGTACAGAGTGCACCTTGCATTTTTTTTTATCATGGTCACAGTGTATTAAACTTGTCAGTATATTTAAATGTGGTGTTCTAGGTAGCGTAATAAATTTTATAGCTTTGATAACCACTATTGTAGTTTCTAGCATGTAGTTTTCTTTGTTTTTTTACAACGCGCAAACTCTGCTTTTGTTCATGGTGCCATGTTTTAGTATGCCTCGCTTAGAGCACTTAATGTCTTTACTAATGTAGTTGTACACCAAACTTCATCCACATTTGGGCTGTTAATTCCTCTATACAGGAACCTTAAGTCACAGGCTTAAGCACTGAGCAGCTTCAATTGTTAAATCTTGCAATACGTGCAAATGATAGATCTGCTGCACATGTGATGTCACTCCCTGTCGTGATGTCACTTCCTGTTGTGATGCCACTTCCTGTAACACCACCTAACTTGGAGAGTCCCCCCACTTCTTTTCTTAGGACTTGTGCCCTGATTAGATATGAGTAGTGAACACTCAATTCACTGAGCCACCATGCCGCTAGAGCAATACAATTGGCAGATATCCGTGTAAAAAGCACTAACTGCAGAGTGCAACATGTGGACTTTGGCATCCAATTCCAGAGGTTCTATAACCAAACGTGATAATGATGAGGTCCATCAAACAATCTATTTTGCAAGCCAGGAAAAGAATGGGGAGCAATGCGAGCGGGTGCTTGACTAAGAAGGAAACTTAAGTAATGCAGAACATATTCTTCCTGTGGTAGGTGTGTGAAAAACCTCTTGCCTGATACTCATGGCATATTGTTTGAGATCAAAGGCAACAAGTTTTCATGTTTACTTTGGCCGATGGCCAAGTAGGCCCAACACCCTCAAATGAGAAACCTTTGGGTGCGAATGTACAGTATGGATCTGAAAAGGATGGTCTGCCATTAAATTACAAGAGGAGTATTTTATGTGTAAATGGTTTGAGCTAGTTTAATAAATGCCATGACGTTACAATTAAAGCCAGCACTGTAAGGAAACGCAGTGAGCTCAGCTTGTATTACGTGTGCACGTTTTCATTAACAATTTGAGGCTACTTATAATGCTTTCAGAATGCTCTTCTTGTATTACACGCAGAAGTCAGAAAGCATGATAGGTGTATTATTTTTTTGCTGCTAAAGTAAAATGTACACAAAAAAATTCCAACTTGAACAAAGTCTTATACTAAGGGATAAACAGTGTAATACCATTGTGGATAACATGAAGATTGTTTAGGGGCCAGATTCTTAAATAGTGTACCCATAGAAATATGTCCCTCCATTTGAGCAGATTTACAACATTCAGGAATTCACAAAAGTTAACCGAAGTATGCCTGGAACGCATACACCTGGCGTACTTCAGTGAACTAGTTATTCTCTTGAGCAAATATGCATGGTCAAAGGTCTGAAACCCGGATGGTCCATTTCATCTGTCCAAGGTCAAAAACATGAGTACCATCGAACTGGGTAACAATCATCTGTTAATTCGACGCCAATAGACCCTGAGGTAACTGTGTGCTTTACAAATATACGTTCAATTATATTTCTGCTCATGTGGAAATCTGCTGAGCAATTGCAAATTCATTTTTTGTACACCTAAATTGTTTGCCCACCCTCAAACAAAATCTACTCCTGGTTTTGTCAGCAGTAAACTTCCAACCTTTTCTAGTGTGGAAAAGGTTGCAAATGAGTTGGTGAATACCCTTCACCATCTAATTTAGTGGGTGTGCACAGATTCACAGGGCAGTCCAACCCTCTTAGTACTGCTTCTCACCTACTTCCAGCCCCTTTACATAGATTTGTGGATATATGGGAAATTCAGAGTTTTGCTAGAATCCAAACACTGATAGAACATAAGCATCAGTAGAGTGGCTTTTATCACAACTTTAATATAACAAGAACGCTGACATAATTTGTCATTTCACTGCATGGCTCCAAAAGGGACAAGTGGATTAATTGTATAGGATAACTAGATTTCTGATGCATCTCGTCTCTTGGGCAAGTAGGATAAAACTCCGCACTCCTACGGTGGGTGCTGCCAGACAAGGGTTGGTGGCAGCCTGCAGGATGTGGAGTCACAAGTTTCACTTTCACAGCTGGGAAATAAAAGAGTATGTAGGTCTACCAGGGAAGGTCGGTGCGAGATATGTATCACAAAGACAAAAAAGGCTGAAGATACTGACAAAACGTTACACTGAATGGACGGACATCCAAATTAGAAATGTTGGTCAACTAGGATTTTTTAATTGAAGCGCAGACTGCTTGGGGATATTATGAATTGTCAAGGCAAAGTAATTCGCCTTACAATACATCTTGTGTGCAGTAGGAAGAGTTACTGCAAGAAGATTTGCACTCAACTACCGGTGGGGAAGAACAGACATGACAATGGGGTACAAGGATTACGTAACTATCAAGGTGGGGAACTGCACCCTAACGCAATTTGTTGGACGTCACCAAGACAATTCAGGGCTGTGCAGTCGGGAGCAATTAGGAGTCCAAATGACACACCGAAAAAAAATGACAAAAATATGCACACATCAGATACATTGTCATACATAAGCAAACAAAAATGTCTCATCCATGACATTCTTTACGTATTACATGACAATACGAACTAATAATAAAATGCATCCATATCTTTAAATATCAATATAAATAGGCATCATTGAATCAAGAAACGATGCAGAGGCTGAAGAAACCAGCCCCGGTGGGGCATCGGTACTGGATAAACCGCGTCACACTCACCGTTGTAGCAGCAACTCCGGACGACCGCACTCGCCCGAAGCGGGTTGTAAACCCAGGTTGGTGACAGTCGGTTTGCGCATACGTCCAGCGCTCCGCTGTGGTGGCACGGGGCGGAGCCTGTGCCCGAGCCGTGTTCCTCTAGAAGGAGGGGCTATAGAGAAAAGACTTTGTCATTACGTATGTTTAGGCCGGGTGGCTCTCGGTAGCGGGTGGCGCAACAGAATAAACTGAGCAATAGAGTCAGACTAGAGGCAGATTTGCCATTGAGAAGAGTGTATTACGCGCCACAGTCAGGCAACCACAGAGCCCGCCCACTCACGGAAGGGAGGCGCAGTACAGTCAAATTTTGTGGAAAAGGCACGTGCACTCTCCAGGGTACCACAGCCAATCAATAAGTCGCAAGATATTCTGTTAACCAATCCCAGCCCTCTACACATATGAGAGCCCTAAAAGCCAATGAATGAGAAGCTCTGCAATAGCCAAAACCTAGAGCCTCCGCCCCCAACCAAATCCCAGACTGTATTATTACTTATTATCGCTTATTACCTTTACTACAATGAGTTTTATTCCACGCAATTTGTTGCTGGTCTTGTAAAGCTTTTTCTCAGCTGTAAGTAATCACTGACACAGAACCTTGGTATTACAGCGTTGCGACTGGCACCGGATTTCTTTCTCAAACGGTGCCGGAAATGGAAAAACATTTACTCCGGGTAGACATGGACTTGCCTATGTTGGGAGTAGCCCTTCCAGGCCAATAATTTTTGATGCAGTGCATCTTGGGACCCGAAGTCCTAATTTGATATTAGGATAAATATGAATACATATCCCAGAATGCAAAGTCAAAACTTGGACTGGATGAGTTACTAACGCACGGAACGTTACTTACTGTAGTATCCTGCCGGACACGTTCTAGTGTTCCGCAGGAAGCTGTAACCCCAGCCACTCCCTTGAGGGCTGGACACACTGCACCCCCACACCCATCCATCACGGGTGTCACGAGTGACGTGGCCCCGGCAATAAAAGGGCCCGGGGGCACGTGCTCGTGGCCAGTTACTGCACAATACTGCCCAGTGTCCGTCATTCCTTACTATGTGGGCCTAAGGCCCAATACTACAATGGCGACGAGGGGGTCTTATCCCACGCGTGAGAAGGCAGCCGCATCCCGGTTACTTGGGAAGGAAGTGAAGCCTGACACACCTGGACATGCGCCCGCCAGTCTGCCCCTGCGTCCGCCCGCCTGCTGACCCGGCGGCTGCCCATCACACTGGCCGGCCCGACAGCGAATCCTCGGCGGAAGAGAGGGGTCTGCTAAGGCCAGCAACAGGCTCGAGGTGACCGCGTGTGCTGTGATCGGCGCCGCAGGAGGTGAGACGCCGCCCGCGTGCGGGGAGAAGATTGCGCCCATCCTCGGACCCGCGGGGAGCCCAGGTGAGAGGAGTCTGGAGCGACCCTGCCTCGCAACCCCCCCCCGCACACGCCACCTCCAAGACAGAGTGAGCAAGCTGCCCACTCCGACACTCGCTAAAGCGCTATCTCGTTCGGCGGAGGAAAGCCCCATGCCCTCATACCTGCTCCTGCGCGAGGAAGCTCCTTGCCCGCCGCCAACTGCTACAGCCATGAGGGAGGCGCCCCTGATAGTGAGAGCCCAGCACCGGCCCTGACGTCCTCCAAGACCCGCAGCTCCGAGACTGACTGCCGCGGCTGCCAAAGAGTCAACGCCCGCAGCGCCACCTGGTGGTCAGCAGTGCAAGCCGCATCCACCAACACCGCATCAGTGGCCGCCCCTGCACGAAAACAACCAGCGCCACGCGCCGACACAGCACGGGGCCCTGCACCAGCCTTTCAGCGCCCCGGAGCCGACGGCAAACCGGGCACGCCACCGCAAACCCCCAGAGACTGCCGTGGCCCTTGGAGAGCAGGCTGAGGTACCGCGCCACCCAGCGGTCGCATGCCTACACCGCACCTGAGGAAAGGCCACAGCGCGTCCACACGGGAAACTCCTGCATGGAGCACCCTGTCCAGCACTGAGTCTGCGAGAGGACTGCCAGCCGTCAGTTTGGTATCGCCTCGTACACCTACGTCCCCAGCACCCACGCCGCGAGGAAGGTGGCTGTGCCACTACACTGACACACATCGGCGCACCATCGCACCGGGACAACGTCCCCCAACGGCACCCACAGCCTAACAGCACTGAAGGAGGGCCTGCAGCACCCCTAGCTGTCTTCAGGCCACACCACAAAGAAAACTAGTGGACCACAGGAAGCGTACCTGAAGGACTCTGCCCCAGCATGCCTAAAGAAGCCGATAGGTCCTTTCGCCAGGCTGTCACAGATGAGGTTGCCAAGGAGGGAAGAGCAGCCGGTTCGAGCAGCTCACAGCTCCCACCACTCCCGGAAGGCAAAAGCCAAAACTCACCTCAGCTTGCAACTGCAAGGAGGACTGACCGGAGTCTCTTGCAGTGACCACGCCTCCACACAGACAGGACCGAAGAAGGACATGCTGCCCCCTCACAGAAGTATCAAGCCTCAAAACACGTCGGCTGCCCGCTGCATGCCAATGAAGGAGTGGCAAGTCTTCTGCGGAGATCTGCCAGCACAGGCAACCGCCACGTGACAGAGATACAACCAGGGGCCTAGGACTACCACAGCACAGGAACGTGCCAAGACGCACAGGACAGCGAAGCCCAGCGAGACAGCAAGCTCCAAGAGAAGCACACGAAAGCGGGGTGCGTTGCGCGCCACCCCAACGGGCTGCCTAGACTTTCGAAGGGAAAAAAAGACTTACACAGCTCTGAGTGCTCCCAGGAAACCCGAAGTTTCTCCAGCCCAAGCAAGCGCCGATCAAGCTCAAGCAGCAACACCGAAGACGCTGCAACACAAGCCCCACGAGCAAGAGTGGACGACCAGCCAGAACAGCAACGTCTCAAGGTCGCTGCCCCCACTAACAGCTCAAGAGAAACTTGTGCAGAGCGCGCACCACACGTGGCTGCCCTACGCCACCGCCGGAGGAGAGATCGCATCACTCGCTCCTCCTGGTACACAGACATAATCGCAAGCTACAACACAGGCATACCCAGTGCCAGAAGAGAGCGCCCAAGAAGACGACGGAGCGCACTAAGTCAGATGCGCGCAGAAGGCAGCGCCAGTGAACCTTACAGCACGGGCAGGCGCCCGGGAGATAGAGACATCGCCACAAAGAAGCACTGCTGAACGCAGCACAGAGAGCATCTACGTCTCTACTGCACCAGCGAAGCCCCGCAGTGGGCCGAAGACAACACAGAGTGTCCTCCCTCACACTGCCTCAAGACGGAGTCGGCGGTGACCCACGACAGGCAAGAGAGGAGTTGCACACCCCACGTGGCAGGCCGCCACAGCGACAGGCACTCCGACAACCGGGCGACACGTGACTGGACGTCACGTCGCACAGCAAGCAAGGAGCACGTCACCCGAAGTGACCAGTCCTGACAAGCACGCCGGAACAAAGGCAGAAGCAGGCGCCACGACAGCGCCGCCTCGAGGTCCCAGCACAACACCCTCGAGAAAAGAAGAGTGACAGCCATGTCACACAAAAGGGAAGAAGAGTGACAGCCATGTCACACAAAAGGGAAGAAGAATGACAGCCCAGCACAACACCCTCGAGAAAAGAAGAGTGACAGCCATGTCACACAAAAGGGAAGAAGAGTGACAGCCATGTCACACAAAAGGGAAGAAGAATGACAGCCCTGCAACACCCTCGAGAAAAGAAGAGTGACAGCCATGTCACACAAAAGGGAGGAAGAGTGACAGCCCTGTCACACCGAAAACTGGACGAGCACAGGTGTGGTGAAAAGACCAACAGGAGGAGAAGACCGAGGACTCACACAACAAGCCAAGAGCACACCCAGACACACCAGACAGCCACCAAGGCGGACAGACGTCCCTGGACACAGCCTCGCGGGAGAACCGAACACAAGCCGCAGCAAGCGCGATCCGCGTCTCTCCCCAACGCTTCCCCAGGCGACCGTCCATCCCAGAGTGTAGGCAGTCCAAGTCAACGGCATCCCTGCTCCAGGCCGCAGATGCCGTGAGTGGAGATCAGCACCGAGTGTCCCTCTTCACACCGCCTCAAGATGGAGTCGGCAGTGGCCCCCAAGACAGGCAAGAGAAGATCTGCACACTCGCTGTGCCAAGCCGCCACCAAAGATCATCAATCTCAGCACGACAGAGACACCTGGCAGCTAAGTCCCTCCTAACTTTCAACTCTCCCAGCAAGTCACCACCACATGTCATTCCGATTCACCACACGGCTGGTCACCGCCATCATGCCAGCCCTCAGCACAAGCGTCAAACAACATCACTCCTAGAGTACCAATGGACTGGAGTCCCCCCTGGTTGCCACACCAGCCAACAAAAGAAACCAGAGGCTTCCTGTGAACCTGGCCTACACCTGAACCGCGGCAGCGAGAGCAAGTCTCGGCCAAGACTCATCCACCCTAGAGGGTTGTGCGTGCGACTAAGTAACGGCTCCTCGGTGGTCCTGCAGCTGCCTCCAGTCTGCACACAAGCGGCCCCAGCGCAGCCCTCCTGCAGTCCCACAGCAACCCCGACAACGGGCCTCCCCAGGCGGGAGAGTGAAAAGAGCCTTTGCCCCACCGACAGGTCATCGGTTGCAGCCAAAAGGTTCCACAGAGACAAATGATCAGACAACGCCTCCATGAATTCTCACCTGGGACTCCATCCACGTTCATGACGCTACCCACTATAAGGAACTGTTAGAAGTCACCACAGACCATCACCGACGTCAGCAAAGTGGAAGCCATGCAAGACATCTCATCAGTGAACTGACGGTATGCAGCAGACGTTTCCAAGCTGGCGGTCGTGTCCTGAACCCCTCAGGTTAAACTATGGGTGCCTGCCAAGATGGTCCTGCTGCAAGCACAGTCAGCAGCTCATGTATGACGTCTTCCTGCCACCTGACTCAGAAGACTGATGGACCCTGTGGTGTCTAGTTAACTGTTTGTTTTGTCCCCATAGGTTTGGACTAAAGTTTTACTTGTTCTTCAATAAAGTTGGGGAGGAATGTAGTATCCTGCCGGACACGTTCTAGTGTTCCGCAGGAAGCTGTAACCCCAGCCACTCCCTTGAGGGCTGGACACACTGCACCCCCACACCCATCCATCACGGGTGTCACGAGTGACGTGGCCCCGGCAATAAAAGGGCCCAGGTGCACGTGCTCGTGGCCAGTTACTGCACAATACTGCCCAGTGTCCGTGTCCGTCATTCCTTACTATGTGGGTCTAAGGCCCAATACTACACTTACTAATACAACGTTATTTCTACCCAAGTATACCCTTTTTAGCAAAATTAGGATACTGAAAGACTGGGATCGGAGGCTGTGATTATGCTTCTCTCCCTTTACTGCATAAAATGAGCAGTAGCCAATTAAAACACTACAAATTTTTTAAAAAACTACATATCCCATAAACCTTCAGTCCATAAGCATACCTGTCCAACATGAAGAACAATCTCACTGTGTGAGGATGGGGGCGGGGCCTTGAAGGGGCGGGGCCTTGAAGGGGCGGGGCCTCGTGCGAAAAGTAACTACAAGGCACTTTTGAACCCCGCCCCCAAGCCCCCTCCTCCAAAAAAGCTTGCTGTGGCTGGTGCTGATGTCCTGGGGTGTTTTCACACCCCTTAATTGACTTGGGCAGTTCAAAGCCTCTGAAAACATGCTGGGAAACCACTATTTAAAGTGGTTTTCAACTCGTTTTCCTTGCTACCATTTGATATCCGCTCTTCACCATGAGACTGTGTGATGAGAGCCGATACCGTGTGTCACACAGTGGCACCGTGTGAGTTGGCAGGTATGCCATAAGTAGTCACATGCTGCAATCCCCGATCACCCAGTCCTTTAAAAGCAGGCACCTCCATTTTACAATACTAAATCTTTTCTGCTTCGCAGCAAGTTAACTGCCTTTTACCTAATTTGATTGTGAGGGTTAAGTGCCTTTTACCTAATTTGATTGTGCTAGTGTTTCAATGTACTAGATGCCGTTTCTTGTAAAAGTTGGGTCCATTCCCTTCGTTGCCAGGGACGCGTTCACCCATGCTGCTACCACGCTTGAGGCATTGCCCTTTATTTCCTTGTTGTGATTTTTCCTTTCAGAGGGAGCGCTTCGGCCTCCCGAGCCAGCTATTCCCTTCGTGGACTCTATTTATGTGGAGCGGGTCGTGGTCGTCATTTACGACGGCTGCAGCCCTATTTCTAGCCCCTTGGGGCTGCGAGTACTTGCACGCATGCACAAAGCTGCCACGCTTCTTTTGAACGTGGAGGTGAGTATTGAGAGAGCGAGTAGCAGTGCTTCTTCCAGCTAGTGGGTCCCAGTGTCTTGTGGCCTAATTGGTGCTCGATTTCTGCTCCCTACCCGTCCTGGTGCATATGAACGTGCCCAGGGTAGTAAAATTGGCATAAGCTCTGCCTAGAGTGCTGTGCAGGCGGCTTCCTCCACGTTTTATTATCTGAGTATTCGCCTGCTGGGGTTTGGCACTCCCCCTGACCCTAGCCCTCAGCTACCCTGATTTGTGGCACTTCTTTTACCTTATTGGCCTCTTAAAGTGTGCAGTATGGCCCAATTTGAACCATTTGAGGATGACAAATATTACTAGTAGGACATGTAGGCCTTTTTGGAGGAGAACTTGGTCGACGCCTTGGACAATAGTGTCTAGATATCCATTAACAAAGCCCTGGCTATGGCTCTGGGCCCCCTCCCTCACCAGTTTAAGGGTTTCACCTGTCATCAGGGTTGGCTCCCTCCTCACACACCGTTGGAGGGTTCATAGGCCCTTCTGGGCAGGCCTGGTAAGGGAAAAGCTTAAGCAAAAAAAGGGGCGCATACAGAGGCTTTCGAGAAGCTGTCTACGACAGTTAGGGATGACCCTGGTTATAGTGCCCCTCAACCCTGAGATTTGGATGATTCCCTTAATCCTTCTGGCCTGACAGATTCAGACTCTTTGTCCGCTGTCCCCAGTGATAGCGATCAGGAACATGCTCCTGGGCCCAGCGATCAGGAAGATGCTCCTGGGCGCCCCTCGGAATCACGTTCCAAGACCTCAAAGGTTTTAACCTTTGACCCGGGAGATATTGTCCATCCTCGGTCTTCTAGCTGGACTCCCCCTCCCCACAGGATGTTGCTGAGGAAATTCAGGGCCATATCAGGAAAAGTTTTGACAATGATATTTGTGCCAGGTTGTGCAGTGAATACCCTGGACCCGACCTATCTGGTAAGGTCACAGAGACTCCAGAGGTGGACCCCACCATGGTAATGTTTACGAGGAAGTGGGCAAAGGACCCTAAGAAAGACCTAGACAGGGCCTGGCATAACTGCCATGATTGATTTGTTCTGCATTCCATCCATCATTTGTGTGTCTTTTGCTTTCTTGCCCTAAGTGCGCCGGGTATGCCCAGACATGGGTCCCGGGCTCACTGTGCCACTGGATTCAAGCTAGTCTGGCTAATGAGGGGTGAAACCCCGAAACCGGTCCTAGGATGCTTGTTTCCGGTCCAGGGAGGACCTGGCTTGGCAGTTCGGTCTGGACTGTTCCCATGAGGCATAGGGTCAAGACTGATATGCATATGGCTGGGTCTAAACTGGGGTGGCATGGTGAGCAAAAGAACAATGGATTTAACCAAGATCTCTTGAGTGGGGGTGAATGTTTTGATTTGTTCTGCATTCCGTCCACCATTTGTATGTTTTTTGCTTTCTCGCCCTAAGTGCGCCGGGTATGCCCAGACGTGGGTCCAGGCTCACTGTGCCACTGGATTCAAGCTAGCCTAGCTGATGAGGGGTGAAACCCCGAAACCAGTCCTAGGATGCTTGTTTCCGGTCCAGGGAGGACCTGGCATGGCAGTTCGGTCTGGACTGTTCCCATGAGGCACAGGGTCAAGACTGATATGCATATTGTAGTGTAGCTCCTATTTCCCTAATAGGCTCTGCGCATTGGAATAATATCCCCTATAGGTTTGACATAGGACTAAGGTCAGTATGTCCCTATCGAGTATATTAAACTTAATTACTTGTGCCAGCTAGCTCAGAGGCCACTAGAAACTCCTTGACGACAAGAAGGGAGTAGTTTCTGGCAGCCGCAAGACATGACAACTTTGTTTCCCTTTAGAATCAGAACGTGTCCCAGAGTCGTGGAAACAATAGATAACTATTTCACTCAGCTCAATCGTGCATGCTTAGTTTTCCTCAAAGTTACACAGAAAGAAATAGACGGGCGTTTCAATAAAAGGTTTATTGAACAGTCTTGTTTCTTGTGTAAGTTAAATGTGCTGTTACGATCACAAGACAGTATGCAAGATAAATAATGTACAGCGTAAGCAGTAGAAATAAATAATACTGCGATAGCATTATCTTTTAGCATATATGCATTTACATAAATAACACAGACTAAGAATTCGAGTACTCATACGATGCGTTTTCTAAACTAGTTCTACCCCAATGTACCTAACCTGTCCTAGGTGTAGGGAGAGGTATGAAGTAGGTGAAGTATTCCTTACTATGGTATACTAAGAGTATGTTAAGCCTAGTATGCCTAGAATGCCAAGAGTCCCTCTAGGTTCTAGTCAGCTCCATACCTTTAGAATGAGAGAGGTGGGAATCTCTTTGCCAGACTCGAACTCCAACACCCCGCAAGGGAAGTTAGATCACTGGAAGCTGGACTCTCTGCGTGCAGGGATGACAGCGTCTTCTCAGTGCGTCAGGCCGGGAAACGGGCTCCTCTGAAGTCGAGGTCTCCTCTAGTTTACAAGGGCTAGGGAAGGTATATTTATACCTGAGAGGTACCTCACAATGTTAGCATTGACGTGAATCGGACTGCGGAAGACGTCATGAATGAACCCCTAAGGTATAATGGTTCATGCATAGTAGATGAGTCCTTGAAGAAATCAATAGTCCTGTGCTAGGGAAACTCCCGAAGCCTAAGGGTCTGTTCTTCAAGAACTCGTTGTGACGTTAGGGTGGACGGATGTCGGAGACCATGCCTGTATTTGGAGTGCACGGTTTAATGCCTAAATAAGGACTGGGATTTTATGCCTATATAAGGGCAGGGCGAATTGTGCCTATATAAGGACATGATACAGGAAAGCCCATGTATGGACACCCTAAGAGGAATACAACACCCACTCCACTTTCGTGTGTACGATAATACTAGAATGCTAAACATTTAAAATGCTAAACATTAAATGGAGTACCGCATATTGCTAAAATATTTCTTAAAACCGTTTAAAAAGGCATTTAAAAAAACCCATTAGAATGCAAATGGTACTGTACATTTTAAGCATTGCTTTTCATTTCAGGCATATTTTTAAAATAAAAATGCAATTTGAACAAAATAAGCAGTAATATTTACATGTGACAAAAAAATGATCGATAAGTTTTTTCAAAATCAAAAAGTCATTTCATGTCATGGAAATTAATGAATTTGTTTAGACTAACACGCATGGAAAAAGTGTCTGAGGAAGTACCGCGAAGTCTGTACTATAAGGCTAGTTCTACTTGAAGCAGATTGAAGTGCCATTTTAGTTCGAAAAATGCGAAAAAGTTCAATATTTGGAAGAGTTCCAAGTTTTTGAAGTATGAAGGCCAAATTGTTACTGCATCTCTGGAACACTGTGGGCTGAATCAGAGTCAGTTTACGGGTCTGGTGTAAACATGAGATCATCTATTTCTGTAGACAAAACATCGTCCACTGAAGTTGGTGTCAGTTGGAACACCTCGTGTAGTAGATTAATTGCACAGAGATGTGAAGCATCGCTTTCAGCATAGGTTGCCGCAGCAATGTTCGCGTCCGTTGTTACCTGTGTGCCTGTAGATCTTTCTCGTACCTCAGCAGCGGCCGGAAGCGTCTGTGAGATCTCAATGAATGCTGACATCAGGATAGGCAGCCTCTGGGGACAACACAGAGCATGGGCCGTTATCGGGACCAGCAGAGTATCGACATCCGTTGGCGTAGCTGATGCAAATGTTAGACAGGTGTCCAACACGCATTCTTCACCGCATAGCAGGCATCGTAGAACAGGTAAGATGCAATCTTGCCAGATTGGTCTGAATGACAGGAACCACGTGGTATTATGTTCCCGTAGACTAGTCATTCCCAAAAGCTGTACTATTCGCTCACGGCACTTTCGTTCAAGGAGAGCTTTCTCCATTTCGCTCGGAATGATGTCTGCGAATAGGCTGGCCATAGCGTAATAGCAGGAAGAGAAATAGAATTCCGGCAACAAGTGCTAGAATTAATGGTATGCCACCAAACACCGAATGTGCAAAGTTCGGGATGATTCCGAGTATTGCCTGGAAAGGTGCTAACAGACCGGTACAGATGCTCTTAAATACATGTACAATTCCACTTGTATCAGACATGTTGAAGATACGTGTTATCATTTCTACGAAATGTATAGGGCAGTTTGTACGTATTAAAGTCTGTATCTCAGCCGAAGTCCTTGCTATTTGTAGATCATAGGTTTCTTTGGCCGAGGTCAAAGGCACTGTTTGCTGTAAAAGCATGGCTTTCATTCTGCTTAAAGTATCAAATCTTATAAAAGAGACGTTCAGCGAAGGCCATAGAGGCGACTCCCTGACTGTGTCTATTGGGGAAACAATACTTGCATACAGCAAGTGACCCTGGAGTTGACCGTTACTAGATATGGGATGCCTGGCAACATGCCGCAGCAACTCTGATCATTCAACATGAGGTAACTCCCATTAGAAAGTTGTCCAAAAGTTGGATTAATCACAGCAGCTGGTGTACCCTGCTGATGGCAAGACAAATTTGCCACAGAACCATTACAAGCCCCGTGTAAAGAAATGTCCTGACATATAAGTGAACCGCTCAGTGCACGTTTACAGTGTGTACCGCTCAAAAACACTTCACGATCCCCACTCCAACATCTATATGTATACGGTAAATCCCAAGATGTCTTAATGTATTCCTTACCCAACCTTTCATATTTGCCTGCTTGCATTTGTCTGAGGCAATACTGAAACTGAAAAGTAGTCACAGGTAAAGTGATTTTTCCATGAATGAGCCATTCTGTAGCTGGTTTGCTGCCACTGTGAATGGTAACTTTTCCAGTTTTTCAATGCTCAGCACTGTATACTTTGCTCCTCTTTGTGCCAGTTCGATCTGTTTATCAGTTAGATTGTATTCTGCAAACAGAGCCGATGTGTTGATGAAACGCCAAGGCACATAGCCCGCTCGCAAAGATTGCAGCGTCCAGCTTAATAACATAATAGAACGTAATTGAGATTGGCCTTGCTGTAACATCGCCAAATCTTGTTCTAGTATGTCGATAGCAGAGGATACAATGCCATCCAATGAATATATTCTGGAGGACAAAGTTGTTAACCCATTGTCGACCACAGAGAGTGTTTTCTCTAAATTAATACGATCAAGTTCACGTATTCGTTCTGCAGCCTCCATCTGTGATACTTTCCATGCTTCATTAGAGGCAGCATAAATGCCGGCATATATGAAACGTTTTTGACGCGGTTTTCTTGGTCCAAGCAAGAATTCCCTAAGGTCTGCGTCTTCTTTAAGTAAGGATAAGTGTTGTTTCACATCCTGTAGTGTAGATTTCTGAAGCCAATCGAGGCATAATTATCCTACACTGTATGTTGTTACTACCCCTGGATGCTGTCTTTGGACGTATCTTGGGTCTGGCCTATGAATAGTAAAGCCCTGAGTTTTATTCAGGAATCTTTCCTGACTGTTGTTCGTGTCTGTGGGCCAGATCAACCATTTCTTCCAATCAGGATTAGATCTGTTGAGTTGTAGTATATTGTCAACTGTCACCACTGCCTGTGTATTATTATATATAGTGGCAGGTGTTGGTACAGAAGGTGTGTTCATCTCTTTGATCTTGGCTAGTCCAAGACAAGATGTTTGTTGGACAGTTTCATTCAAAAACATAATTTTTCAGGGATGATGCACGCTCTAAATAAAGCTTCCATTCCTTGCACTTGCCAATCTTTAGTACCCCAGACAGTGTTTGTGTCTATTGTGTCTTTCCAAAAGTTGAAACCCTGTCTAGACAGTTGGGCATTAAATAATGCAGAATAAATCTGTTTTGTATTTGTTAACATAATTTTCAGTCCTGTCTTGTTTACATTTTTATAGTAAAACATTTCTGGATTAGATGTATTGTATCCTGAAAAATATGGAAACTTGTTAGCAAATGTTTTTGAACTACCGTGTGGTGGTGTAGGACAATGCTCCCATTGGTTAAACATAAACACATTTCTAGGATATGCAGATTTATGCAAATAATGATGACCATAATGGTTATAGCAATACAGCTCTTCATAGTCTGTTGAACCCTCTAAATATTCATTTTTAGAAAATGCAGCAGATTTTTCTAAGTCAAACATTATGTCATTAACAGTCTCAAAGTCCCAATCATCCGAATAGGTACTGGACGTAATTAGATCACTTAGTGAAATTTTAAACAAATGTGGAATGTTCAATTGTTCCGTCGGGCCGAAGATATCAAAATCCGTTTTGTCCCACACTATACCATCCTGTATAGGAACAGCTGTGATGTTCACTGATGACAAGTCTCTTGCTTCACGATGGGAAGATTTATGAGGTTTCAAAAGTACGTTCACGTCTTTTCCTTCAGTGTTCACATGGATGTATCTGCCACTTATAAGCACGCTCACAGTTGTAACCAAAGCTAGCCAGAGCAGGAAAACAAAAAGTCCAGATGTAATCCAGAGTTCAATCCATGGAGAAACCAAATAAGTCTTTTTCAGAAGGTGAAGAAAGTCTTGTACTTGCTGCTTGAATTTCAATGATGCTGGCGTCGTTTCAGGTTCACTCAGATCTTCTGAGAACGTATCAAAGTTAATGAAATAGCCAGAAGCAGTTCTGTCAATTGTTTGAATTGCATCAGGATTTGTAGAAATTGCTGGAACCAGTTGATCACTTGTTACATTGGTGTAGACAGGTGTATTTGGACGAACTGTTATTTGATTTTCAAGAGGGATGAGTTCCATAGCGTTGTTGCTTATCCTCCATCTGTTACAGCTGAATTCTCGATTATCAGTCTTTCAGTCTGAACCTCTTGGATAGTAGCGAGAGGAGTGTGTCTGCTACTAGGTCGGAGTCCACGAGGCCTACTATTTAGTATTGGCCACATACTGTGGTTTGATGAGGTCGATGGACACAAATCTTTTCTCCTTTCTTCCAGCAAGGGGCGGCAGAAGTACTGTTCTTGTTCCTTGAACTGCTAGGACAGGTACTGGTTGTCTGTAAGAAGGTCCAAATTCCTTCTTGTCCGCAATTGTTTCTCTGACTAGATCCCCAACTTTTGGAATCCAGACAGGCCTTGCTGGGACCGCCGTTTTTTCCCCAGTGGTGGCTGGCTGTAGGGATATGTTGCTTTGTTTCGTTCTTAACTCATTCAGTTCCTGTAAAACAGCCAAACGATCTTTGATATCAAATGTTTTATTTTCCACCACTGTGCCTACGTCATCGAGATCTGGTACCCACATTCTTGTCCCAAATAGGACCTCATATGGAGTGACCCCCCTAGAGAACTTCTTGGCAGATTATTCAATGAGCGTTGGACCCCATTAAGATGTTTGACCCACCCATCACCCGAACCTAATACCCTAGCTGTTATAGACTGCTTTATGTCCCGGTTTTTCCTTTCCACAACCGAATTTCCCTCAGGATGGAATGGAGAGGAGTACCGCAATGCAACGCCCAGACTGGCCACGGCTTCTTTGTAAGCCCGAGAGCTAAACGCAGGGCCCTGGTCAGAATGTAGCGTGCCTATTGCGTATGTGCCGATAAAGACTCGCAAATCTTTTATAACAGTTCGAGCGTCAGCCGAGCGCTGAGGCCATATCCATAGGAACCTAGATTCAGTATTTGTGGGATTGCATTTGTCCAGTAGGACGCATGCGCGTAGCTAGTCTAATGCTGTCTAACAGTGGTGTCTGTACTGGGCAGCTACATTTGTAGCATGGTGTCTGGTGGCTTTCCCGCTGTAATTTACAGTCTAATCAGTTATTGATGAATATGTGAATTTCTGTATTCATTCCAGGCCACCAGTACATCTCCTTTAACGTCAAAATTGTTTTAGAGATCCCTTGATGTGACAGACCCTCCCCCAAATGTGTTTCATAAATCAAGGCTGCTCTACGTTCCTTGTTTGGGATTACCCTATCCCCCACTCCAAGGATTCGAGCAAAAGGAACGTTGTTCGCATCAATTACATAAGAGTACTTGAGTGGAAACTTTTTGGTAACGCTGCACTGCTGCCTTTGCTTGAAGCATTGACAGCCAACATTATCTCACCGTCAATTTTTGTTTTTGAACGAGTGATCGCAGCTACGGAAGCCGTCTGAACAGCCCCCTTTGCGGCTTCGTCAGCCAATGAATTCCCTGCAACGTGAACGCCATCACGTTGATGACTCAGTGTGTGGATCACGTGAGCCTTTGGTAGTTCGTTTTTCAACTGAACTACTTGTTCCCAAAGCGATTTGTGCTTTATTGTGCCACCTTTCGCATCTTTGAATCCATTTTCAAGCCAGTTTTGTATATATTCATTATACGACTGAACACAGTAAAAGTAATCGCACACTACCAGTGTGGGGAATTCTCGATCTGTACTTTCAAGTGCCAGTTTGAATGCTTGTAGTTCAGCTCGCTGAGCTGTACAATCTCCTAGAGATTGAGTTTTTGTGACCATAGGTCTGAAGATGCCATCTCGCATGCGACCTTTAACGATTGCACATGCTGCACTGTAAGCTTGCTTACCCCTATTGCGGGCTGTGCGGATCCGTCAGTGTAAATTATGAATTCGTACTGATCGAGAGGCAGAATTTCAGTGGGCAGAGGACATTCTTGTTCATATTGCAGGAACGCTTGTGTTTTTAAATCTGGATCAAAAACATATTCAACATCTGTTGCAGCAAGAGAATTAACCCATTGTATCCATCTTGGATGTAATGCTTTAGCATTTGGAATGCTTGCTTTTGTGACCGCTTCTAAAGTTGGTACTGAGGTTACGACAATAATGCGTTTCCCTTGGGCTAAGGCTCTTTCTTTTGCTACAGCGGTTTGAACAGCTGTTAGAATTTTTTCAGTTGAACTGAAGCGCATTTCCGCTTGTGTGTATAAATGAGATTTGTATGCGATTGGTATTTTCTCACCCTCATTGAAGGTTAAGTAGGTGAATCCGCATTGACCCGAAATTATTCGGATCACCAGGTTTCGTTGACTTACGCGTGTTTGTAAGTGATTTGTTGCTAACATGTTAGCCTGGAGTGAACGCAACATTTCTGTGTGTTCGTTAGTCCAATTTTTGATTGAAAAATCAGGTTTGATTAATGCGTAGAGAGGTTTAACTCTTTCTGCGTAATTTAGAATGTATGTTCTTCCAAAGTTTAGGAAACCCAGGATGGATTGTAAGTTTTTTAGCGTTTTTGGAGGTTGGAGCAGCGCACACTTTTCTAAAAAGTTAGCTGCCAAGCTCTTGCCTTCACTTGAAAGCTCATATCCTAGAAATAGGACATTGAGATGGGCAATTCGGGATTTTTTAAAGTTGAACTTGTAGCCCTCAGAGGCGAAGCCCAGTATAATGGCGCTTACCCTGTTCAAGTGTTTGTCCAGGTCATCGTCTGTCAGATAGATGTCATCGACATAGGACAATGCCTCATTGTCATAAATTTGTAGTAACTCCGTTACCCTCGCTGATAATAAACCCGGGCTGTTCTTGAACCCTTGTGGGAGTCGACAAAAGTGACGCTGGGTCCCCATTATGGAGAATGCTGTTAAGTACCTGCTTTCAAGTGCTATGTTTTGACAAAAGAAACCATTCGAGATGTCTAATGTTGTTTTGTATTTCTTACGCACAATGTTATTCATTAATGCTGTGCTATGTGCATTTTGCACTGCAAAAGTTTTAGAACAAGTGTTTAGGTGTCTGTAATCCAAAACTAGACGATATGTATTGTCTGGTTTGGAGACAGGAAACAAAGGATTGTTCATTGAGGAGGTGCATGTTTCAATCACCCCTTGGTATTCAAGTTGATCTAAGATCTCCCTGACCTGTTTTTTAGCTTCTTGCTTTATTTGGTACTGCCTTTGTGCAGTTGGTTCATGTTTCAGATGAATTTTATGGTGAGGTGAGTCCTCATCCCATCCTACATGATTTTTATATAATGCTGGGGCCTGGGCCACTGCCCATTTCCTGGCATAAGTATATTTTAGATGAATTGGAATATGGTTGGAGAAGGCAGGCATAATAATGTCCTCGCCGTGTGGGCACTCCCTGACAAATTGTGGTGGCCAGTCTTTTTCTGCTAGAAGTATGTCATAGCCCCTTGATAGTCTTTCCCAAAAAAGTGCTTTCACCTGTCTAGGTTTGTCTCCCTCCATCCGGAGTGTTATTTCATATAACCTTTGTGGAGTACTAACCCTGGTGTCTACAGTCTCAACTGTAATGTACTCATTCAAGTCCACTATCTCCAGAAGTTCCTTCAGGTTCTGGCGAACTATTGTGACTTCTGCTGCACTGTCCAGCATTGTCTGAGCCCATTCTCCGTTCTTGAGTTGTGTTCTCAGTATTCTCGGCATGTCTGATCTTCAGACCTGCTACTTTCTTTTTGGAGAATTGAGGTTTTGTTTTATTTTTTGGAGCATGTTTTTCTTCTTTGGATTTCACGCGTTCTTCTCTATGTTCTGATCGTCCTCTTCTTTCCGAAGTCTGTGATGAGATCTGAAAGGGACGAGAGGAACGTGTATCATTATCTTGATACCTGTCAGGTTTTCTCAAATTACCCCTATTCCTGAGGTTATACCTCCTTTCAGAGGGCTCCTTTTGAGGAGACCTACCCCGGGATTGAGAACGTTTCTCATTTGACTTTTGTTTATTAGTCTCCCACTTCTTTTTAGAAGATGTAGGAGTTTGTTTAATAGAGTCCTTCTCAGGACTTTCAGATAGTTTCGGCTTCACTGGTCTTCCACCCAAACTATCTCTGCCTAATTCTGCATAAGATTGTTCAATTATTCTGGGTAGCTCTGTTTGATGTTCTGTAACATCGAATTCCCTTAATCGTTGGCGGATCGCCACTGCTGCTGCCTCCCCTTTAATATTAGATAATATTATTGTTGAGACCTGGTCGAAATTTTTCAGTAATTTCATACCTACATTTAGAGCAGGCTCTGCCCCGTATTCATTTTGAATTTGTTTCAGGACATCAGGTATTACCGCAATTGACGGAATGCCATGTGTTTTAGTATAGATGGCAGCAAAGACTGAGCCACAAGTGGTGCAGTCTTCCAGTTGTGGTGTGATCCCCATCGGTAAACTGATTGTTAGGATTCTGTGTTTCTCATACGGGCTAGTTTTTGGAAATACTGCTTCGATTTGAGTAATGTTTTGAGCTATCCAGAATGGAATTTGCTCACGTTTCGTGGGCATTTTACCCATGACTGCGTAGAGAGTCTGTGGTGTAATTTTTAGTGTATTCCCCTGTTGGGGAGTTGGATTTGGAAGTGTCAATGGTTGCTGGACTGTGAAAGTCCGCATGACATATTGGACCAATTGTCTGTAGATTTTTATTAACTCTGTAAGTTGAATAAGTAATTCCTCATCTGACATTATATCCAGTTCAGGATGAGGTGTGTAGCCGGCTAGAATCGGCCATGTTGCTCCTGGTCTACCTAGTGGACCGAGCCTGGTAATGTTTCTGTGATGTTTTAGAGCGCCTTTAAACCAGAGCTGATGCTCTTGGTATGTTAATGGAATTTCAATATCCTCGAAAGGAATGTATTCCTCTGGTGGATCATCTTCTTTGTAGAAGTGAAACATGTGTGTTACTGGATTGGATTCAGGAAATATTACCCATGAATAGAATACCTCTGTCTGAAAGGATTCGTGTGCCTCTATCACGAAAACTGCTCTACCGCCTCTTGGTGGTAGGCCATGTTTTATAAGTTTTAGAGTGATGGCTCTTCTTAAGTTTGGAGCGATGTCTATAACACCCTCCTCAGTTTCAATTAAACCTGTAATGTTAAAAACTGCTGCTTGGGCTGGATCAGCCGCAGCTTCACCGTTTCCGGTTTCAGTCATTTTTTTTTGTGAAAAATGTAGAACAAGTTTCAAGGAAACAAAGATATTGGAACACTGTATCCCTCAATGTTGAGCAAACCAAACAGCTAATATATAGGGTGTTTCCCTATGTAGCCGTGGTGGATACTTAACCCTGCCCACTCCAGACGTCTTTTGGAGTATATCGGTAGGGGTCTCTGAGAGAAAAAGCACGGCTGAGTTACTCAGTATCTAGGGTTAAATTACCGCCTTACCAAACGTTGGGCGCCATGTAGTGTAGCTCCTATTTCCCTAATAGGCTCTGCGCATTGGAATAATATCCCCTATAGGTTTGACATAGGACTAAGGTCAGTATGTCCCTATCGAGTATATTAAACTTAATTACTTGTGCCAGCTAGCTCAGAGGCCACTAGAAACTCCTTGACGACAAAACATGACAACTTTGTTTCCCTTTAGAATCAGAACGTGTCCCAGAGTCGTGGAAACAATAGATAACTATTTCACTCAGCTCAATCGTGCATGCTTAGTTTTCCTCAAAGTTACACAGAAAGAAATAGATGGGCGTTTCAATAAAAGGTTTATTGAACAGTCTTGTTTCTTGTGTAAGTTAAATGTGCTGTTACGATCACAAGACAGTATGCAAGATAAATAATGTACAGCGTAAGCAGTAGAAATAAATAATACTGCGATAGCATTATCTTTTAGCATATATGCATTTACATAAATAACACAGACTAAGAATTCGAGTACTCATACGATGCGTTTTCTAAACTAGTTCTACCCCAATGTACCTAACCTGTCCTAGGTGTAGGGAGAGGTATGAAGTAGGTGAAGTATTCCTTACTATGGTATACTAAGAGTATGTTAAGCCTAGTATGCCTAGTATGCCAAGAGTCCCTCTAGGTTCTAGTCAGCTCCATACCTTTAGAATGAGAGAGGTGGGAATCTCTTTGCCAGACTCGAACTCCAACACCCCGCAAGGGAAGTTAGATCACTGGAAGCTGGACTCTCTGCGTGCAGGGATGACAGCGTCTTCTCAGTGCGTCAGGCCGGGAAACGGACTCCTCTGAAGTCGAGGTCTCCTCTAGTTTACAAGGGCTTGGGAAGGTATATTTATACCTGAGAGGTACCTAACAATGTTAGCATTGACGTGAATCGGACTGCGGAAGACGTCATGAATGAACCCCTAAGGTATAATGGTTCATGCATAATAGATGAGTCCTTGAAGAAATCAATAGTCCTGTGCTAGGGAAACTCCCGAAGCCTAAGGGTCTGTTCTTCAAGAACTCGTTGTGACGTTAGGGTGGACGGATGTCGGAGACCATGCCTGTATTTGGAGTGCACGGTTTAATGCCTAAATAAGGACTGGGATTTTATGCCTATATAAGGGCAGGGCGAATTGTGCCTATATAAGGACATGATACAGGAAAGCCTGTGTATGGACACCCTAAGAGGACTACAACAATATGGCTGGGTCTAAACTGGGGTTTCATGGTGAGCAAAAGAACAATGGATTTACCCAGATCTCTTGACTGGGGGTGAATGTTTTGATTTGTTCTGCATTCCATCCATCATTTGTGTCTTTTGCTTTCTCGCCCTCAGTGCACCGGGTATGCCCAGATGTGGGTCCCGGACTCACTGTGCCACTGGATTCAAGCTAGCCTGGCTGATGAGGGGTAAAACCCCAAAACCGGTCCTAGGATGCTTGTTTCCGGTCCAGGGAGGACCTGGCTTGGCAGTTTGGTCTGGACTGTTCCCATGAGACATTGGGTCAAGACTGATATGCATATGGCTGGGTCTAAACTGGGATGGCATGGTGAGCAAAAGAACGATGAATTTAACCCAGATCTCTTGACTGGGGGTGAATGTTTTGATTTGTTCTGCATTCCGTCCATCATTTGTGTGTCTTTTGATAAGCTGCTGGACATATCGGGCCCTTACAAAGATCCTAGAGATGGCCTTTCAGGCTAAAGAAGCCAACTCAACCATAGATCTGGATGTTCTGCTTGGGTGGGCGCAACGCGTGGTCTGCCAGCTGGAATACGCCAATGTGGCCATCTCCACCGAGCGCCAGCATTCCATCTTGATGCGAGTTGACCAGAAGTTAAACAAGGTGGCACAGGGCCTCCTAATTGGTGGTCCCTTTGTAAAGAATTTAGCAAAATTCACATTGACTTTCAGCTCCCTAGACAAAGCCCAGTTGTCCCTGAAGAAAGTTTTACGCAACACCCTTTTTCGCAGGGCCGGACGATTTAGGGGCCGATAGTCGGGCCGTAACTACTATCAAGGTCCCCAGTGAGATTCTCCTACCACGGACTCCGCTATGGACAGGACCAGTCAGCTGACAATACCTTTTACCCCATCTGGGCTTGTGCTGGACAACAGCGTTTCCGCAAAGGGTACAACAGAGGTCAGCAAGGAGCCTCCCAAGATCCAGGTTACGCAGGTGAGACTTATTCCTCTTTCCGAGGTAGTGTTGGGGGGCAGGACAAAGTTGTTTTTACAAAATTGGCAACGCCTGGCCCAAGACCCTTGGGTTCTCGATTCTGTCCAAGGCTGCAAACTAACTAGAGTTTTACAGCACACCCTCTCATCTGCGGCCTCCTCAGCAGCTATATTTTTCCCTATGAGAGCAAGAGGTCATCTCAGCGGAAATTTAGGCGCTCTTGGAGAAAGAGGCTATCTGTCGTTCTTCTCCTCATCCAAAGGGTTTCATCAGCACCATTTTTGCGGTCAACAAGAGAGGGGGTGGTTCCCGCCAAGTCTTAAATCTGAGGGATTTCAATTCCTGGATAGTGTACGGACATTTCAAGATGGAGGGGATCCATCTTCTTCAGGATATTCTGCAAGCAGATTACTGGATAGTCCATTTGGACCTGAAATAAGTGTGCTTGATGATCCCCATCTTTTCCTCACATTGTTGATTTCTCCAATTCACTTGGCTCGGTCGCTGCTTCGAGTTCAAGGTCCTTCAATTTGGTCTCTCCTCAGCTCCTTGGTGCTTCACCAAGCTGATGAGACCCATCATAGAGACTCTTCGGGCCAAACGAGTGAGGTTGATCATCTACCTCGACAATCTGATTTTCTTGGCCCAAGACCCTCAAACGGTGAATTTACACTTGTCATGGGCAATTCAACTTCTCCAAGATCTTCGGTTTGTCATCAATCAACCAAAATCTTGCCTGATCCTTCATAGCGCATGGAATTTTAGGGATTCCAGAGCGATTCGGTGTTGTCCCAATTGATTTTGCCTGCCCAAAAAATCCAGAATATCCAGAGTTGAGAGCTACATTAGTCAGCCCGACAATCTCGTTTAAATCTGTGGCATAGATTGTGGGTCTCCTAGCGTCTTCCATCCAGGCCATTTTTTCGGGACCCCTCCACTTAAGGGCCCTGCAGAGACTCAAAATTCGACATCTGCAGAAGGACCTGTCGTACTCAGATCAGGTTTACCTCTTGGAGGAGGCCAAGACAGAGATGACGTGGTGGCATGACCTGGAATGGCAAAGCGATCTTTGGCAGCTCCCCAGACATCATTCTGAAGTCAGATGCCAGCAGATGGGGCTGAGGGACCAGGTGTGGATCCCTTGCCACAGGGGGGTCGATGGTCAGAGACCGAGCTTCAGCTCCGCATAAACTGTCTGGAGCTCCTTACAGGTTCATTTGTGATCAAAAGCCTTTCCCCCTCTCAGATTGTTGCATACTGGAAGGACAACATCTCAGCAGTTTGCTATGTCAACAAGTTGGCGGTATGAGGTCTTGGCTGTTGGCGGAGATTGCGATGGACTTCTGGCACTTTTGCTTTCAACACCGGATCTTGGTCATAGCGGAGTACCTGTGATGGAGCAAGGTCTCGTAAGAAAGAGACTTGCTCGGAGGCAATCCGCTCGTTTAACTCATTAACAAGTTATTAAACGTGTTTTATGAATAACTAATACGCACCACATGAACACGCGGGTTAGTGAAGCTTGCTTATGTGTGTATTAATGCGGATAACAATGAAAACGGACTAATACCGCTTTAAATGGAGAAACTGTTGTGCGCATGCATCAACTGCATCTATGCAATATGACGAGGTAACGCTTGGAGGGAAATTCTAGCGCATGAGCAGAAGACACTAAAATGGATTCTTGAAGACTCGCGTGCATGGCATCTGCTTAGCTGAAACTAAAACAAGCTATTTTACTAATGCTAATGCGGGAAAAGTATTAATAAGAAAAGGGGAATAGAGTAGAGGTGGGAGGTATACAGTGTGACCATTTATTTGTGAAATTAATATTTGTCTTTCTGAACTTTATCATTAGTGCACATTTGGGCCTCTCACGCATAACTGAATTAAGCAGAGTGATGAAGCGACTGCACATGTCCACTGAAAGTTAACCCGGAATGATGACATGGAGGTTGAACAGAAGCCAAGGTCGCAAATGATGTGCCCTGGGAACGGAGGGTGAAGAGTTCAGTGAAGAAGACTCTTATTCATAAACTAATAAAATTGTTTCAAGTGAAATGTGGATATGTATGGGAACTTAAGACATGAATAAAAATTAAGGGGATGGGTTTGCGAACAATAGTTTAATTGATTTTGATGACATGTAAGCATGGTGCGATGGAGCTTCCCCCCTTGCCTGACCAATCATATTTCGTATTTTTATGATATTGAAACGTTAGTGGGTGGAATATGAAGAAACGAAGGTATAACTAAGGTAGCTTTAGTTAGTTAGTTAGAGGAAGGAGACGCAGATGCTGTGAGTCGGAGATGCTGTTGCTGGGAGGGATGCTGTGAGATGCTGATGAAGAATCGAATGCAGAACCTGAAGCAGAACTTTCTATCCTAACTTAATTGGGTTAGATCAGAAGATTGCGGAAGAATCTCGAGGAGGAAGAGAGTGTCAGAGAGGGGTGCGGCGCAATCATCGGTATTCTAGAGAGGTCAACTATCCTGTCCTGAATCCTGTCCTGAAGTCTTTGTCTCCTGACCTATCCTGGGAGACCCTTTCCAGCCCTTTGGCCAGGGAGTTGGTCTTTCACACCATTCTTGGTAACTATAATTTCACGTTATTTGCAAATGTTCTTTTCTCTCTGTCCTCTCCTTTTCTGAGCATTAATTATTGTATGAGTCCGAAGTATATGATTGATGTTTAATCAATTGAATTTCTCCCCTAAGAATGATGGTGACTGCACTGTATTTTTGAAATGGTTCACATGCATTTAATTTAGATAAAGACTTAAACCTTCCTGAGTCTGTGATCATTTATTTCAAACAAAAGAATAGTTAAGGGTTATGTTAATTATCTGAAACAGGAGGGGTATGCAGTTCCTAGGTGAGTACAGAGAGTTTAGGAAGTATTCAATTCCCTTTAGGACAAGGTGTCCTCCAGGGGAAAAACATTTTTTGGAAGAGGAGGAGGGGAATTCCTCCTTTCGAACTAGTGCCCTCACACACCCAGCCAGCTAGGTGTCATGCTTCATCATCGGGACTGCTCCTCGTCGGGTCGGCGCTGCAATACCCGACGGGCACCCAATGATGGGGCTCTTTGGCGGAGATCTTTTGTTCCTTGCCGTTTGGTGAGGTGTGGGTGAGGGGCCTAGGCTAGTGTAGATGTATTGTAGTGAAGGTGCGATTTAAAACAGGTTGGGTAGTCCAAGCAATACTTTAATAGAATGGCTCCTACCTGAGTAAAATAAAACTAGAGTGGCAACTTCTATCTTAAATTTATTAGTTCAAGATTATAGTGCTCTACTCTACAATGGTCAACGGTCAACATGTTTCTTGCCACAGCGTCTGGGAGATCAGTCGGCAATTCATCAGGACCAAAAGTGCAAACTATCTACACCTTGTGGTTGGTGACTATCACAATCTACCTACCACATTTATTATTTAGGTAAAGTACCTAAACACAGTTGAGGGTAATCCTATAGAACCTCTGTCCATGCCTCAACAGTACCGGCGGGGCTATGACACATCGAGGATAATTATCCTGTAGCTCAGCGTCACTGCGCCGGATCACCTACCCCTGCCGCCGGTCAACTGTGTTTGGGTACTTTACCTAAATAATAAATGTGGTAGGTAGATTGTGATAGTCACCAACCACAAGGTGTAGATAGTTTGCACTTTTGGTCCTGATGAATTGCCGTCTGATCTCCCAGACGCTGTGGCAAGAAACATGTTGACCGTTGACCGTTGCAGAGTAGAGCACTATAATCTTGAACTAATAAATTTAAGATAGAAGTTGCCACTCTAGTTTTATTTTACTCAAATAGGAGCCATTCTATTAAAGTATCGCTTTGGACTACCCAACCTGTTTTAAATCGCACCTTCACTACAATACATCTACACTAGCCTAGGCCCCTCACCCACACCTCACCAAACGGCAAGGAACAAAAGATCTCCGCCAAAGAGCCCCATCATTGGGTGCCCGTCGGGTATTGCAGCGCCGATCCGACGAGGAGCAGGCCCGATGATGAAGCATGACACCTAGCTGGCTGGGTGTGTGAGGGCACTAGTTCCGAAAGGAGGAATTCCCCCTCCTCCTCTTCCAAAAAATGTTTTTCCCCCCGGAGGACACCTTGTCCTAAAGGGAATTGAACACTTCCTAAACTCTCTGTACTCACCTAGGAACTGCATATCCCTCCTGTTTCAGATTCATTTGGGCAAGTATGCTGGACCTGACCAAAAGCCCTTTCTAATCCCTCTTTTTGATGAAAATTATGTTAATTATCACCATCAACTAGTTCAACAAATGGTCCATCGACCAGAGGAAAGAACTTTTTGATCAGTGAAAGGTTAGTTAGGAAAATTAAATAACTAATCCTGAATATTGTGAAGTATAAATATTAAACTTTGACCACTCCAGCGGTTTGCTCAATGTGAGTGTTTTATGGGCCCAGGTGAGTATATGGTAGTGGAGTATCTGTTGATGGTATACCGCTGGATCAGTTTTCTGGTAGCAGAGCTATTGTTATTATTGACTAGTTTAGTGATAAATATTGATTATTGATTTATGTTTAACAAAAGAGTTAGAGTCTTGTTTCATGTTGTCTGGAAATCCCGGGAAAATGAATAGCGGGTGGTGATAGAAGCCATACTGCAGTGAGGTTACTCGTCTGTTGGAATAATACTGAGAAGCTACCTAGGGCTGGCAGTATTAAATTAGGGACTATTTCGTATAAAAGTAGAGTGCGGGGGCGTGGCCAAGATGGCGGAGAGCTAAGACGTGCTTCGCCTTCTCTCCTCCACCCGCCAACAAATTGCACCGGCCTCTGGCCCTGTATCGCACTGGAGACACCTGAATTGCTCCCTACAGCACCCAGGTACACTCTACGACTCACCAGGAGTGGCTCCCCGGGTCTCTGTAACCGCGTTCGCGGCTTCTGGCCCAAGTTAGACCCGGGCACCGGAGAGTGGCGTGAGGCGACGAGCGGCCGAGGCCCTGAGTTCCCGGAGGCAGAGGGCATAGCCCTACCTGAAACGCCGGCTGCACCCAGAGGCATTCCCGCTACAGCGGACCAATGAGCGGTGGTGGCGGCGGCCGGCGGCGGAGATCTGAGCGCCGGTCCGAGATGTGCAGCGGCCTCTGCTGTGAGATCCGGGGCGCATAACGACCCCCACAGGCGCCCCGGGGCCGGCGGATAGAGGAGCAGACCGTCGGGAGGCACTTCGGCCTCCGGTCCCGCGGAACATTCAGGGGAGCTGACGCGGTGAGTCACGCTGCCGGCCCCATACACTGCTGCGGCCCTGCTTCCCCGGGACCTATTAGACACACTGGGATCGCGGGGAGTCACGCCGGGGGCCTACCTGGACCCTGGGCCCCTGGCTGTGACTTTGGCTCTGCACCCACGACAGGGATTTCCTCCTGCAACATAGGCTGGCACCGGAAACTTCACCCCACCGCATCCGCTTCTCGAGCAGTGACAGCGGCGGCCGGCGGCTGCACACTGGGCGCCATCTTGGGTGGTACTGGGGCCTCTCCTGCGAGTTCCGGTGCACACAGCGATCCCACACGGGAGCGCCGAGGCCAGCGTGGAGCAGAACGGGCCGTCGGGAGGCGCTTCGGCACCGCGGAGCGCATTGGTGAACTGCGGTGGTGGGCCGTACTGCCGCCCTTGCCCCGGTTGTGACTTTGACTGCCCAAGACCTCCTGGAAGCACTCAGGCCGCACCACGCCACGTGGTGGATATACTTCAGCACTGGGTCCCTGGTTGCGTACTCAGCCCGGAGCCCACTAAAGGGGATCCTGTTTGAGCTTGTTGCGGGGGGTAGTGCTGGTCAGGTTATTGGACCCTGGGACACGGCAGATCGTCCGGTACTGTCAGCGCCGCTTTGCGTTTCCCCAAGTGCTGGGCCTGTGGTGACGGGAATCGCGTTACTGGGGGAGTTCTGCACCCGGTTGCGGACGTGGCATCCTGTGTCGGCCTGGCCTGGCTCTCCCCCTCACACTACTCTGCCATTTCCCAGAGGTGGCAGTACACAGACGACAGACCACCGGCATTGCTTCCTTGCTTTCTTCTGGCTCCCCTCGCAGTGTGCTGCGACATCTCCTGGGCCCTGACGGCAAAGACGCCTAAATATCCTGCAGGGGGCCTGGCTGATCGTTGGTGGGCGCACTCTTTCGCACCGAGCACAGCTCCCCGTTGGCGCTCACGGATCCGATTATTGGGAGAAAGAGTGGAGCCGTTGAACCGGCTGACGTTGTGCTGCAGTGACTTTCGTCTTCGCCCACTCTTTGGCTGCCAGTGCCAGTGGCGTGGGGCGCGCCGAGTATGACATCCACCACAGGTAGAAAAGACAAGTCAGCCACCAGAGAAACATCACTCAAGGACCTGTTTGCCAAGGCGCAGGGCGGAGGGTCCGGGGTTCCGGAACGGCCGAGCGCGGCGGCGCAGATGGCGGCCTTGGCAGAAGCACCAGTGACACGGGCCTTTTTGGAGTCCCTATTCGCTACACTGCGAGATGACCTTCAAACCTTGAAACGGGATCTCACCGCGGAGATCAAAGACATCCGCAAGGATTTGGATGATATAGGGGAGAGGGTGGCGACCCTGGAAGACGGGAGCGATGTCCGGGACACCGAACTGGCGTCTATGTAGCAGGAGGTCATCCGAATACATGAACAACAGGTAGATGTTCAATCCCACCTAGAGGACCTCGAGAATCACTCCCGCCGCCACAACATCAGGATCCGAGGGGTGGGCACCAATGAAGAAGCGGGGGACATCTTTACATATGTGCGAGAGCTCTTCAACCACATCCTGGCCAATCCACTGGACGCTGATCTTAAGCTAGACTGTGCGCACAGAGTGGGCCCACCCAGGGCGGCGACGGCACCCCCGGCAGACATACTGGTCTGTGTCCAGGACTTCCACACCAAGGAAGAAATCTTGCGCAAAGCCCACTCGCTCCAACAGATCTCCTTCCGTAACCAGACGCCCACCCTTTACCAAGATCTTGCAGCTATCACGCTCCAGAAGCGCAAGAACTTCCGGCCCATTATGGAGACCCTCCGCCAGCGCAATATCCCTTGCTCCTGGGGACACCCGTTCCGCCTCGTATTTCGGCATGACGGCAAATTGTATCAGCTCCGCTCCCTGTCTGAAGCCAGCAAACTTTTGGGGATCACTCTTCCGGATGACACGGACGAGGGAGAGCGCTCGGATCCGGGGTCTAACCAAAATGGAGACAGCAGCAACGACGACGCTGTATCCATCGCCTGGACCCCACGGTGGTCAAGAAGGAGCAACAGGCCGCCCTGGAGGCCCTGCCAGAAGCCCTGGCCAAAGCGTCAACCATGTGACTGAACCTGGTTACTATGACGTAGCCTTCCTTCAATGTTTTGGGGGGTTGGAGGGGAGGGGAATGGGCTGATATAGGCCACACGATACCCAACTGACTCTTCCTCTGCTCATCCTTGGATGACGGACTATGGCTGAATGTCAGATTCCTCTGGGCGCTTGTTGCGCCTTGTTGTGTGTTTTTTTTTCTTCTTCATTTTCTGTAATGGGGGTCTTTGCTTCGTCCTTCTCTTTACTCACTCTTCCTCTTTCTTTCTTATTCCAGGGGAGCCCTCGGTCCATAAGGTGTTATTACTTCTTTGTTCACGCGCTGGCGTTGAGTGGAGTCCCATGTAGGCTTACCCGGGTCCTTGCCCTGTAGGGGCTCATGATTAGCGTTGCTTCACCCCCCCCCCGAGGTCTAGATGCCACCATCCCCGGTTAAGATCCTCACTCTCAATGTGAGAGGACTCAATAACCCCATTAAACGCAGGGCACTCCTCTCTTATTTGGAGAGCACGGGGGCAGATATCTGCCTTCTTCAGGAGACGCACTTGCAGGACTGTCATAGGCTCCGGTCTCGCACCTTCCCGACACAATTCTTTTCCTCTAGACCCACTAAGACCGCTGGAGTGGCCATTTTGGTCTCAAAGGGCTTTCGAGGGAGGGTGGCGCAGAAGGGGGTTGAAATAAAGGGCAGGCTTCTCACGTACCAATTCACTATAGGGGGACACACTCTGACTGTGGGGTCTATCTACGCACCTAACGAGGGTCAAGAACGATTCCTACACGAGGCACTCACTGAAGCGACGGCCACTCAGGAACGCCACATTTTGATAGGGGGAGACCTCAACTTAGTGTTCGATAATGACTTGGACAGATCGGCGCAGCGCACAAGCCAGGTTGGTGCCCTCTCACCTGCAGGACTCACCAGACTGCAGGATCCAGGCCTTACAGATCTGTGGAGACAACAACACTTGCGGTCACGAGAATTTTCCTTTTACTCTAATGCACACAAAACATATGCGAGACTAGACTACTTTTTAGGTTCGAAGGCTTTCCGGGACGCCACGCTCTCGGCTGATATCTTGGTGGCGACCCTGTCTGATCACGCCCCAGTAGTAGTTACGCTAGCCCTTCCACAGATACAGCGACCGACCAGACACTGGCGGTTCCGGGACACTCTATTACACCGGCCAGACACAGTCGCCCAGATACAGCGAGCGCTCGAGGACTATTTATCACACAACAATAGCTCTGACACAACCCTTTCCACTCGGTGGGAGGCCCTTAAGGCAGTAATTAGGGGTGAAATCATAGCCATCTCTTCCGCTGATAATGCGGAGCGTAAGAAGAAAAGGGAGGAACTGACACAAAAGGTGCGAGAATTGGAGCAGATGCACCAACGCACCGGGGCCCCACGTATTTGGAGACAACTAACTGCGGCTCGGGCGCAGCTGGTCGCCCTTGACTGTGACAAAGCAGAATATGCCACGATGCGCTTGCGACATTCCTTCTATGTTGGCGGAGATAAGTGTGGGCGACTGCTTGCACATAAGCTTCGGGAAGTCCGGCAGCGTGAAGGGGTCCAGGAGATCAGGGATCACACAGGAGCACTATGCTCGGACGACGCGGCTATCGCCGAGATATTTCGCAATTTCTATGCACAACTTTACGACGAGCAGCCCTTGGAGAGGGAGGATATTGATGCCTACCTAGCCCAGGCTCGCCTGCCCGCTCTAACACCGGAACAAGCGACTCACATAGAGAGAGAGATTAGGCCGGAGGAAGTCATAGCAGCCATTGCTCGCTTGAAGCTAGGCAAGTCGCCTGGACCCGATGGTTACACCGCGGCCTTTTATAAGCAGTTCTGTTCTACACTTACTCCTCTGCTCACCCGGCTCTTTAACTCCTTCGCGACGCCCGGGACAATCCCCTCCTCCATTTTAGAGGCGGCGATCGCCGTTATCCCCAAGCCGGGGAAGGACAGGGCAACCTGCGGGTCGTACCGGCCTATCTCGCTTTTAAATATTGATCTGAAGTTATACACAGGGATCTTGGCCGCGCGGCTTGGCCCTTATATGCAGGGGCTTGTGGACCCTGACCAGGCTGGATTCATTCCACAGAGGCAAACGAGCGACAACACCAAACGTGTGACGCATCTTATAGAAAAGGCCTCTCGCATCCCTTGAGAATACATGCTCCTAACCATAGATGCGGAGAAGGCCTTCGATCGGGTCCACTGGCCCTATCTTGAACAGGCACTGATAAGAGTTGGAATTGGAGACAAAATGCAGACACACATTTTTAATTGTTACCGCTTTCTTACAGCTACAGTACGGATCAATGGTCACACGTCCACACCATTTCCTATCAGCAGGGGTACGAGGCAAGGGTGCCCCCTGTCGCCCTTGCTCTTTGCCCTCTACATGGAACCTATGGTGCAGAGGGTTAGAGACCACCCTCAGATCACGGGTATCCGCTTTGGAGGGGATACGCATACTACAAGTCTATATACGGATGACGTTTTGGTCACTCTCACGAACCCTTCGACTGCTTTGGGGAGCTTTTTGGAGGAATTAGATTCCTTCGCGAGAGCCTCCGGCTTCAAGGTCAATCTGACAAAATCCACGGCACTGAATCTATCCTTGTCACCACAAATGCGGGCGGACCTTCAAGCCCGACACCCCCTGCAGTGGTCTGATGAGACGGTCCCCTATTTAGGCATACAATTGGCTCCAACCTTGCAGGCCATGAGAAAGGTCAATTATTCCCTCCTTCACACACACATTCGCTCTGCGCTGCAGAGATGGAAACACTACCCGATCTCATGGCTGGGGCGCATCGCGGCCATTAAAATGACGATCCTCCCCAAAATGTTGTACCTTTTTCAGACGCTCCACTTACCACCCCCTACAGGCTGGCTACAAAGGGTGCAATCAGACCTTTCTCTTTTCATCTGGCAGGGGCGTAGGCCGAGAATGAAACGGTTAGTTAACTTCCTCCCACCCCACGAGGGGAGCCTTGGAATTCCGGATTTCATGCTCTATTACTACGCTGTGCAGCTTCGCCACTTGGTCGAATAGAGCCGAGCTAAATCCGAGAAACACTGGCTCTTCCAGGACCGTGCAGTAGCCGGTACGTCTCTCATGAAAATTCCCTTTCTTCCGAAACCTCACCGCCCACCCAATCTGTAAGCTTCACAGGTGATGCGCACAACTCTTAACGTCTGGGACGGACCAACACACGTCACGCCCTAACGACTTTTCCTTCCCTGCTCACCTCCCTCTTTGATAATCCGGACTTTAGCCCCGGGATGGGTTCGCAGACCTTCCCGTTGTGGATAGAAACTGGCTGCCGAGCCTTAGGCCTATTATTTGACAAAGGTGATATTATCCCCTTCTCGCAACTCAGGGCCGATTACGGCCTTCCTGAATCCGAACGAATGCGCTATTTACAGGTGCGACACTGGGCCATGCACCCTGGCAACCGATCACATGCGACTAGGCTTCTCACCCATTATGAACGGTGGCTTATCACACGGTCCTCGGACAAGAAGTTGATCTCGGATTTGTATAAGTTGCTCTTGTCCAGATACACCCACACTTACCACGCCGGGCGCGCTCGCTGGGAGAGAGATCTGGGGCGAAGCCTTAGCTCCAAGGAATGGGAGGGTGCATGCCATAGAGTGCGCCACACAGCAACCCATGTCGGCCTAACCGAAACTTTCACCAAGCTTGTATACTACTGGTACTACACCCTGGAGCGACTACCCCAGACTGACGCTACACAGAGCCCTGACTGTTGGAGAGGGTGTGGGAAGAGGGGCACGCTGGTTCACCTTTTGTGGGCATGTGAACATCTAGAGACTTACTGGACGCACATACTTGACGAGGTCGATAAATACCTGGACACGGAACTCCTTAGGCTTCCTGCATATGTCTTATTGGGGGTACCAAACTCGCTCACTTACCCCTTGAAATCTAGACGAGGGAAGCAGATAGCAATAGCCCTAGGCACAGCCATTCAAAACATATTGATACATTGGAGAACCCCCCGAATCCCCGCACACACAGGGTGGTACCAGCGACTGTGGCATGTACTGGGGATGGAAAAGATTTCTCTCACCTTGGCCGGGAAGGGCTCCTCCTTCAGTGACCTCTGGCAGCCATTCCTCGCTTTGTTAGCCCCATAGTTTCGGGAGCTGTACTGCCCGAGATATTTGCGCCTCTTACGCCTCGCCGCACTGGACTCCCCCACATAGATTACCCTAGTTTTACACACGACAAACTGGTCTACGCGGCGCTGTTTCGAAGTAATGGACCGGGGGGCGGGGGGTGGTCCTTTCTGCGTCTTTCTTCTTTTCTTATTTCTGGGTGGCGGGCGGGATTGTATTTGTTATGTGTTGCTTCCGTATTTTCAATGCACTTACTGGCAGCTTTGGCAGGCCCTGCGTAGCCCGATTTAGCACGTTTATCGCTTGCATTGCTTAATAAAAAAGATTTAAACCTAAAAGTAGAGTGCGGATGATAGCGAAAGGGGTTCGCTGGTGAAACTTTGGTCTCATTTCCCAATACGGGTGACACTGAAGAAGTAACAGGTTCTCCTGAGCTTGAATGAAGAGTAAACAGGGGTTTTACTCGCAGTAGAAGAAGAGTAATTCTGAAACTCAAGAATACGTTGAAAATCTATCCTTTTGTTTAGTGGAACAGACAGAGTAGCAAATGTTTTTATGTTGTTATTAACGAAGAATTTAATGAAAAGTATTAAGAAATAAGTTATCGTATTACCTTGTGAAGGGAGGGTCAGTCGCCGGAGTTATACTGACGTCACAGAGAGCCGCGCTGGGATTGGTTGAAACAGCGGGCGCGAGACAGAAGCAGATTGTAAAGGAGGGGTCAGTAGTGAGGAGTAATACTGACGTCACAAAAGGCCACGCTGGTATTGGTCAGAACACGAGCGTGAGCCTGAGTCTGATTGGTTAATAGATAAAAGCAGCGCTAGGATTGGTCGAAAAAGAATTGTATGTTGAGTCCTGATTTGACTGCGGGTGTGAGTCATGCTGACATAGGACGTGACGTAGGTAATAGAGCTAGAAGATATACGGAAGACTCTTTCCTATTTCGACCCTCTGAAATGTTCGGAAGACCAAAGAAAATGACATTAATGAAGAAAATTAAAAATGTCTTTAAAAAGACAAGCCTGTAATGACTAGAGAGGGAATTCCTATTCCGCCACCCAAAACACCTGCTTCCTTTATGATGATGGAGAAAGGATATCACACGTGTGTATGGTTGGAGAATTGGGTGGAATATACTAAAGGTGATGGTGTTTTGGCTTTTCCGGAGCATGGTACTTTTAATTTAAAGATACTTCAGAATTTGAGAGATAGAATGAATATGTTAGAACCAAATCCTAGAATGACACAGTATGAAGCTTTGGAAGAATGGGAAATTGAGGCATTTGATCGTGAAAAATACAGAAGTGGTCGGAGATTTAGAGGATTTTTACCTAGATATCCGTATGAGTCAAATAGTGATCAAATGAAGCGTTGGAGAAGAGCTGTGGTGACCGAGGGTTTATATCCAGTATTAATGGCTGAAGAACAGTTAGGAGGAAAGTGTAAGGAAAAAACGAAACACATGAATACGACAGGTTATGGCGAATCAGATGATGAGCTGTTAGAGGATATTTTGATTAAAAACCCTCCACCGTACCAAGAAGCACCTAGTAAGGTTACCCCAAGTGCGCCAGTGATAGGAATGCCTCTAACCCCACAAATCTTACATGATGTATCACTTAATAGGGTGTTTCAGGTTAATGAGAGAGAGGCTTTAAATAAAACTAGAGAAGAATTAGTTCAGAAAGTAAGTCAATTGAATTTAAATGCTGAAGCTTTGACAGTACCATTGACTATTGGTCCTGTAATCCCATTATATGGAGATAAAAAGACTTGCCAGAAACCTCAAACTGTGACAATTCCGTTAACGAGTCCCAGAAGAGAAGTAATAATTACGGATGATCAGACTAGTGAAAGTGAATCAGTGATTTCATTAATGGATCTCCCGAATGTAGAACCTTTAACTGAAACCCTGAAGAGAATTATACCTGCAAATTTGAGAGAAAAGAGATCTTTGATTCCTATAGGAACTGGAAGTTCAACAGTAGTTACCCCTGAAGATATAGAGAGATGGGCAAAGGAAATAGACAATCGAAACCCACAACCAAAGATTCTAGATATCAGTAAATTGAAAGTAGAGTTGGAAGAAATGATAACTGGCAATGTGAGCATAGAAAGATTGAATGTTTATAATGATGAGGAGTTATTATTCTTATGTAAGAGTATAACTGGAAGAGCAAGAGTATTTCATGAGAAATTAACAGAAATTGCCTCAGAGATTGGAATAGATATATCGAAATCGAAACTGTTGCAGAAACCATATCGAGTGGAGTTTACTGATAAAGATTTAGAAAGTGTAAATGCTTCTGGTAAGAGACTACAAATAAAAGAATTGATGAATATATTACGAAAATGGGGAGACATTGACAAATGGAGAATCAGGTGGATAAGAAAGAAAGAGGAAGTGCAAGCGAGAGAAGCATCATCTGCATTTCCAGTGAGAGAATCAGATAAGGTTGAGAAAATGTGTCCAATGAGAGAAGTTCCTGGTGGTGGATATGTTCATGTCCCCTGGAATAGACAAGATATTTTGTCATTTCCAAATGATTTTCCCAGATTGAGAGAAAAACCAGTTGAATGGTATAAACAGGTGGAAAGATTTGTGAAGGTTTCAAAGGTTTTGTTGAAGGATCTGGATGGGTTATTTGATATTGTAGTACCTGCTGATTTATGGACAGAATGTAAGATCACAGTTGATTGGCCAAGTGAGGAGTATGCTAGAGACTCGAAGTCAGGAGCACCCTCAGAAGAGGTGATGAAGAAATATCACCAAGTAATTACTTACCTGAAAGAGAAAATCCCTCCTAAAGAAACAGATTGGGTAAAAAATAGATAGAACAACTCAAGAGCCAAATGAGTCCGTACATGCATATTATGAATGGTTACTGCAAGTGTTTAAGCAGTATAGTGGTTTTGAGAACATTGGTGATAAGGATATGGGACATTTTGTGTATCGGTTTGTGTATGGTCTGAAACCGGAGATTAGTCAGATGATTCAGCAGCACATGTTGTGCTGGCAAAGTAAGACGATCGATGAAATTTTGAAGTATGCTAAGTATTGTGGAGATGACATTGAGGCAAGGCGTAGGAAGCTAAAAGAGAAAATGATGTGGGCACAAGTAAAATTGGCAGAACAGCAGGAGAATAAAGTAAATACCCAGACTGATAATCAGATAAAAGACCAGAGTCAGAATGATCAAGCGGCGAATGGTGGTAAAGTAAGAGGACGAATGAATAGAGAGGAAGCGAAGAAGAAGTTTCCTTGTCATGCGTGCGGAAAGCTTGGACATTGGAAGAACGAGTGTAAGAATGTTCAGAATAATAATGGGCCAAACCAAAATGTAATTCCACAGATGCAGAATGAAGTACTTATGAATCAGCTGCAGCAGGTAGTTACTCCACAGTATCAGGTGCCACCAGCTCCTATGCCAAACTTTGTGAATTCTCAAAAGTACAGTGCGAACACCGGATTTCACGGAGAAAGTGGTAAGAATAACAGAGTGGTTACACAGTATTTTTTTACAGAATGATGAAGAAAATTCGAACTACATGCAATGACGGTGCCTGAGGGGGGAGGAAGAGGAGTGCGTGCTTGGCGCATCCTTGCCGGTAGATCAGACAGGTCCATTTATTGATGGGAAAGTGAAAGGTAATGATATCACTTTTCTATTGGATACTGGTGCTACCCGGTCTACTGTGAGAATAGCAGACATCCCAAACCTACCCCTCTCGGGAGAATCTATCCAAGTTGTAGGAGTGTCAAATCAACGGATTAGAACCCCAATCACAAAACCAATGGAGGTACATATCGGAAAATTTAAAGATATGCATCAGTTTGTAGTTTGCGATTCTAGTCCAGTAAATCTGTTGGGAAGAGATTTATTGTGCAAAATGAACTGCACAATCTATTGTACACCTGATGGTGTCGCTTTCCAAACCCCTGATGAAGATGTTATATACAAAATGATGCTGGCTAAGCAAGGTACAGAGGTAGAAGAGATGTTTTCATTGATAGCTGAAAGTGAATTGCCGGAAGAGTTGAAAACTACAGTGAATCCAGAAGTGTGGGATTTTACAGGAAAAGATATTGGGTTGATGTCAAATGTAGATCCAGTTAAAGTGACGGTGAAAGAAGGTGCAGTTTATCCAACCACACGACAGTACAAAATGAGTCCAGAAGTGAAAGCAGGAATTGCTCCAGAAATTGACCGAATGATTAAACAAGGCATTTTAAAAGAGATAATGGGTAGTCCTTGTAATTCGCCAATCATGGGACTCAAAAAGTCTAGTGGTAAATACAGGATAGTGCAGGACTTCAGCAGTGATCCTTTATCAGATACCCTGGAATGCAGGTTGGTTTACAGTAATTGATTTGTGCCAAGCATTCTTTTCGATTCCTTTGCACCCAGACAGCCAGTATCTCTTCGCCTTCTGGTTTGAGGATCGTATTTTGGCATGGTGCCGAGTTCCTCAAGGGTACACAGAGAGTCCCTCAATTTTCAATCAGATACTGAAAAAGTGTCTGGAGTCATTGGTTATGCCCGGGAAATCAGTTCTGGTTCAGTACATTGATGACCTATTGGTGGCATCAAAAACACAAGAAGATTGTGTCACTGACACAATTGCATTACTGAACCATTTGGCCGAAGGAGGACACAAGGTGTCTCCAGAAAAATTGCAGTTCTGTCAACAAGAAGTTAGATATTTAGGGCATAAAATAGAAAGAGGAGTTAGAAAAGTGACACCGGAAAGAATAAAAATAATCAAAGAAATGCAGCTACCTCAGACACAGAAGGAGATGAGGATGTTTCTGGGAGTGGTTGGGTACCGTAGGCAGTGGATAAATAGCTTCTCCATGCTAGCAAAACCATTGATACAATTAACTCGGAAAAGAGCGAACGATCCAATTGATTGGTATGATGAATGTTTGGAAGCCTTTGTGAAACTACGAAACTGTTTATGTGAGGCCCCTGCTTTGGGCATGCCTGATTATTCAAAAGAATTTGCGCTGTTTTGTTGTGAGAGAGAAAATTGTGCACTTTCAGTTTTAACACAGAGACATGGACTGAGCCGACGTCCAGTGGCGTATTTCTCTGCCACCTTGGATCCAGTGGCCTCAGCCTTACCTGGCTGCTTAAAAGCAGTAGCTGCTACCTGTATGAGTCTGGAGCAAAGTGAGTCAATTGTGATGGGACATTCTGTAAAGGTATACGTTCCACACTCAGTTGAGATTCTTTTGACAAGAATGCGAACACAACATCTCACTCCTAGTCGGCTGACTAAGTATGAGAGAGTGATTTTAGGAGCAGAAAATGTGACAGTGATAAGATGTACAATAATGAATCCTGCCACATTATTACCAGATCCATGTTGTGAAGAAGTGAAAGATGAGATTGATCATGATTGTCTGGATGTGACTGAATTGTGTACTAAGCCCCGCCCAGACATAAAGGAAACACCATTGAAGGAATCTGATCATGAATTGTTCGTGGATGGGTCATGTCTAAGAACAGAAGGAGGAGGATTAAGTGCTGCATATGCTGTATGTAAAATAACAGGAGTAGTTGAAGCATCCTGTTTACCGGGAGTCAAGTCTGCACAAGTAGCCGAATTGGTGGCCTTAACAAAAGCATGCAAAAAAGGGAAAAATTGGAGAATAACCATATTTACTGACAGTCAATATGGTTTCGGGGTTGTGCATGATTTTGGCCAACTCTGGATGCAGAGGGGATTTCTGACTTCTTCAGGGTCTCCTATCAGAAATAGTAAAAATGTAAAGGATTTGTTGGAAGCATTACAATTGCCAAAAGAAGTAGCAGTTGTCAAATGCACTGCACATCAGTCAGGAAATGACTATGTGGCGGCCGGTAATAGATATGCCGACCAAATTGCTCGATACTGTGCAAGAAATACAATGTCAATCAACAAAAATATTGAAACGGGTGAAACCAGCTGCCAATTTATGTTTTTCTCAGTTCCAGAAACATGGGATGAGGTCAGACAGTTAGAAGAAGAAGTTGAGGAAAAAGAAAAGGAGATTTGGATAAAATCAAGTTGTATAAAAAGGACAGAAGATGAAGTGTGGGTGTACTTAGATGGCAGACCAGTCATGCCAGATTGTCTACTCTCAAATAATGGCAAGAGTATACCGTGGGACAACACACATTGGCAGGGATTCAATGATCAGATTATTCAGACAAAGTTGGTACAATCCAAAGTTTAGGGTAGTCGCAGAGAGCCTTTGCCAAAGATGCTTAATCTGTCAGCAACAGAACCCAGGCATGAAGACAGTGGTTAGTTGGGGAAAGATTAGAAAGGCAGAAGGACCCTTCACCAGACTGCAGTTAGACTTTATTGAGTTGCCTCCTTGCAATGGATTGAAGTATGTACTTGTCATAGTGTGCCTGTTCTCAAGATGGGTAGAGGCATACCCCACTAGAAGAAATGACAGTCTCACAGTTGCTAAACTACTATTGAGGGAGTTGATACCTCGTTTCGGTTTTTCAGTCACTTTGGAATCAGATAGAGGACCTAATTTTAATAATGAGATAATTCGATTAATCTGTGCTGCATTTAACATTGAACAAAAACTGCACTGTGCTTATCGTCCAGAGGCTTCTGGAATAGTTGAACAGCTTAACGGCACAATCAAATCAAGATTAGGGAAAGTGTGCGCATCCACAATGCTGAAATGGCCAGATGCATTGCCTCTTGTACTAATGGGTCTCAGAAGTATTCCTGACAGAAAAACGGGATTGAGTCCACATGAGGTACTCTTGGGAAGGGCAATGAGACAAGCATTTATTCCTGGAAATAAATTGATGAATATAACTGATGATCTGGTATTGGACTATTGCAAAGGATTGGCTGAAGTGGTGCGTTCTGTCTCTCATCAGGTTGGAGAAGACGCAGTTGAAAGACAACCAGACCAAGCGCATGATTTGAATCCTGGAGACTGGGTGTTAGTGAAGAAACACGCAAGGAAGTCGTGTCTAGCACCCAGGTGGGATAAACCACGTCAAGTCATACTAGTCACTACCACAGCAGTGAAGTGTGCAGGTTTACCCAATTGGATTCATGCTAGTCATACCAGAAGAGTTCCGAGCCCATCTGAACAACAAGAACAGCCACTGACTGAACAAGCTGAGAAGTCAGAAGTTGAAAGTTGTGAAGCAGAAGAATCTAGAGTAATAGATTCTGAAAGACAATTATATGACAAACAGCCAAGTACAAGTCAGGAAGAATGGATACCAGTGATTGAAATATCTGATGCTGTTGTCAAAACAAGACGAACAACTGAATTAAAGAGACAGAAAGATAGAGAGGAAAAGTCAGGGAAAGAAGAACACACTCAGGTAAAAATAGACAAAGCCATTCAGAAACCTGAGCAGGGTAAGACAGATTTAGAAGAACAAGTTCAGGTAGAAGAAGAACAAACTATAATAAGACCTGAGCAGGTGCAGGTAGAAGAAGATCCGAATACAGGAAATACAGAACAAAGACAATCAGGAAAAGAAGAAGAATAAGAACAGATTGTGCCCAGATTAAGTGAAAATAAAAGAACTTTAGAAGGAGACGGAGAAGGTGAAAGTGCAGTTCAGGTCAAGAGAGTCAGAAAAGGAGACAATTGGCCAGAAGGAGTGAAAAGACTAAGATATCATCTAAGAAAATCAGAAAAGAAACCAGAGCAAGTAAATGAAGTTACGAGTCAGACGCAATCTAAACAAACCTTAGTAAAACTTACGCGAAGAAGCCCAAGATCGAGAATTCTGAACAGAAAATACAGGACCCCTGAATGGACCTATGTTATACTAGAAGAATTTAAAAACTTAGATTTATGTGAAGAATCAGAAAGAGTTCATGTTGCACAGATTGATGAAAGCAAATTAAGACCTCCTTAAAATAAAAGACTGGATTTTAAGAAAATTTAGACAAAGAAAGAAAAAGAGAGAAGAAATTTTCTCTGATTAAAATGGCAGGAGTTGAAGACACTGAAAGACCAAAACGAAGTTTTAAAAGAAAATGCTTAAGATTTTGCTTATGTAGTATTTTATTAGTAGTATTAGTATGGTTATTCCTAACAATAGGAGTACCTTTGTTAATGGGAACAAGTAACAAGAATAGTACAATTACTAATGAGAAAGTAGATAGAATAAAGGGAACTAAAATAGAAATAGGGGTAGAAGATGAGATAAACTATCATAATGAATCAGACAATGATTCGTCTTTAAATGTGTTTACTAAATTGTTATTTCAGTATGTTAATACGATGGAGATTAATAATTGTTATGTTTGTATGAGGTTACCCTCATCAGTGTCGGAAGGGGTGACTTATCACCATATACCTCTAACATATGGTGTATCATGTAGTGTTTTATCAAGTTTATTTTACGTAACAGGGAAACTTCAGTATTTTTATTCAAACTTTGATGTAGTGTTTTCAGAATTGCCTATTAGAAAGAATATGAATCCAGTAGTTAGTAGTAAAAATGCACAGTTCATGGGTGAATTCTTCTTAACAATGAGTTCAATAGATATAGCACAAGCACACAAGGATAACCTAACATGTATATTACGTGAAGAAGAAAAAGAGTTTTTGAATTTAGTAGAAGAAAGGAGACAGGATTTAACAATGAAGGCTGCTGAACAGAAATCCCATGTACCTCCATGGGCTGAGAAAGAGGGAATTTATGCAAAAGGCAAAGCTCATGCTGCGATGTCCCTAGACTTTGTGAAAAGGGGAAAATTCTGCCTCCATAGGTTAAAGACAGATTATAATAACAATTTCATTAGTTCCAGTGAATGTGAACACAACTTCCTAATTTTAGGAGGGTGGGGACTAAAAGGGGGAACTGATCCTGTGTTTCCAGGAGTTTATTATGTTTGTGGGAATAATGCTTATTATAGGTTACCTGCAAGATGGTATGGGAGCTGTTATTTTGGAATAGTTTTTCCAAAGATCTACGATGTAGACAGAATCAATGGAATCAATGAAAATTCTAATGGACTAACACGGAGAAGAAGAGCTAGTTTTTCTGAAATAGTAGGTGATATATTCAGTGCATTAATGCCCTCAGTTGGAGTCATTCTAAATTCACGTAAAATTTGCAAATTGTCAACCATAGTTGACCGTCTTTCTACAGATACTGCCGGAGGATTCTTAATGATTAATACAGAAATGGTTGCAATAAGGTCTATGGTTTTACAAAATCGTCTTGCTCCTGACATTTTATTGGCAAAAGAGGGCGGAGTCTGTGGTTTATTGAAAATTCAACATTGCTGCACTTATATTCCGGACAAAAGTAAGGAAATTAAAGGGTATATTAGAAATATTACAAGAATGCATAATGACTTGACCCAACTGGAGGTTGACAGTGTATGGGGAAGATTAACAAAAAGTACAACATCAATAGGGAATTGGTTTACTAATTTTGGAAAAAGTTTTCTAGGTCAAAAGATCTTACCAGTAATTGTGATAATAACAATAGTAATGACAGTAATGATCACATGTAAATGTTGCAGAAGCAAAGGAAAGAGAAGAATACATTTAGAAAGAGAAGGGAGAGGAAAGAAACAAAAGAGGGAATATGAAGAAATTCAGTTAGAGGAAATGAAAGGAAAGCTATACAAAAAGATGAAAGACTTAGAAGGGAAAGAAGTAACTGATGAAATGAGGAGAGAAAAAGGAGAAAACTGAGATGTGCTAAAGTTGGCATCTGGGAAGGGATGGGTAATTTTGTGATGGCTCAAAATGCCATCAGAGAGGGGATTGATGGAGCAAGGTCTCGTAAGAAAGAGACTAGCTCGGAGGCAATCCGCTCATTTAACTCATTAACAAGTTATTAAACGTGTTTTATGAATAACTAATACGCACCACATGAACTCGCGGGTTAGTGAAGCTTGCTTATGTGTGTATTAATGCGGATAACAATGAAAACGGACTAATACCGCTTTAAACGGGGAAACTGTTGTGCGCATGCGTCAACTGCATCTACGCAATATGATGAGGTAACGCTTGGAGGGAAATTCTAGCGCATGAGCAGAAGACACTAAAATGGAGTCTTGAAGACTAGCGTGCATGGCATCTGCTTAGCTGAAACTAAAACAAGCTATTTTACTAATGCGGGAAAAGTATTAATAAGAAAAGGGGAATAGAGTAGAGGTGGGAGGTATACAGTGTGACCATTTATTTGTGAAATTAATATTTGTCTTTCTGAACTTTATCATTAGTGCACATTTGGGCCTCTCACCCATAACTGAATTAAGCAGAGTGATGAAGCGACTGCGCATGTCCACTGAAAGTTAACCCGGAATGATGACATGGAGGTTGAACAGAGGCCAAGGTCGCAAATGATGTGCCCTGGGAATGGAGGGTGAAGAGTTCAGTGAAGAAGACTCTTATTCATAAACTAATAAAATTGTTTCAAGTGAAATGTGGATATGTATGGGAACTTAAGACATGAATAAAATTAAGGGGATGGGTTTGCGAACAATAGTTTAACTGATTTTGATGACATGTAAGCATGGTGTGATGGAGCTTCCCTCCTTGCCTGACCAATCATATTTCGTATTTTTATGATATTGAAACTTTAGTGGGTGGAACATGAAGAAACGAAGGTATAACTAAGGTAGCTTTAGTTAGTTAGTTAGAGGAAGGAGACGCAGATGCTGTGAGTCGGAGATGCTGTTGCTGGGAGGGATGCTGTGAGATGCTGATGAAGAATCGAATGCAGAACCTGAAGCAGAACTTTCTATCCTAACTTAATTGGGTTAGATCAGAAGATCGCAGAAGAATCTCGAGGAGGAAGAGAGTGTCAGAGAGGGGTGCGGCGCAATCATCGGTATTCTAGAGAGGTCAACTATCCTGTCCTGAATCCTGTCCTGAAGTCTTTGTCTCCTGACCTATCCTGGGTGACCCTTTCCAGCCCTTTGGCCATGGGGTTGGTCTTTCACACCATTCTTGGTAACTATAATTTCACGTTATTTGCAAATGTTCTTTTCTCTCTGTCCTCTCCCTTTCTGAGCATTAATTATTGTATGAGTCCGAAGTATATGATTGATGTTTAATCAATTGAATTTCTCTCCTAAGAATGATGGTGACTGCACTGTATTTTTGAAATGGTTCACATGCATTTAATTTAGATAAAGACTTAAACCTTCCTGAGTCTGTGATTATTTATTTCAAACAAAAGAATAGTTCAGGGTTATGTTAATTATCACCATCAACTAGTTCAACTAATGGTCCATCGACCAGAGGAAAGAACTTTTGATCAGTGAAAGGTTAGTTAGGAAAATTAAATAACTAATCCTGAATATTGTGAAGTATAAATATAAAACTTTGACCACTCCAGCGGTATACTCAATGTGTGTGTTTTATGGGCCCAGGTGAGTATATGATAGTGGAGTATCTGTTGATGGTATCCCGCTGGATCACCTGCTCAAGGAGAGAAACTTGGTGGCAGATCGGCACTCCCATTTTCTCAGAGATTTCAACGATTGGAGACTCCACCCGAAGATTATCTTCATTCTCACTCGCAGGTGGGGCCCTTGTTCGGTGGTTCTTTTCACCTCCCTTTTCAATCTGCAGATTCCCCTCTTTTTCAGTTGGAGGCCAGATCCAGAGGCAACAGCGACAGATGCATTCTTACAGGACTGGTCTCTCCATCTAAGGTATGTATTTCCCCTGTTCAACATGATCCCCAGAGTCCTGTCTCAGGTGCGTCATCAGAAATCGGAGATCGTTCCAGTGACTTCACTCTGGAGGGCGCAGCCGTTGTTCCCTAAGGCTCTGCAGTTGTCGTGCGACACTCCTCTCTTGATTCCGGCTCACCAGAACCTGTTGCTGGACCCAGTGGTACAGCCGCATCTGCTGACCCTCTTGGGAAACTCCAATTGGTAACCTGGAGGGTTTCTGGTGTAGATGGCAAGTGCCAGGCATTTCTCCACAGGCTTCCTTCTACATCAACCAGGCATTGGCTTCAGGTACCCACAAGCGTTATGCTTTGGCATGGCGACAATAGGTTCATTAGTGTGACGAACGGAATGCCGATCCCACTGGGGCAATAGTCAGCATGGTAATTAACTTAATTTTTTTTCTTCTTTGGCAGCTTCTGGCCTGGCTTATAGGTCCATTAACAATTATAGATCTGCCATATCTGCGGGTCATCTCTCCATTGCGGGGAAACCTGTTGGAGAACATCTAGTGGTGTGTAAGCTCATGAGAGACATTCGCTTGAGTAATCCCCCTCAAGCCAAATAGTCTTTGCTTTGGGATGTTAATGTGGTCTTAAGTTTTTGCAGAGATGGCCAGAGAGGAAGTGCCTTTCCTACAAGCAGCTGTCTGCCAAGCTTACTATGCTACTTTGTTTAATATCTTGTAAGAGAGTATCTGATATCTGTGCTTTGGATCTCTTGGGCAGAGTTTTCTCCCCTGACGGGGTTTCCTTTTCCCTTTTTAGACAAACTAAGTGTAATACTAGGACCGTGTCTTACCCAGCATTCATTAATAACACAAAATTGTGTGTGGTGCAATGTCTTAAAACTTATGAGGCTGCCACCAGTGAGTTTCAGGTAGACCTGGGCATACAAGTGCTCATCGCTTTGCAGAAGCATTTCAAACCCGTGGCGGCTGGCACGTTGGCAAGGTGGATACGTTGGTTGTTATCCTAAGCCGATATTGATGTTTCAGATTTCGGTGCACACTCAGCCCATGGGGCTATGGCCTCCAAGTACTTTGCTTTGGGTTCACGTTTAGTAGATATTTTGAAGGCAGCGGATTGGTCCTCTGAGTCAACCTTCAAGTCGTTTTATTAAAAGCCGATTGTGGATGTTGCTTCAGTGGTGGCGGCACAGCTTTGAACAACCATAATTGCAGCCTCCGGTCCTGACATAGAATAAAAAATGTTCTAGCTTACGAGATAAAAATTTTCAATTCTATTAAGGACACGGAGGCGAGGATTATCCCAGCCTGATGTTTTGTGTATTACGCATATACGTAAGGTCTAAGTATAGCGCTTCTGTTATAATATTGTTGATTTTGGGTTTCCCGCCCTTTATGTGATGTTTATCCTTATGTGTTTTCTTCTGTTCCTATGCCTGCAAGTTCCTTCTGTGGTATTGACATTATAACTTAATTTTTTGGTTCACAGGAAATGACCAGAAACAAACTTGAGGTGGACTGATGCACACAAGTCATCTCTTGAGCAGGAGTTCCTGTAATTGTGAAAACTGCCTCATTCCTCATCGCAAGTTTCGGAAACCGCCTTGGGGGTGCTGTTTCACTGCCTCTCCAGTTGAGAGGGTTGGAGGATATTCCTCCTGTTTTGGACATGGTTTTAGTTCCAGGATGTTTGTTTCAATTACAAAGAAAGAGGATTCTAAAATGGAGGTGCCTGTTCTTAAAGGACTGGGTGATCGGGGCTTGGAGCATGTGACTACTTATGGACTAGAGGTTCATGGGATATGTAGCTTTTTCATTTATAGTGTTTTAATTGGCTTCTGTTAATTTATGTAGTTAAGAGAGAGGAGCATAATCCTTGCCAATGAGTCCTTAGTAGAATTGAAAATTCTTATTGCATAAGCTAGACATTTTTTATTGTAACTTATGAACTGCACAGTAACAAATGATCTCTGTGACAAAAGCAGTAACCAACTGAGCTATGCACATAAAATACTGTTCTGTAATCTGCAAAATACATGCTCTTTACAACAGGCATATTAATCCTCTGCGCTGCCTTAGATGAGTCAAAACTGCCACTAGATAAAACTCGGATCTATCTCCAGCAGGTATATTAATCACCAGATTTATCTTGGCACTTTTATTGTTGCCTGAAAACTGGTGAATATACAAGGAACTCTGCAGTACTTTTAAAACTGGTGCACTGCTACACCACGGCCCCCAGTCACAAAAGCGGCCCTCACCCTTCCAGCCTCCTGGAAAAATGTCGACGCCCGGTCCGGCCAGTTCGGCCTTGGTTGACTGCTCTGACCATAATGCCACATCGTGGGTTGAGGGAGGCAAACAGAAGCCACATGAAAGCTGGGCTCATTATGGGCTCAAGGACCTCGAGCTGAGCCAGAAAAAGCCTCAGGCTTGAGCCTAGCTCTAGCTTTCAGTGGCTCGCCCTTGGAATATAATAACAGTAAACATATTCTGTTTAATTTAATTGGTTAGAAATCAACCGCATTTTTAGACAGCTTTTGCATTTTAAGATTGCTTATGAAATTAATGTCCCTGCTACGGAAATTTTGGTGTCTGAGTTGTGAACTAGGAAGATAGTTCAGGTGGTTTACACTTGCTGGTGTGGGGATTCTTGTAACTCAGTCTTCAAGTGTAATCATTAAATGACTCGCTTTCTAATGTACATCTCATTTTTATATGTATTTGTATCTTACCTTGGTGATGAAATTGTGTTTTTAGTCTATATTTATGCAAACTGTATAGTTTTCCTTTTATGTGCTTTTATGGTCTATATTTGACCAAATAAAGATGTATTGAATCGAATCAGATCATTAAATAACCCATGCCTTTGGTCATGTGGGCCTTTGTTCGTCGACAAGGAGAATTGAGAAGGGGCAATCATTTGCATCAATTACCATGAACAGTGAAGTTCAATAATCAATAAAAAGAGTTGGTGTGAGTTAAAGGCTTATATTTTTTATTTATTCAAATGTATTTATTTATTCAGCAAGTATTGATATCTAGTCATCATCAATTACAGATTCAAATAATTCATTATTTCAAAACAAGGTAAAAAACAAAATTAGTAAGGATTGCAAATAAATATAGAGAAAATACATCAAGTGTTAACCTAGGCAATTTCTTCAGTATGCAAGAAAAGTTGTCAGTTCAGAAACCCAAATGAAGAGTTCTGATGAGAGAAGGAAACTGTATAAGTATGAAGCCTTGAACTTTACCAATAGAAAATTTGTAAAGCTAGAAATTATTGTCAGCTAGAAGTTACCCAGTCTCTGGGAGAGAAAAGGAAGGGCTCAGATGGGGTCTCTCCTGAAAGAATTCTACTTTGCTCTAGGAACACACATTAATATAAATCTGCTAAAACATAATTGCAACAATTGACACATTCCCGGTATCCAGCGTCTAATCAATTCTCAGGAATCTCTGGGAGCAGGTAAACTCCCTAGTTTCTTACATCTTCACAATAGACTACAGAATCACGTTCTTGAAACGATACATCATCCACATATTGCGTTTTAGAGAGTTCTTTCCACAAGTCACATTTCCTGCCATCTCCTCTCTTCCCAGTGAGAACCTAACTTTCAGCTGTCTAATACATAGCAGGTAACAGCAGGCTTCTGGAAAGTTACAGCATCTGCAGTGGTAGGGAAAATATCTTGTGCAAGACAACAGTTTATTGCAAAAACAGGCCTTTTAACCCTTACGTATGCAATCAGCACTAATATGGCATCAGTAGTCAGGCTAACTTCAGTCAGTACATTATGTTACTTCATTTGTGCTTACAATGCCTATGTATAATTACCGTCTTCAAAAAATTGCAATTTATTATACGTGTGTTATTCAGTATAAAAGTTGCACTTTTTAGTTACATTCGTTAAATTTGCAAAATGGGGAAATTTGTTCAATCACTTGCTGGACCTATCTGTGTAATATCTTGTCATTGGTGTGACTCAATAAATAGTTAATGGTTTATGGGGCTGTTTCAGAGAATTTCACATAACGTATATGTTGTTTTTTTACGTTTCACCCAGGTTTGTCCTAGGATGGTTCTGCAAACTGAGACAGTGCATCCTTTCTACCCTTTACTCTCAGCGTTGCCGGGATGAGCAGTCAAAAGCTTCTCAGAGAGAAAGTGTGAGGGAAAGAGCTCAGAACTTAACAGTCAACAAACAGTCACAATAGCCTATTACTCCTACATCCCTCATCCCAGTCATTATTAGTGAGGTGTCTGTCACCTCAAATCAGAAAACAAATCTGTAGGTTCCAAGGAAAGCAGCTAGACCCACCCATCCCACATGGGTACCTATAGAAGAAGCTTCCTTCTGTTTTGTTTCCTGTCACTGGGGCAAGGATTGCGGGAGATTTCTGCTAGGCTTAGACCACCATGACTGGTTGTTACCTTCCTTGGGAGTGAGCACCCCTCTGATGTGCAATGATGATGAAGCTGGTGCAGGAGGCTTTATCTTGCAGCCAAGACTTCTTCCTCTTGTGGTTTTGCATGAAAGTCAGCAGCGGCTACGATTCCCTTTAGCATGCTGGTAGCAGCCTACGGAGGGGAAAGTGTCTAGGGCCACACATGCTCTTTGCTTTTGGTTTGGGCATGTGCAGTTTGTCCCATTTTATATGCGCATGTTTGCATTTCTTTTTTGACGTGCTTGCAGTAGCAGACATCAGGGGGTATACAGTTGAAATGCATGTAAACGTTCTTGAGTAAATTGCGGCTCCTGTTTTGTGTGTTTCCTGCTTGTGGTGTGCTGGTTCTTTGGCATTTTGGGGACATGCAGAAGCATTCCATTGAAAGAAGGCATGTGTCCCCTTCTCCTTCTTCGGGCTCTTCACATTCTCCGGACCAGTCTCCCTCTCCTCAGTGTAGTAGGTCTGGGAAAGAAGAAGAAGAGCAGAGAATCTGTAGGATTGTGCTGCAGATTCTTTCCTCCCTAAAAGGGAGGAAGCTTTTAATAAGCAGAAGATGGTAGTGCCTTCGGATTTTGGAGAATCAGACAGTGGTGAGGAACTGCCAGACTATGCTGATCAGAAGGGTAAATATATTTCCTAGGATGTTTTGCCAGATCTTTTGGCCCACATTAGAGATAACTTGAGTTTTCCTTTACTTGAGACGTCGGGAACCTCTGATGATACTGATAGAGTGTGGATGTTATCTTGCATCCATCTTTACCAATTCCTACCTAAGAAACCGATTTACAACACTTATTTAATGGATGAGACAAAACAATGATATGTTTACCTACTGAGAGAAATTACATCTGCAAAGTCATGTTTCAGATACTGTATCGTAAAAGTATGCAGAATGTTAGAATAATGATTATATGGCAAGGAATTTTAATCAATGCCGGGTTGCATTTTATTTTTTAAAACTGTTACCCGACCCCTTGGTATGCTTTTCGGTAGCTACGTTTCTATTGGCCTGCATGAGAAAAAGGAAGAGGGGGGTTGTCAGAACCCTTGGGCTGGTCACTTGCTAACTCCTTTGCACTTTATATGGGGCTGATTAGGAAACTAGAGTTTTAAAAGGTGGAAATAGTTCGATGTAGTACGGGTTTCTCCTTTTTACCTTTAGACGAAATATGAATTATTTATTTGTTTTGATTGACTGAATTCTCATCATGTATTTATTCTGTGCTCTTATGATCGTTTTTTAATTGATCGAATAAAGAAAATTGAGTTGAATTGAATTGATTATATGGCAACGAAAAGTTATGTTAAGAAATGACAATTTCATGCAAAAGCATTAACGTGTTTATGAGAAAAGATGAAAACAAACAGTAACCTAGAGAGTTTATAATGACAATATTTTAACGTGCATTAAAATGAATGTATTTCATTTAACTGAAATTTAAAATGCGTATTGACATTAATGAAGTGTAGAGAATGCATTCAACAGAGAACTGACATAGACTCGTAGAGGTTTTTCTGTAACGTATATAAAGAATATATGCATTGAAAACTAACCTGCTGAAATAAACTCACATGATAACGTATAAAAATAATACTGATATGCCACTTGAAAGAAGAAAAAGTTTAGTAGTGCTTAATACTGTCTTGTATTTCATGAGAGAAATGTTTTTGAATTAACAAGAAAAGCTAAAGCATTTAGAAATGTGTGATATTTAATATTAATATTGTCGTGATTCAGCTGTTTTCCATTTAGGCCTCAAAAGCTTCTTTCCTTAGCTAATGTTAAATTATGTGAAAGCTGTCACCCAAGTCCTATGAGAACTTTCTGTAAAGTTTCCACTTGTGTTCTAGTCAATCAATGGACTCACTTCTTACTTGTAGCACACTTGATAGAAGTTTGCACATATTGTGTTACATCCCAGAGAAATGTGCCTGGCAATGGACTGACCACAGATGAGTAAAAGTACCTCCTACTTCCGAGGATGTTACAAGGCACTAACCAAATGGAATATAATGATCTTAAGGAAAAACATGAGAAAAGGATTGTATAACGAACGACCAACAAATTCCCATGGACTGATGGAATTGATACTTTAAGGGGTGTAAACCTGGAAAAATATCGGAGAATAATTGCCCAAATTAAGGAGGAGTCACGAGCTGGCTATTCTGACCTTTTTGCATTCCCTGACTAGCATGCTGTCGGTTGGTTCATTGATCCACTTATGTTTGCTTTGTCTTAAGTTTTCTTTCTCCCTTGGCCCTTTCCACTCGTTCTGGGTGGAGTAGACTCTAACGAACGGAACCCTAAGCGAACTGTGACTTAATCCTGTGCTATTGCCGGCTGGCAAATGTGCGCAGGGAATAACCTTTCGGAAAGAAAGGTTAACTGACTGCTGCTGTGGCAATCGGTGCTGCAGAACAGATACAAACTGATTTACCTGAGGACAGGACCCGAAACGAACTACATTGATTTGGTTTGTATGAGCATCAACTGAACCTGTAATTTCATGCTAAGTAGGTTAAGTCTTTCTTGGATGAGGAAGACTGAAATGTGCTGTGTGGTTTACTTTGCATTAACAATTTGTTAATAAATCTGATCCCTAAATGTATTTTTGCCCTTACCATATTCTTGAGGCATTAGATAAATGTTTTTGCAAAATTATCTCTACCGATTCTGTCTCATTCTTCTGGTGATTTTCTTTGTCTCAAGGAATCTATATTCATGGCTGGTGAAAGTGTTGAGCTAGGTTGTACATTTAGGTTGTGTTAACAGTTATGTATTCCAGGTCCTCATAGGATAATTATTCATTCCCCGAGTATTTTATTCCTTACAGCTCAATGCAAGATCCATTGGAGGACGTAAGAAATGGTAATGGTAGTTGTTTTTAGAGGTCACTAGGGATCTTGATCGAAGTAATGATATGTTAAGAAATGGGCCTAGAAATTTGAATCAAACTTGTGATATAGAACATTTTCTGAGAAAAAAGCTGCAACAATACCCTGCTTAGACGATTTAAAAGACCTCCTGGTGTGGGTTTACCCATTCACCAGTTCTTCTTAGATGCAGTCAAGCAAGAGTGGAAGGATCCAGATAAAATGATTCTTCCAAGATTAATGGCATAGCTTTATATTTTTGGGAAAATATGAATACAGTATTGCTGTATAGCGTTCATGTGGATTCTGTGGTGGCTAGCTTGGTGGGTTGCTCTTCAATTGCAAAGGAGAACATTTTGAGAGACCCAGCAAATAAAAAGGTGGATTCTGCCCAAGAGAAATTCTTCACAGGATCCCTTGTTGGCTTGAGAGCTGGAATCTATGGAGCTTACACTGTGCAGTCACTGATTTTGGATTTTCAGGCCCTTTTTAGGTCTCGGCGAGACAACTCATGTACTGTCTTGAAGAGACATGTAGTATATAGGTTGTGGGCTTCTGGCCACCCATAGGCTTCCTATTTGCTGGCTCCATTGTCGCTCTCCCATTCTTTCTCCCCATTTGTCCATAGTATGCATGCGCCTTTCCTCAACCTGTGTTTTGCCCTCTCCAACAGCATTTACCAATTACTACTATCCATCCACAGCTCCCATTTTAGCAACTGTTTTGGGAACTACTTTTCAAATAGATTTTGAGCACTTCACACGAGCGCTCGTGCTTTCACTCACTCCGAGCTCCGTTTCTGGAAACAGGCCTGTAAATCTTGTTCTTATCTTGTCCATTTTGCTGTGCATTCAAAGACCTAAGTCAAATGTCCCCAACTCCCTACTGCTTTGCTGCTTGCTTTTATTTTATTAGCTAGCTAGAACTCCATATGAGCGCAGCTGCAAGCCATCTTCTTTCCTCCCCGGTGCTCGGGGTGCATGGCTGCTTAGTTTACATTCTTTAAGCAGCCTGGAAATCTCCTCCCCCTATTTTCTCCACTGACTTTGGTTTTAACTAAGCTATTGGGTTTAGCATGAGCACTTTTTGAGCTGGAAACTATGTTGTTGATGTTGTGGCTGAGTTGTTTTTTCCGCAGCTGAAGGGGGTTGTTAGCACAGGAGAGGAATACTTGAGCTTGAAAACACCTGCCCTGCAAGAAGGTGTCTCTGGCGACATGGGAAGGCTCTCCATTCACACAGCTGTCCCCCCGCCCTTAGATTTCAAGCACACAAACGATTAGGGCGAAATTAGCCTCGATCGTCTGAGAAACAAACACTCAGGGGCCGATTCCGATCTCGGCCGGTAGGGCTCCGAATCGGATTCGGCATAACCGGATCCGATTCGGAGCCCTATTTCCCGACCGATTCGTACGCGCGTCCGGACGAGCGAGTACGATGCGAAATCGCCGACCGACTCGTTCAAGCGCCCCAACCGCTCCGACCGACTCTGCTCCGGGTCGAACCGCACCGACCGACTCGCTCGGACACGACTCGCACCGCGCAATGGAGACGTTCCCCGGCCGGGTAAGTACGATGCGCGCCGCGAGCAGTCCGACCGACATGCGCCGCCCGGCTCGAAAGAGCAGTCGGAGACGTCAGTCAGTCAGTCAAATCAACTTTATTCGGCTGGTTAGAGCCATAAAAGTACAACATAAAACATCTGTAAACATAAAACATCGTATAAACATTATTTAAATCCATTAAAAATCCGTATCTTTGTGTATTTAAAATCCATTAAAACATCATACAGAGGGTAATAAAAACCAACCTCAATTATGACTATCAGATAACTTTAGACTATAATCCGCATAGACATACTATCAGTCTTGTTCAGAAGGATTAACTCTACTTCATCCTATTCCTGTATCTAATTGCGCCAGTTAAAAAACTGGCTACCCCCAAGCAAATTACAGGTGAACTTAACATTTGCAAGTAGACCAAAGCTGGCCTTACTTGCACAAAATTTTGATCCCTTAGCAGCGGGAGGATGTACTTTCTGCGTAGGTGATCATAATGGGAGCAAAAGAACAATATGTGTAGAGTATCTTGCTCTGAGAAGTTGTCACATGTGCACCTATTTGATGAATTTGGTTTAAAATAACCTTTCGGAAAGGCCAGTAGCCAGGGTACCATATTTAAACGAAATTTTGTTAAAACAAAGAGATGATGAGCTTTGTTTATATAAGTCAAATATGGTTGCATCTGCTGTCCCAGGCTCAGTGTGACATACTTTCTCACCGAGGGCTTAATTAGTTCCTTTTTCTTCCCTTAAACATTGACATCTGTCTAAAAACCTCAGCTTAACTGCTCTAACGGCGGACTTAGCCAGAGGGGTAGGGAGCGTAAACAATTCGGGGCAGCCTAACTTCTCCGTCTGATCTTTAATATATTTAAGCCATGGAATGTTTAGTGCCTTATCCAGCACCAAGCAGTCCTGAATTATTAATTGACTTAAGTTTGGGGTTGTTTGAGCCCAAATTCTCATCCAGCGGAGAATTGGGGCAACCGCAATCAGGTCTGAGATGTAACCCACTCCCATCTCCTCATGTACGTTAAAAATTGGTGTGGATGCAGGGACAGAAAGCAGTTTACGCATAAAATTATTTTCTGCCACTTGTATTTCTGTCGCGTCCTTATAGCCCCAAATGTCACTACCATAGGTGGTCATGGGGATGCACTTGGCGTTATAAATCTTTAAAATCGCAGGGAGCGGCTTAGAACCTATTCTTTTTGCAAAGTCTAATGTTGCCCCTGCCGCTCTAACTAAAGCATTCATTTTAAGGGTGCGTTGTGCACACCATGAGCGTTGATCATCAAAGAGCACCCCAAGATATGGGAAAGTGGACACCTTAGTTAGCTCCGTCCCCTTACAGTAAAATTTTGCTTTTGCTGCCTTCCTCGTTCCTATTGTCATTGCATGTGATTTTTTAAAATTCGTAATTAGATCCAAAGAATCCATAAAATCTATAAAACAATTTAATAACAATTGCAGCCCTCTTGCGGTTCTAGATATTAAAACCGCGTCGTCAGCATATAAAAGTGCCGGGATCATTTTTACGCCTGCTCTAGGTATATCTTTACAGCAATTTGTCAACGAGTGCCCTAATTTGTTAATATAAAGAGTAAATAACAGAGGGGCCAGTATACATCCCTGGCGCACCCCTCTTTTGACCGCCCAGGAATCAGTCAGACTGCCGTCTTCATTAAAACGGACTGCCGCCGTGGTGTTATCATGAGCAGTCACCAGAAAGCTTATCAAATCAGCGTCTAGCCCCATTTCTTGAAGGACCAGCCATAACTTGGACCTATTAACTAGATCAAAGGCCGAGGAGAGGTCCATAAAGGCCAAGTGCAAATTCCCCCCCCTGGCGACGGTATACTTTCCTATCACCAGGTGGAGGTTAAGGCACTGATCCAGAGTCCCTCTCCCCGGTCTGAACCCATACTGCAGATCCGATACGATGTTGGCACTGTCAAGCCAAGCTGTTACACGCTCCAAGACCACTTTCCCCATAATTTTTGCCGAAGAGTCAAGAAGCGAAATTGGCCTGTAACATGCTGGGTCATCCTTAGAGCCTTTTTTAAAAATAGGGATGATCACCGCCTTTGCCCATGACAATGGGAAGCCAAACTTGCAGGCTGCATTGAATACATAGGTTAAAATCGTAGCCCAAAGTTTGGGATCTGCCTTGTAAAGGTCAGCCGGTACACCGTCGGGACCAGGTGCTTTTCCTCCTAATGTCGAGGTAATAGCTTTATGGACCTCATCTGGAGACGTACTTCGGGGGTCCGTGTCGGACCCCCCTGTACGCGTAGCCACGCGAGTCGCACACAGGGGGGACCCATGGGTCCCCCTACCTGTGCGTGTACGGCGCGAGTCGCTCGCCGCGTACCCGCTGTAGGGGTGCCCTTGTTCGCCTCGCACCCATTGAGGCAATGGGAGCCCCACGTACTGCGTTGTACGACCGGCTCCCATTGACTTCAATGGGAGTCCGACCGACTCGAGTCCGATAGCAGACGGACGCATCGTACTCGTTCGGTCGGGCTGACGGGTCCGATTCGGTCGGAAATCTCTCCGGGTCCGGCTCGGTTGGAGAGATTTCCGGCCCGAATCGGAATCGGCCCCTCAGTCCACAAATAGAGCAGTGCAAACTTGTTGTTTAATTGACCAGTTTATGTTCCTTCCTATATATCTCATTAACAGTATTGCCTGCGCCTATTGTCTTGACATTGCAAAACTATTTTAATACATCTGCGCCATCGATTCTAGACTGGTTGTATGATTTTCTGCAATGTTTTATGCTGAACATTTGTGCAAAATCTTTTTGAAAAGAACGTGGAAACTTGCATTTGTAATCATGTTGACTGCACTGTTTACAGCAGCAATAATGGACTCGCCCAGCGCGGAAGAAGAAGGGCGCTGAAGGAAAGGTTTTACTTAAATATCACTCTCCCTCCCTTTACCGGATCTAGGTGGGGGTGAACAGCTAGCGACAGCACGTCCCTCCTTTGAACTTTCTGATTTTAGATGCTGCTGCTGTGGTGTTTCTCATCAATGAAAGTTGGTCTGTAACTCACACCCAAGCTACATAGATCTTTGATTTTAGACTAAACAGCGCTTTTTGAATGTTTGTGCAAAATATTTGTGAAAAGAAACTGGAAACTTGCATTTTGAATCCTGTTTACTGCACTTAAAACAAATGGCAGTGCTGCGTTTTATTTTGCATGCGCATTTGGGGATTTTAAAGCTGCAAATGACCAGCTTGGTGGTCTTCATGTATTTCAAAGGCAAGCTGTATATTTGTATCACCAACCTACCATGAACCGTTTCCCTTCACACATTCAACCTGAGGCTTTGACCAAAAACATGAGCATCGCCTCTAAAATCAAAAACTTCAACATTGTTTTTTCTTTGATAGAAGGGAAAAAAAGTAATTGGAGTATGTTAGCAATAGGTTTTTTTCCCTATAATCTTGGGATTCTTTTTTGGGTTGCCTACAGCGTTAAAATAGCATGTAATTGTCAATCCTATCCTTGTTCTTTGTTTGTAAAGCCTGCAATCTGCCTTAGAGCGAGTGTGCTCAAGTTCTGATGGCACTGGGACTCTCGTTTGCATTTTGATGGTGCAGTTCCCTTTTCCCTTTTGCCTCTTGGTTGGCATTTTGGCAATTTCGCCTGTTATGTTTGGGTGTCGGCTGGCATGTGATTTTAGCACAGATTTCTTTGCTGGAGGCGATTTTCTGATATTTTTAGCCTTCACAAATTAATTGTAAATTTTTTTCGTAGACCTGGTATCTTTTGGATTCTAATGGGGTGAATACTTGATTATATCAATATATTTTATCGATTCACAAAGTTATAAACGTGCACAATGTCCTGCTCCAGAAAAATCGAATTGATTACTTTTCAGAGCACACATGGCTCAGCAGCATCTGCCGGGAACGAAATACAAATTGGAGGAATCGATGTGTGCCTTCCCATGACTCTGGAAGTGCATCCTAACCTCCACTTTTATTTCTTTCCAAATTAATTTACCTGTAGCTCTACCCTGCCTTTTCTCCTCATCTTGCCTCTACTTCCTGTGGATTCCCCTTCCGCCTCTGCTTTTTTATGTCACCTTTTTCTTTCTCCTCCCGTTCAACTGGTCCGTCTGACCTCCAAGTCTCAAATATCCTACTTTTCCACTCACTCAGTACTCCCTCCATCTCTCCACCTCACACCACATTATCCCCCATCTCCACTTTACAACACCAAATTAACAACCATATGTGTAATGCAAACCTTGAACTGTAGCAACATGTGCAACTGTGCAACATATAAAAAAAGCATTGACAAACAAATAGATTTCGCATAGACAAAACCTATTGCTTTGCCAATGCTTGTTTTACTCCCATCCGTACCGCTGATCAACATGGCCTAAACAAAAAACATTCACAAAGCCAATAGATCTTGCATAGGCGAGACTTATTGGCTTTGCCAATGCTTGTTTCAGTTATGTAGAATGAATCTGATTGCTACCTCTGCTAGAAGGGTATTCAGACAAAATATTGAGTCAGTTATAGCGACTAACACAAGTATTGAGTTGTAAATATTGTGACACAGAAATATCGGCAGCAAGAATATCGTGGGCAAGAATATCGATTTTAAGGTAAGTAATATCGATTTTTAAAATATAGAAGTCATTAATATTGTTTGCAAAAATATAGTTGTTTAAAATATCGATTTTTTCATTAATGTTATCTATTTTAGTATATATTTAAAATGTTTGTGAAGTCTTTTTTTTGTATAAGTATTGTTTATGTTTTTTACTATACGTGTTAAATTTTTAGTACTTATTAAATTTATTTTAATTACATTTTGCGTTTTTTAGTTCCATAGCGGGTTGTGGGTTTAGAGGGGAATAGGGTGGGAAGTAATTTAATTATAATAAATTAATTATTACTTTTTATTTAATAATATTTATTTAATTTATATTTCACAGTGTTAATAGTGCTTTTAATTTTTTTGGGGTGAATTTTATGTGTGGCTTGGGGGGTTTATAGGTGTTAAAGGTGGAAAGTAATTTATGTTTAATTAATTATTAATTAGTTGTTCATTAATATTAATTAATTAATTGATAGATAATTATGGTAATTGTGTAATTTATTTTAGGTGCGGGTTGTGGGGTTTATAGGGGTAAAGGATGGGAAGTAATTTATTTTTAATTAATAATAATTCGTTGTTGATTAATATTAATCAATTGATAATTGTGTTAATTGTTTTATTACATTTTTGTGGGGTGTGAGTATTGGGTTTATAGGGATAAAAGGTAGGAAGTAATTTATTTTTCATTAATTAATAAGTAGTTGCTAATTAATATTAATTAATTGATATTTAAATATGGTAATTGTGTAATTTATTTTAGGTGCGGGTTGTGGGATCTATAGGGGTAAAGGGTGGGAAGTAATTAAATAATAATTCGTTGATAATTAATTAATTAATAATTAATAATGTTAATTATTTAATTAATTTTTGGGGGTGTGGGTTTTGGGTATATAGGGGTTAAAGGTGGGAAAGTAATTTATTTTCAATTAATTAATAAATAGTTTTAAATTAAAAATAATTATTTTAATTGATAATTACGTTAATTGTTTAATTACCTTTTTTGGGTGTGGGTTTTGGGTTTATAGGGGTAAAGGGTAGGGAGTAAATACATTTTACTTACTTAATAATTAGTTGTTAAATACTATTAGTTATTTAATTGTAAATTAATTTTAATTGTGTAATTAATTTTTTAAAGTTTAATTTTAGGTGTGGGTTGTGGGGATTATAGGGGTAAAGGGTAGGAAGTTAATTACATTTAATGAATTTTAATTTGTTTTTCAATTAGTAATATTTATTTAATTGATAATTAATTATGTTAATTGTGCAAATATTTTTTTGTTTAAAGATTTCAGAAGTGGGTTGTGAGTTTTGTGGTTTTATAGGGTAGGAAGTAAACAAATTAAATTTATGTAATAAATGTTTTTGTTAATAAATAATTTCTAAATAAAAATATTTATTTGTATGAAAATTATGTTTTATTTTATTTAATATAATGTTTGTAGGTATTTGTGCTATGTATTTAATATTAAATATATATATTTTTTTATTTTCAACATATATATTTTTTTATTTTCCTTTGTTTTTCAAATATTTTTATTTTGTTGATGATATTTTGTTTGTATTTAATTTTGAACTGACTGGAGTAGGAATAGTACATTTTACCCCTCCGCAATCCTACACTTTCCCTACTGTTGTAGTGACTGGAGTGGGAATAGTACATTTTATCCTGCCGCTATTCAACACTTTCCCTACTGTTGCACTCACTGGAGTGGGAATAATAATTTTACCCCTCCACTATCCAACACTTTCCCTAGTGTTGCACTCACTGGAGTGGGAATAGTAATTTTACCCTCCACAATCCAACACTTACCCTACTTTTGTACTGACTGGAGTGGAAATAGTAAATTTTTTCCATCCGCTATCCAACACTTTCCCTACTGTTGCACTCACTGGAGTGGGAATAGTAACTTTACCTCTCCACAATCCAACACTTTCCCTACTGTTGTACTGACTAGAATGGGAATAGTAAATTTGATCCCTCCGCTATCCAACACTTTCCATATTGTTGCACTCACTGGAGTGAGAATAGTATTTTTTACCCCTCAGTAATCCAACACTTTCCATACTGTTAGACTGATTGGAGTGGGAATATTACATTTTACCCCTCCGCAATCTAACACTTTCTCTACTGTTGCACTGACTGGAGTGGGAAAAGTAAATTTTATCCCTCCGCAATTCAACACTTTCTCTACTGTTACATTCAGTGGAGTAGGAATACAACATTTTACCCCTCTGCTCTTTAACAGTTTCCCTGGTGCTGTATCTGCTGGAATGGGTGCAGTAAATATTACTTTTGTGCAATCTATCACTTTTACTACTGTTGCATTTATTGGAGGGAAATTTGTAAACTTTATTTTTATCCAGTGTTAAATTTATGTGTTGCTTTCCAGATTCTTCTTCTTTTTTGTTACCTCTCTCACCTCACCAATCACTGTTGTCATCTGATCTTCGAGAGCTGAAATCCTTCCTTCAGCTTCCTGAAGTTTAATTGGAAAGCATGCCATTATTTCTTCCATTTTCCCCAATCGTAAATGCAAAGAAGCAATCTCTAGTTTCTGAGTTTCTTTCATTTCACGTATTTCTTCCAATATTAGGGTTAACATATCCTTTATTTCCAATTGGCAAGCCTTTGATACCTGCATACTTTGGCTGGGGTCTGTTTGGGATTCGGTAGCATCCGAGATCGCGCTTCCATCCGTTGTTGGCATTTTGGCCATAGCATCATCTTGAGGTAATTGGCCCTCTATCGAACCTTGACTCTGAAAAGGAAGTAGAGGGGGGAGTAGAGACAGAGATAAAGGTGAAGATTGTAGCTGAGGCTTATATTGGAGTGCCATCTGATTTAGGATCTGCTTTGAGGAGAATAATCTGGAAAGCAAACTGGAGCAGTTGGAGAACCATTCTCTGAGGTCAAACCTCCGGATAGTTGGGATTCCGGAAGGTATTGAAGGCTCTCAGCCATTGCAGTGGGTTAATTCCTTTATCAAGCAAAAAGTCCTCCCAGAGTTTGAAGGAGACCTCACCATCACTAGAGCACACCGAGTTCCAGCCCATCCTTTCCCCAATTCGACGATGCCACGAACAATACTACTTAATTTCGCTGACTTTCGAATAAAGGAAAGAATTTTGACACAGGCAATTCAACAGAGACAGTTTTCTGTAACTGACACTGCAAAATGTCGAATATTTTCAGATATGACTGCCTCTGCTGCACGCAGAAGGAAAGAATTTGTAAAAATCCTGCATTTGTTTAAAGCCCACGGTGCCCAAGCTTCGATTGCTCTCTAACATGGCTTTCTTAATGATTGACCGTGTGTAGCCTCTCTGCAAAAATCTTTTGGTCATTACAGCTTCCTCATACTTGTAACCCCCTTCAGTGCTACAATTACGCTTTGCACGCAAAAGTTCACCTAGGGGGATACTCTGAATCAAACTGGTCGAATGACAGCTGCGGGCGTGTAGGAGGCTATTCCCTGCGGTTTCCTTTCGGAATAACTTGCTTTCAAGTTTGGCATTTTTAATAGTCAGGTTCAAATCAAGAAATTCAATTGTGTCTCTAGAAAATTGACTTGTAAATTTTAAATTGAACAGGTTAATGTTCAGGTCATTGACAAATTTGACAGCTTCCATCTCACTGCCATCCCACACACAAAAAATATCGTCGATGTACCGTGCCCATACTATCACATTTTTTGACCATGCTGCGTGTTTTTTGACAACTGAATCTTCCCAGAACCTTAAATAGAGACCTGCAAAGCTCGGCGGAAATCAGGTCCCCATCGCTGTTCCGAGGGTCTGTCTAAAGATTCTGTTGTCAAAAGTGAAATAATTTTCTGTCAAACAGCATGACATCATTTTAACTAGCATCTCTGTATGGTAAAAATATGAGACAGACCTGTCTTTTAAGAAGTGGCGGCACGCCTCTAAACCAGTAGTGTGTGGTATACATGTATAGAGGCTTGTTGCATCTAAACCCAAGAGACAATAATTTTCTTTTCATTCAATATTTTCTAGTCGTCTGAGAAAATCCCCCGTGTCTTTAACGTAAGACGGAAGATTTTGCACAAGTGGTTGCAAAAATAATCCACATACCTAGATGTGTTTTCCATACAACTCCCCCTGGAGGATACAATAGGTCTCCCAGGAGGGTTCTTGTCATCTTTATGGATCTTAGGTAAGAGATACAACGCGGGGAGTTTAGGGAATTTACATGTCAGGAAGTTGTATTCATCCATCTCTAATAGACCCCTATCTTTCCAATCAAGTAGTTGGATTTGATACAATTTGATAGATTTCTCATATTCTGATTTACTACTTAATTCATACTTCTCCCCATCAGAGAGCTGTTTCATGCCCTCCTGAATATACATTTGTCTGGGTAACACCACAACATTACCCCCCTTATCCAATTTCTTAATGACAATCGAACGATCTTTCTTGAGTTTTTCAATAGCCTCACTTTGTACCACCAACACATTTCTGTAACCATGCCATTTCTTTCTTGACAGATCTAACAATTCCTTCATGACCCCTCGTTCAAATACATCAATGGCATCGTTCTTTATTTGTGGGAGAAAAACTGACTTAGGTCTAAATCCACTATGGGCACTCATGTCTAAGCGCACATTATCATTCATTAAATTGCTTAATGGATCAACATTACTCTCCCCAGCCAATTCGTTCAGAGCATGCAACAAATTCACATCCCCAATACTGATAATACTTGGCTGGTCTCTCACAACTTCTGTCCCGTCAGATATTCTAGTGGCATACCATTTTTTAATACGCAACTTTCTAGTAAAATGAAATAAATCTATCCGGCTCTGCGTGTAATTAAAATCACTGGAAGCTGTCAAATTTGTCAATGACCTGAACATTAACCTGTTCAATTTAAAATTTACAAGTCAATTTTCTAGAGACACAATTGAATTTCTTGATTTGAACCTGACTGTTAAAAATGCCAAACTTGAAAGCAAGTTATTCCGAAAGGAAACCGCAGGGAATAGCCTCCTACACACCCGCAGCTGTCATTCGACCAGTTTGATTCAGAGTATCCCCCTAGGTGAACTTTTGCGTGCAAAGCGTAATTGTAGCACTGAAGGGGGTTACAAGTATGAGGAAGCTGTAATGACCAAAAGATTTTTGCAGAGAGGCTACACACGGTCAATCATTAAGAAAGCCATGTTAGAAGTTGACTCTAGACCAAGATCATCCCTTCTCGTAGAAAAAGAAAAAAGAAGAGAGGACAGTGAGGGATTGTCAGAACAAAAAATCAGGTTTATAACAACTTATCATAGACAGACCAAACAAGTCAGGAAAGGTCTTGAGAAATTTTGGCATGTATTATCAACAGACAAAGACCTCGCCACAAGTGTTGAAGCGTTCCCACGAATCACTTTCAGAAAAGCAAAATCACTGAAAGATAGTCTCTGCAGAGCCCTTGAGTCACCAATCCCCAAAACATCGGGAATACAGGGTTTTTTCACATGCCGAAACTGTAAAGCATGTAAGTACAGTAAAAACTGCAAGGAATGCAAACTCTCATCGGAGTGTAAGCCATATAAAATCCTAAAATATCTGACATGTAATACCGATCATGTTGTGTATGCTCTGAACTGCCCATGTAATAAAACATACATTGGAAGTACAATTCACAAAGCAAAGAAACGTGTATTGGAACACTTAAGAGCAATCAAAAATGGTGACCGGCAATACCCTATGGCTAGACATTTTCAGACCCACCACAATCAAAACGGTAACTTACTCACGTTCTGTGTACTGTGTGCTGTACCAGTCAATGAACGGGGAGGAAACCGTGTCCTAGATTTAAGACGCCTTGAATCAAGACTCATTATTCAATATCAAACACTGGCGCCAGGGGGTCATAACTGTGATGAGGAGCTATCAGTTCATCTAGGATAGACCCTGTTACCCCCTATACTAACAACAATGCATTTAGGCTCAGTTCAGGAAGTTCGGGATTTTAACAGGCTATTTAAGCATTAAAATTAAAATTAAACAAAATCATTTTTTCGCGAAAAATGTAAAGTGTTTATTATCTGCTGCCCCATGGCACTTGTGTATATATTGTCACTGTATTGTTTAGGTGTTTATTGTTAATTTGGGATCAACTGGATTTTAATCACATTTTTGTGTTTTCCCAGATAATCATGTAAGTTGTTACTACGTAAGAAGAAGGCAGAGGAGCTAAAATATCGTCTTTTCTACTTGCAACTGGGTACACCATTCTGCAGTGCCATTATTTAACTTTTTGAGAATGTTCTCTGTATATAATTCCCACTGGGGCACAACGAGGTACTGTATAGAATTTATTATTTGTTAGCCCTTTTAGGGTCACCCGTTTTCCCATTGGGGAATGATTATAATTTCCCACTTGGGAATGAGTTCTGGCATATGCATGATGTTATAATATGCAGATTTTGCAGGTTGGGTGAAAGGTTCCATCTGTTTAAAAAAATTGAAATACTTAAAGTTAGATACACTGCGTTAGGTTAACGCACATGTTTTGACTGTTGTATGGGACTAATAAAGTTGCAGGTTTTTGAATAGCTATTAGACAAATGCCTTTAAAGCCTGCCTGATATTCGCATTCACTGTAATTCCAATTTGAGAATTATCACAGGTTTACAATGAATTGTGAAAACCGTATATTTGTATTTATGCACTTTTTGACAAGGATCGAGTGAAGTATAACTCGTGTCTGTAAGTCTGTCTACTGTGTCAGTAGATCACATGTTTTGCTATTTAAACCACTAACAAACTATGACGGTCACTCGTGATCAAGGGGTTTCCCCGAAACGCGTAGAGTGTGTCAGACCATTAAATAAAGAAATCGCTTTGCAAAAGATTGGGCCACGGTGTGCTGTTTTACAACCTACAACCAGCGCGTTTTGTGATGTTGAGGATTCGCCATCCTGCCGTGGAACGCCGTCATAAGAGGCTCGGGTGAGGCGATTGGTTTGCGGAAGCATTGCTGTGCGGTGGAATATATATATATATATATATATATATATATATATATATATTACCTACTGGCGGTCGCCAGTAGGTTATTTATAGTTAGGACCTATTTTCCAGAGGAAATTCACAACATTCTATTTCTAATAACTTTGGCGCCGGTTGATGAATCTTCGCGAAATTTTCAAAACTCATGGGGCGCTCCGGTCCGCTCCTATCCTGAAAGTCTCGGGGTGATTCGTCAAGTGGGGGCCGAGAAAAAAGGGGGGTCCCAAAACGTGTTTTCCCCATGCAATTTTCCATAGGAACCTTTAGTCGCAGCTACAGCCCGAACTGCTGAACGGAATTACACCAAATTTGGGAAAAAGGTAGCCCTTGGTTCAGAGTCGTGCCTTTTGCTTAAATGGTGTAAATCCGTTCAGTAGTTCCTGAGAAATTTGAAAAAGAAAACACATATATATCTGGGCGGAGCCTAACCACACATGTCATCGTGAGATCTGATTGGCTGTCAGCACTTCATCCTGGAATTGCTGGCAGCCATCTTGGGACCAATATAAATGATAGTACCCCATTGAAATGCATTGTAGTGAATCGAAGATTTTGAGGGTTACCAAAAGGAGAACTATAAAGGGTGATAACAGACTTTAGTTACATTAGAATTCATTTGTTGATGGTACCATACTAATTTCAGGAATTGTGGTGTGTTCTAAGGTGATTTTACCCTGTGAAAAATTTCTGCTGGGATATCATGAATCATGTTTGAGAGAAAACTATTTTCACATGCTTGTCCCATACTGTTTTGGAAGGTGCTCCAGAAGCTAAAATGAGAGCATATTTTCTGTAAATTCACATTATCTTTCTCAGTCATGTGAGAATGAAGTCTGACATTCTCAGTAAAACATGTACATCCAACAAGGGCAGAGACTGTCAGTTGATTCCTTTGTGTTCTACTGCAGCTTCCCAGAGTGTTCTAAAGAACAACTAGAGCGCTAACAGTCTTACTTATGACAACATTATGGCACACCTGAAGCCATCTTGATTGGAATAAACTGGTAACTCTTAAAACATTTAATTTAAAAAGGAACAAAATGAGGGGGTTCATTTTGTCATAGAAATTATGGTTAGTGCTGTAGAAAGAAAAATTAGGACATGTTTTAAGTGAGATCTCAAATATCTTCCTGTTATATTTCAACAGTAGCAGCCTGTCAGTTGATGCCTTTGTGTTCTACTGCAGCTTCCCAGAGTGTTCTAAAGAACAACTAGAGCGCTAACAGTCTTACTTATGACAAAAGTATGGCACACCTGAAGCCATCTTGATTGGAATAAACTGGTAACACTTAAAACATTTAATTTAAAAAGGAACAAAATGAGGGGGTTCATTTTGCCATAGAAATTATGGTTAGTGCTGCAGAAAGAAAATTTAGGGCATGTTTTAAGTGAGATCTCAAATCCTCTTCTATTTCATTAGAAAATTCTGACATGCAGACTGAAACAATCACTTTCAATACCAGCAGTAGACTTCTGGTGAGCAGTAGCTTTACTACAGTGATCTAATGAACAACTAGAGTGCTAACATTCTGAATTTATGGCAAATGTGTGACACATCTGAATGCCTTCTTGATGGAATCAAAGTAAAAAACTGAAAGCATTTCCTACTGAGGAGACTGCAGTAAATGACGAAATTAGGAAACTTCATAACAAATAAGTCTCCCAAGATGGCCACCAGAGAAAAAAAGAGCCCAAATGTAGCACAAATATCACCCAGATGTAGCCCACATATAGCCCAATGACAGAAGTGTGCAAAACACTTTTTATTTTTAGTTTTTCTGCAGTTTTATATAGTGCAAACTGGTCAGGTATTGGAGCGTTACATCTTACTTGGACCCCTTATTGCGTATTTTGCACGAAGTACATGAGATTGATCTTACGAAACATTGAACTTTACGATTCTGTTAACCTGAAGTTGCTCTGAACCGAGCTTTGTAACACCCGTTTTTACCTACTGGTTTTAATTAATTCTCACTGTATTGTATTAGGAAAGAGGATTTACTGTTTTTATGTACACTTTTATGATCTATGTTTCTAAATCAGATCAAATAAAGTTTAATGAATTCTATGGCAGGACGGAGGCGAGGATTATGCATATCTTTCCTCACTTTATTTGCATAGCAGTTCAAAGAAAACGTAACACAACAATCATTAAACAAAAGACTACACAACCCATGAACCATTAGGGGGTAGTCTCCAAGGCAACTATAGTCCAATCATATCACAGTCCATCGAATATAATATCGTGACGTCCCTTCCGCTTCCTCTTTCTTCACTGCTCGTCAGTTAAGTGCATTCCTTACATTCTTGGCTTAATCTGACGTTGTTGCTGTTTGTATAGCGGTTTCTTGTGCACGTTATTAGCATTATTGCCTTGGTATTGTTTCATATTCCCTGCGCAGCAGGCTCTTGCCCGAGCGCGTTCTCCCCTCGCAGTTTCTCCCGCTGTGTGCTCTGCGCGCGGTGAGATCCTGTCAGGCGCGTCTGGTCCGAGCGAGGCAGCTCCGTCGAGCGCTCCCGCTGGTCTTTACGCGCGTTTGGGAATCCGGTCACTCCTTTAGTGTCTGCTTGATTCCCGACCAACCCTCGCCTAATTTTGACACCGCTACGCAGTGATTTCCCCACACGGCCACGTTAGTGACCAGCGCCACCTGGTGGTGGTAATTGGTATTGCGCCTCAGTCTATTCTTATAACAGCTTCGGGGAAAGCCCAGCTGTTGGAGCACCAGCGAGGGGGCTCTCTTAAGGATTTTAAGGGCATTTGTTCTGTGCTCACACCCTCTGCTATCATGTCTTCTCCAGAAGACCATTTTTACTCCTCCTACCAGGAAGTGGAGGAGGAATGGCCCCCAACTTCTCCCTCCAGCAGTGGACCAAGCCCTCTCTGGCTATTTCTAGGCGCTGGCTCCTCTTAGGGATCAGGTTGATAAGCTGGCGAAAAGCATCCCTGGGGTGTTCAGTGACCCAGATCTGGTGGTGGCGGGTCCAAGTAGCTCCCAGATGGGGAATAAAAGGGCCGTTAAGCATAACGCGGGGCACTTGGAAGGATTTGATAAACTTACGGAGACCTTCCTCAAGAGTGCGCGAACGCTAAAACATGCACCCTGCCGGGAGGAGGAGGCACCCGGAGAAAATTGCGACACTGTCACCACTATTGTAGACCCCGACGGCGGGTTTCCCTTAGAGGGAGAGGGTGTATCGGAGGACGATTTCTCCTCCGATGAGGATAAGGACTTGGGGCGTCCCTGGCATCCAGAGTCCCACTCCTCTCAGTCCCCGGTTGGGGACGGGGTCCACTCGGACATGTTCGAGCCTACCCAAATTTACCATCCTAGGTCGGCAGAGTGGACACCTGACGCCAAAGTGGCAGAGTATGTGGTGGGGAAAATCCATCAACCCCTTGAAAGGGAGGTCAGGAATAGGATGAGGGGAGAATGCCCCAGGCCCTCACTGAAGGGGAAGGTGGCACACACGCCTGAAATTGATGAGAAACTATGTACCTTTTTCTCCAAGTATATGAGGGATCCCAATAAAGGAATTGATATGTCTTGGACGTGGTAGGGCCCTTGACCCAAATTATTCAATTGACGGAGCGTTCCAAAGAGTCAGGATCCCCTTTGTCCACGGATATTGTGGCTGGTTGGGCGCACTACCCTAAACCCTAAAACACTACCCCTCCACTACCCAAACACCACTGCACTACCCTAAACCCTAAAACACTACCACCAGCACGACTCCCTACACTACCCAAACACCACTGCACTACCCTAAACCCTAAAACACTACCCCCAGCACGACACCCTACACTACCCAAACATAACTGCACTACCCTAAACCCTAAAACACTACCACCAGCACGACTCCCTACACTACCCAAACACCACTGCACTACCCTAAACCCTAAAACACTACCCGCAGCACGACTCCCTACACTACCCAAACACCACTGCACTACACTAAACCCTAAATATACCCCCAGCATGACCTCCCACACTACACAAACACCACTGCACTACCCTAAACCCTAAAACACTACCCCCAGCACGACCCCCGACACTACCCAAACACCACTGCACTACCCTAAACCCAAAAACACTAACCCCAGCATGACCCCCTACACTACCCAAACACCACTGCACTACCCTATACCCTAAAACACGACTCCCTACACTACACAAACACGACTGCACTACTCCTAAACCCTAAAACACTACCCACAGCATGACCCCCTTCACTACACAAACACCACTGCGCTGCCCTAAACCCTAAAACACTACCCCAGCACTGCCCCTACACTACCCAAACACCACTGCACTAACATAAACCCTAAAACACTACCCCCAGCACAACCCCCTACACTACACAAACACCACTGCACTACCCTAAACCCTAAAACACTACCCCCAGCACGACTCCCTACACTACCCAACCACCACTGCACTACCCTAAACCCTAAAACACTACCCCCAGCACGACTCCCTACACTACCCAAACACCACTGCACTACCCTAAACCCTAAAACACTACCCCCAGCACGACACCCTACACTACCCAAACATAACTGCACTACCCTAAACCCTAAAACACTACCACCAGCACGACTCCCTACACTACCCAAACACCACTGCACTAACCTAAACCCTAAAACACTACCCGCAGCACGACTCCCTACACTACCCAAACACCACTGCACTACACTAAACCCTAAATATACCCCCAGCATGACCTCCCACACTACACAAACACCACTGCACTACCCTAAACCCTAAAAACTACCCCCAGCACGACCCACTACACTACCCAAACACCACTGCACTACCCTAAACCCAAAACACTAACCCCAGCATGACCCTCACACTACCCAAACACCACTGCACTACCCTATACCCTAAAACACAACCCCTACACTACACAAACACGACTGCACTACCCTAAACCCTAAAACACTACCCACAGCATGACCCCCTTCACTACACAAACACCACTGCACTGCCCTAAACCCTAAAACACTACCCCAGCACTGCCCCTACACTACCCAAACACCACTGCACTAACATAAACCCTAAAACACTACCCCCAGCACAACCCCCTACACTACACAAATACCACTGCACTACCCTAAAACACTACCCCCAGCACGACTCCCTACACTACCCAAACACCACTGCCCTACCCTAAACCCTAAATCTACTCCCCAGCACGACCCCTACACTACCCAAACACCACTGCACTACCCTAAACCATAAAACACTACCCCCAGCATGACCCCTACACTACACAAACACCACTGCACTACCCTAAACCCTAAAACACTACCACCAGCATGACCCCCTACACTACTCAAACACCACTGCACTACCCTAAACCCTAAAACACTACCCCAGCATGACCCCTACACTACCCATACACCACTGCACTACCCTAAACCCTAAAACACTACCCCAGCATGACCCCCTACACTACTGCACTACCCTAAACCCTAAAACACTACCCCCAGCACGACCCCTACACTACCCAAACACCACTGCACTACCCTAAACCCTAAAACACTACCCCCAGCACGACCCCTACACCACCCAAACACCACTGCACTACCCTAAACCCTAGAAAAGAGACCCCCACCCCATGCCCAATCCCCTTACCTCTCACTCCTCATGGTTCCTCTCTCCTCGTGGTTCCTACTTCACGTCATCTCTGAGGGGCGGTGCACGTCGTTGTAGAGGAAACAGAACAGCCTCTGTTTCCTTACAACGACATGGATCGTCTACATGTTTTTAGAATGCATGGTCATTTACCATACATACCTTTACAACAAAATTCGTTGTAAAGGCATGCGTGGTAAATGACCATGCGTTCTAAAAAAATGCGTAGTAATGACTTCGTGATGTACAACGCATGCGTGGTAATGCATGCGTTGTAATGGTATCGCAAAGTAAAAAGTCGTTGTAACAGCTGTTTACCGATCGAAGCTGGCCCCTGTTCTTCAGTGAGACGTTTATTTGATTAATTAGGAGGAAGGAATGTGGTTTTTTACCGAAAAGTGCATTCCCGGCTGTTGTATTGTGAAAGTGTCCGCGTGGCCTGGTTTCACTTCCGGTGAGAGAGTGGAAGAGTCTGTTTGGATCTAAAGGAGTTCTGTTGTTGGACGGGGCCGGCGCGACATGTCATCAGAAAACATAGCTAATGGAAAGCGTCCTCCCTGAAGTGTGGAGCAATGCCATGAGAGGTCAACGAGTGTGCGTCCCACCGCAGTATGACCGTACCGCATGACCCATGTGCCGCCTCTAGGGTACGGGAGGCAGAAGCGGCATCGCAGGTCCTCTTGAAGACCGTTGTAGCACTAATTCTACATTTTGGTACTAGGGCATTTTAACTTCATTGTTCCTGCCAGATACAAAGAGAAGATCCTGTGTTATTCAGTGCCCTCGTTACCTTTTTTGTGGGTTGTGGTGCTTGTCACTTCGCTGCCCCGCCGGTGCACACGACTGGGCACCCCACCTCGTGTGCCATCTGCAGTGCCTCTGCCCTCGGATCACTGGTTTCGGTTTCTGGAGTGGCAACATAAACAGTTGCTCCCAAAGGACTAGCCTGAACACTTAGGTGAATATCCCCTGCACCAGCATTCCACGGAAATTCTTTCCTAGCTCTCCCAAGTCAACGAGCACGGCTCCGCTCGCGACACCGTATGACGTCATCGGAGCCATAAGAGGACCTCGTTGGCGTGCTGACGTCAGTTACACCCATTTTTTCTGTGCCACCGAGGCAAACAGGGGACGAGACATTTTCACATGTATACATAGTATAATAAATATATATATATTCACTGAAAAAACCATAGGTTTCAGGCACGTTATAGTTAGAAATTAGCATTTAAAAAACCTTAGAAATTCACTGAAAAAACCATAGGTTTCAGGCACGTTATAGTTAGAAATTAGCATTTAAAAAACCTTAGAAATTCACTGAAAAAACCATAGGTTTCAGGGACGTTATAGTTAGTTGGACATTTCACTCGTACAAAACCATAGAAATTCCACCGTTATAGTTAGTTCAGCTAACTATAACTCGCACGCCCGCAATGCACTGCTGATGACGTCACATATTACATCACTCATGACATGGTCAGTGACATCACTCATGACATCACTGATGACATCTCAAATGACATCACTGATGACATCACTGATGACATCATCCAGTGAATGTGTGTTTTTCTGAAAATTAAATATGTTTTATATATGTATATCTCAAGGTCGATGGAAGAATAAATGGGTATATAAGTGTCTAAATGGATGATTTGTTTTTGTAAAATTTATTGTATAACTGACTAAGTGTATCTTAGTGAATACATGGGTTAGTGAGTAATGTTTAAATATGAAAATATCTGTATCAGTCTCTCACTTTGTGTATAAGTGGCTGCATGGGTTGGTGAGTAGCTACATGAGTGTCTATATGGGTTTTTAGTTGGTTTTTTGAGTATCAGTATGAGTGTCTGAGTGTCTGTATGGTTCGGTGGGGGGTATTACTTAGTGCATAGATGCATGAATGAGTGACTCACTGTTTGTATGTGTTGAAGACAGCATGTGTGCAGGACTGTATAGGTGGATGAGTATGTGTATGGGTGTGTTAGTGAGTGAATGACTGTCTCAATAGTGTCTTTATGAGTAACTACATATGTTTTAAACTAGTATATGTGAGTATTGGTGTATATAAGTGAGTATATGTGAGAGTGAGAGATTGGAAGAGTTCCTGTACAAATAAGTAGGTGTTTCTATAAGTGATTGTTTAAGAGAGTAAGTATGTGTAAGTTTCTGTAGAAGTAAGTGTGGGAGTGTGTGTATAACTGTATATGCAAGGAAATGGATGTTTGATACTTTGTTTGCATGTGTGACTATGTGTGTGAGTAACTCTATGGATGAGTGGCGGTGTGTAACAGGATGTATAGGTGTATGAGTACATATGATGAGTGAGTACATGTATGAGTGACTGTATAGGGACTGTTGGTGAATGAGTGGATGTGTGTGTAGATCTTGGAATTACTGAATAGGTGTGTTGTAACTGGTATTGGTATGTCCATTGTTTTGAAAATGTTAGTTTGTATTTTTGAGTGTGTGTATCAAAGGTTATATTAGGGTGAGAGGAGGTCTGCCACTCTATCACAAGGATGATGTCATCAGTGATGTCATCAGTGATGTCATTTGAGATGTCATCAGTGATGTCATGAGTGATGTCACTGACCATGTCATGAGTGATGTAATATGTGATGTCATCAGCAGTGCATTGCGGTAGCGCGAGTTATAGTTAGCTGAACTAACTATAACAGGGGAATTTCTATGGTTTTGTACGAGTGAAATGTCCAACTAACTATAACGCCCCTGAAACCTATGGTTTTTTTCAGTGAATTTCTAAGGTTTTTTAAATGCTAATTTCTAACTATAACGTGCCTGAAACCTATGGTTTTTTCAGTGAATATATATATATATATATATATATATATATATATATATTCACTGAAAAACCATAGGTTTTAGGGACAGTTATAGTTAGTTGGACATTGCACTCAGTACAAAACCCGTGAAATTCCCCTGTTATAGTTAGTTCAGCTAACTATAACTCGCGCCCCCGCAATGCACTGCTGATGACGTCACATATTACATCACTCATGACATGGTCATGTGTGAGTAACTACATATGTAAAAGGCAGTATATATGTGTGTTAGAGTATTTAAATGGCTATAAGTGAGAGTGTGTTATTGTGAGAGTGGCTGTATGGATGCGTGTGTGCTTGTATCAGTTATTGTATAAGAGCGTAAGAATGTGCTAGTATTTGTATGAGTAAGTGAGCTGGTGTGTGTATAACTGTATAGGTGAGTAATGGGTGTGTGATTAATTTTTTGCATGACTGACTAGGTGTGTGAGTACCTCTCTGGATGAGTGGCGGTGTGTGAGTGTTTATATAGGTGTATGAGTGCATATGATAGTCCTGTACTGAGTGACTGTAAGTATGAGTGACTGTACAGGTGAGTGAGTGGATGTGTGTGTAGATCTAAGAATCAGTGAGTGGGTATGTAGTTTTGGTGTTGGAGTGTCTATGGTTTTGAGAATGGCAGTCTGTAATTTAGAGTGGGTGTATCAAAAGTTATATTAGGGTGTGAGAAGATGCATGAAATTATCACATGGATGATGTCATCAGTGATGTCATTTGAGATGTCATCAGTGATGTCATCAGTGATGTCACTGACCATGTCATGAGTGATGTAATATGTGACGTCATCAGCAGTGCATTGCGGGGCGCGAGTTATAGTTAGCTGAACTAACTATAACAGGGGAATTTCACGGGTTTTGTACGAGTGCAATGTCCAACTAACTATAACTGTCCCTAAAACCTATGGTTTTTTCAGTGAATTTCAAAGGTTTTTTAAATGCTAATTTCTAACTATAACGTGCCTGAAACCTATGGTTTTTTCAGTGAATTTCAAAGGTTTTTTAAATGCTAATTTCTAACTATAACGTGCCTGAAACCTATGGTTTTTTCAGTGAATTTCAAAGGTTTTTTAAATGCTAATTTCTAACTATAACGTGCCTGAAACCTATGATTTTTAAGTGAATTTCAAAGGTTTTTTAAATGCTAGTTTCTAACTATGCCAACAGAGGTAGGACATGTGAAGAAAGAAGAAAAAACGCACAGAAAGAAGCAAAAGATGTGCAGAAAGAACCAACAGAGGAGCAGAAAGAGGCCTTGTTGCAAAATCATCCTGTGCCCACAACTTTTTCAGACGGGTACTGGTGGTAACTGACTCTGACTAACCAGAGCCAGTGCGCGTTTGCACAGTGGTGAAGGGAGGGGGCCTGAGGTGACATGTGTGCAAACGCGCCCCGTGGCGCGTTTTAAGTTGCGGGATTAAGTCCCCTTGAATCCTGAGGGTCCCTGGGGCCCAACTAGCCCCCCAGGTACCTACAGTTAGGACCACAGAGCTGAGTTGCAGAGAGGCGTTCCGAGGCCACGCACCTTTTTCACCTCTCTGCAACGCAACTCTGTTGTGCTTACTGAAGGTACCTGGTGGGCTAGTTGGCCCCCAGGATTCAAAGAGAATTAACTCCCCAACTTAAAACGCACCACAGGGCGTGTTTGCGCACATGTCACCTGAAGCCCCGCCCCTCCCTTCACCACTGTGCAAACGCGCCCCGTGGCGCGTTTTAAGTTGGGGGATTAGGTCACCTTGAATCCTGAGAGTCCCTGGGGCCCAACTAGCCCACCAGGTACTTCCAGTAAGCACCACAGGCCTGCGTTGCAACGCCTGTAACAAATTGTGCAGTTGTGTTTAGGTAGTGAAGAGGGTCATGCTGGGGGTAGTGTTTTAGGGTTTAGGGTAGTGCAGTGGTGTTTGTGTAGTGTAGGGGGTCATGCTGGGGGTAGATTTAGGGTTTAGGGTAGTGCAGTGGTGTTTGGGTAGTGTAGGGAGTCGTGCTGGGGGAGTGTTTTAGGGTTTAGGGTAGTACAGTGGTGTTTGGGTAGTGTAGGGGGTCGTGCTGGGGTTAGTGTTTTAGGGTTTTAGGGTTTAGGGTAGTGCAGTGGTGTTTGGGTAGTGTAGGGGATACTGCTGGGGGTAGTGGTTTAGGGTTTAGGGTAGTGCAATGGTGTTTGGGTAGTGTAGGGGTACTGCTGGGGTAGTGTTTTAGGGTTTAGGGTAGTGCAGTGGTGTTTGGGTAGCGTAGGGGTACTGCTGGGGGTAGTGTTTTATGGTTTAGGGTAGTGCAGTGGTGTTTGGGTAGTGTAGGGGTTCGTGCTGGGGGTAGTTTTTAGGGTTTAGGGTAGTGCAGTGGTGTTTGTGTAGTGTAGGAGGTCGTGTTTTAGTGTTTAGGGTAGTGCAGTGGTCTTTGGGTAGTGTAGGGAGTCGTGCGGGGGGTATTGTTTTAGAGTTTAGGGTAGTGCAGTGGTATTTGGGTAGTGTAGGGGGTCATGCGGGGGTAGTGTTTTAGGGTTTAGGGCAGTGCAGTGGTGTTTAGGTAGTGTAGGGGTCGTGCTGGGGGAGTGTTTTAGGGTTTAGGGCAGTGCAGTGGTGTTCGGGTAGTGTAGGGGGTCGTGCTGGGGGAGTGTTTTAGGGTTTAGGGCAGTGCAGTCGTGTTCGGGTAGTGTAGGGGGTCGTGCTGGGGGAGTATTTTAGGGTTTAGGGTAGTGCAGTGGTGTTCGGGTAGTGTAGGGGGTCATGTTGGGGGTAGTGTTCTAGGGTTTAGGGCAGTGCAGTGGTGTTCGGGCAGTGTAGGGGGTCATGCTGGGGGTGGTGTTTCAGGGTTTGGGGCAGTGCAGTGGTGTTCGAGCAGTAAAGGGGGTCATGCTGGGGGTGGTGTTTCAGGGTTTAGGGCAGTGCAGTGGTGTTCGGGCAGTGTAGGGGTTGGTGCAGGGGTGGTGTTTCAGGGTTTAGGGCAGTGCAGTGGTGTTCGGGCAGTGTAGGGGGTGGTGCAGGGGGTGGTGTTTCAGGGTTTAGGGCAGTGCAGTGGTGTTCGGGCAGTGTAGGGGGTCGTGCAGGGGTGGTGTTTCAGGGTTTAGGGCAGTGCAGTGGTGTTCGGGCAGTGTAGGGGGCGGTGCAGGGGGTGGTGTTTTAGGGTTTAGGGCAGTACAGTGGTGTTCGGGCATTGTAGGGGGTGGTGCTGGGGCTGGTGTTTCAGGGTTTAGGGCAGTGAAGTAGTGTTTGGGCAGTGTAGGGGGTCGTGCAGGGGTGGTGTTTCAGGGTTTAGGGCAGTGCAGTGGTGTTCGGGCAGTGTAGGCGGTCGTGCTGGGGCTGGTGTTTCAGGGTTTAGGGCAGTGCAGTGGTGTTCGGGCAGTGTAGGGGGTTGTGCTGGGGCTGGTGTTTCAGGGTTTAGGGCAGTGCAGTGGTGTTCGGGCAGTGTACGGGGGTTGTGCTGGGGCTGGTGTTTCAGGATTTAGGGCAGTGCAGTGGTGTTCGGGCAGTGTAGGGGGTCGTGCTGGGGTGGTGTTTCAGGGTTTAGGGCAGTGCAGTAGTTTTCGGGCAGTGTAGGCGGTCGTGCTGGGGCTGGTGTTTCAGGGTTTAGGGCAGTGCAGTGGTGTGCGGGCAGTGTACGGGGTTGTGCTGGGGCTGGTGTTTCAGGATTTAGGGCAGTGCAGTGGTGTTCGGGCAGTGTAGGGGGTCGTGCTGGGGTGGTGTTTCAGGGTTTAGGGCAGTGCAGTGGTGTTCGGGCAGTGTAGGGGGTCGTGCTGGGGCTGGTGTTTCAGGGTTTAGGGCAGTGCAGTGGTGTTCGGGCAGTGTAGGGGGTCGTGCTGGGGCTGGTGTTTCAGGGTTTTGGGCAGAGCAGTGGTGTTCGGGCAGTGTAGGGGGTCGTGCTGGGGGTGGTGTTTCAGGGTTTAGGGCAGTGCAGTGGTGTTCGGGCAGTGTAGGGGGTCTTGCTGGGGGTGGTGTTTCAGGGTTTAGGGCAGTGCAGTGGTGTTCGGGCAGTGTAGGGGGTCTTGCTGGGGGTGGTGTTTCAGGGTTTAGGGCAGTGGTGTTCAGGCAGTGTAGGGGGTCTTGCTGGGGGTGATGTTTCAGGGTTTAGGGCAGTGCAGTGGTGTTCGGGCAGTGTAGGGGTCTTGCTGGGGGTAGTGTTTCAGGGTTTAGGGCGGTGCAGTGGTGTTCGTGCAGTGTAGGGGGTCGTGCTGGGGGTGGTGTTTCAGGGTTTAGGGCAGTGCAGTAGTGTTCGGGCAGTGTAGGGGGTCGTGCAGGGGTGGTGTTTCAGGGTTTAGGGCAGTACAGTGGTGTTCGGGCAGTGTAGGGGGTCGTGCAGGGGGTGGTGTTTCAGGGTTTAGGGCAGTGCAGTGGTGTTCGGGCAGTGTAGGGGGTCGTGCTGGGGCTGGTGTTTCAGGGTTTAGGGCAGTGCAGTGGTGTTCGGGCAGTGTAGGGGGTCTTGCTGGGTGTGGTGTTTCAGGGTTTAGGGCAGTGTAGGGGGTCTTGCTGGGGGTGATGTTTCAGGGTTTAGGGCAGTGCAGTGGTGTTCGGGCAGTGTAGGGGTCTTGCTGGGGGTAGTGTTTCAGGGTTTAGGGCAGTGCAGTGGTGTTCGTGCAGTATAGAGGGTCGTGCTGGGGATGGTGTTTCTGGGTTTAGGGCAGTGCAGTAGTGTTCGAGCAGTGTAGGGGTTGTGCAGGGGTGGTGTTTCAGGGTTTAGGGCAGTGCAGTGGTGTTCGGGCAGTGTAGGGGGTCGCGCTGGGGGTGGTGTTTCAGGGTTTAGGGCAGTGCAGTGGTGTTCGGGCAGTGTAGGGGGTCATGCACGGGGTGGTGTTTCAGGGTTTAGGGCAGTGCAGTGGTGTTCGGGCAGTGTAGGGTGTTGTGCTGGGGCTGGTGTTTCAGGGTTCAGGGCAGTGCAGTGGTGTTCAGGCAGTGTAGGGGGTCGTGCTGAGGCTGGTGTTTCACGGTTTAGGGCAGTGCAGTGGTGTTCGGGCAGTGTAGGGGTCGTGCTGGGGCTGGTGTTTCAGGGTTTAGGGCAGTGCAGTGGTGTTCGGGCAGTGTAGGCGGTCGTGCTGGGGCTGGTGTTTCAGGGTTTAGGGCAGTGCAGTGGTGTTCGGGCAGTGTAGGGGGTCGTGCTGGGGCTGGTGTTTCAGGGTTTAGGGCAGTGCAGTGGTGCTCGGGCAGTGTAGGGGTCGTGCTGGGGGTGATGTTTCAGGGTTTAGGGTAGTGCAGTGGTGTTCGGGCAGTGTAGGGGGTCGTGCAGGGGCTGGTGTTTCAAGGTTTAGGGCAGTGCAGTGGTGTTCGGGCAGTGTAGGGGGTCGTGCTGGGGCTGGTGTTTCAGGGTTTTGGGCAGAGCAGTGGTGTTCGGGCAGTGTAGGGGGTCATGCTGGGGGTAGTATTTCAGGGTTTAGGGGAGTGCAGTGGTGTTCGGGCAGTGTAGGGGGTCGTGCTGGGGGTGGTGTTTCAGGGTTTAGGTCAGTGGTGTTCGGGCAGTGTAGGGGGTCTTGCTGGGGGTGATGTTTCAGGGTTTAGGGCAGTGCAGTGGTGTTCGGGCAGTGTAGGGGGTCTTGCTGGGGGTAGTGTTTCAGGGTTTAGGGCAGTGCAGTGGTGTTCGGGCAGTGTAGGGGGTCATGCTGGGGGTGGTGTTTCAGGGTTTAGGGCAGTGCAGTGGTGTTCGGGCAGTGTAGGGGGTCGTGAAGGGGGTGGTGTTTCAGGGTTTAGGGCAGTGCAGTGGTGTTCGGGCAGTGTAGGGGGTCGTGCTAGGGGTGGTGTTTCAGGGTTTAGGGCAGTGCAGTGGTGTTCGGGTAGTGTAGGGGGTCATGCAGGGGCTGGTGTTTCAGGGTTTAGGGCAGTGCAGTGGTGTTCGGGCAGTGTAGGGGGTCGTGCTGGGGGTAGTGTTTTAGGGTTTAGGGTAGTGCAGTGGTGCTTGTGTAGTGTAGGGGGTCGTGCTGGGGGTAGTGTTTTAGGGTTTAGGAAAAGTGCAGTGGTGTTTCTGTAGTGTAGGGGGTCATGTTTTAGGGTAGTGCAGTGGTGTTTGGGTAGTGTAGGGGGTCGTGCTGGGGGTAGTGTTTTAGGATTTAGGTTAGTGCAGTGGTGTTTGGGTAGTGTAGGGGGTCGTGCTGGGGGTAGTGTTTTAGGGTTTAGGGTAGTGCAGTGGTGTTTGTGTAGTGTAGGGGGTCGTGCTGGGGGTAGTGTTTTAGGGTTTAGGGTAGTGCAGTGGTGCTTGTGTAGTGTAGGGGGTCGTGCTGGGGGTAGTGTTTTAGGGTTTAGGGTAGTGCAGTGGTGTTTGTGTAGTGTAGGGGGTCATGTTTTAGGGTAGTGCAGTGGTGTTTGGGTAGTGTAGGGGGTCGTGCTGGGGGTAGTGTTTTAGGGTTTAGGATAGTGCAGTGGTGCTTCTGTAGTGTAGGGGGTCGTGCTGGGGGTAGTGTTTTAGGGTTTAAGGTAGTGCAGTGGTGTTTTTGTAGTGTAGGGGGTCATGTTTTAAGATGCAATGCTCCAATACCTGACCAGTCTGCACTACATAAAACTGCAAAAAAACAAAAATAAAAAGTGTTTTGCACACTTTTGTCATTGGGCTATATGTGGGCTACATCTGGGTAATATTTGTGCTACATTTGGGCTCTTTTTTCACTGGTGGCCATCTTGGAAGACTTCTTTGTTATGAAGTTTCCTAATTTCTTCATTTACTGCAGTCTCCTCAGTAGGAAATGCTTTCAGTTTTTTACTTTGATTCCATCAAGAAGGCATTCAGATGTGTCTCACATCTGCCATAAATTCAGAATGTTAGCACTCTAGTTGCTCATTAGATCACTGGAGTAAAGCTACTGCTCACCAGGGAGTTAACTGGTAGTCTGCTGCTGGTATTGAAAGTGATTGTTTCAGTCTGCATGTCAGAATTTTCTAATGAAATAGAAGAGGATTTGAGATCTCACTTAAAACATGCCCTAATTTTTCTTTCTGCAGCACTAACCATAATTTTTATTTCAAAAAGAACCCCTCATTTTGTTCCTTTTTAAATTAAATGTTTTAAGTGTTACCGGTTTATTCCAATCAAGATGGCTTCAGGTGTGCCATACTTTTGTCATAAGTAAGGCTGTTAGCGGTCTAGTTGTTCTTTAGAACACTCTGGGAAGCTTCAGTAGAACACAAAGGCATCAACTGGCAGGCTGCTCCTGTTGAAATATAACAGGAAGATATTTGAGATCACACTTGAAATATGTCCTAATTTTTCTTTCTACAGCACTAACCATAATTTCTATGACAAAATGAACCCCATCATTTTGTTCCTTTTTAAATTAAATGTTTTAAGTGTTACCAGTTTATTCCAATCAAGATGGCTTCAGGTGTGCCATACTTTTGTCATAAGTAAGGCTGTTAGCACTCTAGTTGTTCTTTAGAACACTCTGGGAAGTTGCAGTAGAACACAAAGGCATCAACTGGCAGGCTGCTCCTGTTGAAATATAACAGGAAGATATTTGAGATCACACTTGAAACATGTCCTAATTTTTCTTTCTACAGCACTAACCATAATTTCTATGACAAAATGAACCCCATCATTTTGTTCCTTTTTAAATTAAATTGTTTAAGTGTTACCAGTTTATTCCAATCAAGATGGCTTCAGGTGTGCCATACTTTTGTCATAAGTAAGGCTGTTAGCACTCTAGTTGTTCTTTAGAACACTCTGGGAAGCTGCAGTAGAACACAAAGGAATCAACTGACAGTCTCTGCCCTTGTTGGATGTACATGTTTTACTGAGAATGTCAGACTTCATTCTCACATGAGTGAGAAAGATAAAGTGAATTTACAGAAAATATGCTCTCATTTTAGCTTCTGGAGCACCTTCCAAACCTCCATGGGACAAGCATGAGAAAATAGTGTTCTCTCAAACATGATTCATGATATCCCAGCAGAAGGTTTTTCACATGGTAAAATCACCTTAGAATACACCACAATTCCTAAAATTAGTATGGTACCATCAACAAATAAATTCTAATGTAACTAAAGCCTGTTATCACCCTTTATAGTTCTCCTTTTGGTGACCCTCAAAATCTTCTATTCACTACAATGCATTTCAATGAGGTACTATCATTTATATTGGTCCCAAGATGGCTGCCAGCAATTCCAGGATGAAGTGCTGACAGCCAATCAGATCTCACGATGACATGTGTGGTTAGGCTCCGCCCAGATATATATGTGACTTTACTTTTGATTTTCTCAGGAACTACTGAACGGATTTACACCATTTAAGCAAAAGGCACGACACTGAACCAAGGGCTACCTCTTTGCCAAATTTGGTGTAATTCCGTTCAGCAGTTCGGGCTGTAGCTGCGACTAAAGGTTCCTATGGAAAAATGAATGGGGAAAATGCGTTTTGGGACCCCCTTTTTCTCGGCCCCCGCTTGACGTATCACCCCAAGACTTTCAGGATAGGAGCGGACCGGAGCGCCCCAACAAGTTGGAAACTTTCGCGAAGATTCGTCAACCGGCGCCAACGTTATTTCAAATAGAATGTCGCGGATTTCCTATGGATAATAGGTTTTAACTATAACTATCTACTGGCGACCGCCAGTAGATAATATATATATATATATATATATATATATATATATATATATATATATATATATATATATATATATATATCCACAAAAAAGTTTGCCCTGAGGCGAGAACGAGCCAAACTGCAGGGTGGTGTAGCCATGAATTTATTTAATACAGCGATCACAGTCCAGAGTTAAAATAATTTCTCCATTTCTCCTTACGCGTTTCAAAACCAAACGGTTTCTTCGTCAGAGGAACATCACTTTGAAGGAAAATAGCCCCAAGCATTTAAGCGCACGCGCAATTACTCCCAGGTGGGCTTGGTATTAAGCATGCTGGTGCTTGTAGTTTAAGGTGACAGGCATCGTTATTACCCCAGTGGGTTCCATTCAAAGTGCTGATGAAAGTCATTAAAATACCCATGTGGGCCTCCGGTCCGAGAAAGCTGTTCTTTTCATCTCTCTGCCCCGCTGTGCCCTACATCACGACGTGAAGTCTTTCCGTCGTCAGGCCCCACAAGAACGCTCGTGGTGGCAAGTTCTCTGCAGCCAGGCATGCCGCATTTAAATCCACAAAAAAGTTTGCCCTGAGGCGAGAACGAGCCAAATGCAGGGTGGCGTAGCCATGAATTTATTTAATACAGCGATCACAGTCCAGAGTTAAAATAATTTCTCCATTTCTCCTTACGCGTTTCAAAACCAAACGGTTTCTTCGTCAGAGGAACATCACTTTGAAGGGAAATAGCCCCAAGCATTTAAGCGCACGCGCAATTACTCCCAGGTGGGCTTGGTATTAAGCATGCTGGTGCTTGTAGTTTAAGGTGACAGGCATCGTTATTACCCCAGTGGGTTCCATTCAAAGTGCGGATGAAAGTCCTTAAAATACCCATGTGGGCCTCCGGGCCGAGAAAGCTGTTCTTTTCATCTCTCTGCCCCGCTGTGCCCTACATCACGACGTGAAGTCTTTCCGTCGTCAGGCCCCACAAGAACGCTCGTGGTGGCAAGTTCTCTGTGGCCAGGCATGCCGCATTTAAATCCACAAAAAAGTTTGCCCTGAGGCGAGAACGAGCCAACTGCAGGGTGGCGTTTTCATGCTTTTATTTGTGACTTTCCTCTGAAGAAGAAGCTGTTAAGCTTTGAAACGCGTAAGGAATGGTTAATAATGACTCTGGACTGTGTAAGCTGATTTCAAATAAATTCGTGGTGAAGGCCACCCTGCAGCAGGCTTGTTCTCGCCTCAGGGCAACATTCTTTTGGATTTATGTGCGGCAGCCTGGCCGCAGAGAACCTGCCACTACTGGTGTTGTGGGGCCTGTCGACGGAACGAAATTTCATGTCGGATTCAAGGCGCAGCAGGGCAGAAAGATATAATTATCAGCTATCTCGGCCCGGAGGCCCACTTGGGTTTTGCAATGAACTTTAATTTTGTAACAGATTTAACGGAACCCACGGAGGTAATACAGTGCCTATTATTATAACTACAAGCACCAGCATGCTTTTTACGGAGCCCACCTGGGAGCAATTTACCAGCGCATGCGTATAAGTGCTTCAGGCAGCGTTTTCATGCTTTTATTTGTGACTTTCCTCTGAAGAAGAAGCTGTTAAGCTTTGAAACGCGTAAGGAATGGTTAATAATGACTCTGGACTGTGTAAGCTGATTTCAAATAAATTCGTGGTGAAGGCCACCCTGCAGCAGGCTTGTTCTCTTCTTTTGGATTTATGTGCGGCAGCCTGGCCGCAGAGAACCTGCCACTACTGGTGTTGTGGGCCTGTCGACGGAACGAAATTTCATGTCTGATTCAAGGCGCAGCAGGGCAGAAAGATGTAATTATCAGCTATCTCGGCCCGGAGGCCCACTTGGGTTTTGCAATGAACTTTAATTTTGTCACAGATTTAACGGAAACCACGGAGGTAATACAGTGCCTATTATTATAACTACAAGCACCAGCATGCTTTTTACGGAGCCCACCTGGGAGCAATTTACCAGCGCATGCGTATAAGTGCTTCAGGCAGCGTTTTCATGCTTTTATTTGTGACTTTCCTCTGAAGAAGAAGCTGTTAAGCTTTGAAACGCGTAAGAAATGGTTAATAATGACTCTGGACTGTGTAAGCTGATTTCAAATAAATTCGTGGTGAAGGCCACCCTGCAGCAGGCTTGTTCTCACCTCAGGGCAACTTTCTTTTGGATATATATATATATATATATATATTATCTACTGGCGGTCGCCAGTAGATAGTTATAGTTAGGACCTATTTTCCATAGGAAATTCACAACATTCTATTTCAAATAACTTTGGCGCCGGTTGACGAATCTTCGCGAAATTCTCAAAACTCGTGGGGCGCTCCGGTCCGCTCCTATCCTGAAAGTTTCGGGTGATTTGGCAAGCGGGGGCCGAGAAAAAAGGGGGGTCCCAAAACGTAATTTTTTTTTTTAAAAAAGGCCGGCCCCGGGGGATGGGGTCCCCGGGGCCTAAGAAGGCCTGAGGAGGGGGCAACGCAGCCCCCTCCATGAAAAATTTTTTTTTAATGTGGCGATGATCCGGGGGATGGGGTTCCCGGTCCGAAATTGGCCACGGGAGAGGGGCCCACGCGGCCCCCTTCCCGTTCCGTTTTTATAAAAAAAAAAAAGGGGGTCAGGCCCTGGGGGATGGGGTCCCCAGGGCCCAAAATAATTAAAAGAAGGGGGCCACACAGCCCCTTTCTAAAAAGAAAAAAAGACCGGCATCGCGCTGGAGGCCCGCCCCCTCCCTGCAGCACTCTGCAAACGCGCCCCCTGGCGCGTTGTAAGATGGGAAGTAATTTCCCTTGAATACTGGGGGTCCCTGGGGGCCAACTAGCCCACCAGGAATCTCCAGTATGCGCCAGGGAGCTGCGTTGCAGAGAGGTGTTCAGAGGCCACGCCCCTTTTTACACCTCTCTGCAACGCAGCTCTGTGGCGCTTATTGGAGGTACCTGGTGGGCTAGTTGCACCCCAGGGACCCTCAGGATTCAAGGGAGTTAATCCCCCAACCTAAAACGCGCCACGGGGCGCGTTTGCACAGTGTGCAGGGAGGGGGCGAGGCCTGAGGTGACATGTGTGCAAAAAAGCCCTGTGGCGTGTTTTAAGTTGGGGGATTAAGTCCCCTTGAATCCTGAGGGTCCCTGGGGTCCAACTAGCCCACCAGGTAACTCCAGTAAGCGCCACAGAGCTGCGTTGCAGAGAGGTGTAAAAGGGGCGTGGCCTCGGACCACCTCTCTGCAACGCAGGCCTGTGGCGCTTACTGGAAGTACCTGGTGGGCTAGTTGGGCCCCAGGGACCCTCAGGATTCAAGGTGACCTAATCCCCCAACTTAAAACGTGCCACGGGCGTGTTTGCACAGTGGTGAAGGGAGGTGGCGGGGCCTCAGGTGACATGTGTGCAAACACGCCCTGTGGCGCGTTTTAAGTTGGGGAATTAAGTCCCCTTGAATCCTGAGGGACCCTGGGGTCCAACTAGCCCACCAGGTACCTCCAGTAAGCACAACAGAGTTGCGTTGCAGAGAGGTGTAAAAGGTGCGTGGCCTCGGAGCACCTCTCTGCAACTCAGGCTCTGTGGTGCTTACTGGAAGTACCTGGTGGGCTAGTTGGGCCCAGGGACCCTCAGGATTCAAGGTGACCTAATCCCCCAACTTAAAACCGCCACGGGCGCGTTTACACAGTGGTGAAGGGAGGGGGCGGGGCCTCAGGTGACATGTGCGCAAACACGCCCTGTGGTGCATTTTAAGTTGGGGAATTAATTCCCCTTGAATCCTTAGGGACCCTTGGGGCCAACTAACCCACCAAGTACCTTCAGTAAGCACAACAGAGTTGCGTTGCAGAGAGGTGAAAAAAGGTGCGTGGCCTCGGAACGCCTCTCTGCAACTCAGCTCTGTGGTGCTAACTGGCGCCCCGTAGCGCGTTTTAAGAGGTAGTTTTAATCCCCCTGCCCTATTATGTACTAGGGAGTTACAGAGGAGATCATGCTAATCACAGGGGTACCCCAACGCATAGTGTTCCATAGTGTATGTAGGTGTTTTAACTGTATTCTAAGTGTCTTTTACCATAGCACTGGCTCTAGGCCTGGTTAGTCAGAGTCAGTTACCACCAGTACCCGTCTGGAAAAGGTGTGGGCACAGGATGATTTTGCAACAAGGCCTCTTTCTGCTCCTCTGTTGGTTCTTTCTGCACATGTCTTGCTTCTTTCTGGATTTTTCTTCGTCTTTGTGAACTTCTGTTTCTTTCTACATTTCTTTTGCTTCTTTCTGTGCGTTTTTTCTTCTTTCTTCACATGACCTACTTCTGTAGGCATAGTTACAAACTAGCATTTGAAAAACCTTTGCAATTCATTGAAAAAACCATAGGTTTCAGGCACGTTATAGTTAGAAATTAGCATTTAAAAAACCTTAGAAATTCACTGAAAAAACCATAGGTTTTAGGGAAAGTTATAGTTAGTTGGACATTGCACTCGTACAAAACCCGTGAAATTCCCCTGTTATAGTTAGTTCAGCTAACTATAACTCGCGCCCCGCAATGCACTGCTGATGACGTCACATATTACATCACTCATGACATGGTCAGTGACATCACTGATGACATCACTGATGACATCTCAAATGACATCACTGATGACATCACTGATGACATCATCCATGTGATAATTTGATGCATCTTCTCACACCCTAATATAACTTTTCATACACCCACTCTAAATTACAGACTGCCATTCTCAAAACCATAGACACTCCAACACCAATAACTTCATACCCACTCACTGATTCTTAGGTCTACACACACATCCACTCACTCACCCATACAGTCACTCATACTTATGGTCACTCAGTACAGGACTATCATATGCACTCATACACCTACATAGACACTCACACACCGCCACTCATCCATAGAGGTACTCACACACCTAGTCAGTCATGCAAATAATTAATCACACTGCCATTTACTCACCCATACAGTTATACACACACCAGCTCACTTACTCATACAAATACTAGCACATTCTTACGCTCTTATACAATCACTGATACAAGTACACACTCATCCATACAGCCACTCTCACAATCACACACTCTCACTTATAGCCATTTATATACTCCAACACACATATATACTGCCTTTCACATATGTAGTTACTCACACATGTACCACTGAGATATACATTCACTCACTAACACACCCATACACACATCACAGATGCACTCTTGAAACCATGCACCCAGTGAATCACCCACTACCACATCTATGCACAGAGTCACACACACCCCACCCATATAAACACTCAGGCACCCATACAGATACTCAGACAACCAATCAATAACCAATATAGACACTCATGTAGCTATTCGCAAACCCATGCAGCCGCTTACACACCAACACACAGACGGATACAGACATTCACATAGTTTAGTCACTAACCCATGCAATCAGTAAGATACGTTTAATCACTCACTTAGAGTCAGTCACGCACCTACTAAATCATCCATTCAGATACTTATACACCCACTCATTCTTCAATACGCCTTTCCCTATATATATTAAGCATATTTAAACTTTACAGAAACACACAGTCACTGGATGATGTCATCAGTGATGTCATTTGAGATGTCATCAGTGATGTCATCAGTGATGTCACTGACCATGTCATGAGTGATGTAATATGTGACGTCATCAGCAGTGCATTGCAGGGCGCGAGTTATAGTTAGCTGAACTAACTATAACGCGGGAATTTCACGGGTTTTGTACGAGTGCAATGTCCAACTAACTATAACTTTCCCTAAAACCTATGGTTTTTCAGTGAATTTCTAAGGTTTTTTAAATGCTAATTTCTAACTATAACGTGCCTGAAACCTATGGTTTTTTCAGTGAATATATATATATATATATATATCATGCTCCAAAATTGCCCGTCCGGCAAGAAGCACTCAGCGACCAGCATAGACTTCAAGCCTTTATTGGTGCAGAACTGCTCCAGCATGCCGATAATGATTAGCAGCTCGTTGCGCCTTTCATGCCTAACGCGTTTCGAAGTGCACTGGACGCTACGAGGTTGTGCACGTTCTGGTTCCGCCCCTTACTTAAATCTAGAATTGCCCGCCCTGAATGGGCCGCCCAGATGAGTCTAAGCAGAAGATTGTGGGCGCGGTAGTTCCAGAACTTCTCCTTTCTCGAAGATAGCACTATTAACACTGCTGTTAAAACTCTGAGCCCCCAGATGGGCCTCGACAAGCGGGTCCGTTCTCTATCCAGTCTGGCTACCCACAGTTAGATTCAGTAAATGCCAAATCATGTGGCCCCATACATCGCAGGGTGGTGCATTCTTAGAGGCAGGGCCGCCCCCAAAACATCATGCTCCAAAATTGCCCGTCCGGCAAGAAGCACTCAGCAGCCAGCATAGACTTCAAGCCTTTATTGGTGCAGAACTTCTCCAGCATGCCGATAATGATTAGCAGCTCGTTGCGCCTTTCATGCCTGACGCGTTTCGAAGTGCAGAAACGTCTTCCTCAGAGGCTTGGGCGCTACAAGGTTGTGCACGTTCTGGTTCCGCCCCTTACTTAAATCTAGAATTGCCCGCCCTGAATGGGCCGCCCAGATGAGTCTAAGCAGAGGATTGTGGGTGCGGTAGTTCCAGAACTTCTCCTTTCTCAAAGATAGCACTATTAACACTGCTGTTAAAACTCTGAGCCCCCAGATGGGCCTCGACAAGCGGGTCCATTCTCTATCCAGTCTGGCTACCCACAGTCAGATTCAGTAAATGCCAAATCACGTGGCCCCATACATATATATATATACACATTTATTTGTTATATTTTTATTTCATTTTTAAATTATAAAATATATTAAAATGATTAATTTAATAACTGTTTTAAAGTAAATATATGTCAATATATATTAATTATTATATATGTGTGTTTAACTTTAATAAATTAAGTTTATTTGTTGTATTTGTTAAGATGTATATTAAATCTAATTTTTTTTAAATTAATGTTACTATTTAATGTATTTAATATTTATTATTTATTTTATATATATATCTAAAGAACGATATTTTGTACAACTATATTAATGACATCGATATTTTTCTATCGATATTTTTGTACTTAGCATTATAAATATAGGATGTCGATATTTTTGACACAATATTTTGGTAAGGGGATATTTTAGGTGTCCATATTCTGTCAGTGAACCGTTAGAAGAAATGGAGCATCAAATAGAATTCCTTTAAGACATTTTATCTGGTGTAAGGAGAGCAGCTGCACTGCAGGGGGTGTTTCAATTGCTGCTAGAAGGAATCTATACCTTATAATTAAAACACTGACGCTTCTCAAAAGTCCACTGTTTTGAGGATACCATTAGAGGGTCCCAGACTGCTTGGCCCTGAGCTTTAAGAAAAGTGCCTATGTATCTTTAAGGAGAGAAAGCATTCTTATTCTTTACAGCAGCATTCGGTAACGGGTCCTAGCTCATCGGGGTCAAAGTCTTCCTTTCGCCAGCCATCTAGGAGGCAGCAGTCTCAGAACCAATCTTCTAGATGTGTGGGACTGTCCTCTTCTTTCAAGTCCTATAAGAAACAGAAGAAGGATTCAGGAACAAATTTCAGCAATCCTGACTATGCTGGGGCAGAGGATTCTTCATTAGAGGTCAGTGTAGGAAGCTGGCTTTTTATGTAGTGGGCAATTGAAGAACCGGAATAACCCACTCACTGGGTCTCGGCGGCGGGGGAATTGCCCAAGTCTTCCATACCCTTCATACGTAGTAAAAGGAGACACAGGAGCCTTCGTCTGCAGGAGGAACCCAGATTTATTCAAATAGCCCGGGCTATGGAACAGAGTCCCAAGCTCGTTAGAAACAAGACAGAGGAGGCTGCTGCTTTACTCCGCAGCTTACAAGCCTTTTATACTTTTTCATTCCAGTCTTTTGGCTGTTAGTCCATTGTTCAATCAGGGCAGTGTTTGCAGTTGATAACCAGGTCCAGGCGGTGTTTGTAGTTGGTGACCTGATCAAGGCTTAGTACTCAAATTATTGTTCACTCAGCTTGATCAAAGCACGGTCATTCAGGTCATTGTTCGATCAGCTTGATCAAAGCTCGGTCATTCAAACCATTGTCCAATCACCCTGATCAAGGCCCAGCAGTCAGACCATTGTCCAGATAACCTGATCACGGTGTCAAGGATGTTTACCAGGCAGGGAGCAGGAGATGGGAAACAAATCATTTACACAGGGCGTGAGTGTCTCATGGTTTTCTGTCGAACTGCAAAGAACAGGGGGGTTGGGTGTGCGACAGTTCCTGGGCAGAAATGCAGGCTGCAAGATGGTTTTTGACGTGTTAGTTAGAATTTCCTCAGGCATCAGCAGAAACGACCAGGTGGGTCGTGTGGAAGTGTTTGACACGAAATGGCAATGAAAAAACAATGGAGTCCTGGTACAAGTGATACCGATCAGAAGAACACTTTTCCTCAGACCCTCCTTTTGCCATTGAGTGGCAAATACTTTAGAAATGTCAATGTTCATAAGGCCATCGGTTTCTTGTTGGAGCATCATCATCATATTGGTGTTGTGAATGTTGGAGGGTGGAGGCTGGATGGTCTGGACACACATTGTACAGAGCACTGGCAGGCACTGAAAGCACAAACAGCAGGAGACCAGGACAGTTATTCCCAAGGCAAGGAAGATGAGGACCCTCCACCCCCACTGGGAAAGGAGGCCCCAGATCCAGCCTGTGAGGGACCAGTTGCCTTTATCCAGATGAATTTCGGAAGAAAGGCGATGCAGACGTTGGATGGCATAGTACACTGAAGGTGCGTTGTCTGGGATGTACACGCAGCAGCTGGAGCCGATCAATTTACACACACCACCACGATCAGCAAGGAGGACGTCTAGGACCATGCGGTTCTGCAGTGTTATAAGGCGGTCCGCCTGTAGTTCTGCAGTGATGTTGGAGAGGGCACCAGCTGTTACTGTGATGGTGGCTTCAAGGACCCTGGTCAGTCCTCGTACAGCCCGACTGTTTGCCATGGGGCCCCAGAATGGAAGGAAACCTTTAAGGAAGTCCCGGTTTCCTGGCCTGCTGTATCCTCGGCTGATATGACGCCCCTACGTGAGCGACGCAGAGCGCCCTTCATCAACAGGTGGTAACTCCCATGGGTAGAATACGTTGGCGGAAGGAGGAAGGCCAGATAGCAGGTACCAGACCAGTTACGGGGAGCCAAGTGTAGGCGGCAGTGCCACAGATAAAATAGGTGTTGGGGGATGCCACCAGCTTCGGAGGAGATGTAGAGTTTAAAGATTTTGTGATATTACAAGTACTGGTACCAACTTTCTTAGTCCCTAGGCCATGGATGCAGACACGGCCTTGCACATTTATGACATTCACAGTGTCTCGTTCATCGGGCAGTATCCTTCTTGTGCGGAATCTGGAAAATGTTCGTCGAGTGGTTGAGTTGAATACTACCATCTCACCGAGTTCATCTGGTGATAGTAGCGTTGTGGATGAGCTGGTCGGGCAAAAAGGAGCATTGGCATGGCCAGATCTGTTCCGCCAGAAGTCATCCTGAAATGTTCCAAGGGTAGAATTGGCAGTACCATTGACAGTGTAGGCCTCCTGTATCAACATCCACCATGCAAGACAAGACCCAGAGATGGAAAAGGGGTAGGGAAAAGAATGGGACAGGGTGTATCATGGAATGCGGCATCAGTCCGCAAACCCAGCAGTTGGAAATGTTCATGATCAGCTGATGATGATGCAACATTTGGATGAAGGTGTTATTGAAGAATTCTGCACGGCGGGGTAACTCGTGGGCTGGTAGCGTGTAATACTGGTGCTCTGCAGGAGTTGGGGTAGGGGTTGGTGAGGTAACAGGATGGTAGATTAGTAACAGCCAACCAAGAATAGACAGGATGAGGGAGACAAACAGCGTCACCACGGTGGCCATGAAGCATTTACTATGTCGGAGACTGACATATCGTTTCTGGATTCGAGTGTTTTGGACGGCAGCCATTGTGCTAAGCCAGGGACATCTAGTGGCTGTCTGTGATTGGTGGTTGCTTCACTGGGCGCAGGTGCCAAGAGCCCTATGGCGTACCTTAGTCTGACACACCAGCACTACTCTCGGCCGGGGAGATCACAGCCCTACAGCCTATAGGCACTTGGCGAAGTCAAAGGCAAGCCTTCCCTCGGGGGCGCAAGTTATATCGGTCGGAAGTAGGGTCAGTATGGTCGGGAAACAATTGTTCTGGACGTTGAGCAGAGTTAAGGGAGGGTTCCACCCTTCCTTTCAGTATGCTGTCACTCTCTGCTTCCGTAGATGTAAAATGCAGTCTGGCATCGCTGAATGGGACAAACGTCGGGACTGTTTCTGTTTCTGAGTCTCCTTGTCCTTCCCTCACCCACTGATCATAGGGGAGGGGCAGAGGCACACGCCTACAGTGGGACGAATGCACCCAATTCTTCCGACCTTCTACTTTCACGGCGGTGCGGGTGGCCAGCAACACCTGACGGGGCTGTGTCCAGCGGGGTTCGAGGCTCTTAGTCCGTTGAAAATTTCTTACTAAGACCCAATCACCAGGTTGGATAACGTGTCCTGGGCCCTCGCTTTTGTCAGGTATGGCCTCATGCACCTGGTGATAAAGAGTACGAAAGGTATTAGTTAGACTGTACAGATAATCAGTTAATACAGGGTATTCAACATCAGACAGTTTCTTAGGCCGCGGGACACCCCATACATTGGCAGGCCTCCCGAACACAATCTCATGGGGGATAGCCCTATCCTGGTGTGGGCTGTTGTTCTTGTAGACAATAGGGGCAGAGCATCAACCCAAGTGACACCTGTCTCGGCTACTATTTTGGCCATTTTAGTTTTTAGGATGCCATTGTACACCTCCACTAGACCTGCTGACTGGGGGTGGTTAGCTGCATGAAATTTTTGTTTTATACCCAATGCTGTACAGATATATTCCATAATTTGAGCCGTAAAGTGTGTCCCGTTGTCACTCCAGACCAAGCGGGGCAAACCGAATCGTGGGAGGTACTCTTTTAATAGCATTTTGGCGGTAGTGATAGCGGTGCAGTCTTTGACGGGGTAGGCCTCCACCCATCGGCTGAAGGTACAGACCACCATTAGGACATATTTTAAATTGTTACATCGGTCCATCTGGATGTAATCTATTTGGAGGACTTCAAAAGGGAAGGTAGGAGGAGAGAATCCTCCCTTAGGAGTAACTGTGCCTTTTCCTGGGTTATACATTAGGCAAATCATGCATGTTTTAACCAGCTTTTCAGCATATGTTGGTATCTTAGAGTTGTACCATGTAGGTTCCAACAGTTTACATATCCCTTTTGCACTAATGTGAGCAGGACCATGGGCCATCGTAACTACTGGTAGCACATGACTGTCAGGTAACATCCATTGTCTTTCCATAGTCGTGCGGACCCAGCAACCATCAATTCCCTCCTTTGCTAATTGCTCCTTCCACACCCGTAGTTCCTCAGGAGTAGTATGGGACTGAATATCGATCACACTCTGTACTGTGTTTTCAACCATGCCCTCGTCTGCCACCCACCTAGCGGGACCTCCTACATACATTCCTTCCCTTTTTCTAAGAGCTGTTTGTCTGGCCGTCTGGTCAGCCAGGGCATTGCCTTTCCCAACATCATCTGTCACTTTCTTATGGGCCTTACATTTTATAATGGCCACCTTTCTGGGGAGTGTCAGGGAGTCTAACAATCGGTGAATTAGGGGCCATGTTGAATCTTGGTCCCATGGGAAGTAAGGAAATTCCTTTCTTTCCATAACCTCCCGAAGTTGTGGGCCACCCCGAAGGAATATTGGCTGTCAGTATAAATATTTACCGTCATCCCTTTGCTTAACTCACAGGCTCTAGTGAGGGCAACTAATTCTGCTGCTTGAGCAGAGCACTGCGGAATCTGAGCTGTTTCTACTACTTGTCCTAATGTCGTGAGGGCATAGGCGGCTGAGGTGTTACCATCTGGCCCTCTGAGACATGATCCGTCCACATATAGTGTACCTTCTGGTTCTGCTATCGGGGTATCCTGTAAGTCAACCCGTCCTTCGTCTCCTCCTCTGTCCTTAATATGCAGTCATGTGGGTCTAAGCGGGCATCCTGAGTATCCAGTGGGAGTAATGTTGCGGGGTTCAGTACAGTGCATCTCTTGATGTTAATGTGGCTGGAAAAGAGTGTCAGTTCATATCCTGTGAGTCGTGCGCTAGTGAGGTACTGTGTCTTGGTGTTATTAAGGAGGGTATCTACAGAATGGGGGACCATCAGAGTCAGGGGGGAGTTCATGACGATCCCCGCACTCTGACGGACCATGAGGGCGGCCGTAGCGGTCGCCCGTAGGCATCCTGGGAGAGCCCTTGCAACAGGATCTAAGGTGGCTGAAAAATAGGCACATGGCCGATGGTGACCTCCGAACATCTGGGTCAAGACAGCGCATGCACAGCCGTCTGTCTCATGTACAAAAAGAAGAAATTGCTTGCTATAATCAGGAGTACCGAGGACTGGAGCAGTACACAGAGCCCTCTTTAAATCTTGGAAGGCCTGCGCATGCTCTCTAGTCCATGGAAAGGTACTGTCTGATATGTCTTTAGTGGTGAGGGCAAGAAGAGGTTTGACCATGGCCGAAAAGTTGGAAATCCACTGTCTACAGTATGAGGTTAGGCCTATGAAGGCTCGCACCTGCTTTTGTGTTCGTGGGGCCGTCATAGCATTGATAATGGCTACACGATCACCGGTGAGCTGCCTTCCCTCCTTCGAGAGGAGATGACCTAAATAGGTCACCTTCTCTTGACAAAACTGAAGCTTTTTAAAGAGACTTTGTGATTATGGAGGGCAAGGTGGCGTAACAAACAGAGAGTAGCTTCTTTACATGATGGGGCAGAATTTGCAGCAATGAGGAGGTCATCTACATATTGTAATAGTGTGGAGTTATCAGGGAGTTCCAAGGAATCTAGTTGACTTTTGAGGGCTTGACTATAGATACTGGGGCTCTCGGTGAAACCTTGAGGGGCGCGGCAGAATCTAAAGCTTCGCCCACCAAGGGAGAAACCAAAAAAATGTCTGCTGTCAGGATGTATAGGAATGCTGAAAAAAGCATTCTTCAGGTCTATGACAGAAAAGTGCGTTGCGTCAGAAGGGACCATCGTTAAGAGGGCTGTAATGTCGGGGACAACAGGATATTGGGAGATTGTTATTTTGTTAAGGGCTCTCAGGTCAATCACGAATCTGTATATTTTAGGGGAGAGAGCATCTCCATTGGTCTTTTTAAGAACGGGAATAATGGGACTGTTACAGATATTGCCACGTGTTTCCTCCACTACGCCCTTGTCCATTAATTCAGATATTATTGTTAAAAGGGCCATTTCTCCTTCCGCGGGTAGTCGATACTGCCGGAGGCGGGGAGAAGTGCACCTGGCTGGATGCGTACCCCATGAGGGGATATGTTGAGACACCCTACATCAGTGTCTGATGATGCCCAGAGGGAGGAAGGTAAAAACTGCAATTCTGGTGGGAGGGGACCAGACAGATACATATAGGAAGCTGCGGTGGGAGAAATTGTTAGGGATACACCTTGGGGACTACATGATATGGTCGCATACAGAGCTTTCAGTAAATCCATGCCTAACAAGTTTTCACTGCAACCTGTAGTAAGGACCAAGGGAGCGTCAACATGTGCAGGGCCAATATCGAGAGGGAGGGTTCAGAGACAGGGCTCGTCACAGGTGTTCCTGCAAAACCCACGGAGACATTTATTTTGCCAGAAAGGGGTGCCTCCGGGACTGACAGACGTGCAATAGAAGACCTGGTGGCCCCAGTATCCAAAAGAAAATTCTGATCGTTCCCCACAACTGACATTTGAACATACGGGCCCCTTTGATCCACTGGAATTTGCACTCTGGTAATACCCCTTTCCTGGCTGTCCTATGCTTGGTAGGACCCTATCTCATCAACTTCGTCATAATCATCATTGTAATAAGTGCGTGTTGCTTCGTACCCATCAAACCTATTGGCCGGGCGCGGCCGGACGGGAACGTGATCCCTGGTTCTACGTTCTTTATCCTGTGGATGGGGCGGGCCATGGTCCCTAGTCGGCCTTCCCTCCCTGGGAGCGCGAGGCCGAGTCTTCCCTGTTCGGATGTTTTCAGCTAACACGGGACACTCGTCTATCCAATGGCCGTACCCCTTACAATAAGCACACTGATCTGTTTGGAGGGCTCCCGTATGTTGAGGGCTGGAGGGGTAGACTGGCGAGCCCTCGGAGGGTGTTGGGGTTGAGGTCTGAAATTCCCGCGGGCATCGGGACCTCGGGAGGGTAAGCCTGCTGCAGAAGTGCCTTAGTCTTAAGATCCCTAACCTTCTTACTTTCCTTGTCTCTATCTTCATTCTCCCTATTCTCATGATATTGTGCCATAGCCAAGATACCAGTCATAGTTTGGGCAGACCACGTACTTTCAACTTTCTTAAGCCTGGTGGAAATCTCAGGAAGCAAGTTGCTGACAAACTTATCGACAAACACTGGGCCAGAACCTGGGGTCCGGGGATCCAAACCACTATGTCCCTTGTATTCTGTCTCAAAACGGGTAAAGAAGTCAGCCACATTCTCATCTTTTCGCTGCCTACAGGCGTTTATTTTATCCCAGTTAATGACAGTTTCCGGCAAAAGTGTTTTCATAAACGTTATTATTTTACCGGGCAAAGTCAGGATGGCAGCTTCTGGTTTAGTCCCTCCTACCCTTGCTTCTTCCATAGCCTCTAGGTCAGCCCATTTACCTCCCAACGCCACTTCATGATCAGTATGTCGAATCTTGTCCCAAATTTCAGTGGGGACAACCGTACCAAAAAGTAAATCTATATCCTCAAGAACGAGAGTACCTGCAGATATAATCTGACCTAATTCTCTGTAAAAGGCAGCCGGATTCTTCCGGGGATCTGGTAATTGTTCTTTTAACTGCATTACTTCTGACCTTTTCCAAGGAACATGAACCCAAAGCCTGCGCCAGTGTGCCTCAACAGCCCCTCGGCCATTATTTTGGGCATTGGTAAGTGCGTTAACAAAGACAGGGGCCGCCTCTCTCATTGGCATAGCTGTTTCTAGAGGGGTGTTGGAAAAAGTGGTCGTATCACGGTAAGCCATTAAAGCAGACACAGCACCAAACATCCCCTCTCCCTGAACATCGCCTCTTCTTATTTGTGACCTAAGGTTCATTAATCCAGTGGGTATCTGCATAAGCGCATTCTCAAATTTTTGCATGACCAGCGTACACATGTATTCAGCCCAGGTGGTCTGTTCCATAATCATCCACTGGGAAAAGGTGGACCATATGTCTTTAAAGGCATAAATATTCCCGTTCTTTATCCAACATTCACACTGTTGCTTCTGTAGGTCATTTTCTCGAAGGGACGAAAAGCTGACTGCAGAGCGCAAGGAGGCCAGTCGGGGGAATTGAACATTTTATATAAATCCTGCTTAACTGTAGACCACTGGGAAGTAGGAAAAGGGCGGGTAGGGGTAAAGCCGCAGGGGTTGGGCGGATGGAGACTTGTTGTCATTCCCGCAGTGAGGACAGGGTTAGCGGGCGTGGTCGGTGTCATAGGAAAAATCGGGAGGGTTGGTGTGACAGGAAGAACAGTAGGAGGGGCAGTGGGGGCAGGAGTGGGCGGTGGCGGGGGGACATGTGGGGTGTGAGGCGTCAGGGCAGGGTACATTGGGGCATATGCAGGAGGGCTTTCTAGCATGGTATCAAGCAAGGAATCACCTTCTTCTCCCCCATCCATATGGCCCTTTCATTTCTCCTCACGAGCTGGATAGCATTTTTGTACCCGGGCCCCATGCTCCCTGTTGGCTATTTCTACCGATTTTGTCATTTGATTTTGTAAATTTACTCTGGCGTGGTCGGCCATTGACATGCGTTCCTGTTTTCTTTCTTGAGCCTTCTGCTTTCTAGCTCTCTGCTCTATCTCTTTCCTCCAAAATCGGACAGATTCAAACATAGACGGGCGCGTTTTCTTTTCATTAATTGTTCCTCTAAGTTGGCGAGAACTTGGGAATTAAAGGAGCCATAAAGTGGCCACTGTAATTCCGCGTTACTTTGTTTCGTATATTTTACCCAGAATGAGGAAAACAATATGGCAGAAGGGCCATGTTTAACATACATCGTATGGGCAGGAGTCCCTTCTGGAGGAAGCGGACAAGCCGCCTCCAGCTGGGAGTCCTGCGTACACATACAACAACATAATTTCTTGAACTTACTACTGACTGGCATGCTTGTAAATAGGTAACAGACACCGGCGGGTTTTAAAATTCACCTCGCCTACTTGGCTTTTGCAAAGGTCAATAACAGCAGAATCATACAGACTTGGTGGGTGATCAGTCCACCCTTACCTTACAGGGGTAGTTCTCTTCTGCAGACGTAGGGCTGTGTCCTGCTCCAGAAATGATTTGCTAGGGGACTCCAGCGAGGACGCGGTCATGTGGCCCAGACCGGGTGGGGAGGAACAGCGGGCGAGTCGTTCGGCTTACCGGATTGCAAGAATCCCTCGGGTAGGGCGCCTCCGTCGGAGTCTCTCCGTGCACCTCCTCACATCCACCGGGCCTGACCTTCGTGCTCGTGGAGTCCCTGTTCGGGCGCCATTTGAAGAACCGGAATAACCCACTCACTGGGTCTCGGCGGCGGGGGAATTGCCCAAGTCTTCCATACCCTTCATACGTAGTAAAAGGAGACACAGGAGCCTTCGTCTGCAGGAGGAACCCAGATTTATTCAAATAGCCCGGGCTATGGAACAGAGTCCCAAGCTCGTTAGAAACAAGACAGAGGAGGCTGCTGCTTTACTCCGCAGCTTACAAGCCTTTTATACTTTTTCATTCCAGTCTTTTGGCTGTTAGTCCATTGTTCAATCAGGGCAGTGTTTGCAGTTGATAACCAGGTCCAGACGGTGTTTGTAGTTGGTGACCTGATCAAGGCTTGGTACTCAAATTATTGTTCACTCAGCTTGATCAAAGCACGGTCATTCAGGTCATTGTTCGATCAGCTTGATCAAAGCTCGGTCATTCAAACCATTGTCCAATCACCCTGATCAAGGCCCAGCAGTCAGACCATTGTCCAGATAACCTGATCACGGTGTCAAGGATGTTTACCCGGCAGGGAGCAGGAGATGGGAAACAAATCATTTACACAGGGCGTGAGTGTCTCATGGTTTTCTGTCGAACTGCAAAGAACAGGGGGTTGGGTGTGCGACAGTTCCTGGGCAGAAATGCAGGCTGCAAGATGGTTTTGTCGTGTTAGTTAGAATTTCCTCAGGCATCAGCAGAAACGACCAGGTGGGTCGTGTGGAAGTGTTTGACACGAAATGGCAATGAAAAAACAATGGAGTCCTGGTACAAGTGATACCGATCAGAAGAACACTTTTCCTCACAATGTAAGGGCTCACCATGCAAAAAGTCCAGACGACTCTTATTAGTTTACAGGGGCTTACTTTAATCATCCCAAATGCTCTATTTGTAGCAGTGTGGTCGAGCAGTTTAGGCTTATCAAAGGGGAGTGTTAAGCATTTGTTACACACACAGAGTCAATAAATGGTACACACACTCAACAAGAAATCTGAGACCAATTTATAAAAATAAAACAGATTTTTATATAATTTTAGACACCAAGATCGTCGGAATCAGGTAAGAACTTATAGAGTTAGGGATTTTACAAGAATAACGTTTTTTTTGGTTATGAGTCTCAAATGCAGTAATGGTATGCTACGTGAGGAAAGACATAAACTGCAAATATATACTTGTAGTCGAAGTTCGGGGGTGCTCTTTGGAACTTAAGGTGCTAGGGGGCCAAGGTCCAAAGAATCACCAGCAGTTTTAGGTTACCTGCCCTGGCGTGTCCGGGTAGAGGGGTGCTGGATGGGTTGGTAGCCTCGAACGCTACGCCGTAGAAAGCAATGGGCACCTGAAAACAAAGGCTGCAAGGGGGATCTTGAGGACAAATCCGGCAGAACCCAAAGGGGTGCTCGGCTCATGAAGGTCTTTAGAACAATGGGTCACAGTGGGTTGTAGTGAACCTGGGCTATGGGGCTTGGGTGCAGAGGTGTTTGGCCGGTTAGCCACTGATGTTGGGGTCTCTCACGGTTCTCTATTTGACCTGTAGAGGTGAGGAAAACAAGACAGCAGGGCCACTCTCAATGTGAGCCTCATCGGTCCTGAAGTCTCTCATTGTGCAGGTCGGCTTTGACGGTGGTGGTGTCCAGGCTTGACACTAACAAGCCTTGGTTGCTGCAAGTGCTCCGGTACCCAGTGTATTGGTGCATGGGGGCTCCTGGAGGGTGTAGCGTCTCGAAATTCGGTAGAGAAAAGGGGCTGACCTCCTAAAGCCACAAATATGTCCTCCTAATGTCCTGCTCCCTTGGTGGGCCCAATGGCCAACAACAAAGTGTACCGGACAAATGCAGTCAGTGCCTGCGGATGCATGGGGATGACTCTTCCACCCCAAGGGAGTTGCTAGATGGTTGGCGAAGTGATCGACAGTCCTCCAAGTGTTGGAGAGGATGCACAGCTTTTGTACAAATTGGGTGTCTGCAATTATCGAGGTACCAGCAGCCAGGCATTGTTTGGTGCCAAGTTCGATGTAGGTCCTCAGTTTTGCAGTGACAGCTCTTTTTTGTCCTTCTTCTGTTCCCAGGTAGATGGATCTGTCAGTTGGCTGTCGGGGAGACCCCTAAATACTGAATTTAGGGGCATTTATGGGAGTATAGGGTATTAGCCAATGTGCTACCTGCCACTGGGGTGACTACACCTCCTATATGACCACTTCCTGCGGGGATTGGGCATAACCCTGGCCTAGAACTCTCTATTTGCACCAAAATCAAGATGATGAAACCCTTCTCTGGCTGTCCACTTCAGGTAGCCCACCTTAGGGGTGTGACTAAGCTGTAAGTGAAACATGCCTCCTGAATATCAAATTTCCTGTCTGCTCTGCTGCTAAATGGGCCTCAGGCGATGGCATTCCCTAGTACTGGGGGGAAACCGAGTTTGCATTTTGAAGGCGGTAGAAACTTTGAAGTCTCTGGCCTTGAGATGCTAATCTGCTAGCCATCCTGCTGGAGGAGGTGTGATCACCTTCTGCCGGGCAGGCATTGTTCCTGGCTTCTGAGAGCGCAGGCTCTCACCTGTGGGGGGCAGAAACTCGTCTCTGGTGGCAGGCTGGACGAGACCAGTTAGCCAACACACTAAGTGATACAGGGGGCACCTCTAAGGTTCCTTCTGGGTGCATGTGTTCATAAATCCGATACTGGCGTCAGTGCAGATTTATTAAAACAAGATGTTTGATACCAAACATCAGTAATTTCAGTGAAGCCATTTGTAGCTGGGTAACTCGTAATGACCAGTGCCCAGTACATACCTTTAAGATGGCTTCCTGATCAGTTGCAATGCCTAGCAATGGGACTAGGCATCACAGGGGCATATCTGCTCATGAAGTTGTGCCCTCACATGTCCTATAACGCACCCTGCCTTAGGGCTCTAAGGCCTGCTGTAGGGATGACTTACATATAGGACATGAAATGTCTCACCCACTATCGTCCAGTTAGACTTCTAAGATCAAGTGACAAGGCTTTGCTTACTGTCCCTCGGATCAGAAAATCTTGCATGGGAGGCAGACCCTTCTCCTACCTAGCCCCTATCTATTGGAATAAGCTGCCTTATTACAGTGGTAACTGCACTGATCATGCCAGTTTCAGGAGATTGCTGAAGACAGTGCTGTTTTTAACGGTTTCCTTCCTGCCTGTGTCTCTGCCTTACACTGAGATACCCCTCCAGGGGTGATTCATGCGCTCTACAAATTAAACTAATAAACTAATAATGTACTTTGGCATTGCACACAGGAAGTGGGCAATATTGTGTTTTCAGAATGGCTTTCACCATTTCACGTATCCTGCAATGGCAGTCTGCATGCAGTTTCTATGTGGGTCCCTTTGAGTGCATTAATACATGCTGCAGCCCTTAGGGACCCTCTTTAGTACCCATGCCCTGGGTACCAGGGGTACCATTTACCAGGGACTTACAAGGGTACTAAAGTCCTTGCCAATTGAGTTACAATTTAGCATTTGTCTTGTTTTTAGGGAAAAAACACTATTACTGGGGCCTGGTTAGTACTACCAATGCACCACCAGTGCACTACCAATCAACAATATCAGTACCAGTGAGCATAAAGTGGGGGTGACAGTGTCAAAAAGTGATACTCTCCTACACCCCCCTCCCCTGAAATGAAAGAGAATTAAACTAACCTTTACCAAGAGAGACTTCATTGTCTAAGTGGAAGAACCTGGAATTCATCTGCATTGGGCGGGCCAGTCCCAGGTATATGTTCCACTGTAAAGTCCATTCCCTGTAGGAAGATGGACATCCTCACCAGTTTGGGGGTTTAACCTTTCATTTGCATGAGCCATCTGAGAAGTCTGTGGTTGGTTTGAACAAGGAAGTGAGAACCTAACAGGCATGGTTTCAGCTTCTTCAGGGATAATACCATAGTAAGGATTTCCCTCTCAATGGCACTCCAACACTGTTTTCTGGGGGGTAAGCTCTGCTAAGAAAAGCAACAGGCTTATTCTGGCCATCATCATTGGTTTGGTATAGGACGGCCCCTATCCCATGCTCAGAGGGATAAGTCTGCACAATGAAGTGCTTTGAATAATCTGCAGCTTCTAGAGTGGGGGCTGAGCACATTGCTTCCTTCAGGGTGTCAAAAGCCTTTTGACTCTCACTGTCCAGTTTACATTTTTTGGTTGCTGTTTGGAGGTCAGTTTTGTGAGGGGTGCCACAATAGTACCATACCCCTTTACAAACCTCCTGTAGTACACGCCTAAGCCAAGAAATGCCCTTACTTAAGCCTGGGTTGTTGGAGCCTCCCAGTCCAGAATAGTCTGAATCTTGGGCTGTAAGGGTTAAACTTGGCCTGCACCTACACGCTGGCCCAAGTATACAATAAATCACTGTCCTATCTGGCACTTGGTGGCTTTGATAGTGAGACCTGCCTTCTGTAGGGCCTCAAGCACCCTTCCAAGGTAGATCAGGTGATCCTGCCAAGTGGAGCTGTAGACAGCAATATCATCAAGATATGCTGCACTGAACGACTCAAGCCCAGCCAGGACTTTGTTCACCATCCTCTGGAAGGTTGCAGGGGCATTCATTAGACCAAAAGGCATCACAGTAAACTGGTAATGCCCATCTGAGTCGAAAATGATGATTTTTCTTTGGCTCCTGGGGTGAGACCAATCTGCTAGTAGCCAGATGTTAAATCAAAGGTACTGAGAAATTTTGCTACACCGAACCTGTCAATCGGTTCATCTGCTATTGGAATAGGGTGAGCTTCCGTCTTAGTAACTGCATTGAGACCCCTGTAGTCCTCACAAAACCTTAGCTCTGGTTTACCTCCCTTGGAATGAGGTTTGGGCACTAAGACCACTGGGCTGGCCCAGGGACTCTCTGATGGTTCAGTCACTCCTAACTTCAGCATCTTGCTGGCTTCGGCTCTGATGCTTTACGTCATTTGGTCAGACTGCCTGAAATTTTGTTTTTGACAGGAAGTCTGTCCCCAGTGTCCACATCATGTATGCACCAGGTTGTCTGACCAGGGGTTAGGGAAAAGAGCTCAGCATACTGCCCCAGGATTTGCCTGCAATCAGTCGGCTGTTGGGCAATGAGGATGTCTGACAAGGCAACCACTTCAACAGACCGATCTTTAGGGTTGTTAGAGAGGAGGTCATGGAGAGGTTCACTCTCTTCTTCCTGGTCCTCATCAGTGACCATGGGCATGGTCACATCAGCCCTGTCATTAAAGGGGTTAAGGCGATTCACATGGATGACCCTCTGGGGGCTCCTGGAAGTGCCAAAGTCCACCAAGTACGTGACCTCTTCATTTCTCTCAAGGATAGGATAGGGTCCAATCCATTTGTCCTAGCGGGCCCTAGGTGTCACAGGCTCCAATACTCATGCCTTTTGCCCTGGTTGAAATTCAACCAGTGCAGCCTTTTGGTCAAACCATTTCTTCTGGAGCACTTGGCTTGCCTCAAGAATGTGGCTTGCTTTCTCCATGAACTCAGCCATACATGAATGAAGGCCAAGTACATAGTCCACTATATCCACCTTTGGCTCTTTGAGAGGCTTCTCCTAACCTTCCCTCACCAGACTTAGATGACCTCTAACAGAATGGCCAAACAGAAGCTCAAGGGGACTAAAGCCCACTCCTTTCTGTGGCACCTCGCTGTAGGCCAAAGGTAGGCATGGTAACAGGATATCCCATCTCCTTCTGAGTTTGTCAGGTAGTCCAATAATCATACCTTTCATTATCTTGTTAAACCTTTCAACAAGGCAATTTTGTTTGTGGGTGATAGGGGGTGGTGAACTTATGTGTCACCCCACACTCAGCCCACATTGATTTCAGGTAAGCAGACATGAAGATGCTACCTCTATCTGAAACCACCTCCTTAGGGAATCCCTCTCTAGAAAAAATACTAAAGAGGGCTGTGGCAACTGCAGGAGCAGTAATAGTCCTAACGGGAATAGCCTCAGGATTCCTGGTGCTATGATCCACTACCACCAGAATAAACCTGTTGCCTGAAACTGTTTGAGGGTCAAGGGGGGCAACAATGTCAGCCCCTACCCTTTCAAGTGGGCCTTTGGTTTGCTACCTGTCTTGCCACTGGCTTGACTGTTAACACAGGAGTTACAAAACTCCTTTACTTTCTGGGGCATGTTTGGCCAGTAAAGTGGGCAACCAACCTACTCCATGTTGTAGTCTGGCCAAGATGCCCAGCTAGGGGTATGTCCTGGGACAAAGTGAGTAAAAACACCCTGTACATCTGAGGCACTACTACTCTCCTAGTGGCACCAGGTTTGGGATCTCAGGCATCAGTGTATTGGAGTCCTTTATCCCAATAGGTTCTGTGGGAACCACTGACATTACCCCTTTCCTGTGCAGCAGCTTGCTGTCTCAGGCTTTCAAAAGTGGGACAGGTTTTTTGTCCCTGGCATAAATCTTCCCTAGAGGGCCCCCTGGTCCTAGGAGCTCTGCTGTGTAAGGCCCAAGTTCTTGGGGCTCAGTTTCCTCAAGGGCTGACAACAGGTCTTCTCCTTGGGGAGAGGGGACCTGAGCTTGTGTCTTTTCGGAAGTTGCTTTCCCAGCCTTCTTGCCTTTTGTTTTGGAGGTTTGGGTCATTATTCCAGGCTCACAGACCTCTTTTTCATCCTGGTCTTTGCTTTGTCCTCTTGGTTTTACACACACCCATTCAGGTCTTCTCAGCATGGCTACATGGGCTCTCATCTCTACCTCAGCTCATGCGGAGGTCTCCAGATCATTCCCTAGCAGACATTCAACTGGCAGAGGACACGACCACCTTCTTTTGGCCAGTAACCCCTCCCCACTCCAAGGTCACCATAGCCATTTGATGAACCTTGGTAATGTTATCAGCTTTGCTGACTGGATAGGTTTGTCCAGTTAAGTACTGTTCTGGGGATATCAGTTCTTCAGTCACCATTGTGACACATGCACCTATATCCCTCAGTGCTACTACTTCAACCAACCCCATTAATGAGTGGCTTCTGTCTATATTTCTCCAGGTTACTGGGCCAGGCAGCTAGGTTAGCCATATCTGAGACTAAAATAGATCCAGTGTGCTCCTTGACCCGGTCAGGGCACACTAAGGATCCCATTTGGAGACTAGCAATCCCTGTGGGTGCTGGACTAGGGGTAAACCTTTTGGGACGAGTAGAGCCCCCATTTTGAGGGCCATTCTGTTTACAGAGATGGCACCAGGCCTTCTTTGGATCACAGTTTTCCCTGGTACCCACCCTTGAATTGGGAAGAGTCTCTGGGCCTACCCTCCTGAACAGGTTCTTGGGTGCCTTTAGAGGACTCATTTGTGTCCCTCATCCTTACCTTAGGGGGAGCAGTAACCCCTTTCTTTTGGTCACTCCCACCCTGAGTGTTCCTAGACACCCTTTGTTTCGACCCAATGGACAGCCTTCTTTCCCAAGTCCTGGGGAGAAACTAACCCTAAGTCCACTAGGTACTGATGCAGTTTTTTAGATTTACAGTTACTCAACAGATGCTCCTTCATTATCAAACTATAGAGCCCTTCATTATCTTGCATCTTAATGCTTTTCCTTTAGCCACCTAGTATTTTGACTGAGAAGGCAACAACATCTACCCAGGAGTGACTCAAGGTTTTGTGAGTTTAGCTGAACTTGATCCTGTACTCTTCAGTGATGAGTCCAAAGTCCTCAATCAGGGTATCCTTCATGAGGTCATAGGACTCTGCTTCTTCCTCGTTAAGTGCCAGGAGTCTATCATGCATACCATGAATCTTTCGTATGCCTTGTTCTTTCCAGCCCGCCTACTTGTGGTGGATGCTGGTACCACACACTTCTTCACATCACCAGAAGAGGCTTGGTGATAGCTTTGCTCCAAGCGGGGTGCACGAGCTACCGGAACCTCACGAGGACGACCAGATGGGCTTGTCCAAACAAATTGACCAGACGACGATGCATGCACCCCCACGATCATGACCCACTGTAGAACAGGCTGCCATGGAGTGGGCTCAGGCAGTGGCCGGGATCACTGCCCAAACCACAAACAGATATCAGGCGCTCTCACCAGACACTGATCAGGTGCCGGGAACCCTTGGCTCGGGTGCTTCCAGACTGGGCACGCTGCAAACACCAGTGGGTTCGCCCAGGCGGGAGCCCCAGAATTCCTGAAAGCCATATGTGGTGAGTCACTGATGCTCTGAGTGGCAGGGGGTATGCTTTTGGCTGCCTGATCACATACTTTTTGGGGCCCCAGAGACACTATTGGCTCTGGACATGAGGCACTGTTTCTGCTGGTTATATGGCTGGGCCTGGCATGGGTAGCGGAAGCTGTAGCTCATAGACGAGGGACACTGTCTGGCCTCCTCCTCTGATAGAGTATTCTGCATGGGCAAGTTTATGTTGCACTGTTTGGTGCATTATGGCATGTCACCAGAAGGCGTTCAGGCCTGGCAGTGGGGAGTTGTTTATCATATTTGTTTCACTGTTCTCTCTTCTCTCTTTCTTTACCCTTTGGCAGGTGGGGTGGGTGGCGGGGTGGTTGGGGCGGGGGGTGGAGGGTGCCATTGATATCCTCAGGTCTGCTGTGTTTTGACTGCATAAAATGGCTGACACATTCAACGCCTTGACTTGGAATGTACGGGGTATGGTGACCCCTTGCCCAGAGACACAGAATATATGCTTTCTTTAGGGCCCGGCATGTCCACTTTGCATGTCTTCAAGAGACACACCTAACTATGGGGGAACTTGAAAAAGTTGGTAAACAATGGAGCTGTCTGGTGTATGGTACGAGCTTCTCGGCATATGCCTGGGGGGGGGTTGATTTGGGTTGCCCCAGAGGTTCCCTTTGTGAAGCGCAAGCTCCTGATTGACAAAGAAGACAGATATGTGGCACTGGAGGGGGTCTTAGATGCCCATCCATTTTTTGTAGTATCTATATATGCACCCAACACTTCACAGGGTGAGTTTCTGGATCCCTCTCCCCAGCCTTGTTACTTCATCCACAAGCTCCGGGACTATGGGGTGGTAATTTTAACTGCGTACATTATACAGACCTTGACCGTTCTGTCCCCCCGCTCCCGGGCACGCAAGGTCTGCATGCCACGAAGCACTTTCGACACTGGACCTAGGACCTCAACTTGCACGATGTTTGGCACCTGGGACATCCTAGGGAGATGGAATATTCTTACTATGCACCGGGGCACCAGAGTTCATACTAGGCTAGACTACTTTTTTAGTAACACCGACTGTTGGCCCCTCATATGTGATTCTGAGTATCTAGGCCGGACTCTATCTGACCACAGTCCACTGCAGGTCACGTTCTGGTGGGGGAGGCTCAGGGCTGTCATTCCGACCTGGTACGCTGGGTTGGTCCTACCTGCTCCAAGTGTTGGAAGCCTTTGAATGGGCCCCGGCTTCTTACAAGGGTTAAGATTCTGTATATCGCTCCACAGGCAAGTGTCCGTACTGGCTGTCAGATTTCACATTCTTTCCCCATCATAAGGGAAACCCGACAAGGGTGCTCCCTTTCACCAGTGATCTTTGCGCTGGCCATGGAGCCGTTAGTTGTCCAGCTGCGTGTCAGGGGCCCGACGTGGGGTGTAAAGGCAGGAATGGACTGGCACACTGTGTCTTTATATGAGGATGATGTCTTAGTATTTTTTCAGGAACATGCTCTTGCACTACTGGACCTCTATGTCCTGCTTTAATTTTTTTTGAGACATGACAGGTCTCAGAGTGAATTGGGGCAAGTCCTGTATTTTTCCACTGCACTGGGTTGCACCTGAATGTCGCGTGGCATCACCTGAGGGACATCCCCCTGGAGTTATGAGGCCTTTCGCTACTTAGGTGTAAATGTCTATCACACAGACTCGGACTCAATTGATGGGAATTATGGTAGGACCCTGACCTCGCTACGTCAATCCCTACATTTTTGGACAAGATTACCTCTCTCATTCATGGGCAGATCCTTAATAGCAAAGATGTTTATCCTCCCAAGGCTTTTAGATTTTTTCGCAGCTCTACTGGTGGTTCCCCTGAGATCCTTTTTTTGCTGCGTTATGAAGTTTAGAATCTGACCTTGTCTGGGGGTCCGTTCAGAAGCAAGTTTCGCTTCCAATGATTAAGCATCCGATGCTTGAGGGAGGGCTTGGGGTTCCAGACCTGGAATTGTATTTTGCTGCAGCCCAATTACAATGGCCCATGCGCTGGCTAGCTGGTGTATAAGCTGAGGAGGGTAGATTTATACGAGCAGACCTAGGTGACCTGAATGTACTAGACTAGCTGCTGTCTCCGGGGGATCCTGATAGGGAACTAGGCAGGCTCTCACGTGTGACGATCTTCGTCTGGTTACGTTATATGCATCCTCACCGCGCGCCGGTCCCTTATGCACTGCAGCTACCTTTATGGAGCGTGCCCACTCTTAAAGCCTTGCTTATGACACACAACCCTTCCCCTTGGAGGGAGGCAGGGATTGCACAGATGGGTGACCTGTATGAAGAGGGGACTTAGTTCTCCTTCCAGGGCCTGAGGGAACTCTATGGATTGGGGCCAGGTCCCTTTCTTGCTCATAATGCAATTGTGGCCGCGATTGGGAATATATGGGACTGGACTGGCCTAGCCTCCATTACATTCTGGATTGCAATGCTTCTTGACACACGGCTTGGGCGGTATCAGCCCTATACAATGCACTACATGCAGGTGGAGCTGAACTTCAGACTCGAGACAAGCCTAGGTGGGATGAGTGTTTAGGGAAGAATTTAACAGCCAAACAATGGACCATGGCCTTGGAGCGGGTGAAACGCATTTCCCGCTAACGCCCGTCTGAAGTTTACACAATTGAATTACCTACATCAGACATATCTTACACCATAACGCCTCCATGGAATGTTTCCGGGGGTATCACCGGCCTGCCCACGTTGTGGACACGCAGACGCCACATTTCTGCACATTGTGTGGGAATGCCCCCTGTTATTTCGAATATGGACCCAGGTATTGGAGCAGGTATCTCTGGTGATTGATGTGCAGATACCACCGGACTCACTCTTATGTCTGCTGGCGATCATGAAATGCACCAAGCCCAATAAGCACTATCTCAAGCTGGTGGACTTGGCGCTAGTCCTTTTTAAGCGCTTAATGGCTATGGCTTGGAAGGCTCCTCAGCCGCCCACACTCAGATCCTGACTTCAGGTGACTCACAAATGGGCTCAAACTGAGGCAGACGCTCAGGCTCGTGATTGTCGACTGGAGAGAAGGGGTGGTGTCGCAACGCTCTGGGACACATATGTTCTTAAATTGTTTGACAAATTACATGAGGCCCCCGACTAGGCGATAGTCTTCTCTACACTGACACAGGGAGATACCCCGGGAGCTATGGTACCAGAGATCTTCTCGAACATGCGTGGGTGCGAGGTGGCTGTGCCCCGAGTGGGCCCCTGGAGAGGTCTCTGTGGAGATGCACCTTGCGCCCTCTTCTCTCCCCTCCCCCATGTTCGTCTACTCGCAGCCATGTTTTGACACATAGTATTGGCAATGAGCTCTTGATTAATGTCTATCGCTCCCCATCCTGCTGCCTCTAAGCGGCATTAGCCGAAGGGTTTTTGTTGATTGTTGATTTGTTATTAATTTCTAACAGGCAATTTGATAATTTCCCTGCCAGATTAGATGCAGTATGTTGTCAGAGGTTTATCCTGATTGGCTCAAGTGTCACATTTTTCTATTTTCCTTGTATAATATGCTTGCATGCTACTTTCTACTTTACATAATGGGCCATGTTTGAGTACTCATGTCTGGATGATACTTTTTAATTGCATTTTCTCTACTATATGGTGTATCAAATATAAATGCCAGTAAAGATATATATATATAAAAAACTAACACTGTCTGTTCAAGGTTCTTTCCTTTGGGTTAAGGTTCTGCACAGATAGTGTTTACAAAGATGATGAAACCAGTAGTTACTCATTTTCACATGCAAGGGATTCCAATTTTCCCATACTTAGAACGATTGCTTACTTCATGCCCCATCAATCGATCAGGCCAACCTGGCCTGGCAGCAGGCAAAGATCATCACTCATCTGGGACTTCTTCCCAACATCAATAAATGCCAGTTGCCTCCATCCAAATATCTGGGGTTTATTTGTGTCTGTTTCAGAATAGATCTGGGGGAAGATATTTCTTCAGAAGAAGAGAATTATACATCCTCATGCAGCAATTCACGAACATCTGGCCTGGGGCACATGGCGACAATGGATCACACCGTTCAATTGGCAAGGTTGCACTTACGAACACTTCTGTGGTATCTCAATAGTCAATTGCCACCAGTTCTACATCCTTTGAACAAGCCAACGCCGATATCAGTAGAGAAGTCTCTTGCTTGATGGTTGGACATTCTCAATCACCAAAGAGGTATGAAGATGCATCTGAAACCCCCAGTGGTCTCTCGACTGATGCCAATCATCTTGGTTGGGGGGAAACAGTCTTGGACAACACCTGTCAGTTCCAATAAATGGTACTGGAGGTTCGAAAATCTTCGAATTGCAGAGAATTGATAGCAGTGACTCAAGCCCTGAAATATTTTCAAGCTCTCCTACTACAGAATAATGTGTTGGTGAAGTCGGACAATACTGTGGTGGTCTCATACATCAACCCTCCGGGGAGAACATAATCAAAGAGCCTCAACTTAGTTGCAGTTCTACTGAGTGTTTGGGCAGAGAGCAACCTGTCAAACTTGTCTGCGGTTCACATCAAGGGAGCTGACAAAGTGTTGGCGGACTCACTAAGCCGGAGATTTCCCCCTTCTCAGGATCTCACACTTTCCAGAGTAATCCTCTGGAGAATTTGCAAACAGTTTGGGGTTTTGTTCCTGCATTAATTTGCAACAAAGGACAATGCACTTCTTCCAAGGTTTTGCACCAGGTTTCTGGGTGGGAAAGCTGGGGAGTTGATTCTCTGGTGATATCATGACCAAAACAACAGTTTTATGCCTACCCTGTGTACCCTCTTATCCAGAAACTTATGTCAAAGTTTCTGGAAAAGAAAGGGGATCTGATTCTGGTGGTTCTCTATTGCCCTTGGAGATCGTGGTTTCCACTCATGAAATCCCAGGCAATTTTTCCTGATTGGCTATTGCCTCAGTCTCCTTCTCCACTAAGACACTCCACTCTATCCCTCCCTCTCAAGCTTACTCTATAGGTTTCGAGGTTGAGAATTCCAATCTGTTAGCAAGGGATCTTTCTCCCTCTTTGGTGGAGGTTATTCACAATTCAAGGAGACCTTCGACGCTAAAATCTTATTCTAAGCACTGGAAAGCTTTTGACAAGTGGTGCCCTTCTGGTAACTTAGTTGCTCTTTCTTGTCTTCTTTTTTCAGTCTTGCAATTCTTTCTGGATGGCTTTCATCTTAATCTATCACTATCCATGTTAAGATCTCCTGGTGGCCAACGACGCTGGGAGCAGCCCCGACACCCACCGACCACGCACGCAACCTGGGAGTCATCCTCGACTCAACGCTCTCCATGACCAAGCAAGTCAACGCAGTCTCCTCCTCCTGCTTCAACACACTCCGCATGCTTCGCAAGATCTACAGGTGGATCCCGACAGACACAAGAAGAACAGTCACCCAGGCCCTCGTCAGTAGCAGACTAGACTATGGGAACGCCCTCTACGCGGGAGCCCCGGCCAAGCTCATCAAGCGACTGCAACGCATACAAAACGCCTCCGCACGACTGATCCTCGACGTACCACGCCACAGCCACATCACCCCCCACTTGAGGAACCTGCACTGGCTCCCCGTCCAACAGGAGGATCACCTTCAAACTCCTCACCCACGCACACAAGGCACTCCACAAAACTGGCCCAGCCTACCTCAACAGACGACTCTTCTTCTACGTCCCCAACCGCCAGCTCCGCTCCGCCGACCTCTCCCTCGCCACCGTCCCCCGCATTCGAAGAACAACCACCGGCGGCAGATCCTTCTCACACCTCGCCGCCAAGACCTGGAACACCCTTCCACTAAGCCTACGAAAGACCCAAGACCTGCTGACCTTCAGGAGGCTACTCAAGACCTGGCTGTTCGACCAGTAGCAGCATCCCCCCCCCTTCCCTCCCCCCAGCGCCTTGAGACCCTCGCGGGTAAGTAGTGCGCTCTACAAATTCTGTGATTGATTGATTGAAGGGTTTACTATTAAGACCTTTAGACATTTTTCTGAGTCAAAGTAGGAAATAGATTCTTTGGCTTGCAGATTATTATTGAGTCTTGCAGTGTCTACACCTTCTTCTTCTTTTCCTCCAGCTCCGGACCTTCCTACTGTTTTAAGGACCTTATAGAGTCACCCTATTGGAGAAAGTTGATTTAAAATTTTGATCCTTTAAGGTTCTTTTCTTGGTGGTTATCACTTCAGCCCATAGGATTTCGAAAGTGGGGGCTTTGAGATGTAATCCTCCTTTTGTCTGGTTCATGGATGATAGGGTAGTTATCAAATGTGATACTACCTTTATTGTCAAAGTTAATTCTGTTTTTCACAGATCCAATGAACTGATTCGTCCTTCATTCTCCCTCCAATGATGAAGAAGTATTGTACTCTGGATGTTAAAAGGGTTCTTTTAATGTATATTGACAAGTCTCAACACTACAGAAATACTGATCATTTGTTTGTGACGTTTGGCCAGTCTGGAAGGGTGTAGAAGGCACCATCAATTGCTTTAAGATGGTGGATTTAGTCAACCATTTTGCTATCATGACAAGACAATTTGGGTTTGCTCCTGGTTCAGGGGAAATCCACAAAAACCACGGCTACTTCTTGAGCAGAATTTCAGGGAGCATCCATCCAGGAAATTTATAGTACCACCACTTGGTCCACAGAGCATACTTTTGTCAGGCATTACCTTTTGAATTCTGTTTCAGGCTTACACTTGAATCTTGGAACAGGGGTTTTGAATTCTGGAAAGTAACTTGATTGTAGGAAGGTAGGATCCTTCTGCATGTGTAACCCCACTCTTTGCCTCGTGCTAAGCTGGTTTTTGACTAGTCTGACTGGGATCCTGTTAATCAGGACCCCAGTCTATCTGCTTTCTCCCTAAACTGTATGTTGTGTACTTAGGTACATTCCAGATTGGATACTGGGGTACCCTTGTCAGTCCCTAGTATATGGTACACATGTACCCAGGGCACAGGTACCCCAGAGGCCTCCTATGGGCTGAAGCATGTATTATACCACCCATGAGAGGCCATGCAAAATGGAACTACAGGCCTGTCAATGCAGCCTGTGTAAGTTGGTGCATGCACCACTTACTTAAGATATAGGTTTACTATATCTAAGGGTCACTGCACTTAAAACCTATAAGTCACCCCTATAGCAGGCCTTTACAGTCCTGAAGGCAGGGTGCTTTGTTCAAAGTGAGAAGGTGCCCCTGCATGAGCAGGACACCCCTGCGGCCTACTGAGTCCATTCTCCCGGGTTGTCAGTGAAGCAGCCATATGCAATATATAGAGGTGCATTACGCGACCGCATGATGACCAACTCTAAAACGGCAGAAACAAACCCTTTCGTGTTTGGTGTCAAACATGTTGGAATCATACCCCCACACCGGTAAACAGTGTGGGAGGTATGATTCCACCCCTCAGAAGCGTGCTTCGTGTGGTCCCTGGTGTTCCCTGTACCAGCCTTCTAACTCTGGACAGTACAAAATGGTTGCTGCCGACCAGAGACACATTTCTGCCCTCCTGCTGCTGAGCCAAGCTTGAGCAGGGGAAGGCAGAACAATAGGCATCCTGTCACAGGGAGGTGTGACAACTCCCAGACAGGATTTAGTGTATTAGGGCTGGGTGGGTGCGCTTGCCAGTGACTGAAAGTCTGCATGAGGGGCACATTTGGTGTCCCTGTGCATAGTCCAGTTCAAACCAGTCCTGGGAGCCATTGGCTCCCGCTCTGGCGCAAAACTGGACAAAGGGCATGGGAGTAACCTCCCCCATGTCCAGACCCTCCCTCTGGGAGAGTCCCCTGAATCTTTCCAACCCTCTCCTGTGGGTACTTAAGGACTTGCCTGGCTGTAGGACCTTAGATTCGACAAATTTCTGACCTGAAACCACTGCACTTTGACTGTCTGGGCACTCTGGACTTCGCTGGACTTATTTTGGGCCTGACTCCGTCTCCCTCTCAGTCTGCTGCATCATCTGTGCCTGTGGACCATACAGGATCCGTGCAGGACCTGTGGAGCATCAAAGACAACTGAAGATAATCTCCCTTGGAGTGAAGGAGTCACTCCCCTGCATTTGCAGGCACCGCAACACTACTGACCAGTCTGCTGATCCAAAGCTCCTATGGACTCCGAAGGGTCCAGCAACACAGGAGGTGGGTTTCTACGTCCCTCGAGGCCTGAGCTGCCCTCTCACCAAGTTTGAGGCCAGTATCCTTTGTGGGGGCTGCAATACCTGAACCCCTGTGCACCGTGTGTATTTGCAAGTGCATGTGCTTGTTGGCAATTCCTTGGCAAGTGCATTGGGCTCCAAGTAGCCCCAACCTCTGGCAACTTTTTCCACAAAGATCTTCATCCACCTCGCACCGAGTGCTCCGTGGCTTGCTGTTTTGTGAAGCTGCTTGAGGTCCTCTTGTGACTCCTGTGCCTCTGGCCTGTGGGTCCATTTGAGGGTCAACTTTTCTTTTCTTGGACTCCCCTGGTTGCTCCAGGCTTGCCCTGACTTCCCTGTGTGTGGTGAGTCTCCTGGATCTTGCTGGTCCGAACTGTACACTTTCTTGACTTCCTGCGTGGGTTGCCGTTGCCAAGGCTTGTTGGTGCTCCCGCCAGACACCGACCCCTCAGCACTCAACATCCTTTGTTGGACACCTCACATCTGGCTCCTGGATTGTCCTCAACATCGCCTGGTCCCCCAGCTGCAGAGTCAGGAGCACCATCAACTATCCTGAAGCACCCGACATCGGTGGGCATTCGTCTACCGAGCCCCTGGTCACTCTCAAGTGACCCAAACTCTGTCCCCTCTTCTTTCAGGTACTCCTCAACAAGAATCCACATTTGGATTCCAATGGACATTCTTCTCCTTTCCAGCAGCGGCTCTTCTTCGAAGTCCTCTATTGGGTTTGACGGCGGTTTCCGATGCCACTTCACACCTGTGCATACGGCTTCCCTGGGTTAGGTAACTTGGGTACTTCGGTATCCACGGGTGGGGTGGCTCTCAAACCTTCTGTCTTTTCTATGCGGTTTCTTCGTAATCCACTGGGAAGGGTCCTTAATCTCTAAAACTCCAACTGCTACTTTCACATAGAGTTGTACGGAGCACGTAGCCGTATTCCCACACTGCACCCGTCCTCCGTGCGGTCCCTATCTACTCACCTTGGGTGGTTCCTTGGGGTACCAGCGATTCTATGTCCTCTCAAAATCGTCCTGACTCGAGTCGTGGTTCTTATACCACTTTCTTAGTATATGGTTTGCTCCCCCCCCGGGGCCCACTGTGTATTAGTCCTAGTTACTGTCATTTCTGTGCTTAAGTATTGTGTGCTTTGTGTCTATCTCCATGTGGGAGATACTGTAACATACTAGATAGTTTTACGTAATAAATACATATTTTTTATAACTATTGTGTGGTTCTTTTTTCATTTAATATATACTATAAGATTGCATTCTAGTAAAACAAGCTGCTTTACACTGCTTCAAGACTTAGCCTGAAGGCTGCTCTCCACAGCTACCACTTGGATAGCTTTCTAAGGTTGTCTGAGACCTCTTAAATAACCATAAGGGTTGTCTGGACTGGTGCAGGGTGCCCACTTTAATTAGTGGACAGCATATACCAGGCCAGCCTCTCACATTGATGTTTATTTAAAGTTTCTTAGTTATGCACTTTTAAATTAGGGTGTTGTTTAGATGCCTTTCGATGGTGATGTTTTAATATTCATGCTTATGTTTGAGTCAAAGGACTTCAGTTTTTGTATACCTCATTAGTAATGACTGGGACAAGGGACGTAGGGGTAATGCCCCGGTTACTTACCGGTAATCTTCATTACCTTTAGTCCATCTCTTCCTCGTCACAGTCATTACATTCTGCCACCCTCCCTCCTTTCTGTCCTTTGACGAGGCTTAGATATGAGGAGCCATGAGTGCCAGCCATTTTTATGACACCCAGGTTGGGTGTGTGGGGCTAGCTCTCTTTGGATTCTCCTACTTTGATTCCTGTCATGTGAGGTGACAGGAATCTCATTAGTAATGACTGTGATGAGACGAGATGGCGTAAGGGTAATGAGGATTATTGGTGCTTATATTTATTTAAAAGAAAGAACTTTAATTACACATCAAAACACATTTCTACACAACACAATTATGGTTCTCAGTTACAAGGTTGTAATCCTGTTTATGATCCTCCCTCCACTATTGATGTTTCTTAGTTTCTACAATCCAAGGTGTATAGCATGGCTCTAGGCTGTCAGGTCTCGTACTGAGCCCTGTCTTGTTTTCCACGATCAGCGCTGAAACTGCTCAAAGACTACAAGTCCCATGAGCACTGGCGGCAGCGCGGCACGCACGCAGACCAGCGGAAGGCATATGAGCACACTTCCGCCCCTGCGGCATTGCCGAGTATTCTGTATGCTGTATCGCGAAGAGGTTGTTCGGCATTTTGCGTTCCTTTGTTCCTGTTATTTCAGGAGTTCCTGTGTGGAGTTCAGCGGCTGGCGCCTCCGAGCAGAGACGCAGTCTGGTACCCCGTGTGGAGCTTCACAGCCAGAGCCCCGGTGAGGGAAAACCGGTCTTGGAACGCCATTGGAAACCTCGAGTGCCGGTCTGGTAAGGGTGCGGCTGCACCACTTCTGATACCGGCAAGCACAATTTGGGAAAAAAAAGCCTATTGTTACAGAAAGGGGGGATTGAAACCGGAGCGACTATCCCTTACGTTCTTCGCTTTTGAATCAAGCGTGTTGGTGTGTGTACAGTAACAAACCCCAGGCACTAGGTGTTCCTCCTCGTTGGTGAGACACACATTTGTGGTCTCTTGCGAGTAGAAGGGATACCAGTGAAAGGGTGCATGGTAGATGTAATACCATTATCCTACAGACAGTGTGTAAAATATATTACGACATTACCACCAGGTGTGGTTAGAGTATTTTTACTTTGTGTTGGGGAGCCCAAGGCTTCCTGTGCTTCATACGGAGGAGCCCTTCTGTGGTGACCAACGAACTTGTGTATGCTTGAAGGTGTGTTACCTAGCGCCACGCTATCCGGCTGAGTGTGTGGGTATACAGTACCGAATCTGACAAACCTTTGTGGAATTATTAATGACTCAAGGATTTGAGTTTCTCTACTCGTGATTTCTGTTTGTGTATCCATTTTAAGCAGGGGATTGTGGATGAGCCAAGTCGGTCTCATCCAACCTCTGTGAAACCAGACCAGAGGAGAATCTGGGTAGGTGCCCCTTTCATTTTGGATAAACTATGAGGGGGGGTTACACATAGAGAGGATAGTACGCACACCTCATGTATCTAAACCAAGTGTTATCTTCTTCTCTGTAGTGTTTCGTATATGTACCTTGTTGTGACGGGGTCTTGCTTTTGCCTGCCTCCTGTTCTTGGGAGGAACACATTGAGCTGGATCAATTGGAACAACACACGTCCTTTCTTTTTCTTTACAGGTAGTTACTTCTTTGTAATACCAGGTCATTAAACGGGCGGGGGTAGAGAATGGAGCAGGTCTCTAGATGTTGATTATGTACTTTGCTTTTGTGTCATTTCAGGTCTCCTTCCCTGCTGTTCCCTCCCTTTCCTTCCCTCGCTTGATCGCTTCACTGTTCTGCGCTATAATAGCACGCAGACTTGAAGCTATCAAGAGGTGGACCATAATGAGCATCGTTCCGATCCTGAGGAGTTGAGGAGTTCGACAAGGCTTGGATTAGGCACTGTTTACTCAAGAGTGCCCCAATGTTTAGATGCGTACAACAGTTCAGTATGTCTTACCCAATTTAAGTTCACCCTGTTTTAAGTACATTTGGCAGAATTCTTCTGCTTTTTCAGATAGACCCTATGGTTACCTGCTTTACTGCAGGTGCGGGTCAGGTGTGCTCAGTGGTCCCGCTCCTGCAGCTGTGACTCTTGTACTGTGAGGGCAGAGGCAGCAACTTCACTTGGAATTTGTTCATTGGGTAGGCTCACCACGGTAGGCTCAGACGACAGCACTCGTCTTCATTTTCCATGCCGGATTTAGACGGGGTGCTTGGATGGGCAGATGCGGCCTCCGGGCTAGTGATCGGCGGGTGGGTGTCTTCATCAGTTCCAGCCTTCATGCCGATCAGGGCTTTGGCAGGAACAAGGAATCTCTGACTCTGACATTGGCAGCAGCAACCTCAGTCTCTTGGGCACACAGCAGGATGGTGATAACGCAGCAATGCTTGGGGATCCCCATGCACAGTCGCTCCCTTTCATTCATCTAGTTCTTCTGATTTTCCCTCATACTGGGAACATGCTTCTCCTCCTGTAGGGTGAGAGTGAGGCACACACCTTCCCTCCAAAGGCTATTTTGATCTAGGCAGTCTCTCAGTAACTCCAGCAGGAAGTATAGACTTCAGATGATGTCCCCGCACCTCTGTCATTCAGACACCAGCTCTGATCACACAGCAGCCCTTTGAGTACTCTGCAGGGCATTCCCTTTCTTGGTCATGAAGAGCTTGGAACTGGAACAAGGTGGGGTGATTTAGATTCCTCTTCTATTCATATTTTCCAGATAGGGGCTGTAGATCCACTGTCTAAGGTTTCAGAACCTGCTTGGGTTGGTTCTGTTTCAGGTGTCATTTTTAGGCCGTTCCTGAGACACAGAGTTTGTGCAAGGTGACGCTTCTCACAGCAGGTAGCAATGACATTGGAAGGCAAGAAGGACTATTCAAAACAAGGGCACAGTGACGTGCAAGGCTTCTGCACTTGGCTGTCATCAGACTTCCTAAAGGACTACTCACTGACAGACAAAAGGAGATGCCCTGCCTAGAAACTTCCTAATACCAAACAACAGAAATTACAGTCTCACTCCTCAGCTCCACATTTACCAAATGTCAGTGCTCAGGAAGAACTAACCAGAAGTAGTAATTTGCTGAAAAGGCCACCCTGACTTTTTGTGGGGAGATATGTCTCCATCCTCTCACTTCGGTATCTGGGTCTCTATCCCTCAGTTACAGAAATGCAGTAAATGCACTTCCACTGTCTGTGAAAGCTGAATCCATCCTCCATCTTGTTCCATGATTAACCAGGAACCATTTAAAATGGATCTCACTGTTCCCAGTACTCAGATTCTCACCACACAGAGTTCTACTGCAATTCATGTTTCACACACGCTCACAAACACACATTCAAGATGCCCGTGGTTATGTCAGTGCAAGGATCTGGGACTCACATAACAGCAGAACTTTCCATTAGAAGGGTCAGTAGACTGCGATTTCCCAGTTACAGTAAAAAGGTCTTGTCATGCTGCCACTACTGTCAGTACACTGTCCCACTGCTTCATGTGAATTAGTGCCTGAGCAGTAGTTAAGGCTTGGAAGTAGATATATTTCGTGAACAACTGTTCATCCATTTTATACGTTTATTTAATTTTGCAGTTCATGTTATTACATTGCTCTTTTGCTCTTCGTCTATAGATAGACTGAGACTGTGTACATGCTGTTGATGGTGTGCAAACATCAGGTGCAGGATGTTTTTAGCTTGTGGGTTTCTGAATGTGCTTGCAGGCAGTTTTGGTGCACCCTGTGCGTGCCTCCTGAATTACCCACCTGATTATCGCCTGACCACAATGATTTATTGTTTCCCAACTGTCTTTAGTGTAATGTTTTCCTATGTGGCTCGAAATGTATAAAAGACTGCTGATTGTAACCCCCAGCAGAACAGTGCAGTTGGTCACTGTCTGTTCTCGCTCGAGCTAAAGCAAATAAACTTTGCTTCGCGACTGCTTACAACTGTGTTTGTCCATGCTTTATTTCAAAATGAGAAGTTTGATTTGACAGAAACCTGAGAATCACCAAGTTGGAGCCCAGTTGGATTAACTGCCATGGTTGGAGGGCCAGGAGATCCTGATGACTCTGAAGCATTAGTCTGCAGAGGGGAGCCCGGTTTCCCGCAATCGCAGTCTACGGAATCTCCTGGGACACCCTACGACACATGACCCACTTGGCTGAATCCCAACAAATCAGGCCTGTATTGGCTTGACCAGGTAAAATACAGTTGTCACCGACCAAGTAAGGAGACGTTGTGTTTAAAATTTTGGGTGGTTCAAGTCTCCCTTGAGTGGTTGTTTGCGGGTTGTTCGAGTCCCCCGACCGGATTGAGGCTTCATATATAGTTACAGGTGGTTGAGTACCATGTCTTGTTATATCAGTATTGATTGTGTTCCTCCTTACCATGGGTTTTTGTGTTAGTAAAGATTGTGCATGTATAGGAACTTGTTGTTGCGGGAAGTATTGAGAAGTGGCACAGTCCACACCTCTACCTGGTAGTCCGGCATGGTATGTAATGAAGAAAAAGGGTCTCCAGGCAGGTCTATTTCTGAAACAATGGCATGACTATACTAAAGAGAATCCAGATTTACAATGGCCAGAAATAGGATCATTTGATAAATTGAAGTTGGATTATTTGCAACAATTTTTAATGGTTAGGGAAAGATTCAATTATTTCAGTATAAGGCCTTACAATGTTGGAATAAATATGCACAGGCTAGAAACTACGGGGTCCCCTAGGAGGGAGCAGAAAGGGGAAAAGCCCAAGCCTACATAAACAAAAAGAATGAACAAACACTGGTAGAGATAGGACGAGAAGCAGAAATGTCGGCTCATAAAGCTTTTGTTTATAAACCCATAGATCATACATCAGTCATCTCTTTAGCTCCCAGCGGTGACGAGGACCCCCTGATGGAACATATGCTAACTTATAGTTCCCGACCTCGTCCTTATACCATGCAGGATCAGTGCAGCTGCAAGAACAACATCCTTCTCATACTGCTCGACCCTAGAAGCTGCACCCACTGACCAACGATTATTGGAGGTTGAAGGGGATGACGATGAAACAAGAAGACTTAGATCAAACACTCAGATGACCAAAGAAGAACAGGACAGGGTAGAACATATGTAACATGCCATAAGGAAAGAGGGTTCAAAGGCCTATGGTAACAGTTTTTCTGCCAATTTTAACTTTAGGATGAAGCACCATCTACTGCAAATGGTCTTTGACCAAATATATTATATGTGTAAGGATTGGTTTATAACTTATGCCCCAAGTCAGGGCTATCCTCAATTATCCCCATGCCAAGATGCTAAAGACACTGAGGAACATTTAAAAGATACTCATTTACCCCTCTCTGCCCAGACGGCTTATCTATTGACGTTTACCAAATTGGTGGACAAGATATTGGACCAAATAGATGAATGTAAGCGCCATGCCTGGGCATTGCACCAACAAAAGGATAAGGAACAATCGTCCTCCCAAACTAATGTAGAACAGACAGCAACCCCCTCATGCTTTATGAATGGTAAAGCCTTGCCACTTAGAGAAGTACCAGGCTTGGAGGTGGTAAATCCAACTATGTCTGTATATGTCTCATGGTCACGCATTGAACTTACTCACTATCGCCACTCAGTACCCTGATATACGAGAAAACACAGAGGAATGGTATTCTCAGACAGAACGCACATTGAGGGTCACTCCCATGACATTGGCTAATATAGAACAGATGTTTAGTATCATCTTACCTGCCGATTTATGGTCATAATTGAGGAAGGAAAATAGATCAGATTTTGAGATACATTGGGACTTCTAGGTACAGAAAAAAAAGGAGAGGAAGGCTGGGACCGAAACCCATGAGGATATTCGGAAAATCGCTGGCTGCTAAATAAAGAGACTAGCAATGATTGTGCCCCGCAAAAAGAAGGATTGGCCTTATAGCAGGCAAGCAGGAACTTGAAGAAAAAGTGTCAGCCTATTTTGCTAGGATGCAAAAGGCTTTCAGGACATATAGCGGGATACGAATGGACATGAAAAGTGCACAGTTTGCCTTGAGTACATGTTTTGTGAATGGCTTGAGGGATCAATATAGCGTGGCCAAACAGACTTATGAACCTACATGGGGACATACGATTTTGGAAGAAGTGCTGACCCTGGCTCAGCATTATGAGAAATTAGAGCAGGAAGAGGATAAGGTGAAGAAGAAACATAGGGAGTTACAACAGATGCAACAATATCATAATAGGGGAAGTGGAAGAGGGAGGGAGGCTCAGATGAAGACCAGTTCAGCCCCTCCCCGACCAGGAAACATGTTTCCTCCAGCTGCAAGTCATAACTGTGGCAGCCCTGACCATTGCGTTTGAGAATGTCCACATTCCTGTACACAGAGATGGAGAGGTAGCAGTAGAGGCAGAGGCAGATCCCAACCACCTCCTTCCGGTCATATGCAACAAGGGGAAAATGGCCCTAGGCAGAATAATAATTACTTCAACACTGTGAGACAACCACAAACCCAAATGACCGCAGTGATGATGCATGAAATACCACGCTACGACAATTACCATAGGTAAGATGAGGACTAGGGTGGCCCGAGAGGGTTGATCAATAGAAGTGTGTTTCCCCTAGATTTAAGTGGCCCATATGTGATGGGGACAGGAGAGAACACCCCCGTTAAATTCTACTAGATACAGGGGCTACCAACTCTTCACTGTCTAACCAGACCTTGCCCCAGGTCCCACTCTCCGGGAAAGTAAATGTGTCTTTGGGGTTTACCAATGTGCCAGTCACCAGTCTCATCTCCCAAGCCTAGTGCTATACGATTGGTCCAATAACAGCCAAAATGAATTTGCAATCTCAGACAAGAATGCCTTTAACCTTTTAGACCAGATCTGTTGATGAAACTGAATGCGGTCATCAGGTGTACATCAGATGGATTTATTTGGAATGCGATTCAGACAATGTGACCATGATGACTAGATCTGTGTTATGCGGAGTATTGCATATGCCTCCTGAGTATCTGAAGGAGATAGACCACAGAATTTGGGCCACACACCCCAACAGCGGAAGAATGAATACAGACCCTGTACACATTACAGTCAAAGACAACGCACGCTTAAACAGGATACCCCAATACAGAATGTCACCGGAGGGTTTGAAGGGATTGCAGAAGATAGCCAGGGATTTAGTAAAAGAGGACATAGTGAAAGAAATATCAGGGGGCCTTTGTAATAGCCCCATACTCCCGGTCTTGAAAAAAGGGGACGGTAAGAAGAAAGGAGATTCTTGGAGGTTTGAAATTGACCTGAGAGAGAATAACAGGATAGTGTGCCTAATATTGTTTATATACTATCTATGTTACCCCTGAGAAGACCTATTTTTCTGTGATAGATTTAAAGAATGCTTTCTTCTCTATCCCTCTTCATGAAGATTGCATGTATCTCTTTACCTTCAAATTGGGGTTTGCGCCTTCTGTTTTAAAAGGACTCCCCAGGGATACACTGAAAGTCCCTCAATATACAATCAGACGTTAAAAAAGAAATAGGATGGGTTCCAGTGTATCCCTGGCATGATTTAGATACAGTATATAGACAACTTATTGTTGGCCGGAGAGGATAAGGACACATGCGCAGCAGACTCTGTTGACATTGATACCTAATTTCTCACTAATTGCACAACCTTTGTTATTGACGAGAATAGACATTCAGGAGCCCCTCCCTTGGAATGAGGAGCATGCTGCTAGTTTCCAGACTCTGAAGGACATATTGTGCAGTGCGCCGGATTTGGGTTTGCGGGACTATGAAAAAGACTTTCACCTGTTTGTACACGAAAAGAATGGTTGTGCATTGTTTATCCTCACCCAACAGCGGGGTGAACACAAGCACCAATGTGCATATTTTTCTCACTAGACACAGTAGCTCAGGCTCTTCCCCCATATCTAATGGCAGCTGTAGCAGCTGCAGTCTCCCTTCAACAAGCCACGAATTTGGTTATGGGACATACTATACACGTTTATGTAGCTCACTTTGTGCATTTATTGTTGAGTAGGACAAAGACGCAACATCTTACCAATGCTCAACTGACTCATTATGAATTGTGTCTTTTTAGCCCATATGTAAGACTCTTAATCCTGCTTCCTTGTTGCCTGTAGTGTGCAATGTTGAGTGTGATGGAATGGATGAGGTGCATGACTGCGTGTTACAGATAGAAGAGCAAATTAAAGGTTGGATCGACTTGTCAGATGTACCGTTGACAGATAGGGATGGAGAGCCCTGGGTGGATCGGTCAAGTTTTAAATTGACGAATGGCAGTACTGTGGTGCCATATGTTATCACCACGCTCAATACAGTAGCAGAGACATGCAATATACCTGAGAACGCCGCCCAAGCAGCAGACCTGATAGCACTAGCCAGAGCCTGTGAACTGGCCTTGGGGAAAAAGGTGAACATTTATACAGATAATCAATATGCCTTTGGTGTCGTCCACAATTTTGGTAGATTATGGGCTGAGAGAGGGCTTATGACTTCACAAAGCACTAAAATACAACATGGGGTGTTGATAACAAGATTACTGAATGCGCTGTCCTTACCTGCCAAAGTGTTGGTGATAAAATGATGATGTGGGGATGGGAAATAATTTTGCAGATAAAACAGGTAAGAGGACTGGCTCCTTCCCCACTGCCCTCACGTATGCAGCCCACTCTGACCCTGACATGGCAAAGGGGCCACAAGACTTTAGCTCCGAAGGAGTAGCTGAAATGCAGAAACAAGTTACTCAGGACGAATTGGACAATTGGGCGAAAACAGGCACACTGGTTCAGGGTTGTTGGATGATTATGGACAGAAAAGATATCTCCTGCCTGATGCCTTGTTTTAGTCAATGACTTTGAGGATACACAACCCCACTCATTTAGGTTGTGATGAGTTGACCAATAGTATGTTGTAGTTTTGGGCAAACGTCAAGATATAGACAATGGCTGAGCAGATATGCCAGCGCTCTATAACCTGCGCTCAGTACAATGTATGCAAGGAAACAAAGGTTCCACCAGGACATTTTGCCCCTCTGCAGATGCCCTTTGAGGAGCTCCAAATGGATTTCATTGAAATGACCCCTATTAGCAAATTTTGGTAAATTCTGGTGGTAGTTGTTACTTTTTAACTAGCGTCTACATCGACCACGACACACCGGACAGGAGTATACCCCCTCTTGAACCTTTAACAACGCAGAGACCACTGTACCATCATCCCCCAGAAAGACTGTTGCCTGACCAATTCACTCAGCATCTTCTTCCCCTTCATCAGTGTCACTAAAGAAAATTCCAAGTCTTTTTTTTTTAACTCAACCAATGGTAGACTTTCTATCGACCTCTCACGGCCTAGTGATGGTGACCAATAAGGAACAGAGGGGGAGGAGCACTGAAGGCAAACGACCTGGACGAATAAAGACAATGTTGAAGGGAAAGTTCTGCATTCCATTTGTTCTCATTCTAGTAAAGAATATCATGAGAACATTGCCATACAAATGATGAATGCTTATCACAAAGAATAAATGTATGATAATTTTGCTGAACATACATTTTGAAATGACATTCTTCCCTTTTTGGTACATGGGGTTGGACTTTACTGAAGAACATATTGATTATCGTCATTGCAATATTGGCTTGTGCATAAATATGCTCCCTGTTTGTTGTCAAGCCGGTGCTCGGCTGTGTACCCCCACCTGAGCAACATTCATGTTTCGAGTGCCATGATTCAGCGAGACCAAGAGGTGAAGGAATTAATGCATATAGATATTGATTGATTCTGATACTAATGTTGAACAATTGTTCAAAGGGCGGATTGTGGAATTAGATATATTTCGTGAACAACTGTTCATCCAATTTATACGTTGTACGTCATATTACAGTTCATGTTATTACATTGCTCTTCATCTGTGGAGAGACTGAAAGTGTGTACGTTCTGTTGCTGGTGTGCAAGCACCAGGTGCAGGATGCTGTTAGCTTGTATGTTTTCTCGGAATGTGCTTGCAAGCACTTTCGATGGACCCTGGGTGCTCCTCCTGATTATCGACTGAACACAATGATTTATTGTTTGCCAACTGTCTTCAGTGTAATTTTCTCCTACATGTCTCGAAATGTATAAAAGGCTGCTGATTGTAACCCCCAGCAGAACAGTGCAGTTGGTTGCTGGCTGTTCTCGCTCAAGCTAAAGAAAATAAACTTTGCTTCCTGTTGCTTACAACTGTGTTTGTTCGTGCTTTTTTTAGAATGAGAAGTTTGCTTAAACAAGAGACAGATGGGCCGTTAGCAGTGCATGGTCCATTTCTACCAGCTGGGCTATCTCGAATTCTAATAGGGCTTTTCTCAAATTGGCCCTCAAAAAATATAATTGATTGTAGATAAATTGTCAAAATCTGATATTTAATATCTAAAGCATGGAAGTTTTTTTTCGTTACTGTAGTCTGTGCTGATTCAAGTTTGCAAGTTTGAAGGAAGATGTTGAATCTCTGGCCTGCTTGACAGGGTGTTTTTGTGCTGGTGTTTTCTTTTCCAAGGCTGTGCATATTAAAGTTGCCCGTTAGCTTAACTTCTCTTGGCATGTTCTTGCTAATTAGATCTTCCAAGAGAGCGATAATATTTTCTGTGTTCTCCAACCTCATTCTATTTTAGAAGTTGAAGTATACATTTATTATTAAAATGGACATTTTGCCTCCAATGCCTCTGTATGCTTTGACGATACCGGCTCGTAGCATTTAACTTCAATTTCAGTAATGATAAGTATTGCGGAGTGTTTTACATATATAGAAATGCCACCAGAGGCCCTCCCGAATAGATGGACTTTTTTTGCAGGCTTGTAGATCTCTGAAAAGCCTGGTAGGAGTGTAAGTATGATTGAGAAGTCTCTTGGAGGCAGACAACGTCTGCTTCATTCAATAATTTAAGTGCAGCCTAGCTTGGCAGCTTCTTCGTGAATCCTGCTATGTTCCACCATACAATTTTTGTTATAGTGGCCTGATGATTTACACTTTTTGTGGCTGTGGGGGTCAGTGCTACGGATGTCTGTGTTTTTCCTGCACAAGGTTTGTGGCAATCCAGCTCCAGTCATCTGCTTGGTCTCTTGCTGTTCCTGGTGTAATAATTATTCTCTGTTCTCTTCCGTGCGCCTCCCGTCGATACAGAATGGTTAAATTCCTGATGCTGGAATTAGACTGCCAACTTGACGTTCCCATTAGAATGCATTTTTTGTAGACTGGGACTGGTGAGCACCAGCCAAGTTTTGTAACACATGGGGATATTTTTTGTTATGTTTGATGCTCACTACGATTTCCCAGATGGCAAAATGCTCTTTCTCCAGTAGCACCCTTTTTGACATATCAACATGTCTCTAAGCAACTATTGTGGATTCTCTCAGTTGTAGGTCTTCACTTAGATGGAAGCTAATGACCGTATGTGCTTTAGGAGTTTGAGAATGATGGATCGGTTGAGAACGTCTAAGTTGCCCCGAGATTCATATTGTGGGGTGAATATTGTCTTTTGTGAGACCCCCCTTATCTACTGACTTGGGCCTTTTTATGTTGTGTGCTGGATGGCAGATGGCCTTTTTGGTTGACTGGAGACTATCCGGCAGTGTCTCATGTTTGGCCTGCCTATGGGCCATATTTAACACTTGCCCTGGTGCTGTACTCATGAGTGGAAAATGTATTCTGGTGCGGCGTGGTTCTGAGCCCCCTTGGTTAGTTTAGGCTGTGCAGTCCTTGGTTGTTGTGTGTGTGGAGCTCTTGGGGACGTTGAAGATCGCTCCTGTTGTAGTTGGGCTACCAATCTCTGTGGAGAGGCATCCATTGTTCTCTTTGTCATTTGCTAGCTGACCGTTGTCTCTGGGTTTTTGTCCCCAGGCTTGTACATTTGTGGTCATGATTGGTGTCCTGTTTAAGTAGTCTTCTGGTATATCGCTTCTGGTTGGCCTAATGGCATCTGATAATGCTGTGTTTGTAGTTTGGGAATTTGGCCCAGTGTGAGGGCAGCCCTGCTTCCCTGGGCTCATAGTGTCCTCAAAATCCCTGCATGGTTTGTGCTTAGACCTCCCAGAGAGCTCTGCGGTTCCTTCATTCCTTGCAGAATGGCTGTTCTCTCCAACTTTTTGTAGAAAGGCTTGTGCATATGTAATCTTATTTAAGGTGGAAGGGGCCTCTTCCTCGCAGGCTTGTTGGACTGTATCTTGACTTCTGTTGGTTAAAAAGATTGGAAATATGGTATTAATCGCACTATTTTTGTTGGAGCCGCCAATAGATTGTGCCAGGTCTTTGGCCATCCTTTTTTCATGTGCTGTTATTTCTTCATTTTTTTTTGTTTTCTTAGGTGCTTTTTTTCTCTTTGTGACAGCGCCAGGGGGGTTTGATGCTTTACCCTTTCTTCGCTGTCCTGATCTTTCTCCAACTACGCTGGAGGGACTGTTTGTTTTAGGTGGTGGTTTCATCTGTGATGGCATCAACATTCCAATTCACTTCCTCCTCTACTGCCTTAGAGCTGTTATCTCTTTGTTTTGCTTCAGTTGTCGCTGTTTGAGCCCTAGAATTATTGGATTCGCCTTATACTTCCCCCAAGATTTGTGATCCTAGCTGATGGTATCGTTTCAAGTCAGAGAACAATGTTGAGAGAACTGTTGGTAAGGTGGACCATTTTTCTACTAGCTCCAAACAATGACAATCATTGGTTGCGGCCCCTTTATTTTATGTAATCAGTTTTTTGGCCATTTCTACCATAGCAATGGTCATTATCTGAATTAATCCCGGCCCTGATATACCTCCGTAAAACAATTGTTGTCCAGAGATTTTCATTTTTGATTTGTGTTTTTGAATCATTAGAGAAGTAATTTAGCTTGGGTAGACATTGCTGATCTTGCCTGAATTTTTCTGCACAACATTTTTAAAAATGGCAGATGTGCTGCAGTGATGATGTAATATTTCAGGAACCATGAGATCTATATACTTTATTTTGGTGTCAAAACATAGGTTTTGGGGGTCAAGTAGTCTTATTGAGACAGAAAATAACTCCTCAGAGCAACCCTTCCTCCATTTTTCCTAAATGGCGGCTATAATAGAGGAAGAAGAGACATATATAGAAAAGAAACAAATAATAATGGTTTTTTAATCCTTTTGTGTACACACCAAACAATGTTTATGATCTGAATATGAAAAAAATAATGGTTATCACTTCTGTTTTAGACACATTTTCAGAGTTCACTCTATTCATTTGCTTCAGCAATCGCTTGCGGTACATTTGCAGAATGTTGCACCTTTGAGAGGAGCATATCAACAGGGACATCTTTTTATAGCACAGGTTTTGCAAGTACATGTATGTATACGTTCTGTGGGTAGAGGCTTTAGAAATTTCATAGGTTTTAGCACCCCATCAATATCTTCCCAACCAAATTCACACAGATCTTTCTCTACATATGCATGATCCAAAATATTTACACATCTTCTGATCAAGTAGACCGCTCTTTTAATGTGTCCATGCACAGAGTATGACGTTGGTGGGAGGTCACTTAGCGGGACTAATCTCTTGACTCACTATACCAAAGATCGTCAAATATGTGACAGTCAGAACTCGTTTTCCACACATGCACAAGGTATTTTTCTACGTCTTTAAAGTAACATTCTTCTTCTGTCTCAGCATATTCTTTTAGAAACTTCACAGGTTCAGCAGTTTTGCTCATAGTGTCATCACCCGTAAGAATTTGTGCCTTGATAAGAGCACTGGGCATCTCTGAGTCAAGTTTCTTATACAGAATATGAATTGGGATTACGTGTCGTTTCTCGCCTGTTTCATAACATATCCACAACTCTGACAATCCTTGACTTATGAACATTGCAACAAATCTAAGTAGTGCAAAAATAACATGTGTCGTTTCACAGTACAATGACTCAATTGGAACCATTTCGAACAGCCCACTCACCATGTGGCACAACACGGAGGTCAGCTTCCTCCAATTTGCTGTTAAGTTCTTGAACAATATCGCCCGTACCTTTTGAATATATTTCTGCAAGCACTAACTCCTCATTGACAATCATTCCATTTGCAATAATTAGAAATTCAGTGTTCACTGAAGCATCAGCAATGTTTTGGCGAGTTAACATCCCTAAGTTCATCTTGTTCGGTGTTGATGACCAGAATGTATCAAGTTGCAAAGATATGTGTCGAATTTTTAATGCAGGCAAGGTTAATTGTTCCACTTGTAGACATTCATCTGATTCTCACACATTCTTTGACAGATAGTTCAAGATAACTGTCAAAGACAATGTGCAGTTCTTGCAAGCTGCACAGTGACTTTGATATCTGTAGAACGACCTCTCCGAAGTTTTGCATGGGTGAAATCTTGACCATTGGCAATTATGACATATATTCTACAACAACAGTAGTTTTCAATGAGGACACCTTTCTTAATTGAAATTTTCAGGTGAAAGCTCTTGTACCAGTTTGTGCTTCACTGGTTTAGTTTCAGCACCTCCATCAAATAATGCACTTGTTAGAAGATCATGCGACAGAATGTCCTTGATAAATTCAACCCTTTCTTTTGCTACATCCATCTCTCTATGTACTTGAGAAAGTTGTTTTTTTATAACCTGTTTTGCAGTGGCTGGTTGGACGAAACTCTTACTATAGCAATTAAAGCTTGGAAGTTTAGCTTTAGTGATTATGTCAAACAGCTTTTTCACTTTCAATACAAATCTCTCCTGCTTCAGTTCAGCATATAGTTTCGATCCATGTTCCAGGACATCTAGTAGATGTGTCTTTATATCTTATCCACATATTGTTTGGTTACAAAGTTGCTTAGTCGACAGGCTCAGTCATTTCAAAGGGGTTTCCTAGCTGCTGCATGAAATGAAGAAGGCTGGCAACATGTTTATTAAAACGTTCCCATCTCTTTCCCACAAGTTGGTGGTGAGGAATAGTTTCTTGATGGTCCATTAATTTTGAATATGTCATCTCTTTGAAAACATTGCAAATAGAAAGGACTTAATGGTAAACTAGCTGCCATTGAGCAACATATTTACTTTTACATGCCTGACCAACAATTCCCTTGGAGCTTTTCTGTGATGCGTGGATAGTTTGTTTGAGTTTCATATCTGGATCCACAGCATTGAACCTTCCCTTTCTGTCTTTCAACACAAAATGTCTTTGGATGAATATTCTGTAGAGGTATATTTTTCCAACTCTAGCTTCTTCACTCTTTCCAAATACCAGGACCCATATCTCAAGTAGTTTATGCAATTGAATTCGCAAAACACAGTAATCAGTGACTCCACAGTCTTCACATGCAGCTCCCAAACACCTTTCCGTTCAGCATGTACCAAGTTTTTCACTAGAGCTATCATGTGTAAAACAGTTCCCCAGTACTTACAAATTTCTGATTTCTCTTCACATTTTTTGACAAACTTCATGAACTTGGTTGTTAGGTTTTATGATTTTGAGTGTATTGAACATTGCCTGGCTTTCCATTATGTCTTTTGAATGAAGTGCACCCTGTGCCTTATTCACTTCTGAGATGAGGTATGCAAATCCTAATTTGTCATTCTTGTTCCACAAAGCATTCCAACGCAATGTTGTTATAGCCTCAGAAATGATGAGCATACCTTGTGACGATTGAACATAATGAGTTCCGCTCAATACTGACTGGACAGTTTTGCTGCCAAAGATTTCTGCCTCAATAAAGTGCATCGTCTATGCCACATCCACTGAGATAACTTCCTGCACACCGTAATGCAACATTTGTCTTTTGGAAAATGGCCATCATTGGATAAAGATCAACAAATTCTACTGGATTGCTCATAAACATTTTAGCTACAATATGGAAAACACCTTCATCGCAGAGAATTGGAGGGATAGGCAGGTCTTCAAGCTGAGAATGTACATTTTGCAAATGTTTTAGAGCTGTGTATACTGTTGCGTAGTTTGTGACTGGAGATGGTATTACTGGTAAAAACCCAACCTTCTTCAGTGGGACGGCATTCTGGGAGATCAGAGCATGAATTCCAGCCCACAGAGGAACTGGCTTTTCTTTATTGGGGTAAAACAGAAGCTGTGGTCTCTCCAACTCTAGTATATGCTCCTGTACCCAGCAAAACTGAAAGTAGTAGCACAGGGGAAGGCACACTTCTTCGAAACACCTGAGGAAGTGTGGGAATGGCTGGAAATGCGAGGAGACACAATCCCCCACACGAACCACGCAGCCAATGAAAAAGATGGGGTACTCGAGCTAAAAGAATGTTGCGTCAGCTTAGTTTGGCTGGTAATGATCCTAACCACTGGGGGAGCAAAGGGTTACGGTTTGAGAAGACGTAACCATGCAACTTGACGAAGTGGGGTGAACAGAACAGGAAGATGACCCACAGCGGGACACCGATTGGACTGTTGATTTGATGCTGAGCTCCACCACAGACTTTATACCGGGCACCGGGAGGTAGTGATGTATGAATGCCTAGAGACTCTAGCAAATTTGTTTGGGTTACCCTGGAGTGACTGTGTAGGTTTGGGGGACAGCAACTGCGGTTCTGGTAAGATATAGGGACAAGTGACCGACATTGGTGTTCCTTGCACATGTACCTTATGGTATGACTGGAGAGTAATAGTTTCATGTATGCCATAATGAGTCAATGACAATTGCAACAAGGCAGTTATATAAGATTTACATAGTTTAAATAGAAAAGTGTGATTGGCCGGGGAGCTGGTTGTTGAAGTACATTTGCTGGTCCCTGTTAGACCGAATGGGTTGCTGTGTACATCCTGACACCAGCAGGAGGTGGGCATTAATAGTCATACAGTTGCACTATATATGCCCATGGGTGGGGGGAGGGAAAGTTTGGGTTAAGAGTTATGTGTTTCAGTTCAACACTGAGCAGCGGACAGATGAGGCGAACAATGGATTGGGGTGGGGCGGGCGACTTTCGACACTAAATCAATGCTGGATGGGGTTGGACCTTAAAATACTGACTTGGAATGTCAAGGGTCTAGGAACATATGTTAAGAGGTATACAGTGCTTTCCTTTTTAAAAAGACATAAAGTCTCCATAGCATGTTTACAGGAAACACACCTGGATGACTCAGGTGCCACATGCTTAGCTATAAAGTGGCGTGGCCAAGTGTACCACTCCTCCTATTCTACATTCGCCAGGGGAACGTTGATATGGGTGGCTCCTGGAATCCCATTCACTCTCACTTACCTTGAGGCTGATGTGGGTGGACAGTTTGTTTTCATTAGGGGAGAGCTGGATGGACGGGATTTAATTATACTAAATACTACACTCCGAACACAGATGACCCCATGTTTTATCATAACATATGTGATTTGATAGAGCACGACATAGGTGTGCCCCTTCTGTGGCTGGGAGACTTTAATTGCATATTGGACCCTAACCTAGATAGTTCGCAATATCTTCCATTCTGGGAATGCTAGCCATTAGTATCCTGTCCAGTCTACTATGGGTGCCGCGTGTAGCTAAGTAGCTTGTGTCAACCCGCTGGGTTGGGTGGCCCAGTCTCCAGGCATCATAAATGTCCAGGTCTTACATCACCCCTTGTAGAGCTTTTGTCATCTGTGGCTTTGTCCCCAGACTCAAGATGACCTGAACAAGGAGAACCAGGATCACTGGGCCATGGTCAGTAGCAAGAGAAACAGAAGGACATGAAACAGAGCCGGAGGACCAGGACAACCCAAACAAGGAGGACAAGGACTAGGAGGGACAGGTTAGGAAGACAAGGACACGAGAGACCAGATGGGCTAAGGGTGCCAGTAGGATCAGGACTTGCAGTACCAGGACTAGGAAGTACACTATAAGGAGGACCAGGACATGTTGACAAGGGCCAAGAGGACCAGAAAGGAACAGGGCCAGGACTTGGGGAACCAGGGAGGGCCAGGGTGGGCCAGAAGACATAGTTTATAAGGACAAGAACAATAATGACCAGGAGGACCTGGACCAAAGAGGTCAGGACTAGGATGGCCTGAGGACCAGATCCAGGTTAACTAGGCCCAGGAGGACCCAAATTATAAGGGCCAGGAACAACAGGATCTGGTCTAATGTCACAATCACAAAAAGGACAAGGACTATGAAAACCAAAAATAACAGGACATGGGTCACGAGGATCAAACCAGGGACCCAGGGAACCAGAGACAGAAGGAAAAGATCTAAGAAGACCAGGACATAGAGGATCAGAGGAGCTAGGTCCAGAGGACCACGAAGATCAAGGCAAAGATGATCTGGACCAAGATCAGTAGGAAAAGAAGGATCGGGACAAGGAGATTAGGACCATGATGACCAGGTTGGAGGGATTTCTTGTGCTTTACAATTTGGGATTTGTTTTAAGAACTTTGGAGATGCATTTCCCTCAAACATGTCTCTATTTTCATTTGCTTCACATTAGTGTTACTCTCTTGTTACATTCTTTTCAATGAAATAGCAGTTGTGCACTTTGGATCCTGGGTTATGGAAATCTTTCAAATGTGTGTCTCTTTTAATTTCATATAGATCTTCTGGGGCTAATTTGCAAACAATTGCGGAGGACAGGTTGCGTGCTGTTTAGCTGATCATGACTTATCCCAAACTTTTGAACTCACACCAGGATCTTCTCTGATCTGTCCACTTGAGAATTTCTACATAGAGGAATCTGCTGCCCACTTGTAGCTGGGACTGTGCATTTGCATCCTTGGTCTAGGCACGTGCTCTTAAGCTCCTGAGCTACCATCTTGAGGAGAAGCAGTGGATCAGTTGGTGATGCAAGCTTCAGAGGTCGGTCCTTGGCAGCTGGAGCAATGGTGAGTGATCTGGACCATATTCTCTGCAGTCAAGTAAGCATGAGACACCAGAAACATCTTGGTGTTGAAAAGAGATATTCTAAAGCTCACTGTAGTATGGCATATGGTATATAAAATCTCCAGGGTTTACTACAACCATGACACCAGAAGGAAAAGGTTGACTTGGGAAACCAGTATTTGGATTTTCCGTATGCCTTGAGTTGACCCCAGCAATATGGCTGCATGTGTAGGGACTGTTCTTTATAAGTGTCTAGCTGGAGTTAAAGTTAAGCTGGTGTTTTTTTGCTGTGACAATTCTGTGTCTGTGATGGGCAGTGTTCTATGATCGACTGTGTCATCCACTGCTAAGACTCTGCCTGTGATAGGCAGGGTTCTTCATCTGATTACTTTGTTGCAAAAACTCTGTGTTTGATGGGCAGGGTTTTTATCTTTTGAAAAAAGTGTATTGGATAGTGGGACATAGATTCTATAGACTGTTCTTTGTGAAGATTCCTGTGCAACTTCTGAAGTGATGTTAGATCTGAGACGATGCTGCTTCTTTAATGGATCTATTCAAAACGACTATGATTTATGATGCATTTAAGTATTTTTTTATGAACACTCTGGGGTCTTATGCATATTTTCTTGTTGCTTTTAGTTGAGAAGAAACTTATTTTGAGTTTAATAACACAGATCTAAGTTTTGTTGTACAATTTTTGGGTTCTATGCAATCTAGGCCCAACGTGGGATGGGGAGGGTGGGATGGAAAGAATTGTATAAAGGTTTTGTCATGTCATTTGTATTTGTGGTTTGTCTTCTTCTCTTCCTTTTAGAATTGTCTAAAGTGCAGAGTTTCAGGTGCACAGATAGTGTGCTCCCTGCACCAGATGGACCCTTAACTCCCGGTAATCATAGTTACAGTAGTAATCTAGGTTGAAACCCTAGGGAAAATGACAGAGGCAGCGGGTGCCTAATTGTGTTAGAAAATTATATTCCCTCAAATGGATGCCCAAAGCTACACACTGGACCTACAGGTGAAGGAAGCACCAGGCAGGAAAACCCTCCCACTAAAAGCAGCACCAGTGCAATGAAACTTGATAGTGACAAGACCCTGGGGATTAAGGAGGAAGGACCTAAAGGTGCCTGTTCAGCCAAATCTGAAGGGAAAGGGTCAGGCAAGGTGGCGGCAAAGCAGGGATAAATGTCTGAACCCTTCAGTGGGAACTCCCTGTTGAACTGGCCCTCCCAAGCAATGAGATGGGAAGTGAGAAAGAGTGTCCGGCTGACCAGGATCAGTTCCTAGACAAGTTTGTGACAGCAGCAGGCATCCCAGGATCAAATATACTGAGTTTTCAGGCTTTAGCATCAAGGCTAATCTTTCTCCTGTGACCCTTACACTGGCCCCTGGAATTCCTGTGCAGAGGTTCAGGGTGCTCAGTGGTGTGCTTTCAGCACCAGATGGACCAGTATCTCCTCTCACCAGGTAGCCCTCAGATAAACTAGTAAATCCAGTGGTAATCATATATAGGCTGGTAAGCTACAGTCGCTGCCGGCATGGCTCGCGGGTGGGGGACGGGGTGTCGCGCGGGGAGGGAGTGTCACACGGGTTTTTTTATTTAATAATAATTTTTAAAAAATTAAACTTACCTTTCTGCCGGCCGGTTCCCGCGTCTTCTCTGCTCCTGCTCTCCAGCCTCCAGCAGGAATAGGAAGCAGGCAGCCAGGCTCCCTCCCCTAAGCCAATCACAACGCTGCAAGCAGCGTTGGGATTGGTCGGGACGCCGCCCAACCAGGGGCTTATGGGGAGGCCATGTTCTCCATGCAGGCTGCATTGCAGCCTGCATGGAGAAGGGCAGAGTGCGCATGACTGGTTTGGGTGGCCCCTGAGGGCCGACCAAACAGTCTTTGCGCACTCAGGAGTGGGCACACCACTCCTCCCTGCCCTGCTCGCAGAGCAGCCCCGCCCACCCGCAACCAAACATAAAATGGTAATAACTGAAAGTTATTACCATTTTATGTTTCTGCTTCTCGTACTGCGAGAAATAGTAAGGCGTCGCTCCGCCGCCCTAGTGGAGGAGCCGCCCATGGTAAGCTAGGTGGAACCCCAGGGAAAATGGCACAGGCAACCAGTGCCCAATTGTGATAGAAACTGTTAAACTAGTATTCCCCCAAATGGATGCCAGAAGCCACACACTGAACCTACAGGCAAAGGAAGTGCAAGCACCAAACAGGAAAACCCTCCCAACAAAGGCAGAATCAGCTCAGGGAAGGCTGGTAGTGGCAAGACCCTGGGGACCAAGGAGGGAGACCTGAAGGTGCCAGCTCAGCCAAATCTGAAAGAAAAGTGGCAGGCAAGGCAGGAGCCAAGTAGGGAAGAACATCCAAACCCTTCGGTGGGAACTCCCTGTTGAACTGGCGCTCCCAAGTAATGAGATGGCAAGTGAGAAAGTGTGTGTTGTTGGACCAGGACCTTTCCTGGACAAGCTGTGACAGCAGCACACACCCCCAGAGCAAAAGTACTGAGTTGCAAGGCATTAGCATAAAGACTAATCTTTCTCCTGTGTTTAGTCATACAGGCACTATTCAGAAAGTGCTGGAAACTTTTCCAGTCAAAGAAGGATGAGACCCTATACAACGATTTGACATCGAGGTCAGATGGGAACTCACAGCAATGGAGAAGAGGGCCATGGTGGAGATAACCAACCTCCACATACCAGAACCAGACATAGCAGCTCTTCTCTGAAAATACAGCACCATCCTGAAGGGACCACCCAAAGTCCTGCAGAAGAGAGGAATCTGGAACACAACCTTACAAGGGATCCTGAGGCTGGTACACAAGCCAGAGAGAAAGAGCGGCCTGAGGAACCCACCGTCAAACTTCGACCTGGGAACAGATGAAGGCAAGATTAGGAACCAAGGACACATCACCCTTGGAAGTGAAACACTGAAGGAAACAAGACCGAAGGCTGCTCAGAACAGTTCTGCTAGATCTGCAAGACACCTGGACATGAAGCAACCTGGTGCTCTGCAAAGAAGATTTGTAACTTCTGTGGTGCTGAGGGACACATATACTACAGATGCCCAGAATTATAAGAAAGAAGACATATGAAGCAGCAGGGACTCCAGCTACAAGTACCCCTGAACCCTAGCTGGACATAGAAGGCAACGCAAGGCTGGACGCCTACCTGAGAGCATCAAGCAAAGGCATAGAAAAGAAGGCCCAACCAACCAAGAAGAAGGAGGCAAAACGGAAACCAGACTCTTAAGAGTGGTGCCACCTACTGCCACAGGTGCATACGGAGATGACACAAGCACTTGTAGTGAAGAGTGACCCAACAACAGAGTGCCCTAGCCAGACACAACCACTAGGAAGAAAGTCTCAAAAGAGCCACCACCACCGCAGGAAGCCCAGAAGGATTCTACATTGGAGGCAGAATTTGAATCAACACCAGAGACAGCAATCAAGCTAAGACAGCAGAAAAAAGAGAAGAAAGAAGGAAAGAAGAATGCAGAGCAAAGGGGCAGTAATAACGGGGAAGAGTTGCTAGAGGAATGGAATCAGATGAGATCACAGAACCTACATGCCAAGTGCATGGAGGAGAGTGGACAGAAGAGGATGACATAGTAGACAAGCGATGCGCCCCAACAGACGCAGTCAAGGAGGAACTGCAGAGGTTGCACCTGGATAGTGATGGGCTTTCAGGAAGCGGGAAAACAGAGGCACAGAGATCACACTGATTGAAATGCCAGAACCAGAAGAAGAGATCCTCATTGGGTTCTCGTAAGGATTAAAAGGAAAACAGGAATGTGAACAAACAGGGGACAAAAGCCGGTCAATGAGGTGTTACCCCCTCTTAAAGTAATGGAACATGGACACTGATAGCTATTGTTGAGGCAATGGCCATGTCTTTGTTAACCTTAAATGTCAGGAGCCTGAAGGACCAGCTCTTACACTTCCTTGCTGCCCAGAATTGAGACAGTTTTTTTCTGCAGGAATATGGGATTCCGTACACCCAGCTGTATTGACAACTCAAAAGTCAGTGTTCACACAGTCCATTTTTCTAGTCAAGAGGCAATCACTGCAAATCCTCAAGAGTCAACATTCTGATGGAGGGAAAGCACTTCACAGCTGAGATGGCTACCGAGCAGGTTAACATCAGAGTTCTAGTCTTGGACCAGAACCCTGCTGTTCTGTTCTTTGATCAGAACTCTGCCTTTTATCTCCTCGAGTTTGTCATTCATTTGTGCTTCTCCGGGGAGAATACACACTTATAAGCCAGTGAGGCTCATCAATGTGTATGCTAACCCCTAGAGAAGAATGACCAGCTCGACATGTAATTGGTCCTTGGACTGTATCTCGTACCTTTGGGGCCATCTTGATTGAAGGTGACTTCAACTGCACCATAGAGACAGATGGCCGCACTGGAGCAGACTCTGTAGGGATTGATGTAACATCCAGGTGGCTGGTGGAGATGGTGGGCGATGCATCTGTGTGGGATGTCATCAGGTGCACAAGCAAGAATGGCAGGAACTTTTACAGGAATCTCTTGATGGCTCTGTGTGTCCCTGGATTGACTTCCTATTAACCTTCATAGCAGTGAACTATTTGAAGCTCCATGGGTCCTTTTCACTTCTCTGACTAAAGAGTAGTCAGTTTCGAGGGAGAGCTTACAAGGAAGTTCCCCGCTGGCCCAGGTTTCTTGAAATTGAAATTCATACGGTTGGGAAATGAGGAATTACTGCATATATAAAGTGGAGTAGCATGAAGGACTCTTTCACTCTACTAGAAAGTGGTGGGAATGGATGAACTGAGATTTCAGAGCTTCTTTCAGCATGGAAGCAGAGCTGCTGCACAGGAAAAGAAGAGTAAGTTCAGGCGGCTGCAAAGCCAACTGAAGCAATTGTATGAACTGGGGCTCAGGGGATGAGACATGGGTGAAACCCTGGAAGAAACCCATAAGGACATGCCTAGAACATCAGAGGAGAATCTGGGAAAGTCATATTCCAAACTGGAACCGAGAACCATTAGAAGGACAAGAAATACAACTCATTTTTCTTGAAGAAATTTTACTCGGGCCATACCTTGCTGGTGGAGCTTCGGGACTCAGGGGGAAACTTCCTAGAGTGGGAAAGGGCAAGTTATGAGAGTTGTTAAAGACTTTATGCTGAACCCTACTGACTAAAGTTGCTTGAGAGAGCAAAATGGGCAGTTTTCTAGGGGACATCTTAAAGACACGCACTCTGACATTTCCAAAACTCTGGGATGCACCGTATTTATAACAATACGGTGCACCCCTGTGTTTCCCTAGCGCTGGTGCTAAAATTAGCTGCCTAGCACCAACGCACCAATGCAGGCAACCTTGCACCATAGTGCAAGGGTGCCTGCATTGCAGGGAATGATTGTTTATGTGCAGGAAGGTGTCCCCTCCTGCACATAAACAATCCATAATGGCGATTTGTTACTTGTATGTGTGCTGCATTCTACAGCACACATAGAAGTAGCAAATCATCATTATTTCATGATTGTTTATGTGCAGGAAGGGACACCTTCCTGCACATAAACAATCATTAATGGCATTTTGCTCTTTTTATAGAAAAATAAAAAACGAGGAGAAATAAAAGTATTTCTCCTGGTTGCAGCATTCAAATGCCTGCTCTTGCATGCCGTTAGTTTTTAGCGCTGCGTCAGATTTACACCACCTTGTAAATCTGGGGCAGCGTAAAAAATCAATGGGTGTTGCGGTGGAACGCCCACAGCAACACCTATTGCATGCCCCTTTCACGTCAAAAAAAGTGATGCTCCGGTGGCGCGAAGGGCTTGTACTTATGCCCCTGAGTCTGAAAGAGAGAGAGGGCCTGAACGCAACTTTCACACTGGATGGACTTACCTAGCAGTAACGACCTCCAAGTGTGGCAAGACCCCGGGCAGTGATGGCCTCTCAGTTGAACTCTGTGTCAAACTGCGGGACCTGAATGGCCTGGACTTGCTCGAGCTTTAATGCTTTTGTCCCAAAGCAGAAGGGAGATAGAGAAGTCTTCAAAAACTGAGGGCCGATCTTGCTCCTGAATGTGGTTGCCAGAATCTTATCACAGGAAAGGGCGAACAACCTGAAGAAGGTAATCTCAAAGATAGTCTACCCTGATCAATCCTGTGGGGTACCTTGGCGGTAAATCACGGATAGTTTAGCCATGGTTCGGGACATGATTAAGGATGTCAGAAACTGGAGTGTCCATGCAGACTTAGATCTTGATTAAGATCTTGGCGGCCAGAGTTACTCCGTCACAAACGTGACGGACATCCAGTCCGCTGTATTACAATTCCATTATATCCTATGGAACTTGTAATACGGCGGATGGGATATCCATCACGTTTGTGACAGAGTATCCCATCCGTCCAGATCGTAGCCAGGCCCTTAGTCAGTCTAGAACAGGAAAGGGCATTCAACAATGTTTGGCATGAGTTCATGGACCGGACACTCAAGGTAACAGGACTTAATGACTTCTACTATGGCATGTGAACACAATGTGTATCAATAGCATTGCATTGGTTAACATTTTGAAATTAGACCCCTTGCCATTCTGGGGTCAGAGAAGACTGCCCATTGTATTTCTCACCTGTTGTTTCCGCAGAGGCGAGATGCAAGCTCTGAAGACAGGTCCCAACTTCCCACACCCACCAATGTCAGCCCAACAGTGTCAAAGCTAACACAGTAGATTTGGGGGAAGAGGGGAAACAAAACAAGGAAAGGGAGAAGGGAAAACATGGCATCAACACGCATCAGGTATGGATATTCTTGTTGGATGGTCCTTATGTGATTACTGTAGAAGAGATAAGGTTATATGTATTACCATGAGCATGTTGGACGAAAACAACACTGAGGCCCAATTAATGATGCAATCGGATAACTAACTGTAGAATTCCCTCTTCCACCTAGGTATATAGATAATAGCAAACAGGGTCATTGGTATATATCCATATGGTAGAGATATAAAATTATGAGCTACTATTCAGGACAGCAAGATACAGTAAACAAAAAGATACATATTATACTAACCTAAAAGAGGTTCAGCGTGGAATCCAAGTAGGCCCAAACTTATTCATATCCAATACAACCAGGAGAAAACCAAAAGCAAATTCTCCCAGAAAGGATAATAAATAATACAAAAAATATACACAAAAATGTGCAGGGCTAATTACTAAGAATATAATTTAGCCCCTTCAAACTCAGTAGACTAAATATATATATCTTTCTTACTTATAGCCATCAAGCAATGTCAGCAAGGGAACAGAATCTCCATACACCGAGGAGACTGTCTCAGGTAAATTCCATGTATAATTCATGCAAAGTAAATACATTTTACCACTTAGAAGACCGTGAATTCTTTGTGATCAATTTCTTATGTTTGTGTTTTCAGGAAATCAACTGAAGGCCCCCGCGGCGTTGGGCGAACCACCATATTTAGGGAAGGTTCTAGAAGGCCCCTGCTGTGTCAGGCGAACCACCGTAATTATGGAAGGGTTTGAAGGTCCCTGCAGCTTCGGGTGAAATCAATGGAGAAGAACAGGGGTTGAACGCCCCTGCGGTGTTGGGCGAATTCAGAGGCAAGGAACAAGATTCTGGTGAAAGAAACTCCAATGGACGTCAGAGCCACCCGGAAGGCAGTCAGGAAAGTGAAGTGAGGCAGGACAGGAGACACACACGTGTCAACTAGAACGCAAAGCGCTCTTCGGACCTCCTCAGTCTCCTTTATTCCTGGCTCGCTCTGCTCCTTGCGCACACACGATCGGGAGCGGAGCAAGCCCGACAGTACACCCCTCCCAGAAAACCCTACACCGGTTTGGGTTTACCCGGATAGCATCTGTGGAACAAATGCAACAGTCGAGGGGCATGGACATGTCAAGCAGGTTCCCACGTACGGTGCTCCGGATCATACCCTTTCCAATGAACCAGGTATTGCAAACAACGTCTCACTCATTGAGAATCACAATAGCCTCCACTTCATATTCAGGGTCTTCATCAACCAAAACTTGGGGGGGGGGGGTTGAACAGGTAAACTCGTACCCTGCACCACTGGTTTCAATAACAACACATGAAAAACTGGGTGGGTTTTGAGAGAGGAACGGAGGTCCAATTTCAAGGCAACCGGATTGATTACCTTTACAATGATATAAGGATCTATTAAACGGGGTTTGAACTTTCGTGTTCCCTTCACAGCTATGCTATGCATGGATAACCATACCCTGTCTCCTATAGCATAGTCAGGGGCTGGCTGGCGATGGAGATCTGCATTCTCCTTCAAAATGCTTTTAGCTTTGTTTAGGTTCATTTGGGCTGTCTTTTGTGTTTCATGAAGGTGGTTTACAAATTCTAGGGCAGCAGGTGTAGGTGTGGAAACAGGAGGAGGCAACAATAAACCAATGAGAATAAAGGAGAATAATCAATAGAAAATGCTTCCCATTATTAAAAAGCAAACTCAGCCGCCCATAAAAGTGTATCCCAATCAGCAGTGGAAAGAAGCAATTGACAGGTTAGATATTGTTCTAAACATTGGTTCACTCTTTCTGTCTGGCCATCTGTTTGAGGATGATGGGCAGATGAAAGACACATCAATGTGTAACAAGGACCCCCAACCATTTTCAGAATTTTTATACAAACTGGGGACCTCGGTCAGATAGAATGATAGAGGGAAAACCATGTAATCTTACTATGTGTTGTAGAAATATGGTAGCCAACTCTTTAGAGGTAGGCAATGTTTTCAAAGGAATGAAGTGTGACATTTTGGTCAACATATCCACAACTACAAGTACCACAGTGAATCCCTGAATAGTTTTTGGTAACTCCACAGTAAAATCCATGGAGATGGAATGCCATGGAGTGGGGGGTGTAGGCATGGGCATCAATAATCCAGCTGGAACCTGGTGAGAACTTTTTCTCTGAGCACAAACATGACATTGCTGAATATACTGGTGGGTATCCTGAAGCATAGTAGGCCACCAAAAGGATCTTCTGAGGAGTTCTATGGTTTTCTTGTAACCTGGATGTCCCAATAACATGTGAGAGTGGCACAATTCAAGAGCTTGCAGTTGTAGAGGTTTTGTGGGGAGCACTAAACCTCCTTGGATGTACAGGAGATCCACTGTGTTTTTGTTCAAATACCTCAACTTCTGTACAATCCTGTTCTTACGAAAACTCCCTCAGAAAAGCCTCTTCTGAACATAGGGCCCCCAAAATGCGCTCCTGTGCTATGATAAAGGGATGATCTATGGAATTTACTGCTTCCTCCTAGCTGTATCGTGATAAGGCATCTGCTTTACCATGTTTTTTTCCTGCCTGAAATTGTATAACAAAATCAAAGTTGCTGAAATACTGTGTCCAGCGCAGTTGTGTCATAGAGAGAGCTCTAGCTGCCCTCAAGAACTCTAGGTTCCCATGGTCAGTTAAAACGGTCACCGTATGCATAGCGCCCAACAAATACTGGCGCCACTCTTTAAAAACACGTTTTATAGCTAGCAATTCCCTGTCTCCCACACAATAGTTTTGTTCCGCGGGGTTCAATTTATGGGAATAGAAAGCCACAGGATGCAAATGTCCAGTTTCTTTATCTCTTTGTGACAGAATTCCACCAATGGCAACCTGAGATGCATCTGCTTCCACTATAAATGGTTGGGATGTATCAGGATGTTTTAAAACAGGGGCAGTGACAAAAGTGTTTTTGAGTTTAGTAAAGGCTTCTTCAGCCGCAGAAGACCAGCAAAAGGAAATCCCTTTTTTCAACAGTTTAGTAATGGGAGTTGCCAGAGCTGCACAATTACCAACAAAACACCTATAATAGTTAGCAAAGCCCAGGAAGCTCTGAACTCCTTTTACAGAAGTGTGGGAAGGCTAACGCATGATGGCCAATATCGTTTGTGGGTCCATTGTTACTCCCTCAGAAGATAGCACAAATCCCAAAAAGGTCACTTTTGATGTGTGAAACTCACACTTATCCAACTCAACATATGTGGTTCTCGCTTAAACGTTCCAACACAGCCCTCACATGTCCTACATGTTCAGTGGTAGTAGAGCAGTATATAATGATGTCATCTATATATGCTATCGCACATATATCCAACATCTCTCTCAAGGCTTCATTAATTAAAAACTGAAAGGCGGCAGGGGCATTACAAAAGCCGAAAGGCATTACAAGGTATTCATAGAGCCCAAATTTTGTGCAAAATGCTGTCTTCCATTCATCGCCCTCTTTTGCTCTCACTAAATGATATGCTCCTCTTCAATCCAATTTGGTAAAGATTTTGGCCTCTTTAACCTGATCAAGGAATGATTGGATAAGTGGCAGAGGGTACTGTTTTTTTATGGTTATGTCATTTAGGGCGCAGTAGTCAATACAACATCAAAGACCTCCCTCACGTTTAGGGATAAAGAAGAGAGGAGAAGAAGCAGGTGAACGAGAAGGACGGATAGACCCTATTCTGAGCATTTCGTCCAAATATTCCCTCAGATAGATATTCTCTTTTTCAGTTAGAGCATAAATCCAACAACAAGGAATTTGTGCTCCATTGACCAGATCTATACCACAGTGGTAAGGTCGGTGTGGCGGCAGTCTAGGGGCCATTTCCTTATCAAATACCTCTGCCATATCTTGATAACAGACAGGTAAAGCAGGTTCATTGGAATCTGTAAGTACAGCTATATCTTTTTGTTTTAACACAAAGACTGAGAGAGGCATCGTTACGAGAACAAGAGTTCGTAGGGTTTAAATCCCACAAATGATACACGAAAGCGATGACAGAAATGGCAAGTCTTTCACTTTTGGTTTTGTAGATCCTTTTATTCTTTATTAAACATACAGTAGCCAACGCGTTTCACCTTGCGGGCTTCTTCAGGGCAAAAATAGTCCACACAATCGACGAACTGTATTCCATATGATGTAAGCCCAAATCGATCAGCACTTTCTCAAATGCTTTAATCTTAACCGCAGAGTCTGGAAAAAAGTTTTTGTTCCATATGCAATGGTCCGTGATCACTGTCCCATTCCGGGACCAGAATGTATAAAGTATTACGCGCTCAATCGCCGGCCTATTTTCACGGCCATCGGGTGGAATCGTATCACTTCGAATGTTTCAGGAAAGTGTGTCTTTCCTGAAACATTCGAAGTGATATGATTCCACCCGATGGCCGTGAAAGTAGGCCGGCGATTGAGCGCGTAATACTTTATACATTCTGGTCCCGGAATGGGACAGTGATCACGGACCATTGCATATGGAACAAAAACGTTTTTCAGACTCTGCGGTTAAGATTAAAGCATTTGAGAAAGTGCTGATCGATTTGGGCTTACATCATATGGAATACAGTTCGTCGATTGTGTGGACTATTTCTTTGCCCTGAAGAAGCCCGCAAGGGTGAAACGCGTTGGCTGCTGTATCTTTAATAAAGAATAAAAAGGATCTACAAAACCAAAAAGTGAAAGACTTGCCATTTCTGTCATCGCTTTCGTGTATCATTTGTGGGATTTAAACCCTACGAACTCTTTTTTTTTTTTTTAAAATATTTTTATTTGCATTTTCAACCAACACAACAGCTAGCGTGTCACAATTAGTCACAATCGCGTCAAAACACCCACATACCACCCATCCCCGGAGACACAGCATCCCCCCATCCCCTGAACCAGGAAGGCATACGGCCCCTTCGTAAGTGTCAATTCCGCGATTCTCTTCCCCATCCCCCCGTCGTCCCCGAGGGTCGGAGACCCAGGCCCGGTTGCCCCCCAGTCCGGAGCCCAGTTAAGTTCAAAACCTGTGGTAAGCTAGTCTGCTCCCAGGCCACCATCCAATCCATGATATTTTCTCCATTTCCCCCATATCTTACGGAACTTCCGGGGGCACCCTCTCGCTTTGTATGTGACTCTCTCTGCCGCATATACATGTCCATCCCCCTCCTCCATTCTCCTAACTGGGGAGGTAGCGACGCCCCCCACGCGCGTGCCACTTCTCTTTTCGCTACCACTAATGCCAGCAGTGCAAAAATAAGCTGCGGGCGGCCCAAGTCAACATCACCAGGTATGCCCAACAATACGAATTTAGGATCTGGAGGGAGAGTTTCATCTAATACCTTGCTCAGTTCTCCTAATACTTGTATCCAATATGTATGGATGACGGGGCAGTCCCATATAGTATGATAGAAGTCCCCCTGTGTGTGTCTACACCGCAGGCAGTGTGGTTCGCTGGCTCAACCCTACGAACTCTTGTTCTCGTAACGATGCCTCTCTCAGTCTTTGTGTTTTTATGTTGTATTTGAAACCATAGTAGGGGGCTGGTTTCGGGAGGTGGGCATTGACTGTCAGACAGTACATTGAATTACTCAAAACTAACACATGTAGTTTGTGCAGCGAGATATACCCTGCCGCCGTTCTTTGTATGCAGTAAAATATCTTTTTGTTTTACAGGTTCTTGATTGCAATAGAGCTTGCAAAATTCATAAGAGAAAGACAAAGAATGGGCCCTCCAATCAATGGTCAGATTATGTTGCGTTAACCAGGGGATCCCTAAGATTTCTTGGAATTGAGGTGAGTAAATGAGATCAAACTGAACTGTTTCTCTATGTTGATCTAATATACGGAGTTCCAGTTCAGCAGTAGCATGAGTGACGGGACCGGATTTTATATTACTTCCATCAATAGTTTTTACTTCATCAACTACGGACTTAGGGACCACAGGAATTTCCATGCGTTTGACCCATTGCATGTCAATAATATTTCCCATGGCACCAGAGTCAATCATAATCTGAGCATCGATTGACTGATTTTGGGGTAGGTTTCTCTGCTCACTACGGCTTTTTGGTTTTACGGGACAGTCATGTAGGAAGTGTCCTTGTTTTCCACAATAAAGGCACAGCTTCTTATCCCAGCATTGTTGTCTCTCTTTGTCACTCAGAGGGCCCTGCACACTACCTATTTGCATAGGCTCTGGTTCTTCTGCACCATGTCAATTTCTGCTTTCTTATCTTTATACATAACCACTTTGGGGTCAAAACGCCCTTTCTCTTGTCTCCGCGTATGTAGCTGATGATCTAATTCAACTTCGAGATTAGTAAGAGCATTACAGGATTCTGGGGGATCTACTACTGGTGCGAGTACATCTTTAAGTTAATCTTTAAGCTCTTTATAAAAAAGAGCACTCCGTTTGGCCTCAGGCCACCCTGCCTCCGCCACCAATTTATTGAAACTGGAAATGTAAGTCATCAAATCTTTGGACCCTTGTTTTAGATTTAAGATGGTCTGAATTTCTAAAGTTGTGTGACATGTCTAAATAAATAGGAACCACCATTTTAACATTCAACAAATACTACAATTCTTCTTCCTCTTTATAAGAAGGATTAGGGAAAAAAGAAGGCAACAGTACCGCTTGCTAGACATGAAATGTTGAGAGAACCGTGGGAAAGAAGGAATGATTAGGGCTTAAAATAACCCCTTCTTCCATAAATCTAAGCAAAGAAGGTTTAACAGTAAAGCTGCCAACTCCCCAATTCTTCTGGGGAAAGTTATCGCCACCAGAAAAACCACCTTCATAGCTAGGTACTTTAAGTCCACATAGAGCAATGGTTAAACCAGACCCCCCCGTAAAGCCTTTAAAACCAGAGGTAGATCCCAGGTGGGTAGAACTGGTTTAACCATTGGTTTAGAAATTGATGACTGAGAATTTTTAGAAGAAGGAGAAGGCTGGTAAATGATGAGGAATGCTTTTTCTCTTTAAAGAGACAATGAAGTTTGTCCTCCAGTTCCACCCCAAACAAGTGTGCACCCTCAAAGGGTATACCCAGAGCTGCCGACTTCCGAGAATCCTCTCTGCACCATCCTTTAAGGAACAAGTTCCTTCTGGCAGCCACATTAGCACCCTCTGCTTAAGCAGAGGAACGAACCTAATTAAAGACAGTGTCCGTAAGCAAATCAGAGTGTTTCTCGATAGCTTCCAATAATTCAGAGCACTCCAACTGGCATGGACTGCCCTGAAGAGCTCCTTAGCATCCGAAAACAGGGACTGACTAACATAGGCCCCATAGATACCTGTTCTCATCAATTTTGTAAAGCAAAGTAAATTTTTTAACTGTTTGATCCTTCCAAAATCATGTCCTCAGTGATAGTGGAGTACAACCCTCAAGACTGACAAACATAGATTTCACAAGCTCAGGTAACTTTTTCACTGCAAACTCTAGAGCATAAAGTGTGGCCATAAACCTAGAGACAATGATTTTATTTTAGTCCTTTTCACTCATGCATGAGCTCTGTAATAACAGCGGTGCCACTCTCTCTGGCCTCAATAAACATTGAAACACAACAAAAGGCCACAGCAATGCAGGATACATGCGCTTACCTGTCCGTTGACAGCTGCTTGTGTATGTATGCAGCCGCACCGCCTGCTGACAGCCACACCTCCAGAGTAACCCTGGGCGAAGTGCTACGCTACGCTCGCGTAGTTTGCGAAGCTTGCGCTACTTTGCACAACGCGAATTGCACGTAGCACAGTGCAAACACGCGTAGCGTAGCATAGTGCCGCGGTCATTTTTTGCTTGCTCGCGGTCCTCAACGTCAAGTTGGCGACCGTGAGCAAGCAAAATGACATCCCGGCGAGACTTTTTCTCGTTCGCGATCAGCAACATCAAGTTGCCGATCGCGAGCGTGGAAAATAAACCTCCCGGCGAGATTCTCAACGCGGGAGGTCAGGTTTCTCATTGCGAGTGGTCGCGTATGCTCGCGACCGCTCGCGATGAGAAACTACCAGTCCGCGTTGAGAAAGCTGCCGCTCGAGTAAAAATCTACTCGAGCGGCAGTAAAAGACAGCTCGCACTGTGCAAGTTGCCGTTTTCAATGATTGCACAGTGCGGACAAGCATCCGGCACTGTGCAATCATTGCGAACACGCACTACGCAGTTCGCGTAGTGCTACGCGAAGCTCGCGTAGTGCGAACTGCACTTTGCGTAGCTTCGCGAAGCACTACTTCGCGAACTACGCCCAGCCTTACTCCAGAGACGGGCGTCACAACACATGAATCGGCTATCCAGTGATTTCGATTCAAGCCAGTTCTCTTCTGCTACCCCCAATGCCCTTCACCGAAGGTAGTAGGGGCACTGTGGGGTCTCCTGCCCAACAGGGATTCCAACGTTCTACTCCTGTCCCAGTCAGGATATGAGAAACATGCATTTGCAATGCAATAGGTCTCGCAATTGCAAGATTTTGAGCTATTGGCATTGTAAATGACAATGCCTTTTATTTTTGTGTTTAAAAAACCTGAAATAATAAAAGGCATTGTCATTTACGATACCAATAGGTCAAAGTTTCTAAATTGCGAGACCTATTGCATTGCAAATGCTTTTTTTGGGTAGGCACTGGGAGAGTAAGTGATTTGCCCACAATCACAGGATGTTGAGCGGACGCCGAGCCTCAAACCTGGCTCTCCAACTCCAAAGTCAGCAGCTCTGGCCGTTAGGTCACATCCTTCTTTAAAATATTCCTAGTACTGACGGTGCAGTGTACCATGAAAAAAGGGCTCTTGAGAAATAAATACATTTTAAAAATAATGAACCAACAAACCAATGTCATTTACCTCAAACTGGATCAGAAAATATTACTTGCCAGTCACATAGTTTTCATCCACACCTTATACATGAAATAACATTCCAAGGTCCTGCGGAACATTCCAAAAAATACGGTTCACCAGAGCATGCATTTATTGGTCAAACGCTGTGCATGAAACACCCAGGCAGGAATATTTATTGACTGAGGCACAGAATACTCCGCCTTGCCAGAGAAGGGCAGTGAACCACAGACCTGTAAATAGCACCGTGATGAAGCACTTTGGGGCATATTATCAAGAAACGGCGTTAAAATTATTGCCGCTTTGGCGGCAGAAAACTTCTGCAAAGCGGCGATAATGGGCTTGATAATATGCCCTTGAGAATTCCAATAGAAGCCCATGTTCTGGTGTCAACATGGGCTTCTATTGGAATTCTCAAGGGCATATTATCAAGCCCATTATCGCCGCTTTAGCTTCAGTTTTCTGCCGCTAAAGCGGCGATAATTTTAACGCCGTTCTTGATAATATGCCCCTTGATTATCATCGTCATTCTAACTGCTTAACAATCACTGCCCTGCCCTGATGACGAGCAAGCCTTTCATCCAATGACGAACAAGAAAGCTAGGGGCCACTAAAACGAGGGCTTTGGCGGCCTTTGTAGAAGTGTCACTCAAGCCGCTTCTCTCTAGTCCCGGCAGAATCAACCAAACACAGACACAAAAGCACGCATCTTTAATTTCACAACATTTACAGAAGCGCACTGGCCCGGGGGGAACCCTGAGATTTCAGGTAAGGCAGTGCTCCTTAAGACCAGGCACATCTGGGCAGAAAGGGACTTGTATGGCATATGCAGGCACGTGACTCGCTGTCCTGAACCTTTAAGAAATACAGGACAAGTACCGAATCGTCCCAAGGTCCCCTCAGGCCAGTTCTCCTCGGAACATTTATTTCTTACAATTACACAGTCTGGTGCAGAAACAACCAGCTTGGTCCTGAAAAGTCTGGAGAGCCCCAGAGGCCAGCCAGATCTCCTCTGAACATCTATCTGACAATATCACAGTCCTAGAATTACATAGTCCCTACTGCAGAAACAAACAGCCCTATCATCATAACATTTCAAGCACAGGTGCATGTAATGCAGCAATGGAAGGACCAATGCGATACATCGCATAAGAACTTCTGTCACTGCCCGACAAAGCTAACGGCGATCACACTCCTTGTGAAGCACATGCACTGATTACGGTTCCGACAGCACACCTCATGGCAAACGAGATACGTCACAGAGCACAGGCAGCGTCCAGGGCGCACTCAAACAAGGAGACAGGCAGGTTAATTGTTGAAAAAAGAGAATTGTGCAGTGAGAGAGCTGGGGAAGAAAATGTAAACAGAGTCATGCGCTCGAAGAAGGTGAAGCGCAGGGGGGCAGTGAGAACAGTGCACAGGTATTTGACAGAGACAAGGTAAACATAATTATATTGAGAGGCAGGGTGGTGGGTTAAAGCTGAAAACAAAGAGAAAGGGGTGATTAGATCAAGACGGGGTGGGTAAATATAGAAACCTGTCCACAGTCGGAAAGGACAGGAAGAAGGTGAACAGCGTTGTGCACACAGGGAGGGTAGTTAGGGTGAACTGAGAGAAATGTGCACAGCAAAAATGGGTCACAGAAGGTAAGAAGAGAGAATTGTGCGGCTATGGAAGTAAAAAGGTAAGAAAGAAAAGGATGTGTTCTGGGAGCGGGATTGGCGAGGTAACCTGCAAGCTGGACTGAGACAGGGAGAGGGCAGACAATTGTGCACACAGAGATAAAGAAGGGGATGAACTGGTGCACAGAGAGAACTGTGCATGGCTACTGGGGAGAGAAAGGTGATATGGGGAAATTGCGCGCGGATCGAGGGCATGAACAGAGACATAATTCTCAATACTCCCAGGCTCAGACCTGGTGCCTGCTACACACAGCCTCAGCAGATGCACGCTGCCCCCGGGGTCAGAGCTGGAAGCGTCCCCGGAGATACGGGTGGTGCCTGCTTCAAATTCAGAGGAAGTTCCTGTCATCGGTGCCTGTGCCTGCTTTCCTAGCTGGTGCCTGCTGCTAAGAAGGGGCAGCACCTGCTCAGGGCTGGCCCGCATCACTCGGGCTCTGAGCGGGGAATACCCCCCAGGCATGGCGCTGGCTGCCCTCTGACCCTGAGCTGGGTGGTGTGTCTGTGGCACTCAGAGGGCGACCACACTCAGAGCTGCCGCCCTCACAGCAGGCGCCGGGCCTCTGCTCAGAGGTGTGCCTGCCCTATGCTAAGAGCGAGGCTTCGCTCTCACTGTTGGCCGTGCCTCGGGCTGTCTTCAGTCTCAGCAGTGGGGTGACGGAAAATGACGGGGCCCCCTGCGGAATGTGAAGAGGGGCCCACGAGTATATGTTCATCGGTCTTTAGCGGAATGGGCGCCCCCTAAATTGATGAGCCCCCCCGCATCACAGGGGCTGCAGGGTCCTGCTTTACGCCCCTGAGTCTCAGAGCTGGCATATGCCAACCCCCAGAGCAGGTGTTTGTCCCCGCAGCTGGTGCGTGCCCTATACTCACGGCCGGTGCGTGCCCTATACTCACGGCCGGTGCGTGCCCTATACTCACGGCCGCTGCGTGCCCTATACTCATGGCCGGTGCATGCCCTGGGCATGCACTATACTCATGGCCGGTGCGTGCCCTTAATAATCACGGCGGATGCGTGCCCTTTACTCACAGCTGGTCCTTCTTTCCTTCAGATACTGCCCATCACCCGATAGGCTGGCCTCAGCTTCCTCGACAATGCAGCTCTCCCTCCATACCGAAGCGGGGTCCCTCTCCGTGGCCGTCGCGCAATCCCACTCTACACCGCCACCTGACCAGGAAGCTGCTTACGACGCACCCCATAAGCAGCCACCTTAAAACACCCGCAGCCCGTGCACGCATTCCTACTGCATATGCTGCCAACAACGCAAAGACGGGCAACTTATCCAGAAAGTTTCTACCCACCGTAGACAACAACATTTCCCATAACAAGCACTGACCTAGGAAACGCCATAAAGAAAGTGAAAGCGCGCAGAAGCGCCGTGCCCGCACAGCAAACGCGTGCACATCGCTAGAGAGGAGACGCCAGAAAGGAGACGCCATGCGCGTGCACTTCGCCTGTCCGGGCGCACACATGTTTTGTCTCCCTTCGCGCACCAAACCGACAACAATAGTCTCGCCAAGGCGAAGAAGCGCATGCGCTGCGTTTGCTAGGCGTGCACATCGCCTGTCCGGGCGCGCACATGTTTTGTCTCCCTTCGCGCACCAAACCGACAACAATAGTCTCGCCAAGGCGAAGCAGTGCATGGGCTGCGTTCGCTAGGCGAGACCTAAAAACAGCAAGTGCAATTAGGCATACTTGGCTTATATGGCTAGGGGTGGTGTGGAGCTGTAGGCGAAATTTTTAAAAAGGGCGACCGCTCGCAACCGAACTGCTACAGTCCGATTTCTCTAATTGATAACACCCTTAAAATTTTAGGTAGAGTTTTATACAATAAAATTTAAACTTGGGCTGAGGATAATCACATTCTAGAGCAATGTCAATTAGGATTCAGGAGCAAAGTAGGCAACAATGAGCAGTGTCTAAATCTTAATTTGATAACTGGGAAATACACCATTGCACAGCACTCGCCACTTTATTTAGCTTTTATGGACCTGACCTCTGCCTTCGATTTTGTTAACAGGTCCAGCCTATGGTCCATTCTCTTAGCATATGGCCTGGACGAGTCCCTCGTGCATTTTTTAGCTTACCTACACATGGATATGAAGGCACGGGTTAGGATTGGCGGCGGGGGTGAGGTGTCTAATGATATTAATGTAAGCAGAGGGGTTAGGCAAGGGTGTGTCTTAGCCCCCCTTCTTTTTATCATTTACATTAATAATTTGCACAAATCATTGACCACACTCACCGATGATGTACCCAGAGTCAAAGGTAAAGCCCTCCCCGTGCTTTTATACGCAGATGATGCGGTTTTGATAGGACGCACACCAAATGCACTACGCACTTTAGTACAGGGTTTTACGGACTTTATGTCTAGTTTAGAATTGAGCACTAATTTTAGGAAATCATTTATAATTTCCTGTGGGCCAAGGAAATATCCCTTAAGCTCTATCTCTGTGGGTGATCAAAAATTAACTTGCATTAGCACTTTCCCATACCTGGGGTTGGTCTTTGCTGCGAACGGCACGTGGTCTGACCACGTGGTGTTTTGTAAGAATAAGTTCTCAAAGGCCACCAATTCTATCCTCAGCCTTCCCCGCCCAAAAAGATCTGGGGCAATTTTAGCGATTTTAAAGATTTTTAAATCACAGTGCATTCCTATAGCAACCTATGACGCAGAGGTTTGGGGCATTGTTAAATGCCCCAATGTTCAAAAAGAAGAAAATAGATTCTGCAGAAAGCTCCTGGGTGCACCAATCTCTACTCCTCAGTATATATGCCATAGCGAACTAAAGCTGAACTACATTGAAGATTTCATCAGGGCCCGTCCCGCATTGTTTTGGCTAGCCATAATGAAAAACCCTGCAGCATCTCTCACCAGGGAGATAATAGAAGATTGCATTAGCTGCGAAAAAGGGATGGTTATCCCATGGCTAGCTGGGGTGAAGAACAGCCTGGAAAGTGTCAATTTTGAAGGGCTGTTCTTAAACCCAAACACTACTGAGACCGTAGACAAAAAAGTTCTTAGGTCCGCACTGTATGCACTTTATAGCGCGGAAAGATTAGAGAGGGAACTAAAGAAACAAACTTGTAATTTCATACCCATTGAGCAAACTGAACACCGTTTGCCCAGCTATATTACATTATCGATGTCGCATTGGGAGAGAGGACTCCTCTTTCGTTTAAGGGCTGGGACTGTAAAATATTTGCTCTGTTTTCCCCTTGGGTATAACGCAAAACTCGATTCCATGCCCTGCCCATGTGATGGACAAAGTGGTCAGACACTCTTACATTTTTTATTTTTTTGCAAGTACTACATAAAATATGCACAATGGCTGCTAATACCATTTTTTTAAAAAACTGTTACCTATCCAATTAGCCGATGCATTTAGTGGTATACTAAAATTGGAAAATGATGAATTGATTTTGCGTGTTGGTACCTTTTTACGAATAGCTGTAGGGGCTCGCAAATCGATGTGTAATCCATAAAGCCCCTCTGTATTTTGTTCTTATTATAATGAACTTCTGATTATGCCACTGTAAATGCTTTTATTGTGAAGTCTATCTGTTTCTCGTTCCGTTCACTTTGAATTTTTGATCACGCTATTATAATTGTTTTTCTGTGATTTTAATGTTGTAAATGCTCTACTTTTATGGATATTGTGCAATCCGAATAAAGTATTTTGTATTGGATTGGAAATTTCCTGTTCTTTCTCATGTCGAAGGTGGGACTAATCTCGTGTTTATTCACTTGGACGATGACGTAGGATGTAGGTCATAAGGATCATTTATTTTTCAAATGTACAACTTTCATCATCATTTTCCAGCTGAGCCTCTGACACATCGATGTCTGCGGTGTGCATGTTTTGTCTTTCACTATGAAGAAAACGCAGGCTGAGGCACACCTTGCATGGCACATGGGACTTTGCCAAGACCAGTATGTTGTTGCTCTGAAACCAGCTGAGTCTGTTTTGGAGGGTACCAGAGTTCCAGAACATGCGCCATTTCCATCTGACCTTGATTTAACTCCTTGATTCCTTCAATCTCATCTTCCTTCCATGCTTTCATTTTAGCACGCATTTTTCCCGTTGTTTCCTTTTCTTTATAGGTAATATTCCTAATAGCTAACGGAGAAGACAAATCTCATTTTCTTCAGCATCTTGAGCATCTATATTTGTTGGCTCTGTTTGCGGTTGGACCAACCGCGCTCAGGTTTTATTTCATTCCTTGCCACATTCCTGTTTAGCGTCTTTAGCCAATGGAGTTCTTTCAGCTTCCAGATAAATCTAATACTTGTTCATTTTTATGCACTTAATGCAGTCTGGTGTTTCTTGCACTAATGCCAATGATTGTGCTTGTTTTCTACACCTCTTATTGCCCGGTAGCAATCTCTGGATGCTTACTGGTTTAATTCTAGGTGCAGTTACCATATGTTTTGATAAATATACCTCAGATTGGAGTCTGATCTCACTGATTTGTGTTTGCAAAAGCTTCTGAATCTGTTCTCACTTCCCCTGTTGTTTTTCACCATCTTATGTACTTCTTCAGGGTGTGGTATTCTTTGCAGTTTTCTGAGTTCTTCAGTTCTATCATATCTATTTCTGGTGACTGGCTAGAGACACCTTCAGCTGTCAGTTGTGAGCACTAAAGTAACCAAGACAGATCCACTGCATTTTGTGAATGGTTACACTGCGCAGTTAACTTTAAATTAAGGTTTATAGGCTATATATACAGAACGTTAATGAATCGGTATTCAATCGCAAACTGAATACCGGTAGCTAAATCGTAGAAATTGAATTTATGGAACCCATTCGCAGTCCTCAAGTTAGCATTGCGAATGGTTTCCAAGTCAGTAATTTAGCGACTCCAAATGGTAAAGTGCAAATAAGAAATCGTTATTTGCGATTCGGTATTTATGTGTTCATCACAGTTACAAATAGAGAATAGTCGCAAAAACAGCACATGTAATCTACCACCACCTCAATCCAGGTGGTAATCATGTGCAAACAACATAAAGTGCCTAAGGCTGCAACAGAGTTTTTCCAAAATGGCTGATCTGTATGTCATGGCACATAGAATGAGGATTTTGGTTGGATTGCAGAGAAGGCAGAGAAGACAGGAGAGGATTTTCAGATTGAGGGTCACACTGTATGAACAAATAAAGGAGGAGATATACACCAAGTATAGGCTAAGTAGTAAAGTAATCCTAGATCTAATTGCTGAATTAAAGCCTCAGCTTGAGAGACACACCTTATGTGGTAAGGCCATCCCCACCCATGTGCAGGTGTGGTGCAGTTTGCAATTATTAACATCTGGTAGCTATGAAGGTGTGATTGCAGCAGCTGGTGGGGTGTACCAGAGTTTACTGTCGCAATTGTTCCGTGCATTCCTTGATTCTATGTTAATGCTAATCAATACCCACATATATATGCCTAGAAATGACCATGAATTGCGTACAACCAAGCTTCAATTTTACAGGATAGCAAAATCCCCAAATGTCATTGAAGGTGTAGATGGTTCATATGTGTCAATCTGCCCACCGTCCACCAAAGAGTATTTATTCTGCAACAATAAAAGTACTCATTCTATGAGTATACAAGTTCTGTGTGATGCAAAATATGTGATCATAGACATAGTAGCCTGTTTTCCTGGAAGAACCCATGAGTCATTGATTTTCCGACACAGTGGCATCCATGCAAGGCTACAAAGTGGAGAGTTTGATGACGCATATATTTTGGGTAATAAGCCTATGTTATTTTTTTGACATAACAGAACGTCTTTTTTAAATGTGATGTATAACAATATACATTACTATTTCAGGTGAAAATGCATATTCCATACGCCTCTGGATAAGGACTCCATACATGAATCCATCCACACACAGTGAGCGTCTAAACAATGTGGCACAACGGAAAACCAGAAGTATGATAGAGCACTCATTTGGAATCCAGAAAAGTAGATTCAGATGCCTGCACAAGAGTGGAGGTGCCCTACAGTACTCTCCCGACATCTGCTGCAAGATTGTTGCAACTTGTGCAATTTTTCACAATGTAGCAACACAAAGAGGTTTAACTGTTACTGTATCTGACTCTTAAACTGATGAGGATAAAGAACAGCTACCACCATGTCTTCCACATGATGAATTGGGAGCAGCACAGGATTGAGAATTATTTTTCTGAGTGAGTGAAATCTTGACAAACTAATACTAAATAAAACTCAAAACCATTTTGTGCAAGTAACAAAAAATCAAACTTTAATCCTACTTTCTTCTAGGACTGCAAGCATAAAAAATGACATCACTATATGTCACCAGTAGTATAGAAATATAATTTGAGATATGGGTTATGAGAAACAGGACAATCAACATAAGCACAAGCATATCAGACTATGACTTCCGTTTGGTAACACCAGAAGTACTGACACCCAGATTTTCACCTCCAGTAGTGCGACTCCTGGTATCACGCACGCTTGTGGTGTCACTAACAGACATACTACTCACACTAGAGTGGTCCTCACTCTCTGCTATCTGAGTGGTTTGCAATGTCTCAACAGCATTTGCAATCTGCATCAGCCACGGGCCGCATCCCCGCTGTAGTATCTTATTTCAACCCGGAGGTTGACAGTACCTCTTGATAACACACATGTTGCATGTGCAAGTTTGTTTATGCTCTTATTAAGCCATACGTGCGGGCAGACTGCTGATGTGCCCTATGTCTGTGTTGTACATGGTCTGCATTGATATCTAGACATAGGGGCTTCACAGCCTCTTTCAGATGAACAATCTCAGTATTCATGTACTGTTGATAATCAGCCAGGGTTGCTGCAATGTTCTCCAATCCTGATGCCATGCTATTCTCAATATTAGTAAGCTTGTTATTAAAATGCGTTAATCTCTGTTGTAGGCAGTGGCGGCTCGCATAGGGCATGCTGCGGGGCGGTGGGGTAGTAAACTTGGACATACGACGGAACGGAGGAAAGTCATTATTACGTTCCTCCGTTCCGTCATATGTCCGAGTTTACTACCCCCCCCACCCTGCCCCTCGCCCGCCCCGCCTCACCGCCCCGCAGCACGCCCTATGCGAGCCACCACTGGTTGTAGGTCCTGAACTTTCAGCATTGATGCCTCCAATTCATCAAACACCATAACATTTAGTGCGATGTCACCACTTTCAAGGTTTTCAGGGGATGGATTAGTGGACATACGGCTAGTACGATGTCTACGTCTGCCCCACTGTTCTCGTGGCCTGACTGCAGGGTCCTGGCTCAGTCTCAGAGTTCTTCCTGCACCCAGTACATTGAATGACTGTGACTGCACTTGCACTGTGGTGCTCATTGGTGTCAATTGTGGAATTTTGTCTTCACTATCATCAAGTGGCTCTTCCTTTTGCATTGGAATGTCCTCAAGGCAGTGCTTAATTTGTAGAAAAATAAGTGCCAGGGCTTTCGTCAGGAGGCCACTGCAGCTTGCACCACACATTGCCCTTGCCATGCTGCCAATGTTAGTCACAACACAACTACTTACCATCACACTCCTACAAGTGTGACAATGTGGACTATTTTTGACCCCCAAAGCTGTAAGAATGACTTGGGCGACAGGCAATAGTAATTTCTAATGTATATTGAATTAATAATGAACTGTTGTTGTGATCACCTCTAAATTAGCCAGACAGCACCACCTTGTGGCAGACTGTCACAAGCACCGGTGTTGACAATTAAGTGCCGGGGCTGAGCACCGGAAACCACTGGCTCAAATTAAGCACTGCCTAAAGGGCCTCACCATCAGATTCCTCAGTCTCATGGGCATGGATATCTGTTTAGAAAAGGAATAAGTATTATTTACTGTATTATGGCTGTGTTATATGAGTTTAATTTTATTGTATTGATATATTGAAGTTTTGGAAGTTTACAGCAGCCCTTTGTAAATGCACTACATCTCCCATGATTGACTTTTCATGTGCAAGGATAGTTTAATCACAATGGTATTTCTGTGTGGGCCACATATCATATGAATTTGGTATACACACATTTTCACTATCATGTGCTAAAGATCAGTGCTTAATATGTATTTGGTGTGGTGATTAGAATCTTGTAGTACACTTAATTTGAGAGGTACCTGGCATCTCAGAAGTATCAATAGTTCCAAAGCCTTCCACTGTCTCTGGCTCCAATGTTGTTTCAACAAGTTCCTCTAGTGAAGTGGGGGGGGCAGTGTGGGGGGCCTCCTCCAGTTCCTCTGGCCTCAATTAGCCAGGTTGCAATCTTCTACTTTGTCCTCGATTTTAGCTTGTACCATATTTTTCTAATCTCCTCAATGAATCTCTGTGTGACTTCCACCGCATTTATTTTTACCTGAATTGCCTTCCATGTTTTTCTTTTTTGGGAATCATGCACAGCAAGGGAGGTTTTCCCAGACAGTGGGCCACACACTCCTCTGTCAGGATCTCCAATTCCTCTTCTGAAAACTTGAATTTTTGTTTTCCAGCCCCATCTTCCTTGTCGGTGTCCTTAGGTGATATGTTCAGCTTCTTTAGGGGAGGATGGCGTGCCCGCAGGGAGACTGAGAGAGAATTCTCAGCCAATCTTCCAATAGCAATCCTCTCCAATGCTCACGGGTGAACTGTTTCTTTGATACAATGCCATCAAAGTGGGGCTTATGTATCATTCGCCATCCAATTCATTTTTAGGAAATCGCTATTTGCGATTCCCTAAATAGCGGTCCAAATGAACAATGAATCACTAATACAACCCCGAACAATATCTTACCTATGTGCGATTCGAACAAATAGGTTAGCACTATTCTACTATTTCATACATATGCCCCTTGGTGATGTAGGAAAGTAGGGCCAGATGTACAAAAACTTTCTGCGGTCGCAAACGGGCCGATTTGCAGAATCGTCCCGTTTACGAACACAAAAAGCATTTTGTTATGCATAAATCCCAAATTGTGATTTGGTAGCACGTTACAAGATTGCAGTTTGGAATTGCGAATACATACCAATTCGGTATTTGGAAAGGGCAGGTTTAGGGTGTCCCTCCCAAATACCGAATCTCAATGGGATGTTTTATGACCAAATTCCGTTTGCAAAACTTTTATATTTTACCGACACCTCGAAGGAAGTGGTAACCCATTCGCAAATGGGAAGGAATCCCCATGGGACCATTGCCTGCTCTTAAAAAATGAAACTTCAGTGTTTCATTTTTGTTTTTGCAATGCATCTCATTTTCCTTTAAGGAAAACGGGCTGCATTAAAAAAAAAAAAGATTGCTTTATTTAAAAGCAATCACTTACATGGTTGACTGCTAACTCCAACATGCTACAATCCCTGTGATGGCTGAGATTCCTAGTGGGTTGCAAACTGCGACCTACCTTATTAATATTCATGAGGTAGGTCTATTTCTGACCCACTCGGATCCTTATTTAAGAGTTGTACATTTTTTTAGATTAGGATTTGGGATTTCCTAATAGCGATTCGGTAAGAATCGCAACTAGAAAATCGCAATTCCTAAATTTTGTGCAGCTGGTTCCTTACTGCTCACTCAGCCAGCACACATCTATTAACAGCAAAAGCAGCTTCTTCAGTCAGGGCAGGGGCTTCACAAAGTAGCCTTGCAGCCCCAATTTTGTCTGTCTGCCCTGTGAAATGTTTGACTCCTCTTGCTTCATTTAAAGTTTATGATTTTAAAATGAAACATATTTGGCCTTATAGAAATAGAAGAAAACCTATTGAATCAAAGAAAGAATTATACATTAAAAGACAGATAGAGTGGCCTTTTAGGGACAGCGTTGGCACCGCTTCAGGCATTTAGGTGTATTTCAGCCTAGCAGAGCATCAGGCAGATCGCCTTCACCCTCCAGCATCATCTGAGTCCATGATCATTGTCTTTCAGTTGGCTAAGAACCCTTAAGCTTCCCTTGTCTCTACTCAGGGCAGGATGGTAGGAATATATTACTTCAGTGCACCGCTTCGTACTTTGTTCAGCCTGTAGGTACCAGTGCACCACCCAATAATTGGAATCAGGGCCAGGAGTTTTCCACCCATCACCCCAACTGCAGTTTTCCACCTGTCAGTGGGTGATCACCAGGCTTCCACTGGTTCTTTAATGCAGGTTTCTCTCTCCTGTCCCTGAGTCCACTGCATCAGTCTGCCTCTACCTATGTGGGATGAGGGACTGTTCAAATCTTAGGGCCAGATGTACCAACATTATGGAATACCAAATTCCCAAACTGCGGTTATCTCGGAATTTCAATTAGGAAATCGTTTTTCCTAATGTATGAACCTTTTATTTCCAAATAGTGATTCCTAGTAAGTTGCAACACAACCTCGAGCTATGGGGCTGAGCTGTGGGGCTTTGAGAAAGTGAGCGATTTGATAGTGACTGAGAACAAGTTCTTCAGGAACTTGGTGTCGCTTCCAAAACGTACACCACTTTGCCCACTCAAACTGGACATGGGAATTAAAGATGTGGTGAAACTTCGCCCGCTTCTATTTTGGCAGAGTGTAGCAACCACTCCAGAATTGTCCCGGAACGCTCTTGCTTTCAAAGAAGTTTGTGTATTAGATACATCTAAAAAAATAGGCAGGATTAGAAACATCAGAAATCTCCTCAATAACATCAGGGTACAGGGGAGTAGTGTTGGCAGCCCAGAACTTCCCACTAGGAAACAAATTAAATTATTGTACTGGGAGTGGGTAGCGCAGAACGAAATCAGGGACAGCAGGTGGGGTAGATTAGCTGAAGAATTTATGGATTTCAAATCGACATGCACTCTGGAAGGATATTTTTATCATATCCAGGTGCCAGCCGATAGGAAGCTCTACACACAATTTAGGCATGGCGCTCTACCTCTGAGCATATTTACAAGCTCTTGGGCAGGCAACGACGCAGCGACTAAAGGCTGCCCTTGCTGCCCTGCCCGTACTGAATCAATTGGTCATGTCTTCTTTGGTTGTCCTGCATACATTGGTCCCAGGAAAAAATGACAAACTCCAGTTTGCAAACAGCTCGGAACCCGTAACTATGGGGCAGCGCTGCGCATACTAAAATCAGATACGAGATTGTTATTTGTGTGCGCAGCTGCAAAGTTCCTGGGGCAATGTGGGCAATAAGAAGAAAGGCCAAGAGATTGACCCTGCCAACTCCTTTAATAGGCCTTCAGCATGGCACATCCCTATCACATTTTGCTGGTGGGTGAACATAGTCTGACCAGTGCTGCTAATTGAGTACTTATTTATGTGTCCTTGTACCAAGCGAAGCACCACTGTAATAGCTTCATGTACATCATTTTAGTGTCATAGTCTGATTATTTTTAGCACATCTTTGCATTAGGTCTCATGAATTGACCAGCCGAAAACGTTTTCTCTTTTTAAAGCTAAATGATGTACATTTTTAGACCCTTTAGAAGGCTTGTGTTGCTAAAAGTAGTCCTTCTAATTTTATTGTGTATAATGATGGTTTCATAAAGTTTTAAAAGAAGAAAAACAAATTTTATTGGGCTGTATTTATGAACTCTGTACTTTTATGGTCTGACGACCGAGTAAAGTTTTACTGACGATGATGATGAACTCGACCTACCTCATGAATATTAATGAGGTAGATTGCAATCACAGCCATCACAGAAATGGTGGCCTGCTGGGGTCAGCTGACAACCATGTCTGTGATTACTTTTAAATAAAGCAATATTTTTAATTTGAAACGCAGCCCTTTTCCCTACAGGGAAACCGGATGCGTTTCAAAAAATGAAAGTGAAACATTTAAGTTTCATTTTTTAAGAGCAGTCAGTGCTTGGTTGGACCACTCCCTGCTCTTATAAAATATTTACTTTACATTCTCAAAGGAGAAGGGGTCCTATGGAGACACCTTCCCTTTTGCGAATGGGTTAGAATTGGTGATAAAGTATTACTGTTTTGCAACCAGAATTCAGTCACAAAACAATAATACATACCATTTCAGTTCGGTATTTGAAAGGGACACCCAAAACGCGCCTTCCTAATACTGAATTGGTATGCATTTGAAACCCCAAACACGATTCGGGAACATGTTACACAATCCCAATTTGGGATTAAAGCATATGAAAATGCCTTTTTTTGCATTGCAAATGGCCTGATTCTGGTTATCAGGCTATTTGCGAATGCAAATAGACTTGCTACATTTGGCCCTTAGTTCCCAGTTCACTTGTCCCTCTCTTCCCAGTCCCTACTGCCAGCGTGTATCAGGCTCTTGATTCCCGTATGTGTTTCTGACAGCCTTTTTGCAACAGTCTTGAAGTTGCCATCCCTGTAGGAGCATTCCTTCAAGTTCTGGCAGTAATGGTGAGTGGGTTTCCTGCTCCCAGCTGTCAATCCTGGGGCTGCAACATCTTTTATCCCACTCATGGAGTCATTACTTTCTGATGAACATGAAATGATTTACTTTATGAGGAGAGAACTGTTGTCTAGTTCCAATCCTAATCACAAACTGGAACACAGCCCATTGGCCTAGTCAAAACATTTGTCTTTGCTTTAGAAATTGCAGCTAATTAATGCGGGCATCTAAAGTCACTTCCAGATAAGTAAATGCAATAACACTCTTTAATTTCAAGTCTGTTTATTGAGTTTGTGTCAGACATTACAGATGGAAACAGGAGCAGCAGAAGCTTTAGATAATAAAGTCATATGACAAATAGCAAGCAAGGTAGGCACAGTTATACTGAGTTCTATATAGAGGCAGCATATGGGGTGCAGTGAAGTATAATAATATGGGGTGCAAAGGGATAAAACCATACTTGTAGCGAAAGGAGGTTACAGAGGTTCAGGAGGAACCAAGTTAGCTCAATAGACAGAGAGGAGCCACATTATACAATTTCATGTATAATCTTTGGAAGGGTGGTGTCTCAGGAGCAAGGAGGGGGAAAGAGAGCCGCGTGCTTCATACATGTACTGTACCTAGAGGAGAGCAAGGGGGTCAACGGGCTCAGTATAATAAAGAAAGTGAACAATAAGAAAGAACATGTCTACAGCATTTTCCATAAGGACGCAGTGCAAGCCATAGGTGGGGGAGTGAGAGGTTCGGGGGTGGGAAGGGAGAGGTTCGGGGGGTTAGGGGGGAAGGGGTCAGGCACAAAAGCCGGGTAGGCAACTAGCTCGCCAAATCAGACGGAAGTTCCAGCATTGTAGTCTCCGTTATTTAATCAAACACATGAAGGGCGCGAAGCCTAGGTGCATTGAAGCGTAAATACTTTACTCAGGACATGGAGGGGTTGCCAGCGAAGTGTAAATTTCTTCTCTGAAAGAGAACATTTATGAGATAGGTGTTCCATGGACATAAAGTGCCAAAGCCGTGTAAACCAGGTCGATATGGGAGGAGTGATGGGAGATTTACATGCTAAAGGAATGAGTTGCTTTGTTGCCCCTGCCATATGACCGACTAGGTACCAATCTGAGAGATGATTGCTATGAATGTTGGAGGGCGGATTCCCAAGATGAGTGTGTCATAATCTGTCACGATTGTGTACCCTATTGTGTTTTTGATGTGTCACAAGACTTATTTCCAGAAGATAGAAATGAGAGAGCAGGTCCACCATATGTGTTGGAAATCCCCTAATTGCACACCGCAGCGCCAGCACATAGATGAGGTTGCAGAAAACATAGAGTGTAGCTACACAGGGGTATAGTACCATTGTAGCAGAAGCTTGTAAGCCATTTCCCTTTGCAAACGCTTCTGTGAGTCTTGGGAGTATCGCGCCACAGGCCTTCCCATTGCTTGTGTGAGATTCTCTGAACGTTGTCAAGTTCCCATGTCATCTGGGAGGGGTGGCTAGGCAGTAGGCGAGACTGCTGCAATACTTCATAAGTCTTGGAAATTAGGCCTTTGGAGCCCTCATAGTTCTAGGCCAAAGATCCAAAAAAGTGTGAGAGGCCTTGCGGCCCCCAGGGTATTGGAAGGGAATAATGTCCAGTGGCGTACTTGAAAATAGTGGTGACATGTTGAGTCCAGCACTTTAAACTCTGCCTTACACTGCTCAAAAGGTTTAATCGTTTGCACATGGAATAGATCTTGTAGGATCCTGCATTGGCCCGTTTCCCAGCATGGAAAGGAGCCCAGAAGCAGTGCAGGTGTAAAGTCAGGATTGCGGGCGATTGGGGTGTGAGGAGAGGGAAAGGAGGTCAAACCTCTCCCCTCTGCTAGCCTATCCCATATTTCCAGAACTGTCGGGGTCGCTATGTAGGTGCTGCGGGGGCGGTTGTGTTTTGGGAGCCATGTTAGGCCCCATAATGATCTACAAGCAACTGCACAGCCCATGGGAAATCAGTGCTTTTCACTCTTGGAGACCACATGTTCCAAAACAAACAGGAAGTGAGCCGCACAGTAATAGTCAAAGACGTTCAGATACGCCAAGTCCCCTCTATCCCTTGGTAGCATGAGCAGGGCACTAGAGACGTGCACGACCTCCTTTCCAAATAAAGGGACGTAGGTCATGTTACATGCGTGTAATGTCATCTGTGGGGATAGGGGTAGGGAGTGACTGGAAGAGATAAAGTAATCTAGGGAGCATACTCATTTTGGTCACATTAATGCGCCCCAACAATGAAATGTGAAGGGGTTTCCAACACCTAAGATCTTCGATGATTGCCCTGCAATAACGCGACCAGTTGTTCCGCGACCATGTCTGGAGGAAACAGTGAAGATGAAGCCCTGATACTGGCTAGAGTGTGCTGCCCATTGAAATGGGCCAACCCCTGCAAACATGGGAGCAGAGGCTGGGGGATGGTTAGATTGAGAAAGTGCGATTTGGCCATCTTTATTTTGTAGCCTGAGACTGCTTCAAACTCTTGCAGGCGCTGGACAACTGCAAGGAGGGAGGATTTCGGCTCTGTCAAAGTGAGAAGCGGATTGTGGTATTCTCCCTTCATTTATTGTTAATTACATTCAGTCATTGTAATCTATTTCTGTGCTACTATTCTCAACATTGTAATATGACATCATATTGTTGGAATACTACGAGCACCAAGCTTCAGTATGGAATGTATCTATTTGATTTACTGACAGTTTCTTCAGATCTTAGCTGTAGGTGTGTTAGCAGGCTGGGGTGTTAAGTCCTACCTGAATAAAATATTTATATTATTTTTACAACACTATTGTCTCTGGAGGATCTTTACACGGATCATCCGCAAAAAGAAGACCTTCATGATTGTGGCCACCAAAGGGGATTCTGGCAATAGAATGAGCTTGACGGATGCGGATGGCTAGGGGTTCTACCACTATGGCAAATAATGGGGGTAAAGATCCCTGGAGAGTTCCCCGCTGTAACATGAAGGGCCTTTTTGTCTGGCCATTTACTGTAATAGATGTACTGGCACTGTGTACACAGCCATAATTCTGCTAATTATATTTGGACCAAGATGTACCTTTTGAAGGATCACACAAAGGAAAGTCCAACTCATCCTATCAAATGCCTTCTCGGCATCCAGGGAGAGAAGGAAGGCAGGGATTTTGTGTTTTTTGGGTCTTTTCCACAAGGTATGCATATTGCCTGATGTTGTCTGAGCCTTGCCTCTGTTTGATTAACTCAATTTGGTCCGTATCTATCACGCCAGGTAGATAGACATCAAGGCGATTTGCTATTAGCTTAGTATAGAGTTTAGCCTCAGTATTGAGCAGAGCAATCGGCTGATAGGCCAAGTAGAAGGTGTGATCCTTGCCAGGTTTAGGGATGAGGGCAATCTCAGCAGCAGCCATCATTGGCGTGAGGCCCGAGGTGTCTGTGAAACAGTTATACAGCTGGAGGAAATAGTCCTTTCACTGTGGAAAACATACAAGATAAAAGCTAACAGGCAGGCCGTCTAGCTCTGGGGTTTTCCCCACTGGTAGGTCCTTGAGGGCCATGTGAAGCTCCACTACAGTGAACAGGGCATCTAATTCCTCCGCATGTCTAGGGTCTATGGGCAGCCACTCACATTCATGCAGATAGGAAGCAATGGAAGCTGGATCTTCCCTACCACTAGTGAAAAGCTCTTGATAAAAGGCCTGAAAGGATTCCTGTTTATCTGTCTCGCGTGTCGCCCAACCTGCTTTATCTGTTTGAATCTTTTTGAGCTATGTGCGCGCAACATGTTTGATGGCGTAGTCTGCGGGCCAGGAGGGTGCCCACTTTGTCACCGCCATTATAGAATTTCTGTTTAAAAGCCAAAAGAGGCCAAGATGGCAGGCAAGAGAGATGTGCTTCTCCCGTCTCTCCGACCCCGCAGCGGGCCCTGGCCGCTCTTGGCACTTAAAACAGCCCAGTGAGATCTAGATACAGCCCCCCCGGAGCGAACCATTAACCAGGAGGGGAGAGGGGTCTCGGCCCCCTTCACCCGACACCGGCAAACGGATAAGAGACGAGAGTCAGAGGGGAGCTGCTGCGTCAAGATGGCAGCTGCGGCTTAGCACTCTGAGAGAAGGAGCGGAGCTGCCCGTGGGAGCCGCCAGCGATGATGGCGGCATGCCTGACCTACAGAGCATCTGGGCAGTGAGCGGTGGAGCGGACCTTGAATGCAGCTGCCGTTGAGATGTGCACTAGCCTTGGCGGGGCTTCGCTGCCAGCTGCCTGTCTTCAGTCAAGCTACATGAGCCTGCAGCAGCGAGGCAGAGGAGGCAGTTCCCTTGGCGGTGCGGGACTGCCACGCAAGCAGAAATCAACGGCGGGCGACTAGGAAAGAAAGCTACAGTAACAAGGGGGCCCTAATGAGGATCCTGACCACTGGCAGGTCCTGAGGAGGACCAGAGGCGGTTCCTGTGCCCTAGGCTATTCGTAGGATGCGGCCCTACCGTGAGAACTGAGCAGTGAGTAGCTGGGCCGGGTGTGGGTGCCTGTGATGAAGCGACTTGGTGCCTAAGTGAACTGGGGACTTGGAGCTCCTGCTTGCCACTTGTCCCTACCCATGCACCTGCAGAGATCAGGAGAAGATGCTGCGGGCAGTGGAGGGGCCCGAAGACTTGGCTGTTGTGTTCCCTGCCCCCTGGGGGTAAACTGGTGGGTGGAGCCCCCTCGCATGAGATGCCGCCACACGCCTAGAGCCCGAGCCCTGATATACTATAATTTGGCCGGGGGAGGCTTTAGTACTGCCGTAGTGCCTGGGCGGTGACCCCCTCCTCCCCCATGGAGATCGCTCAGAGTGGCAGAGGGACTCTCACCTGAGCTGGTGAGACTCAGACCCCCCTCACAGGCTCGGGACTCTTCTGACGGTTGAAAAGCAATGGCTTGTGTGAGGAGGGAGACCCAACACTATTGAAACAACTTACCCCATCTATCTCCCATCCCGTCGATTACCGAACCCGGTGTCCTTAAAGGAGAGGAGCAGAAGGGGTTAACTCTGATCAAAGCCTCTTGCACACAGGTAGAAGACCGTCCCCTCCGATGCGGGAGCCAATGGGAAAGTCCGGCCCGGATGGAAGAGGTGGAGCGTCGACAACGTAAGGAGGGAGAAACAGGAAGAGAGGCGGCAGGAAACCCGGAAGACGCGGACAACCTCGAGGGAGCAGAGAGCCCAGTTGAATTGAGGAGAGTGGACGCCAAACCAAGAGCAGAAGAGAGCCCAGCCGCACCACGGAGAGAGGACGCCAAGACAGGAAAAGAGGAGAGCCCAGTGGAGACAGCCTGGGGAGACGACGAAGCTGACAAGACCTCCGAGGACTGCTGTAAGGACTGGTGGACGCCCCCAGGGGATCGCCTTCACGCCGCCGCAACTCAGGAGGGGTGCGGCCATTGCGGTATGTAACCCGGGCGGGGGAGGGGTTGGTATTGGTATCGCAGGTGGTGCCATAGAAACGGGAGGAGGGTCACAAAGGACTTATCTTTTCTATTTTTATGGATCACCCCACTCTTGGGAAAAATCGAAGGGGATTGACTCTTGCTAAAGGGGACCCTCACAGCTCTCAGAAAATGCCTGTTTACAGGGATATCCACCTATGTGACTTTACCTACTCCCTGAGGAAAGGGATTAGTGAACATAGGATAGGAAGTGGCACGTTATAGTTTATATAGGTTTTCCATTCTATCACAACTTCCTTAGTATCATGCCGTGCGGTAACCCAACACTCCCGGGTGTGGTGAAGGAATCTGTCCTGAAAATCCTACCAAACCTAACCATTATACTTACCGCCCACATCTTCTTTCCTACCTGAGACACCTGGGGACGTCCTCCTGTCGGAAGAACCACCTGGAAAGGAAGAAGACGTCCAACAAACTCTGTAAAGAGGAGAGGACCCTGGATGTTTTTGTTTGAAACGTCTACTTTATGCGATCCTAAAATAAAACCACGCCAAGATTGATCCACATATCAGGCCTCCGAGATTCTTTTTCCGCCCGTCCCTCCCACAGGTAGTGTCAGAAGTGGGATCAGAGGAAATGGATGCCGTAGTACAGAAAATGGCGGTGAGTCAAGAAAAACTAGGGCGCATTATGGAAAAATTCCTGACAGTAGCGGAAGAGGATAGGGAGAAGCTCAATAAGACACTAACGGAACAAAGCCAAACACAAGAGACGGTGATAGGTAAACTGGCGGATACACTCAGCCAACAAAGGAGTCAGACCCAGACCACTCCCCCCTCAGTGGTTTTACAGAAATATGTCAGCGGGGAGGACCCCGACTTTTTCTTTTCGAACTATGAGAGAATGGCCAGAGCAGCGGGATGGCTATGGACAAATGGGGCCAGTATTTAGGCCCACTCCTCTCCGGTGAACTACAGGCCGCTTATCAGGCAGCAAATCCACTCGGAACCACGCCATGTAAAGAGGTAAAGAGGAATATTCTAGAGAGACTAGGGGTGGATGAGGAGACATACAGAATCCGTCTTAGGCAAATCAAAGAAGGACCCCAAGAAACCCCAAGGACACTCTACTACAGTGTCAGAGATATGGCGGATAGGTGGCTAAAACCCCTGGTGTCAACCAAAGAAGACATTATGGAAAGGGTGTATTTGGAACAGTATTTGTCATCTTTACATCCTCCCATTCAAAAATGGGTTCGTCAACGCACCCAGCTAACTCTGGAGCAAGCGGTCGAAATAGCCAGTGCGTTCAATAGGGCCCAAGAACTACAAAGAGGGCGGGAGGAACACCATTGGAAACAGCCTGGAGGGGTGGTAGCCAAGAGTTCAAGATAACCAACCCTAAGAAAACCAGAGACAGTCATGTTGTTACCAGGTCCTGTGCCAGTGCCTGTTCGGGCTCCGCCCCAACCTGGGCCCCAATGTTATAATTGTGGGGTGTTTGGACATATCGCCCATATGTGCCCCCAGAGAGATGAACCGATGGAGGTAGGGATAAAACGCTCTTTCTATTGCACCCCAGCAGGACGAAACCCTCCTTATCACCGGTCGGTGATGGTCAACGGTGAAAGTAGACAAGCCTTAGTAGATACTGGCTGTTTGCACAGCATGATGCAGCCTCAGGCTATCCCTGGAGGTATGTCAATATCCAATGCGTACATGGAGATAACCGACAATATCCTACCACCGAAGTGAGGGTACAACATGAACCCTCCACAAAACCAATTCCTCTGCGAATGGGTCTAATTCCTAAGTTATCCGAGCCCATGGTCCAGGGAACTGACTATCCCTATATGAATAGGTTAATACAAGACACATGAGAGGCAGGAGATGAGTGGAGGAAGACGGCTCCCTTTGCCCAAGAACAGGATCATAGCTTTCCCCAAGGAAAACCGAAGTAAAGTAGGAAACAAAAGAAATGTGAGAAACGGATCTGGAAACAAGTGGTTTTAACACAACCCAAGGATGATACAATATGGCGGTATGATCGGGGTTTTCATGCAGCTCAAAGGGAGGATCCTACCTTGAGGGAAGCCTGAAACAGAGCCACGGATATTGAAGACCCAGAGCAAGTAGGTCCCCAGTTCTTTATCAAAAAGGGTTTAGTGTATAGAAAAGGAGGGAAGGTCCACAGTCCCCAATTGCTGGTACCTCAGCAGTATAGGGAGAAGGTATTGTTTCTTGCCCATAGTCATTTGCTGGGATGGCACTTTGGGAGTGAGAAAACAGAACAGACGATCCTAGAGAGATTTTACTGGCCCAGTATATATCAACAGGTCCGCAGGTACTGTAAGGAATGCCCGATATGCCAGAAAAGTAGCAGGACCCTACCCCTGAAAATCCCGTTACGGCCCTTACCCATCATCAATGAACCCTTCACCCGAGTAGGGATGGATATAATCGGGCCCCTTCTTCCCTCTCGCAGTGGGTGTAGGTATGTGCTGGTCCTGGTAGACTACGCCACCCGGTTTCCCGAGGCGGTGGCATTATGGCAACCCAATGCTCTTCAAATTTCAAAGGCCATGATAAACATCTTCTCCAGAGTAGGGTTTCCTTGGGAAATCATAACTGATCAGGGAACTCCCTTTGTATCTAGATTGCCGAAACAGGTGTGTCAACAGTTGAACATCAAACAGATCTGTACAGCAGCTTACCATTCTCAAACTGGCGGATTAGTGGAAAGGTATAACGCAACCCTTAAGGCCACCTTGAAAAAACTTTTAGACTTGGAGACCCGTAAATGGGAGGAGATGCTACCCCTGGCCCTTTTTGCCATTTGCTGTAAACCACAGAAAAGCACAGGATACTCCCCATTTGAGTTACTATATAGCAGACCACCCCGTACTCTGCTAGATATGATGAGAGAAGAATGGGAGGAGGAACCAGAAGGAGCCAAACCCCTCCCAGATTATGTGCTTAACAAAAAAACGCATTTACAACAGATCCGTAGTATTGTGAAAATTCCTCTGGAGCAAGCCCAAGGCTACCAAAAATCACATTACGATAAAAAGACCAAAGAGGGCACCATAGAGGTAGGTGATTTTGCCTTATTGATGATGCCTACCTCTGATCATAAGTTGTTAGGCCAGTGGCAGGGCCCCTTTAGAGTGATGGAAAAAGTAACCCCAGTGACATACCGCCTTGAGATGGATCCTGAAAAAAAGACTAAAACCCAAATATTTCATATTAATTTGTTAAAAAAATGGGAAGGGGCCATACCCACGTTGCTAGGCCTATCGGAATGTTCAGTCCCTTTATACCATCAAAGTGTAGATGCCGAGTTGCCTGAAGCAAAAAAAAACAGGAATTAGATGTACACTTACAGCGTCTTCAAGAGGTTTTCTCCCTAACTCCTGGTAAAACTACCCGAATAGAGCACGCAATTACTACCCAACCAGGGAAAAAGATAAAACTGTGTCCATATCGTATTCCCGAATCCCGTAGGCAAGCAGTTGAGAACGAGGTACAACAAATGCTCCACATGGGGATAATAGAACCGTCCAACAGTGAATTGGGCACATCGTCCTTGTGCCCAAACCTGATGGGTCCATCAGATTTTGCATTGACTTCAGGAAAGTTAACAAGATATCACAATTCGACTCCTATCCGCTACTGCGGGTCGATGAAATGATTGAGAGACTGGGGAAAGCCTGCTATATAAGCACCTTAGATCTATGTAAGGGATATATTGCTAGGTGCCCTTAAGACAACAAGATAGGGAGAAAACCACCTTCTCTACCCCAGGGGGACTGTATCATTTTACTGTACTTCCCTTTGGGTTGCACGGGGCCCCGGCCACTTTTCAAAGGCTGATGAAAACTGTCCCTAAACCATGTGCTTCTTTTGTCGCAGCCTATATAGATGACATAATCATCCATAGCACTTCATGGACACAACCTATGTCATCTAACGAAAGTCATTCGGACCCTAAAGGAAAGTGGTTTGACCACAAATCAATCCAAAAGCAGGTTAGCAGCTAAATCAGTGAAATAACTTGGATACCTTTTAGGGGAGGGTCTCATAAAGCCCCAGGAGGAAAAGGTAGCAGCCATAACTAATATTCCTTTTCCCCAAACAAAGTAGGATGTTAGAGCATTTTTGGGTGTCTAGGGGTACTATAGGAGGTTTATACCTGACTTCTCCCAGGTGGCGACCCCCCTGACAGACCTCCTTCAAAAAGAAGCGAAAATAGAGAAAGAACTTAAGCAACCCTCCCCTGTACTCATGCAAGCCCTTCACCAATTGAAACATGCTCTGACCTCAAAACCTGTACTCCTTAGCCCTGATTACTCTAAGCCTTTCGTTCTACAAACAGACGCTTCAGAACATGGTTTGGGTGCTGTCTTGTCACAAGTGGATCCCTAAGGACAAGAAAGACCCATTCTGTATATTAGTCGCAAGCTATTCCCTCGTGAAAAACGATACGCAGTAATTGAGAAGGAAGCATTAGCCATAAAATGGGCCTTCGAATCCCTCAGATACTATCTAGACGGTTGAGAATTTGCCCTCTATACAGATCATGCCCCCCTGGAGTGGCTTTCAAGGAATAAAGGACACAATGATAGGATCATGCGATGGTTTCTTGCTCTACAACCCTTTCGATTCACCACCTTTCACAGGAAAGGAAAGGATCAAACAAATGCAGATTTCCTGTCCAGATATGCCCTTGATTCATTTCTTACCAGTAAGATAGTTAGGGAAGGGGATGTGAGGAGGGAGACCCGACACTAACGAACAACTTACCCCATCTATTTCCCATCCAGTCGATTACCGAACCCGGTGTCCTTAAAGGATAGGAGCAGAAGGGGTTAACTCTGATTGAAGCCTCTTGCACACAGGTAGAAGACCAACCCCTCCGATGCGAGAGCCAATGGGAAAGTCCGGCCTGGATGGAAGAGGTGGAGTGTCGACAAAGTAAGGAGGGAGAAACAGGAAGAGAGGCAGCAGGAAACCCGGAAGACGCGGACAACCTCGAGGGAGCAAAGAGCCCAGCTGAATCGAGGAGAGTGGATGCCAAACCAAAAGCAGAGGAGAACCCAGCCACACCACGGAGAGAGGACACCAAGACAGGAAAAGAGGAGAGCCCAGCGGAGACAGCATGGGGAGACGACGAAGCTGACGAGACCTCCGAGGACTGGTGTGAGGAATGTTGGACGCCCCCAGGGGATCGCCTTCATGCCGCCGCAACTCAGGACGGTTGCGGCCATTGCGGTATGTAACCCGGGTGGGGGAGAGGTTGGTATTGGTATCGCGGGTGGTGCCATAGAAACGGGAGGAGGGTCATAAAGGACATCACCAAAAGCTGCATGAAAATCACTTATCTTTTCAATTTTTATGTATCACCCCAATCTTGGGAAAAATCTAAGTGGACTGACTCTTGCTAAAGGGGACCCTCACAGCTCTCAGAAAACGCCTGTTTACAGGGATCTCCGCCTATGTGACTTTACCTCCTTCCTGAGGAAAGGGATTAGTGAACATAGGATAGGAAGTGGCACGTTATAGTTTTTACAGGTTTTCCATTCTATCACGACTTCCTTAGTATTGTGCCATGCGGTAACCCAACACCCCCGGGTGTGGTGAAGGAGAATCTGTCCTGAAAATCCTACCAATCCTAACCATTATACTTACCGCCCACATCTTCTTTTCTTCCTGAGACACCTGGGGACGTCCTCCTGTCGGAAGAACCACCTGGAAAGGAAGAAGACGTCCAACAAACCCTGTAAAGAGGAGAGAACCCTGGATGTTTTTGTTTGTAACGTCTACTTTATGCGCTCCTAAAATAAAACCACGCCAAGATTGCTCCACATATCAGGCCTTAGAGATTCTTTTTCTGCCCGTCCCTCCCACAGCCTGATATTGAATCGTAGAGAGGGGCCCCCAGGGGTGCGGGGGGGAAGGCCCTGCCATGTTCCCACACTGCTAGTTACGAACACCTGAACTTCAACTTACAAGCAGTGGATACACCTCCGAATTGGACCCTGGGCCAACCCCAACACTACAGCAGCGGTGTGGGGCCTGTCTCCGTCGAAAGCTACGGGAGATCATTGACAGTCCCTATAACAAGGACAGAAAGCAACAAGAACCCAGAGGTACGTGTGGGACACAGACCTGGGGCCAATAACTCTCCCACCGACTAAGTAAAAGTCCCAGATACTGAATGGTGCTGATAACCCCTACAGCACAGGACACAGAAGGTGTTGCCCAGAGACCCCAGTCAGCCTTTGGTACGAACAGTGTCTGTTCTACATTGTCTGTTATAATACTTACCTCCCGGTTGCAGACAGCTTTCTCGCCGGGGAGGGGCTGGGAACCTGGAGTAGGAGACTGGGGCCTTGACATCATCTTGGTCAAAGAAGGACAGGACACTCAAAGACATGCTGACCAAGCCCCCCATCACCCCCATCGGGATCAGCAGGTGATACCCAGCACCAGTCTGCTACAAGACCCATATAGAGGGGAGGAGGGCAGGAGCCGGTCACCCGCTCCTTTCTAGAGGCTCTGCTCTCCTCTCTACATGAAGACCTTCAAGCCCTCAAGCAAGAGCTTTCTAGTGAAATCAAAGACATCAGACGTGACGTGGACTCCATTGGAGAGTGGGTTTCGGTGATTGTAGACTAGGAACTAACCTGCGATGAAGAAGTGGAGCACTTGCAACAGGAGGTGATTCGCTTGTGGGAGCAGCAGATAGACTTGCAAGCTCACGTGGAAGACCTGGAGAACCGGTTGAGGTGAAACAATATACGAATCAGGGGAGTGCCATCCTCTGTGGAGGGTACTGATTTAGCTCTCTACCTCAGGCAGTTTTGTCTTTGTTAGGGGTCAGTATTCAGCTTTGATATCAGCAGGGAATGAACCAGATAGTCACAGGCAGGCACCAGGAAACAGGGAAGGGGGACAGGGGAATCTGGCCATCATGATAGAGGTGCATTGTGCAGCTTCCCCCTACCTGACAGAGCCATGACTTGCCAATGGATTAAGGTCCTTTCATTAAACGTGAAGGGTCTCAACAATCCAATCAAACGCTGAGCAATCCTGTCCTTTCTCGAGCATGCCAGAGCAGATATATGCTTACTCTAGGAAACCCACCTACTAGCTAGGGACTGGCACCGAATTCGACTGGGCACCTTCCCCCAAGCAATTCTTTTCTTCCACATCCACCAAAACTGCAGGGGTGGCCAAACTAGTAGCAGATTATATACGATATTAGGGATCATGTGTATGTTACTGATATGGAGCCTGCTCATGTCTTTGGTAATGTTGCAACATTGATTGCTTATCGGGGAAGGCTATTGGAGAAGAACCCCAGCCCGGTGTCCCAGTACCCGATGAGAGAAATGTATCCTATATATCACCCTGAAATACCAGAGCAACGGGACCAGCATGATGTCGTTATTAGACCAGGGGTAGCGGCCCATTTCCAAGAACAGTGGGTTTATACCCCGTGGAAAAGGAGTGAAGTCTTGTCCCTTAAGACTCAGTTACCTGACCCTAGGAAAAATCCTACTGCATATTATAAAGAATTGACTGAGGCCGCTTTGTCAACGGTGATGACGCTTGCGGATATCGAAATATTCTTTGGATTGTTGGTGCCCGTTGATATTTGGAGGCAGGTACATATGCAGGATCATGTTGCTGAATTGGGTGGTACCTGGGATCAAATTAGGGTATGGGACCAGGAAAGGAAGCCTGGTGAGAAGCCTAAGGCAGAGATACTTGCTCTGACTGGCCGTATTATCACTTATATGCATTCCCTTATCCCACCCCGAAAAATTGATTGGGACAAGCTATCAGCCTGTCGTCAGAAGAAAGATGAGAGTGTGTCTGATTTTTTCACCCGGTTTGAAAGTGTGTTTTTAGATTATAGTGGACAGGACTTGTCGATTGAGGGTGGTATGCATTTGTTTGTCAGTAGGTTTGTTTCAAATTTGCTCCCCGAGATTGCGACTCGATTACAGGCTTCCGAGAGCACCTGGTTCACATCTTCTCCTTCTGTTATTTTGAATATGGCATAGTACTATGAGCACAGGGAGAATGAGGATAAGGAAAAGATGGAGAAAAAGCATAAGGATTTGAAGACGAAGGTGTTGTTGCAACAGGCTTCTCAAGGGAATGTTAGAGGACGTGGTGGCCCGGCCCGGCAGCTTCCTCGCACTAGCAGGAATACTGCACCGGTAGGGCCGAATCAGTGTGCATGTTGTAAGGAGAAGGGGCACTGGCGCAGCGAGTGTCCGGTGCTTCTGCAAAAGGTGGCGGCCAGAAGAGGACAGGGTTCTCGTGGACGGGGTCATGGAGATGGTGGCCAGGACAGGGCTCAGACAGCTGAGACGTTGCAGGATCGTACTGAGCAGAACTACTTTGATGACCCTCGGGCAGGCAGTACTACCACGATGACTTTGATATGGATGAGGTGACAGGGATGTCTTACAGCTAGGACAGCCGGGGACAGGGTGAGGGACCAGTCTTGATACCTGTAGACCAAAGAGGTCCGTACGTTAGTACGGATGTGCATGGTTCGAGTAAGGAGTTTTTGGTGGATACAGGTGCGACGAACAGTTCTATTTCTCGGTCCCTGGGGCGGCTCTGTCTGGCCATAATAATGTTTCGGTAGGATTTTCTGGTGTACCGGTTGTGAGCCCCATTTCCAAACCCCTTGCGTTGACTATTGGTCCCTTTACTGTGGATTCGCCATTTCTGTTGACGTCTAATTGTGGAGAGAATTTGATGGGTCTGGATCTATTGAAGAAATTGCATGCCACGATATAATGCTCCCCAGAGTGTGTCTACATGACAATGGGTCCGAATGTTGTGTGTGCTACGCAGTGCCTGTCTAAAGATGCGCCTCTCCCTGCTGAATTTAGAGATGTGCCACCCACACTGTGGGCAACGGGCGACACAGAAGTGGGTTTGTTGCAGATATCGCCTGTTTCGATTTGTGTCAAGGAAGGTGCAATTTTACCTCGCATTCCCCAGTGTAAGATATCGCAGGCAGGTGAGCGTGCTCTGATAAAAATAGTGCAAGACTTGATTGAGAAAGGAGTGGTTGAGGAGACTGCTAATGTTTGTAACAGTCCCATTCTTCCGATCCTCAAACGAACGCCTTCGGGTCCCTCTGAGTATCACGAAGATGTTTATCGCTTTGTGATTGATTTGCGTGAAGTTAACAAAATAGTGATTCCCCAGTTTCCAGTGGTCCCTGACATTAGGACTCTATTGACGATGATTCATTCTTCTGCTAAATTCTTTTCTGTCATTGACTTGAAAAATGCCTTTTTTCGCATCCCAATTCATCCTGACAGGAGGTATCTGTTCGGGTTCACCCTAGCTGGCAGGAGCTTTAGATTCTGTCGCGCTCCTCAAGGCTATACAGAGAGTTCGAGTATCTATAGTCAGGCGTTGAAAAGTCAGTTGGATTCTTTGTCACTTCCCACAGGTAACGTATTAGTCCAGTATGTTGACAACCTGCTCATTGCCTCGGACACAGAACAGGGTTGCAGAGACAGTATGGTTAAACTGTTGCTCCACTTAGCTGACCATGGTCATAAGGTATCCCTTTACAAATTCCAGTATTGTCGACAGGAGGTCTCCTACTTTAGGTCACCTACTGTCGAAGGAGGGTAGGAGATTGACCCTCGAGCTCATCAGTGCCATTGTGAAAATGCTTGTTCCACGAACTCAGAAAGATGTGCGTGCTTTTATTTGCATTACTTCTTATTGTCACCAATGGATCCCAAACTATTCCCTACTAACAAAGCCTCTGCTTGCACTAACTACTAAAGACCTGCATGAACCCCTGCCTTGGACGCCAGAGTGTCAGCAGTCTTTTGAGCAATTGAAAACTGCGCTTTGCTCAGCTCCGGTGCTTGGTACTCCTAACTATACCAAGCCATTCGTGCTGTATGTACACGAGACGGCTGGTTGTGCGCTTTCTGTTCTAACCCAAAAATTTGGAGATAAGCACCGGCCGTGTGCTTATTTCTCTGCTGTGCTTGACCCTGTCGCGCGAGCCCTTCCGAGTTGTCTAAGAGTGGTCGCGGCTGTGGCTGTCTCAATACGACAATCGGCAGGACTTGTACTTGATACCGACCTTACAGTCATGATACCCCATACTGTGGATACACTTTTGAATAAGACGAGGACGCAGCACCTCACCAGTGCACGTCTGACCGGTTACGAGCTGACGCTCTTCCAAAAGCATATCACGATCAAACACTGTGCCACTCTGAATCCAGCCACGTTACTACCCCTCCCTTCTGAGAATAAGGAAATTGACATACATGATTGCATTTTTCGGACGGAGGAAGAGACGAAGGGACGGGTAGACTTGACTGATGTTCCCTTATCTGACCCCCAAGGGGAACTATATGTCGATGGCTCTTGTTTCAAATTATCAGATGGCACCACCACTGCAGCATACGCAATTACTACTTTGCACACAGTAGTTGAGACATCACGAGTTCCCTATCAGTCCGCCCAGGCAGTTGAATTAGTCGCGCTTATTCGAGCCTGTGAGTTGAGCGAGGTACTGGTTGTTAATATTTATACTGACAGCCAATACGCCTTCGGGGTTGCCCATGATTTTGGATGGCTCTGGGCAGAGAGAGGGTTCCTTACTTCCCATGGGACACGTATTTAGCATGGTCCTCTCATATATAGGCTTCTGTCCGCTTTGACGCTCCCTAAGAAATTGGCGATTGTGAAGTGCAGCGCTCATAAAAAGGTCACTGACAAGGTGGGTGAGGGGAACGCTTTTGCAGATCATACAGCTAAGGAGACAGCCCGCACTAAGATGAAAAGAATGTTTGTAGCGGGACCAGCCAGATGGGTACCTAAGTTCTCCATGTTTGAGTATACACTCGAGAATGCTAAAGAAATCCAGAGTGAGGCCACGATGGAGGAATTAGCGGTGTGGCAAGAGAGCACAGCAAATTTGAATGATGAGGGATGTTGGATTGATAAGTCAGGGAAGCAGAGATGGATGTTGCCAGAAGCATATGTTCTTCCTGTAGTGACAATGGCCCATGGCCCAGCTCACATCAGTGCTAAGGGTATTTGCAAGTTGTTAGACCCTGTATGGCAAAATGACAATATCTCCAAGACAGCCGCCCACTTAGTGAAATACTGCATGGTGTGCATGATGCACAATCCTGGCAAGGGTACCCTTACACCACCCGGCAATTTTGCTCCTCCCACTTTCTCTTTTGAGGTCCTTTAAATGGATTTTTTAGAAATGGACAGGGTGAATAATTTGAAGTATGTGTTGGTGGTTGTTTGTGCATTCAGTAAATGGGTTGAGGCTTACCCCACTAAGGAAAATACAGCCATTGCGACTGCAAAGATACTCCTGAAGGAGTTCTTTCCTCGCTTCGGCTTGCCCCGTTTGATCTGGAGTGATGACGGAAGTCATTTCAATGCCAATGTTATCCAGCTAGTTTGCGAGGGACTACACAACAGACAGAAGTTCCATGCTGCAAATCACCCCCAGCCAGCAGATTTGGTTGAGAAGTACAACAGTACTCTCAAAATGAAATTGGCAAAGATTCAGGAGACCACAGGGTTGCAGTGGCCAGATGCTTTACCATTAGCCCTTTTGTCCACAAGAGTAACAGCACATTCTAGGACAGGGTTGTCACCTTATGAGGTCATGTTCGGGCGCCCGGCGAATGTCTGGGGCGTCCCGCGACCTCGTAAATTTTATGAGATTGAGTATCCTTTACTAATTGATTACCTGTACCAGTTAACTGAAAGTCTGCGTTTTATTCATCAACAGATACGTGAGTGTTGGCCACCTGTACCTGAGGGGCCTGGGCATGATATTCGGCCAGGTGATTACGTCCTGGTGAAGAATTTTCAGCGGAAAAGGAGTTTGGAGCCCCACTGGAAGGGACCAATCCAGGTCCTCCTCGCCACCCGCACCGCCATAAAGGTTGTTGGCCGAAAGCACTGGATTCATACGCAACATTGTCGCAGAGTACCTCTGCCCTTACCCTACGACCAGTGGGTGAAAGAGGGTATCGGGGACTCAGAGTGGGAACAGGTCCCACGATTTGATCCTTTTTCTGATGCCAAGCTCATGTGGACCCAAACAGATGCCAAAAACGATAAAGTTCTAAACGTGGCAACAGCCCTGGAGATCAAAGCAATTGAGGAGCCCCTTTCCACTAGCCCCTTTGTGCCTGACCCCCTTTTTGCAGACCCTTCTGTGCCCGGAGTCACTAGGTACAATTTGCGCCCCGACGGAGGAACAGTGCACCAAAGGAAAAGTCAGATTAGCTAGGGATGGACTGTGCAAGTCAGGGTGTACTTTGCCTATAGTACCAACAGTGTTAGTTTAGGGTAAGGCGAGATTGGTGCATTGTTCGGACATTGGACAGGATAGACCGAATGTGCTCCCCTGGAGGGGGGTACAGTATCCTGGACGACATGGGATTTGTCGTGAGCTCGGACTGAGCAGCTCCACCGCCGGTGCTCAAGAGCGCCAACGTTGATGAACAATAGGAGTCTACCAGTGAGGCTCAGACGGACACTGGGAACACTTGCCCTTTGCCATTAGTTTTATTGCATTCCCTTTCCCTTCCTTTACAATGTATCTATTTGGTCGACCTGTTACTGAAGAAGAACAGCCATTTGCACCTCCGCGCCCAGTGCGGGGTTGGTCCACAAAAAGTAAAATAGTTTTTGTGTCAATAATAGCGATTACACTAATAATTGTATTGGGGATATCTTGATTCCTGGATGAGAAGTATCCTGTACATTCTTTGGTTGGTACAACACCGATCCCTCCTGAACACATTTTTGTTACTTTGTCCCCTCACAAAGGAGAGCATCGGAAGTCTTATAAGGATAATGTGTTCATACAAATGTTGCATCAGGCTCATAAGGTGTCAAACACGACTAAATGTTGGGTTTGTGGATTACTTCCTTCAGTAACTCATAAAAGTGATAATTTGTTGTCCATGCCACTCTCATACGTCAGTAGTTGCAAGGGTTGGTTTACATTGCTCAGTATGGTGCGTCCCCATCCCCAACTCGATATTCTGGATAGGACACATGCGGATTCTCGCACTGTGGTGCAGAACATGCATTTCCAGCATAGGGTTCCCGCTGGTGGTCTTACAGACAATAGGCATTTGGTAAATTGTTTTTAAGGACCTGCATGAATGCATACAAAGGTGTAAAGAACGGGACATGGTCTCAAATGGAAATAGCTGACTTTGAGGGGTTCAACACTTCGGAGTACTTCCAGTCTTTCCAGACTCGTAATGTCACTGAGGATGAGCCAATACTAGTGTCAGTGGTCAATACAACAGCTAGCTTCTGTGTACAGGGGGCCGGGAAGATAAAAGTAGGGGAGAGCAGATGCAATTCCACATGTAGGTTGAGAACGACTGAAAGCCCGCCCTTAATACCACCCCCTAATGTCTATTTTGTATGTGGATCCCAAGGTTATGTCTGGCTCCCGGAGGGATGGTCGGGCAGGTGTTATCTCTCTTTTCTCCTTCCCCCTGTGTATATAGCTCCATCGAATTACCACAAGGTGTACACTTGACCCGAGCCAGAAGGGTTATTGACACGAAGGATATAGATCAGACAGATACAACATTACAACAGTTTGAGGATGCCATGAAGGGAAGGGTATCGTACCATTCTGGGGCCCCATGGCTAATAGCCTTCAACTTCGTTGGCTCACAAGAGTTGTGGAAGGGGTTATTAATACAACGGCAGGGATACTGACCAATATTACTGCTGAGCTTCAGGCTACGAGGCTTGTCACCTTACAAAACAGGATGGTGTTAGACATCATCCTTGCTGATCGGGGAGGGGCCTGCCGCGTTATTGGCAGTAGCTGCTGTGTGTACATACCTGACCACGCCCCCAATGTTTATGCTGCCATACAGAAGCAGCATAGGCTTTCATCTGACATACACCAAGAAAATGGTACTTGGACCCTCTCTGGATGGTTCTGGGGTTTGTTCACGTCCTGGGGTTGGAAGATCCTTATCTTTCTGGTTGCAGTGGCTGGTATTATCTTTACATGTTGTCTATGCATACTCTGTCTCCCTGCTTGTTGCGCTTATTGCGTGAGCACTCTGAAGCCTAAACAAAGGATAGTAGCCCTCGCCACTAATGCCACGATCATGATGCTGAAGGATATTAACGATATTATGTTGATTGATGAAGGTATCTTCGAATATTGATCATGCACCTGTCAGCCTATAGTGGTAGCGTTTATTTTCTGCAATATGTTATCTGTTTCTAGGTTGTCCTCCAATGGTTTAGCGAATGCTAAAAGGAGGGTCTGTTGGAATAAAAATGTGTTAGCTGAGTTATCCATGCATTGTATGTCTTAAGTTAGCACTGTGGCACCATTTTATTTTGAGCCGCCATTTTGAGCCGTGCTTGAGAATTAACTTCTGTCTCTCTAATGTTCTGCCCCAGCTGAAAGCAGCTGCAATCGTTTTCATTTCTCCAAGGTTGAGCTTCGCTGTACTAATGAATACACTGTCTTTGTCTGTACATACCTTTCCCACTAGATAGGCCTGCTCCCACCCTTAGAGCGGCGGGTGCAGGCAGAGTGACCTTGGTGCTGAGATGGCATGTGCCTGGTCTCGGGATCGAAACCCATCCTTCTGTATCTCCTTTGTTCACCAGCTACCAACTGGAAATTTCCAGTCAGGGTGGGTCTTTATTGGTTTTGAACTATACTTATTGTATCACCATGTTTGCTGAAGTCAGTCCCTCTGCAGCAATCCAAGGAGGCTGGTCAGACCAGATTCCACTCGAGTGTATCCTGAATAAAGGTTACTTAGTTTGTGTTCTCTACTGTCTGACCGACTCTTCATTTGTATGGAAGGCTGAGAGGTGGTCGCGAGTGACCCGGGTGACCCTTAACCAGTCACTTCCTTCATCCCACAGCCTCAATATAATTTCCTACGCAGACGACACTCAACTGATCCTCTTGCTCACCGAAGACCCTTCGACTACCAGAACTAACTTCTGCGACGCCATGACCAAAGTAGCCAACTGGATGAGAGACAACTGCCTTAAACTCAACTCTGACAAGACAGAAGTACTGATCTTTGGTAAGAACACCTCCATATGACACCACAGTTGGTGGCCAGCGGAACTTGTACCAACACCCACACCTACAGACCACGCACACAACCTAGGCATCATCTTCGACAGTGAACTGACCATGAAAGACAAGTCAACGCAGTCACCTCCTCCTGCTTTGACACCCTTCGCACGCTCCGCAGGATCTTCACATGGAACACAGTCAACATCAGAAAGACCGTCACCCAGGCCCTTGTCACCAGCCGATTCAACCACGGTAACGATCTCTACGCCAGCATCTCCACCCGGCTCCTCAGAAGACTCCAGACCAATCAGACTGCTGCAGCTAGACTCATCCTGGACCTTCCCAAATGGATCCACATCACCCCACTACCTCAGGAACCTTCACTGGCTCCCCATCCAGAAAACATGGCAGTTCAAGATCCTCACGCATGCTAACAAAGCTCTACTCGATCAAGGACCGGCCTACATCAACCAACGACTCAGCTTCCATCTACCTGCAAGACACCTGTGCTCTGCCTCACTAGCCCGTGCGCACCCCCCTACATCAGTCGGACCAGTGGCTGCCCCTTCTCCTCCATCACTGCCAAGGCCTGAAACGACCTGCCCCTCCATCTTCAAACTGCACCCTCCCTGGCAGACTTCAGAAAGAAACTCAAGACCTGGCTCTTTGTTGGAGACATTGCACCCACAGCGCCCAGATACCCCTAGAGGTGACAGTGCTGCCCTTTTACAAATGCTGATTGGTTGATTGATTGAGAAATGGGTTCAAAAATAAATTTGTCTATAGAGACGTTTTTGAAGTATCTGAAAGGTTTGGTCTTCTTCTTTGGGATCGCCTTGGTTTGTTGTAGGACGCTGTGCAGGAGATATGGACGGCAAAGTGGTCAGTCCAGTCCGCAGGTATGGGCGGGTTACATTGGATTGCTGGTGAGGATGTGAAGGCAAAGTCGAATATGTAGCCTTTGGTGTGTGTTAGTTGTATGAGTTGCTGTACCATGAGTGTGTCAATGAAGTTGAAGAGGGTGTCACTTGAGGATGGTGTGGGCAGTCGCGGCCAGCATGACTCGCGGGTGGGGAGACGCACGGGGAAGGGGTCGCGCGGGGGGGCTAATTTAATAAAAATAAAAAATTCAAAAAAACTTACCTTCGCCTCCGTCCCGGACTCCCGCGTCGCGCCTCCTACTCTCTCTCTGCTCACAGGAAGCAGAAGCAGGCAGCCTCCCTCTCCTCCCCTATGCCAATCACAACGCTGCAATGGCAGCGTTGTGATTGGCTAGGACGCCGTCCTTACAGGCGTCTATGGGGAGGCCATTTTCTCCATGCAGGCTGCGCAGCGGGTGGGCGGATCGGGGAGGAGTGGCTAGCCCAATGTTATGGGCACTGACTGTTTGGCCGGCCCCAGGGCCGACCAAACCAGTCATAGCACTTTCCGTGCTATGACTGGTTTGGTCGGCCCTGGGGCCGGCCAAACAGTCAGTGCCCATAACATTGGGCTAGCCACTCCTCCCCGATCCGCCCACCTGCCCGCCCCCAACCAGGCATACCGTTCTTCTGCTTTCTCGCAGTGCCAGAAGCAGAAACGTAAAATGGTATTTATACCATTTTACGTTTCTGCTTCTGGCACTGCGAGAAAGCAGTGGGGCAATGCTCCAACGCCCACATGGAGGAGCCGCTCCTGGGTGTGGGCACGTTGGATGGAAGTGATGGAGAGGACATCTGTGAATTCATCAATGAAGTCCTTGCTCTGCCTAGAGGCCTGTAGATGGGATGGAAGGTTGCGGTCTGAGTTACAAAGAGTGTGAAATGGCATGTCAGTAGCTCCTTGGAGTTGAGTGCTATTTGCTTGCCTAGAGTGCAGGACCAGGAGGATTTATGGATGGCTGCAAGGCCTTTCTCATGTGTGTGGACTACATGATGTATTCTGTAGCCTGTGGGAAGAAGGATGTCTAGGATATGTGAGCATGTGGGGAAAAGAGCATCATGCTTGAGATAGGTAATGAGGTCTGTGATGTCTGGTGGGTGCAGTACTGCAGAGCATATGTTAATAAGCAAGAATTGGAATGTGACTTCTGTAGCTTCAGGGTGTGTGGTAGTTAGTGATATGTGTACGAGGTCGGGTCTATGTGTAGTGCGATTGCTAAGTGTTTAGGTCTGGGTTTGATTGTTGGGATTGGCAATATTGGGTGCTGGGTGAGGCATATGCTTATATTTTATCTTGTCAGTTTCTGTATCATAGGGGATGTGGCCCAAGGCCCTTCCTGATTCTAACAGGCTCAAACTGGCAACCCTTGTTTGTGCCACCCTTTGCTTGGAGAGCCTGGGCGATGGGACGCCCTGAAGTCATAATTAAAGTAAGAAGAATGCAAGGAGTGATGTCACTTCCTGAGCAGATAGATGCTGGGGAATCAAGTGATGTCCCTTCCTGTGTACATGGATGATTTGAAATGAAGTCCTGTTGCATTGTTTCTTCTTTTAAAGATGGTTTTGGTTGAAAACTAGTGATACCACTTTCTGTGAAGAAGGCTGATGGGAAATGATGCGGGGAAACATCATTCCGAGATGATTTCCTGGGCATGTTGCATCACTGATATGGGCAATATGTATCTTTTACATTTGTAACTCCCAAAAATATTTGATGAACCGCCTTTCTACATATGGCAATAGTTCCTAAGGTTTTGGCTTTTGGCCTTAGATAGTACACAATTCAGGTATAGGTGTGCTGGCGCTGCTTATAATTGTAACTGACTTCACCTTTACACTAATAAGGGTGTGGGTGTGGAGTGTTGGCTACAGGGTTAGTCCTGTTGCTTATGCCTGTCATCACTATAGTTTGATTACGCCAGACTAGTGTAATTGATTCTTACCTGCTGCATGAAAATTCCACCGCTGCTATTCTTAATTTTAATTGCGCCATTTGTGTAGCTTGTCCTCACTTTTAATCCTCTTTACTTTCTGTCTTCAAGTAGCAGCCGTAGTCCCCGTTCCGCCACGGCTTGTGCCGGTTGAGCGGAGGGACGGTAAGGCTCACACTCTACTTCCGGTCGCTCGCCCGGAAGCGTAGTCAGCGCTCCAGCTTCTGCAGCATATTCCCCAGGTCTACATAAGGCGGTGCAGGGCGCGGACGCGCAGCGGACACTCTGTGGAGTGTTGGCTACAGGGTTAGTCCTGTTGCTTATGCCTGTCATCACTATAGTTTGATTACGCCAGACTAGTGTAATTGATTCTTACCTGCTGAATGAAAATTCCACTGCTGCTATTCTTAATTTTAATTGCGCCGTTTGTGTAGCTTGTCCTCACTTTTAATCCTCTTCACTTTCTGTCTTCAAGTAGCAGCCGTAGTCCCTGTTCCGCCACGGCTTGTGCCGGTTGAGCGGAGGGACGGTAAGGCTCACACTCTACTTCCGGTCGCTCGCCCGGAAGCGTAGTCAGCGCCCCAGCTTCTGCACCATATTCCCCAGGTCTACATAAGGAGGTGCAGGGCGCGGACGCGCCGGCGGCGCGCCAAAGGCAAGCCCGTCTGCGCCCGTCCGCGCCAGACTGTCGCCAGCCGCCAGGACCCTCTCTCATTTGCTTACGCCCCCTGCGTTCTGGTGAGTGGCCCAGCAATGGCAAGGATACAATACTCTAGCCAAGAGCTTAAACATCTTAATAAACTCTACTCAGAACAACTAGTCTCACAGGGCAACATAGCTACTAGCAACATTCAAGACAATCCATGCTTCAACGAACCAACACCATTGAGCACACCCCAAATACTATGTAATTTGGCTCACACAAAAACTTCTAAATCGTTAAAAGGGATATATTTCAATGCGGGCTCCATTCCAAAACATACCATGGAAATATGGAGCCTTATGGATATGGAGTCACCAGATATCTGTTTTATAACAGAATCTTGGCTGCACGAACACTCCTCCACAGATGTGGTAGTTGCCTTCCCACCCCAATATAACATAACCAGGGTGGATAGGAAGGACAGAAGAGGAGGAGGCCTGCTCATTGCTACAACCCCTGGTGTGACCATCACCGCTTTAGAATCTATGAGTACCGATCAATTAGAAATATGTATTTTTAGAATAGACGGTCCATCTCAGGTTACCTGGAGAGGAGCTTTAGTATATAGACCTCCCGGCCCGAAAAATGATTTTACATACAAGCTGCTAGAGAGAATTGCTCCACATGTGTTAGCCACTGACCTTTTCCTCTTAATAGGAGTCTTTAATTACCATGCAGAGATTCTATCTGACCCAAATACTAATCTGCTCATTACCAATATGAGCACTCTGGGGCTTATCCAAATGGTGGAAAGTCCCACTCACTCTGCAGGCCATACGCTCGATCTAATATTTACAAACTCCCCTGGCATCACGGTAGAACCTCCATCTCCGCTACTATGGTCAGACCATGATCTACTGAAATTTACCATTCCAGCCCATGTCACTAAAACCGAGTTCAGGAACGAATTAAAATGGCGAAGGTCATGGCGGAAAGTTACTGCCATCTCTTTCTCAACTCATTTCAACCCTCCGCCTAAATGTCAAGCAGATAACATTGACCTGGCAGCAACCTCCCTTGAGGGAGCCATAACATTCGCACTAAATAAAGTTGCCCCCCTTACTAAAGTTAAATTTAAACCCAGAACCGCACCCTGGTTCACAGAGCAACTGAAGATAGCAAAGCTTTCCTGTAGGACGGCTGAATGGAAATGGAGAAAAAACAAAAGCCCGACTGACCGTGAAAAATATAGAAGTATCCATTGTAGCTATCTGGAGAACATCAGACAAGCTAAAAATTGTTTCTCCTAAATCAGATCGAAAAGGCAGCAAACTCCAATAAGGAGCTTTATAAAATCTTAAAAGAATTCACGTCGCCTCCAGCCCAGTCATCCGTCCCCATCTCACAGAACTGGGAGGATTCCCTTTCCAAATTTGTTGATGATAAAATCAGTGTAATACATAGCTCCTTTCCGTCCCAAGAAGACATAAACATCCTGGGAAATCATTCCATCGTTTCCACGGGCTCCCCTCCCATTCTAGAAGAATTCTCTTTGTGCAACTCGGAAGATGTGGCCAGAGTTATGCTAAAAATCAAATCCGGATCACCTGTGGATCCTGTGCCACCGCGTTTCCGTTCAACCATTGCACCAGTGTTTCTTGATCATCTCACTGACCTATTTAATAGCTCATTGTCACAATCTGTCGTTCCAAAGATATGGAAGGCCGCTAGAGTCAGGCCCATCCTAAAAAAATCCACTGCAGACCCCAAACTTCTAACTATCGCCCAATCTCACTACTCCCCTACTTTGGGAAGATGCTTGAATCACTGGTCAATCGACAGCTGATCACTCATCTGGAGAGCCATGGCTTACTGGATCCATCACAGTCTGGTTTCAGGGCCGCCCACAGCACCGAAACAGCATTGGTAGAGGTCACAGATAACATCAGGCTAGCATTGGACAGAGGACAATCATCTATTCTCGTCCTGCTAGATCTATCTGCTGCTTTCGACACCATCTCCCACAGCATTTTAGAACTAAGGCTCTTGGAGATTGGTGTCCGAGGGAAGGCCCAAAAATGGCTCAGGAGCTACCTAACGGATCGAGTCACCGCTGTTCAGATTGGCGACATCGTTTCCTGCAATAGGCCAGTCAGGATGGGAGTGCCGCAGGGATCCATTTTGAGCCCGACGCTCTTTAATCTATATGTGACCCCACTGGCCAAGGTGATCAGATCCTATGGTTTCGATGTAGTGTCATATGCTGATGATACTCAGGTTCTGATCATCCTTGGCCCAGATCCAACAGACACTAAGTCACGTTTTAAAGACTGCATGATCCATATCGATAGGGGGATGAACTCAAATCATTTACAACTAAATGGAGAAAAAACTGAAATTGTTCTTTTTGGCAAGGCGCATGAACACTGGTCCAGCGACTGGTGGCCTCAAACACTCGGCCCTTGCCCAGTGCCAAGACAGTCAGTTCGGAACTTAGGTATTCAAATGGATAATCAATTGTCAATGAAAGACCAGGTCAACCACCTAATTGGCTCCTGTTTTGGCATCATGCGAAATTTGCGCAAAGTTTTTAAATGTCTCCCGATGGCAGCCAGGAAGCCATTAGTCCAGGGACTGATTATCAACCGCATGGACTATGGAAACGCTTTGTTGTCTTCAATAAATGAAGATCTTCTCACTAGGCTCCAGGTTCTGCAGAATACTGCTGCCAGGCTAGTACTGAATCTCCCGTCGGGATCCCCTTAGGCACCCAACTTGAGACTTCTTCACTGGCTTCCTGTTAGAAAGCGGATTCGTTTCAAGATTCTCTGCCTAACGCATAAGAGCATGTATGGCAGTGGTCCTGACTATTGGAAAAAGAAACTCAGTTGATACCGGCCTTGCAGGGCTCTGAGATCCAGCAACAAATCTCTTCTAACACCCCTCAAAATTCGTGCCATAAGAAAGGGAGGAAGATCTTTTTCCTTTCTTGCTCCCGCTTTTTGGAATAAACTGCCTCTACACTTATGTTTTATCTCTGACCACAATCGTTTTCGCAGGGAGCTAAAAACATGGCTGTTTGACAACTTACTGACTCTCCCCGTCCAAACCAACTCCTGAGCACTCCGCAAGTGCCATGAGACTTCCGGGTGATATGTGCACTAAATAAATTATCCTGATTTGATTTGATTTGTGCCTGCAGCATTTGCTGGCATCTACCGAAACTTAGCTTAAGAGCATATGAGATGACTTAAGTAAGCGTTATTGACCTGTAGTATTCATAGGATGGGAGATGCAGTTGATTTTTGTCTGAACTTTATAAACTTTGAGGTAGTGAAATATTTGGAAGACTTATTTTGCTGTCTTAAAGCTAGGGGCAAACAAAGGTTAAGTTATAAACATACTGGAAATGCATCTATCTATCTATCTATCTATCTATCTATCTATCTATCTATCTATCTATCTATCTATCTATCTATCTATCTATCTATCCACATACACACACACCCGACATATTTGCATCCGGTTGAGGCCTTTAGTGTAATTTGCAACATTAGTCATGTTGAGATTAATGTTATATATGGATCCTTGTGGCTAACGTGGTTCACTTTGTATAAATAATATAATGGGCCTAATAAGTGAGTATTAGTGAAGATGTGTGAATGTTTTACGATTGTGAAGTATGACACAGTAGTCTGATTATATGATTCTATTTGGTACAGTTTAAATTAACTTATAGAAACTTTAATATGCTTGAATTAAAAATATTGACTGATGTACATCTTGAAATGTTTCACTCCTTCCCAATATTTTTTGGTAGTAGAAGTTTTGAGAATTTAAAGAGCACCGGTGAATATCATATTTGGCTACAATTTCCTAGGAACAGTTAGCCCACCCCATTACTGTGTTTTACCTTGCTCAAAATAAGTAGCATTTAAATATTTTAAGTATGAATTTTGAGAAAATATTAGCTGCACTGTTATTTCTTGGTCTTCAACCATTTGTTTCACTGTGAGAGAACTCCGAATATAACATTTGAAAACGGATGATTTAGTACATGGGGCAGTGAGCCAGCAAAACATCCGGTGATCAGGGAAGAGGTTGGCTCCCTGAAGCATTTTGAGTAGCATGCAAGTGTGAATTTGCACAATTGTGGTCACATTTTGAACCTTGGTCTAATTCGGCAAACACTTATTCATCTGTGGTTAGTGATTGTTTGGAGCACTCACTAAATTATTCACCTGTTGGATGAAGTAGAGAAACCCACCTGATGCAACTACTGTATGTTCTGCTGGAGGCTGTGGATGCAGATGAGTAGTTGATCAACTAAAGCTTGAGCATGACAAAGGGAAAGGTTCATTTAACCGAGCACAAGAGGGTAGGATCAATGAACTTGTGGACAAGAGAGCAAAATGACAGTCAGTCAGAACAGAGGATCAGACAATGAGCAAGGGGAAATACTAAATCAACCCGTGCCCAACAAGACAACGAAATAAGTCAAACTGAGGTCCAAACAAGGCTAGCTCAATCACCCCGTGGGCAAGAATGCAGGCTCAATCAGTTGGTGGGCAAAAGTGCAGTGGAAGCCAAATCATAGGCAAGAATGCAGCATCAGGTGGACTATTGGCAAACGTTCAGCCAAACTGTGGATACATGTTCAGAATTAGCTGGGACAGAAATGTAACATTCCCAGAATGCCGCATTCTGACTTTTTGTCTTGAATTCGCACAGCGTTACAGCATACTTTTGTGGGTGAAGAACGTGCCAACATGATTAACTTTGGAAGTCAGATGGTTTTTTAAACAACTAAAATATAGATTGTATATTTTTTGTATGCGCATTTTTTTTGTCGAAATGTTAACTCATTTGTCTTTGCAGGAGGGCATTTATATTCCTTTCCGTTGTGCCTTTCGAATTTTCTGCTTCTGATCTACAGACAGCCACAAAAAAGTGTGAAGATTTTGTGGAAACAAAAATTGTTCCTGTTTTGCACACGCCATTTCTATATTTTATGTATTTTGCGTGTGCTTTGCCACCAGGCCAAAGCTGTTGGTAAAAGTTAAGTGCAAGTCTGAGTGAGTGCTATTTGCACTCAACTCTGAGTTGCCACTAGTACAAAATACCTTTTTGATCTAACAGAGCCTAAATGACCTACTAGGGGTATATCAAGTTTCTGACTCCATTGTTAAAATGGGGTCAAACTGTATTTGCAGCCATTTTCTCACTTGCACTGATTAAGAGCCGCACGTCAATAGCATGACTGTATCTCTTATGCTTAGGAGGGGAAACATCCATTACAACGCAGGCATTACAACGCAATGCTTTTACAACGCAGCCAATACAACGCAAGTTCCATTACAACGCATGCCATTACAACGTATATGCCTCACTGACCAGCACCTTCCCTGAGATAAGCACCCGGTGGTGTTAGAATAGTAATTTACATTGTAATGGTACATGCGGTGTAATGGCTTGCGTTGTAATAGCATGCGTTGTAATGGAAGTTGGCTATCAAAACTGCGTTGTAATAGTTTGCGTTGTAACGTCATACATCCGCTTAAGAGCCCTCTTCCTCTCTCCACTTCGCTTCAAGTTCATGCACAGGCACAGCAACAAAAACAAGGTAACATCACAACTCTGTTCCTCAAGCATGGCATCTACTCAATCAAACTACCAATATAGGCCATATGGGAAACGCACCCTACCATACATGGCACTTCCATGTTGTTTAAGCACCAGGTCAAGGGTAAGAAGCTCTATAGAGAATTTTGTGCCCAATTTTTACAGCAAAACCATTTATTTTCTTCTCCTGTAGAACACGTGATCATTCTTAGCCTGTTAGCAGCTGAATATGAATGGATCAGGACACCAGGCTTGACAAATAATTGGATTGGGAGAACTAGGAGAGCAATGTTATTAATTCAACCGTTCAATAATTTTCAGACTTGGACTTGATCTCACATGGGATGAGCTGTTAATCGTGTTTCCAGCTTTCATCTTGAGGTGCCTCTGGCCCTGAGGCTGAAGTTCAGTATTTAATTTAATCCTAGCACACTTCAGCATGGAGTGCCAAGGTAAGCACATTTTCTCCCTGAACGCTGATTTCCTATTTATTTTTTACCACTGCCTTGTGATGAGGTGTGCAATGCTTATGTTGGCAGATCTGACCACTGATGTATTCCAGTTCTGAATAGAAAAAAATTTAAACACAAATAAACACATGGTGAATTTTGCTATTGGGGGCCTCATTACGTGGTCCATGAAATTTTCGAAGGGTTCTGTTAACCCGGGATGGTATCACTGCTGATATAAACCCACAGATAGATCCTGAGTATGAACAGTTTCTATAAAGGCAATTTGAACAGAATAGGGTCAGTTGGAGGCTTTTCATATGCATTTGTGGACCATGGCGAGCCTGGGTGAAATCGGGGATCCCACAAAATCAAAGAGTACAGATCATTCAATTTGTGGAAGCTCATACCAGACATCACTCACCTGGGCAGGTCCCTGGAATACTCAAGATCATTCCCATGCACATGGGAATGGCATTCCCAATCATGGAAGTAAAGAGGGAGTGCCAAGATAGACTGTCTAGGATCGAGCAACAACTCATCAGTCGCTCAATGGACGGAAAGTAGAGTCACCAGTGAAACAGTTACTGTACCTGGGAGGAGTAGCACCAAGAAAGATGTCTTGCCAAAGGACGCTGATGCTCAGCCTATTAGTGCAAGTTACTTGTGTCCTTTGGCATCCAACTTGGTATTCTTTAACACATGCACCAATGAACATGAGCCCCTGTCATTTCGCACAGTACACTTGGCTCCATAAAGGTAGGCCTAGAACATTTCCTTTATAGCCCACTTGAGTCCAGGAACTCGAATTTGTGCATGCATTAGACAGTGCTTTTCAGAAACTATCCTCTACTTGTGAAAGTGATGGGCTATCTTTGCTTTGATATATGACCTTCTTAGGCCTTCTTGACTGGCATCAACAAGTAGAATGTATGGTAAATGTGGGTCTTTGTAGGCCAGCACTCGGCAGCAATGGCTTCCTTGATGAATAGGTTAGATGTTGATATACCACTGAACAGTTCAGATGAGACCTGTCGTGATCTGTGACACAGACTTACCTCCCTTTGTTTGGTATGCATGCAAGTGCACTACTCTGAACTTATTAGCGGAGTGTTCATTTGGGGAAGGAAATGCTAGCAGTGTACCGGGAACTTCGATGACACTTGGTGAAAGGACTCTGAAGGCCTCTGAAGGAAGCACTATGCATAAGCGCTTGAGCGTTAAAATTAGAGCACTACATTTCCCATTAATCCACAGAACCTTGTCGATGTTTGAAAATAGTGGCAACCCATTTGAAGATATCCAGTATACCTTTCCTCCTGGTATAGAGTGTCCTTGCCAGACAGTCGAGATACTTTTTGTGATGCATCCAGGACACTGTAGCCAGACTCTTTGAACACTTTGGAGACCGTTTGTTTTCAAGTTGGGAGCATGTTTGAAGTCAAAGCTGAATGGAGAAAAATATTCTAACGAATTTAATCGTGCATTGATGACAAACATGGAAAGTCCAATATTTCAATGGCACTATAAGTTCTATTTTTTTGTTTCACGTTGGATATTAAACAATGTGGGGAATGGGGACCTTCATCACCTTAAACGACTGTTGACAGCTTCACGATGTACATATTGGATATAAGGCAGTGATTTGTGTTTAGAACAGTGATTCATTGAAACTAGTTTGAAGTATGCAATCCTGTTGAATATCTGTTTATAATGCACTTCAGCAAACAACCTTGAATGTATATCAGAACCAGACAGTGTGTGCTCACAGAACAGAAGATAGTTGCCTTCTCAGAGAAGGGAGTGAGGTTATGCTAAAACTTTAATATCAAATATATAGATTTAATTTATATCCCACAGAGTCTGAGGCATAGAGATATTTCTGAGGTATATTATTTGTTATAGGAGATGCTACATGACTCTATGCAATGATAATGTATGGAATGTATAAATCTTGTCTTTAGATATCCATTACAACCCAGCAGATGTCAGCACCAGTAGAGTAGATGTCAGCATCTCACAGAGTGATGAGTCAGCCTGATGCTCTCCAGTGCCTTAGTTTCTCTCTTACTCTGAAACCCTTTCCCTGGGTCTCCTGCTAACCAACATATTTTTATGGTATATGGTTCGCTGTGGATTCAGTGAAGTGTGGAAACATGCATCACTCCTGTTAGATCCGGGATTCAGGTAAGTGCATTCTGACAAGACCAAATGGGTTGACTACTTTGTGTCAAGGGGTATAAGGCTTTGTGTCCATTTTCACATCTTTTCTTTAACCTCTTCGCCAGTTCAATGTGAGGCTTACAGAATTTTTTAGATCCAGCTGCAAATCTGAGATAGTATCGACAGATTCTTCAGAAACATTGTTGCTCTATCAAAAGTATTTAGAGAGGGCTAACTTTGAAGTACTTCAATTCCATAGGGACCAACAGAGACATCCTCTGCCAATAAGATATGTCAACATATTTCGCACTGATTTAGCAAACTTGCTGCTTGTATAATGAAAGTGTAAATCCTTGTTTTTTCGTTTGAATCTGTTTATTGGTTTTTAATCATGGTAAAAGGCACATAGAGCATTGCTTAGTACATGTCCATAACAGTTACTTCACTCAGAAATGGACGGCAAATGAATACAACATTTGTGTCAAACAGTATCAAACGGTACCTAGTATACAGCTCAGCGTACAAGCCCAAATCTATTGTCTATTTTACAGGCAATTGTATCAGAGCTGGTAACCAGTATACATAGCAAAAGGAGGATTCAATGTTACTCTATTGAGAAGGAAAAGATAAACTGTTAATCATCAAACAAAAACTAATGAAACCTGGGCCCACCTCCCCCAACACAGCAGCAAGCGGTACTGTACATCAAAACAGCGGTTGAAAGAGATCTCAGATCAGCACAATAGTTCGGTCGGTGCTGGGAACGGCAATGTGTCACATGGATATTGTGTGTCTAAAGGGCCACCTACAGGTCTGCCGCCGCCACCCTGGCTTCCGGTGAGCGGTCTGGGTTACCGCTCGTGTGCTGTAAAGCAGTGTGAAGGTCAATCAAGATTGTTTCCCAGTTGGCCGCGATGGGGTATTTACGCAAACCCTTTGTGTCTTCCCTGTGTAGGGCAATACTCTCTGTGTGAGCCCACGTAGTCATGGACTGTGCTCAGGCTGCAAGTACTGTGGGTGCAGACAATTTCCATTTTCAAGTGATTAGGCAATTGGCAACAATAAACCCAAGTCTAGGAAACAAGAGGTTGCCCTGTGTTTCTTGTCCCTGTGGTCAGGGCTTTAAGTGGGATGAAAAAACTGGGGGGTCTCTCAAAGGGGCGTGGCCAATGTAATTAAGGGCGTGGCTTAAAACACGTAAGATAAAAATCCGTGCTTAGCATAGTGTGCCGCCCGACTTGTAGTTTGCTGTTTCTGTCAGTGCATCCAGATATATGATACAACAAGTAACATCATACCTACAAGAAGTCAGTTCTATTGGCTTTGTCAATGGTTGTTAGTTGCATTAGATAAATAAGCAGCAACTATGGCTTGTATATAATATTGAAAAAGCTTCCACTTAAAGCCCTGGTGACACCACGACAATGTTGCTGCTCCTGAGTTTCAAAAAGAGAAGGGAAATCCAGAGATAAATTGACTCTCTTTAAAGGATTTCCCTTCCTCTACAACGCTCACCTGGCATGACGTCATGCCGTAACTTCTCCACTAGTGAGAAATGAGCAGTGTGAGCAGCGCACATCGATGTGCCTGCTGTCACTGCAGTCCGGAAAGAAACGGACCGCCTATGCCAGGGCATAAAACAGAGCCCGATAGAGTCCCGTTTCGAGGCCCCCTTTAAAAAACTGCAGGTGCTCAGACCCGGTGAGACCCGGCCCACTTAAAGCCCTGCCTGTGGTGTAGGCCCAGGAGACAGATCTCCCATGTGTGCAACAAGGGGTGCCCTGGTCAAGTGGACAGATGTGAGGTAACCCCTGCCAGTACTGATGGAGAGACGGGCAGTCCACAACGTATGTAGAAAGTCTACATCTACCAGATTGCAGTGGGGACAGGCGGAGTCTGTGCAATGGAAATAATGGTCAATCTTATCGGGGTGGGATAGGCTCTGTGGATAACATAAAACTGAATGATTCTGAAACAAGCATTCCGTGGGACATGAACATGAACCGGGCTTTCTAATAAGGTGGACCATTCCTTATCCGTGCATGGGCGAGTCAGGCCCGTCTCCCAGCATTGGACTAAGATGTAAGCGGCAGCACCGTGTGTGTGCGCAGTGAGTCAGAAAGCCAGCGCGTTAGATGTCTACCTGCTCCTAGCACATGGAGATATTGTATGGTGAGGCGCATCTGGTGTTCCTGTGTCATATCACCCTATTTGTTCACCAGCACACCGATGAGTGAATTGTAGAGAAGGAAGTGGCAAGGGGGCAAACCTTTTTCTTCTAGCAAGGACTCAAGTGGGATGAGAGCCCTATCTCGGTACAGGTCCCTCAGGGAGCGTAGACCTACCTTGTGCCAGGAGGCCAGTTCCGCAAAGGAGGTGATATGGCCTCGCCTAGGTGTGCCAAGCAAGGCTAGTGCCGGGACATATGGGATCCTCTACCTCGTGATGAAGAGACTCCGTCGATAGCAACGATGCGCTACCCGCAAGGGATGAAAGTGTGAATCCTTTTGCTGCCAGTCTGTACAGATCCTTCAGCGGTAGGCTTTTATGTTATTCTTGCTTTCTCCAAAGACAATGATGTCATCTAGATATAGCTGCACTTCTAGATCATTCATGTCTCCAATAGTCTTTTGTTTCACAATTGTTAAAAGGTAGTTTGGGATCCAGATATGCTTTGGGCACACATTACGCATTTGAATTCAAAGAATCCAAATGAACATATGAAGGTTTAATCAATGTCTGGGAACTCATCCGGATCTGGAATCATCTGCTGCATAGATCTAGTGCAGAAAAATATCTGATTACTGTTACAAAGTATTTGGCATTAACCACTCTAGGTGTAGTGTACTGGTTTGGAAACGTTCTGCTGATATGTGGACAGTAATCAATGCAAAAAAGGATATCTGTGTGTCTGTCTCTGTAGATAATGATTGGCAGTGAGTATGGCCTTTGTGGGTCTCTGGTGATGCTGAGACACGAATCCCTGTAGATATGTTTGCACATCTTCAACATCAGCTAGCGCCAAGCGTCAGGATCACTCTCAGAATAGAATGTCGTCAGACAGGTAAAGGCAATGTATTACATTAGCCTTCCCCACATCTCAATCACATAAAGAACAGAAGCATGTTGCTTCTGTGCCTCAGTTTAGCTTGCTCTCAGTTTCACCTTTTCTCAGTCAGATGGTGGTGAGTCTCCACAGTCCAAATCTCCAGGATCAACTTTAGAAACGTTTCTTTACACACTAAAAATATGAGCTTCAGTGGGTGTGAGGTTAAATTTGTCACTCTTTTTTCCTTTTACCTGAGTAATCTCAGGATCAGTGATATTGGTCATAATAGCTTAAAAGGATTGCAGTCTTTTCAAGTCTGGGGTAGCTGTGCTGCATCAGGACTTTCCCTGGTAAAGTAACTTCTCTTGTGCTGCCTTGGGTCATTCAGATGTGATCACTTTCTCCCACATTACTCTCGAGGTATTTGGTCACAGCTTCTCAGGCGGTAGAGCTTGATAGTAGGACATTTCTAACTGGTCCATTGGGTTCACAGCCGGCTTCTTCTCCTTTCCTCAAACAAGCCTACTGACAATAGTGTCTACATCATCAGAGTGATGGCTTAGTAAGATAAAGATGAAGCCATAATATTTTGCCCTTTGCACCAAAAAAGGCATAATTGATTTCTGAGATACAGAGTATGTTTCCCATCTGTTGCTGTGTTTGTATGAGTGCAAGGGTGCTCTCTTCTGATTGAACTCAAAAGACCTCTTGAGAGATTTAAATCTTCAGCTTGTTTCCAATGTAGTCACATGTAATATCTCCAGTACCTAGTAAAGATTACTTTTCCATCACCCCCAAGGGCAGAAGCTTTGGATATTTTTCAGATTTTCTGATGTGGGGATCATATGTGAGGATGACCGGGCTTCCATGATCAAGCAGTTAAGCTGTCTGTCATCCCTCAACCCATAAACCTACATATAGCTTCTTCCCTATCCATTCATCTGGTAGTCTGGAGTTTCCAAAGGATTACATTGTCTTCCTGCTCATTTATCAATTCCCATTCCTGTGAGATTTAAGGTGCTCCTGACCTGAAACTTTCTGACTTTTCTAGACTCTTTGCACAATGAGTCACTGTTCAGCTGTGCAAGTTCTTCAGAAATGCTCTTGTAGCATTCAGCATTCTTGCACAAGTTAGCTATGTAACCATATCCCTGCATTTGTTCCAGAAGCAACAAAGCCAAGATGCAGTCTTGCTTGATTCTGGTTCAGGTATGGTGTGTGGTTCTTTGTGCTCTTTGGTGCTGCTGCTTCTTTCTTTTCATTGTATTAACTATACCAAAAAGAGGAATAGTGTGCACAGAGTCCAGTGAGTCCCCAAAGGTATGGCAGAGGTTAAAGTAGATAATACCTTACTCTCAATTTAGTGATAGCTGTGCTGAGCAGTTAGGCTTATCAGAGGGTAGTGTGAATGCATTTGTTGTACACACTCATGCAAGACAGGAACACACACTCAATGACGAACTCCAGACCAATGTTTTGCAAAAATATTACCTCAGTTACTTTTATTTTAGGAACCAAGTTGAACTCAGTTACAGGTAGGTAATACTTTCAAAAAGGCAGTAAAGTACTTTATGGTCTTGGAAATACTTTGGTATTGTCAATTTCGAAACAGTAACATTTAGTTCTGGCACAAGAGAGACAGTTGTAGGTAATCGCTAGAATGCAATGCAATCCTAAAGAATGGAAACAGGGTTATGCATCAGCAGGTAAGCACACAACTTACTTTTCCAGTCTTCGTGGGTTTTAGATCAGCCCTGGGCAAGGGTCAGTTTATGGTCGGCACTGCGGCGGCCGGGTGCAGAGTTCGCTGAGCCCAAGGGTAGTCAATGGAGACTGGGGGCACCCCGGAGAGGTGCGGAGTCCAGTATCTACTCCGCGGCGGTCGATACAGGCAATGATGATTGCTCTTGCAGTCAGTGGAGAGCAATGGGAGTGAATTGGAGACAGTAGGCCGCCAATGCCGGGAACATTGTGGTCGTCGTCAGTGAGTCACTGTAGGTCGAAGGGAGACACCACCAGCCCAGCAGTTGTGGTCGCGGTCGTGGGGATGGAGATGCACAGGGGATGGAGGAGTTCCGCCAATGTTGGGCTGTCTCGATGAGGCCGCTGTCCAGCTGCAGTGCTTTCTTTTGGCAGGGCAGAGTCGCGTCCACACAATTGTCGGTCCTTTACCACTGAGGTCTTGGGGTTCTTTTTGTAGTAGTGAGTCGCGTCGACACAAGTGTCGATCCTCAACTACTGCAATTCTTGGACCGGCGGGCGCCGGGGACTAGAGCCTCTATCCCAAAGGGAGTTTCATGGAGAATGGTTGAAGGCTGGAAGGTCTCCGGGTTTTTTGGAAGCCTGACAGGGTTTCTGGAAGGACAGCAGGTCCAGTTGTCGAACCGGCTACAGGCGGTGGGGTTCTTGCCCGGGTTCTGGCTGCAGCGGTTCAGTTCCTGGTCTGGCAGCGGTCTTCTTCCGTCTTCTTCTTTGGTCTGTTGAATCTGAGGAACAAGGTTCAGGGGAGCCCTTAAATACTAGATTTATGGGCATTACTGAGGTCAGGGGGCAGCAGCCAATGGCTACTGTCCCCTAGGGTGATGACACCTTTTGGGTGCCCCTCCCATTGGGTAGAGGGGCACATCCCTGTTCCTACTGGGCCTAATTCTCCAATTCAAGATGGAGAATTTCTAAGAGAGGGGTTCACCTCAGCTCCTGGTGACCCTAGGGGTGTGCCTGGCTGAGGTGGACACTCCTACTCTGCTAACTAATTTTCCCACCTATCATGCAGCCAAAAGTGGGGCCTGGGCAGGGGGTGGGCATCTCCACTAGTTGGAGCTGCCCAAAACAACACATCACAAGGTGAGAGCGTTTGAGGCTCACCGTCAAGTGTGACTGTTCCTTGCAAGGGGAGGTGTGAAGCATCTCCACCCAGAGCAGGCTTTGTTCCTGACTTCCGAGAGCACAAAGGCTCTTACCCCATGAGGTCAGAATCCTGTCTGGTGTGGCTGGCCGGTGGGGACCAGTCAGCCAATACACTAGAAGTCAGCGGTTTTTCAGGGGGCATTTCTAAAATTCCCTCTGGGTGCATTTTATACTAAATCCAACACTGGCATTTGTGTGGGTTTATTATGCTGAGAAGTTTGGTACCAAACTTCCCAGTTTTCAGTAAAGCCATCATGGAGCTGTGGAGTTTGTAACAACAAACTCTCAGCCCATGCACTCAAAAAAAGGCTTCTCTGCACTTACAATGCCAGTGAATGTAACAGACACTGTAGAGGCATATTGCTCATGCAGCTATGCCCTCACCTGTGGTATGGTGCACCCTGCTTTGGAGCTGTAAAGCCTGCTAGAGGGGTGACTTTCACATGCCAAGGCAGTGTTGGTGGGCATGGTACACAGGGGTGTGTGCCATGTCGACTCTTCAGTTTGGTCAGCGCCAAAACACGCAGCCTGTAATGGCAGTGTGTGGGTGTTAAGGTGAGGGGTCTCTGAGGGTCAATCAACAAGAGGGGGACTAAAGGGCTTTTTATAGAGGTCCAGCACACATGCCCTGTCATACAAATTATAGGTGAGTGGAATGACATCGTGGTCCACTCTAACAACGAGTGCGTGGCTATCAACTTTTCCCGCACTTTTTATAACACAAATTTTAAAGACAGTCTTCTGGTTTTTAATGACACTAAGACAGGTTACTTTAACCTATAGGAGGTTACCACTTGGCGCCCCCATTGTTGTCACTTACTAGCTACTATGTGACGTTGCCACATCCCTCACACTGTTGGATATTATTGAGTATGTTTGGACATGGAGAGAGAGAACTGATTATACTGTGACCTAACCATTACTGATACAGCTGTGATTTTATTCTGTATCCCCTGTTTAGGTCGTTCCGTGAGACTGCGGGTACCTTTACTCGCGGTGCTGAAACGTGGTAGGTAGAATTCACACCCACAACCCGTGTAGATAGTTCACCCACTAGGTCCTGAAGAATTGCCATGGATCTCCCTGACCAATAGGCATGAAACATGTTGACCTGTAGAGTTGAGCGTAGCTAAACTGAACCATTATGTCAGATAGCTGCCACTCGTTTCCCTGCTTTTAATCAGGAGGATAGCCAGTCTGAATAAAAGTCTTTTGGACTATCCCACCTTTTTTAATCACTTTTCCACCACATCTACACTACCTAGGCCCCTTACACCCACTGCACCAAACGGCGAGGAACAGAAGATCTCCGCTAAAGAGCCCCTTTATGGGTGCCCGTCGGGTATTGCAGCGCCGAGCCGATGAGGATCAGGCCCATATGATGAAGCATGACACCTAGCTGGCTGGGTATGTGAGGGCCCTAGTTCCGACAGGAGGAATTCCTTTCCTCCCTCTTGTCTTCGCATCTGACTAAGCATTAAGTCAGTAGCTTCCACTCCTACCTCCCCTTTTGTCCAATCACTTGAGGGTCTCTGAGGGTGGCATAATACATGCTGCAGCCCTCAGAGGCCCTCTCTGGACACAAGGCCCTTGGTACCAGAAGTACCTTTTACAAGGGACTTACATGGGGCCCAGAGGTGTGCCAATTGTGGGAACAAAGGTACAGTTTTGGGAAAGAACACCAGTGCTGGGCCCTGATTAGTAGGGTCCCAGCACACACTCAGTCAAGTTGGCATCAGGTATCTGGCAAAAAGTTAGGGGGTAACCATGCAAAAAGGGGCACTTTCATACAGAGGTTGTGTCCCTGTTCAACAGCAAAGTTTGTTGCGTCAGTGTAAGTTGCTGCCTTCTGAAGCATTTTTCATTACACTCTTCAACTGTTCAGACTAACTTGGTGGTATGTTTTCACTATCAGAGCTCCACCTTTCTTTGTGCATGAAAGGGCAAGCTGTAGAGAGGGTACACATTGGATCGTCTTTCAAATAGCCCTCATGCATTTGAATGTCTCTTGTCAGTTCTGCATAGTATGGTGGATTGTTTCTTCTGTCGTTGAGTTTCAGGAACATTATGGAAGCATGTTTAGCTTCCCAGAGAATCAGTTCCAATCTGACTAAAACCAGATCAATAGACTGGACACCCCTCTTTGTATATGCTGGTTGCTGTTACAGATGTCCTTCCAGTACCTTTATGTGGATTGGAAATGGATCAAAATCTTCAGGTCTCGAGATTTTTAAACTCGCTATTTAAGGTCCTAGTGGTGTTTTCAGCAGCGACATCCAATTGAGTTGATCTGAGGCAGCCGTGAATGCATGTCTTCATTGGTACTTGCTTCTTTTTCTTTGTTTGGTCACAGAAACTCTCCTACCCAACAGAACTTGTGTATTTAAGAGCTTCCTCTGAGAAGGTGTGCAAACTGCCTCTGTCGGGGCCTGGCAAGGGCTTGACCCAAAGTGCTCATGACGCTTTATTAATTTGTCCCAGCTGAAATAGTTGGGGTCACAGTGTGTGGCTGGGCTGTGATTGCAGTCACAGTGTCTTGGTTTTTAGTTTCCTGGGTGTGCTCTTGAGATGAAATGTCTCCAGCACAATACGTTAGCCAATTCTGTCAGCAGGTCTGCACATCTTCCTATTATCTGGAGGCTTTCCAGCTTTTCTTCAATACCTCTATTGCTTTTAAACTTGTACGCATGGGACTTGCCTCGTTATGTTATCTTGAGGCTTTGCAGCTCTTTTTTCAATGGTTCTAGCGCTTGTAAATGGTGAATGTGGGAAATGCTGCACCCACCTCTTCCAGAATGATATATTTTACTGGGTCTATACCGATTCACTTTATTGCATTTCAATTCCTTTCTCTACTTACATGCTCAAGTTTATGCAAGTGATTTGTTACAGCTATAAAGTAGTGATTGTCAAGGACTGGATCCAAAGATAAGAGAAGTACTGTTGAGTCCCCATCTTGAGGACCAGAAGAAAGGGTGACTCCTCCAAGTGGCCATCTTGCCCCCCTAAGCAGAATAGTATACATGAAAGGTGTCAGGTGTCCAGGGCCGGACAGGTCTTAGCGGGCACCAGGCATTTCCCCGGTGGGCCGCCAGGGTGAGGGCTGGTTTTGGACCCATGGGGGGCCATCTTTGCTACCGGGGGCGGTTTTGCAGCATAGCTGCAATATCGGCCCCCTATAACAAAAGCAGCTGCAGTGTTTTCCACGTGCACCCCCCCCCCCCCACTGGAGATCTTGCAGCTCCTGACTGAAGATGAAGGTAAGCAATGAAGTAATAAGCAAGGCACATTACTCTTCCTGCGATCTAGGAGGAGGAATGAGTCATTGAAAAATCCAGAAGTAGAATCCAGAAGACACTCAACCAGAGACATAAAGAGTAACAAGAGACGAAGAATTCAAAGAAATCTTTAGGGAATGAATACCTTGCACCACATCTTCCTCTTGTGATCACCTCCATTACATAGGCTTCAAGAAGGGACTGACACCACAGTAAAAGACTCTATTGCATCTTGGATTGGGAACCTCAGATAAATCCTCGAAAAGAGCAGCTTACAAGGTGGGTCTACTCCCCATTGCTGGATTTGTTTGGCAAGCAGCGAAGAAGCCCCAGTTTGACATTCATCATGCCATACTCAATTTTACAGCCCTGGCACCACCATTTATGGTCCGTGCTCAAAGCAACTTGTGGAACACCCCTCTGGGTGACTGCCAGAGTGGATACACCAGAAAAATGCAGGTGACAAGGATGCCTAGCCATGAGCTGCGAATGACTTCCAACAATAGGCTGTCAATCTGTGTGTGGACCACCCCTGCCTCCTCTGAATGCAGGAAGTTTGTGGCAAGCTCTTGGTACTGCTCTCAGCACATACCTCCATACATTGGCAGCAGTAATTTACTCTCACATGTTAGTGACCTGGTGTGTTCTATAGTTTCATGAATGAAAAATAATAATAATTTCAGCAAGGGCCTCCAAATTTTGCCATGTTTTGGGCATCTTTGCTATGGAACCCTTTACGTAGGTTATGGTGCTTTACTTGGGAAAACTCTCAAATGTGGTTGCCCACAGCTGTCCCTCATCATTGTGGTCTTTGAATATGAGAAACCTTTCAAACCATTTGGCGCTGCTCCATGCAGCCCCACCCAGGAATCTGCAGATGAAAAGTTAATGTTGGGAAAGTGACAATCCTGCAGTATTTCTCAGTGATCACTATTCATGTACATTTATTAATATAGGTTTTTTCTTTGTTTTATATAGCACAAACTCGACCCGAAGGTATCAGAGCACTTTACATGAGCTCCAGTAGCCTTACAGACGACACATTAATTTTGTTAGGCACGGGGAGATTAAGGGCCAAATGTACGACGTGCAAAATAGCGCCTCACAAATTGCGACTCATTTGCAACTCGCAATTTGCGAGGCGCTATTTGGCATGTACAACAGTGTGTTTAACACTGTTTGCGATTCCCAATGGGGTTGCAAATTGGGAGGCTCATGAATATTAATGAGCCTCTCCCAATTTGCGAGCCCATTCGGAATGACAGGCCCTCCCAGGGATGGTGGCCTGCTGGGCTCAGCAGACCACCATGTCTGGGACTGCTTTTAAATAAAGCAGGTTTTTTTTAAATGCAGAAAACGGGATGCATTAAAAAAAAAAAATTGTTTAAGGGCAGGTAGTGGTCCCTGGGACCACTGCCTGCCCTTAAAAAATATTTTCTGAGCCAGTCACAAAGGGGAAGGGGACCCCTGGGGACCCCTTCTCATTTGCGACTCCATTACCACCCTCTTGAAGAGGGTGGTAATTTGCAAGTGTTTTGCGACCGCAATTGCGGTTGCAAAACATTGGTACATACCTTTGCAAACGCTATTAGGAAGGGAACACCCCTTCCTAATAGCAAGTCATAAACCCTATTTAGCGAGTGCAAATAAATTGCGACTCGCTAAATAGGCTTTGTACATGGCCCATGATGTTTTTGAATGCACAAACGGGTTGCATACCCGTTTGTGCATGCAAAAACGGGTCGTACATCTGGCCCTAAGTGATTTGCCCAGATTCACAGGATGTTGAGTGCCCCTGCATTAACTCTAACCTGGTTCCCCAGCTTTGAAGTGGGCCTCTCAAGCCGTTAGGCTACATCCTCTCCTGTGTTAGAATAGGTGAGGTAATGTTAACCGATGACTGCAAAGAACTCCACAACAATTGAAACACACAAAGTCTGTGGTAGATGGCTTTGTACAGGTAATGTCAAGTTCAAAAGAGACCATCTAATATAACACTTAACTTATGTATTGTGGAAAAAGAAAAAAACACTCCTTAACATCTGGATGAAATAATCAGCATTTTAGTTGTAACTTGTACATTTTTTAAAGTGTGCTATCTATTAAGTCTCATAAATTACAGGTGAATAACACAAGAACCAGTGGCCAGGGGACCCTGACCTTCACTTTCTCTCTGTAGACCAGAGGTCTTCAATCTGTGGGGCGCGACCCCCTGGGGGGCCGTGGAGTCCTGGAAAGGGGGGCCCTGCATTCCCCAGCCTCACTTGTGCCTGGAATCCAAAACCTTTGATTTCGTTTTGGAAAAAGACAACCGTCCTGGGATGGCTAATTTTGATCGTTAAAATGCTTCAGCTGAAGTTTCATTAATTGAGTCCCCTGTGCTGTGAAAAGCTTTCGTGCCAGGGTGCCTGCTTGCCTGAATGAAATGCAAATGTGCGCTATTAGTTAATCTGCAAGTGTAAAGGGTGCTTGGGAGCCATTGATCGAATCACTCCTGTGATGACAAAGATTATTTTTTTTGAGTGGTAGTGCAAAGAGTTAACAACTGGGCTTTGAAGTGCGTGCTTTTAATCGTAATTGTATTTACACAGCCCTTAGTACCCCTAAGGAGGTGTTGAAGGGACAGGTATGTAAAAAAAAATGCATTACATATTACTAAAATCTACATTATAGAAGCATCATTTTATCGTAAAACTATCTGCACATTTTGTAGCGGTCTAGTTTATACTGTGTGTAATGCAAGTATAAAATAATGACATACATAATCACAGTGCTTTATGTCAAAGGCTGTGACCTCGTAGCACTAAAAATACACGTCACTATTCTCCACTGCACCAACCAAGATTTAATTCTGTGACTCTCTGGTTACACACAGACCTCTGCAGTGCATTAACTAATAGAGGTTTCATAATGTACTATAGCGCATTTCCCACTGAGTAACAACTTTTAAAATTTATTTTCCATTTAAGCTGCCCATTATTTTATATGTAGCTACCAGATGGTGAAAGACCTAAAAAATGTACAGATTATTTTGGAGCTTATTTATGAGAGGCTTGCGCCGCCAGACAATCACTTGTTTTGTCGCTCTAGCGGCGCAACTGTTTCAACCATACTTATGAGGCGGTGCAGTCACCCTGCATGGCTTTGCATGGCCTCATAGATATGGAGTAAGACAAAGCAGAGCAAGTCACTGCGTTATTTAACTCTGCTTCAAGGATGCGTTCCATGGGCTTTGCATGGGGGTTCCCAAGCAACACCCATGGATTTTGATGCTGCCCCAGATTTCCAAATTCATGTAAACCTGGGGCACCGCCAAAACCTTACGCTTCCCCAGCGGAGGCGTAGCGAGGAGAAATGTTTTTATTTCTCCTCATTTTTTCTTCTTTCCCTGTGTGCTGCATTCTGCAGTTCACATAGAAAGAGGAAAACGCCTCTCAGGATTGTTTTTGTGAAGGAAGGTGCCCCTTCCTACACAAAAAAATCCTGCCTATGTTGGTGCTAGGTAGCAATGTGTGCGCCAACGCAAGGGGAAAGGACAGGAATGCATTGCATTTCATAAATACAGTGCATTCCTGCCCTTTCACATTGGCATAGGGCAGTGCAGCAAGAAGACTTGCGGCGCTACCCTACGCCGATTCCTCATAAATGAGGCCCTTTGTCTTTAGCTACACCTTTGACCACGCCCCTACGCTCACTGACGTTTGGTTTTCTAAACATTGTTTAATATTATTTTCCCATCTTAAAAATTATTTGCTACGGGAATTGGAGGCGTTTATGGTTGTCAATAGTTGTCGATGATGAGAAGTACCAGGTTCTAGATATGTCTGTCAGGAGGGGGTCCTTACGCCTAGAAGATTTTGACAAGATGAGTCTGGCATCAAAAGGTTTGAAGACCTTTGCTGTAGACTGTATAAACTCTTGCGACAAAACTAAATCTGTGTTTAGCCAGACCTAAAAAAGAGGTGGCTATTAGAAATACAGTACAAAGTGGAAAAAAACACTTTTATGTGTTTCTTTATCTGTATCCATTTCACAAATGTTCCATTATGCTGAAGACATTCCAAATGTTTAATATTTTTTTTAATTATTGCTGCAACAGTGAGATTATGTCTTCAACAAATGTTCCTTGACCAAAACTGGCAGAGTAAGCGCACACTGCTGGAGTCCTTCTTTGGCACTGCTGGAGTACAGTTCTAGAAGTCCAGAAACATTCTGGCAGTCAAGATTTAAATAAGCTGTAGTGTATGATGTTGGCATTTTAGTAGAACAGGTACAATGCTTTGCAAAAAATAGTCTTGGTGTGAGATAACGATTGTACGAATGACCAGGCAACATGATGTTAGCAGGCAGAATTAGCAATATTTTTCTCTAAAGTTTCATATGATAAAAGCAGGAAGAGGTGAGCTTAGTGACCTGGCATGAGCAATTGAGTTTATCATCAAAGGCAAAGTCTAGATTGCACACCGTTGACATAGGGGTAGGACGACTACCACCAGTCCTAAAACAGAGAGATTGAGGGCCCTCCCCATTCAAAACCATGATCTTTTCAGAGTTCAATTTGAAGCAGTTTCTGTTCATTCATGATACCACAAATGGAAGTGCCACATGAGTCCCATGAAAAGCACAAAAATAGGCCTGCTCCTCCTCAAAAATAGAATTTGGTTTACATAATTAAGTCAGTTGTTTATTGACTTCCTTTTCGGGAACTATTGCTATTAAAAGGTTGCCAAAAATAGGGCTGAAGTTGCTGGCAATGGTTGAAGTTGTTGGGAATGGTTGAATCTACGTTGAATGTCTTAAGAAGCGGGACCACAATGGCTTGTTTTCAGCAGTAGGGAATGGTTGCAGTTTTAAATAATGCATAACTAAGAGAAGATATGATAGGAGCCAAAATTTGAATGGACGTTTGAAAGAAATTGGCATGGCAGGGATCTAGCGGGGAACCCAGAATGATGGTTTTAATGTTATTGATGCAAGAGAACTATAAAAGAATGGTATTGTTGGTGTCCAACTTTGCTATTTCAATTTTGTGATGGATCACTAGAATCTCATCTGTATCAAAAGTGGCATAAACAGCCTCAATTTTGGAGTAAAAAAAGATGAGTTTCACATAGATCAAGTAAAGGTATTATTGTCTTATGAAATGAAATTCGTACTTGTAAAGCGCACTGCTACCCCAGCTGGGGCGTCGAGGCGCTGTACGCATACCTCTGTGGAACCCTTCCTGGCTTTTCCCTGTGAAATGTCCACTCCTGGGCACCCCCAAGGTGAAGCCAGGCATCCCAGCACTGGTGGGGCCGTTGTGGAGATTAAGCAAGCTATTGCCCAGAGTTGCAGAGTGGGACCCATGATTAGAATAGGCACCGAGACGAGAATTATCAGGTCCAAGGAAATTGAGCCCAAGACCCGCCGAGGCAGGAATTGAACCGTGGTCCCGGGCCAGATCTCTGCATCAGGGTCTGCCGCTCTAACCATTGAGCCACACTTCTCACAAGACAAGTCTGCACGTTCCTTCACAATCTTAAAAACTGCTGTAGCATTGTTCTCGGTTTCATATAGTCGTTAATGGCATTGTTATAGTTATCCTTGGGAACAATGTCATAGTCCGTGTGCTAAGGTCTTTTGAATGCCTTACAAGTGTATTTAGACAATCTAAAATTCTTTGTGTATCAAGAGGCTAAAAATGCACCATTGGAAGAATATTTTCTAAAATAAATTTGAATTCATAATTTGAATATATTTTATAGTAATATGTGTATTCTCACCTCCCAGATTAGCTCTGCACTTTGTTTCCTAGCTGCATTACTGCCTGCCTCGCTTGAGGTAGTTATGTTCTATGATGGCTGTCGTAGCTCTGTATCCTCAGGGTTGCAGTGATGCTAGAATGAATCCACCTCTCAATAGCTTCAAGTCTGAATGCTATATCAGCACAGACTATTGAAGTGATTAAGCGGGGGAAGGAAAGGGAGGGATCAGCAGGGAGGGAGACCTGTAAAAGAAAGAACACTACTTAAAACCAACTCTTTTCCTTACTCTCTCTCTCTAAATCTTAATCACGTATATATAAAATGGCAATACCTGTAAAAGAAGTGTACATGACCTGTTATGCCTGTAGCAAGCCAGAATGTTCTGCAGTGTTAGACGTAAAGATCGTGTTGGTATGCACCGCTATTAGAAGAGGAGAAAATCCCTTTGTTACAAAATGTGTTATCCCCAATAGAACGTATTATATACTTTTTGCAAAAATCCTACATACCCCTCTCTTCGGGCAGTTTTGCATCACAGGGGAGGTGAGAAATATTATTTCAAGAAAACAAAATAAGCATGCTATTACATTCATAGCATCTCCATAATGTACTCAAATATATATATATTCACTGAAAAAACCATAGGTTTCAGACACGTTATAGTTACAAATTAGCATTTAAAAAACCTTTGAAATTCACTGAAAAAACCATAGGTTTTAGGGACAGTTTTAGTTACTTGGACATTGCACTCGTACAAAACCCGTGAAATTCCCCGTTATAGTTAGTTCAGCTAACTATAACTCGCGCCCGCAATGCACTGCTGATGATGTCACATATTACATCACTCATGACATGGTCAGTGACATCACTGATGACATCACTGATGACATCTCAAATGACATCACTGATGACATCATCCAGTGACTGTGTGTTTCTGTAAAGTTTAAATATTTTTAATATATATAGGAAAAGACGTATTGAAGAATGAGTGGGTGTGTAAGTGTCTGTATGGATGATTTAGTAGGTGCGTGACTGACTATAAGTGAGTGATTTAACGTATCTTACTGAATGCATGGGTTAGTGACTAAACTGGGTGAATGTCTGTATCCGTCTGTCTGTTGCTGTGTAAGTGGCTGCATGTGTTTGTGAATAGCTAAATGAGTGTCTATATGAGTTATTGAATGCTTGTCTGAGTATCTGTATGGGTGCCTGAGTGTTTGTGTGGGAGGGGTGTGTGCAACTCTGTGCATAGATGTGTGAGTGGGTGATTCACTGGGTGGATGGTTTCAAGAGTGCATCTGTGATAGACTGTATGGGTGGGTAAGTGTGTGTAAGAGTGTGTTAGTGAGTGAATGTATGTCCCAGTGGTACATGTGTGAGTAAGTACATATGTGAAAGGCAGTATATATGTGTGTTGGAGTATATAAATAGCTATAAGCAAGAGTGAGTGATTGTGATAGTGGCTGTATGGATGAGTGTGTGCTTGTATCTGTGATTGTATAAGAGCGTAACAATGTGCTACTATTTGTATGAGTAAGTGAGCTGGTGTGTGTATAACTGTATAGGTGAGTAAATGGCAGTGTGTTTAATTATTTGCATGACTGACTAGGTGTGTGAGTATCTCTATGGATGAGTGGCGTTGTTTGAGTGTCTATATAGGAGTAAGAGTGCATATGATAGTCCTGTACTGAGTGACCGTAAGTATGAGTGACTGTACGGGTGAGTGAGTGGATGTGTGTGTGTAGACCTAAGAATCAGTGACTGGGTATGTAGTTATTGGTGTTGGAGTGTCTATGGTTTTGCGAATGGCAGTCTGTAATTTAGAGTGGGTGTATCAAAGGTTATATTAGGGTGTGAGGAGGTGCATCAGATTATCACGTGGATGATGTCATCAGTGATGTCATTTGAGATGTCATCAGTGATGTCATCAGTGATGTCACTGACCATGTCATGAGTGATGTAATATGTGACATCATCAGCAGTGCATTGTGGGGCGCGAGTTATAGTTAGCTGAACTAACTATAACGGGGGAATTTCACGGGTTTTGTACGAGTGCAATGTCCAAGTAACTAAAACTGTCCCTAAAACCTATGGTTTTTTCAGTGAATTTCAAAGGTTTTTTAAATGCTAATTTGTAACTATAACGTGTCTGAAACCTATGGTTTTTTCAGTGAATTTCAAAGGTTTTTAAATGCTAATTTGTAACTATAACGTGTCTGAAACCTATGGTTTTTTCAGTGAATTTCAAAGGTTTTTAAATGCTAATTTCTAACTATAACGTGCCTGAAACCTACGGTTTTTTCAGTGAATTTCAAAGGTTTTGTAAATGACAATTTTTAAATGTATTAATTGTTATATTAATTTTTTTCATACTGATTTACTACATTTTTAGAAACAATTTTTTTACATATTTTATTTTTAAATTACATTGTAATTACATTATACATTACATTACAAAAATACTTTCTCAGAATGAATTACTTTAGTTTAAATACTTTGCAGATAGGCAATAGACTTTTAAGTACAGTAGTTACAGTTGTTGCAATGGGCAACACATTTTCAAACACAATGCAACATTCAGCTCAATGTGAATTTCTAGTTAAATGCAATTAGTTACTTTATGGATTACTTTTGTAACCACAGGACTGGATCCTAGATTCAGTCCTGCTACATCTCCTGTAAACAGTTGAGTAAAAGCGTTTTGGTTACAGTCGTGATTTTTAAGGAATATTATTGTATTTTAAAAGTTGACACTTAGAAACTTTTTCTCATAGAATCACCAATGTTATCCTATGGAAGGAAATTCACTTAGCAGGTAAAAACTGTTATTGTTACTTTTTCTTACTCAGTGTTGGATCCTGGATCCAGCACTGGTGCATCTCCTGTAAACAGTTGAAAAAATGCGTTTAAGTCATACAGGCGATTTTTAAGGAATATTTGTAGTTTGTGAAAATCAACACTTTGAAACTTTTTTGCTGAAAACCAGTCAATCTTAGCCTATGAAGGAAATTCAAGTTACCGGTAAGTACGGTTAAAATTACTTTTGAGGATCAGTACTGGGCTGAAAGATGCAGCACTGAGGTCTCTCCTGATAACAGGTGAGTAAATCGGAATTCGTATTTCGGCTGATTTTAGAGGAATATTTTAAAGTTCCAAAACTCCACACTTAGAAGAATTTCCAAGTGAAACCAGTCAATGTTAGCCTATGAAAGGAAATTCAAGTTACTGGTAAGTACGGTTAAAATTACTTTTCAGGACCAGTACTGGGCTGAAAGATGCAGCACTGAGGTCTCTCCTGATAACAGGTGAGTAAATCAGAATTCGGATTTCGGCTGATTTTAGAGGAATATTTGTATGTTTCAAAAATCAACACTTAGAAACTTTTTCAGCAAAAAGCAGGCAATGATATCCTATGGAAGGAAATTCAAGTTACTGGTAAGTACGGTTAAAATTACTTTTGAGGATCAGTACTGGGCTGAAAGATGCAGCACTGAGGTCTCTCCTGATAACAGGTGAGTAAATCGGAATTCGTATTTCGGCTGATTTTAGAGGAATATTTTAAAGTTCCAAAACTCCACACTTAGAAGAATTTCCAAGTGAAACCAGTCAATGTTAGCCTATGAAGGAAATTCAAGTTACCGGTAAGTACGGCTAAAATTACTTTTCAGGACCAGTACTGGGCTGAAAGATGCAGCACTGAGGTCTCTCCTGATAACAGGTGAGTAAATCGGAATTCGTATTTCGGCTGATTTTAGAGGAATATTTTAAAGTTCCAAAACTCCACACTTAGAAGAATTTCCAAGTGAAACCAGTCAATGTTAGCCTATGGAAGGAAATTCAAGTTACTGGTAAGTATGGTTAGAATTACTTTTCAGGACCAGTACTGGGCTGAAAGATACAGCACTGAGGTCTCTCCTGATAACAGGTGAGTAAATCGGAATTCGTATTTCGGCTGATTTTAGAGGAATATTTGCACAATGGTGAAGGGAGGGGCGGGGCCTGAGGTGACATCTGTGCAAACGCGCCCCGTTGCGCGTTTTAAGTTGGGGATTAAGTCCCCTTGAATCCTGAGGGTCCCTAGGGGCCAACTAGCCCACCAGGAACCTCCAATATGCGCCAGGGGCTGCGTTGCAGAGACGTGTAGAGAGGCCACACCCCTTTTACACCTCTCTGCAACGCAGCTCTGTGGCGCTTTCTGGATGTACCTGTTGGGCTAGTTGGCCCCCAGGGACCCTCAGGATTGAAGGGATTTAATTCCCCATCTTAAAACACGCCACGGGGCCTGTTTGCACACATGTCACCTGAAGCCCCGCCCCTCCCTTCACCACTGTGCAAACGCGCCCCGTGGCGCGTTTTAAGTTGGGGATTAAGTCCCCTTAAATCCTGAGGGTCCCCGGAGTCCAACTAGCCCACCATATACCTCCAAAAGCGCCACAGAGCTGCGTTGCAGAGAGGTGTAAAAAGGGGTGTGGCCTCTCTACACGTCTCTGCAACGCAGCCCCTGGCGCATATTGGAGGTTCCTGGTGGGCTAGTTGGCCCCAGGGACCCCCAGTATTCAAGGGGAATTCGTTCCCCCTCTGCAAACGCGCCAGGGGCGCGTTTGCAGAGTGGTGAAGGAAGGGGCGGGGCCTGCGGGCCCGATCGTTTTTAAAAATTTTTTTTTTTTTTTAAATGCTTTTTTTGCCCAGGGGGTCCTTGTGGGACCCCTGAGCAGGCCTAGGGGTTAGGGTGTTTCTACCCTGCCCCCTTTGTGCGTTTTGCGCACTTGTTTCTTTTTTTCTCGGCGGGATACGCGCACCCTAAGCGCATCCCGCCGATTTTTAAAAAAAAATCTTTTTCTGCCCAGGGGTCCTTGTGGGACCCCCTGAGCAGACCTAGGGGTCAGGGTGTTTCTACCCTGCCCCCTTTTGCGCTTTGCGCACTTGTTTCTGTCCCTCGGTTCTACCGAGGGACAAAATGGCTGCCAACACTTCTTGATTTGGAGTGTTGACAGCCAATTAGCATGCAGCTCGTGATCGGGAGGGTGCGCGCAGGGTGCGCTGAGGGTACGCGTATCCGACGCGCCCATAGATATATATGTACTTTTACTTTTGATTTTCTCAGGAACTACTGAACGGATTTACACCATTTAAGCAAAAGGCACCAGTCTGAACCAAGGACTACCTCTTTGCCAAATTTGGGGTAATTCCGTTCAGCAGTTCGGGCTGTAGCTGCGACTAAAGGTTCCTATGGAAAAATGAATGGGGAAAACGCGTTTTGGGACCCCCCTTTTTTCTCGGCCCCCGCTTGACGTATCACCCCGAGACTTTCAGGGTAGGAGCGGACCGGAGCGCCCCAACAAGTTGGAAGCTTTCGCGAAGATTCGTCAACCGACGCCAACGTTATTGCAAATAGAATGTCGCGGATTTCCTATGGATAATAGGTTGTAACTATAACTATCTACTGGCGACCGCCAGTAGATAATATATATATATATATATTCACTGAAAAAACCATAGGTTTCAGGCACGTTATAGTTAGAAATTAGCATTTAAAAAACCTTAGAAATTCACTGAAAAAAACCATAGGTTTCAGGGGCGTTATAGTTAGTTGGACATTTCACTCGTACAAAACCATAGAAATTCCCCCGTTATAGTTAGTTCAGCTAACTATAACTCGTGGCACTCCGTAATGCACTGCTGATGACGTCACATATTACATCACTCATGACATGGTCAGTGACATCACTCATGACATCACTGATGACATCTCAAATGACATCACTGATGACATCACTGATGACATCATCCTTGTGATAGAGTGGCAGACCTCCTCTCACCCTAATATAACCTTTGATACACACACTCAAAAATACAAACTAACATTTTCAAAACAATGGACATACCAATACCAGTTACAAGACACCTATTCAGTAATTCCAAGACCTACCCACACATCCACTCATTCACCAACAGTCCCTATACAGTCACTCATACATGTACTCACTCATCATATGTACTCATACACCTATACATCCTGTTACACACCGCCACTCATCCATAGAGTTACTCACACACATAGACACACATGCAAACAAAGTATCAAACATCCATTTACTTGCATAAACAGTTATACACACACTACCACACTTACTTCTACAGAAACTTATACATACTTACTCTCTTAAACAATCACTTATAGAAACACCTACTTATTTGTACAGGAACTCTTCCAATCTCTCACTCTCACATATACTCACTTATATACACCAATACTCACATATACTAGTTTAAAACATATGTAGTTACTCATAAAGACACTATTGAGACAGTCATTCACTCACTAACACACCCATACACATACTCATCCACCTATACAGTCCTGCACACATGCTGTCTTCAACATATACAAACAGTGAGTCACTCATTCATGCATCTATGCACTAAGTAATACCCCCACCGAACCATACAGACACTCAGACACTCATACTGATACTCAAAAAACCAACTAATAACCCATATAGACACTCATGTAGCTACTCACCAACCCATGCAGCCACTTATACACAAAGTGAGAGACTGATACAGATATTTTCATATTTAAACATTACTCACTAACCCATGTATTCACTAAGATACACTTAGTCAGTTATACAATCAATTTTACAAAACAAAATCATCCATTTAGACACTTATATACCCATTTATTCTTCCATCGACCTTGAGATATACATATATAAAACATATTTAATTTTCAGAAAAACACACATTCACTGGATGATGTCATCAGTGATGTCATCAGTGATGTCATTTGAGATGTCATCAGTGATGTCATGAGTGATGTCACTGACCATGTCATGAGTGATGTAATATGTGACGTCATCAGCAGTGCATTGTGGGCGCGCGAGTTATAGTTAGCTGAACTAACTATAACGGGGAATTTCTATGGTTTTGTACGAGTGAAATGTCCAACTAACTATAATGCCCCTGAAACCTATGGTTTTTCAGTGAATTTCTAAGGTTTTTTAAATGCTAATTTCTAACTATAACGTGCCTGAAACCTATGGTTTTTTCAGTGAATTTCTAAGGTTTTTTAAATGCTAATTTCTAACTATAACGTGCCTGAAACCTATGGTTTTTTCAGTGAATATATATATATTTATTATACTATGTATACATGTGAAAATGTCTCGGTCCCCTGTTTGCCTCGGTGGCACGGAAAAAATGGGTGGAACTGACGTCAGCACGCCGACGAGGTTCTCTTATGGCTCCGATGACGTCATATGGTGTCGCGAGCGGAGCCGTGCTATTATGACGTCCTCGTTGACGTGGGAGAGCTAGGAAAGAATTTCCGTGGAATGCTGGTGCAGGGGATATTCACCTAAGTGTTCAGGCTAGTCCTTTGGGAGCAACTGTTTATGTTGCCACTCCAGAAACCGAAACCAGTGATCCGAGGGCAGAGGCCCTGCAGATGGCACACGAGGTGGGGTGACCAGTCGTGTGCACCGGCGGGGCAGCGAAGTGACAAGCACCACAACCCACAAAAAGGTAACGAGGGCACTGAATAACACAGGATCTTCTCTTTGTATCTGGCAGGAACAACGAAGTTAAAATGCCCTAGTACCAAAATGTAGAATTAGTGCTACAACGGTCTTCAAGAGGACCTGCGATGCCGCTTCTGCCTCCCGTACCCTGGAGGTGGCACATGGGTCACCCGGTACGGTCATACTGCGGTGGGACGCACACTCGTTGACCTCTCATGGCACTGCTCCACACTTCAGGGAGGACGCTTTCCATTAGCTATGTTTTCTGATGACATGTCGCGCCGGCCCCGTCCAACAACAGAACTCCTTTAGATCCAAACAGACTCTTCCACTCTCTCACCGGAAGTGAAACCAGGCCACGCGGACACTTTCACAATACAACAGCCGGGAATGCACTTTTCGGTAAAAAAACACATTCCTTCCTCCTAATTAATCAAATAAACGTCTCACTGAAGAACAGGGGCCAGCTTCGATCGGTAAACAGCCGTTACAACGACTTTTTACTTTGCGATACCATTACAACGCATGCATTACCACGCATGCGTTGTACATCACGAAGTCATTACTACGCATTTTTAGAACGCATGGTCATTTACCACGCATGCCTTTACAACGAATTTTGTTGTAAAGGTATGTATGGTAAATGACCATGCGTTCTAAAAACATGTAGACGATCCATGTCGTTGTAAGGAAACAGAGGCTGTTCCGTTTCCTCACAACGACGTGCACCGCCCCTCAGAGACGACGTGAAGCAGGAACCACGAGGAGAGAGGAACCACGAGGAGTGAGAGGTAAGGGGGATTGGGCATGGGGTGGGGGTTTCTTTTCTAGGGTTTAGGGTAGTGCAGTAGTGTTTGGGTGGTGTAGGGGGTCGTGCTGGGGGTAGTGTTTTAGGGTTTAGGGTAGTGCAGTGGTGTTTGGGTAGTGTAGGGGTTCATGCTGGGGGTAGTGTTTTAGGGTTTAGGGTATGGCAGTGGTGTTTGGGTAGTGTAGGGGGTCGTGCTGGGTGTCGATTTAGGGTTTAGGGTAGTGCAGTGGTGTTTGTGTTGTGAGGGGGTCGTGCTGGGGGTTGTGTTTTAGGGTTTAGAGTAATGCAGTGGTGTTTGTATAGTGTAGGGGGGTTTAGGGTAGTGCAGTGGTGTTTGTGTCGTGTAGGGGGTCATGCTGGGGGTTGTGTTTTAGGGTTTAGGGTAGGGCAGTGGTGTTTGTGTAGTGTAGGGGGTAGTGTTTTAGGGTTTAGGGTAGTGCAGTGGTGTTTGTGTAGTGTAGGGGGTCATGCTGTGGGTAGTGTTTTAGGGTTTAGGGTAGTGCAGTTGTGTTTGTGTAGTGTACGGGGTCGTGTTTTAGGGTATAGGGTAGTGCAGTGGTGTTTGGGTAGTGTAGGGGGTCATGCTGGGGTTAGTGTTTTAGGGTTTAGGGTAGTGCAGTGGTGTTTGGGTAGTGTAGGGGTCGTGCTGGGGGTAGTGTTTTAGGGTTTAGGGTAGTGCAGTGGTGTTTGTGTAGTGTGGGAGGTCATGCTGGGGGTAGATGTAGGGTTTAGTGTAGTGCAGTGGTGTTTAGGTAGTGTCGGGAGTCATGCTGGGGGTAGTGTTTTAGGGTTTAGGGTAGTCCAGTGGTGTTTGTGTAGTGTAGGGAGTCGTGCTGGGGGTAGTGTTTTAGGGTTTAGGGTAGTGCAGTGGTGTTTGGGTAGTGTAGGGGGTCGTGCTGGGGTAGTGTTTTAGGGTTTAGGGTAGTGCAGTGGTGTTTGTGTAGTGTAGGGGGTCATGCTGGGGGTAGTGTTTTAGGGTTTAGGGTAGTGCAATGGTGTTTGTGTAGTGTAGGGGGTAGTGTTTTAGAGTTTAGGGTAGTGCAGTGGTGTTTGTGTACTGTAGGGGGTCGTGCTGGGTTCTAGTGTTTTAGGGTTTAGGGTAGTGCAGTGGTATTTGTGTAGTGTAGGGGGTAGATTTAGGGTTTAGGGTAGTGCAGTGGTGTTTGGGTAGTGTAGGGGGTCGTGCTGGGGGTAGTGTTTTTGAGTTTAGGGTAGTGCAGTTGTGTTTGGGTAGTGAAGGGGGTCGTGCTGGGTTAGTGTTTTAGGGTTTAGGGTAGTGCAGTGGTGTTTGGGTAGTGTAGGGGTCAACCAACATGAATTTGTCCTTGTGTGATGTAACCAATGCTCATTTAAAGCACTCCAATACCTGACCAGTCTGCACTATATAAAACTGCAAAAAACAAAAAATAAAAAGTGTTTTGCACACTTCTGTCATTGGGCTATACGTGGGCTACCTCTGGGTGATATTTGTGCTACATTTGGGCTCTTTTTTCTCTGGTGGCCATCTTGGGAGACTTATTTGTTATGAAGTTTCCTAATTTCCTCATTTACTACAGTCTCCTCAGTAGGAAATGCTTTCAGTTTTTTACTTTGATTCCATCAAGAAGGCATTCAGATGTGTCACACATTTGCCATAAATTCATAATGTTAGCACTCTAGTTGTTCATTAGATCACTGTAGTAAAGCTACTGCTCACCAAGGAGTTAACTGGAAGTCTACTGCTGGTATTGAAAGTGATTGTTTCAGTCTGCATGTCAGAATTTTCTAATGAAATAGAAGAGGATTTGAGATCTCACTTAAAACATGCCCTAAATTTTCTTTTTGCAGCACTAACCATAATTTCTATGGCAAAATTAACCCCCTCATTTTGTTCCTTTTTAAATTAAATGTTTTAAGTGTTACCAGTTTATTCCAATCAAGATGGCTTCAGGTGTGCCATACGTTTGTCATAAGTAAGGCTGTTAGCACTCTAGTTGTTCTTTAGAACACTCTGGGAAGCTGCAGTAGAACACAAAGGCATCAACTGACAGGCTGCTCCTGTTGAAATATAACAGGAAGATATTTGAGATCTCACTTAAAACATGTCCTAATTTTTCTTTCTACAGCACTAACCATAATTTCTATGGCAAAATGAACCCCCTCATTTTGTTCCTTTTTAAATTAAATGTTTTAAGTGTTATCAGTTTATTCCAATCAAGATGGCTTCAGGTGTGCCATACTTTTGTCATAAGTAAGGTTGTTAGCACTCTAGTTGTTCTTTAGAACACTCTGGGAAGCTGCAGTAGAACACAAAGGCATCAACTGACAGGCTGCTCCTGTTGAAATATAACAGGAAGATATTTGAGATCTCACTTAAAACATGTCCTAATTTTTCTTTCTACAGCACTAACCATAATTTCTATGGCAAAATGAACCCCCTCATTTTGTTCCTTTTTAAATTAAATGTTTTAAGTGTTACCAGTTTATTCCAATCAAGATGGCTTCAGGTGTGCCATACTTTTGTCATAAGTAAGACTGTTAGCGCTCTAGTTGTTCTTTAGAACACTCTGGGAAGCTGTAGTAGAACACAAAGGCATCAACTGACAGGCTGCTCCTGTTGAAATATAACAGGAAGATATTTGAGATCACACTTGAAATATATCCTAATTTTTCTTTCTACAGCACTAACCATAATTTCTATGACAAAATGAACCCCATCATTTTGTTCCTTTTTAAATTAAATGTTTTAAGTGTTACCAGTTTATTCCAATCAAGATGGCTTCAGGTGTGCCATATTTTTGTCATAAGTAAGGCTGTTGGCACTCTAGTTGTTCTTTAGAACACTCTGGGAAGCTGCAGTAGAACACAAAGGAATCAACTGACAGTCTCTGCCATTGTTGGATGTACATGTTTTACTGAGAATGTCAGACTTCATTCTCACATGACTGAGAAAGATAATGTGAATTTACAGAAAATATGCTCTCATTTTAGCTTCTGGAGCACCTTCCAAAACTGTATGGGACAAGCATGTGAAAATAGTTTTCTCTCAAACATGATTCATGATATCCCAGCAGAAGGTTTTTCACAGGGTAAAATCACCTTAGAACACACCACAATTCCTGAAATTAGTATGGTACCATCAACAAATGAATTCTAATGTAACTAAAGTCTGTTATCACCCTTTATAGTTCTCCTTTTGGTAACCCTCAAAATCTTCGATTCACTACAATGCATTTCAATGGGGTACTATCATTTATATTGGTCCCAAGATGGCTGCCAGCAATTCCAGGATGAAGTGCTGACAGCCAATCAGATCTCACGATGACATGTGTGGTTAGGCTCCGCCCAGATATATATGTGTTTTTACTTTTGATTTTCTCAGCATCTACTGAACGGATTTTCACCATTTAACAAAAGGGTTCTTTCTGAACCAAGAACTACCTCTTTGCCAAATTTGGTGTAATTCCGTTCAGCAGTTCGGGCTGTAGCCTTGCATAAAGTTTCCTATGGGAAATTGATTTTTTGACTCTTATTTTTTAATTTCTCCGCAACTACTGAACGGATTTACACCATTTAACAAAAGGGTTCTTTCTGAACCAAGAACTACCTCTTTGCCAAATTTTGTGTAATTCCGTTCAGCAGTTCGGGCTGTAGCTGTGGCTAAAGTTTCCTATGGGAAAATGAATGGGGAAAACACGTTTTGGGACCCCCTTTTTCTCGGCCCCGCTTGACGAATCACCCCGAAACTTTCAGGGTAGGAGCGGACCGGAGCGGGCCATAAAGTTTGAAAATTTGCGAAGATTCCTTAACCGACGCAAGAGTTATTTCAAATAGAATGTTGCGGATTTCCTATGGAAAATAGGTCCTAACTATAACTATCTACTGGCGACCGCCAGTAGATAATATATATATATATATATATTCACTGAAAAAACCATAGGTTTTAGGGACAGTTATAGTTAGTTGGACATTTCACTCGTACAAAACCATAGAAATTCCCCGTTATAGTTAGTTCAGCTAACTATAACTCGCGCTCCGCAATGCACTGCTGATGACGTCACATATTACATCACTCATGACATGGTCAGTGACATCACTGATGACATCACTGATGACATCTCAAATGACATCACTGATGACATCACTGATGACATCATCCAGTGACTGTGTGTTTCTGTAAAGTTTAAATATGTTTAATATATATAGGGAAAGGCGTATTGAAGAATGAGTGGGTGTATAAGTGTCTGAATGGATGATTTAGTACGTGAGTGACTGACTCTACAAGTAAGTGATTAAAGGTATCTTACTGAATGCATGGGTTAGTGACTAAACTGTGTGAATGTCTATCCGTCTGTCTGTTGGTTTGTAAGCGGCTGCATGGCTTTCTGAATAGCTACATGAGTGTCTACATGGGTTATTGATTGATTGTCTGAGTATCTGTATGGGTGCCTGAGTGTTTGTGTGGGTGGGGTGTGTGTGACTCTGTGCATAGATGTGTGAGTTTGTGATTCACTGGGTGCATGGTTTCAAGAGTGCATCTGTGATGGACTATATGGGTGGGTGAGTGTGTGTATGGGTGTGTTAGTGATTGAATGTATATCTCAGTGCAACATGTGTGAGTAACTACATATGTGAAAGGCAGTATATATGTGTGTTGGAGTATATAAATGGCTATAAGTGAGAGTGTGTGATTGTGAGAGTGGCTGTATGGATGAGTGTGTACTTGTATCAGTGATTGTATAAGAGCGTAAGAATGTGCTAGTATTTGTATGAGTAAGTGAGCTGGTGTGTGTATAACTGTATAGGTGAGTAAATGGGTGTGTGATTAAGTTTTTTGCATGACTGACTAGGTGTGTGAGTACCTCTATGGATGAGTGGCGGTGTGTGAGTGTTTATATAGGTGTATGAGTGCATATGATAGTCCTGTACTGAGTGACTAAGTATGAGTGACTGTACGGGTGAGTGAGTGGATGTGTGTGTAGACCTAAGATTAAGAATCAGTGAGTGGGTATGTAGTTTTTGGTGTTGGAGTGTCTATGGTTTTGAGAATGGCAGTCTGTAATTTAGAGTGGGTGTATCAAAAGTTATATTAGGGTGTGAGAAGATGCATGAAATTATCACATGGATGATGTCATCAGTGATGTCATTTGAGATGTCATCAGTGATGTCACTGACCATGTCATGAGTGATGTAATATGTGACGTCATCAGCAGTGCATTGCGGGGCGCGAGTTATAGTTAGCTGAACTAACTATAACGGGGGAATTTCTATGGTTTTGTACGAGTGAAATGTCCAACTAACTATAACTGTCCCTAAAACCTATGGTTTTTTCAGTGAATTTCAAAGGTTTTTAAATGCTAATTTCTAACTATAACGTGTCTGAAACCTATGGTTTTTTCAGTGAATTTCAAAGGTTTTTAAATGCTAATTTCTAACTATAACGTGCCTGAAACCTATGATTTTTTAAGTGAATTTCAAAGGTTTTTTTAAATGCTAGTTTCTAACTATGCCTACAGCGGTAGGACATGTGAAGAAAGAAGAAAAAACGCACAGAAAGAAGCAAAAGATGTGCAGAAAGAACCAACAGAGGAGCAGAAAGAGGCCTTGTTGCAAAATCATCCTGTGCCCACAACTTTTTCAGACGGGTACTGGTGGTAACTGACTCTGACTAACCAGAGCCAGTGCTATGCTAAAAGACACTTAGAATACAGTGAAAACACCTACATACACTAGGGAACACTATGCGTTGGGGTACCCCTGTGATTAGCATGACCTCCTCTGCAAGTCCCTAGTACATAATAGGGCAGGGGATTAAAACTACCTCTTAAAACGCGCTACAGGGCGCGTTTGCACAGTGGTGAAGGGAGGGGGGCCTGAGGTGACATGTGTGCAAACGCACCCCGTGGTGCATTTTAAGTTGCGGGATTAAGTCCCCTTGAATTCTGAGGGTCCCTGGGGCCCAACTAGCCCCCCAGGTACCTACAGTTAGGACCACAGAGCTGAGTTGCAGAGAGGCGTTCCGAGGCCACGCACCTTTTTCACCTCTCTGCAACGCAACTCTGTTGTGCTTACTGAAGGTACCTGGTGGGCTAGTTGGCCCCCAGGGTCCCTCAGGATTCAAAGGGAATTAATTCCCCAACTTAAAACGCACCACAGGGCGTGTTTGCGCACATGTCACCTGAGGCCCCGCCCCCTCCCTTCACCACTGTGCAAACGCGCCCCGTGGTGCGTTTTAAGTTGGGGGATTAGGTCACCTTGAATCCTGAGGGTCCCTGGGGCCCAACTAGCCCACTAGGTACTTCCAGTAAGCACCACAGGCCTGCGTTGCAACGCCTGTAACAAATTGTGCAGTTGTGTTTAGGTAGTGAAGAGGGTCGTGCTGGGGGTAGTGTTTTAGGGTTTAGGGTAGTGCCGTGGTGTTTGTGTAGTGTAGGGGGTCATGCTGGGGGTAGATTTAGGGTTTAGGGTAGTGCAGTGGTGTTTGGGTAGTGTAGGGAGTCGTGCTGGGGGAGTGTTTTAGGGTTTAGGGTAGTGCAGTGGTGTTTGGGTAGTGTAGGGGTCGTGGTGGGGGTAGTGTTTTAGGGTTTAGGGTAGTGCAGTGGTGTTTGGGTAGTGTAGGGGTCGTGCTGGGGGTAGTGATTTAGGGTAGTGCAGTGGTGTTTGGGTAGTGTAGGGGGTACTGCTGGGGGTAGTGTTTTAGGGTTTAGGTTAGTGCAGTGGTGTTTGGGTAGTGTAGGGGTACTGCTGGGGGTAGTGTTTTAGGGTTTAGGGTAGTGCAGTGGTGTTTGTGTAGTGTAGGGGGTAGTGTTTTAGGGTTTAGGGTAGTGCAGTGGTGTTTGTGTAGTGTAGGAGGTCGTGTTTTAGGGTTTAGGGTAGTGCAGTGGTCTTTGGGTAGTGTAGGGAGTCGTGCGGGGGTAGTGTTTTAGGGTTCAGGGTAGTGTAGGGGTCATGCGGGGGTAGTGTTTTAGGGATTAGGGTAGTGCATTGGTGTTTGGGTAGTGTAGGGGTCATGCGGGGGTAGTGTTTTAGGGTTTAGGGCAGTGCAGTGGTGTTTGGGTAGTGTAGGGGGTCGTGCTGGGGGAGTGTTTTAGGGTTTAGGGCAGTGCAGTGGTGTTCGGGTAGTGTAGGGGGTCGTGCTGGGGGAGTGTTTTAGGGTTTAGGGCAGTGCAGTGGTGTTCGGGTAGTGTAGGGGGTCGTGCTGGGGGAGTGTTTGAGGGTTTAGGGCAGTGCAGTCGTGTTCGGGTAGTGTAGGGGGTTGTGCTGGGGGTAGTATTTTAGGATTTAGGGTAGTGCAGTGGTGTTCGGGTAGTGTAGGGGGTCGTGCTGGGGGTAGTGTTCTAGGGTTTAGGGCAGTGCAGTGGTGTTTGGGCAGTGTAGGGGGTAATGCTGGGGGTGGTGTTTTAGGGTTTAGGGCAGTGCAGTGGTGTTCGGGCAGTGTAGGGGGTCGTGCTGGGGGTGGTGTTTCAGGGTTTAGGGCAGTGCAGTGGTGTTCGGGCAGTGTAGGGGTGGTGTTTCAGGGTTTAGGGCAGTGAAGTGGTGTTCGGGCAGTGTAGGGGTCGTGCAGGGGGTGGTGTTTCAGGGTTTAGGGCAGTGGTGTTCGGGCAGTGTAGGGGTCGTGCTGGGGGTGGTGTTTCAGGGTTTGGGGCAGTGCAGTGGTGTTCGAGCAGTAAAGGGGGTCGTGCTGGGGGTGGTGTTTCAGGGTTTAGGGCAGTGCAGTGGTGTTCGGGCAGTGTAGGGGCGGTGCAGGGGTGGTGTTTCAGGGTTTAGGGCAGTGCAGTGGTGTTCGGGCAGTGTAGGGGGTGCTGCAGGGGGTGGTGTTTCAGGGTTTAGGGCAGTGCAGTGGTGTTCGGGCAGTGTAGGGGGTCGTGCAGGGGGTGGTGTTTCAGGGTTTAGGGCAGTGCAGTGGTGTTCGGGCAGTGTAGGGGGTCGTGCTGGGGCTGGTGTTTCAGGGTTTATGGCAGTACAGTGGTGTTCGGGCATTGTAGGGGGTCGTGCTGGGGCTGGTGTTTCAGGGTTTAGGGCAGTGCAGTGGTGTTCGGGCAGTGTAGGGGGTCGTGCAGGGGGTGGTGTTTCAGGGTTTAGGGCAGTGCAGTGGTGTTCGGGCAGTGTAGGGGGTCGTGCTGGGGCTGGTGTTTCAGGGTTTAGGGCAGTACAGTGGTGTTCGGGCAGTGTAGGGGGTCGTGCTGGGGCTGGTGTTTCAGGGTTTAGGGCAGTGCAGTGGTGTTCGGGCAGTGTAGGTGGTCGTGCTGGGGCTGGTGTTTCAGGGTTTAGGGCAGTGCAGTGGTGTTCGGGCAGTGTAGGGGGTCTTGCTGGGGCTGGTGTTTCAGAGTCTAGGGCAGTGCAGTGGTGTTCGGGCAGTGTAGGGGGTGGTGTTTCAGGGTTTAGGGCAGAGCAATGGTGTTCAGGCAGTGTAGGGGGTTTTGCTGGAGGTGGTGTTTCAGGGTTTAGGGCAGTGCAGTGGTGTTCGTGCAGTGTAGGGGTGGTGTTTCAGGGTTTAGGGCAGTGGTGTTCAGGCAGTGTAGGGGGTCTTGCTGGGGTTGATGTTTCAGTGTTTAGGGCAGTGCAGTGGTGTTCGGGCAGTGTAGGGGTTCGTGCTGGGGGGTGGTGTTTCAGGGTTTAGGGCAGTGCAGTGGTGTTCCGGCAGTGTAGGAGGTCGTGCAGGGGGTGGTGTTTCAGGGTTTAGGGCAGTGCAGTGGTGTTCGGGCAGTGTAGGGGGTCGTGCTGGGGGTGGTGTTTCAGGGTTTAGGGCAGTGCAGTGGTGTTCGGGCAGTGTAGGGTGCCGTGCTGAGGGGTGGTGTTTCAGGGTTTAGGGCAGTGCAGTGGTGTTTGGGCAGTGTAGGGGGTCGTGCAGGGGGTGGTGTTTCAGGGTTTAGGGCAGTGCAGTGGTGTTCGGCCAGTGTAGGTGGTCTTGCTGGGGGTGGTGTTTCAGGCTTTAGTGCAGTGGTGTTCGGGCAGTGTAGGGGGTCTTGCTGGGGGTGGTGTTTCAGGGTTTAGGGCAGTGCAGTGGTGTTCGGGCAGTGTAGGGGGTCTTGCTGGGGCTGTTGTTTCAGGGTTTAGGGCAGTGCAGTGGTGTTCGGGCAGTGTAGGGGGTCGTGCTGGGGCTGGTGTTTCACGGTTTAGGGTAGTGCAGTGGTGTTCGGGCAGTGTAGGGGGTCGTGCTGGGGCTGGTGTTTCAGGGTTTAGGGCAGTGCAGTGGTTTTCGGGCAGTGTAGGCGGTCGTACTGGGGCTGGTGTTTCAGGGTTTAGGGCAGTGCAATGGTGTTTGGGCAGTGTACGGGGTTGTGCTGGGGCTGGTGTTTCAGGGTTTAGGGCAGTGCAGTGGTGTTCGGGCAGTGTAGGGGGTTGTGCTGGGGGTGGTGTTTCAGGGTTTAGGGCAGTGCAGTGGTGTTCGGGCAGTGTAGGGGGTCGTGCTGGGGCTGGTGTTTCATGGTTTAGGGCAGTGCAGTGGTGTTCGGGCAGTGTAGGGGGTCGTGCTGGGGGTGGTGTTTCAGGGTTTAGGGCAGTGCAGTGGTGTTCGGGCAGTGTAGGGGTCTTGCTGGGGGTGGTGTTTCAGTGTTTAGGGCAGTGGTGTTCGGGCAGTGTAGGGGGTCTTGCTGGGGGTGGTGTTTCAGGGTTTAGGGCAGTGCAGTGGTGTTCGGGCAGTGTAGGGGGTCTTGCTGGGGGTAGTGTTTCAGGGTTTAGGGCAGTGCAGTGGTGTTTGTGCAGTGTAGGGGGTCGTGCTGAGGATGGTGTTTCAGGGTTTAGGGCAGTGCAGTAGTGTTCGGGCAGTGTAGGGGGTCGTGCAGGGGGTGGTGTTTCATGGTTTAGGGCAGTGCAGTGGTGTTCGGGCAGTGTAGGGGGTCATGCTGGGGGTGGTGTTTCAGGGTTTAGGGCAGTGCAGTGGTGTTCGGGCAGTGTAGGGGGTCGTGCTGGGGGTGGTGTTTCAGGGTTTAGGGCAGTGGTGTTCGGGCAGTGTAGGGGTCTTGCTGGGGGTGATGTTTCAGGGTTTAGGGCAGTGCAGTGGTGTTCGGGCAGTGTAGGGGGTCTTGCTGGGGGTGATGTTTTAGGGTTTAGGGCAGTGCAGTGGTGTTCGGGCAGTGTAGGAGGTCTTGCTGGGGGTAGTGTTTCAGGGTTTAGGGCAGTGCAGTGGGGTTCGGGCAGTGTAGGGGTCATGCTGGGGGTGGTGTTTCAGGGTTTAGGGTAGTGCAGTGGTGTTCGGGCAGTGTAGGGGGTCGTGCTAGGGTATGTGTTTCAGGGTTTAGGGTAGTGCAGTGGTGTTTGGGTAGTGTAGGGGGTCGTGCTGGGGGTAGTGTTTTAGGATTTATGTTAGTGCAGTGGTGTTTGGGTAGTGTAGGTGGTCGTGCTGGGGATAGTGTTTTAGGGTTTAAGGTAGTGCAGTGGTGTTTGTGTAGTGTAGGGGGTCGTGCTGGGGGTAGTGTTTTAGGGTTTAGGGTAGTGCAGTGGTGCTTGTGTAGTGTAGGGGGTCGTGCTGGGGGTAGTGTTTTAGGGTTTAGGGTAGTGCAGTGGTGTTTGTGTAGTGTAGGGGGTCATGTTTTAGGGTAGTGCAGTGGTGTTTGGGTAGTGTAGTGTAGGGGGTCATGCTGGGGGTAGTGTTTTAGGATTTAGGTTAGTGCAGTGGTGTTGGGGTAGTGTTTCAGGGTTTAGGGCAGTGCAGTGGGGTTCGGGCAGTGTAGGGGTCATGCTGGGGGTGGTGTTTCAGGGTTTAGGGTAGTGCAGTGGTGTTCGGGCAGTGTAGGGGGTCGTGCTAGGGTATGTGTTTCAGGGTTTAGGGTAGTGCAGTGGTGTTTGTGTAGTGTAGGGGGTCATGCTGGGGGTAGTGTTTTAGGGTTTAGGATAGTGCAGTGGAGCTTGTGTAGTGTAGGGGGTCGTGCTGGGGTAGTGTTTTAGGGTTTAGGGTAGTGCAGTGGTGTTTTTGTAGTGTAGGGGGTCATGTTTTAAGATGCAACGCTCCAATACCTGACCAGTCTGCACTACATAAAACTGCAAAAAACTAAAAATAAAAAGTGTTTTGCACACTTTTGTCATTGGGCTATATGTGGGCTACATCTGGGTAATATTTGTGCTACATTTGGGCTCTTTTTTCACTGGTGGCCATCTTGGAAGACTTCTTTGTTATGAAGTTTCCTAATTTCCTCATTTACTGCAGTCTCCTCAGTAGGAAATGCTTTCAGTTTTTTACTTTGATTCCATCAAGAAGGCATTCAGATGTGTCACACATTTGCCATAAATTCAGAATGTTATTACTCTAGTTGTTCATTAGATCACTGTAGTAAAGCTACTGCTCACCAAGGAGTTAACTGGAAGTCTACTGCTGGTATTGAAAGTGATTGTTTCAGTCTGCATGTCAGAATTTTCTAATGAAATAGAAGAGGATTTGAGATCTCACTTAAAACATGCACTACATTTTCTTTTGCAGCACTAACCATAATTTCTATGGCAAAATGAACCCCCTCATTTTGTTCCTTTTAAATTAAATGTTTTAAGTGTTACCAGTTTATTCCAATCAAGATGGCTTCAGGTGTGCCATACTTTTGTTATAAGTAAGGCTGTTAGCACTCTAGTTGTTCTTTAGAACACTCTGGGAAGCTGCAGTAGAACACAAAGGCATCAACTGACAGGCTGCTCCTGTTGAAATATAACAGGAAGATATTTGAGATCACACTTGAAACATGTCCTAATTTTTCTTTCCAGAGCACTAACCATAATTTCTATTTCAAAAAGAACCCCTCATTTTGTTCCTTTTTAAATTAAATGTATTAAGTGTTACCGGTTTATTCCAATCAAGATGGCTTCAGGTGTGCCATACTTTTGTCATAAGTAAGGCTGTTAGCGCTCTAGTTGTTCTTTAGAACACTCTGGGAAGCTGCAGTAGAACACAAAGGCATCAACTGACAGGCTGCTCCTGTTGAAATATAACAGGAAGATATTTGAGATCACACTTGAAACATGTCCTAATTTTTCTTTCCAGAGCACTAACCATAATTTCTATGACAAGATGAACCCCATCATTTTGTTCCTTTTTAAATTAAATGTTTTAAGTGTTACCAGTTTATTCCAATCAAGATGGCTTCAGGTGTGCCATACTTTTGTCATAAGTAAGGCTGTTAGCACTCTAGTTGTTCTTTAGAACACTCTGGGAAGCTGCAGTAGAACACAAAGGAATCAACTGACAGTCTCTGCCCTTGTTGGATGTACATGTTTTACTGAGAATGTCAGACTTCATTCTCACATGACTGAGAAAGATAATGTGAATTTACAGAAAATATGCTCTCATTTTAGCTTCTGGGGCACCTTCCAAAACTGTATGGGACAAGCATGTGAAAATAGTTTTCTCTCAAACATGATTCATGATATCCCAGCAGAAGGTTTTTCACAGGGTAAAATCACCTTAGAACACACCACAATTCCTGAAATTAGTATGTACCATCAACAAATGAATTCTAATGTAACTAAAGTCTGTTATCACCCTTTATAGTTCTCCTTTTGGTAACCCTCAAAATCTTCGATTCACTACAATGCATTTCAATGGGGTACTATCATTTATATTGGTCCCAAGATGGCTGCCAGCAATTCCAGGATGAAGTGCTGACAGCCAATCAGATCTCACGATGACATGTGTGGTTAGGCTCCGCCCAGATATATATGTGTTTTTACTTTTGATTTTCTCAGCAACTACTGAACGGATTTACACCATTTAACAAAAAGGGTTCTTTTGAACCAAGAACTACCTCTTTGCCAAATTTGGTGTAATTCCGTTCAGCAGTTCGGGCTGTAGCCTTGCATAAAGTTTCCTATGGGAAATTGATTTTTTGACTCTTATTTTTTAATTTCTCTGCAACTACTGAACGGATTTACGCCATTTAACAAAAAGGGTTCTTTCTGAACCAAGAACTACCTCTTTGCCAAATTTGGTGTAATTCCGTTCAGCAGTTCGGGCTGTAGCCGTGTCTAAAGTTTCCTATGGGAAAATGAATGGGGAAAACACGTTTTGGGACCCCCCTTTTTTCTCGGCCCCTGCGAGACTTTCAGGGTAGGAGAGGACCGGAGCGGGCCATAAAGTTTGAAAATTTCACGAAGATTCGTCAACCGACGCAAGAGTTATTTCAAATAGAATGTCGCGGATTTCCTATGGAAAATAGGTCCTAACTATAACTATCTACTGGCGACCGCCAGTAGATAATATATAGATATATATATATTCATATTCACTGAAAAAACCATAGGTTTCAGGGACGTTATAGTTAGCTGGACATTTCACTCGTACAAAACCATAGAAATTCCACCGTTATAGTTAGTTCAGCTAACTATAACTCGCGCACCCGCAATGCACTGCTCATGACGTCACATATTACATCATTTTTTCTGAATAACCTGAAGCTGTGCATCCGCACTTACATGTAGCTCCAACTAATAAACACAAGGGCTCTTTTTAGAGCCGCCTTATATTCCCAATTTCGGCTCGCAGAGTGTCAGCTGCGGTCCGGCTAGCAGAGGGAGACCTGCGAGCCGTCGGGCAGGCTCGCAGAGGAAGAGCTGCGGCCCGTGGGCTCAGCTCGCAGAGGGAGAGCTACGGGCCGTTGGCTCGCAAAAGCACAGCAGCGTACTGGCTCGCAGAGGGAGAGCTGTGGTCCGACTTGCAGAGGGAGACCAACGGGCCAATAAGCCTGCTAGCAGAGACACAGCTATGAGCTAACGGGCTGGCTCGCAGAGATACAGCTGCGGGCCCGCCGAGCTGCAACTCGACAGGCTGACTCGCAGAGGGAGAGTAACGGGCCGATGGGCCTGCTACCAGAGACACAGCTACGAGCTAACGGGCTGGCTCGCAGAGATACAGCTGCGGGCCCGAGCTGCGACCCGACGGGCTGACTCGCAGAGGGACAGTAACGGGCCGATGGGCCTGCTAGCACAAACACAGCTACGAGCTAACGAGGTGGCTCGCAGAGGTAGAGCTGCGGGCCCGACGGCTCGCAGACACAGAGCTGTGAGCCGACGGACTGGCTTCTAAAGGCATAGCCGCGAGCTGGATATGTGGGGAGAGGGAGCGTAAAAGAGGTATCTCGCACAGACAGACCTGCAGGATATTTTCAGTATTGCCTCGCAGAGGTAGAACTACGGACCCGATGGCTTTTAGAGGGAGAGATGCGAGCTGACGGACTGAGTCACAAAATGGCTGACAGCTCGCAGTCGCAGAGCTGCGAGCCAACGGACTGGCTTCTAAAGGCATAGCCGCGAGCTGGTGATGTGGGGAGAGGGACCGTGAAAGGGGTATCTATTTTTAGTGTTGCCTCACAGAGGTAGAACTACGAACCCGATGCCTTGTAGAGGGAGAGATGCGAGCTGACGGACTGAATCACAAAATGGCTGCCAACACTTCCTAGTTTCAACAGTTCACAGCCAATGAGCCGCAAGCTCGTGCTCGTAACGCCTCAGCCAATCAGATGTCAGAATTCTCAAATATTGATATCTGGAAAATTTGATATTTTTCAAAAACTACTGAACGGATTTACCCCATTTAAACAAAAGCGTGCGTTCTGGACCAAGACCTTTCTCCCTGCCAAATTTGGCGTAATTCCGTTCAGCAGTTTGACCTGTAGCCTTGTCTAAAGCTTCCTATGGAAATTGCATGGAGAAAACACGTTTTGGGACCCCCCTTTTTTCTTAGCCCCCCCCTTGATGAATCCCCCCCAAACTTTCAGGATAGGAGCTGACCTGAAAAGAGGAACTTTTTGGAAAATTTCGTAAAGATTCGTCAAACGACGCCAAAGTTATAAGCACATCAAAAAATGCTTTTCCTATGGAAACGTGGTCCTAACTATAACTATCTACTGGCGACCGCCAGTAGATAATATATATATATATATATATATATATATATATATATATAACACAAGAAATTCACGCACCATCCGCAGCGCGAAAGCAAGCCCTCCAGTCGGACATCAGGTAAGTCAGTTTATTCTTCAACAAGTAAAGCATTACGCGTTTCAACCCCAGGTGGGTCTTAATCGTATGCAAATGAGAGGGGCAGTTACCACAGGATTTAAATACACTTGGATATTGAAAAGTGAAGAAGGACTACGAGTGCCATACAAATATTTTACAATAACGATAGTTTTTACTGCAATCTCAGGGACCAGATAACTGTTCACTTCATCAGTGCTCTTAGAATTCACTGGCTAATGCCCACTACTCGCAAATGTTCGAGTTTAACAGTTATGGTTCACAATCCTGTCATTGATTGGACTTCAGTGTCCATAATGCATTTAAATGTTTTCTCAGGCCTCGTAATGTCCATCTTTAAACCTTGCACTCAAATGCCTTAGTAAGTCTAAATGAAATTCAAATGTCACATTTGAGCTTTAAAAGGATCAATTCCATGTCGTGCTCAGTGGCAATCAATAGTCATTTTACCTTCCAGGCACTGTCCCTCACGTGCTCATTGTCCAGATTTACAATGTAGCTGCCTGTGAAGTAATTACCTTCGTCCGACTGTGCAAGAGTACAGCGACTCCTGCAAACCCTGGCTGCCTCTCAGATGTCGAGAAATCTCCGGCCTGCAGGCCTCCTCGAAAAACAGTGGCGGAGCCTCCGTATTTTGGAGTGGCACCATCACGGCAAAATCTTTCTTTCCAAAATTAACACAGCCGGCGGGCCTCCCATTCCATATAGATCCAAATGCAATTGTGACGATAGGGAGCCCAGCCTAGCGGGTCGGGGCTTGTGGGCGACGTCACCGCCTTAACACAACACAAGAAATTCACGCACCATCCGCAGCGCGAAAGCAAGCCCTCCAGTCGGACATCAGGTAAGTCAGTTTATTCTTCAACAAGTAAAGCATTACGCGTTTCAACCCCAGGTGGGTCTTAATCGTATGCAAATGAGAGGGGCAGTTACCACAGGATTTAAATACACTTGGATATTGAAAAGTGAAGAAGGACTACGAGTGCCATACAAATATTTTACAATAACGATAGTTTTTACTGCAATCTCAGGGACCAGATAACTGTTCACTTCATCAGTGCTCTTAGAATTCACTGGCTAATGCCCACTACTCGCAAATGTTCGAGTTTAACAGTTATGGTTCACAATCCTGTCATTGATTGGACTTCAGTGTCCATAATGCATTTAAATGTTTTCTCAGGCCTCGTAATGTCCATCTTTAAACCTTGCACTCAAATGCCTTAGTAAGTCTAAATGAAATTCAAATGTCACATTTGAGCTTTAAAAGGATCAATTCCATGTCGTGCTCAGTGGCAATCAATAGTCATTTTACCTTCCAGGCACTGTCCCTCACGTGCTCATTGTCCAGATTTACAATGTAGCTGCCTGTGAAGTAATTACCTTCGTCCGACTGTGCAAGAGTACAGCGACTCCTGCAAACCCTGGCTGCCTCTCAGATGTCGAGAAATCTCCGGCCTGCAGGCCTCCTCGAAAAACAGTGGCGGAGCCTCCCGCAAGGACCCCCTGGGCAAAAAAAAAAAAAAAAAAAAATTTTTAAATCGGCAGGATGCGCTCAGGGTGCGCGAATCCTGCCGAAAAAAAATCAAGCGCGGTCTCCGCGCTTCGGATTGTATTTTGCCCCCGGGTGGCCCAAGTCCCGGGGGCATGGTGGGGGGTTAATTTTATGTGTGGGGGCCTCAAGGGCCCCCCAAGCCCCGGGGACCGCCACCCCCGGGGCTTTTTTTTGAAAATGTTGCGGGAGGGCTCTGAGCCCTCCGCAGCCCCGGGACCACCACCTCCCCGGGGCTTTTTTTAAAAATTGAACAACCTGTGTGGGGGGGCTCCAGCCCCCACACGCCCCGGGACCGCCACCTCCCGGGCACTAACAAATTAAAATGGGGGTCCGTTTTGGACCCCCGAAGCCCCGGGACCACCACCTCCCCAGGGCTGTGCTGATGTAGGGAGGGGGCCGCGCGGCCCCCTCCTGGAGCCCTTGATGGCCCTGGGGACCACCACCCCCCAGGGCCGGCTCCTGCAGTGTCCCGGGGTGCCTACCCCCGGGACACTGCTGCTTGCAATGACAGGACGGGAGCCTCGCAGCTCCCGTCCTGTCATTGCAAACTGCTTTGGATATTGGAAGAGAGAGCAGGGAAACCTGCTCTCTCTTCCAATATCCAAACCACATTGCTTTTCACATGGGGAGCTGCATCTTAGCAGCTCCCCATGTGGAAAAGGAATGCCGGCTCCCAAGGGACGCGGGGAGCCGGCGGGACTGTGGGGGATTGGGGACCCCCCACAGTCCCCAACGAGAGGGCCAGCCCCGGGGGATGGGGTCCCCGGGGCAAGTAGTGGCCCGGGAGGGGGCCACGCGGCCCCCTCCCCAAAGTTTTCAACAAAAAAAAAAAGGGTATGGCCGGCCCCGGGGGATGGGGTCCCCGGGGCCTTAAAATGGCCAGAGGAGGGGGCCACGCAGCCCCCTCAAAATAATAAAAATAAATATAGAGGCCATGTCCCGGGGGATGGGGTCCCCGGGGCCAATACAGGCCCAGGGAAGGGGGCCACGCGGCCCCCTTCCCGTTTTTATTTTATTTTGTAATTTAAAAAAAGGGGTAAGGCCCTGGGGGATGGGGTCCCCAGGGCCCAAAAACAGAAAAAAGGAAGGGGGCTACACAGCCCCCCTTCAGGGGCCAAATTATTATTTTTTTTTAAACGATCGGGCCCGCAGGCCCCGCCTCCTTCCTTCACCACTCGGCAAACGCGCCCCTGGCGCGTTTGCAGAGAGGAACAATTCCCCTTGAATACTGGGGGTCCCTGGGGGCCAACTAGCCCACCAGGAACCTCCAGTATGCGCCAGGGGGCTGCCTTGCAGAGAGGTGTACAGAGGCCACGCCCCTTTTTACACCTCTCTGCAACGCAGCTCTGTGGCGCTTTTTGGAGGTATATGGTGGGCTAGTTGGACTCCGGGGACCCTCAGGATTCAAGGGGACTTAATCCCCCAACTTAAAACGCGCCACGGGGCGCGTTTGCACAGTGGTGAAGGGAGGGGCGGGGCTTCAGGTGACATGTGTGCAAACAGGCCCCGTGGCGCGTTTTAAGATGGGGAATTAAATCCCCTTCAATCCTGAGGGTCCCTGGGGGCCAACTAGCCCAACAGGTACATCCAGAAAGCGCCACAGAGCTGCGTTGCAGAGAGGTGTAAAAAGGGGGGTGGCCTCTCTACACGTCTCTGCAACGCAGCCCCCTGGCGCATATTGGAGGTTCCTGGTGGGCTAGTTGGCCCCTAGGGACCCTCAGGATTCAAGGGGACTTAATCCCCCAACTTAAAACGCGCCACGGGGCGCGTTTGCACAGATGTCACCTCAGGCCCCGCCCCTCCATTCACCATTGTGCAAATATTCTTCTAAAATCATCCGAAATACGAATTCCGATTTACTCACCTGTTATAAGGAGAGACCTCAGTGCTGCATCTTTCAGCCCAGTACTGGTCCTGAAAAGTAATTTTAACCGTACTTACCAGTAACTTGAATTTCCTTCCATAGGATATCATTGCCTGCTTTTTGCTGAAAAAGTTTCTAAGTGTTGATTTTTGAAACATACAAATATTCCTCTAAAATCAGCCGAAATACGAATTCCGATTTACTCACCTGTTATCAGGAGAGACCTCAGTGCTGTATCTTTCAGCCCAGTACTGGTCCTGAAAAGTAATTTTAACCGTACTTACCAGTAACTTGAATTTCCTTCCATAGGCTAACATTGACTGGTTTCACTTGGAAATTCTTCTAAGTGTGGAGTTTTGGAACTTTAAAATATTCCTCTAAAATCAGCCGAAATACGAATTCCGATTTACTCACCTGTTATCAGGAGAGACCTCAGTGCTGCATCTTTCAGCCCAGTACTGATCCTCAAAAGTAATTTTAACCGTACTTACCAGTAACTTGAATTTCCTTCCATAGGATATCATTGCCTGCTTTTTGCTGAAAAAGTTTCTAAGTGTTGATTTTTGAAACATACAAATATTCCTCTAAAATCAGCCGAAATACGAATTCCGATTTACTCACCTGTTATCAGGAGAGAACCCAGTGCTGCATCTTTTAGCCCAGCACTGACCCTGAAAAGTAATTTTAACCGTACTTACCAGTAACTTATCTTTTCTTCCATAGGAATCCATTGTCTGGTTTTCAGCAGAAAAGTTTCAAAGTGTCGATTTTCACAAACTACAAATATTCCTTAAAAATCGCCTGTATGACTTAAACGCATTTTTCAACTGTTTACAGGAGATCCACCAGTGCTGGATCCAGGATCCAACACTGAGTAAGAAAAAGTAATGATAACAGTTTTTACCTGCTAAGTGAATTTCCTTCCATAGGATAACATTGGTGATTCTATGAGGAAAAGTTTCTAAGTGTCAACTTTTAAAATACAATAATATTCCTTAAAAATCACGACTGTAACCAAAACGCTTTTACTCAACTGTTTACAGGAGATGTCCCAGGACTGAATCTAGCATCCAGTCCTGTGGTTAGAAAAGTAATCCATAAAGTAACTAATTGCATTTAACTAGAAATTCACATTGAGCTGAATGTTGCATTGTGTTTGAAAATGTGTTGCCCATTGCAACAACTGTAACTACTGTACTTAAAAGTCTATTGCCTATGTGCTAAGTATTTAAACTAAAGTAATTCATTCTGAGAAAGTATTTTTTGTAATGTAATGTATAATGTAATTACAATGTAATTTAAAAAATAAAATATGTAAAAGAAATTGTTTCTAAAAATGTAGTAAATCAGTATGAAAAAAAATAATATAAAAAGTAATACATTTAAAAAACCTTTGAAATTCACTGAAAAAACCGTAGGTTTCAGGCACGTTATAGTTACAAATTAGCATTTAAAAAACCTTTGAAATTCACTGAAAAAACCATAGGTTTCAGACACGTTATAGTTAGAAATTAGCATTTACAAAACCTTTGAAATTCACTGAAAAAACCATAGGTTTTAGGGACAGTTATAGTTACAAATTAGCATTTAAAAAACCTTTGAAATTCACTGAAAAAACCATAGGTTTCAGATATGTTATAGTTACAAATTAGCATTTAAAAAACCTTTGAAATTCACTGAAAAAACCATAGGTTTTAGGGACAGTTATAGTTAGTTGGACATTTCACTCGTACAAAACCCGTGAAATTCCCCCGTTATAGTTAGTTCAGCTAACTATAACTCGCGCCCCGCAATGCACTGCTGATGACGTCACATATTACATCACTCATGACATGGTCAGTGACATCACTGATGACATCACTGATGACATCTCAAATGACATCACTGATGACATCATCCACGTGATAATCTGATGCAGCTCCTCACACCCTAATATAACCTTTGATACACCCAATCTAAATTACAGACTGCCATTCGCAAAACTATAGACACTCCAACACCAATAACTACATACCCACTCACTGATTCTTAGGTCTACACACACACATCCACTCACTCACCCGTACAGTCACTCATACTTATGGTCACTCAGTACAGGACTATCATATGCACTCTTACTCCTATATAGACACTCAAACACCGCCACTCATCCAAAGAGGTACTCACACACCTAGTCAGTCATGCAAATAATTAAACACACTGCCATTTACTCACCTATACAGTTATACACACACCAGCTCACTTAATCATACAAATACTAGCACATTGTTACGCTCTTATACAATCACTGATACAAGCACACACTCATCCATACAGCCACTATCACAATCACTCACTCTCGCTTATAGCTATTTATATACTCCAACACACATATATACTGGCTTTCACATATGTAGTTACTCACACATGTACCACTGGGACATACATTCACTCACTAACACACTCTTACACACACTTACCCACCCATACAGTCTATCACAGATGCACTCTTGAAACCATCCACCCAGTGAATCACCCACTCACACATCTATGCACAGAGTCGCACACACCCCTCCCACACAAACACTCAGGCACCCATACAGATACTCAGACAACCAATCAATAACTCATATAGACACTCATGTAGCTATTCACAAACCCATGCAGCCACTTACACAGCAACAGACAGACGGATACAGACATTCACCCAGTTTAGTCACTAACCCATGCATTCAGTAAGATACGTTAAATCACTCACTTATAGAGTCAGTCACGCACCTACTAAATCATCCATACAGACACTTACACACCCACTCATTCTTCAATACGTCTTTTCCTATATATATTAAAAATATTTAAACTTTACAGAAACACACAGTCACTGGATGATGTCATCAGTGATGTCATTTGAGATGTCATCAGTGATGTCATCAGTGATGTCACTGACCATGTCATGAGTGATGTAATATGTGACGTCATCAGCAGTGCATTGCGGGGCGCGAGTTATAGTTAGCTGAACTAACTATAACGGGGGAATTTCACGGGTTTTGTACGAGTGAAATGTCCAACTAACTATAACTGTCCCTAAAACCTATGGTTTTTTCAGTGAATTTCAAAGGTTTTTTAAATGCTAATTTGTAACTATAACATATCTGAAACCTATGGTTTTTTCAGTGAATATATATATATATATTCACTGAAAAAACCATAGGTTTTAGGGACAGTTATAGTTAGTTGGACATTGCACTCGTACAAAACCCGTGAAATTCCCCTGTTATAGTTAGTTCAGCTAACTATAACTCGCGCCCCCGCAATGCACTGCTGATGACGTCACATATTACATCACTCATGACATGGTCAGTGACATCACTGATGACATCACTGATGACATCTCAAATGACATCACTGATGACATCACTGATGACATCATCCAGTGACTGTGTTTCTGTAAAGTTTAAATATGTTTAATATATAGGGAAAGGCGTATTGAAGAATGAGTGGGTGTATAAGTGTCTGAATGGATGATTTAGTACGTGAGTGACTGACTCTACAAGTGAGTGATTAAACGTATCTTACTGAATGCATGGGTTAGTGACTAAACTGTGTGAATGTCTGTATCCGTCTGTTTGTTGGTATGTAAGTGGATGCATGGATTTGCGAATAGCTACATGAGTGTCTATATGGGTTATTGATTGGTTCTCTGAGTATCTGTATGGCTGCCTGAGTGTTTGTGTGGGTGGGGTGTGTGTGACTCTATACATAGATGTGTGAGTGGGTGATTCACTGGGTGCATGATTTCAAGAGTGCATCTGTGATGGACTGCTTGGGTGGGTGAGTGTGTGTATGGGTGTGTTAGTGAGTGAATGTATATCTCAGTGGTACATGTGCGAGTAACTACATATGTAAAAGGCAGTATATATGTGTGTTAGAGTATTTAAATGGCTATAAGTGAGAGTGTGTTATTGTGAGAGTGGCTGTATGGATGCGTGTGTGCTTGTATCAGTTATTGTATAAGAGCGTAAGAATGTGCTAGTATTTGTATGAGTAAGTGAGCTGGTGTGTGTATAACTGTATAGGTGAGTAAATGGGTGTGTGATTAATTTTTTGCATGACTGACTAGGTGTGTGAGTACCTCTATGGATGAGTGGCGGTGTGTGAGTATTTATATAGGTGTATGAGTGCATATGATAGTCCTGTACTGAGTGACTGTAAGTATGAGTGACTGTACAGGTGAGTGAGTGGATGTGTGTGTAGACCTAAGAATCAGTGAGTGGGTATGTAGTTTTTGGTGTTGGAGTGTCTATGGTTTTGAGAATGGCAGTCTGTAATTTAGAGTGGGTGTATCAAAAGTTATATTCGGGTGTGAGAAGATGCATGAAATTATCACATGGATGATGTCATCAGTGATGTCATTTGAGATGTCATCAGTGATGTCACTGACCATGTCATGAGTGATGTAATATGTGACGTCATCAGCAGTGCATTGCGGGGCGCGAGTTATAGTTAGCTGAACTAACTATAACAGGGGAATTTCACGGGTTTTGTACGAGTGCAATGTCCAACTAACTATAACTGTCCCTAAAACCTATGGTTTTTTCAGTGAATTTCAAAGGTTTTTTAAATGCTAATTTCTAACTATAACGTGTCTGAAACCTATGGTTTTTTTAGTGAATTTCAAAGATTTTTTAAATGCTAATTTCTAACTATAACGTGCCTGAAACCTATGGTTTTTTCAGTGAATTTCAAAGGTTTTTTAAATGCTAATTTCTAACTATAACGTGTCTGAAACCTATGATTTTTTAAGTGAATTTCAAAGGTTTTTAAATGCTAGTTTCTAACTATGCCAACAGAGGTAGGACATGTGAAGAAAGAAGAAAAATGCACAGAAAGAAGCAAAAGATGTGCAGAAAGAACCAACAGAGGAGCAGAAAGAGGCCTTGTTGCAAAATCATCCTCTGCCCACAACTTTTTCAGACGGGTACTGGTGGTAACTGACTCTGACTAACCAGAGCCAGTGCGCGTTTGCACAGTGGTGAAGGGAGGGGGGCCTGAGGTGACATGTGTGCAAACGCGCCCCGTGGCGCGTTTTAAGTTGCGGGATTAAGTCCCCTTGAATCCTGAGGGTCCCTGGGGTCCAACTAGCCCCCCAGGTACCTACAGTTAGGACCACAGAGCTGAGTTGCAGAGAGGCGTTCCGAGGCCACGCACCTTTTTCACCTCTCTGCAACGCAACTCTGTTGTGCTTACTGAAGGTACCTGGTGGGCTAGTTGGCCCCCAGGATTCAAAGGGAATTATCTCCCCAACTTAAAACGCACCACAGGGCGTGTTTGCGCACATGTCACCTGAGGCCCCGCCCTCTCCTTCACCACTGTGCAAACGCGCCCGTGGCGCGTTTTAAGTTGGGGGATTAGGTCACCTTGAATCCTGAGAGTCCTTGGGGCCCAACTAGCCCACCAGGTACTTCCAGTAAGCACCACAGGTCTGCGTTGCAACGCCTGTAACAAATTGTGCAGTTGTGTTTAGGTAGTGAAGAGGGTCGTGCTGGGGGTAGTGTTTTAGGGTTTAGGGTAGTACAGTGGTGTTTGGGTAGTGTAGGGGGTCGTGCTGGGGTTAGTGTTTTAGGGTTTTAGGGTTTAGGGTAGTGCAGTGGTGTTTGGGTAGTGTAGGGGATACTGCTGGGGGTAGTGTTTTAGGGTTTAGGGTAGTAAATGGTGTTTGGGTAGTGTAGGGGTACTGCTGGGGGTAGTGTTTTAGGGTTTAGGTTAGTGCAGTGGTGTTTGGGTAGCGTAGGGGGTACTGCTGGGGGTAGTGTTTTATGGTTTAGGGTAGTGCAGTGGTGTTTGGGTAGTGTAGGGGTTCGTGCTGGGGGTAGTTTTTTAGGGTTTAGGGTAGTGCAGTGGTGTTTGTGTAGTGTAGGAGGTCGTGTTTTAGGGTTTAGGGTAGTGCAGTGGTCTTTGGGTAGTGTAGGGAGTCGTGCGGGGGTATTGTTTTAGAGTTTAGGGTAGTGCAGTGGTCTTTGGGTAGTGTAGGGAGTTGTGCGGGCGGTAGTGTTTTAGGGATTAGGGTAGTGCATTGGTATTTGGGTAGTGTAGGGGGTCATGCGGGGGTAGTGTTTTAGGGTTTAGGGCAGTGCAGTGGTGTTTAGGTAGTGTAGGGGGTCGTGCTGGGGGAGTGTTTTAGGGTTTAGGGCAATGCAGTGGTGTTCGGGTAGTGTAGGGGGTCGTGCTGGGGGAGTGTTTTAGGGTTTAGGGCAGTGCAGTCGTGTTCGGGTAGTGTAGGGGGTCTTGCTGGGGGAGTATTTTAGGGTTTAGCGTAGTGCAGTGGTGTTCGGGTAGTGTAGGGGTCATGCTGGGGGTAGTGTTCTAGGGTTTAGGGCAGTGCAGTGGTGTTTGGGCAGTGTAGGGGGTCGTGCTGGGGGTGGTGTTTTAGGGTTTAGGGCAGTGCAGTGGTGTTCGGGGAGTGTAGGGGGTCGTGCTGGGGGTGGTGTTTCAGGGTTTAGGGCAGTGGTGTTCGGGCAGTGTAGGGGGTCGTGCTGGGGTGGTGTTTCAGGGTTTAGGGCAGTGGTGTTCGGGCAGTGTAGGGGGTCATGCTGGGGGTGGTGTTTCAGGGTTTGGGGCAGTGCAGTGGTGTTCGAGCAGTAAAGGGGGTCATGCTGGGGGTGGTGTTTCAGGGTTTAGGGCAGTGCAGTGGTGTTCGGGCAGTGTAGGGGGCGGTGCAGGGGGTGGTGTTTCAGGGTTCAGGGCAGTGCAGTGGTGTTCGGGCAGTGTAGGGGGTGGTGTTTCCGGGTTTAGGGCAGTGCAGTGGTGTTCGGGCAGTGTAGGGGGTCGTGCAGGGGGTGGTGTTTCAGGGTTTAGGGCAGTGCAGTGGTGTTCGGGCAGTGTAGGGGCGGTGCAGGGGCTGGTGTTTCAGGGTTTAGGGCAGTGCAGTGGTGTTAGGGCAGTGTAGGGGGTCGTGCTGGGGCTGGTGTTTCAGGGTTTAGGGTAGTGCAGTGGTGTTCGGGCAGTGTAGGGGGTCGTGCTGGGGCTGGTGTTTCAGGGTTTAGGGCAGTGCAGTGGTGTTCGGGCAGTGTAGGGGTCATGCTGGGGCTGGTGTTTCAGGGTTTAGGGCAGTGCAGTGGTGTTCGGGCAGTGTAGGGGGTCTTGCTGGGGCTGGTGTTTCAGAGTCTAGGGCAATGCAGTGGTGTTCGGGCAGTGTAGGGGTCTTGCTGGGGCTGGTGTTTCAGGGTTTAGGGCAGTGCAGTTGTGTTCGGGCAGTGTAGGGGGTCGTGCTGGGGGTGGTGTTTCAGGGTTTAGGGCAGTGCAGTGGTGTTCGGGCAGTGTAGGGGGTCGTGTTGGGGCTAGTGTTTCAGGGTTTAGGGCAGAGCAATGGTGCTCAGGCAGTGTAGGGGGTTGTGCTGGGGGTGATGTTTCAGGGTTTAGGGCAGTGCAGTGATGTTAGGTCAGTGTAGGGGGTCGTGCTGGGGGTGGTGTTTCAGGGTTTAGGGCAGTGCAGTGGTGTTCCGGCAGTGTAGGGGGTCGTGCAGGGGTGGTGTTTCAGGGTTTAGTGCAGTGGTGTTCGGGCAGTGTAGGGGGTCGTGCTGGGGTGGTGTTTCAGGGTTTAGGGCAGTGCAGTGGTGTTCGGGCAGTGTAGGGTGTCGTGCTGAGGGATGGTGTTTCAGGGTTTAGGGCAGTGCAGTAGTGTTTGGGCAGTGTAGGGGGTCGTGCAGGGGGTGGTGTTTCAGGGTTTAGGGCAGTGCAGTGGTGTTCGGCCAGTGTAGGTAGTCTTGCTGGGGGTGGTGTTTCAGGGTTTAGGGCAGTGCAGTAGTTTTCGGGCAGTGTAGGCGGTCGTGCTGGGGCTGGTGTTTCAGGGTTTAGGGCAGTGCAGTGGTTTTCGGGCAGTGTACGGGGTTGTGCTGGGGCTGGTTTTTCAGGGTTTAGGGCAGTGCAGTGGTGTGCGGGCAGTGTACGGGGTTGTGCTGGGGCTGGTGTTTCAGGGTTTAGGGCGGTGCAGTGGTGTCTGTGTAGTGTAGGGGGTCATGTTTTAGGGTAGTGCAGTGGTGTTTGGGTAGTGTAGGGGGTCGTGCTGGTGGTAGTGTTTTAGGATTTAGGTTAGTGCAGTGGTGTTTGGGTAGTGTAGGGGGTCGTGCTGGGGGTAGTGTTTTAGGGTTTAGGATAGTGCAGTGGTGCTTGTGTAGTGTAGGGGGTCGTGCTGGGGGTAGTGTTTTAGGGTTTAAGGTAGTGCAGTGGTGTTTTTGTAGTGTAGGGGGGTCATGTTTTAAGATGCAATGCTCCAATACCTGACCAGTCTGCACTACATAAAACTGCAAAAAAACTAAAAATAAAAAGTGTTTTGCACACTTTTGTCATTGGGCTATATGTGGGCTACATCTGGGTAATATTTGTGCTACATTTGGGCTCTTTTTTCACTGGTGGCCATCTTGGAAGACTTCTTTGTTATGAAGTTTCCTAATTTCTTCATTTACTGCAGTCTCCTCAGTAGGAAATGCTTTCAGTTTTTTACTTTGATTCCATCAAGAAGGCATTCAGATGTGTCTCACATCTGCCATAAATTCAGAATGTTAGCACTCTAGTTGCTCATTAGATCACTGGAGTAAAGCTACTGCTCACCAGGGAGTTAACTGGTAGTCTGCTGCTGGTATTGAAAGTGATTGTTTCAGTCTGCATGTCAGAATTTTCTAATGAAATAGAAGAGGATTTGAGATCTCACTTAAAACATGCCCTAATTTTTCTTTCTGCAGCACTAACTATACTTTCTATTTCAAAAAGAACCCCTCATTTTGTTCCTTTTTAAATTAAATGTATTAAGTGTTACCGGTTTATTCCAATCAAGATGGCTTCAGGTGTGCCATACTTTTGTCTTAAGTAAGGCTGTTAGCGCTCTAGTTGTTCTTTAGAACACTCTGGGAAGCTGCAGTAGAACACAAAGGCATCAACTGGCAGGCTGCTCCTTTTGAAATATAACAGGAAGATATTTGAGATCACACTTGAAATATGTCCTAATTTTTCTTTCTACAGCACTAACCATAATTTCTATGACAAAATGAACCCCATCATTTTGTTCCTTTTTAAATTAAATGTTTTAAGTGTTACCAGTTTATTCCAATCAAGATGGCTTCAGGTGTGCCATTCTTTTGTCATAAGTAAGGCTGTTAGCACTCTAGTTGTTCTTTAGAACACTCTGGGAAGCTGCAGTAGAACACAAAGGCATCAACTGGCAGGCTGCTCCTGTTGAAATATAACAGGAAGATATTTGAGATCTCACTTAAAACATGTCCTAATTTTTCTTTCTACAGCACTAACCATAATTTCTATGACAAAATGAACCCCATCATTTTGTTCCTTTTTAAATTAAATTGTTTAAGTGTTACCAGTTTATTCCAATCAAGATGGCTTCAGGTGTGCCATACTTTTGTCATAAGTAAGGCTGTTAGCACTCTAGTTGTTCTTTAGAACACTATGGGAAGCTGCAGTAGAACACAAAGGCATCAACTGGCAGGCTGCTCCTGTTGAAATATAACAGGAAGATATTTGAGATCACACTTGAAACATGTCCTAATTTTTCTTTCTACAGCACTAACCATAATTTCTATGACAAAATGAACCCCATCATTTTGTTCCTTTTTAAATTAAATGTTTTAAGTGTTACCAGTTTATTCCAATCAAGATGGCTTCAGGTGTGCCATACTTTTGTCATAAGTAAGGCTGTTAGCACTCTAGTTGTTCTTTAGAACACTCTGGGAAGCTGCAGTAGAACACAAAGGCATCAACAGGCAGGCTGCTCCTGTTGAAATATAACAGGAAGATATTTGAGATCACACTTGAAACATGTCCTAATTTTTCTTTCTACAGCACTAACCATAATTTCTATGACAAAATGAACCCCATCATTTTGTTCCTTTTTAAATTAAATTGTTTAAGTGTTACCAGTTTATTCCAATCAAGATGGCTTCAGGTGTGCCATACTTTTGTCATAAGTAAGGCTGTTAGCACTCTAGTTGTTCTTTAGAACACTCTGGGAAGCTGCAGTAGAACACAAAGGAATCAACTGACAGTCTCTGCCCTTGTTGGATGTACATGTTTTACTGAGAATGTCAGACTTCATTCTCACATGAGTGAGAAAGATAATGTGAATTTACAGAAAATATGCTCTCATTTTAGCTTCTGGAGCACCTTCCAAACCTCCATGGGACAAGCATGAGAAAATAGTGTTCTCTCAAACATGATTCATGATATCCCAGCAGAAGGTTTTTCACATGGTAAAATCACCTTAGAATACACCACAATTCCTAAAATTAGTATGGTACCATCAACAAATAAATTCTAATGTAACTAAAGCCTGTTATCACCCTTTATAGTTCTCCTTTTGGTGACCCTCAAAATCTTCTATTCACTACAATGCATTTCAATGAGGTACTATCATTTATATTGGTCCCAAGATGGCTGCCAGCAATTCCAGGATGAAGTGCTGACAGCCAATCAGATCTCACGATGACATGTGTGGTTAGGCTCCGCCCAGATATATATGTGACTTTACTTTTGATTTTCTCAGGAACTACTGAACGGATTTACACCATTTAAGCAAAAGGCACGACACTGAACCAAGGGCTACCTCTTTGCCAAATTTGGTGTAATTCCGTTCAGCAGTTCGGGCTGTAGCTGCGACTAAAGGTTCCTATGGAAAAATGAATGGGGAAAACGCGTTTTGGGACCCCCCTTTTTCTCGGCCCCCGCTTGACGTATCACCCCGAGACTTTCAGGATAGGAGCGGACCGGAGCGCCCCAACAAGTTGGAAACTTTCGCGAAGATTCGTCAACCGGCGCCAACGTTATTTCAAATAGAATGTAGCGGATTTCCTATGGATAATAGGTTTTAACTATAACTATCTACTGGCGACCGCCAGTAGATAATATATATATATATATATGTATATACATATACAGGGTCCATTCAGGACGTGATTTGTGTGCATTCCGGCCCGCATTTCCCACAATGCACAGTCTCAAATGAGCTTCCCATTGGTGGGTGTGTAATATAAAAATGGCGAAGTGGGTCTAACGTTTACACGCACCGTCTCCGTTAAAGCCTCTGAAGAGAAGCATCAGGAGCTTCGAAACGCGTCAGGCAATTCCAATACGGAGCGGCTCCTACAAGCGGATCCTCGTCCTTGCCTATCATGAAAAAACTGCTGGCCGAGTGCTGCTCACCTGAGGGACAATCTTTGGAGCAGAATATAATACGCGGCCGTCCTGCCGCGGAGCGCGCACCACTCCGTAATGCTGAGGGGGCCACTCGACATGGTATTTACCATGCCGGCAACGTGGGTCAGCAGCCGAGAATAGGATTAAAAGAAGGGGCGAGCCCGCTTACAGGATCCATACAGGACGTGATTTGTGTGCATTCCGGACCGCATTTCCCACAATGCACAGTCTCAAATGAGCTTCCCATTGGTGGGTGTGTAATATAAAAATGGCGAAGTGGGTCTAACGTTTACACGCACCGTCTCCGTTAAAGCCTCTGAAGAGAAGCATCAGGAGCTTCGAAACGCGTCAGGCAATTCCAATACGGAGCGGCTCCTACAAGCGGATCCTCGTCCTTGCCTATCATGAAAAAACTGCTGGCCGAGTGCTGCTCACCTGAGGGACAATCTTTGGAGCAGAATATAATACGCGGCCGTCCTGCCGCGGAGCGCGCACCACTCCGTAATGCTGAGGGGGCCACTCGACATGGTATTTACCATGCCGGCAACGTGGGTCAGCAGCCGAGAATAGGATTAAAAGAAGGGCGAGCCCGCTTACAGGATCCATACAGGACGTGATTTGTGTGCATTCCGGACCGCATTTCCCACAATGCACAGTCTCAAATGAGCTTCCCATTGGTGGGTGTGTAATATAAAAATGGCGAAGTGGGTCTAACGTTTACACGCACCGTCTCCGTTAAAGCCTCTGAAGAGAAGCATCAGGAGCTTCGAAACGCGTCAGGCAATTCCAATACGGAGCGGCTCCTACAAGCGGATCCTCGCCTTGCCTATCATGAAAAAACTGCTGGCCGAGTGCTGCTCACCTGAGGGACAATCTTTGGAGCAGAATATATATATATATATATATATATATATTATCTACTGGCGGTCGCCAGTAGATAGTTATAGTTAGGACCTATTTTCCATAGGAAATCCGCAACATTCTATTTGAAATAACTCTTGCGTCGGTTGAGGAATCTTTGCGAAATTTTCAAACTTTATGGCCCGCTCCGGTCCGCTCCTACCCTGAAAGTTTCTGGGTGATTCGTCAAGCGGGGGCCGAGAAAAAAGGGGGGTCCCAAAACGTGTTTTCCCCATTCATTTTCCCTCAGGAAACTTTAGCCACGGCTACAGCCCGAACTGCTGAACGGAATTACACAAAATTTGGCAAAGAGGTAGTTCTTGGTTCAGAAAGAACCCTTTTTGTTAAATGGTGTAAATCCATTCAGTAGTTGCGGAGAAATTAAAAAAATAAGAGTCAAAAAATCAATTTCCCATAGGAAACTTTATGCAAGGCTACAGCTCGAACTGCTGAAAGGAATTACACCAAATTTGGCAAAGAGGTAGTTCTTGGTTCAGAAAGAACCCTTTTTGTTAAATGGTATAAATCCGTTCAGTAGATGCTGAGAAAATCAAAAGTAAAAACACATATATATCTGGGCGGAGCCTAACCACACATGTCATCGTGAGATCTGATTGGCTGTCAGCACTTCATCCTGAAATTGCTGGCAGCCATCTTGGGACCAATATAAATGATAGTACCCCATTGAAATGCATTGTAGTGAATCAAAGATTTTGAGGGTTACCAAAAGGAGAACTATAAAGGGTGATAACAGACTTTAGTTACATTAGAATTCATTTGTTGATGGTACCATACTAATTTCACGAATTGTGGTGTGTTCTAAGGTGATTTTACCCTGTGAAAAACCTTCTGCTGGGATATCATGAATCATGTTTGAGAGAAAACTATTTTCACATGCTTGTCCCATACAGTTTTGGAAGGTGCTCCAAAAGCTAAAATGAGAGCATATTTTCTGTAAATTCACATTATCTTTCTCAGTCATGTGAGAATGAAGTCTGACATTCTCAGTAAAACATGTACATCCAACAATGGCAGAGACTGTCAGTTGATTCCTTTGTGTTCTACTGCAGCTTCCCAGAGTGTTCTAAAGAACAACTAGAGTGCTAACAGCCTTACTTATGACAAACGTATGGCACACCTGAAGCCATCTTGATTGGAATAAACTGGTAACACTTAAAACATTTAATTTAAAAAGGAACAAAATGAGGGGGTTCATTTTGCCATAGAAATTATGGTTAGTGCTGTAGAAAGAAAAATTAGGACATGTTTTAAGTGAGATCTCAAATATCTTCCTGTTATATTTCAACAGGAGCAGCCTGTCAGTTGATGCCTTTGTGTTCTACTGCAGCTTCCCAGAGTGTTCTAAAGAACAACTAGAGTGCTAACAGCCTTACTTATGACAAACGTATGGCACACCTGAAGCCATCTTGATTGGAATAAACTGGTAACACTTAAAACATTTAATTTAAAAAGGAACAAAATGAGGGGGTTCATTTTGCCATAGAAATTATGGTAAGTGCTGCAAAAAGAACATTTAGGGCATGTTTTAAGTGAGATCTCAAATCCTCTTCTATATCATTAGAAAATTCTGACATGCAGACTGAAACAATCACTTTCAATACCAGCAGTAGACTTCCAGTTAACTCCTTGGTGAGGAGTAGCTTTACTACAGTGATCTAATGAACAACTAGAGTGCTAACATTCTGAAATTATGGCAAATGTGTGACACATCTGAATGCCTTCTTGATGGAATCAAAGTAAAAAACTGAAAGCATTTCCTACTGAGGAGACTGTAGTAAATGAAGAAATTAGGAAACTTCATAACAAATAAGTCTCCCAAGATGGCCACCAGAGAAAAAAGAGCCCAAATGTAGCACAAATATCACACAGAGGTAGCCCACGTATAGCCCAATGACAGAAGTGTGCAAAACACTTTTTATTTTTTGTTTTTTTGCAGTTTTATATAGTGCAGACTGGTCAGGTATTGGAGTGCTTTACATGAGCATTGGTTACATCACACAAGGACAAATTCATGTTGGTTGACCCCTACACTACCCAAACACCACTGCACTACCCTAAACCCTAAAACACTACCCCAGCACGACCCCCTTCACTACCCAAACACAACTGCACTACGCTAAACTCAAAAACACAACCCCCAGCACGACCCCCTACACTACCCAAACACCACTGCACTACCCTAAACCCTAAAACACTACCCCCTACACTACACAAACACCATTGCACTACCCTAAACCCTAAAACACTACCCCCAGCATGACCCCCTACACTACACACACACCACTGCACTACCCTAAACCCTAAAACACTACCCCAGCATGACCCCCACACTACCCAAACACCACTGCACTACCCTAAACCCTAAAACACTACCCCCAGCACGACTCCCTACACTACACAAACACCACTGGACTACCCTAAACCCTAAAACACTACCCCCAGCACGACTCCCTACACTACCTAAACACCACTGCACTACACTAAACCCTAAATCTACCCCCAGCATGACCTCCCACACTACACAAACACCACTGCACTACCCTAAACCCTAAAACACTACCCCCAGCACGACCCCCTACACTACCCAAACACAACTGCACTACCCTAAACCCTAAAACACTAACCCCAGCATGACCCCCTACACTACCCAAACACCACTGCACTACCCTATACCCTAAAACACGACCCGTACACTACACAAACACAACTGCACTACCCTAAATCCTAAAACACTACCCACAGCATGACCCCTACACTACACAAACACCACTGCACTACCCTAAACCCTAAAACACTACCCCCTACACTACACAAACACCACTGCCCTACCCTAAACCCTAAAACACAACCCCCAGCATGACCCCCTACACTACACAAACACCACTGCACTACCCTAAACCCCCTACACTATACAAACACCACTGCATTACTCTAAACCCTAAAACACTACCCCCAGCACGACCCCCTCACAACACAAACACCACTGCACTACCCTAAACCCTAAATCGACCCCCAGCACGACCCCCTACACTACCCAAACACCACTGCCATACCCTAAACCCTAAAACACTACCCCCAGCATGAACCCCACTACCCAAACACCACTGCACAACCCTAAACCTTAAAACACTACCCCCAGCACAGCCCCTACACTACACAAACACCACTGAACTACCCTAAACCCTAAAACACTACCCCAGCACTACCCCCTACACTACCCAAACACCACTGCACTAACATAAACCCTAAAACACTACCCCCAGCACAACCCCCTACACTACACAAACACCACTGCACTACCCTAAACCCTAAAACACTACCCCCAGCACGACTCCCTACACTACCCAAACACCACTGCACTACCCTAAACCCTAAATCTACCCCCAGCACGACCCCCTACACTACCCAAACACCACTGCACTACCCTAAACCATAAAACACTACCCCCAGCATGACCCCCTACACTACACAAACACCACTGCACTACCCTAAACCCTAAAACACTACCACCAGCATGACCCCCTACACTACACAAACACCACTGCACTACCCTAAACCCTAAAACACTAACCCAGAACGACCCCCTACACTACCCATACACCACTGCACTACCCTAAAGCCTAAAACACTACCCCCAGCACGACCCCCTACACTACCCAAACACCACTGCACTACCCTAAACCCTAAAACACTACCCCCAGCACGACCCCCTACACCACCCAAACACCACTGCACTACCCTAAACCCTAGAAAAGAAACCCCCACCCCATGCCCAATCCCCCTTACCTCTCACTCCTCGTGGTTCCTCTCTCCTCGTGGTTCCTGCTTCTCGTCGTCTCTGAGGGGCGGTGCACGTCGTTGTGAGGAAACGGAACAGCCTCTGTTTCCTTACAACGACATGGATCGTCTACATGTTTTTTAGAACGCATGGTCATTTACCATACATACCTTTACAACAAAATTCGTTGTAAAGGCATGCGTGGTAAATGACCATGCATTCTAAAAATGCATAGTAATGACTTCGTGATGTACAACGCATGCGTGGTAATGTATGCGTTGTAATGGTATCGCAAAGTAAAAAAGTCGTTGTAACGGCTGTTTACCGATCGAAGCTGGCCCCTGTTCTTCAGTGAGACGTTTATTTGATTAATTAGGAGGAAGGAATGTGTTTTTTTTACCTAAAAGTGCATTTCCGGCTGTTGTATTGTGAAAGTGTCCGCGTGGCCTGGTTTCACTTCTGGTGAGAGAGTGGAAGAGTCTGTTTGGATCTAAAGGAGTTCTGTTATTGGACGGGGCCGGCGCGACATGTCATCAGAAAACATAGCTAATGGAAAGCGTCCTCCCTGAAGTGTGGAGCAGTCCATGAGAGGTCAACGAGTGTGTGTCCCACCGCAGTATGACCGTACCGCGTGACCCATGTGCCACCTCCAGGGTACGGGAGGCAGAAGCGGCATCGCAGTTCCTCTTGAAGACCGTTGTAGCACTAATTCTACATTTTGGTACTAGGGCATTTTAACTTCGTTGTTCCTGCCAGATACAAAGAGAAGATCCTGTGTTATTCAGTGCCCTTGTTACCTTTTTTGTGGGTTGTGGTGCTTGTCACTTCGCTGCCCCGCCGGTGCACACGACTGGGCACCCCACCTCGTGTGCCATCTGCAGGGCCTCTGCCCTCGGATCACTGGTTTCGGTTTCTGGAGTGGCAACATAAACAGTTGCTCCCAAAAGACTAGCCTGAACACTTAGGTGAATATCCCCTGCACCAGCATTCCACGGAAATTCTTTCCTAGCTCTCCCACGTCAACGAGGACGTCATAATAGCACGGCTCCGCTCGCGACACCGTATGACGTCATCGGAGCCATAAGAGAACCTCGTTGGCGTGCTGACGTCAGTTCCACCCATTTTTTCCGTGCCACCGAGGCAAACAGGGGACTGAGACATTTTCACATGTATACATAGTATAATAAATATATATATATTCACTGAAAAAACCATAGGTTTCAGGCACGTTATAGTTAGAAATTAGCATTTAAAAAACCTTAGAAATTCACTGAAAAAACCATAGGTTTCAGGCACGTTATAGTTAGAAATTAGCATTTAAAAAATCTTAGAAATTCACAGAAAAAACCATAGGTTTCAGGGGCGTTATAGTTAGTTGGACATTTCACTCGTACAAAACCACAGAAATTCCCCCGTTATAGTTAGTTCAGCTAACTATAACTCGCGCGCCCGCAATGCACTGCTGATGACGTCACATATTACATCACTCATGACATGGTCAGTGACATCACTCATGACATCACTGATGACATCACTGATGACATCATCCAGTGAATGTGTGTTTTTCTGAAAATTAAATATGTTTTATATATGTATATCTCAAGGTCGATGGAAGAATAAATGGGTATATAAGTGTCTAAATGGATGATTTTGTTTTGTAAAATTGATTGTATAACTGACTAAGTGTATCTTAGTGAATACATGGGTTAGTGAGTAATGTTTAAATATGAAAATATCTGTATCAGTCTCTCACTTTGTGTATAAGTGGCTGCATGGGTTGGTGAGTAGCTACATGAGTGTCTATATGGGTTATTAGTTGGTTTTTGAGTATCAGTATGAGTGTCTGAGTGTCTGTATGGTTCGGTGGGGGTATTACTTAGTGCATAGATGCATGAATGAGTGACTCACTGTTTGTATGTGTTGAAGACAGCATGTGTGCAGGACTGTATAGGTGGATGAGTATGTGTATGGGTGTGTTAGTGAGTGAATGACTGTCTCAATAGTGTCTTTATGAGTAACTACATATGTTTTAAACTAGTATATGTGAGTATTGGTGTATATAAGTGAGCATATGTGAGAGTGAGAGATTGGAAGAGTTCCTGTACAAATAAGTAGGTGTTTCTATAAGTGATTGTTTAAGAGAGTAAGTATGTGTAAGTTTCTGTAGAAGTAAGTGTGGTAGTGTATGTATAACTGTATATGCAAGTAAATGGATGTTTGATACTTTGTTTGCATGTGTGACTATGTGTGTGAGTAACTCTATGGATGAGTGGCGGTGTGTAACAGGATGTATAGGTGTATGAGTACATATGATGAGTGAGTACAAGTATGAGTGACTGTATAGGGACTGTTGGTGAATGAGTGGATGTGTGTGTAGATCTTGGAATTACTGAATAGGTGTGTTGTAACTGGTATTGGTATGTCCATTGTTTTGAAAATGTTAGTTTGTATTTTTGAGTGTGTGTATCAAAGGTTATATTAGGGTGAGAGGAGGTCTGCCACTCTATCACAAGGATGATGTCATCAGTGATGTCATCAGTGATGTCATTTGAGATGTCATCAGTGATGTCATGAGTGATGTCACTGACCATGTCATGAGTGATGTAATATGTGACGTCATCAGCAGTGCATTGCGGGCACGCGAGTTATAGTTAGCTGAACTAACTATAACGGGGGAATTTCTATGGTTTTGTACGAGTGAAATGTCCAACTAACTATAACGCCCCTGAAACCTATGGTTTTTTCAGTGAATATATATATATATATATATATATATATATATATATATTAAAGCTCCAAGGTGCCCGTTAGCAGGATCGCACTCGAGCAGCAGTAACCATTTCAACGGGTAAAGGACATCTGTGCACGCCGACAACTGCAGCTTCCCTGTCATGGATATAAGCCTGACGCGTTTCTGAGCCGTGTTGCTCGTCTTCAGAGGCTCGACCTGGGAAAGCATTCACTGGACACTCCCTCTAATTTATAATTAACAGCCCTCAGATGGGCGACTCAAATGAGCACAACGCGATGAATTGTGGGTAATGTAGTTCGTGACAATTTCCCTTTGGGCACAGTTCCATTTTAAAGCCCTCAGATGGGCCTCGGCGAGCAAAAGGTCCATTGATCCCTTTATCACTACTTCACATGATGGACTCTGCATTATCAGAGCCCGTGACCCCCGCTTTCTTCGAGGTGGTGCAAGCCTCGCGGCCGGACTGCCGCGTAAATATTAAAGCTCCAAGGTGTCCGCTAGCAGGATCGCACTTGAGCAGCAGTAACCATTTCAACGGGTAAAGGACATCTGTGCACGCCGACAACTGCAGCTTCCCTGTCATGGATATAAGCCTGACGCGTTTCTGAGCCGTGTTGCTCGTCTTCAGAGGCTCGACCTGGGAAAGCATTCACTGGACACTCACTCTAATTTATAATTAACAGCCCTCAGATGGGCGACTCAAATGAGCACAACGCGATGAATTGTGGGTAATGTAGTTCGTGGTTCACCTGAGCATAATTATTACGGGGATTTACTGGTGGTTGCCGCACGCCGTCACGTCACATGGTCTGCCACTGAAGAGGGCGTTGGCCCGACACGCGTCTGGCAGGAAACCAGAAAAGGACTTTGTTCATGGCGTGTGCCCTTGCTTTGGCGTAATTTCCACCTGGGAGTGCATCCCACCTAGAGGCAACTCTTTTTGCATTTTGTATAGCGGCCTGCCTGGTCGCGGGATTGCACCACCGCAAAACACTTGCGGGTCCGCGGCTGCTTTATTGGGGCAGCTAACTGTGGAACAGGAGGTGCCTGTTATATGCAGGGGTGCAGGCGCGAACATCGGCAATCCTTTTAAAGACATTTTTTAATGTGAGCGCTGGCGGTGACCCACTTGGGTTTTACTGAACCACCAGTCCCAGGAAGCATTGCTTCAGGTGATTCACCTGAGCATAATTATTACGGGGATTTACTGGTGGTTGCCGCACGCCGTCACGTCACATGGTCTGCCACTGAAGAGGGCGTTGGCCCGAAACGCGTCTGGCAGGAAACCAGAAAAGGACTTTGTTCATGGCGTGTGCCCTTGCTTTGGCGTAATTTCCACCTGGGAGTGCATCCCACCTAGAGGCAACTTGTTAGAAATGGGATCTCTAGTTGGCAAGGGCTTGCACCTTTGTCCAAGTAGGGACCCTTCTTCCTAGTCAGGGTAAGGGTGTTACACTCGTGAAGTAACCCCTGCTCACCCTCGTGGTAGCTTGGCACGAGCAGTCAGGCTTAATTCAGAGGCAGTGTGTAAAGCATTTGCACATAACCAACAGTAATACAGTGTAAGCACTACAAACGGACACCACACCAGTTTAGAAAAATAACCAATTTTTATATACTCAAGACAAGACCAATTACGACAAAAAATCCACAATACTATACTTTAAAAATGAATGCTTGATAAGGTAACTTCTTCTTTGCAGGAATAACACAAAAGCAAAGTTCGTACGAGTCGGTAGCTCCGTCCGAGTCTACCGCGATGCTGAAAACCACAGAGTCTAACAGTTCCAGCCGACCGCGTCGCTACGGGCCAGCCGAGTCGTGAACAGACTCGGTCACAGTACCTTTCTCGTTGTGGCTGGTACGGAGTGTACGAGCCGGTCGGCGTTCGTTGCGGTTGCGGTGCAAGACGGAGCGATGCAAGGTGCGGTGTCCCTCGATGCGGTGCAGGCAGCGGCTCGATGAGCGTCGTGCAGACGGAGTCGGTGAGTCCAAGGCGTGCGATGCACGGTGAGACGATGCTCGATGCGGTGCTGACAGGTTGCGATGCAGGCGACCAAGCCGGAGTGCGGGAGCTGGCGTCGGACAGCGGTGCGAGTCGGAGCGGTGCGTCGCAGGCGTGCGAGCGGTGCCCCAAATGCGATGCGGTCACGACTCTTGAGCCAGTTGCAGCGTCCGCGTCGGTCGGGTCCGGCTGGTTCAGTGAAGCGATGCGATGCGAACTGCGGTGCCCACAGGTCACGGTGCAAGCAGCGGCTCGGTGTTGACGGCGTCGGACGTCGCCTACGATGAGACCAGGGTTGCGGTGCAAAGCGGGGCGATGCGGTCTGCGGTGCAACCAGGTCACCGGTCAGGGATGGATTCGGTTGACGGAGTCGGTTGCAGTTCCCTTCCTCTGTGGCAACTGAAACAGCGTTCCAGAAACGGTACCCAGAGGTTTGTGAAGTCTTTGTAGTCCCTGAGACTTCTTAACAGGAGGCCAGCTCGGTTCCAGGCCCTTGGAGATACTCAGCACAAGTTTGTAGAAAGTTCAGTCCTTTCACTGCCCAAGGCAGAAGCAGCAGCTGCAGGCCAACCCAACAAAGCAACAACACAGCAGAGGGGCAGTACTCCTCCTGGCAGCTCTTCCAGCTCTTCGTCTTGGCAGGTTCCTTGATTCCAGCGAGATCTAAATTCATGGGGTCAGGGCCCCAATATTTATATCCCAAATTCCTTTGTACTCTGAAGGCAGAGAGGCCTTTGCCTAGTCCAAACCAGTTCTGGAGCACTTTGTTGACAAGTCTCCGTCCCTTCTTTCAGAGAGTAGGCCAGGGACATCAGACGCACCACAGGAGGTGGAGCCAGCATTGTGGAGGGAAGGCACTGTCCTATTCAGGGCCCAGGTGCAACTCCTCCCACCCATCTACATGTAGATCTTGCTATTCAGCCCTGTGCTGACTCACCCTGTCTCCTGGCATCCCCCAGCCCCTGTCACTCACACTCCAGACAAGGAATACACAACCTCGCAGAGGCAGGCTTGGATGGTTAGACAAGAAAATACCCACTTTCTAAAAGTGGTATTTTCAAACACAGAATGTTAAAACCAACTTCACTAAAAGATGCATTTTATCATTCTGAGTCCAGGCATACTAAACTCGAATTTCTACCATGTTCCCGGGGTCAGTTAGGATTATAAGCTGTAATAATCAAAACTGCCCGTTCTGGCCTATGGGGAACAGGTAGCCTTGCAATAGTGAAAAACGAACCAGGCTGTAATTCACTATCAGGACATGCCACACACACCAGGGCATGTCCTACCTTTCGCATACAACGCACCCTGCCCACAGGGGTACCTTGGGCCTACCTTAGGGGTGACTAACATGTAGGAAAGGGAAGGTTTAGGGACTTGCAAGTGTGCGCACTTGCCAAGTCGACATGGCAGCCCCAGGCTGCGCACAGGCTCTGCAATGGCAGGCCCGAGTTACTCTTTACGGGCTGTTTGCGTGGGTGGCACAATCCAGTGCTGCAGCCCACCAACAGCATTTGGTCTATAGGCCCTGGCACTCGCAGTGCACTTTACAAGGGACTGACACATAAACCAAATAGGCCAATCATGGAAACGCCAATCCGTAACACATTTTATACAGGAGCACTTACACTTTCCCACTGGACAGCAGTGAGGAAAGTGCGCAGAATCATTACACCAGCAAAAACAGAGTCAAAACCGGGAGGTCAGAAAGCAAAAAGTCAGGGGAAACACGCCAAAAGATGCCAAGTCTAACACATGTCCCCTCCAGCTGAAAGTAGGGAGAACTACCCAACCCCATTGGAGTTCTCTTCACTAAGGCGGAAGAACCTGGACAGACCATCTGCGTTAGCGTGTTCTGTACCAGGACGGTGTTCCACCGTAAAGTCCATTCCCTGTAGGGAGATGGACCACCTCAGCAGTTTTGGATTCTCACCCCTCATTTGCATCAACCATCTGAGGGGCCTGTGGTCTGTCTGAACCCGGAAGTGAGTCCCAAACAGGTATGGTCTCAACTTCTTCAGCGCCCAGACCACAGCAAAAGCTTCCCTTTCTATGGCACTCCACCTCTGTTCCCTGGGGAGTAGTCTCCTGCTAAGGAAGACTACAGGCTGATCCAGGCCCTCTCCGTTCAGTTGTGAGAGCACCGCTCCCACACCATGCTCTGAAGCGTCAGTCTGCACGACGAATTCCTTGGAGAAGTCAGGTGCCTTGAGCACGGGCGCCGTGCACATGGCTGCCTTCAGGGCCTCAAAAGCTTTCTGGCAGGACTCAGTCCAGATCACTTTCCTGGGCTGCTTCTTAGAAGTCAGCTCTGCTAAGGGGGCAACGATGGTGCCATAGCCCTTAACAAATCTCCTATAGTAGCCGGTGAGACCTAAGAAGGCTCTCACCTATGTCTGGGTCTTTGGGGGCTCCCAAGCCAGAATGGTGTCAATCTTGGGTTGTAGGGGCGCCACCTGGCCGCTTCCTACCTGGTGTCCCAAGTACACCACAGAACCCTGCCCGATCTGGCACTTACTGGCCTTGATCGTGAGGCCTGCACCTTGCAGAGCCCTCAACACTTTCTCAAGGTGCTGTAAATGTTCTTCCCAGCTGGAACTGAACACAGCAATGTCATCCAGGTAGGCGGCACTGAAATCCTCCAGCCCAGCCAACACCTGATTGACCAACCTCTGAAAGGTGGCAGGGGCATTCTTCAACCCAAAGGGCATCACCCGGAATTGGTAATGACCTTCTGGGGTTGAGAATACTGATCTCTCCTTGGCCCCATCGGTTAAGGCAATCTGCCAGTACCCAGACGTCAAATGAAACGTGCTGAGGAACCGGGCAGCTCCCAACCGATCAATGAGCTCATCAGCTCTGGGGATGGGGTGCGCGTCAGTCCTGGTGACGGCATTGAGCCCACGGTAGTCCACACAAAACCGGAGTTCTGGAGTGGCACCGGGCGCAGCAGCCTTTGGGACCAAGACCACTGGGCTGGCCCAAGGACTGTTGGAGGGCTCAATCACCCCTAACGCCAACATCTTAGAGACCTCCTCCTTGATGCTGGCTCTGACCCGGTCAGTCAACCTGTAAATCTTGTGCTTCACAGGAGGGCTGTCACCAGTGTCCACGTCATGGGTACACCAGTGAGTAACACCGGGGGTCAGAGAGAACAGTGGGGCGAACTGTCCCAACAACTGGTGACAGTCCCCCTGCTGCTCCTGAGTCAGAGTAGGGGAGAGGATCACACCCTCTACTGACCCATCATGCTCCTTGGTAGACAGGAGGTCAGGGAGAGGCTCACTCTCCTCTTCCACCCCATCATCTGTCGCCAAGAGCATACTCTCTTCGGACCTCTCGAAGTGGGGCTTGAGGCGGTTCACGTGAAGGACCCTCAAAGGGTTCCGTGGAGCCTGCAAATCCACCAGGTAGGTGACGTCACTTTTGCGCTCCTTTACCTCATATGGCCCAGCCCACTTGTCCTGCAAGGCACAAGGTGCCACTGGGGCCATGACCCACACTTTTTGCCCAGGTTGAAATTCGACCAGAGTGGCATTCTCGTCATACCATCTCTTCATTTCTTCCTGGCTTGCTTCTAGGTTCGCCTGAGCGAGTTTCCTGAAGCGGGCAGTTTGGTTTCTAAGGGCCAGCATGTAGCTAAATACATCCTGGGGAGTTTTCCTGGGAGCCGCCTCCCAGCCTTCCTTGACCAAACTCAGAGGTCCTCTGACAGGGTGGCCATACAGGAGCTCAAAGGGGCTGTACCCAAGAGACTTCTGTGGCACCTCCCTGTATGCAAAGAGTAGGCATGGCAAGAGGACGTCCCACTTACGCCTCATGGGTTCTGTTAGACCCTTGATCATGCCTTTCAAGGTCTGGTTGAATCTCTCCACCAGACCGTTTCCTTGTGGGTGGTAAGGAGTGGTGAACTTGTAGGTTACACCGCACTCCTTCCACAGGGATGTCATATACTTGGATATGAAATTGGTCCCCCTATCAGAAACCACCTCTCTGGGGAATCCCACACGGGAAAAGATCCCCATTAACGCCCGGCCCACCACTGGCGCCGTCGTTGTCCTGAGAGGGATTGCCTCCAGGTACCGGGTGGCATGGTCCACCAAGACCAGGATGTACCTGTTGCCCATGGCTGTCTTGGGATCCAGTGGCCCCACAATATCCATCCCTACCCTTTCAAAGGGTGTACCAACAACAGGAAAAGGTTGGAGAGGAGCTTTGACCTTCCTCCCACTCTTACGACTTGCCTGGCAAGTTTGGCAAGACCTACAGTGTGCATCTGAATGCCTTCGCATTTGGGGCCAAAAGAAGTGGGTGACAAGCCTGTCAAAGGTCTTGTCCTGCCCCAAATGTCCTGCCAAAGGCACGTCATGAGCCAGACCCAGTAGGAAGGTCCTGAAGCGCTGGGGTACCACCAGCACACGGGCTGACCCAGGCTCAGCAACCTTAGGCTCACTGTATAGGAGACCACTCTCCCAGTAGATCAGATGTGACCCGGACTGATTACCAGCTGCCTGCCGCCGCAGACCCTCCAGAGTAGGGCACTCGCTCTGCTCCCTGCAGAACTCCTCCCTGGTGGGACCCCCTCTTGCTGCCAATGGGTCAGCTCAGAGATGACTCCCAGTTCGGCTACCTGCTCCCCTGTAGGCACCGGGCGTCCCCCTCGAGGTCCGCCTCCTCCCGGTCCGTGGGAACTTCGGGGGCCGGTTTCCCGCGCCCCTGCCCTTCCTTCTTGGCAGGGACTTGGGCCACTGTTCCAGGCTCCAAGTCCTCTTGATCACCCTTTCTGGCTGCCATTGACCGAGTAGACACGCATGCCCACTCTGGCAACCCAAGCATCTCCAAGTGAGACCTGAGCTCAACATCCTTCCATAAGGACTGCTCCAGGTCGTTACCTAGCAGACAATCTACAGGCATGGTAGGGCTCACAACCACCCTCAAGGGACCTGAGACCCCCCCATTCAAAGGGAACCTGCGCCACCATACACTGGCGCTCAGAGTTGTCTACAGCAACTACTTGGTGGAATGCTCCTGGGACTACTTGCTTCTCAGACACCAGGTGACACCGGACTGAGGTCACACTGGCTCCAGTGTCTCTGAGAGCCTCTACCCTATTCCCATTGATGGTCACCCAGGTGCTATATTTCTTTGTGTTAGGGGGCACCTGGTTTCCTGGGACCATCTCACTGTCCCCTAGTGAGACAAGGGTCATTTCTGCGGGATCCCCACCCTCCTGTGGGCACCCCTCCTCCCCAAGCGCTACACTAGCCAACACTTTGGACTGTCCACCGGTGGGTGGCTGTGTCCCCTTTGGGCACTTGGGGTCCCTCTTAAAGTGACCTATCTGGTCACATGCATAACACTTGCGGGGGCCGGTCTCAACAGGCTTCCCTGTAGAGACCCCTTTCTTCTTATCACCGGGGGCTGGGAACCTTTACCCTGGGTACTAGTTTGGGGCCCTTTAGAGAACTCCTGTGCTTTACCCTTGTCCCCCCACCTTTCTGCTGGGGACCCTGCCCACCTTAGTCTGAGTCTCCCCCAAACGCTTTCTTGTGGACCCTGGTACTCACCCAGCGGTCCGCTTCCATAGCAAGTTTCCTGGGGTCAGTTAGCTTACTATCCACTAGGTGCTGGCGCAGATCTGCAAAACATAGACTAGACAAGTGCTCCCATGCAATCAAGTTGTAGAGCCCCTGAAAATCTGTTACACTACTGCCCTTCACCCAACCATCCAGCGACCTGCAGAACACATCCACACATTCCAACCAAGTGTTGGCATCAGAGTTCTTACTGGACCTGAACTGATCCCTGTACTTTTCAGGAGTAAGACCATACTTAGTGAGAAGGGCATCCTTCATGTCAGCATAGGTGAGGTGATACCCCTTACCCAAAGCTATCAGAGCATCCGTTGCTTCTTCAGGGAAAAGTGGCCACAATCCTGCTCCCCAGTTTTCCTCAGGGACCCCATTCATGTGTATGGCTGCCTCATAACCCTGAAACCACCTTTGTATGTCATCCCCCTTCTTGAACTCCTTGCCTACATTCTTGGGAATGTGCACAATCCTGTCTGCCTTCCTGGACGAATTGCTGCCACCATCTGAGCCTGACTTACTCCTAAGTTCTAGCTCCTTCAGTTCTCTCTCATGCTCTAAGAGCATCTTCTTCTCCTCCATGGCCAATCCGCGTCGGTCGGGTCCGGCTGGTTCAGTGAAGCGATGCGATGCGTACTGCGGTGCCCACAGTCACGGTGCAAGCAGCGGCTCGGTGCTGACGGCGTCGGACGTCGCCTACGATGAGACCAGGGTTGCGGTGCGAAGCGGGGCGATGCGGTCTGCGGTGCAACCAGGTCACCGGTCAGGGATGGATTCGGTTGACGGAGTCGGTTGCAGTTCCCTTCCTCTGTGGCAACTGAAACAGCGTTCCAGAAGCGGTACCCAGAGGTTTGTGAAGTCTTTGTAGTCCCTGAAACTTCTTAACAGGAGGCCAGCTCGGTTCCAGGTCCTTGGAGATACTCAGCACAAGTTTGTAGAAAGTTCAGTCCTTTCACTGCCCAAGGCAGAAGCAGCAGCTGCAGGCCAACCCAACAAAGCAACAACACAGCAGAGGGGCAGTACTCCTCCTGGCAGCTCTTCCAGCTCTTCGTCTTGGCAGGTTCCTTGATTCCAGCGAGATCTAAATTCATGGGGTCAGGGCCCCAATATTTATATCCCAAATTCCTTTGTTCTCTGAAGGCAGAGAGGCCTTTGCCTAGTCCAAACCAGTTCTGGAGCACTTTGTTGACAAATCTCCGTCCCTTCTTTCAGAGAGTAGGCTAGGGACATCAGACGCACCACAGGAGGTGGAGCCAGCATTGTGGAGGGAAGGCACTGTCCTATTCAGGGCCCAGGTGCAACTCCTCCCACCCATCTACATGTAGATCTTGCTATTCAGCCCTGTGCTGACTCACCCTGTCTCCTGGCATCCCCCAGCCCCTGTCACTCACACTCCAGACAAGGAATACACAACCTCGCAGAGGCAGGCTTGGATGGTTAGACAAGAAAATACCCACTTTCTAAAAGTGGTATTTTCAAACACAGAATGTTAAAACCAACTTCACTAAAAGATGCATTTTATCATTCTGAGTCCAGGCATACTAAACTCGAATTTCTACCATGTTCCCGGGGTCAGTTAGGATTATAAGCTGTAATAATCAAAACTGCCCGTTCTGGCCTATGGGGAACAGGTAGCCTTGCAATAGTGAAAAACGAACTAGGCTGTAATTCACTATCAGGACATGCCACACACACCAGGGCATGTCCTACCTTTCGCATACAACGCACCTTGCCCACAGGGGTACCTTGGGCCTACCTTAGGGGTGACTAACATGTAGGAAAGGGAAGGTTTAGGGACTTGCAAGTGTGCGCACTTGCCAAGTCGACATGGCAGCCCCAGGCTGCGCACAGGCTCTGCAATGGCAGGCCCGAGTTACTCTTTACGGGCTGTTTGCGTGGGTGGCACAATCCAGTGCTGCAGCCCACCAACAGCATTTGGTCTATAGGCCCTGGCACTCGCAGTGCACTTTACAAGGGACTGACACATAAACCAAATAGGCCAATCATGGAAACGCCAATCCGTAACACATTTTATACAGGAGCACTTGCACTTTCCCACTGGACAGCAGTGAGGAAAGTGCGCAGAATCATTACACCAGCAAAAACAGAGTCAAAACCGGGAGGTCAGAAAGCAAAAAGTCAGGGGAAACACGCCAAAAGATGCCAAGTCTAACACATGTCCCCTCCAGCTGAAAGTAGGGAGAACTACCCAACCCCATTGGAGTTCTCTTCACTAAGGCGGAAGAACCTGGACAGACCATCTGCGTTGGCGTGTTCTGTACCAGGACGGTGTTCCACCGTAAAGTCCATTCCCTGTAGGGAGATGGACCACCTCAGCAGTTTTGGATTCTCACCCCTCATTTGCATCAACCATCTGAGGGGCCTGTGGTCTGTCTGAACCCGGAAGTGAGTCCCAAACAGGTATGGTCTCAACTTCTTCAGCGCCCAGACCACAGCAAAAGCTTCCCTTTCTATGGCACTCCACCTCTGTTCCCTGGGGAGTAGTCTCCTGCTAAGGAAGACTACAGGCTGATCCAGGCCCTCTCCGTTCAGTTGTGAGAGCACCGCTCCCACACCATGCTCTGAAGCGTCAGTCTGCACGACGAATTCCTTGGAGAAGTCAGGTGCCTTGAGCACGGGCGCCGTGCACATGGCTGCCTTCAGGGCCTCAAAAGCTTTCTGGCAGGACTCAGTCCAGATCACTTTCCTGGGCTGCTTCTTAGAAGTCAGCTCTGCTAAGGGGGCAACGATGGTGCCAAAACCCTTAACAAATCTCCTATAGTAGCCGGTGAGACCTAAGAAGGCTCTCACCTATGTCTGGGTCTTGGGGGCTCCCAAGCCAGAATGGTGTCAATCTTGGGTTGTAGGGGCGCCACCTGGCCGCTTCCTACCTGGTGTCCCAAGTACACCACAGAACCCTGCCCGATCTGGCACTTACTGGCCTTGATCGTGAGGCCTGCACCTTGCAGAGCCCTCAACACTTTCTCAAGGTGCTGTAAATGTTCTTCCCAGCTGGAACTGAACACAGCAATGTCATCCAGGTAGGCGGCACTGAAATCCTCCAGCCCAGCCAACACCTGATTGACCAACCTCTGAAAGGTGGCAGGGGCATTCTTCAACCCAAAGGGCATCACCCGGAATTGGTAATGACCTTCTGGGGTTGAGAATACTGATCTCTCCTTGGCCCCATCGGTTAAGGCAATCTGCCAGTACCCAGACGTCAAATGAAACGTGCTGAGGAACCGGGCAGCTCCCAACCGATCAATGAGCTCATCAGCTCTGGGGATGGGGTGCGCGTCAGTCCTGGTGACGGCATTGAGCCCACGGTAGTCCACACAAAACCGGAGTTCTGGAGTGGCACCGGGCGCAGCAGCCTTTGGGACCAAGACCACTGGGCTGGCCCAAGGACTGTTGGAGGGCTCAATCACCCCTAACGCCAACATCTTAGAGACCTCCTCCTTGATGCTGGCTCTGACCCGGTCAGTCAACCTGTAAATCTTGTGCTTCACAGGAGGGCTGTCACCAGTGTCCACGTCATGGGTACACCAGTGAGTAACACCGGGGGTCAGAGAGAACAGTGGGGCGAACTGTCCCAACAACTGGTGACAGTCCCCCTGCTGCTCCTGAGTCAGAGTAGGGGAGAGGATCACACCCTCTACTGACCCATCATGCTCCTGGTAGACAGGAGGTCAGGGAGAGGCTCACTCTCCTCTTCCACCCCATCATCTGTCGCCAAGAGCATACTCTCTTCGGACCTCTCGAAGTGGGGCTTGAGGCGGTTCACGTGAAGGACCCTCAAAGGGTTCCGTGGAGCCTGCAAATCCACCAGGTAGGTGACGTCACTTTTGCGCTCCTTTACCTCATATGGCCCAGTCCACTTGTCCTGCAAGGCACAAGGTGCCACTGGGGCCATGACCCACACTTTTTGCCCAGGTTGAAATTCGACCAGAGTGGCATTCTCGTCATACCATCTCTTCATTTCTTCCTGGCTTGCTTCTAGGTTCGCCTGAGCGAGTTTCCTGAAGCGGGCAGTTTGGTTTCTAAGGGCCAGCATGTAGCTAAATACATCCTGGGGAGTTTTCCTGGGAGCCGCCTCCCAGCCTTCCTTGACCAAACTCAGAGGTCCTCTGACAGGGTGGCCATACAGGAGCTCAAAGGGGCTGTACCCAAGAGACTTCTGTGGCATCTCCCTGTATGCAAAGAGTAGGCATGGCAAGAGGACGTCCCACTTACGCCTCATGGGTTCTGTTAGACCCTTGATCATGCCTTTCAAGGTCTGGTTGAATCTCTCCACCAGACCGTTTCCTTGTGGGTGGTAAGGAGTGGTGAACTTGTAGGTTACACCGCACTCCTTCCACAGGGATGTCATATACTTGGATATGAAATTGGTCCCCCTATCAGAAACCACCTCTCTGGGGAATCCCACACGGGAAAAGATCCCCATTAACGCCCGGCCCACCACTGGCGCCGTCGTTGTCCTGAGAGGGATTGCCTCCAGGTACCGGGTGGCATGGTCCACCAAGACCAGGATGTACCTGTTGCCCATGGCTGTCTTGGGATCCAGTGGCCCCACAATATCCATCCCTACCCTTTCAAAGGGTGTACCAACAACAGGAAAAGGTTGGAGAGGAGCTTTGACCTTCCTCCCACTCTTACGACTTGCCTGGCAAGTTTGGCAAGACCTACAGTGTGCATCTGACTGCCTTCACATTTGGGGCCAAAAGAAGTGGGTGACAAGCCTGTCAAAGGTCTTGTCCTGCCCCAAATGTCCTGCCAAAGGCACGTCATGAGCCAGACCCAGTAGGAAGGTCCTGAAGCGCTGGGGTACCACCAGCACACGGGCTGACCCAGGCTCAGCAACCTTAGGCTCACTGTATAGGAGACCACTCTCCCAGTAGATCAGATGTGACCCGGACTGATTACCAGCTGCCTGCCGCCGCAGACCCTCCAGAGTAGGGCACTCGCTCTGCTCCCTGCAGAACTCCTCCCTGGTGGGACCCCCTCTTGCTGCCAATGGGTCAGCTCAGAGATGTCTCCCAGTTCGCCTACCTGCTCCCCTGTAGGCACCGGGCGTCCCCCTCGAGGTCCGCCTCCTCCCGGTCCGTGGGAACTTCGGGGGCCGGTTTCCCGCGCCCCTGCCCTTCCTCTTGGCAGGGACTTGGGCCACTGTTCCAGGCTCCAAGTCCTCTTGATCACCCTTTCTGGCTGCCATTGACCGAGTAGACACGCATGCCCACTCTGGCAACCCAAGCATCTCCAAGTGAGACCTGAGCTCAACATCCTTCCATAAGGACTGCTCCAGGTCGTTACCTAGCAGACAATCTACAGGCATGGTAGGGCTCACAACCACCCTCAAGGGACCTGAGACCCCCCCATTCAAAGGGAACCTGCGCCACCATACACTGGCGCTCAGAGTTGTCTACAGCAACTACTTGGTGGAATGCTCCTGGGACTACTTGCTTCTCAGACACCAGGTGACACCGGACTGAGGTCACACTGGCTCTAGTGTCTCTGAGAGCCTCTACCCTATTCCCATTGATGGTCACCCAGGTGCTATATTTCTTTGTGTTAGGGGGCACCTGGTTTCCTGGGACCATCTCACTGTCCCCTAGTGAGACAAGGGTCATTTCTGCGGGATCCCCACCCTCCTGTGGGCACCCCTCCTCCCCAAGCGCTACACTAGCCAACACTTTGGACTGTCCACCAGTGGGTGGCTGTGTCCCCTTTGGGCACTTGGGGTCCCCCTTAAAGTGACCTATCTGGTCACATGCATAACACTTGCGGGGGCCGGTCTCAACAGGCTTCCCTGTAGAGACCCCTTTCTTCTTATCACCGGGGGGCTGGGAACCTTTACCCTGGGTACTAGTTTGGGGCCCTTTAGAGAACTCCTGTGCTTTACCCTTGTCCCCCCACCTTTCTGCTGGGGACCCTGCCCACCTTTGCCTGAGTCTCCCCCAAACGCTTTCTTGTGGACCCTGGTACTCACCCAGCGGTCCGCTTCCATAGCAAGTTTCCTGGGGTCAGTTAGCTTACTATCCACTAGGTGCTGGCGCAGATCTGCAAAACATAGACTAGACAAGTGCTCCCATGCAATCAAGTTGTAGAGCCCCTGAAAATCTGTTACACTACTGCCCTTCACCCAACCATCCAGCGACCTGCAGAACACATCCACACATTCCAACCAAGTGTTGGCATCAGAGTTCTTACTGGACCTGAACTGATCCCTGTACTTTTCAGGAGTAAGACCATACTTAGTGAGAAGGGCATCCTTCATGTCAGCATAGGTGAGGTGATACCCCTTACCCAAAGCTATCAGAGCATCCCTTGCTTCTTCAGGGAAAAGTGGCCACAATCCTGCTCCCCAGTTTTCCTCAGGGACCCCATTCATGTGTATGGCTGCCTCATAACCCTGAAACCACCTTTGTATGTCATCCCCCTTCTTGAACTCCTTGCCTACATTCTTGGGAATGTGCACAATCCTGTCTGCCTTCCTGGACGAATTGCTGCCACCATCTGAGCCTGACTTACTCCTAAGTTCTAGCTCCTTCAGTTCTCTCTCATGCTCTAAGAGCATCTTCTTCTCCTCCATGGCCAATCCGCGTCGGTCGGGTCCGGCTGGTTCAGTGAAGCGATGCGATGCGTACTGAAGTGCCCACAGGTCACGGTGCAAGCAGCGGCTCGGTGCTGACGGCGTCGGACGTCGCCTACGATGAGACCAGGGTTGCGGTGCGAAGCGGGGCGATGCGGTCTGCGGTGCAACCAGGTCACCGGTCAGGGATGGATTCGGTTGACGGAGTCGGTTGCAGTTCCCTTCCTCTGTGGCAACTGAAACAGCGTTCCAGAAGCGGTACCCAGAGGTTTGTGAAGTCTTTGTAGTCCCTGAAACTTCTTAACAGGAGGCCAGCTCGGTTCCAGGTCCTTGGAGATACTCAGCACAAGTTTGTAGAAAGTTCAGTCCTTTCACTGCCCAAGGCAGAAGCAGCAGCTGCAGGCCAACCCAACAAAGCAACAACACAGCAGAGGGGCAGTACTCCTCCTGGCAGCTCTTCCAGCTCTTCGTCTTGGCAGGTTCCTTGATTCCAGCGAGATCTAAATTCATGGGGTCAGGGCCCCAATATTTATATCCCAAATTCTTTGTTCTCTGAAGGCAGAGAGGCCTTTGCCTAGTCCAAACCAGTTCTGGAGCACTTTGTTGACAAGTCTCCGTCCCTTCTTTCAGAGAGTAGGCTAGGGACATCAGACGCACCACAGGAGGTGGAGCCAGCATTGTGGAGGGAAGGCACTGTCCTATTCAGGGCCCAGGTGCAACTCCTCCCACCCATCTACATGTAGATCTTGCTATTCAGCCCTGTGCTGACTCACCCTGTCTCCTGGCATCCCCCAGCCCCTGTCACTCACACTCCAGACAAGGAATACACAACCTCGCAGAGGCAGGCTTGGATGGTTAGACAAGAAAATACCCACTTTCTAAAAGTGGTATTTTCAAACACAGAATGTTAAAACCAACTTCACTAAAAGATGCATTTTATCATTCTGAGTCCAGGCATACTAAACTCGAATTTCTACCATGTTCCCGGGGTCAGTTAGGATTATAAGCTGTAATAATCAAAACTGCCCGTTCTGGCCTATGGGGAACAGGTAGCCTTGCAATAGTGAAAAACGAACTAGGCTGTAATTCACTATCAGGACATACCACACACACCAGGGCATGTCCTACCTTTCGCATACAACGCACCCTGCCCACAGGGGTACCTTGGGCCTACCTTAGGGGTGACTAACATGTAGGAAAGGGAAGGTTTAGGGACTTGCAAGTGTGCGCACTTGCCAAGTCGACATGGCAGCCCCAGGCTGCGCACAGGCTCTGCAATGGCAGGCCCGAGTTACTCTTTACGGGCTGTTTGCGTGGGTGGCACAATCCAGTGCTGCAGCCCACCAACAGCATTTGGTCTATAGGCCCTGGCACTCGCAGTGCACTTTACAAGGGACTGACACATAAACCAAATAGGCCAATCATGGAAACGCCAATCCGTAACACATTTTATACAGGAGCACTTGCATTTTCCCACTGGACAGCAGTGAGGAAAGTGCGCAGAATCATTACACCAGCAAAAACAGAGTCAAAACCGGGAGGTCAGAAAGCAAAAAGTCAGGGGAAACACACCAAAAGATGCCAAGTCTAACACAACTCTTTTTGTATTTTGTATAGCGGCCTGCCTGGTCGCGGGATTGCACCACCGCGGAACACTTGCGGGTCCGCGGCTGCTTTATTGGGGCAGCTAACTGTGGAACAGGAGGTGCCTGTTATATGCAGGGGTGCCGGTGCGAACATCGGCAATCCTTTTAAAGACATTTTTGAATGTGAGTGCCGGCGGCGACCCACTTGGGTTTTACTGAACCACCAGTCCCAGGAAGCATTGCTTCAGGTGGTTCACCTGAGCATAATTATTACGGGGATTTACTGGTGGTTGCCGCACGCCGTCACGTCACATGGTCTGCCACTGAAGAGGGTGTTGGCCCGAAACGCGTCTGGCAGGAAACCAGAAAAGGACTTTGTTCATGGCGTGTGCCCTTGCTTTGGCGTAATTTCCACCTGGGAGTGCATCCCACCTAGAGGCAACTCTTTTTGTATTTTGTATAGCGGCCTGCCTGGTCGCGGGATTGCACCACCGCGAAACACTTGCGGGTCCGCGGCTGCTTTATTGGGGCAGCTAACTGTGGAACAGGAGGTGCCTGTTATATGCAGGGGTGCTGGCGCGAACATCGGCAATCCTTTTAAAGACATTTTTGAAAGTGACTGCCGGCCGCGACCCACTTGGGTTTTACTGAACCACCAGTCCCAGGAAGCATTGCTTCAGGGGGTTCACCTGAGCATAATTATTACAGGGATTTACTGGTGGTTGCCGCACGCCGTCACGTCACATTGTCTGCCACTGAAGAGGGCGTTGGCCCGAAACGCGTCTGGCAGGAAACCAGAAAAGGACTTTGTTCATGGCGTGTGCCCTTGCTTTGGCGTAATTTCCACCTGGGAGTGCATCCCACCTAGAGGCAACACTTTTTGTGTATTATATCCTTCGGAGTAAGGAATCCTGGTATGGATATATATATATATATATCTCTCGGGTAATGATGAGCAATCCTTCAACATGAGGGATGCACATAGAATAGGAGGAACAAATCTCAAGTTCCATTATAGCATTGACCTTCTTGTAGTAGAATTCACAACAGATATCAGGGATAAGCGGAATAGGATGCACTCCCTGTACCATTCAGTTCCAGCAAATCTCTTTGTATTACGAGGCATGAAACACAATCCATGCAGCCTCTTCCCAGCAAGTAATCCAAAATGCAAACACAGTCAGAGAATACCAATATAAAGTGAAACGCAGCTTGCAATCTTTTTTCCCCTCCGCATGAGTTTAAGGATAGTAAACTCGCCAACGGAGAAAAAACAAGCAAAGTCCAAAGCACAAAAAATAAAGAATGATTTAAACACTGCGAATTCACGGCTTACCACAAATTATGAGCCGCTGGCTCGAACGAAACCTGAGTGGTGCAATGTGCACCCTTACCCGACCGGGTCTTCCTCCACAACAGGACCGCCAGAAATCCAAGAATAATCGGCCGCGTCTGATGACCCGGATCTGATTATCAAGCTGACAGGAAACATCAAAACGTAGTCCTGCGTGCGCGTCACATCCGGACCGCACAGCATGACGGGAGTTGTAGTTCCAACACTCCTGAGCGTCAGTGTTCAGACAGGCTTGCGAAGCCCTCCCTGGTGAGTCCTGACAATGGCTACCTTCGCTGTCTTGCCTATCTCATGTTGCGCTGATGTCCTTTCAGAGCAAACCTATAAGGCAGCAGAAATCCGCACCACAGCCTCTGGCATGCTAAGAGGGATAGTACTGGTTTCCCAGTGTGGACACTGGAACACCCGTTGTAGATAGTTTATGTAGCATTGCATGTTGATGCCACGCATGTGACTGTGCACCAGTCCCTCGAGGGTGGGGGAACATGAGATTAAATGGGACCTAAGCAAGGGGGAAGTGTGGGCAGAATGGCAGCAAGTTCTAGTCATATCTGCACTGTGTAATGTGCATCCCCGTTGGGAACTCATACAACTATTGTATCAATTAAATGGCCATATGCATTAGTGGGAGGGCTTACACACTGTCAGAGTACGCTTGGTGGTAGTTCTCATCGAAGGGGCATTGCTGGTGAGCTCAAACTTTAATAGCTTTTCTCAGAATGCCGAGAGTGCAAAAACCATTTGTGCCAGCTGGGTCACATTTAATGCGCCTGATTTTTTGTTTTTTTCCTCATTGAAGGCATGCAATGTCTGTTGCGAGACATTTTATTATCTTATTGTGGGCTAAGAGCCCATCCATTACTTACCATTGCTTGGTTACATTCTCCCTCTCATTTATTTACTTTTAATTTGTCAACTTCTAAAGACTTTCCTTCCTCTTATTGTGTTTGTCCCTCCCCTGGAGCATGGGCATAATACTGTGTCTTTCCATTGCTCTCTTATTTAGGTGCTACATTTTTCTTTTTGTTTAAGCACTCAACCAAAGTGGATGTGTGTTCCTTCTGTCCCCCTTGTGTTCCTTTCCCCTCTCCGTGTTCCTCCCCATTCCCCTTTTACCTACCCTCTGATGTCTGTGTGCTTCCCCAGCCCCACCCACACACACTCCGTCCTTTTGCTTCCCACTGCTTTTCGGTTTGCTTACCCATTCCATCTCACCCAACCTCTGTAGCGTGTGTTCTTCCCCCACACCTATCACCCAACCTCCCATGTCACTGTGTTTTCCCCAGCCATTCTCGTACTCCTCTCTTGTCTGTGTTCTTGCCCTAGCGCCCACCCTGCATTGTCCGTGTGTTTCACCACCATTGTTCGCCAGTCCTCTCCCTATCACTTGCCATTCTCTAATGCACCTCCCTCCGTGTTCCCTCATACCCCAAACCACTCCTCCTTTTGTTTGTGGAGTGAGTTGGGGGAAGAGGCAACACAGAGGGGGGGAAGGGTAGGAGAGACGGACGTGGGTGTGGGGAGAGGGCAGACGACAGGGAATGGAAAGCACATGGCTAAAAATAAAAACAAAAAAAAATTCTGACGTGGGCAGAGCTAATGCATTTTTAAAAATAATTAGTTTTGACCATGCTGCACAGCAGCCGTGCTACCGTACAGTATGGCTACAATCATTGCCAAAGGCAGTTGCTCTCATAGGTGAGACATATTGGCTTTGCCAATGTTTGTTACCAAAGTGTCTAAGCTATCCCTATCGATTACCCAGATGGAATGGAGTTATTCCTGATATGGCACAGCTGGAAGGAAACATGATCAGAGCACTGCTGGCAATGTGGAGGTCTCTCCCACTTAGGACTGTGTACAGGATACTGCTGGCGGAGTGATTAGACATTCTGTATGGCAGAGAGTAGGCCCCAGTGGCAGCGCATTGCAGAGAGGGGCATAACACTGTAGGATGCAGCTGGGGGAGAGATTACATTGTAAAATAGTGCTAAGTAGTGCACAGCTGAGAGAGGGCAGGTGAGAGGTGGCTAACCCTGCGGGCTGTGTTGGGAGGGTGTTCAGACAGTCTGGGCACTGCATGGAGGGTTAAAACACTGTAGCAAGATAAGGAGCTCACTCTGACAGGGCACTTTTGAGCACAAGATTACACCATAGGACTCTGAGATGCTGGGAGCAGAATTACATCATAGGGCACTTACGAGAAGGCACTCACTCCAGGACATTGGTGGGAATGAGCTCACAATATTAAGGAAATGCAGGACGATGACTTAAACTATGGATATGGAAGACACCAACCTACTTCCTGGGTGTTTAATGAGAGTAACACAAATACCCACTGTGAAAAGTCAGCATTGTCATAAATATACTTAAAATGTATTCTTGACGGCTGACTGATTGGCTGGCATGGAGTGTGACCGATCATTCTCCTTAAATTAAATTTTATGCTCTTAAGAGTGCTTTAAAATATTAGTGAAACACCTATGCAGTTTGATGAGAAAGGTTGCAATCAGTGCTGCAAGTCTGGTTCATAACTGATGAGGCAAATGTTGAAATTCTAAAAAATTGTGGCCTAGAGTAGCATAAGAAACAATTGTGTGTAGCCAGTGTATATTTACTACACTTTTAATCATGATCACCTGTTCAGTTAAGCATTAACAGACATAGGTTTAATCTGCAAGTACCTCCCCGCACTTTTAACACTTTAAGGTGATGGAGTGGAAATCTCATTTCATTTGTAGGGGTGCATCATAATCACATATAGAGCGCACCCGCATATAATCATTTACTGTATTAACGTGAAGTGTTAAAATTGTGAAATGTATTAACATGAATATGTGGTGTATTTTAGGCCATTGACAAGGAGCATGGAAAAGTAACATAGAAAATGAATGTAACTAGCAGAAAGCGTTAACATGAAGAATTTGTGTTGTGAAGCTGATGATAATTTGTGTACTAAATGTGCTTATTAATTATGTCATTTCATAAGTGTTAGAAATGGGATTCTTGGTAGGCTAGGGCGTGGGCCAAAGCCAGGCCAAGGCCACCACTCTAGTCAGGATAAGGGAGTTACACTTCTAAAATAACCCCTGCTCACCCCCTTGGTAGCTTGGCACGAGCAGCCAGGCCTATCTTAGAGGCAGTGTGTAAAGCATTTGCACATAACCAACAGTAATACAGTGTACGCACTACAAAAGGACACCACACCAGTTTAGAAAAATATCCAATATTTTTATATAATTAAAACAAGACCAAAAACGATAAAGAACCACAATACTATACTTAAAAGTTCACAATTCAAAAAATACACTGATTAAAAAGAGTTCCTTGTGTGGATAGCGCCGTCCGGGCTACCACGGCGTCGTGAACACACAAATCCAAAACAGTTCTGGCTGACCGCGGGGTTGCAGGCCAGCTACGGTGTCGGGAAGACCCGCAAACAGTACCTTTCAGAGATGCAGGGCTATGGGGCCCTCGAAGTCACACGCGTTGCAGGTCGATCTCCTCTCTGATGGAGTCAGGAGCGCTGGCGTTGGCAGGCGTCGGGTGCTGCGGTGCGAAGTGCAGCGGTGCGGCGTGCGGTGCCCTCAGGTCGCGGTGCGAGCAGCGGCTCGGTGGCGGCGTCAGATGGCGTCGTCGGTGAGACCAGGGTCGCGGTGCGAGATGAAGGCGGTGCTCGTCACGGTGCTGGCAGATCACGGTGCAAGCAGCGGCGTCGTCGTTGCTGAAGCGCTGTCGTCGGCTGACGAACTGGAGTCGATGGCGCCGGCGTCGGTAGGCCAAGGCTGCGGTGTGGGATGAGGGCGGTGCGTCGTGTAACTTATGAGCGGTGCCCCCGAACCACGGTGCAAGCAGCGGCGTCGATCTCGGCGGGAAGTGGCGGCGTCAGGCAGGCCAAGGCGTCCTCGTGAAGCCAGGCGGTGTGGAGTGCGGTGCCCACAGGTCGCTCGCGGTGCGAGCAGCGGCTCGGTGGCAGCATCAACAGGCGTCGTCGGTGAGACCAGGGTCGCGGTGCGGCGTTGCGGCGGTGGCCTCTGCGGTGCCAAAGCTTTGGCGTGAAGCGAGGCGTTGCGGAGTGCGGTGCCCACAGGTCGCGGTGCAAGCAGCGGCTCGGTGGCGGCGTCAACAGGCGTCGCCGGTGAGACCATGGTTGCGGCGCGGCGTTGCGGCTGTGCCCTCTGCGTTGCCTTCAGGACACGGAGTCGGCAGTGGCGTCGTAGACGTCGTCGAGTTGGTGTTCTTCGGGTTGCAGCACAAAACACACAGTCCCCAGTGCTGCGGGTCGAAGAACTTGAAGTCTTTGCTGTTCCTGAGACTTCGTGAACAGGGGGCAAGCTCTACCTCAAGCCCTTGGAGAGACTCACAAATTTAGGTTGCAGAAAGTCCAGTCCAGGCCTTTCACTACCCAAGACAAAAGCAGCCACTGCAAGTCAGCCCAGCAAAGCACCCAGCAAAGCAGTCGTTCCTTTTTGCAGCTTCTCCGGCTCTTCTTCTTGGCAGTCTTCTTGTCCAGATGAGTTCTAAAGTTCAGGGGTCTGGGACCCAGCATTTATGTCCAAAAATCCTTTGATCTCTCAGGCAGAGAGGGCCTGTGCCCGGTCAGGACCAGTTCTGCCTTCTCTGGTGTGAATTCCTGGCAGGAGGTGGAGACGGCATTTGTCAGAGGCAGAGCAGGCCCTTTGAGGTGCAAGGAAATCTCCTCCCCCTTCCCCCATCGTAGCCCAGGTCTCTTCAGCCCTTTCCTGACCTACCTAGACCATCTGGCGCCCCTCCTGCTCCCCCAGCCTTCTGTCATCCAAAACCCAGACAGGCAATCCACATTCCAGCAGAGGCACACAGGATGACTGAGCAAGAAAATACCTACTTTCTAAAAGTGGTATTTTCAAACACAGAATGTAAAACTCACCTTCACTAAAAGATGCATCTTTAGATTCTGAGTTCAGGCATACTAAATTCTATTTTCTTACCGAATTCCCTGGGCCAGTTATGTTTATAAGATGTTATAAACAAACCTCCCATTCTATCCTATGGGGAACTGGTAGCCTTGCAATAGTGAAAAACGAAATTGGCTGTAATTCACTATCAGGACATGCCACACACACCAGGGCATGTCCCCCCTTTCACTTACACTGCACCCTGCCCACAGGGGTACCTTGGGCCTACCTGAGGGGTGTCTGACATGCAAGAAAAGTGAAGGTTAGGGACCGGCCAGTGTGTGCACTGGCCAAGTCAACATGGCAGTTACAAACTGCGCGCAGACTCTGCAATGGCAGGTCTGAGGTACCTTTTCAGGGCTACTCACGTGGGTGGCACAATCAGTGCTGCAGGCCCACTAGTAGCATTCGATTTACAGGCCCTGGCACACTCAGTGCACTTTACTGGGGACTAACAAGTAAATCAAAGATCCAATCATGGAAACACCAATCCATTACACATTTTACCACAGGAGCACTTGCACTTTACCACTGATCAGCAGTGAGAAAAGTGCGCAGACACACGAATCCAGCACATACAGAGTCAAAAACCGAGAGGTCAGAAAGCAAAAAACTCAGGGGAAACACGCCAAAAGATGCCAAGTCTAACACATGTCCCCTCCAGCTGAAAGTAGGGAGAACTACCCAACCTCCTGGGAGTTCTCTTCACTAAGGCGGAAGAACCTGGACAGACCATCTGCATTGGCATGTTCTGTGCCAGGGCGGTGTTCCACCGTAAAGTCCATTCCCTGTAGGGAGATGGACCACCTCAGCAGTTTCGGATTCTCACCCCTCATTTGCATCAACCATCTGAGGGGCCTGTGGTCTGTCTGAACCCGGAAGTGAGTCCCAAACAGGTAGGGCCTCAGCTTCTTCAGCGCCCAGACCACAGCGAAAGCTTCCCTTTCTATGGCACTCCACCTCTGCTCCCTGGGGAGTAGTCTCTGGCTAAGGAAGACTACAGGCTGGTCTAGGCCCTCTTCGTTCAGTTGTGAGAGCACCGCTCCTACTCCATGCTCTGAAGCGTCAGTCTGCACAACGAATTCCTTGGAGAAGTCGGGTGCCTTGAGCACGGGGGCCGTGCACATGGCGGCCTTCAGGGCATCAAAATCCTTCTGGCAAGTCTCAGTCCAGATCACCTTCTTGGGCTGCTTCCTGGAAGTCAGCTCTGTTAAGGGGGCAACAATGGTGCCATACCCCTTCACAAACCTCCGGTAGTACCCGGTGAGTCCTAGGAAGGCCCTCACCTCTGTCTGGGTCTTGGGGGGCTCCCAAGCCAGAATGGTATCAATCTTGGGCTGTAGGGGCGCCACCTGGCCGCTTCCTACCTGGTGTCCCAAGTACACCACCGAACCCTGCCCGATCTGGCACTTACTGGCCTTGATCGTGAGGCCTGCCCTCCACAGCGCCTTCAACACTTCACCGAGGTGCTGCAAGTGTTCTTCCCAGCTGGAACTGAACACTGCGATGTCATCCAGGTAGGCGGCACTGAAATCCTCCAGCCCAGCCAACACTTGGTTGACCAACCTCTGGAAGGTGGCATGGGCATTCTTCAACCCAAAGGGCATCACCCGGAACTGGTAATGTCCTTCTGGGGTTGAAAATGCTGACCTCTACTTGGCCCCATCGGTTAAGGCGATCTGCCAGTACCCAGACGTTAAATCAAACGTGCTGAGGAACTTGGCAGCTCCCAACCGATCAATGAGCTCATCAGCTCTGGGGATGGGGTGTGCGTCAGTCCTGGTGACGGCATTGAGCCCACGGTAGTCCACACAGAACCGTAGTTCTGGTGCGGCACCGGGTGCAGCAGCCTTTGGGACCAAGACCACTGGGCTGGTGCAAGGACAGTTGGAAGGCTCGATCACCCCTAACGCCAACATCTTAGAGACCTCCTCTTTAATGCTGGCCTTGACCCGGTCAGTCAACCTGTAAATCTTGTGTTTCACAGGAGGGCTGTCACCAGTGTCCATGTCATGGGTACACCAGTGAGTGACACCTGGGGTCAGGGAGAACAGGGGGCAAACTGGCCCAACAACTGGTGACAATCGCTCTGCTGCTCTGGGCTCAGTGTAGGGGAGAGGATCACACCTTCCACTGACCCATCGTGCTCCTTGGTAGACAGGAGGTCAGGGAGAGATTCACTTTCCTCTTCCTTTCCATCATCTGTCGCCAAGAGCATGCTCACTTCGGACCTCTCGAAGTGGGGTTTGAGGCAGTTCACGTGGAGGACCCTCAAAGGGTTCCTTGGAGCCTGCAAATCCACCAGGTAGGTGACGTCACTTTTGCGCTCCACCACCTCAAATGGCCCAGTCCACTTGTCCTGCAAGGCACAAGGTTCCACGAGGGCCATGACCCACACTTTCTGCCCAGGTTGAAATTCGACCAGAGTGGCATTCTGGTCATACCACTTCTTCATTTCTTCCTGGCTTGCTTCCAGGTTCGCCTGAGCGAGTTTCCTGAAGCGGGCAGTTTGGTTTCTGAAGGCCAGCATGTAACTAAACACATCCTGGGGAGTTTTCCTGGGAGCTGCCTCCCAGCCTTCCTTGACCAAACTCAGAGGTCCTCTCACAGGGTGACCATACAGGAGCTCAAAGGGACTGAACCCAAGAGACTTCTGTGGCACCTCCCTGTACGCAAAGAGAAGGCATGGCAAGAGGACGTCCCACTTACGCCTCATGGGTTCTGTTAGGTCCTTAATCATGCCCTTCAAGGTCTGGTTGAATCTCTCCACCAGGCTGTTACCTTGTGGGTGGTAAGGGATGGTGAACTTGTAGGTTACACCACACTCCTTCCACAGGGATGTCATATACTTGGATATGAAGTTGGTCCCTCTGTCAGAAACCACCTCTCTGGGGAACCCCACGCGGGAAAAGATCCCCATTAACGCCCGGCCCACCACTGGCGCCGTCGTTGTCCTGAGAGGGATTGCCTCTGGGTACCGGGTGGCATGGTCCACCAAGACCAGGATGTACCTGTTGCCCAGGGCTGTCTTGGGATCCAGTGGCCCCACAATGTCCATCCCTACCCTTTCAAAGGGTGTTCCAACAACTGGAAAAGACTGGAGAGGAGCTTTGACCTTCCTCCCACTCTTACCACTTGCCTGGCAAGTTTGGCAAGACCTGCAATGTCCATCTGACTGCCTTCGCATTTGGGGCCAGAAGAAGTGGGTGACAAGCCTGTCAAAGGTCTTGTCCTGCCCCAAATGTCCAGCCAGACCCAGTAGGAAGGTCCTGAAGCGCTGGGGTACCACCAGCACACGGGCTGACCCAGGCTCAGCGACCTTAGGCTCACTGTACAGGAGACCATTCTCCCTGTAGATCCAATGTGATCCGGACTGATCACCTGCTGCCTGGTCTGCAGCCTGCCGCCGAAGACCCTCCAGAGAAGGGCACTCTTTCTGCTCCTTGCAGAGTTCCTCCCTGGTGGGACTGTGAAAGGCAGCGAGTCTTCTAAGACTCTCAATGCTGCCCGGTGCAGGGTTCCACCTCTAATTCACTTTGGGTTCGCTATCAAAATAATGAGGCAAGCGCTGGAAACTGGAAGACAAGAAAAAGGTTTATTTCTCATGAGGAGATCACGTCAACTGCAGACACCGGGATGTCTGAGGGAAGTGTTCTGCTGATAACTCCTTTGGCTCTTCCTTTTATACAGGTTTGACACAATGCATTTGTTTCATTAACATGGTTACACAAGCTTGGGGTCCCCGCCCCGGGCAGGTTGTCACACAAGCCCAACAGTAATTCTCTTCCCACCCAGGTCAAACAGACAATCTTATCTTGCAGCTGGACCTTGCTTCAGGGTCTAAAACATGTGAGACCGGCCAGATCTAAGAGTCCGTTCTGTTCATAAAAACAGGTCCCATTGTTGGTAACAACAAGTCTTGCTGTTTGCAGTGCAATAAATCATGTTGCAAGAGTCTTTTTGGTGTTTGGAACCTGTTTGTGTAACTAGGTGCAGTGAGGGGTAGAGTGTCCAAAGGTTTGCCTGAAAACAGAGATGAGAGGAAAAACGAGTTTGTGGCAGCAAGTGGCGCTGAGGTTTGTTGTGGCAATAGAGTTTATAGCCCCCAGCACACATACCAGGTCGGTCAGAGGGTCAGAGGGATGCTAGTAAGGGCAGGGTGAAACAAAGGTGACCAACAGAGTACAAAATGGCTGTGATAGATCAAAATGACTGCAACTTATGTGCACATAGAATTCCACCAGACAAGATGGCGCAGGTAATGTTCACAACTGTCGTTTTACTTTTAAAAGTGGCCCCTTTGAACATAACTAGCCAGCTTGTCAGTCTATTTCGATCTCCATAATGTCCCGTATCTCTTGATCATACATTACTCTCATTTTTGTTAGCTGAGTGTCCATAGTCTTAGGGTGCAACGTAGTTATGCAAAGAGAACACAAAGGTGGTATACAGTGTATACCCAAACAACAACCACATATTGTCAATACTGGGACCAAGAGAATCATTGATATTTTCCAACCCCACTCCTTCAAGATGCCCCAAAGCCAACTTCCAATTGTCCAAGTCTCTGATCCTTGATGAATTTCTGAAGATAGTCTATGGAGATGTTCGATTGCTTCATAGACAGAAGGTGAATTATCAGGAATGTATACACAGCAGCTGGCACCGATGATGCGGCATGCTCCTCCAAGGTCCGCTAGTACCACATCCAGGACCATGCGATTTTGCAGGGTAACCAGACGGATCGCTTGGAACTCAGCAGTGTTGTTGGTGAGGATGCCAGCAGTGACGTTCAGGGCGGTCTCTACCGCTTGGGGCAGATGTCTGATGGCTCGGCTGTTTGCTATCGGACCCCATAGCGGGACGAGCCCTTTTGCTGCGTCGAGGAACTGTGATGAGGCAGAGTCTGCTTGATCAATGTCTTTAGAACGCTTTTCTCAATGATGCTCTGCAGGGGCTGTGTAGGTTGGTGGCAAAACAAAGGCGATGTAGCACGTGCCCCCCAGTTTCTTGGGAGCCAGGTGTAGGCTTTGGTTCCACAAACAAAGTACATATTGGGTGATGCAACAAGCGCTGGGGGTTGGCAGTGTTCAAAGTCCTTACAATGCTACAGGTGCTGTGACCCACATTCTTAGTCCCACGGCCTTCAATGCATACAAGGCCAGAGACGTTCACCACAGATAGGGCCACAGTCAGTGTTGCAGCAGTTCTTTTCTTCAGGGAGGAAAATGTGGCTCTGTTAGGATTATTGAACACTTGCATTTCCACTCGTTCTTTGGAGGGGACATTAATCTGGAATGTCGCATTGAAGGTGTGAGGGCAGAAGGGGGCGGCTGTCCTTCCTGTTTTGTTTCGCCAGAACTCGTTGTAGAACTGGGCGATTGTTCCGTCAGAAGTGGCATTGTCTTTGTAACTTTCTTGTAGGAGCATCATCCAGGCAAGGCAAGATCCGTGAATAGAAAAGGGCGAAGGGATGAAAGGGATGGAATGTTCAGTGGCATGTGGTAACAGCCCACAGACCCAACAGTTGGTAGCATTGGTGGCAAGATTGTGCTGGTGCAACATCTGCACGAAAGAATTATTCCAGAATTCTTTGCGTCGTTCTCGGAGATGTGGCGGTAGTGATACCAGGTAGTGTTCTTTCTTGGTGGTTGGTTGCATGGTGGGTGACAATGTTCTGTATGCAGGTGCATTCTCTTCAATGATCCAGAGTGCGACCATTAGCAGGAGACAGGTGAGAAATGCGGCTACAAGTGCAATTGTCTTTGTGCTGTGCAGGTTAGCAGTCTTGGTGTCTTTGCGGTGGTTTTGCAGGTGTTCAGTTTCTTCCATCATCTTCGAGGAGCTCAACAACTGTTAGGACCACAGACTTTTGTCTGGCGCTTTCCTGGTAGCGTTGTTTGACTGTACTACCGATCTGAGACCTTGACTTAGTTAGTGGCCTGGTCGTTGGAGCTCCCTCCTTTCGTCGATCTTAGGTTGTACCCTTTCCTGGATGTCACCGTGGGGTCGGGAAATTCTGATAGTTCGAGGGTGTCTTCTTGTGGGTAGCAACTCAGAGCTGGTTGGTCTCTCGCGAGTACTTCCTCTTGCACCTCCATCCCTTCACAGGTTGCCAGGGTTGGAGGGACTCGTTTGCAGTGATGGGCATGCAGCCAGTTTAGTTTTCCTCCCACTCGGAGGGCAGTTCGGGTGGTGATCAGGACTTGCCAGGGGCCCGTCCACCTAGGCTCCAGATTCTTCGTTCTTTGGAAGTTGCGAATCAATACATGGTCGCCTGGCTTTATTTCATGTCCCGGGCCCCTGGATACGTCAGGCAAGGCTTGCTGCACCTGTTGGTGGATAATTGTTAGCTCGTTTGTCAATTTATGCAAGTAATCTGACATTAATATGTTCGGGACATCGTTAATGGAGGTGGGTCTTGGTGCCGCCCAAATGCTCATAGGCCTGCCGAAGACCACCTCATACGGGGTCAGTCGGTGTTTGGTTGGGGTGGAGCGCATCAATAACAATGCCAATGGGAGGGCGTCGGGCCATTTCAACCCGGTCGTGGCAACTATTTTGGCTAGTTTTAGTTTCAACGTTGCATTGTGTCTCTCTACCAGGCCCGCTGATTGGGGGTGGAAGACGGCATGGAACTTTTGTTTTACCCCCAACCCTCTCAGTATGTTCTGTATCACCTCGGCTACGAAGTGGGGACCGTTGTCGCTCCATAAAATTCTGCAAAGGCCGTATCGGGGGAAGAATTCTTTCAGCAATACTTTTGCAGTGGCTAAGGCGGTATTGTCGCGGGTGGGATATGCCTCCACCCATTTGCAAAAAGCGCACACAACCACCAGGACATATTTTAGACCAAGGCATCTCTCTAGTTGAATGTAATCCATTTGAAGGATTTCAAAGGGGTGGTCAGGGACTCCAAACCCTCCCCTTGGTACTACTGTCCCCTTCCCTGGGTTGTGTTGTAGGCAGACTATACATTGTTGTACTAGGCGTTTTGCAGATTCTGCTATCTTGACGTTATGCCATACTCTGGTGATTAGTTCAATCATGGGGGTGGAGCCTATGTGTGCTGGTAAATGTGCCATGGTCAATATGAGGATGAGGTAGGCATTGGGTAACAGCCATTTATTTCCGTCTTTAGTTCTCCAGCAATCTTCCTCGTCTTTTAGTCCCACCTTTTCCCACTCGGTCAATTCGTCTTGTGTGCCTGTAGTCTGTATGTCCCTTACAGTGGTCCTAGCGTCAGTCCATCGTTCCGCTTGTGACCTGGTCACATACATTCGTGTCGTAGTTCTGTCTCCTGCCTTGGCTCGGGCAGTAACGTCTGCTAGTGCATTTCCCTGTCCAATGAGATCAGTCACTTTCCTATGTGCTTGGCATTTTATCACTGCTAACTTCTTGGGGAGGAGGACTGCTTGCGTCAAGGCGGAGACTAAATCTCCATGCAGGATGGGTGTACCGTGTGAAGTTAGGAACCCTCTTTCTTTCCATAAGATCCCAAAATGGTGAACCACCCCGAAGGCATATTGGCTGTCGGTGTATATGTTAACTGTCGTGTCAGTCGCTAATATACATGCTCGTGTGAGGGCAATGAGTTCTGCAGCCTGGGCTGAACGTTGGGGAATACGGGCTGTTTCCAGAACGGTTCGGGCTGTGGTGACAGCGTATGCAGCTGAGGTGGTGCCGTCGGGGAGTTTGATGCACGAACCATCCACCCATAGTTCCCCATCTGGTTCTAGAAAGGCGGTGTCTCTGAGATCTATTCTACTCTTTGTTTGTTCATCGGTTAGTGTCACACAGTCGTGTAGTGGAGTCACGCTAGGATCATTTTCGGGTAGGGGTAACAGTGTGGCTGGATTGAGGGTGGTGCATCGCTTTAGGCTAATGTGCGGTGCTAGCAGGGTCAACTCATATCCTGTCAGTCGGGCGCTAGTCAAGTGTTGGGTTTTGGTCTGGTTTAGTAGTGTGTCGACTGCATGGGGTACTAAAACAGTGACTGGATTGGAGAGTACTATTCCTTCGCTCTGGCATATCGATACTGCTGCAGCTGCCACAGCGCGCAGGCACGCTGGCAGTGCTCTGGCTACTGGATCGAGGGTGGCAGAGAAATATGCACAAGGGCGTTGTTTGTGACCAATTGATTGTGTTAGGACAGACAATGCACATCCTTCCCTCTCGTGCGTGTAGAGGAAGAATGGTTTGGAGTAATCCAGGGTTCCTAGGACAGGCGCTGAACAAAGGGCATTGCGTAGTTCTTTAAAGGCTGACTGGCATTCGGGGTCCAGGGGAGAGGTGAGGGGATGTCTTTAGCTAGGAGGGAGAGAAGGGGTTTGACAATGAGGCTAAAGTTCGGTAACCACTGTCGGCAAAATGAAGTGAGACCTATCAAAGAGCGGACTTGTTTCTGATCTTTGGGGACATGGGTCTAGAATTGTCTGGATCCTGTCAGGCGTGAGTTTCCTCCCTTCTTTGGATAAAAGGTGACCCAAATAGGTCACTTGTGATTTACAGAACTGCAATTTCTTTCGGGAGACCTTGTGACCATTCTCAGCAAGAAAATGGAGTAGTTTGATGGTGGCTGTGACGGCTATTGGTATGGTGTCCGCTGCTAGAAGGATGTCGTCTACATATTGTATTAGTGCCACTCCATCTGGCAATTGTATGGCATCCAACTGTCTTTTAAGCGCCTGGCTATAGATGCTTGGGCTCTCAGTGTACCCCTGAGGTGCTCTGCAAAATCTGTATGAACGGGAGTTTAGGGTGAATCCAAATAGATAGCGGCTGTCCTTGTGTATAGGCATGGAAAAGAATGCGTTTTTGGGGTCAATTACAGTGAAGGGGGTGGCAGTGGAGGGGATTAAAGTCAAAATTGTCGTGATGTCGGAAACTACTGGGTATTGTGGCACTACGATTTTGTTTATCTCCCGCAGGTCAATGATGAAGCGGTAGGCTTTTCCGTCTCCCTCTCCCTGTCTCTTTACAATCGGTAGTATGGGACTGTTACAAACGTTGCTCACTACTTCCTCTACCACCCCTGCCTCTACCAAAGAGTGTATGATCTCTGTCAGTGCCTTCTCACCCTCTGGCGATATTTTGTACTGCGGTACTTTCGGTAGGGTTGCGTCCTGTCATATTGTTACGTGTACTGGGTCAATCATCATTCGTCCTACGTCTGAATCAGCCCTAGCCCATAAGTGTGATGGCAAAGTGTCCAGTAGGGATGCGTCAGTCTCGGAGATGGGAAACATGTGCTGAGAAGGGTTCTCTCTATGGCGCTGGGGGTTGTCATACAGGACGACACGCACTCCGTCTGGTGAGCATCTGATAGTCGCATGGAAGTGTTTCAAAAGGTCGAGACCCATAATGGCGTCTGGGGTGTTGGAAGAGAGGAGGAATGTCGTTTCGACGCTATTGTTGTCAAGGTTAAAAGGGATCGGTCGGGACAAAGGGTTGGTGGAGGGCGTACCGTCAAATCCTATTGAGGTCACATGTGAGCCTGACAAGGGTGCCCTTGGAATCAGTCGTTTGGATAGTGCACTACGTGTTGCTCCCGTGTCTACCAGAAATGGCGACTTTGTGCCCAGGACCTCAGCGGTAACATAAGGGCCTTGCTGATCAACATAGAGCTCGACTGGATCCCTCCCTTGCCCCTGGCTGTCCTATGCAAAGTCGTACGTATTGTCATAATCTGTCTGTTGGTACTGATTCTGTTTGGGATGGTCAAATGTGTTCACTCTTCCTGGCCTTTCCTCGTTTGCTTCACTCGCGTACCCTCTCCCACGTCCTCTTCCTCTCTGTCCACTTGCTATTTCCCTCGCCCCTCTGCCCCTACCAGCTCCTAACAAAGCCGGGCATTGGGTTTTCCAGTGTCCATATTCTTTGCAAAATGCACATTGATCCTGTCCTAGGTCTTGGCGTCCTACATATGATGTCGATGAATTGTTTCTAGGTGGCTGTACTCTAGGGGTATTCTGCTGGTATCCTCCCCTATATTGCTCCCTTCCTGTATTCGCCCCCTGGAGTTGTGCTACCATTACCCTTTCCTTCAAGTCCTTCTTTTTCCTTTCTGTAGCCCTGTCATTTTCGTTTTTCTGATCCTCATAGTACTGGGCCATTTGGAGAACGGCCGCCGGTTTAGATGCTGCCCAACTACTTTCGCTGGCTTGTAATTTCTGGGATACATCTGGCAGTAGTCCTTTGACATAGTTCTGCACAAATAAGTGGTGTCCGGTTGCGGTGGACATGTCTTGTCCACTGTAATCGGAGAACACCGTTTCAAATCTGGAGAAATACTGTGAGACATCCTCTTGTGGTTTCTGGCGGCACGCGGTTACTATGGACCAGTCTATCTTTTTCTCTGGGATCAGCGTTTTCACTTTCTGCACTATTTTGTCAGGGAGGTCCAATATTGCTTTAATCGGTTTTTGACCAGGGTTCCGCTGTTTATCTAATGTGTTGAGTTGTTCCCAGGTATGACCAAGCAGTTCGGTATGGTCTATTTTCCTAATCTGTTTCCACACATCTGCTGGCAAACATAACCCGAAGAACAAGTCTATGTCGGCAAGTATCATTATTGTTGATCGCAGAGCGGTACCTAGCTCGGTGTAAAAGGCGGTGGGGTTCTTTCGTAAATCCGGTAAAGATTTACGGAACGTTAAAATGTCCTGTCTGTCCCATGGTTGATACACCCAATTGTAGACCACCCTTCCTCTAGCGTCTTGATGGTTCATATCGTCATGAGTCCCTTGTCCTCTAGGAGGTACCCAATAAGGGGCAGCTTCTTTTATCGGCATCATGCTATCTGGTTTTTCCACCGGGGTCCTGCTATCTTAGATGTCCTGTCCTTATCTATCCGTCCTTGTTCCACGAGGTGACGGAATACCTCCAGTGTGGATGAAAAGAGTTCTGTAACATCGTTGTCGCCTTCATCTCCGGTGTCTACCTTCCTATAGAGAGCCACTAGCCGCTCGGGCCCTACATCTTGGTACTTCTCTTCATATGCAGTAAGAGTGTGGTAACAGAGACGTACAATAAAGTATCGTTTGCGGTTTTCAACATAGGAGTTGCATATGTCAGTTACATACTCTTCTGTCTCCTTCCTATCTATGAGGGATTTAACTATTTTATCAATGCCTGCTCGCTCATTTTTACTTAATCGCGGGACCCTGGGCGCTCCTTTTTCTTTTGATCCTACCTCTACTACTGTATCCTTTGATGAGGCATTTGGTGTGGGTGACTCGGTGGGAGCAGAGGCGGTGGAGACTGAGGCGATCGTGCCATCTCTGGCTATACTTTGGTGGTCCTGGCGTTGTGCTACGGGATGAGTAGGGGCGTAAGGGGGTGGCATGTATATGATTGGGGGACCTAACAATAAATCATCATCTACCCTTTGTTTTGCTGGTAACTTGGGGTAAAGAGTCGAGGGCGTTCTAACAGGGCATTGACCTGATATTTTTGATTCCTGTTCCTTTTTATCGATTTCCTTTTCTTTTAGTTTTTCTTCTAATCTTTTACAGGCTTGGTAAGCTGATTTTCGCGTTTCTTTATCTTGTCTAGCTTCGTCCCTTTTCTTTCTTTGAGCTGCCTCTTTTCGCCATAGACCAAAACTGTCAAACATGGCTGGTCTAGTTTTCTTTTTGTGGAGAGCTAATTCCAACGTTTCTATTTTAGCGGGATCGAAAGATCCCGTCAGTGGCCACTGATTTACCCGGTCCTTCCTAGTGTATTTATGCCATAGTTTGCTATAAGCTACGGTGGCTAATCCATACTTTACGTACATGTCCTTGTTAGGGGTGCCTTCCGGCGGAGCCGGCTGACTGACCTCTAACGAACGGTCGGGTCCAAAACAATTACAATCAAACAATCTAGAGAAAACAGGCATGACGTATTTATCGGTCAAAAATGAATATCTCAATCAATCAATTTAGACAAAAAGTCTGCACTACCTGTCCTTCGCTGCCTGCAAAGAGAGAGAATATTCCTATTCTTCGTTGTTTGCAAGCAGGGAAATGTCGCAAATAACTCAATAAAAAAAGGAATACTAGTATTTCAATCAAACTATTCAATCAATCAATTTAAGTCGTTTGTTTTCACAACCTTACCCGGACCGTATGGACAGTTCTTCGTCTTCCCCTTCCAGCGCCTGGTTGTCCTCTCACTCCAACAATCAATGCGGCGTTCCTCTAAGGTCCCAGTCAGGACCGCAGGTCACTCGAGAGAGGTCCGTTCGGAACCGGTGAAGTTCAGTCGATCGGCAGCCAGACAAGGGTCTTCTCAGGCAGGTATACCCCAATCGTTTAGTCGTTCACTCCGTCGTTAGGACCTCTTTACCGGACCCACGCGTCGCTGATGGGCCCCAACGTTTGGGCGCCAATTTGTGAAAGGCAGCGAGTCTTCTAAGACTCTCAATGCTGCCCGGTGCAGGGTTCCACCTCTAATTCACTTTGGGTTCGCTATCAAAATAATGAGGCAAGCGCTGGAAACTGGAAGACAAGAAAAAGGTTTATTTCTCATGAGGAGATCACGTCAACTGCAGACACCGGGATGTCTGAGGGAAGTGTTCTGCTGATAACTCCTTTGGCTCTTCCTTTTATACAGGTTTGACACAATGCATTTGTTTCATTAACATGGTTACACAAGCTTGGGGTCCCCGCCCCGGGCAGGTTGTCACACAAGCCCAACAGTAATTCTCTTCCCACCCTTTCTCTTGGCAGGGACTTGGGCCACTGTTTCAGGCTCCAAGTCCTCTTGATCACCCTTTCTGGCTGCCATTGACCGAGTGGACACGCATGCCCACTCTGGCAACCCAAGCATCTCCAAGTGAGACCTGAGCTCAACATCCTTCCATAAGGACTGCTCCAGGTCATTACCTAGCAGACAATCTACAGGCATGGAAGGGCTCACAACCACCCTCAAGGGACCTGAGACCCCCCCCACTCGAAGGGAACCTGCGCCACCAGACACTGGCGCTCTGAATTGTCTACAGCAATTACTTGGTGGAATGCCCCTGGGACTACCTGCTCCTCAGAGACCAGGTGACCCCGGACTGAGGTCACACTGGCTCCAGTATCTCTGAGAGCCTCTACCCTTTTCCCATTGATGGTCACCCAGGTGCTGTATTTCTTTGTGTTAGGGGGCACCTGGTGTCCTGGGACCATCTCACTGTCCCCTAGTGAGATGAGGGTCATATCTGCGGGATCCCCATCCTCCTGTGGGTACTCCTCCTCCCCAAGCGCTACACTAGCCAACACCTTGGACTGCCCACCGGTGGGAGGCTGAGCCCCCTTTGGACACTTGGGGTCCCCCTTCATGTGGCCCACCTGGTCACATGCAAAACACCTGCGGGGGCCGGTCTCAGCAGGCTTTCCTGATGAGACCACTGGCTTCTTATCTCCGGGGGGATGGGAACCTTTACCCTGGGTGTTAATTTGGGGCCCTTTAGAGAACTCCTGTGTTTTACCTTTGTCCCCCCCACTTTTCTGCTGGGGACCCTGCCCACCTTTGGCTGAGTCTCCCCCAAACGCTTTCTTGTGGACCCTGGTACTCACCCAGCGGTCCGCCTCCATAGCAAGCTTCCTGGGGTCAGTCAGCTTACTATCAACTAGGTGCTGGCGCAGATCTGCAAAACATAGACTAGACAAGTGCTCCCATGCAATCACATTGTAGAGCCCCTGAAAATCTGTCACATTACTGCCTTTCACCCAACCATCCAGTGACCGGCAAAACACATCCACACATTCCAACCAAGTGTTGGCATCAGACTTCTTACTGGACCTGAACTGGTCCCTGTACTTTTCAGGAGTAAGACCATACTTAGTGAGAAGGGCGTCCTTCATGTCTGGATAGGTGAGGTGATACCCCTTACCCAAAGCTATTAACGTATCCCTTGCTTCTTCTGGGAAGAGAGGCCACAATCCTGCTCCCCAATTCTCCTCGGGGACCCCATTCATGTGAATTACTGCCTCGTACCCCTGAAACCACTTTTGTATGTCATCCCCCTTTTTGAATTCTTTGCCTACATTTTTAGGGATGTGCACAATTCTGTCTGCCTGTCTTGACGAGTTGCTGCCACCATCTGAACTGGCTCTATTCCTTAGCTCCAGTTCTTTAAGACTTCGCTCATGATCTAAGATCATCTACCTTTCCTCCATGTCTATTCTTTTATCCTCCCTTTCACTTTCCATCCTGAGTTTCTCCAACTCGAACTTCCTTGCTTCCCGCCTGTCCTCCAGCTCCTCTGGAGACAGGCCACTGCTTCCTGGTCGGAAGGGTTCCCCCCCTCCCAACAGCACATCCACCCTAGGACTAGGCTCTCCCGCCTCTCCACTAAGGTCACCAGATTGCCCACTTGCGTCTCTGGCTGCTACCCAGGCCCTCAGCGCCTTTTGTAGCTCGTCCTTCCTAGTGAGGCCTCTGACTTGGACTTTTAGGTTTTTGCAAACGGACTTCAATTCTCTCACAGTGTAGAGCTCCAACCTATCCTCCTCAAAGGCAATGTCCATGGATGCAACGGATAATGCTATTGATTCCGGCATGCTGAAGTAGAAAGTTCACCTGGCAAGATCACAAAAATCGGCCAAAAAGAAAACGGGTTAGTATGTGGTACGTAATGGTCTGCGATACCTATCCTCACCGCTGACAACCAATGTTAGAAATGGGATTCTTGGTAGGCTAGGGCGCGGGCCAAAGCCAGGCAAAGACCACCACTCTAGTCAGGATAAGGGAGTTACACTTCTAAAATAACCCCTGCTCACCCCCTTGGTAGCTTGGCACGAGCAGCCAGGCCTATCTTAGAGGCAGTGTGTAAAGTATTTGCACATAACAAACAGTAATACAGTGTACGCACTACAAAAGGACACCACACCAGTTTAGAAAAATATCCAATATTTTTATATAATTAAAACAAGACCAAAAATGATAAAGAACCACAATACTATACTTAAAAGTTCACAATTCAAAAATACGCTGATTAAAAAGAGTTCCTTGTGTGGATAGCGCCGTCCGGGCTACCACGGCGTCGTGAACACACAAATCCAAAACAGTTCTGGCTGACCGCGGGGTTGCAGGCCAGCTACAGTGTCAGGAAGACCCGCAAACAGTACCTTTCAGAGATGCAGGGCGATGGGGCCCTCGAAGTCACACTCGTTGCAGGTCGATCTCCTCTCTGATGGAGTCAGGAGCGCTGGCGTCGGCAGGCGTCGGGAGCTGCGGTGCGAAGTGCAGCGGTGCGGCGTGCTGTGCCCTCAGGTCGCGGTGCGAGCAGCGGCTTGGTGGCGGCGTCAGATGGCGTCGTCGGTGAGACCAGGGTCACGGTGCGAGATGAAGGCGGTGCTCGTCACGGTGCTGGCAGATCACGGTGCAAGCAGCGGCGGCGTCGTTGCTGAAGCGCTGTCGGCGGCTGACGAACTGGAGTCGATGGCGTCGGCGTCGGTAGGCCAAGGCTGCGGTGTGGGATGAGGGCGGTGCGTCGTGTAACTTACGAGCGGTGCCCCCAAACCACTGTACAAGCAGCGGTGTCGATCTCGGCAGGAAGTGGCGGCATCAGGCAGGCCAAGGCGTCCTCGTGAAGCCAGGCGGTGAGGAGTGCGGTGCCCACAGGTCGCGGTGCGAGCAGCGGCTCGGTGGCGGCATCAACAGGTGTCGTCGGTGAGACCAGGGTCGCAGTGCGGTGTTGCGGTGGTGCCCTCTGCGGTGCCAAAGCTTCGGCGTGAAGCGAGGCGGTGCGGAGTGCGGTGCCCACAGGTCGCGGTGCAAGCAGCGGCTCGGTGGCGGCATCAACAGGCATCGTCAGTGAGACCAGGGTTGCGGCGCGGCATCGCGGCGGTGCCCTCTGCGTTGCCTTCAGGACACGGAGTCGGCAGTGGCGTCGTAGACGTCGTCGAGTTGGTGTTCTTCTGGTTGCAGCACAAAACACACAGTCCCCAGTGCTGCGGGTCGAAGAACTTGAAGTCTTTGCTGTTCCTGAGACTTCGTGAACAGGGGGCAAGCTCTACCTCAAGCCCTTGGAGAGACTCACAAATTTAGGTTGCAGAAAGTCCAGTCCAGGCCTTTCACTACCCAAGACAAAAGCAGCCACTGCAGGTCAGCCCAGCAAAGCACCCAGCAAAGCAGTCGTTCCTTTTGCAGCTTCTCCTGCTCTTCTTCTTGGCAGTCTTCTTGTCCAGATGAGTTCTAAAGTTCAGGGGTCTGGGACCCAGCATTTATGTCCAAAAATGCTTTGATCTCTTAGGCAGAGAGGACCTGTGCCCGGTCAGGACCAGTTCTGCCTTCTCTGGTGTGAATTCCTGGCAGGAGGTGGAGACGCCATTTGTCAGAGGCAGAGCAGGCCCTTTGAGGTGCAAGGAAATCTCCTCCCCCTTCCCCCATCGTAACCCAGGTCTCTTCAGCCCTTTCCTGACCTACCTAGACCATCTGGCGTCCCTCCTGCTCCCCCAGCCTTCTGTCATCCAAAACCCAGACAGGCAATCCACATTCCAGCAGAGGCACACAGGATGACTGAGCAAGAAAATACCTACTTTCTAAAAGTGGTATTTTCAAACACAGAATGTAAAAATCACCTTCACTAAAAGATGCATCTTTAGATTCTGAGTTCAGGCATACTAAATTCTATTTTCTTACCGAATTCCCTGGGCCAGTTATGTTTATAAGATGTTATAAACAAACCTCCCATTCTATTCTATGGGGAACTGGTAGCCTTGCAATAGTGAAAAACGAAATTGGCTGTAATTCACTATCAGGACATGCCACACACACCAGGGCATGTACCCCTTTCACTTACACTGCACCCTGCCCACAGGGGTACCTTGGGCCTACCTGAGGGGTGTCTGACATGCAAGAAAAGGGAAGGTTAGTGACCGTCCAGTGTGTGCACTGGCCAAGTCGACATGGCAGTTACAAACTGCGTGCAGACTCTGCAATGGCAGGTCTGAGGTACCTTTTCAGGGCTACTCACGTGGGTGGCACAATCAGTGCTGCAGGCCCACTAGTAGCATTCGATTTACAGGCCCTGGCACACTCAGTGCACTTTACTGGGGACTAACAAGTAAATCAAAGATCCAATCATGGAAACACCAATCCATAACACATTTTACCACAGGAGCACTTGCACTTTACCACTGATCAGCAGTGAGAAAAGTGCGCAGAAACACAAAGCCAGCACATACAGAGTCAAAAACCGAAAGGTCAGAAAGCAAAAAACTCAGGGGAAACACGCCAAAAGATGCTAAGTCTAACAATAAGTAAGTAGATGTATTAGTTGAAAGTGCATTAATGTTATTTGAAATTGTAAAGCTTACATGGTGCATTCTTATGTTAGCTGAAATTCGTAGGCCTGAAAAGCAAGTCCCTGAAAACTCTCGCTTTAGAATTAACAGTTTGGATTTCATGTGTACTGTGGAATCTGTTCTTTCTCACGTTTTGTGTTGCAGCTGAAGAAGCGCTCTTGTTAGATAGAATGATGTCTTTGTTTTACTAGCTAGGCATGGAGAGAAGAAGTTACAATCGTGTGACTTGAGTAGATAAAGGAAGGTCGTTGCGTTTCACACAGGAGAAGGCCTGAGAACCAAGGATAAATTGTAGTGAGGAAGGTACACCGTCGACCTCGTGGGAAAATATCTTCAGGACTGTACCCAGAGCAGATGATGTGATTCAAAATGCACCATGGGAGCGCTACCTGTGGATAACTGGTTGTTGGAATTAGGGAACGAGACCCACTTCTTTCTTGCCTTCAGAGAGAGGGCATCTTAGAACAAGCTCTGTCTTGGTAGCTTTATGCTTCTTGACCCATTAATCATGGAGAGACTTCTTAGGAAGACTCCACGTGCTGACCTGTTATTCTTTCTGAAGATGCTTAAGTAGGAATGTCACCTTAGTGTTAGAGTAGGGATAGATTTAATGCTTTCCACTCACCAACCCTCGATGCAGGAAAACTTGGACTCATGCTTCCTGATTTTCTGTATCTTACTTCTTAAACTAATTGTGTTGTTTATGCTGCACAGTCTTAACTGGATTCGTAGATTTGACTTCTTGTGAATTCCTTTGTATTTCTATACCCTCGTGTTGAGGTGTCTTTATGTCCAGTAATTTTTGGCTTGTAATAAATCTAACTAACCTTAAGTAGTTGTCCGTGGGTTATTATGTATGCAAGAGAATTATTGGTTAATTGATTGTTTCCTAACAACTTTTCTCCACTTTACACTTTCATGCTGCGAAAAAGAACTATTGGAGTGGGACTCTAGAACCAGATTAGAACTTATGGGCCGGCCCTTTCAGTGGTGTCTGAAGAAGGGTTTCAATGCACAACTTTAGCAGAATATTATATCTATAAAGATGGGCCTGCATTGTACTTTGAGAGTTCCATTTGACATCATTCAGAAAATGCATTCTGTATCCAATTGTACAATCTTATAGCTTTATGAGAGGGGATGTGGTGTACTTGTGCAGGTCAAAATACAGGTGCATTTGAGAGCTCTGCCAATGTGTCAGTCCAAGTATAGCAGTGCTCTGTATATGGCAGAACTGAGGTGTGTAGTACTAGTTCTTTACATAGCTGTCAAACCTAGCAGCGGGAGATCATGAAGTGGTTTAATTCATGTGCGGCGTGTTTTATTAAACATGTAACTCAAAAAACAAAAATCCATAATAGTACATTTTCACAATTAAAGATGTCTTCCTTGCAGCAATAGATCACGTTTGAATATTGGTAGGCTACAAGGGGACAACAAAAGGAATACTAGAGCCTGGAAGCTGTCAGCTAGTAAAGAATAACTTATTCCATCTCCATGTGTGACACGGTCACAGGTTACTATATTTTAAGGATAGGTATAAATATCACGTGATAAAGACAAGCAGTGAATCGATTCATTCTGTTATACTCGAGTATCTCCAAATTCTACCTTAAATGCACAAGCAGCATGAATCCCTCTAATATAATTTATCTGGCCATGTATTTGAATTTAAACCAGAAAGTTCAACAGTTCTGGAAAATGTGATTCTTGACAATGGAAAGTATTTCCATAAGCTGAATCAGCGTGGGCCTGAAAATGAAATAGTACCACCTAATTGTGAGGGAGAGTTGGGCTGACATTGGGAGAAGGGATCATAAGAACCATGGCACAAAAACACAGATTGTGCAGGGAAAGACACAGGCCAGACTAAAGCCACATACACCAGTAACAAGGGGCTGTATGGTTGGATGAATGCGTGGGAGAATCAAGCAGTGGGAGTTGGGTGGAAGAACTAAACCCATTTGTATACTCACTTCCAGGTTAAGCCTACCACTTCAGGGACAGACTAGACAGCAGGAGTATTAAAGCTCAGAATTAGTGTGCGGAAATTCCCTTTCAACTTTGCGTTTGTTGTATGGCTTCTCGATTTGACTAGTTCATCACTATTTATCATTCCCTTTTCTTATTTTTTCCTCTTTTCTGGTTCCCTCTTGTTACTGGGCTTTAGGCAGAGTACTTATTATTGTGCTTATTGTTCTATGCTTTCTTATCTCATACGGTATTACTGGTTTTCTGGTGTCCCGGAGTTCCAAGCGTGTATCCTGGTTAGTGTAAAGCTCAATACAGCGCATTCCAATACTGAGTATGGTGAGAAATACTCAATATTCAATTCTTTGTTGGGTTACATGTCTGCCAGTGCTACACCTGCTAATTATATATTTCTTTGTTATCCCAAGAAGCCGATGAATGGCACATGTGTCTCTCTCACTCCCTTTCCTCCTCATACTTTCTGTTGATGTGCATGCTTTCCAATTATCAACAGAGAGAGAGAGAAGGAGGTGCGGGAACTCTTTGGCACCACAGCCCTTCACTCAAGCTTGACACTAATTCAGATGAGGAACTTAACAGGTGTTCATTTCAGTTTTGATAAATAAGAGAGAAAACACACAGCTATGTTTTTTGCTGTCAAACATGGTTACCTGCAGTGCTAGGGCATATTGGCACAGAACATGAGTAGGAGAAGGTTATAGGTTGCCTTTTAGGTGATTGCAGTCCCCTGGTGGGAAACTATGAAATAACATATGATTTGCAGACTTTAAGGAATGCCTTGGCATGCAGCTGGAGTCTCCAACTTAGACTAGAAAACATATCTTGTAATCATATTGAATTGTTGGACAGTATTATAAGATTGGGATAGATCAACTTGTCAAATCACAGTTTCTAAATAAAAATGACACTGTGGTTCAAATAATAAAAAAATTCTAATTCCATATCTGGGAAACTTCAGAGTTAGTCATGACAGTAAAATAAATTGAATTTAAAAACACAATGCACTACTATTTTTGTATGACACTACAAAGTTCCTAATAACATCAGAAGGTTATTTCATCATTGATGGTTAAAAAATGTGCCTTTTTAAATATAGACTTTCAAGGTCTTTATCGATTATGTGAGGCAGTGCCAATCTAAGTAGGTGTTATCACCATAACTGATTATTAAATATTAACTTTTAAAGTAGTTTTCTTAATGAACCTGAACTTAGCACATACATAGGAGCTGGACAAATTATCTCTGGTCCAATAAATTGCAGAATCAAATATCCTTATCCAAACGAGGATCAACCAGATATGAAGGGAACTGCCGTAGGAAGGGAAGGTTCACAACAACATACCTCCAGTGGTTGGGTCATATTCGTATTAGCAACACAAAATTACCTCAGAGGGAATCGCTATGATCCATACAGATTTTTCATCAATAAATTGTAATATATAGAGCTTAACACTGTAGGGTTAGTCAAATATTATACTGATACCTAAATTGATTTCATAATGCAATTCAACCAAGCACGTTGAGGCAGGCTTCACATGCAATAAAATAGCAATAGATAATACAAATATACATTATAAACATAGAATAATAACAATTGTTGGGATTTTTAGCACATACCCTAAAGAGAAATATGAGACAAGCTATTTTATAATTATAGTCCCATCAGTGGTACACATTTGGAGAAGTTTTAGCCTCACTGCTGAAAAGAAATTACACAAATTCGTTAGATTGCCTTTCACTAGATTTCAGATTCAGCGATTATTACAAATATAGCACCAACATGTAGCCCACACTCCATTCATGTGGTATAAGATCAAAACCTATAATCTTGATAGAGATCGCCTTAAATAAAACAGGTGGGATTCAGAAATCGAAATTCATAAATGTGCATTGCAATTGATAGAGCGGAAATTCATATCCTCCATGGGGTACCTGTTAGGAGTGCAATGTAAATCACCTGTAGTATGCACTCATACATTATTCAGTGCTATTGGTGAGATTAGATGTTTGAGGAAATGTGAACCAAGTAGCTTGTCCTTGTGAAAATAACACGATTCAATGTGAAGTTTAACAAATGATTCATAGAATTGTACTAACTATGTATCAACGATGTAACACACTTATATAGAGCTCATTAGTGGTGTGACGCATTGACACATCAAATGTACTTTGAATGGTTATTAGACCAATGATGTAGTTGAAATAGACGTACTAATATAGGTTAGTGAATGTTATATTGAACATACTAAAGGCTTTATGGGAATGATAAATGCAAGTTTCATGGTGCATTTTTTATTTTAGCCTAAGTTGTAGGCCTGAATCCACAGCACGTTTTGAATGTTCTCAATTTTGAAAATAATGCTTAGATTCCCATGTGAGTCTTGTAGAATGTTACTTGTTTCCATGCTTTGCACTGCAGGAGGAAAAACCCTCTGTTAGTGAAGAGTGAGGGTATTGTTTCTCTATGATAGTTGAGGAATGAAGGAGTTACAGTTAGCCTGGCCTGGCGAAGATAACGTAATGGGAGGTGCATTCACACAGGCGAAGGAGAAGAGACCAAGGACGAACTGTTGCAGAGGTGCGTACATGGAGAAGGCCATGAAAGGAATCACCGTCGTGGAAAATTTTGTGGCTGAAGCCTACTGTAGAGTACGTGTGAGAAAATCATTATGGGGCATTTGCTGAATACAATTTTGAATATGCATTGAAGAGAGGGACAGATGCCAATTTTCCATCTTGCCTTTCTGACGGAAAGCACCTGAGTGCTAACTTACTTCTTTCCTGCTTGTGGCTTTATGCTGCTTGCCCCATCTGATTGTGGAGGGACTTCTTAGGAAGACTCTCACCGCTGACACCTTTCACTCTTTAGAACCTTTTGCTTAAATGCTAACTTAGGGATGCCACTTCTAGAGTTAGAGTAGGGATAGATAGAATTAAATGCTTTCTGATTAAATGCATAATAGTCATAGAACTTGTAGTTCTTTTCTTCTGTTTCCTCTGTATTTTTATAATATTATGCTAAGATTAGTATATGTCTAACTATTTTTGAATTTGCAATACATTTGACTAACCGTCATTTGGTTGTCGACCTGAGTTATTGTGTAGCCATATTAAATTACACTGTGTATTAAATTGATTTATGAAATCTTGCTCTCCTTTACACTTTCATGCTGCTAAAAAGAACCATCGAAGGATTGACATCGGAGGAATACTGACCAAATGGGCCATATGTAGCTTCAAATCATCTTCATGAGTTACAAAGGTTTCCATATCTGTAAATTGAATTGAGATAAACATTGCAGATAATCAATATACTTCTTTATTAATACATTGAGTCAGTCAGTCAAGAATGCTTTATTCGACAACTTAATGCCATAAAAGTGAACATATCATACATCGGTACATTTCATTAACACATTTTTTTTAAAAAGACCAAAGTTTAAAAAAGCATTCCTGATATCATCCAGGCGTCCAAGACCTAAAAAACATACTGTACAGAAACATTGTATAAAGTACAGGGTGCAAATGAGCAAACTCAATCAAATACAATAGTCCCTGTTTATGACATTCCTGATATCAACCAGAAGACCGAGACCTAAAGTGCATACAGTACAGAAACGTTGTATAAAGTGCAAGGTGCAAAAGAGCAAACTCGATCAAATACAATAATCCCCGTTTATGACACATAGTGGGCCTAAGGATAAAAACATGTAAAAACATAATGACAGTTAAAAAAACAGTTTTTTTCTGCACCTAATGGCTCCTGTTAAAAAACTTGCAACCCCAAAACAGACCATGGGGGAAGATAACATTTGAAGGTACAATAGGGCAGGCCATGACAATCTCTGAGTAATGGTAATATAAATTTCTTACGTAATGAAACATAATAGTCGCAAAATAAAATAAAATGAAGGGTATCCTGTTCAGAGAAATTGTCACAAGGACAAGGTTTTAAAGTGCCAGGTTTTGAAAAGCCTTGGGGAACCGACAAAAGCCAAGGAACCATTAGCAGACGAAATCTCGTCAATACAAAACGATGGAAGGGGTTGCCAACGATTAATAGGTAAGGTTGGACTTGGTTATGCTTAGATAATGTAACATAACCTCTCACCGTTGGTTTTAGCAGCTCCTTTTCTTCCCTTAGTCCCTGGCGCTTAATCATGAACTGCTGTTTAATTTTTCTGATTTCAAATTTGTCCAGGGGTTTGGGGCTTATGAATAAGTCAGGGCAACCTAACCATTTTGTCAGTTCCCTTAAGTATTTTAGCCAGGGGATATGTTCAGCTCTGTCTAGCGCTAGACAGTCAGTAATTATTATTTGGTTTAAATTTATGATAGGGCTTGCCCAAACTCTCAACCAGTGCACTAAGGGAGCTGCTGCTATCTGGTCTGATATGTATCCCACCCCTAATTCTTCATGTAGTATGTATGCAGGGGTGGAATGCGGGACTGCCAAAATCTTACGTAAGAACTTGTCTTCGTCATGCTGAATGTCCTTTCCTTCCTTATATCCCCAAATATCACTGCCGTAGGTTACCATGGGGATACATTTTTCCTTATATATCTTCATCAGGGCCAGAATGGGTTAAGACCCTAATCTCTTAGCAAAATTTAGTGTTGCCCCCGTCGCTCTCACGAGAGTATTCTTTTTTTGCATAATTTGTGGGCACCATGACGCGCGCTCATCAAAGAGTACCCCCAAATAAGGGAAAGTTGGAACCTTTGTTAACTCAGCCCCTTTACAATAAAATTTTGTCTTTTTTGGGACTTTCCAGGACCAATGGACATAGTGTGCGATTTCTTAAAATTTGTTGAAAGATCTAAGGAGTCCATAAAAACTATAAAAGCATCTAAAAGTGATTGAAGGCCCACTGCAGTTCTAGCTAATATGACTGTGTCATCTGCGTTTAAAAGTGCGGGGATCATCTTTTCGCCAAACCTGGGAATATCTTTACAGCTGGCTGTTAAAAAATCCCCCAACTTATTTATATATAGTGTGAATAAGAGGGGGGCCAAGATACAACCTTGACGTACCCCTCTCTTGACATCCCAGGGGGTTGTCAGATCTCCATTACTGTTGTATCTGACAGCAGCTGTATTATTCTCATGAATAGCATGTAAAAAAGCCACAAGCTCTGGTTCAAGACCCATATCACTTAGGATTAACCACAACTTTGATCTGTTAACACAGTCGAATGCTTGTGTCAGGTCCATAAACGCCAAATGTATTATACCCTTTTTAGCAATGGTATACTTCCCTACCACTAAGTATAAATTTAAACATTGGACCAAGGTCCCTTTACCTGACCTAAAACCATATTGCAGGTTGGAAATAACATTTCGGTGGTCCACCATGACGTTAGACGGTTGAGTACAACTTTACCCATTATTTTGGCTGCCGAATCTAAAACTGAAATCGGCCTATAGCATGTAGGCTCATCCCTCGCACCCTTTTTAAAAATGGGAACAATGACTGCCTTCCCCCAGGATACTGGGTATCTGTGTAGGCACGCGGTATTAAAAACATTTGCCAAAATGCTAGCCCAGACATTTGGATCAGCTTTATATAAATCAGCCGGGACCCCGTCGGGGCCCGGGGCCTTTCCACCAGAAGTGTATGCGATTGCTTTATGGACCTCCTCTACACTAAAATGGAGTGGCGTACTAGTTTGCCCACCTTCTCTATACTCCTTAGATTCACCCAAATTTACATCACTGAAAATATTCCCAAAATGCGATACCCATTTATCCGCTGGGATTAAACAATCAGTGTTAGAATTAGGAGTTACGGAAAGGAAAGGACTATTAACTACCAACCAAAAATTAGACCTATCTTTCAGTACACTAGCCTGTTGTAGGGCATCCCATGCCTGCTCCCTTAGCTCCTTCTTCCTATTCTAAACTGCTAGCTTATAGGCCTTTCTTTTGTCCCTAATTTCTACTTTGTCTCTAGGGATGGATTTTAGGGCCTGTACAAGCTCCGTATGGGTCGCTGAACATGCTCCATTAAACCACCTTACAACCTTCGGGCGTCTGATCCCACCCATAACCGTGAGGTCAGATTGTATTTGTTTTGTTAGTTTCCCGAAAGCTGTTAAGATAGAGCTGCCCTGTATATCGGGGTCTAAACATGACTCAATTTCAGGGGCACAGACTGTGCACAAATTATTCAAAAAGTTATCTGGGACTATCGTTTTCCACTTTAGCCTGCGGGCCTGATCTTTGGTGGTAATATCTTTATTTGTCAGACAAGTGGTAGGTTCTCCAGTTTCAATAACAAAAAGTGATATGGCAACAGTAAGGGGGTTATGGTCACTAAAACCTGACCAGGTAACAATTAGATCCTCAGTAAACAAAACTAGTGGGGCAGACAGTAGAATAAAATCAATGGTGCTTGGCCTTCCATTCCCTACATAAGTGGGTACTGACGCCAAACTGTCTGTTTGCTGAAGGCAACATAAATTTTGATTTGAAAGAATGCCTTCAAGCAAAATACCTGAAGGTGTATGCTCAAAATGACTAAATGAGGAAGAAAACTCCCCCTGGTCCTGGTTTATAAAACAATTTAAGTAACATTGACGGATATTAAAATCCCCTAGGATTATTACTTCATAATAAAATTGTTTGGTCTCCTCATAACATTCCAAAAACTCTTTTAGATCTTGCATATGTTCCAACTCATGCCCTCTGGAAAAGGAATTATAAAAATGTATCACTAGCACAGTGGCACGATTCTTAAAAGACAGTTCTACTGCCAAAACATTTTGAGATTTGCAGTCAACCAGACGTGTCCTACAAGAGAGCTTCAGTGAAAACATTAGGAGTAAACCCCCTCTAGCTCTACCCATGATCGATGGAATAGCATTTTTATGAAATGAAATGAAACCATCTAAATAAAAACAATCATTTGCTTCCCAAGTTTCCTGGAGCGCAATAATATGATACATAGAGAGAAAGTTTTCCCAAAGTGAATTTCCTCTTTTAGACCTTATTCCCGCTATGTTCCATGAGAGGACCTTTTCATGAGTGGCCATAGTGGGAGTTAAAATAGGGGAAATTCCTGGGGTTGTAGTGGTTATTTCAACATGATCCCGGACTAATAATATATGTGTGTTTTGGGTCATGTTAACTGGAGATGTGTCTTGATATGTTTTATCTTCTAGCTCTAGTCAATCATTTTCATCCAGATTCTGGAGACTAGCTAGGGATTGGAACCGGTTACTCATTGGTAAGATGTTACCTATATTAGTTTTATTGACAGGCCTACCTGGTTTTCGGGGTGTCTGCCATTGCCATTGCGTAAGGCATCTGCGCTGGCTAGGGGGGTAAAAATGTTGTAGTGAGACTACTCTAATTAAGGAGTTTGAACTACTCTGGTATGCGCAGCCTATTAGCATCTTGGTTTTCTCTGAGTCCTTAAAGTTGACAACTATGCAGTCTCCTACACCAATCTTTTTTGTTTGATGACCTATCCACCCCACTCTTCTGACCATAATAATGTCAGATGAAATACTCAGGCCATTTATAACGTTTTTAGTACACCAATGAGTCACTTTATGTATTAGGTCCTGGGTGGTTTCCCTAGTTTCTTGAGAGAGAGAAGGGACCTCCAGTAAGACGGCTACTAAGGGGGCAGATGCAGGGGGCAAATCAAGTATACTTTGATTCATGACTTTAGGTATAACATGATTAGGTTGGATATGTGTAGGTAGAAGGTCCCTCTCAGAGTTCAGAGGTCTACTCGCCTGGGCTACTTCTGAATTCTGGGCTACAGAACCTATTGCCTGGGTTATATTTGACTGACTAGATCCAGTAGGTGTTCTCTCAGTCCCTAGAACATTTAAACATGGGCCAGATGGGCCTGGTTGAATCTGATTCATATTCCGAAATGGAATTGCCGCCTCTACCCCTGTTGGGTTTGGCACAAGCGTCGTAGCACATTTATTACAATTGGTAATCAAGTCATGGACTAGTTTCTCAACTTTTTCCACTTTTAGCGCTAATGGCGCTAAGAGAGCCTTTGTCATTGACTCCAGCTTTGCAAATAAAGTGTCCAATAGCTGCTCTAGATTCAAACCAGATTGTAAAGACGATTGTGTCCGTGTTTGAGTCCGTGGGGATTTCCTAGAAGACTTATTACAAGCAGTTCGTTTTCTCTTGGACGGTGGTAAGTCTGAGGCCACATCGTTCCCTTCTGTTATTTTATCAACTAAAGTGTTAGATAACATGTCGGGTTCATCAGGGGAGAGTATTTCACTTGAAGGCGCAGAGGCAATTGCGATTAATGAGCCTTCTAAAGAACCACAACAACTGCTGATTTTCCTTGTGCCCCCTCCTCACTAGCAGCGTGGTTCTGAAAACATTTTCTAGCCTCTAATGATAGCCTTCGCTCAGTCAGGGCTATCTCCTGTGTGATCGCGTATGCAGCTTTAGTCAAAAAAGAATCAATTTTGCCAGCCATACAAACCCCCGAGGTCCCCCCCCCTGTGAAGCTGGTGTTTTCCTTTTGCCCATTTGCGGACACTGAACGCCAAGGCCCTAGTGTCCCTGTATAAGGTCACAATAAAATACTGGGATAGTCAGGGCAAATGGGGTAATTAAAAAGTACCTTGATTTGTTGACTGGTTTCCGTCCAATTTCCAATTTACCAATATACAATTAGAGGGATCCGGAATAAAACAACCAGGGGGTCTGGCCCAGCCCGGCCTCCTCCTGTCGCTGACGGGCGCGGCCCGGGCACGCCCGCGCGCCTCCCATGCTGCGGGAGCCCTGAAGAGTTTTTAAAGCGCCTCCGGGCGCGTAATGCGGGCGTCGGAGGCGGTGACAGCCGCAAGGGAGCCTGGGACCTGGAGTCCTGTCCCGCTCCCCCTCTGGACCACAGTGGCAGCAAGCAGCAAGTTTTCCAGGCTTCCCGCGCTGCGGGAGCCCTGCAGAGTTTTTAAAGCGCCTCCGGGCGCGTCATGCGGGCCGCGGTGACAGCCGCAAGGGAGCCTGGGACCTGGAGTCCTGTCTCGCTCCCCCTCTGGACCACAGTGGCAGCAAGTTTTCCGGGCTTCCCGCGCTGCGGGAGCCCTGCATAGCTTTTAAAGCGCCTCCGGGAGCGTAATGCGGGCATCGGTGACAGCTGCAAGGGAGCCTGGGACCTGGAGTCCTGTCCCGCTCCCCCTCTGGACCACAGTGGCAGCAAGCAGCAAGTTTTCCGGGCTTCCCGCGCTGCGGGAGCCCTGCATAGCTTTTAAAGCGCCTCCGGGAGCGTAATGCGGGCATCGGTGACAGCCGCAAGGGAGCCTGGGACCTGGAGTCCTGTCCCGCTTCCCCTCTGGACCACAGTGGCAGCAAGCAGCAAGTTTTCCGGGCTTGAGTCAATCAATGGCCTCTTGATCAGGGCTCTAATGTTATGGATGTGGGTGCACATACGTTTCTCTACAGGTACTCAGAACAAATGTCATACAATCACATTGCAAAATGAGACAACATATACATATATTTACTTGAAAAGAGCAAACACACAATTGACTCACCAATTCCAATCCTGAGAATGAAGCAGGAAGTTCTAAGAAAGCCCTTGAAAGCGGGGTAAAAATCCTGTGGTGCAGAGTCACAGATAGCCTGGATGGGTAAAACGGCCTCCTCCATAAAGATATATATAGATGGTAAATTACCAAAAGTTAAAGAGATTCCAAAATCTCCCATTTCCCAAACATGATTGTTGTACTCACCATGTTGTCATGAAGTGAGTTGACTTATCAGCCAAACTGATTCATCTCACGCCATCTGTTCCTGAGAAACATATTTCCATATACAAATCCAGATACCGGGCTGTGCAGCCAACTCAGACTGTAACTCTAAAGTACAAAAGTTTTGATAAGCATCGCAGAAATATGTTACCAAGCTCAGTCACAGATTTAGCACAAATAAAAAGTCTGCTCATAATTGTAATCTAACTTGCAGTGTACTGCTGGGCACATAATGATGGAGCCCCACACCAGAGGCTGCCCTAACACCCATCCATCACAGGCGTCACCAGTCCGGTGACCCTGCCAATTAAAGAGGCCAGGCACATGTGGTCTAGGCCTGTTTAGCAATTATACATCCAGTGTCAGTGTCGTATTCCTCACCTTAGTGGCCTAGTGCCCACGATTCTACATTGGCGACGAGAAGGCCTGTGCCCAGCCTGCCGCCGCAGCTCTGGCATGACAGGGCCCACAGCATGCCATGCCCCTACCTGGTGAGTCATGCGGCCAACATCTGTCCTGGCGAGAGGAGTGGGGAGCAGTGCCCTCCCAAGAAAGCCTGAGTCAGATATGCAAACACCCAGTGAGGTCCCCAAAGTACGAGGAACATACGGGCACGGCAACCCGTAGTGAGTCAGGATGCTGGCACCCACACAAAGAAAGAATGAGAGAGGCCCCACTGCACCCACACACACACAGCCAGTGACTGTAGAGTGAGCAGGTGAGATTGGTCCGGGAGGCTCAAGGCTCATGCCTTCTCCCAGAATGACTGACATCGGAAGAATTCGGATACAACAAAACCAAGGCTGCCGAATAGCCACCTGACAATGCAGAAACCAAAGGGGAAACAAACTGTCTATCTGCTCCTGGGAAGAACTTGGCACGCATCAGACCGATTGCAGAGAGGCCAAAAGGGAAGAGAACTAATAGGTGGCCCCACCGACTATAAACAGGGCTGGGGAACTGGTGAGAGCGGAGCCTGCCTCCCTCACAGTGACCCGGTCGGAATCAGCAAACCCGTCACGGAGGTGAGCAGCTCTTCATGCCTCCTGGTGGCTGTCTGTCATCAGGGGAGGAAAGGAGACTGTTTACCTCCCCCGCCAACATTGCAGCACTGGCCATTGTTGTCAGCAGAGGACTCCCTCGAAGAGACTGTACAAGCATCAAGGAGCCTGATTACCTGGTGAGCTGCCCTGCACCGCTGCTGCTGATGCCAGGCGGAGGAAGGCTGCCACTGCTCCCCACTGAAGGAAGGAAATGTCTGTCTGCTGTGATTTGCAGAATGGGATGAGAGTGGCGGTTCATGCTCTACCTTCAGTGAATGCAAAAAGAACAATTGATGGACAGAATGCAGAACAATGTCATACATTCACCCCAGTACAGAGATCTGGGCCTAAATCCATCGTTTTTTTGCTCCCCAGGCCATTCCAGTTTGAACCCAGCCATATGCAAATCAGTCTTGACCCTGTGCCCTATGGGAACAGTCCAGCCCGAACTGCCAGGCCAGGTTCTCCCTGGACTGGAAACCAGCATCCTGGGACCGGTTTCGGGGTTTCACCCCTCATCAGCCGGGATAGCTTGACTCCAGTGGCATGGAGAGCACGGGACCCACGTCTGGAAATACCCGTCTCCCACTCGGGGTGACAAATGCAAAAACAACAATTGATGGACAGAATGCAGAACAATGTCATACATTCACCCCAGTACAGAGATCTGGGCCTAAATCCATCTTTTTTTGCTCACCATGCCATTCCAGTTTGAACCCAGCCAAATGCAAATCAGTCTTGACCCTGTGCCCTATGGGAACAGTCCAGCCCGAACTGCCAGGCCAGGTTCTCCCTAGACTGGAAACAAGCACTTTTTGCCCTAAGTGGGATGGGTATGCCCAGACGTGGGTCCCTTGCTCACTGTGCCACTGGATTCAAGCTAGCCTGGCTGATGAAGGGTGACATACCCTGGGCCTGATTCACAGAACTAACTTACGTCAAAAACGTAAAGTTAGTACTTTTTGGTATTCACAGAATACACTTACTCATTTTGGTATTCACAGAATGAACTTACTCATTTCGGTATTCACAGAAGTTAGTAGTCCTAACTTTAGGACTCCTAAATGCCTTCTGTGAATACCGAAAGTCTTAAAGTTAGGATTTTTCTCAGTTTACTCCTAAACTGAGAAAAATCCTAACTTTAAGACTTTTGGTATTCACAGAAGGCATTTAGGAGTCCTAAAGTTAGGACTACTAACTTCTGTGAATACCGAAATGAGTAAGTTCATTCTGTGAATACCAAAATGAGTAAGTGTATTCTGTGAATACCAAAAAGTACTAACTTTACGTTTTTGACGTAAGTTAGTTCTGTGAATCAGGCCCCCTGAAACCGGTCCCAGGATGCTTGTTTCCGGTCCAGGGAGGACCTGGCTTGGCAGTTCGGTCTGGACTGTTCCCATGAGGCACAGGGTCAAGACTGATTTGCATATGGCTGGGTCCAAACTGGGGTGGCGTAGTGGGCAAAAGAATGATGGATTTAACCCAGATCTCTTGACTGGGGGAGAATGTCTGAATCATTCAGCATTCCGTCCATCATTTGTTGCAGATACACTTTTTGCCCTAAGTGGGATGGGTATGCCCAGACGTGGGCCCCTTGCTCACTGTGCCACTGGATTCAAGCTAGCCTGGCTGATGAAGGGTAACATACCCTGAAACCGGTCCCAGGATGCTTGTTTCCGGTCCAGGGAGGACCTGGTTTGGCAGTTCGGTCTGGACTGTTCCCATGAGGCACAGGGTCAAGAAAGATTTGCATATGGCTGGGTCCAAACTGGGGTGGCATAGTGGGCAAAAGAACGATGGATTTAACCCAGATCTCTTGACTGGGGGAGAATGTCTGAGTCATTCAGCATTCCGTCCATCATTTGTTGCAGATACACTCCCTCGGGTGAAGGCACTGGAGCCAAGTGGGAAGGAGAACTCGAGACTGGTGCAGAGGAGCACCGTGCACCCCCGGTGGTCAACTGCTGCCACCGCGAGAAGGAGGCTAAACACACAACAGCAATAAAGACTTATAGGCACCAGTTGGGAAAGGCAATATAAAAAGAAATGGAAAAAAGTCTGTGCCCTCGGAGCAACAAGGGGCCCTGCTTACAGGACCAGCAGAACTGAGAAATACTTGATATCCGGTGAATACCACCACTGACCAGAGATCCAAAAGAGACAAGAAGTGCCATAAGGCCAGGAAGCACCTAACTAAAAGGAAGCTGACAGACAAGTGAAGCGGCAGCGACATCACCTAGCCAGGGACTGACAGCAGCGGCTGGCTCCACAGACTACCAGATAGGGTGTGCCACCCCAGAAAGAGAATAGAGTCTGATGCCCCAGAAAGAGAGGCACTGCACTGCAACCAGAACAGTGTCAGAGTGCGCACAGACATTGGTTGGCTTCATGCCATGGATGGCATGCCATTGAGGCCCCACAGCACCAGATGTCCCCGCTGTCCCTGCCACAAATCTGGCAGAAGCCCATTGCGCCTAAGCTGAGGAGGGGATTGGAGGACCGGAGCAGGGAAAGGGAGGAGAGTGCTCCAACTCTACTTCCGCATGACAGAGTAGTGGAAGCATTCCAGGAAGGAACCCAGATCACGAGGTGCAACCAACAGAGTCCCACCCACTAAAGAGACTGAAAACCCCAGAAACACCACATTGGTTGTCCAACCCTGCCGGATGGATATGACACCAGGCAGGAGGAAGCCTAAGGAAAGTGAAGCCGGAGCGGAAGATGGATAGAAGCACTGGATACCACATCTGTGGTCCAGACACTAGGACGACATCATCCTGCAACCTCAAGGCACACTGTGTGGCACCCCACCAGCCCTTGCTGATGGCAGTGACACCTCAAGGCTCAAGTCCTGCACCACCCACAGATGAGGAGGCTGAAGCAAGAGTCGGCACCTTCTACAGGAATGGAACTCCAAGAAGGTCCTGGAAGAGGGAACATGTGACGTGTGGCTGGACGCCACACAGCACCTGAGTAGAAGAGGAGAATTGGATCAGTGACCACCCTGATCATCTCCAAACCAGAGCCCAACACCTGGGGCCATTGGATGGACTACAGAGACAGTCAACCACTGAGAGGCCTTGTTGTCCAGTTTCGAAATGGGTGCACACCGCTGCACCCAGAAGAAGGGCAAGAGACTCGAGCAACGAGAAGTCTCGCCTGCATATGTCGAAGCATGTGCAGGCTGAAGCACCAAGAAGGAAGAAAAGGAAGTGTGACCTGCCAGTACACACTGGAAAACCTGATGACCGACCAAGCCCAGAAGGAGGGAAGATCAAGAGTGGCCAGGCCTGGAGGGTGCACTTGAGAGGACTCAAGCCACGGACTAAAGGGATCTATTCACACAAAGAAGCCACCAAGGTTGAAACAAGAATGGCCTGGTGACAGCACAGAGGGTCAACCAAGAGTAAGCCACAAGCATGCACAAACAGAGTCTCTACCCCAAACCAAGTGGGAGGTCAAAGAGTAAGCCGCAAGCATGTGCAAACTGAGTCTCTGCCCCACTCTTAGCAGCATAACCATCCAGCCATTATAACTGGTGGCTCATCAACACAGAGTATCCAGGCTAAAGGATACAGGTGCCTCCACAAAGAAAGAATGGAAGCACCTGGCCACCATTACTCCAAGTTATCGCCGACCCGAGAAGGAAAGCCTGCGACCATCAAGGCAAGTTGTCGCCACCTGTCATACAGGTTCACCACACGACTGGAATCCCCATCATGTCAGTCCCTGTCTTGTGCGTCATCACTACCATCCATGGAGCATTGAACACAATAAGTGTAGTCCAACACATCTATCACAACTACAGACAAGAAGCACCAGTGACACGCAGAAGAGGCAGTCAACCAGAGACTACCTACTCACACTGCCTGCACCCTGATCCCGGTGGCAAGAGCGAGTCTTGACCAAGACCTATCTACCTTTGCGGTTGCATGAGTGACTAGGCAGTGGCTCCTCGGTGACCTTGCAGCAGCCCAGACGTGGCACATACGCAGTCCCAGTATAGATCAGACGCAGTCCCATGGCAACCCAACCAAGGGGCCTCCATAAGCACGAGAGATGGACTTGACACTGCGCGACTAATGGATGCCAGGAGCTAGTTGGGCCTAAAGGCAGAGACTTTAACAGATTGCAGCACGCCAAGACTGTCTTCAAGGAGTGAAGCAACACCACCAATGCAAGCTTCACGATGGACTCCGACAATGCTCCTGACGCGCTCTGTTTTGATATGTTGAGACCAACCATGAATCATCTAAAGTATCAGCAGAGTGGACCAACTCCACACTATGGATATGACTCCAGCCGGCATGCTGCCAGGAGGTTTTGGACTTCTTTGAACCAGCGTTTGGTCCTGTCTCATACAAGTTAAATTATGAAGGCAAGCAAAGATGTCCTATTGCAGCCAGCATCATTGGTCTATACCTCCAATGCTGTCCTGCTGATTGACTCTAGAGACTGATGGACTACGTGGTATCCAGTTTATTTTTGTTTTGTTTCCACAGGTTGGACTTGTTGTCCTTTCATTTAGATTTTGGAAGGAATGTAGTGTCCTGCTGGACACGTAATGATGCACCCCCTACCCAGAGGCTGCCCTAACACCCACCACACATCCATCCATCATAGACGTCACCAGTTAGATGACCCTGCCAATAAAAGGGGCCAGGCGCATGTGGTCTGGGCCAATTTAGCAACTATACATCCAGTGTCCGTGTCATTATTCCTCACTCATGTGGGCCTAGGGCACACGATTCTACATAATTGCGCAGCTGAACGAGCATTCCTCTTTTTCCCAAAATGTATGAACAGAAAGACAGCAGCCACCACAGCCCTTTTAGGCCCACAGCAAAGGCTCATTTGACAAATTAAATTCACCCATTATAAAGAGAGACAGTAACAATGGCCATGTTACAATAGGCAGAGCACAACTTATACTCCAACAGCAGTCACTATCTTGTGACGGCAATAGTGACAAACATGGCCTCCATTTTGTAGCGGACACAGCCTTCTTAAAAGAGGAACTAGGAAAGTTCACTCCAGCAACCACATTCCAGCAGAAATGTACCAGGTTCTTAAAAAACCTTTATCCAATTTTGGTAGACAGATATGACACATGGTTAAACTGCAACACAACAAAATTATGTTCAACAACGCTATGAGAGCAGCAGTCAGAACCAGATTACGTCAAGCTATAAAGGCCGTCCACCATTTTTTCGTAAACAAATGTAATCAGCCCACAGAAAAACAAGAGTGTGTTCAATATAGATAGGACCATGACCATTTATTCATAAAAAGCCTTAGAACCAGCGCTTTATGTAAATATCCCTACTGTGGTTCATTATAAAATCACCATCATGTTTAACAGCGTAATGAGGAACAGTTGATCATGCATATTACTTGTGCTGCATTGATAATTAAATTCAAGTGTCAAAATCACATAGTTCAAAATGATTGTAGTTATAGGACTGCTAGTGAATTCCATTCCACTACTGTGTAATAGCCATACTCAACAGTGTTCAAATTTCCAAACCCATTTATTCTCTTTTAAAGAGGGTAACTTTCCTATATTTGTTCGTCTTGTTGATGGACGTACCACAAATCAATGACAAACCAAAGCATTTCTGTTTCCTCATGTTGCTTCTCAGCAAATTGTTCCACGAAAGAGCATTCACTTCCTTACCTTGTTTTCGCGAATGATGGTGTAAGGTACATAATTTTCATAAGGTTTCGCCGGCAGATCTATGCAGAGCTCTAGAAGCAGACCCACCCCCTCTGCCTGGAGATCTGGAATTAGATGCTGAGCACACTGATGAATGGATTCTCAATAATATCAATGACCATGCACCTCTTACCGCATCACGATCCCTTAGAACTAAACAGGCGGCTCCTTGGTTCAATAAAACCCTGCGGTCTCGCAACAAACATTGTAAACACCTTGAAAGAAATTGGCGGAAAAACTATAATATGACCGACAAAGACATATATAGATCAGCTTTAAAGGAGTACTATTGTCAGGTACATCTAGAGAAAAAACTCTTCTTTGAAAACAAAAAAGTGAACAATCAAATAAAAAATTCAAAGAAATTTTTAAGATTGTGAAATCTTTTATGAATCCAGAGGTGGCAACTAATCGTCTACATTCTTCTATTGAGTGGTGTAAACAGTTAGCAGAGTATTTCCATGATAAAATAATTACAATCCAAGCAAATTTGCTAAATACTATTCAGACTGCAGAAAGCCTTGTTGAGGTGGCTGGTCTAAACAGAAGTACTCTGGAGGTGCCCACTTTAACTATTCTCCCTTTTATTTCCATGGATGAATCTCTAATGGCCATTAGGGGACTTAAGTCATGGTCCCCGTCGGATCCTTGCCCGCCTAGCCTTCTCGCTAAAGTGGCTCTGGCACTCAATCTGGTTGTAAACAGAGTCCTAAATGAATCACTGTCATCCGGAACGGTATCCACTAGATGGAAGCAAGCTAAAGTCTTACCCTTACTTAAAAAATCTACAGCCGATCCCAAAGTTCAAGCCAACTATTGGCCCATCTCCCTTCTCCCAGCATTCTCAAAAATTTTAGAAAAGCACGTTGACTCACACATTTCGAGGTATCTCGAAAATAACAACCTCCTTCACCCTAGTCAGTCAGGCTTTAGAGGCAACTGTAGTACTGAAACAGCTCTGTTAGAAATAATCGACCACATCAAAGGCACGCTGGACAATGGGGGAAAAGCTGCTTTGATTTTGCTAGACCTATTGGTGGCTTTTGACACTGCGCCCCACGAAAGATTACTAGCCCGCCTTCAGGCCATTGGGATTGAAGTCCTAGCCATGAAGTGGTTGACCTCCTTTCTAAATGATAGAAGTCAAGAAGTGTGGATTCCTCCATGGGGGTGAAAGTAATATCAGATGTGGATGACACTCAGTTGCTCTTTAGCCGTGAAAGGAAGGAGGAATCCGATGGAGGGGCCATTAAGTCCTGTCTTTCCAATGTGTTTAATGGGCTATCATCTAACCAACAAACTACAACCCCGATAAAACAGAGATTGTGTTTTTTGGCAACTCCTCACCGGAGGTGTGGGGAAATTGGTGGACGCAAGAGATTCCTCCCCCAGGTACACAACAAAGTGAGGTAAAAAACCTGGGAATTAAAATTGACAGAGCCCTGTCTTTCCAATTCCATTGGTGGGATCCTGTTTTGGGATTGTTCGCTCTCTGAAAAAATGCTTTCCCTTTTCTCTCAGTAGAAACTAGGAAAATGGTGGTCCAAGCCCTGATCACTTCAAGGCTTGACTATGGGAATGCTCTCTATCTAAGCCTCCCAGACTATCTTCTCAGCCGTTTACAGGTAGTCCAGAATGCAGCAGACAGAATAATTCTCAATCTTGCTCCAAGAACACACATGACACCACACTTGGGGGTGCTTCACTGGCTGCCCATTAAAAAGAGGATTCTTTTTAAGACATTGGTCCTGGATCATAAAGCCCTCCACGAGAAGGGAGCTGTGTATCTGAGGAGGAGGATATGTGCGTATGCCCACCCCCCAGAGATTTATGGTCTGCACACAGCTACTTAGCCAGGATCCCTAAAATTTGCCGGGCCAGGACTGGTGGAAGAACGTTCTCGTTTCTTGGTTCAAAGACATGGAATAAACTCCCTAGGGAACTCCGTATCATATCAGAGCTTCCTGTTTTCAGGAAAAAGATAAAAACCTGGTTGTTCCAACAAACAGAGTAAGACAATCCCTTTTTTGCAGTGGGCAGACGTTCCTACGTTCAGTGCCAGGACACTTCTTGGAGTATGCATGCACTATACAAATGCCACTCCATTTCATTTGATTTCATTTTATAATGTCACTTTTTGTGTAATTTTCCCTGCATATTACAATCCACATGGACATTCGACACAATAGACTGTTTTTTTTGGTAAGGTATGATGGATGTGCCATGATAGTTAATTTCTTGTTGCAAACAGAAAAGAGTTTCAAGATGTACTGCAAGCATCACGGTGGGCAAACATAAAATGCTCAAATTTTCATTTTGTCCCCAAATCACTGCAATATTATAATTTATAGTGGGATCAACATATGCCTTAACTACCCTATCACGGATGTTCAGTGAACTGTGGAAGTCAAAAAGGGGCTCTGGGATATTAAAAGCACATTGATTAAGAAGATGGCTGTGTATAACTCTGCTCAGATCATCACTCAAGTTGCCAAAAGTTTAGACATGAATAGAGCGGGCTCTTCTTAACTCTCTGCATACTAATCACGGTGGGTAACAACTCCTCTTGTTCCCCATGAATGGTTATATTCTAAATGTGATGACCTAAAGTTCACTGTGACCTATGATAACTCTACATTAGGCTTTAGGATTTAGTGGCAATGGAGGACAGCAGAACAGTAGCCTTTTCAGAAAAACAGCTGTCTGCAGGCTGAGGCTCAAGAGTTTGGTGAAAGATCTTATATGATCTGATGGAGGAGAGAGGGAGAACATAAAACGTAGGCATGGGACTGTACCTACACAAATGCCTCCTAGCTTATTAAAGGGGTCAATGCATTCATCATGGTTGTAGTGGCTTGCCAGGTTCAGTGACCAGCAATTATGAGTCATTGCCTCCTGTGTTCGCAGAAGAATTGCTCTGTTTAGCCAGTAAGACCTCTCCAAACCTGGAGGACAGATCGACCTCCTGAGTCCAGGGATTTCCAATATTTCTATAACATAAATATTAACATGTGTTGTTTTAGACTTGAGATTGTGAGACATGTATAGCCTGAGCAATAGATCAGCTGCCTGAGGCTTGAGCTGGAGGGAGCTCTGTAACCTGAGGGAAATCTCTGCGGCTAGAGGCCGAGTGTGAGAGATTTGACTAATGTGAGGGATTGCTCTGCTGTCCAAAACTTAACCTGAGGAAATTTCTTTTATTTAAGGTCTAGGACTATAAGATATATGTGAAACCTAGGGATAATTTTACTAAGACTTGTGTATGTAATATTTATGGAACGCATGGACAAGTTTGCTGTCTGAAGTCTTAATATGTATGATTTAAGTAATCTGAGGGACAGCTCTGATGATGCCTGGACAAGTGTTATATAAATATGTACTGTGAGTAAACTACTGGTATATGTTTACTCTAGATATTTTTTTCTGTGGTCTTCAGTCTCTCAATAATCTTCGAAACTTATCAGATTTCTGCTCCAAATTTTAGTGGCAGGATGAATTTGCCCTTATATGCTACCTATAGAGTCCTATTAGAGAGCCCTTCAAAATCATAGTCACATTTACACAAGAACTTCATAATTCAGACAACTGTTGAACATCAATAAGGGAATTGCACTTCATAACAGGAGTCATATAATAGCCCAGGTATATTTGAATACAATTAAGGTTCCAGTTTCAAAAGTATGTGGATATTTTTTTCCTAAAGATCATGATTTCAGTTTTCGATGTATCGACCCCCATCTGATTCCCAGTTGTGTACTCTCTCTAATGATCTGATAGGGTTTGCAGCCCTTTGAAGGATGATCTAAAAGAGGAGTGACAACCATTTACATCAACGGTGGGACAATAATATCATCAAATTTGAGGGCTTCTACTTGCAGCTAGATCAAATACAGCTATCAGAAAGAGTAGTAGTCAACATACAACCTTGGTGGAGGTCAGTTCCCAAATACTTTGTGAAGGAGTTAGGCCCCAATTGAATAGAGATCCACGATCCACTATGTAGCATATGACTTGCTTGAGAAGCACAGATGGGACTTGTAAGGAACATGTTTGCTCCACTGATTAGCTCTTCAAAGTCTGGCAAACGCTGTTGTCAGAGCAATATTTCTCCACCAAATGTAAAAAAAGACCAATTGATTGTGAGTCAAACATTGTTTTCTGAAGAAGAAAAGTCAATATAGGTATAGTTGATCAAGAATGTACCCAGAGCTGATACGTAAACTTGAGAGGGAGGGAGTTATCTGGGGCTGACCAGTATTTTTCTGAACAAAACATTTACACACTTTTACATCACTTTTCTCACAGGACAACCTCTTTTCCCTTTGGTATGTTTAATTCCGAACCTTATAAAGGAGCCAATGTCAAGAGAGTCCACTCACAAGTTTGTTGCACCATCACAATTTTTTTGGAGCAGGTCAGATGAACAAAGTCAGGTCACTGGACTCTTAATTAAGGTCTGCAATGTTCTAACAAATGTGTAAGGGAGCAGGTTTTTTGCAGGTTTCCCTCCACTTTTTGCCCCCATTTGGACAACTAGCTGCTGCTTTTGCGACTCTGAGAGTGCACTGAGGAATGCTGACCACACGTGAGTGCTAGTGTTCTAACCCAATACAAAGTGTAAGTAGAATTGGCTACGCCAATTGGCAGAGACTTCCTTACTTATGAGTCCCTAGTATATGGTAACCAGGGTACCCAGGACATGTAAGGCAGCGTATCCACCTAGGGCTGCAGCACTGCTTGTGCCACCCTGTGTGTCACAGAGTACAAACTGGCCCCCAGCCTGCCACTGCAGACTGGGAGAGCAGTGTTAATACTGCTAGTTAGACTTTGCCATTCAAACCAATGACAAAGCCCCCACTTCCTTTAACAATACATATGTAAGTCTCTCCCAAGGAAGGCCTATTGAGCCCTAAGGCAGGGAGGTGTATATTATTAGGTGTCATGTATTTTTCATATATTTACTGACAGCAAAACTTCCAAATTGTTATTTTTGCTGTGGAAGTGTTAGTAGCCCCATTGGCTATCATGGAGTTACTTGCCGAATACTTAGCCCGGCTAACTTCTGAATGGGACTAGTAAAATGGGCACTACATGGTATCAAATTAATAGTGGCATTAAACTCGACTTGATGCCCAAGTCAAATTTAATGTCACTTTTACAGAAATGCACCTTTTAGAAAGTTGCCACTCTGTGACCCAGTTTGTCCAGGGGCCTCTCTCAGTCACTTGCCACCAGCCAGCTTTCTGCCTTCCTGAGGGAGTAGTGTGAATGACTCCCAGGCTTAGGACGAATAGCAGCCTGCTACCGGGTGAGGTGTTACCTCCCCTTCACAAGAAACCACTCAGAGTGCTAGATCAAAAGTCGAACTTCAAAGGCGAAGCCTTCATTGGTGGGCAAATGGCGATCACACTCCTGAGGGGCTGACCTTTGTTCAGGTAAACAGGCTGGCGGTGAGAACAGGAAGGGGAGACAAGTGCCCAAACCGGTTTTCCTGAGGGTGTGTAGCCCACTGGTAGCCACACCTCTAGAGTGGGCTACCAAGCTTGTAACATCTAAGGAAGGTTTCAGATATCTTGAGAGTAGGCAGAATAGTGCCCTCTGGGATTGCTAGATGCCACACATAGCCGGAAAGTCATCATAGAGTGGGAGGGGACCAGGTAGCTCATTGGTTCAGGGCACTTTCTGGGCATAAATATGGCATCCCTGGCACCCTGAACCTCACATCATGCCAGAACTGGCAAAAGGACTGAAGAAGGACTGCTCAGCTGACCCCTGGACTTGTTAAAGAGAGGCTGCAGCGTCTGCTGGACTGCACCTGGCGCACCTTGGGCTAGCGAAGACAGAACTGTGCCTGTGGCTCCTGGCTTGAGGAAAAGTAGCTCTCAAGCCCCATACCAAGAGGTGACTCCACAGGTCAGTAGACTGACACTCCTGAACCAGCACCAGGGCCATCAAAGCTTAAGTAGCCCAACTCGGCAGTCAGTAGCCACTTCTGAAGAATCATCACTGACTGCCACTGGGCTCCCCAAGAGACCGATCCTTGATTGCCGAATTTGCACCTGAGTCTGCCAGACCCGGAAGTGTTGTTTGAGTCCAGATTGGTCACCCAAGTGGGACACCAGCCTCTACCAAAGGATATCGCTGGGACTGCTGTTGACGGAGACCGATTGCCCAGCAGCAGCTGTCCTTTTACTGGCTCAAAGAAGACTTCCAGGGGCCCAACCTCTGTGGCCAAAGTCGTCCCATCTGACCTATGGACCGAGGAATAACCACAAAGGCACCCCCATTGACCGCACTGTTCCCAGAGCATCCTTGAGCATCCTCCAGCTCCTGCATCTGCAGCATCAGGACCACTCCATTGAGGTCTAGGGCGGTCGTGCTGTAAAGTTGAGAACTGGACTGGAGAACGGTTTGGTGGCCAGGTAACTGTCTCAATACTTCATAGTGGCCCCTTGACCTTTTCCCTGTTATGTTTGGTTACCTCAGTCGGGCCAGAGTAGCTGAACACAACTCTTACAAACTTTTCAAAAGTTTACAATTTTACGGTTGCCAGTGCTTGATTGTGTTGAACTGAGATTTAAGTTTTCTTTAAAAAGCTGTATCTCCAGAACTCTCTAGTGGATTTTGTTCATCTTGGGGTCTAAAACTTAATAAAAATATAATCTTAATAAAAATATAATCTATTTTCATGAATTAGTGTCTTATTTCATTCATGTTGTGTGACTTTCTTATTTCGTTATTTGGTACTGTTAAATGCTTTATATAGTTCTTGTAAGCCTTGCTGCTCGAATCTTTATCTACCGAGGGTTGAGCTTAAGGTTTTACAAACAAACTTGACTGGACCTAAGACACTTTTTGCAAGTGTATAAGGTCGCACAACCATACCATATAATACACCCAAATTCTTACAAAATGCAATTAATTACGCAGTTAGGAACAAAAGTTAAGACATCTGGAAGAGGAAATACTGTAATAGGGATTCGTAAATTGGTCCACATTGGTCCAAATTGAAACTAATTGTCTATTCTTTGAAGACTAATAGATATTTCTAGTAACCTCATATGAAGAGGGCGCCCCATTGTCATGACCTTTGACCCCAATCACACTTTTAGGGGGAAAGGAACACTAAGGGCCTGATTATGATGTTGAACGGACCGGAGTCCGTCCGACATCATTTGGGAACTGGAACCGAATGACCTCCTGTCGTCGGTTCCAGCCCAGCAAGTAGGATGCGACTGAATCCTATACTTTACAATGGGAGCATGCATTCCGAACGGAAAGCATGCTCTCATTGTAAACAGCAGAGGTGCAGTTTATCCCTGCCTCAAGGTGCCTGCCACGGGGTGCAGGGATCAACAGGGGGGGGCACCATAGGTGCCCCCTAGGTAGCCATCCGGAGGCCTTGCACCCATGGGGGCCCTGCTGGGAGCCCCAAAGTCGGATTCTCACAGCCTTTCTGTGTCGGAAAGGCTGGCACAGAAAGGCTGTGGGAATCTTCCATCGTAATCCCTCGGCCGGAAAGAGCAGCCCGAGGGATTGATGGAGGATTTCCGAATGGCAGCCGGGCTCTCCAAGACCGTCGGAGGCCATTTGGAAATCCGGTTCGGATTCCTTCCCGACTGACCCCCATCATAATGGGTCGTTGGAAAGGAATCCGAACGGGACATTTCGATGCGGTCGGAGCTGTTTCCGACCGCATCGAAATCGGCCACTAAGTCTAGATTTCTTAGTCCATGTAAGTAGTAAGTCACAGATATCTACTCTATTGATGAGAAAATAAAACACACAGGTAGGTATTTTGTATGTTTCCCCATGCATAGAAGCTGGTATTTTTGATCAAGACATTTTACATACCTGTCAGATACTCACAGGTTATTATGCAAGGAACCTCAGACACAGTGACTTTGGAAGTGGGTGCACACACCAATAATAGTATACCAAATGATTCTTATCAGAAGAATATTAGGCACTATTTATAATTTCATTTGATGAATTAGAATTATACTGACTATGATCAGAGTAAATAATAGAAAAAACTGAAACAAAAGACAATGTATTTGTATTCAATTAGATTCACAACCTTTCAGTGGTTGGTTTTGTCCCACAACACTAAATCCTAATGTAACCCAACTCTGCTCTAGTTATTTGTTGGTAATATAATTAAACCAAGGCAAGTATACTAAAAGACACACACACATTTGCAGATGTGCCCAACAGAGTACTCTCATTCCATATCATTCATATCCTCTATGAGGTGAGAACCAGCTTCTGTCTTCTAAGTTGTGCTGCTAAAAATGCCAGCAAAGACTTCTGTTTGTGCTTTTTTTGGCTTCTGTCTGGCTGCAGTGTCCCAATCAGCATGCAGATCTCTCTGCCCCCATCATTATATATCATACATCCCAGAAACATTAGATGTTGTTCATAATAAAAGATGCTGCCTGTGCACACATGCTTTAGTCCAAGACATTGGCAGACATTCAATAACCTTGGAAATCAGCCAAAGCAGGACCTTGCAATGTCCCCGCACTAAAGCAAGCAGGAGGAGAGAGATGCTTCAGATAAGCCCAAAGAAAATCTATTTCTGAATGACCTTTTGTGAGAAATTCTGTCGGTGGTTGAGGAGGGTGTCAGCGCTTCTCAACAAACAGCTACAATCCTTGTCAAGGTGAATCACAAAAAGTCTATATATTAACCTGTGCTTAACCCTCTGGTAGCTTGAGAAAAAAGCAGTCAGGCGTAACTTAGAGGCAGTATTTATGCAGTAGACAAACAGCAATAAAGCAAAAACACAACACAAGAAAATGACCACAACAATTTAGAAAAATACAGTAAAATGTAATAAATTATTTGAGACCAAAACGACAGAACTGGAGATATGAAATTTCAGAGATTTAAGGTAAGTATGGTGCCTTAAAGCACAAAGCGTCACCACAAAGTGCCACTTGCTATTATATGGTCGTGCGAGATCGGATGAAAGTTACAAGTTCAGGCCGACCTCAATGGAGCACAGGCCTGATACAGGTCCAGGTGGGTCCAGTACAGCAGGTCAGCTGGGCTATTTCAGAGAAGGAGCTTGTTACGTCCCTGTAGCTCAGAACAGGTCAGTCAATTGGGCCTTGGAGTCACTTCAGCCTGGAATGAAGGGTGCAGGTACAGTCTTCCTCCTCATTCAGAAAAGCAAGGCCTAAAGCAGCAGGGCAGACCTTATTTTGTTGATCCACAGGTCCAGGAGTGTACGGAAGAGTGGGTCTGGGAGCCCTATTTTTAAAACCTTCTGCCCAATTTCAAGTGAAAGAAATCTAACAAGTGTTCCACCCAAAAAAGTGTCTTCAATTTCCTGCCTCCCTGTCCAGGTCCCAGACTGCCTGCAGTCACAATAGGCTAGTGTGAAGTTTTTTGTGTGTGAGCTGAGGCAAGGTCTTTGAAAAATACAGCTCCACCCCCATCCTGCCAACACCCTGCCCCTGTATTATAGGGCTGTCTGGGAGGAATACACAAAGGCCAACTGACAACTACACCTGGGGCCTAATTACAATGTCGGGCGGAAGTCTGCCCGACACCGTCTCGGTCCTGGGACCGACCGACCTCTGGTCGGCGGTCCCGACCGCCTAATTAGGATGTGACCGAACACTGTTCGGTCGCATTCCTACATTTCCCTATGGGAGCATGCATTATGGCCATAAACCGGCCTTAATACATGCTCCCATAGGGAAATGGGAGGTGCTGTTGATCCCTGCACCCTGTGGCAGGAACCTCAAGGTGCCTGCCACGGGGTGCAGGGATCAACAGGGGGGCACTATGGTGCCCCCTCGGCCGCACACACAAGGGGGCCCTGCTGGGTGCCCCTAAACACGCTTTCCGACATGGTTTTTATGTCGGACAGGCCGGAATGGAAACCATGCCGGAAACCGTGCATCGTAATCCCAAGGGCGGAAAGGCCTGCCCTTTGAGATTACGAGCTGGTTCCGATTGGCCGGTGGGCTCTTTTAGCCTGTCGGAAGCCAGCCGGAATGACCGGCCGGTTTAGTTTCCGACCGTCAGCATTGTAATGCAGTGGTTGAAAAGTAAACCGAGGGGCCGATTATGATGCGGCCCGTAAGGCTCAGACCGTCGTTCGGAGTCTTTCTGGGCTGCATCGTAATCAGCCCCCTGGTCTTGTGACCCAGGAAGCAGGCTGTAGGCACCAAATGGTTACTGTCCAAAAATGGCATTTTCAGAATTGTGACTTAAAATCTGGCTCCACCTTTAAAGAGGGTTTTAAATTGCAATTCTTTAGAAACTAACCCCAACATCCCTACCTACTCCCAATCAAACGTTATCACTTATTAAATGTAATAAGGCAACCCAATGTTATCCTAGCATAGAGGTAGGCCTGCAATGGTGAAATATGAATATGAGTGTTTTTTTAATACAACACACCCTGCCCTACGGGCTGTTTAGGGCCTATACTAGGGTGACATATGTATTAAAAAGGAAGGTTTAGGCCTAAAAAAAGGTTTATTTTGCCAGGTTGAAATGGCAGTTTAAAACTGCACACACAGGCTGCAATGGCAGGCCTGAGACATGTTTTTAAAGGGCTACATAAGTTGGTGGTACAATAAGTGCGACAGGCCCACTAGAAGCATTTATTTACCAGCCCTTGGTATATAATATACCACTTTACTAAGGACTTACAAGTAAATTAAATATGGCAATTGGGTGTAAGCCAATTTGACCATGTTTAATGGAGCGAGCACAAGCTCTTTAGCACTGGTTAGCAGTGGTAAAGTGTGCAGAGTCCTAAAGCCAACAAAAACGAATTCAGCAAAACAAGAGGGGTGAAGACACAAAGTTTGGGGGTGACCCTGCAGAGAGGGCCAACTCCAACACATTTCATTCTAATACATTAATATTTTAATCACACAACATAGTGGGCTAGTGAAAACACACCTTATATACAAGGTTGATTCACAGGCACAAGTTTTTATTTGTTAATATTTGATGCTCAATAGCTTTACCATGCAATAATGGGGATGGTTTACCCACACCAGGAAAGTTCCCATGACTCTATATCTATATCTTTGCCTAATCAAATATATGGGGCATCGTTCTGTGCTTGGAACGTTTAGCTGGCTTACATTCACTTTCCAAGCAAATAGAATTCAAAAGGCCCTCAAGCTTCCTGGCTAGAGACACAATAAACCTTTATACTTTGCAGTTCTACCTCTGTTAATGCATTAACCAGTGGCTGCTTTATAAGTCAACATCTGTTAATCTAATGTAAAAAAGATCCGGATAAACCAGAGCCAGTAGTTTTTGCCATAGATATTGGAACTGTACCCTGACAGGAAGGCACTTTGATTGAATCCCAGTTTTAAGGCACAAATCGTGTGAGATGACTCCTGAATTTATGATCCTCAATTTACAGCAAAACAACTGCTCTACTCAGATCACTTCACTGACCACCTGCAGCCCATCCTCAATAGTAGAAAAATGATAGCGTTTAAATGAACTGGTTTAACACATTTGAACCTAAAGCCTGATTAACGCTAATCACCTCAGCGAGAGAAATGACCACCTATCCTTGTGCCTGAGCGAAACTTACGGGGCCATTATTAGCTGGGAAGATAGTGACTTAATTTACCTCCCATCCAAGACTGTAAGAGCATCTGTCTGAGAAGAAATGTCCTTTTTGCTGACATATTAAACTTATTTTTGCTGTATTTTAATCAAAGCTCTAGGAGTTCTCCCAGTGACTCCCTTACAGGGTCGCCAGAAGAGATATGTCACCTTAAACACTGTTTTTAGTGTAGCCTGCTCTGTTTATGAGAAACGTGTTTGGATGTTATGTTATGTTAGGAGTATTTGTAGAGTGCATGGTTACCCGAAGGTATCCCAGCGCTAGCAGAGAGACAGGGCAAGGCAGGTCACAACAGCTTAGTAGGTGGGGTTTTGGAAAAAACAGGTTTTCAAACGTTTACGGAAGGGAAGGAGGTTGTTCTGAACGTAAATGGAGGGGGAGAGTGTTCCAAACCTTTGCAGAAGTGTAGTAGAAAGACCGGCCACCACTTCTCATCCTATTGATTTTGGGGACCGAGGCTAGAGACCGGATGAGCGGAGGCATCTGTTTGGGCGGTAAGGGGAGATGATGGATTGGAGGATGGGGGGGCCTTTCTTCCAGAAGGATTTATGAGCAATACATAGGGACTTGAATTTTATTCTATTCGCAATCGGGAGCCAGTGCAAGGTTTTCAAGGCAGGTCTTGCAGAGAGGCTGTTGGGGATCTTAAAAAGCATCGTGCAGCACAGTTCTGAACTACTTGCAGTTTGTTTGTGGTCAGCCCTGGAGCTCCTAGATACAAAGCATTTCCATAGTCGAGGCGAGAGAGGATTAAGGCCTGGACCATGAGTCTCCTTGCTGAGAAGGGGAGGAGCGGAATAACTTTGCGGAGCATCCGCAGGATGCCATAACAGGATGCGGCCAGTTTCGTTGCCTGATGATCAAATGTGAGTGACCGGTCTAGCCACATGCCGAGACTTTTGATCTGGTTTTTTGGCGTGGGTGGGGAGCCAAGACAACTTGGCCATGCTGGGCCGATATCAAAGATGGTTGAATTGCCCAGCAGCATGAGCTCCGTTTTAGCTCCATTCAATTTGAGGAAGGAGAATTCCATCCATTTGGCGACTCTCTCCAGGCAGTGGCCTAGAAGGGGCGAGGTAGTTCCTGGATGATTTAAGGCCACCACTAATTGGGTGTCATCGGCGTAGGTGACAATTTCTATCCCAAAAGGGAGGACAATCTGTGCCAGAGGGCTCATATAGACATTGAACAGTGTCGGGCCCAGGGCGAGCCCTGAGGGACGCAGCAGCCAAGTGGGATCCGATTTGAAGAGTTATCTCCTTCAAAGACTTGGAAGGTCCTGTCCTCGAGGAAGGACTTCAGCCAGGTGATAACACTCCCTGATAGTCCGACATTCCTCAGTCTGTGGATCAGGATGTCATAATTAACAGTGTTGAAAGCGGCACTGCGGTCCAGAAGGATGATAGCTGTCGATCCACCTTTGTCGATGATCTTTTTGGCGTTTTCGACCACTGCAAGTAACGTGGTTTCGGTCCCATGTTGGGGGCGAAACCCAGTTTGCGAGGGGTGAAGTATGTTGTGAGATTCTGGGAAGGTGGAGATAACTGAATTAACATGCTTTCCTAGCATTTTACTGATTGCGGGAAGGAGGGAAATAGGGCGGTAATTTCCAAGAATATCGGGGTTGAGACTGGGTTTCTTTAATAGCGCCTTCACCATGGCGTGTTTCCACAGTGGGGGTACTAGTCCGGTCAAGATGGAGGAGTTAATCAACTTCAGTAACACCGGGAGGACTACTTCCTCAGCCTTGCCTAGGATTTGAGGGGGTGCAGGGTCACTAGGGGAGCCGGATTTTACTGAGGCACATACCCATCAAGGGAAGTTCCTTGAGAGAGTGCTCACCGGGCACGGAGTACTCCATGAACAGCGGATTGACAGTAGAAGCGGGAGGGGGAAAGGAATTATAAATATCCTTGATTTTATTAGAAAAGAACTCTGCAAGTTCATCACACCGTTGTTAGTCTGAAAATCCCCTAGCTGTGTTATTCTTGCACTGTGCTATATTAGGTTAGCATTATAAGGCTAAGTTAGTAGCAGCTGCCACATTTGTAGGTAACCCACTGAGCTGTCCTAATAGAATGCAGGCTTAAGTTAGCGCCTGTGGCTCCATTTTGTATTTCTCAATCCATATTAGACTGTGACTGGACTGAGCTTCATTATATGTACTGCTTGCTTCAGCAGAAAGCTGCTGGGGTGCATTTTCTCCTAAGGTTGGACCTCGCTGTAATAATGCATATATTGTTTGTACTTCTGCATACCTTTCCCATGAGATGAAGCCTGCTTCCTCTGGCTCAGCTACAGGCACAGATGGAATGACCTTGCCAGAGAGAGATAGTGTGTGCCCGGTCTCAGACTCTTAGCTCATCCTTGTGTGCCCCCTTTGTCTCTTGCTGCCTTCTGTGGAAAGTTACTGGGTGGGTGTGTCTTGTGCTCCTGCTGAAATGTATGATTGTTACTTCTATGCCTGGGGAAGTCAGTCCCTCAGCAGACATCTTAGGGTGCAGGTCATGATGGACTCCTCTGCAGAGTATTGATAATAAAACTAACTGCTTGTATTCTCTACTGTCTGACCGACTCTTCATTCTTGGGAAGGCATAGCAGGTGGTTGTGAGCAACCCGCGTGGCCCCTAAGGGCCACGTCCTTCACCGTGCGTGTGAGCCATCAGGGGGGACATCTCTGACCGGCAGTTTTAAAAGATGCTTTGCTATCTTATAAATTTCGCGTGAGGAGTTTGAGACAGAATTCAGTCTTTCCTCATAGTATGATGCTTGTGCCTCCTTCACTTTAGATTGGTAAATTTCTATGGAGTCCCTGTATTTCAATTTACTTATTGCGTCGTAGTTTCTTCTCCATTTCCGCTCAAGTCTTTTGCAAGTTTGTTTGTACTCATGCAGCTTTGGGGAGTACCACGGAGAGGGGTTATTCCTAGTGTTTTTGTGAATGTGGTTCCTAGGTATGACTAGGTCCAGGGAGGAGTTGATCCAGTGGTTAAATTGGTCATTCGCTACAGTGGGGCAGGGATCTATGGTAGGTATGGAATTTTTCAGAGCTGAATTCCATGAGTCCAGCGAAAGGTTGGACCAAGAGCGTTTCCAACTACTGGTTGTGCCGGTGATAAGAGGGGGTTTCGGCAGATCCCAGGAGAAGGGGACCAGGAAGTGGTCAGACCATGGCTCTGGGACCGGGTTTCCTACTGAGAGGTCCCTACAGTTGGAGAAGATGGGGTCTAGGAGGTGCCCTTTTTCGTGGGTGGGGCTAGTGACATTTTGCTTCATCTGAAAAGATAGGAGATCGACTTCCCCTGCTTTGTAACTGATTAGGAAAAATCACTCAATAATATATTAATCTTCTTTAATGCTGGTAATACTTCAGTACGTTGATCTGTTAGGCTGGACTGGGAAACTTCCCACCCCTAATTCTCTCCTGGTTTTTAAAACCAATCCCTCCATCATTACTTTAAAGTGGGGGAGAGATCCAATGGGAGATTAATATGATCCATTCAAGTGTCCCTGAGACACAGTTAGACCTGCTGAATCTGTTAACTCATGGAAGGGCATATTTTTTATAATGTCCACCATTTCTACCAATATAGAAGAAACATTTCCCACTACCCAAAGGTGAGGCAGTTAAGCATAATTCCTCAATTAAGATAACTCGCATCTTAACCTACCCAAGGCTTGATATTTTTTTGCAAAAATAACTGCAAATCGACCTCTGTTTGAAAATAGAAGTTCAAAACTCCTGGGCAATCTTCAACATATTTGGCAATGGTAAAAGAGAGACCCCTTAAGAGTTCCTTGTCACTCTTCCCCTTACACTAAGGCCTAATTTGTCACCTTGGTTGCAATCGGTGAACAGGAAGTGATACCTAGATTCTCCAACATATAGCTTAATTTAACCTAATGAAACTAACAACAGATAAAACTCAGACTGAAAGCAACCCCTCAGTTCGAATAGTGATCCTATTGCAAGCCCCACCTCTTCCTCCCCTCACACTCTCACCACAGACCACAGACGGTTAGCATGGGAATTGTGAAAGTCCTAAGCGTCCAACCTTAGTGTGGGGGCACAGGATGAGGGGAGCGAAGGCACAGCACACATTTTTCACAAAGTGCACAGCGTTCAAGAAAAAACATATAAAGCTATATCGATAAGGCAGCTTTGGCATTTAAAGTAGACTCTCTGCCCAATCAGCACCCCTGCTTCATGCCCTGCCCTCTACTATACTTCTGCCCTCAAAGATGAGAGTGGGGAAACTATAGAGCATCCTATGGGCAGGGCAGAGGGTTGTTCACACTGGAGAAATAAAGACTAAAAGAGAAATACTCATTTCCTAGCCTTACTCGCAAGTTAACCAATGAGGCTTTACACAAGAGGGAGGTTATACAAAGAGGAGTGAACTTTGCTCCTCCTTGTATTTACACAATGGAAACAATATGCATGGTTTGGTTAGGTACCAATGGAAACAATATGCATGGTTAGGTTAGGTATCAATGGAAACAATATGCATGGTTAGGTTAGGTACCAATGGAAACAATATGCATGGTTAGGTTAGGCACCAATGGAAACAATATGCATGGTTAGGTTAGGCACCAATGGAAACAATATGCATGGTTAGGTTAGGCACCAATGGAAACAATATGCATGGTTTGGTTAGGCACCAATGGAAACAATATGCATGGTTAGGTTAGGTACCAATGGAAACAATATGCATGGTTAGGTTAGGTACCAATGGAAACAATATGCATGGTTAGGTTAGGTACCAATGGAAACAATATGCATGGTTAGGTTAGGTACCAATGGAAACAATATGCATGGTTAGGTTAGGTACCAATGGAAAAAATATGCATGGTTAGGTTAGGCACCAATGGAAACAATATGCATGGTTAGGTTAGGCACCAATGGAAACAATATGCATGGTTAGGTTAGGCACCAATGGAAACAATATGCATGGTTAGGTTAGGCACCAATGGAAACAATATGCATGGTTAGGTTAGGCACCAATGGAAACAATATGCATGGTTAGGTTAGGCACCAATGGAAACAATACGCATGGTTCGGTTAGGTACCAATGGAAACAATACGCATGGTTCGGTTAGGCACCAATGGAAACAATACGCATGGTTCGGTTAGGCACCAATGGAAACAAAACGCATGGTTAGGTTAGGCACCAATGGAAACAATACGCATGGTTAGGTTAGGCACCAATGGAAACAATACGCATGGTTAGGTTAGGCACCAATGGAAACAATACGCATGGTTAGGTTAGGCACCAATGGAAACAATACGCATGGTTAGGTTAGGCACCAATGGAAACAATACGCATGGTTAGGTTAGGCACCAATGGAAACAATACGAATGGTTAGGTTAGGCACCAATGGAAACAATACGCATGGTTAGGTTAGGCACCAATGGAAACAATACGCATGGTTAGGTTAGGCACCAATGGAAACAATACGCATGGTTAGGTTAGGTACCAATGGAAACAATATGCATGGTTAGGTTAGGCACCAATGGAAACGCTTGTGAAGTTCACGTTTCAACACTCAACGTCCTATATGACATTTATTTGCAACTCTGGAGTACTGTGTGTCTCTCAGCCCAGTTACAGCTTAAACTGTCACCAACTACAGAGCCATAGAACTATCCCCAAACCCTACAACAGACAACCCACCTAACTATGACTATATCCCATGGATTCTGTAATGGTAGTGGTATGGGAGCTGCAGAGTGCCAACACTACATGTGGGTTGTGAAAAAATCTTTACTTATTAACGAATAGACATGACTTGCCAATTCAAGGGGCTATTCACTAACGTAAACTTACATGTGAGTTAATCTACATGTGAAAGTTTACTTTTACTCTTTGTAGTAAGTTTACTACTTTTGACTATTCACTATTCATCATCATATAAATCTTTATTCGGTTATAAGAGACAACCATAAAAGCACATAAAATTATAAGAAACATCCATTTCATAAAACTTTAAAAACAAATACACATTCCTTGTGATAATTGCCATAAAGAGTTAAAAAAAGGATAACATTAAAGTAACCCTATATAGCATAAATAAAATCCCTCATATACCACAGGAAACTTAATCAGGTCTGGATCGCCTTGATCTCTAGGCTGCTTGTAAGAAGCATGAGACAGCAAATAAAGCATGCTGGTTCGGCAGGAGCTGCAAATGCATAAACGCAGGACGCACTTGTGTAAAATTCAGAGCTTTCAGCAACAGAAGGATAAACCTTTTTGTAGGCAAACTAAAATATTTACAAAATAGTACAAAATGTAATGTGTCCTGTGGAGACATATTGTCGCAGCCACAGGGACCCAGGCTGCCCGGGCAGGACCAACCGCTGGGAGATTCCAAAGGGTGCTGCAGCAAATTAAACCTAAATCTGGTCACCACAAATCTATCCCTCTTATTAGTTAAAAGAGATAGATAGGGCTCCATATTTTGTGCAGTTTTTAATAACATGTAGGCTCGTACCATGGGTTTCACCAGCTCTCTGTGTTCCCCTTGCAATGCAGTAGGTTCAAAAAACAAATCCTTCACCTTTTTAAGCTCAGAGAGGGCTATGAAATATGTCAGCCCTGCCTATATTGGTAAAAGCTGCCTTCAGGAAGGCAATCCACAGAATGTTCTACATGTGATCGAGGGACAAAGATAAAATCAATCTGTTCAGTCGGGAGCCCTCTTCTGTCCATATCTTGATCCAGCACAGTAAGGGCCTTAGAGCAGCAAGGTCGCCAATATATCTGAAATCCAAGCTCCTCATGTACAGAAAACAGCAGGGGTACTTTGCGGAAAATGCAGAATATGTCTTAAAACGTATTTTCTGCAAGCTGAATCTTATCGATCGTTATAAAACCCCATACCTCACTGACATATAGTACCTTTGAAACACATTTAGACTGGTAAAGCTTAACTAAGATGTCCAGTGACCATGAACCCAACCTCTGGGCAAAACTAACTACTGCCCCCATGGACTTGACTAGATCTCATCTCTTTTCCTCCACTAGTGATTTCCAGCTCATGTTAACATCAAATAACGCCCCAAGATATGAAAAAGATGGGACTTTTGACAGGGTGTGACTCCCCACTTTAAATGTTATGGAACTAGTGGACCGAGGGCCAGCAACCATAACATAACATTTTGTAAACTTGACCTCAAGGTCCAACCTATCCATAAATCAGACAAACTTATCTAATAATAGCTGGAGTCCCACCACAGTATGCGCTATGAGCACCGCATCATCGGGGTATAACAAGACAGGTACCAATCTTGTACCCACCCTCGGGCAATCAGCCTATACTGAGAGCATGGCCTGTTCCGTGCCATTAATATAAAGGATGAACAGAAAAGGCGCATGTACGCATCCCTGACACGCTCCCCTAGTAGTACTAAAATACTCAGTAAGATCCCCCCTGTGAGTACCTTACCACCGCCGATGTACTAGCATGTAAATTCAATAAAAGAAGTTCTGTTTCTGGATCCACTCCCATCCCGAGAAGCCGATTCCACAACGTTTTTCGGTTGACCCTATCACATGCAGGTCCATGCAGGTCCATAATTGCCAGGTGAAGGGATCCTGCCTGGGTGCCCGTGGATTTGTTTATAATTAGATAGAGGTTAAGGCATTGATTAGTAGTCGATTTACCTGGCCTAAAACCATATTGTACGTCTGAGAAAATATCGTTCACCTCTGCCCACAGTGTCAACCTATTCAAAAGTATCCTCCCAAGAACTTTCACCACTGTATCAATAAGTGAAATTGGACAATAGCATTGAGGGTTGTTCTTGTTATCCTTCTTGAAAATCGGGACAATTACAGCAGTGGACCATGAAAGAGGAACACCCTCACTCACTGCAGCATTTCAGACCAGTGTCAAATCCAGGGTATCCCGTCAGGTCCCAGGGCCTTATTACAGGATAGCACCTGAATGCCCTGGGAAACTTCCTCTAAGATAAAAACAACATTGAATCTCTCCAGCACTAGACCACCCTGGGCCTCAACACCATCAGCAAGTCTGAAATTATACATACATTTAAAATGCTCCACTCATTGCTGCTCCGAAATATGGTGACATAAAGCAGGCCCTGACAATTCAGGAAAACAAGGCCTCTTTATCACCCTCCAAAAGAGGGCTCTATCTCTGGTTTTGCTAGCATGTGCTAAATCCTCCCACGCAGATTTGCGTAGAGTAAGCTTTCGACTAGTTAGAGCCTTTTTGTATTCCTTCCGCAGCGAGCTACATGCTCCCTACCTCTGGGAGCCTCCTTAAAGGCACCCTTCAGTAAAGGAAGGGACTTGGAAACATCTCAATCAAATAATTATGCCTCATCTGATCTAGGTTTTGTAACTGGGACTGATAATAGTGAAGACACCTTCTGGGCAATACATACAAATGCAGTCAAAATCGCCCCCTCCAAGGCACTCAAAACCCAAGCAGGTAGATATCTCCTGCCAGCACTCAAACAAGAGCGACTATCTCAATCGTCTACCACGACCAGAAAGGATAGGTGTTAGAGCTGGCATTTTTTCGGGTTTACCCCCAGACTTTTTGACCTCCTGTTTTCGACCCATTTTTCGTTAGCTTGAGGACTCTGAGCACTTTACCACTGCTAATCAGCGCTAAAGTGCATATGCTCTTGATGTAAATTGTGTTACTGATTGGTATATCCATGATTGGCATATTTGATTTACTAATAAGTCCCTAGTAATGTGCACAGGTGTGCCCAGGGCCTGTAATTCAAATGCTACTAGTGGGCGTGCAGCACTGATTGTGCTCCCCACACAAGTAGCCTTTCAAATGTGTCTCAGACCTGCCACTGTAGTGTCTGCACACAAAGTTTTTAACTGCCATGTCGACCTGGCAAGTACACCCACTTGCCAGGCCCTAACCTTCCCTTTTCTTACATGTAAGTCACCTCCAAGGTAGGCGCACGGTACCCCCCATGGGCAGGGTGCAGTGTAAGTTAAAGGTAGGACATGTGCTGGTGTGTTTTACATGTCCTGATAGTGAAATACTGTGTATTTCGTTTTTCACTTTTGCAAGGCCTAGCTGTCCCATAGGCTATCATTGGAGATGCCTTATAACATTTTACAAGTGTAACTTTCAATTGGGAACAGCTAGAGATTTGGATTTTAGGCTCGCTGAACTCAGAATTTATTAAAACACCTTTTAGTAAAGGTGTTTTTTAAATTGTGTGGTTGAAAATGCCACTTTTGCCATTATGTGTCCCTCTACCTGTTTGTGTATTCACCGTCTGGTTTTGAAGTGACAGGAGCTGGGGATGTGCATTCACTCTAGACAGTCACAAGGGGGTTGAGGTGTGTCCTGCCTTTCCTGGGTGACTCATAGCCAGGCTGAATAGGCCTTTCTGCATTTAGAGTGGTGGGAGGAGTTTTCACTAGCAGCCAAATAGGCTGTGTCTGCTCTGCACAATGCTGTCTCCACCCCCTGTAGTGAAGCTGGACCAAGGAGGGCAGACCTGGTTTTTACTGAGCTCAGGGACTCTGGAAACAAAGACAACAAAGAGAAAATGGGGTATAAGTAGTGGACCTAAAACCCCAGAACTTTAGAACTCATTTGGATTAAGAAGAAGAAGCCAAGAAGAAGAGCTGGAGAAGCTGTGAGGAGGAACTACCACTTTGCTATGTGCTTTGCTGTGTTGGCCTGCTGTGTCTGCTTCTGTCTTGGGTAGTGAAAGGACTGGACTGGACTTTCTGCAACTTATTTTCCTGAGTTTCTCTAAGGGCTTGAGGTAGAGCTTGCTCCCTGTTCAAGAAGTCTCAGGAACAGCAAAGACTTCAAGTTCATCTCCTAACCAGCACTTGGAACTGTGGGGCAGATTTACAAGCCCCTTGCGCTGCCAGTACGTCACTTTTTGGGACGCACTGGCAGCGCATTACACTGCCCCATATTTACAAGGACAGGAAAAGCCACGCTGCTGCACCTTCTTGTAAATCTGCCCCTGTGTGTTTTGTGCTGCACTGGAAGAAAAAGCCATCGGACGCCACCACCGAGCCGCTGCTTGCACCGTGACCTGAGGGCACCGCACTTCGCACCGCCTCGCTTCACATCACCGCTCTGGTATCCCCGATGCAGCCACTCCACTCCGACATCGACGCCTGCTGCCTGCACCGTGGCCTGGGGGCACCACTCATAAGTTACTCGACGCAACGTCCCGTCCCACACAGCAACCTTGGCACACGACAACAGCGCTTCAGCAACGACGACGCTGCTGCTTGCACCGTGACCTGCCAGCAACGCGACGAGCACCGCCCCACTTGGCACCGCAGCCCTGGTCTCTCCGACGCCGCTGGATGCCATCACTGAGCCACTGCCTGCACCGATGGATGCCGTCACAAGCCGCTGCCTGCACTGCGACCTGAGGGCACCGCACGCCTCACCGCTTCTCTTCGCACTGCAGCCCCGACGCCTGCCGACACCGGTGCTCCTTATTTCAACCTCATGGAGTTTGATCTGCAACACATGTGACTTCAAGGGCCCGATGACTCCTGCACCCACCTCTGGGACCAACGCCGCCTCTTCGGAGCTCATCGCAAGGTCCCCGACACCCTGCATTTCCAAGATACTGTTTTTGCAGGTCTTCCCGACACCGTAGCTGGCCCACAACGCTGCGGGCAACCTGAACTGTTGGATTTGTTTGTTCACGACGCCGTAATAGCCCCGGACGGAGCTATCGACCTTAAGGAACTGTGTTTGAAGTCTATTTTTGCAATCTTCATATTTTGGTTACTGTATGTTGGATTTTGATCATTTTGGTCTTGTTTTACACAGATAAATATTGGCTATCTTTCTAAAACTGGTGTGATGTCCTTTTGTAGTGTTTTCACTGTTTTACTGTGTGTTATGTGCAAATGCTTTACACATTGCCTCTGAGATAAGCCCAACTGCTCGTGCCAAGTTACCAAGGGGGTGAGCAGGGGTTATTTTAGAAGTGTAATCCCCTTACCCTGACTAGAAGGAAGGGTCCCTACTTGGACAAGGTGCATAACTCTGCCAACTAGTAGGCCCTTGTGATGTCTCCACCAATGCCTTCAACCTGCCCCTTATTCCACTGATAAGTAGGTACAAAGGGTTATGGTCACTGGAGGGACTGTAAATTATGTTGAAATTTGAAATTAACAAAAACAAGGAAGCAGGGACAAAAATAAAATGTATTATAGACTCACAGCCCTTCCCTTTAAACGTAGGAAGAATGTATGGTTTTATCAAATTTGCCAGTTTTCTAAGGCAAAACCCAGGTTGTAAGTGTTTAAAAATATATTTAATTCTGCACCTTATGGTGTGTGGATCATATGAAGCCCCTGCGCTATCATACATTTAGACTTAACGTTATTTGAAGCTAAGGGACAGGTACACAAACAGCAGTTAAAATCGCCTGCTAATATAAACTTATCCCGACCAACACCATGCCCCACCAAGGAGTTAATAGCTGAGCAAAAACTGGGAAGATTGGAGGTCCCATATAACCCTGATGTGCCATTGTAATAATTGATCAAAACAATAGGTACGGAGCCAGAAACATGCAACTTTAAAGCCTGAAACAAATGCGAGTCCCACTTGAGATCTTTGATGGAACCACAAAGCTCCAGTGCCACAAAAGTGACCAGCCCCCCTTTAGCCCTCCCCGACACTGATGGTACAGCAGGGGAAAAATACATTTTGTACCCTTCTAAAAAAGAAAGAGTTACTCACTTCCCAAGTTTCCTGCAGGCAAATGATATGGTAGGTCCTGACAAATGCACCCAGGTGCTATCGCCAAACTTTGCATGCAAACCTGCAATATTCCAGGATAACAGCCTCAATTCCTCCTGATTAATGGAAGGAACATTCAGGGAGGGAGTTATAGGCAATACCGTTAACGGGGATAACTCCGGAACGACAAGTCTTGAGATTACTCCGGGGCGTAAATCTATTAGCTAAAGGCAAAGATGAAGAAACCAATGGAGCCGGAGTAGAACGGCCTCCACCATGAGCCAACCCTCCCCGTACTGGGATCCATGGAGGCTGACATACAATCTCTGGCTTAAAAAAAAGTGCATGGGAAGTGCCAAAATGTCAATCGATCTAGGTGATTCATGTGAGCCTAGAGCGGTCAGGATACTTGCGGCAATGGTGGGTTCGTTAAAGTTAACTACCAAGCAGCCCCCTGCCCATCTCTTGACATCAGGACCCAGCCAACCCACCCGCCTTACCATAATGATTGAGTTATAAATCTCCATACCAATGTTAGAATGCGACTTAAACCATTGTACCACCTTGTTCTTCAATTCCCCAAAGGTTTCTGCTGTGGAGTTATTATGTGGAGGGACATTCTCTAGAATAACCACATACGGGGTTGATTCTGGGGGCACGTTGATCACCACACCCGGCCAAAGAATGCATTGCTACAGAAGGGCATAGACCAACCATAGAAATTATAGGGCTCGAAGTAGCATGAGAAACAATAGGGGGGATCCTAGATGGCTGCAAGGATAAAGGGGTTAACTTAGTGGAATTCACTGAAGCAGAGTGTAATTGGGCTGGGGCGATATTAATAGGCCCTGCTCCAGCCTACCGCATAAGGCGACCTTGGATATCCTGGAAGATATTCTGTATGGAGCAACATGGCCCTATCACACACCACGACATTTGGTTTTGGAATGTTGTAAATGGGCCCTTACTGAAAATTACTTCAGTTTCGAAGACACCATTTTCCAACAACAACATGGGACCAGTATGGGCAGCACCTTCGCCCCGAGTGTAGCTGGATTATATGTCTACCATATGGAGGAACATAAGATCCTCTCTGACAACAACACTCACCGATCCAAGATCACCGAATGGAAAAGGTACATAGACGATATTCTGGTGATATGGAATGGGAATGAAATAGAAGCTAATCTGTTTTTGGAATGGCTAAATTCACAGGACCCTTTCCTAAAATTTACCCATACAATGAGTAGGTCTGACCTCATTTTTCTAGACCTGAATATCTAGCAGCAGAGGGTTATCTGAAAACCACAACTCACTTTAAACCTACTGCTAAGAACTGTCTTTTGCTTTACGACAGTTTTCATCCTAGACATCTCAAAGAAAACCTTCCTTTTGGACAATTCCTCAGGTTGAGGAGAAACTGCACAGAAATAAATGACTATGAGGAACAGGCCAAAGACCTGGCAGAAAAACTGAAAAACCGTAAATACCCTTCTCGTATCATCAACAAAGCCAAGAAAAGAGCAAAAAATAATAATAGAGATGCTCTCCTGGAGACTTACGTAAAACAAGAAACAGGAAAAGATAAGAGACCCATCTGCATCACTACCTTTAGCACAGCGTCAGACAAGATCACAAAAATGGTGAAAAAACATTGGAATATCCTAAACAGTGGTAATCTAAATATCCCCACTCCAATGTTTTCACATAGGAGAGGTAAGAATCTACGTGACCTTCTAGTACACACGCGCCCGAAACCTAATCAGAGGAACAACCAACAGACCATAAGTACTTTACCAACGGGTCACCACCCGTGTGGGAACTGTAGCGTGTGCCACCTGACTTCCACCACAAAAAGGGTCTGTTTTAATACAGGCGCATCATGGGAGCTCAGAAATTTTACCACATGCAGCACAGTAGGTGTAGTATATTTGATTACATGTCCCTGTAATCTCCACTATGTGGGCATGACAACCAGGAAGGTGGGCACAAGGATCTGTGAACACCGTAGCAACATCCGGTGCCACAGAGCGAGCACCAGGATGACAGCACATTTTAATGATATGCAACACACACCCAACGACATGAAGTGGGTGGTGTTGGAACATATCAAACCATGTGACAACCTCGAGCAAAGGTTGTTGGAAAAAGAACAGAGGTGGGTGTTTAAACTACGCTCTGATACTAAAGGGTTAAACGAAAATATTCCGTGGGGTCATTTTTCTAGATAAATGTATTCTAAACAACTATACAAGAATTACTGTACCTCTACCCTTCTGCACTATTAATCCTCTTAACTTTAACTTTATTCTAACTCTATTTCAATGTTTTGTTAATGTAAACCCCCCGCCTTTGTCTAGATATAGCACACATAGGATTCAGTCCCTACTAGGACCTGAGTTCACCAGTTCAAGATGGCCGCCGTCTTATTGTGACACTCTCACAATAGAGATGCTCTGTTTTTTCATAAGAGAATCGCTTAATACCGCAGGGTTCGAGACCCGCTTTCTTAGTTTCTTAGTTTCTTAGTTTTTCAGCTATATTCCAAATACAGAGTGTTTTACCTTATTTTCTAACCAATTAGCCCTCATGAACTATTTCTGAATGATCCGAGGATTCCTTGTCCGTTTTAGGCACGATACGCGTAACACAAGTACACCCAAAATGGCCCCCACCACTTTCAACGATACGCGGTATAGTTTTTCTAAACGCGTTCGTGACCAGGCGTTTTCCTGTTTTCCTACTTTAGACCTCTCGGAAGCCAGACACGCTAAGATGCGGTCCGCTTACGGGAACGAGTAGGTCATATTGACGGAGGCTAGCCGAGTCAAGTAAGATTCTCTTTACTGGGAGCCCATTCTAAAGTTACTAATGAGGGTTTCCTTTTTCCTTTTTCGAGTCCTTAACAGATCATGTCGACTTAAGACTTTTACTTTTCTTTCTCTAGGGTTTATTCAGGCTCCTCCACCCGGGCTGACCATGGGGCTTACTTTTGCCAGTTATTAAATACTACGTGTTCAGTATAACCGTATGTAATTCATAATTATATCCAGCGCTGACACAATAAGTGCGCGCCTCTCTGTTTTTCTTATCTTTCACTTTATTACAGGTTTGCACGGAGTGGTACACATGGGGCTGGCCCCCATGCCGTCCTGAAGAAGAGGTTAGGGGATACCTCGAAACATGTTGACTTAAAATATTAGGGACATTTAATTCTTTTCCCTTTTAATAACCCCTTTTTATCCTTTGCCAACTAGGAGCAAGAATAAATTCATTTACGTTCACTAGTTAGGTAATTTTTAACAACCACTCACACCACTCCCCCTTCACTGCACTACACATAGTCATATCTTAAAAATCAGTGCTCCTACGTAACTATCGCAAGTCGCAGCACGCCCCAAGCAGTAGATGCTTGGGATGGCCCCAATGATGAAGCATGTCACCTAGGGGAAACCTTTGGTGAGTGAGGGGACTCAAGAAAATAATTTTCTTTTCCCTTATTTGAGGTGCGTCTTACTCATTCAGTAGACCCCTCCTCTTCCCTATTAGCTAGGTTCCCTGATCCATTATTTACGGATCTTCTTTTGCTTGACATAAAAAAGCTACATCACTTTCATCATAGTTTTGAATTGAATATTTAATTAATTTAAAAATATTAAATTAAATGTGCATTATTTTTCAAAGATTAATTAAAAGAAGAAAACACTTAAATTGAAAGGTTTATTTATTTATTATGTATGAAAGGTTATCAAAAGTTAAATATAGAATTGCTTTAAATTAAGTGACTTAATTTAAAAAATAATGACATTTATTTTGAAATTGAAAAAGGCTAATAAAATAATTTAAAATAATCTAAGAATTATTTTTGATGTGTATGTCATATTAAAATATTGAATTGCACACACAGATGTATATATATTACCTACTGGTGGTTGCCAGTAGGTAGTTATAGTTAGGACCATGTTTCCATAGGAAAAGCGTTTTTGACTTGCCTATATCTTTGGTGCCATCTTCACGAAATTTTCCAGAAAAAGTGCCCCGGTGAATTTTGTTGTGCATGGAAAGTTTTGTGGCGATCCATCAAGCATGGGCTGAGAAAAAGGGGGGGGGCCGAAAAAATGCATTTTCCCATGTTAATTCCCTTAGGACCTTTAGTCGAGCCTGCAGCCCGAACCACTGGACAGAATTACACCGAATTTGGCAGAAAGGTAGATTTGGTTACGCAGATCACGCTTTCAGTTATGTGGTGTAAATCCGTTTGGTAGTTGTGGAGAAATTTAAGAGAATCAAGATAGTGATATCTGTGGCTGCTGGTCCTTCGTGAATAATCGCGAAAAATGATGAGCTCGTGCAGGGAAATGCAGAGCTCTGATTGGCTGCCAGCACTTCAACCAGGAAGTGTTGGCAGCCATGTTGGGACTCGGCTTCAGCCGAGGCTCCAAAAAAGAGTTGAAAATAAGAAAAGGGGACAGTGTAGGAATACCCTAGCCTCCTAAACTTGGTCATGGGGTCCCAGAGGGACCCCGCCAGGCCAAAAAAGCATTATTTTAAATAAAATATTTACTGTGAAATAGCAATACTTGCAAATTTGTGGCAAAAAAAAGTGAGGGGCTCCGTGCTTGTTTTGAAAAGAGCCCCCTGTTGGGCCAGGTCCCGGTGGCATTTTATAAAAAAAAGGAGGGGGTGCATGAGGCCCTCCTACATGGTCTCTATAAGCCCCAGGGACCACCACCCCTATGGGGCTATTGAAACATTGATGGGGGAGGGCTGAGCAGACCCCCTGAACCCCGAGGACCACCACCTCCCTGGGGCTAAAAAACACCTAATGGGGGGCCCTGTGGACTCCCCCGGGCCCCCCGAACCACCACGTGCCTGGGGCCAAATAATTTTAAAAACAATGGGAAAGGGGCCGCTTGGCCTCCCTCCTGGGCCATTCTCAGCCCCAGTGACCACCACCTCCCTGAAGCAGGCCCTTGAAACTCAAAGGAGGGGGCTGCCACCTCCCAGGGCGGCTCCTGCTATGTCCCAGGGTGCCCACCCCTGGGACATAGCTATTTGCTTTGCTCACAGCTGCCGCCAAGTTAAAGTAAACACTCCGCTTCCAGCAGGCGGGAGCTGTCAAAGTGCTTCCACCGCTGGAAGCGGAGGCTTCATCTTTTTCCCTGCCTGCAGACATGCGGGCAGAAAAAGAGATGAAATGATTGCTCCTGCATGGAGGGACCTATCTGTCCAGCAGCTCCCTCCATGTAGCAACAATACCGGCTCCCGCAAGAGGTGCAGCAGCCGGCTGAGACCGTGGTGGCCGTGAGGCTCCCCTTGTGGTCGCAGGGAAAAAGAGCAGAAGGAGGCAAAATAAAGTACAGAAACCAGCAGCAAGAGGCAGAATAAAGGTGAGAAATTAGCAGAAAGAGGCAAAAAACGTCAGCAATGAGCAGAAAGAGGCAGAATAAAGGTTGAGAGGGAACAGAAAGAGGCAGAATAACAGTCGAATACGAGCAGAAAGAGGCAAAACAGAGGTCGGAAACCAGCAGCAAGAGGCAAAATAATGGTGAGAAACGAGCAGAAACAGGCAAAATAATGGTCAGCAATGAGCAGAAAGAGGCAAAACAGAGGACAGAAAAACGAGCCGGAAAGGCAAAACAGAGGGCATAAAATAAGCAGAAAAGGCAAAACAGAGCAGAAGAGGGCAAAACAGAGAGCACTCAGACACTCACACACCCACTCAGACACTCTCACACCGACTCACAGACCTACTCAGAGACTCACACACCCACTCACAGACTTACTGAGACACTCATGCACTCACTCACACACTCACTGTCAAAGGTTAGTGATTACATTTAGGAAATAAAATTTTAAAAACCTTAGAAAATCACTTAAAAAGCCAAAGGTTACAGAGACATTATAGTTAGGAAACAACATTAAAGAAATCTTAGAAATTCACTGCAAAAAAACAAAGGTTACAGGGACATTATAGTTAGGAAATAGAATCAAAAAATCTTAGAAATTCACTGGAAAAAACAAAGATCACAGGGACATTACAGTTAGGCTCAGATTTCACTCTCACAAAACCAGTGAAATTCAGCAGTTATAGTTAGCTGAGCAATGCACTGCTTATGACCTCACATATTATAACACTCATGACATGGTCAGTGACATCACTGATGACATCACTGATGACATCATCCACAGAAGCACTCACACACCCACTCACACCCCTATACAACCTCTCATAAACCCACGCACACGCCCACACAACCACTCACATACCCATTCACAGACCCATACAAGTGCTCACACAACCACTCACTCATCCATAGAGCCACTCACTCACACACCCACTCAATCATATAGCCACTCACACAACCACACACTCACCCATGCAGCAACTCACACACCCACTTTTTTTTTACCTATATAGACACTCACACACCCACTCACTTATTCACCCATACAGCCTCACAACAAAGCCACTCACTCACCCATACAAGCTCTCACACACTCACTCACACAACCACTTACATACCCATTTACACATCCATACAAGCAATAACGCATCCACTCACTCACCCATACAGCAATTCACGTAGACACTCACTCTCCAATACAGCAACTCACACACCGACTCATTTACTCACTCACTCACTCACTCACTCATACACTCATACTCACTCATACAGCCACTTACATACCCAGTCACTCACTCATACAGCCCTTCAGGTACCCACTCACCCATACAGTCAATCACACACCCACTCATCCACCCATACAGCCATTAACTCACCCATACAGCCACTGACACACCACTTCCTCACCAATACAGTCACTTACACAACAGCTACTCACTCATCCACACAGCTACTCACACACTGACTTATTCACCCATACAGCCACTCACCCACCCACTCCCACACCCATAGAGACACTCAGACACCCACTCACACACAGATACACACAGTCACACATCCACTCACATAATGTAGTATTACACAAAGTATACTAATTTAACTTTTGTGGTACCTTGGTATACATGATTAACACTCATAAACGTTTAGAAATCACTCACATTCACTAGATGATCTCATCAGTGATATCATTTGAGATGTCATGAGTGATGTCACTGACCATGTCATGAGTGATGTAATGCGAAGTCATAAGCAGTGCATTGCAGGGGTGTAAGTTATAGTTAGCTCCAAAAACTATAACTGCTTAATTTCACTGGCTTTGTATTAGTGAAATTTGAGCCTAACTATAACGTCCCTGTAATCTTTGTCTTTTCCAGGAAATTTCTAAGGTTTTTAAAATTCTTTTTCCTAACTATAACATCCCTGTAACCTTTGTTTTTTAGTGAATTTCTATTTTTATTAATGTTATTTCCTAACTATAATGTCACTATCACCTTTTGTTTTTTCAGTGAATATCTAAGGTTTTTTAAATTCTATTTCCTAATTGTAACCAGCAACCTTTGATGGTGTGAGTGAGTGCATGAGGGTCTCAGTAGGTCTGTAAGTGGGTGTGAGAGTATTTGAGTGGGTCTGTCAGTAGGTGTGTGATTTTCTGAGTGGGTCTGTGAGTGGCTGCATAAGTGTCTCACTGGGTGTGTGAGTGGGTGTGTGAGTCTCTGAGTGGGTCTGTGAGTGGGTCTGTGAGTGGGTGTGTGAGTCAGTCAGTGAGTGGGTATGTGAGTCTGAGTGGGTCTGTGGGTGAATACATGAGTCTCTGACTGGGTCTGTGAGTGAGTGGGTCTGTAAATTAATGAATGCGTGAGTCTCTGAGTGGGTCTGTGAGTGGGTACATGAGTCTCTGAGTGGGTCTCTGAGTGGGTGCGTGGGTCTGAGTGTGTCTATGAGTGGGTGCGTGAGTCTCTGAGTGGGTGTGCAAGTGGGTGTATGAGTGTTTAAGTGGGTCTGTGAGGGGGAGCGTGAGTGTCTTAATGGGTCTGTGAGTGGGTGCATGAGTCTCTGAGTGGGTCTGTGAGTGGATGCGTGAATGTCTCAGTGGGTCAATGAGTAGAATGTATGAGTGTCTAAGGGGGGTCTGTGAGTGGGTGCATGAGTCTCTGAGTGGGTCTGTGAGTGGGTGTGTGAGTGTCTTAGTGGGTCTGTGAGTGGGTGCATGAGTCTCTGAGTGAGTCTCTGAGTGGGTGCGTGAGTCTGAGTGTGTCTATGAGTGGGTGCGTGAGTCTCTGAGTGGGTGTGCGAGTGGGTGCATGAGTGTTTAAGTAGGTCTGTGAGTGGGTGCATGAGTGTCTTAATGGGTCTGTGAGTGGGTGCCTGAGTCTCTGAATGGGTCTGTGAGTGGATGCGTGAATGTCTCAGTGGGTCTGTGAGTAGAATGTATGAGTGTCTTAGTGGGTCTGTGAGTGGATGCGTGCGTGTCTAAGTAGGTCTGTGAATGGGTGTATGAGTGTCTTAGTGGGTCTGTGAGTGGGTGCATGAGTCTCTGAGTGGGTCTGTGAGTGGGTGCGTGAGTCTCTGAGTGGGTCTGTGAGTGGGTGGGTGAGTGTGTTAGTGGGTCTGTGAGTGGGTGCATTAGTCTCTGAGTGGGTCTGTGAGTGGGTGCGTGAGTCTCTGAGTGGGTCTATGAGTCGGTGTGTGAGTCTCTGAGTGAGTCTGTTAGTGGGTGCATGAGTGCCTGAGTGGGTTACCAGCTGAGCTGTGAAGTGTGTGCTTTTAAAGGGGCATAACACAGGCCCCTGCGCCGAATGGCTGCAGGGTCCAATGTTACACTCCTAACTATTCTCCACTGCTCCAACCAGGATTCAATTCCGTGGCTCTCTGATTACAAACACAGACCTCTGCAGTGCATTGACTAATTGAGGTTTCATAAAGTACAATAGTGCATTTTCCACTGATTAACTTAACTTGCATTTATTTTAAATTTAAGCTGTGTGGTATTTTATATGTACATACCTGAAGGTGAAAGACCGAAAAAAGTTAGGTTTTTTTTGCCACGCCTTTGACCACACCCACATTGAGCACAGCATCACAGCTTCCTTACCTTTTTTATGAACTTAGCCTGCTGGGAGAGGGGCAGTGTGGCCCCCTCCCCGGGTTGATTTGGCCCTGGGAACCCCATCCCCCGGGGCCCAGCCTTCATTGAATAGGAGAGGGGGGCCATGTGGCCCACTACCTGGGCTGATTTTGACCCCGGGGACCACATGCCGTGGGGACCTGAGTCATAGCATTTATAATCTAATGGGGAAGTGGCGCATGGCCCCCCCCTGGGGCCGATTTCGGCCCTGGGGACCCAATCCCTCAGGGCACAGCTTTAAAATATAAACATTTTTTAATGGGGGGGCGTGCGCCCTCCTCCCCGGCCGATTTTGGCCACGGGGACCCCATCTCCTGTGGCCTGGCCTTAAAAGATGTTAATTTTTAATACTGGAGGGAGGCCACGTGGCCCCCCACCCGGGCCACTTTTGTCCCTGGAGACCCCATTCCTCGGGGCCTGGCCATAAACATACGGGGGAGGGGACACGAGGCTCCCCTCCCTGGGATGATTTCAGCCCTGAGGACCCTATCCTCGAGGCCCGGCAATGTCACCTGGTTGACCTGGGCACCCAGTGTGCACAATGGGGACAGTGAGGGGAGTCTCAAGACCACCATGGTCCCAGCCGGTTGCCCGCCTCCTGCGGTAGCTTGCATTGCTGCTGCATGGAGGGAGGTGCTGGAAAGGCAGGAGCAATTGTTTCATCTCTTTCCCTGTCTGCATGTCTGTGGTCAGGGAATAGAGATGAAACCTCCGCTTCCAACGAGCGACAGTACTTTGACAGCTCCTGCCCACTGGAACTGGAGTGTTTGCTTTTGCTTGGCGGGAGCTGCCAAAGCTTTCGCCAAGCAAAAGCAAACAGCTATGTCTCGGGGTGGGCACCTATGTGGCCTGGGGGAGCGGCCACGTGGCCTCTCTGCAATTCTATTACAAAATATTTGGCCCCGAAGAGGTGGTGGTCCCCGGTTCCGGAGGGGGTTTGTGGTCCCCCTTATTTTGTGTTATTTAGCCCCTGGGAGGTGGTGGTCCACGGGGCTCGTGGTGTCCGTGCAGCCCTCAAACAATGCTTGATTGCCCCAGGGAGGTGGTGGTCCCTGGGGCTTATAGAGCCTGAGGAGGAGGGCCCTGCGCACCAACCCTTCTTTTGAAAAAAAATGCCCCGGGACCTGGCCCACCCAGGGGCTCAATTCGAAACAAACATGGGCTTTTTGTGGCAGATTCATGGCTCCGTCGCATTTCCATGGCAAAACGTTTTTAAAAAATGCTGTTTTGCCCTGGTGGGGTCCCTCTGGGATTCCATGACCCGAGCTAAGGGGTTAGGGTATTTCTACCCTGCCCCCTTTTCTTTTTAAAAACATTTTTGTGGGACTCGGCTGAAGCCAGGTCCCAAGATGGCTGCCAACACTTCCTGGTTGAAGTGTTGGTAGCCAATCAGTTATAAGCACGGGGACTGTCGGATCCATGTCCCTACATATACAAATCTGGAATTCTTTTAATAAGTCAAAAACTACTGAACGGATTTACACCAAATAACAAAAAGGGTTCTTTCAGGACCAAGAGCTACCTTTTTGCCAAATTTGGTGTAATTCCGTTCAGCAGTTCGGGCTGTATTCGTGTCTAAAATCTCTATGGAAGTTAGCATTTTCTTTGCCCCCGCTTGATGGATTGCCCTGTAACTTTCAATGTGCAACAAGAATCACTGGCACACTTTTTTGGAAACTTTTGTGAAGATTCGTCAAACAACGTCAAAGATATAGGCAAGTCAAAAAATGCATTTCCTATTGAAACATGGTCCTAACTATAACTATCTACTGGAGACTTAAGCTGCATACCAAATGTGGTTTCTCAAAGCCTCCGGGCGCCCGTTCCAAAGTTTTGCAACCTGGAACGCAAAGGACCGGCCTCCCATACGCGTGCCTTTAAATGGAGAAACAACGCACAGGGAGAATTCACTCAAGCATATATCCAGGAGGGTTGGTAGGCTTTCACCAGTTGGTGAAAGTAACTTGGATTCCTCTTTTCCAGCCGCTCCCTCTGCCCCTCCCACATTTACAAAAAAACTGTATGCATAAATGTGCAGGGATCGCCACAGTTGAGGTGGAGGTCCCTACAGAGAAAAGATAGGAGAGGCTGTGGCAGAGACCTCCGCATAGAGGTTTGGAACAGGGCCGGACTGGGAACGCAAACCGGCCCTTTCAATTAAGTCAGACCATCCGCTGGTGGGAAACACTGCTGCTGCTTTTGGTTCAGGGGGCTGATATTGCAGTAGTCTGCAAAACTGGCCCCCTGTACCAAAAACGGCCACCACCGGTCCAAAAACGGCCCTCACCCTTCTGGCCCATCGGGAAAATGCCTGGTACCCGCTACAGCCAGTCCGGCCCTGTTTGTTAATAGTGTTTTGTAGTATGTGAGTAGTACTACTAAACATACCACAAAATGCAGTTTGTGATAGGACCCTATAAGTCTCAGTAGGCAGTGTAAAGTATCAAATGAATGTTATTGCTCAAGAGGCGGTGAATGATCCACTTGTGGGAATGATGCTTGCTTCGTCATGATTTGGAACAGTGTTTGTAAAACACGCACAGACCGATAAGGTCTCATAACGCTGGCTTTTAGGGAGAAATCAAAGGCATTTGGGTCTAAAGTTTTGTAACCAATGTCCTCTTCTAATTGAAAAGTGAATCAATTTACGGATTATTAGTGCATTTATTTTAAATGTGTATTTATTGTAAACGTGAGCATACTTAAAAATTTGCAGCCATGTTTTACCCTTTAGCTCTTTTGGGGCCGTGGCCTTATAAATGTTTTTGTGCCTTTCTTAAGAGCATTTTCTAGTGACACTTCTTATAAAACCATTCTGTACGGATGATATAGTTAAAGAATTACTTAAATCGCTGTTTTCCCTCAAGCAACTCAACCACTACAAAAATTGAACATCAAACAGTTTAGAACATATTTACTAAAGTATGGATTCTGCTTTCAATTTTGATCACCGGGACACAAAAAAATATGACCTATAGCAGCAACATTAAAGCTTGTGGTAACGTATAATAACAAGAAGCATACCTTTTCTACAGCCTGTTAAATAGAGGATGCGATTTCCTTGAGTTTTTTTAAAATTTAATTACTGTTATTGAATTGCAAGTTATTACGTTATGTGAAATATCACGTGGTTGGTGGAGTACAAGCCAGACATACTTCGAAACAGCCAAGACAATGTAATTACTAGAGTGCATATTTAATCTTACCAGCTAAGGCATGCTATTCCTAATGCACAATCTAAATAAAGACGATTACATAAATCTGTTACACAGAAGGGAAAGCAGGAAATCACACAAAGGCCATTTCCAAGGATCTGCTTTGCCAGACCCTTTAAAGTATCCAGTCATGTGACGTTGAAGGCGAATATCACTGCCTTTAGAATAATTATAGTTATGCTACACTGTCTTGTAGAGTCCACTGTTGACTAGTTCCGTGGCCCTTTTGTGCATTTGGTTCTCAGTGATGTAACTGAGGTCTGGGATTTGGTGGGTTCTCCAGGTGGTCGATGGCCTGAGTGTTGGGGGTGATGCCTACGGGTTATCTGACCTTTCCCTGGGTGAGTAAGTGGGGGTGATATGGTCTGTAGAGTGTGGGATTTCCATACGTTCTGGATAATGTGGTGAGATGGAAAAAGGGGGTATCGCAATCTTTCTCCTTACCAGAATGAGTGTGATATATGTCAGTGGTTTTTCCTGTGGGGTTTCCCTGTGGAATTTGTGTGTTATTGCCCTCACTTATTACCTAACTAGATATAGCTGTGCTGTTGGTTGTTGTTGTTGTAGTGGTCCTTTGCAAGTGGAAGGCCTAGCGTCATTCGTTGAACATTCCTTGTGATTTATGGACTCCTGGCTTATATGTGATAGATTTCCTAATTTAGGTTCTATCATTGTTGGGGTCCCCCATCTTGGTTTACCTGTCTCCTTGTCCTCGAGTCTCATCTTTCTGCATCATTCCATGTTTTATAGTGTGGAAAGTTTTCTGATTTTTTCAATGATCCTTTTGCAGTTCGAATTGTTTTCTTCCTCATCGTTCTGTCTCTTCCCACTGTGTCTCCTAGTCTCTTTGTTTCTTTGTCCTCAATAATTGTAATCACTAAAACGCCAAGTGAGGCTGTCTTTCCCTCTGCACTCACTGTCTGTTGATGCTTTTTGGCTTTGGTTTTTATTTATTAATGTATCGATTTTGTTAGCAAGTAAAACACCCCGGGGTATCACAGTGCTTTAGAGTTGCACAGAGAAGTACAATACAAAATTAGAAACAAAAAGGTGAGCAAATATGCACTGGGAATAAATAAGAAATACTTTGGAGTCATGGTTTATAGTCAATTCAAGGTAAAGTCAGAGTACTCATCCTGCCGAGGCTGGGGGGGTTAGTATCCTATCCTGCACAGTGCAGAGTGACAATAAAAGTACCCGGTAGTATAGGAGACGCTCAAGTAGTAGGTGGGTGAGTGTGCACTGGATTTAATATAGCCAATTGGGCGGCTGTGACAAATAGGCTTAAATTTCTGGAGCCACTACAGTGTGCTCCTTCTTTTGAGATGCGGAACGAGTCCTTCATAAAGACGGGTGGCATTCGAGCAGAACGGTTTTAGTTGTTTCTTGTACAGCTCGTAGGAGTTGATGTTCTTATCTCTGCGTGAATGGAATTCCATAGCCTGGGAACACTCCCCTAGAAGTATTGTTTCATTAATGAATTAATTTCAGTGAATTTCTTGAAGGAAGTAATCTGCGCTCCTCAGTTGTCTTTGCCATCCTGAGATATGTTGTGTTTTTTGCCACATAGCCCAGCGAGCTTTCCCGTAAGCTGTGTGGGTTATGCACGCTAATTTAAACTTTGCCCTTTCAGAATTGGGAAGATGTGGTCAATTTTCTGGTCCCTGCCACCAATCTGGCAGCAAAATGCAGAACTGCTTTGATGGGTGTCAGGTGCGTTTTAGGCAGTTCTACTAGAACGGAGTTTCCTTAACCCAGCCTAAACAGGACGAGGGTCTTTGTGATTCGTTGGAAGTATTGTTCTGGTATGTATTGTTTAATTTCCTCTTAGCAGGTTGAGCTGTAACTGAGCACTTTTGACAATATTGTTGATGCGATCCTGAACGTTCCAATGTTTGTCAAGGTGGCGACCCAGTGATTTTCCTGACTCCATGATGTTGGGAGTGGGGATAACTTTGATTCATTTCTGTATTGGTAGATTGCAGATGAGGGGAGATGAGGAGGAATCATGTGCAGAGTTAACAATAGGATTCTTTGGGAGATTACATTTTTATGACTAGCTACGTATCATCTGCGTAGAACATGTGGTTGATTTTGCATAGGCTCCAGGAGTGGGCTAGCAGTTCAAGGTTGATGTTGACGAGTGTGAGCGATAGTATGAAGAGTTACCTTTACTGACACAAATTAAATTCTCATTTGATTCATCATAGTGGCCACAAAACTTAATTAGTGTGTTCATTATGTTGTAATAATGTATTTGTTTAAAAAGTCTTGTGTAGATAAGCATGATTAATGCTGTGGTGGTTCAAAATGATGTTTTGAGTTACACAATTGGTATAGGGTTCCAAAGTTTATGACATGTTGTGTTAAGAAACGTAAACAATGGTTTGAAAAGATACATGAAAAAATTAATTTGTGGCAATGCGAATTAAGTTTGGTGACCACTATGATAAATCAAATGAGAATTTAATTTCTGTCATTAAAGGTAACTCTTTATATGTTTGAATTTATAGTGGCTTAACCTTGCTGACAAAAAACAGGCCCAGCCCCTTAGTGCCTACTTTTAGAAAGTGGTAATTTCTCTGCTCTTACTGCTCTGTGTGCTTGCAGCCTTTCCTCAATACACATCTGAGGTGGGGGACAACTTCACTTTGTGCATTCATTCTAGACAGCCACAAACACAGGAAGGTTAGGTGTGTCTGAGCACTCAGCTGCATTCTGATGGCTCTTCCTGAGCAGGAGGGGAGGGAGGAGCTGACACTTGCAACTGAATAGGTAGTGTCCTGTCCCCATACAAAGGGCTGACTACCTCCTACTGATTGTCTGGAGCCAGGGCTGGGAAGAAAGGGCCTGTGTGCACTTCAAAGACCCTGCTTGGAAGTCACCCCCACTTCAAAGGCACAACTGGATATAAGTACTGGGGCTCTGACCCTACCAAGTCAGTACACTGGACATGTGAAGAACTCTGACAGGAAGAATGACTACTGTGCTGCTACAAGGTCTGCGACTCTGTGGGACTACTGCTCTGGAAGAACTGCTTTTCTGCTCTGCTGTGCTGCTTGTTGCCTGCTGCTGCTGACCTCTGCCCTGCTGAGGAAAAGGACTGGGCCCATCTCAATTGAACCCAGCGTCACTCCAAGGGCTTGCTGGCTTGCCCCCTGTTCTGAAGTCTCATGGCCATCAAAGACTTCCTCCAACCCTGCAACAGCACCTGGACTCTGTCATCTGTGAGTCCTGCCTTGCCAAGTGGTGCCAATCCAGTTCTTGGCCCTTGGAAGTGTCTTTTTCTGTGCTGATCCATCAGAATCCGTGCATCAACAACTTTGCGCTAATCAGAAGTGACGCATTTCCCTTCAACGCAGTGGCTGACCAACGATCTCGCTGCGACGGACTGCTCAGCTCGATGACAACAGATTGCACGACTCGACGATGACGAATCGCCTTCATCGCCAAGGGGTTCTTCGACAAAGTCTTGCTGACTGCGAGGATATTCGTAACCGACGCATCACCTTCATCCACGGGATCGATGACGACGCGGCACCTCCTCGACTCCTCGCTTGGAGTCTTGGACATCGACACTTCCTCCATTCAGGTACTTTTTCAGCGGGACCTGCACAAGTCCTGTAGCTAGCCTGCCCTCCATCACGGTGGGCCTAAACTTTGGATCTACCCTGGTCTAGAGCGACCAGATGTCCCCGGTTGGCGCTTTATGACTCTAAGCACTAAATTTTGATTTAATCTTTAAAAATTCATAACTCCAGTTCTACTTATTGCGGTTTTGTCATTTTGGTCTTGTTTTACTCATAAAAATATGATCTATTCTTCTAGCCCTGTGTGGAGTATTTTCGTTGTGTTTTCATTGTATTACTGTGTATGTGTTTCACAAATACTTTACACATTGCCTCTTTTAGATAAGTCTGACTGCTCTGTGGCAAGCTATCAGAAGGTGAGCACAGGTTATCTTTTAGTGTGTATTTATCTTACCCTGACTAGAGTGGTGGTTCTTGCTTGGACAAGGTCCATACCTCTGCCAACCAGAAAGCCCATTTCTAACACAATTCATCTAGGATGTGGTGAATATCACTGATGATCTTCAGGGTGGCTGGTTTGATGCTGCACTGGGGTCTGAAGTTTAACTGAAGTTCATCAAGGAGTTCATTGTCCTTTAAGAAGTGCTTGAGCCATGTTTCAATACAGCATTCTAGTACTTTTGCTAAAAAGGGGAAGGTTAGTTACAGGGAGGAAGTTGTATAAGTCATCTGTGTCCATTTCTTGTTTAAAAAAAAAAAAATTGCCCAACTTTGAGAGGGTCTGCTGTGATTCCTTGGTTCAGAGAGTTGATGATCTTCGTGTCTGTCAGGGTTCCTAGTCCATATATAATATATCTTTGTACTTTCATGCTGCAAGATCTCATGAGCTGTTCATCTTCCTATGTTTTTATTTTTCCTCTGTCTAAGTAACTGACTATTGAATTAGTAGAGCTTTCCTAGTCATGGCGACCTGGTAGAAAAGGAAAAACAGAAATGTTGTCTTTGTATATACATTGCTTGGGGTAAACATAGGGGCCACGATGTCGTGGGGTGAAATCATGGTGGTGCAGCTGGTGAAGCATTACATCAACTCTTGTCTCTTTCTGTATTGCACATGACAGGCATATCCCATGGTCATGATAGTTTTGTGTGGTGTGGCATGCTTTTGGATGGTGTATTGTGCCACGATGTGGTTATGAATGGTGTGATAAGGTATTGGATTGTGTGCTGTGTTGAAGAATTGTGATGTACCATTGTATGGTGTGGTCTGTTGTGTTGTGATTTGGTGTGCTGTGGCATGCCTAGGCCTGGTGCCATGTTTATTAATATGGCCTGATCTATGATGATATGCTGTGGAATGGTGTAATGTGATCTGGCATCATGTATCTTAGAATGGCTTGGGGTGGTAGGGTACTCTGTAAGTGGTATTGTTTGTATATTTTGTAAGTTATGTTATGGTATGGTACTGTATGCGGCAGTATGATATTATGTGATGTAGTACTGTGTGGAGGTGAATGATATAATGCTGTTTGCATGATGCAGTGTAGTATGATGTATTTAGTGTTATGTGATGCAGTATATCATGTGGTGATGGATGGTATCATGTGGTAGTGCTTCATGTACAATATGGCATATTGTTGCATGGTGTGATGTGATATGGTGAGAAATGGTGCTGGATTATATGATATTGTGTGGTTTGGTGATGTGTGGTGTTATATGGTGTGGTCTCCTGTGATGTGGAGTGGTGCAGAGATACTGGAACTAGTACAGCAGTGTGGGATGATGTTAAGTGGTATGATGTGTGCTACAGTGCAGTGTGACAATGCTGTTATATGTTGATATACCTATTTAAGTGGAGCAATGTATTGGGTGATTGGTCAATGTTATTTTGCCTAATGTGGTTGAATGTTGGGTCGTGGTATTCTGTTATGTGGTGTTGATATGATTCTGTACTGTCTGACTAACAACTTTTTTTTACTTTGACCAAGTGATTTACAAACAGGTCCAAGGTACTGCGATGGGCACCTACTTTGCCCCCAGCTACGCAAATCTTTTCATGGGCTGGAGGGAGGAGCAGGTGTCCGTCCAATCAGAAGGTATGGACAGCCGCATTGTGATTTGGACCAGGTTCACACATGACATCTTTGTCATCTGGAAGGGAGATGAGAATTCTACTTGTTCATTTGTTAGCAGTCTGAACGAAAATGAGTTAAACTTACATTTCACAGCACACACAAGTAAAAGCAGGATTGTGTTCCTTGATGTTGAAATCTCAGTCTAAAAGAGCCAACTTGTTAGGAAACTCCATCGTAAAGACACTGCAGGTAACAGTCTCCTGAGCACCACTAGTGTAGTGCTATTAAGAATGATATATTGACTATTGACTCTATCTTGTGTAACCGACTCCATTTTCTGTGCTGACTCCATCTTGTCTAACCGACTCTATTTTCTGTGCTCACACGCAGTTGAAGGGTGGGGAGGGATGTTTTGCTCTTCACTTGTTTTCGCTCCTCACCGAGCAGAGTAAAGTGGAACATGTTGTGTGGGATGCGTGCTTGGTACCTTTCAGGGCAGAGATTGTTGTTCCCAGAGAAATGTGTGGAATGTACAGCTCTGTCTCAGAGTCAAAATACAGGGGCCTGGCCAGCTCCTGTCTTGACCTTGACACAGACCAGTACGGTCAGCTCGGTTTCTTAACAGAAGAAAGGTGGCGAGGTTTCTAGAACCTTCGCCTCAAGTTGAGTAAAGGTATAAAAAGCGGGGAATCTTGGCACCCAGACGGGAGCTCGCTTGCAGGGCAAACGTGTCGTCGCAGGGAACTGTTCAGAGTCCCAATCGAGAATCCTGCCTCGGCTGACAAGGGCTCCTCCAGCCCAGTTTGGCAAGGATGTCAAGAGAACGATTGGTGATGTATTTCTTTTACTTACTTTGTGTATATAATTTCTAAGTTTCCCTGCTCCATGTATATATGCTACATGTTATTCTGGTTTTGTGCCTAAGTTACTTGATATTTGGGAGTCTGCATTAACCGATATATTTTGCTTTCCTTCTGAAAATATTGGATTCATAATTATGTGTGTGTCACTTTAAATGCACCTGAATCTGTTTTCTTGCCTCGCCTTAAGAGAGTGCTGGGTCTTGTTTTATTGCCTCGTCTTTTGGGAGTGCTGATTTACGTGTGTTATTTAAAGGTGCAGCAGTGCATTTGCCTCCTCTCGGGAGTGCTGGGTTAAGGTGTGTCCTATTGTTTCAAATCAGAAGCACTACAACTAGTGCACACCAAACAAGCTGTATTTACAGTATTCCATATGGGGAGGTACTAAGGGCCAAAGAAAACTGCAGCACCCAGGAAGAGTACGAACATGAGAAGGAAGTGATGACTAAGAGATTCAGAGAGCGAGGGTACAGTAACAAAACCATTAGACAAGTCAGTGTCAAAGCAGACACCCTTCCCAGGTCTAGCCTACTCCACCCCAGGAGAACTGAGGTTGAAGTGCAGGACCATGTTAGATTCATCACCACATACTCAAACCAGTCATTTAAAGTCAGGAAGATATTTAATAAGAACTGGCACATTTTAAAAACTGACCAGGTACTGAATAAGTACTTACATGATACACCCCAGATAACCTTCAGGAGGAGCAAATCCTTAAAGGTTGATTTGAGCCATAACATGATTACATCCAATATGGCTTGAGATCAGTCAAACACAGACAGATCAGGCTTCACGTGTTGCATGAGATGCAAGGCTTGTGTAAACTGCTCTAATTGCACAAAAATCAAAGTCACCAACAGCAATAGAGAATTTAAAATCAAAGGGAGCTTTGACTGTAACACGGACTTCTGTGTTTACTGTGTCATTTGCCCTTATGGGAAATACTACATTGGTAGTACAATCCACAAGGCAAAGAAAAGAATGGTGGAACATAAACGAGCCATAAGACGTAACGACGAACACTATCTGGTAGCCCGACACGTCAAGGAAACACACTTTCAAAATGATAGAGTTTTGACATTTGTTGTATTGGACTCCATAAAGCCATAGGAAAGGGATGGCAATAGAGAACAAAAACTGAGGATTCTTGAATCAAAGTTTATTATAGATTTCGAGACACTTACACCGATAAGACTCAACTTCAGTAAGGAATTATCAGTACACCTGGGGTAATTTATTAGAACACAACTATGCAATGCTGGGTATAATATATCAACCGGGACCAGCTCCTTGTATCCAGCTCCTTGTATCCGCCATAGGCAACTCTCACCTTGTGCTCCACTGTGAGCCCTGAGATGATTCACTCGGCACGGAACTCAACCCCTCCACCATTGACCACGGAGGAAGCCCCTGCACTTATCCCACGTCCCGTGAAGACGATGATCCACGGGCAGGGCATTGCCTCTTTGACCACTGAAATCGTGGTCCCCAGCCTACCTGGGTGGGACATCGTCCCTCGAACTTTCCTTATTGCGGTCTACAACTTAGACCCATAGCTACCTCTCAGGCATTTAGATTGACCTGTCCTGATGATGATCCCATAACCGTTGTTGGGGATCGAAACGTCGTCGACAACAGCATCTTAACTCCGACTCTTAATTCATGATTGTTGAGGAGTACAAGATGCGTGTTCTTTATCGTGACTACTGTATTCTCTATCACTGAACAGTCACTTTACCACTACATGCCTGAGGTCAGGAAATCGTTCGAATAAGCCCACATCGGAAAAACGCTCTCCTCTATTTCTATAAATAGAGGAGAGCATTTTTCCAGGCTTATTGTACCAGCAATATTAATGTCTCCAAAAGGTACGACCAGCCATATTGCAACCAATTAATGGGTCAGTAAGTGGTGTCACTGGTCACAGATCGTCCCAACATAAATAGCATTACGCACTAAGGATGTGACTTAGATTTGGTATGTTAAGTTTTGATTACAAACTGAATATATGTGCCATTGAAATGCATGATAACTACATTATAGAACTACATGTAAATATGTAACTGTGCAATATTGAAATATGACTGTGACAATATTTCTGCTACCGTTCGCATTTCTAGACATTAACAATGTTATAGATATCAGTTTTATTTTCAAGTATCCGCAATTTACACATGCTAAGATGGTGCCGTTTTTCTCTGCTCTCCTGAGATTGAACATGTCTGTAGTCCTACGTTGATGGTAATGACAATGTTTATGTAAAAGAGCATGGCAGCTCTCGCACCACACCGTGAACAAGGCGAGAGCCGAAACACATTGGTACGAGGCAATGATGGAGCAAGGACTCACAAATGAGACTTGCTCGGATGCAATCTTCTCATAAATATTAATGTATTAAACTTTGTATTGTTCATACTAATAACTGCACACACAAATATAAGTAGCAAGGAAGCTTGCTTATGTGTTTAAACTAACAAGTAACGCTTGTCTATTCTAAAATGGCCGCTAAAACGCGGGAACTTTACTGCGCATGTCTCAACCATACCACGTGGTGTGACGTCTTTCTTTGCTTGGTGGGAAACTCTTGCTTCTGCGCAGTGTGCATTAAAATGGCTGCTTCATGTTTTCACGTGCTACAGCTTGCTCTTGAGTTGTAATTAAACTGTGGTATTCTAACGCTACTAATGCGGGATAGAGTTTATAAATAAATGGGAATAGAGTAGAAAGAGTGGGTATACAGTGAAACATTTTATTTGTGATTTTAATATTTTCTTCTTTGACTTTATTAGTTCGTAAAATTGGGCCTGGGGTTGGTGAACTGAAAACTCGTGTGACAATGGTTCTGCGCATGCTCCCTGAATGGCTGCCCAGAGAGAAAAAAGATGAAGTCAACCTGGACGTTGTCCAAGGCCGTGACCTGATGGCCAATATTGCTGTACCCATGAATGTCCCTACTAATATGCAACAATGTACATGAAGAATGTATAAACTTTGTCGTGAGACGGGTGGGAAATAAAGCAAATGTATTAAAAGTGATGGGCGGTAATTTAAAACAATGGGCTTTAAGAAAAATGAATTAAATCAATATGGTGTGAGGATCAACCCCCTGTCCCTGTCCAATCAGAAATAGTGGGACCTTATTTTTGCAACATTAAGGGGAGGTACATGGGCGTAGAAGGGTATAATAGATATAGTACTAGCTAATTAGTTAGAAGTTAGAGGTTCGAGATCCATGACAAGCAGATCGATTGCAGACTGAACCGCTGTCCAGAGAGGTCCTGAGGAGGGGGCGGCGGAGTACCTTAGAAGGAAGACACGGGAGAATTCGAGGAGAAGCGAAGTACCAGAGAGGGGAACGACGCAGGCATCGTTGATAGTGAGGTCACCGGTCCTGTCCTGATCCGGGAGGAGGTATTTGCTCTTCATCCTTCCAGGGTCCTATCTTTTCCAACTCCTTGGCCAAGGGGTTTGGTTCTCGCACTTTAGGTAAATATAAATGCAAACCTTAGTTGCGTTGCTGTCTCTATCTTCTCCTTTCCTAAGGGACCGTCATTGATCGATAATTGATTATTATGCTTCATCCTTGATATGCGATTAAGTATCATGTGGTTCTGTATTTTACTCTGCTAAATCTTTAGATAAACATTTTAAAACTTCCTGACTCAGTGATTATTTCAGGATTATGAATTGTAATGAATGTCACTCATTTTAAACTTCCCAATTAGCCAAGGATTCATTGGTAAGTCATTACTCTTCAATCGGAAAAGTAATTGGTAGCAGGGATTTGATAAAGAGTACCAACTGACCCACCAGCGGACATTGCTAGCGTAGTATGAATGTATGGGCCCAAGTGAGTATTTTGTGTATGAATGCTCGTTGCTAGTAACCCGCTGGATCAGTTTTCTGGTTATGAGAGGATGATTGTGCTTTGTTAATTGGGTAATGAGAATGGTACTTCTATGAACTAACATCCGTTATTGTTTGAAGTTTGTTTTATGTTGTCCAGAAATCCCCGGGGAAAATTGAATAGCGGATGGTAAGTGGAAGCCATACTGCAGTGAGGTTATCTGTCAGGCAGAAATAGTACTGAAAAGTTAAGTAGGGCTATCAGTACTTGTTAGGGACTTTATGCGTATGAGTGAAAGCAAAGGAATATGCTAGTGAAAATTTGATGTTATATCACCTAGAAAGGGTAGCATTGAAGAAGTAGCAGGTATTGCTGAAGCTTGTGTGAAGAGTAAACGGAAGGGTTTTACTCGTAGTATATGTATAGTAAACGGAAAGGTTTTACTAAGTGTGAGAGAAACTATCCTTTTCAATTTTAGAGAATCTGGCACGATAGCTAATGTTTTATGTTGTTACTGAATTTGAATAAAAAGCGTAGAGAAAATAAAGTTTTGCGTACGATTTTGTAAAGGAGGGTCAGCTACCGGAGAGGAAGCTGACGTCACAAAACGCCGCGCTGGGATTGGTTGAAACCGCGGGCGTAGAAAGACTCTTGTAAAGGAGGGGTCAGTAGTCAGGAGTAGTACTGACGTCACAGGTACCGCGCTGGGATTGGTCGAAACAGCGAGGGACAGAGAAACGCAGATTGTAAAGGAGGGGTTGGCAGAAAAGACGTCACTAAAAGGCCGCGCTAGGATTGGTTCAGAAACAAAAGTTAGCTGGAATCTGATTGGTAGTTACCATAGAAGCTGAAATCCTAGTGGACAGTGGAGATTGTATGTTAAAACGTGATCCGACTTTAATAGGAGTTCGTCCGGATAGGAGATTCCTAGGCTTTGCCGAATATAATTTCATACATCGAGATTTACCCAAAATGTACGGAGAGAAGAGGAAAATGTCAGTTCTACAAAAGATTAAGAATTATTTTAAAAAAGATAAACCAATTAAAACTAGGGAAGGAATTATCATTCCACCAGCTAAAACGCCCGCTTCATTCATGATGATGGAGAGAGGTTATCATACTTGCGTATGGATAGAAAATTGGATGGAATATACCAAAAATGATGGAATATTAGCTTTTCCCGAGAATGGTACTTTCAATGGGAGAATTCTTCAAAATTTGAGATTAAGAATGAATGACCTAGAACCCAGACCTAGATTAACGCAATACGAAGCTTTAAAGAGTGGGAAACCGAGTCATTTGAACGTGATCGATCCAGGAGTAATAGGGGTTATCGAGGATTTTTCCCCAGATACCAAAATGAGTCAAGGGACGGTCAGATGAAACAGTGGAGAAGAGCAATGCTTACAGAGGGTCTGTATCCGATATTAATGGCAGAAGAATCATTAGGGAGTAAATGCACAGAAAAGACGAAACATTTGACTAGATTTGGAGATTCCGAAAATGAATTTATGGAAGATATATTAAAGAATCCGCCACCATATCAGGAAGGGACAAGTGGATGCACCCCAAGTGCACCCTTGTTAAGGACACCCTTGGTACCACAAGTATTGCATGATTCCCCAGTTAGTAGAGTACTTCACGATAAAGAAAAGGAAGCAATAGATAAAAACAGAGCAGAATTAATTCAGAAAGTAACACAATTGAGTATTCATCCTGATTCATTGACCATACCTGTAACAATTGGTCCAGTGGTTCCCTTATATGGTGACAAAGTAACTTATCCCAAACCTCTAGTTATGCCCACACCTGTGAATGTTCCTAAACATGAAGCAGTAGTAATGGTTGAGGATCACTTTAGTGATTGTGAGTCTATGATTTCATTAATGGACTTGCCCATTCGAGATTCTGTAAATAGTACTCCCAGAAGAGTAACACCTGGTTGCTCCAAAGATGTAAACATAGTAACCTCATCAGGAACGAAAAGTGCCACAGTAGTTACACCTGAAGACTTAGAAAGGTGGGCACAAGGATCAGACAAACAGAGTTCACCCCCAAAGATCATGGACATTTATAAATTAAAAGTTGAGTTAGAAGAAATGATAGCAGGAAATGTAGGGGTAGATCGCCTAAATACTTACGATGAAGAAGAATTATTGTTCGTATGCAGAAGCATCACAAGAAATGTAAAAATATTTCATGAGAAATTATCAGATTTAGCTCAACAGATGGGAATTGAAATAGGGAAGTCAAAAGCATTACAAAAACCCTATAGAGCAGATTTTTCAGATAAGGATTTGGAAAACATGAATGCCTCTGGAAGAAAATTACAAGTAAAAGAATTAATGACGGTCTTGCAGAAATGGGGAGAACTAGATAAATGGAAGGTTAGATGGACAAAGAAAAAGGAAGAGGCCCGATACAGTAGAACAACTTCTGAATATTTAATGAAGGAAACAGGGAAATTAGATCAAATGTACCCGATGCGAGAAGTTCCAGGAGGGGGATATGTACATGTCCCATGGAGCAGACAGGATATTTTGTCATTTACGAATGATTTTTCCAAGTTGAGAGAAAAGCCAATTGAATGGTACAAGCAGGTTGAGAGGTTTGTGAAGGTGTCAAAGGTATTGTTGAAAGATTTGGATGGTTTGTTCGACATAGTGGTACCTGCCGATTTGTGGACAGATTGCAAAATCACAGTTGATTGGCCCAGTGAAGAGTATCCTAGAGCTCCAAAGACAGGTGCCCCGTCAAGCGATGTCATGAAAAAATATCAGCAGGTGATAACTTACCTGAAAGGGAAAATACCACCAAAAGAAACAGACTGGGTGAAAATAGACAGAACCACCCAAGAAGCCAGTGAATCGGTACACGCCTACTATGAGCGTTTATTGCAGGTATTTAAGCAGTATAGTGGATTTGAGGATATTGGAGATAAAAACATGAGTCAGTTTGTCTACCGATTTGTTTACGGTCTGAAGCCAGAGATTTGTCAGATGATTAAGCAGCATATGTTGTGTTGGCAGGGGAAGCCAATAGATGAAATCTTGAAATAAGCAAAATATTGTGGCGATGACATTGAGGATAGGCACAAGAAACTGCAAGAGAAAGTGATGTGGGCTCAGGTAAAAATGGCTGAGAAACAGGGAATTAATTTGGATAATCCAAGTGATAATCAGGGAAAAGATTCTGGAACGAATGGTGACACTGGGAATGGAGGAAAAGTGAGAGGACGAATGAGCAGAGAAGAGGCTAAAAAGAAGTTTCCTTGTCACGGGTGCGGAAAATTGGGGCATTGGAAGGATGAATGTAAAAAGATTTGGAATAATAATGGCCCAAATCAAAATTTAAATCCACAGACACAGAATGACTCACAGCAGGGTGTAAATCCTCAGAGTCAGTTGCCACCTGCACCTATACAGGGTAATGTAAGCAGAGCAAAGCACGGTACAGACGTCGGATATCAAGGAGGAAGTGGTAAGAATGATTATGTAACCTCACAATTTCTTTTGCAGGACGACTTTTGTACCTATAGCCAATGACGGTGCCTAGGAGAGGGGAGAAGGAGTGCGTACTTGGTGCATCCTTACCGGTAGATCAGTCAGGTCCATATGTTGAAGGGAATGTGAAAGGTAATGATATTACTTTCCTTTTGGACACTGGTGCTACCAGGTCTACTGTGAGAACAGCAGACATCCTAGACCTTCCTCTCTCTGGAGAAGCTATCCAAGTTGTGGGGGTGGCTAATCAAAAGATTAGAACACCTCTTACCGAACCAATGGAAGTAAAAATCGGAAACTTTAGAGAAATGCATCAATTTGTAGTATGTGATTCCAGTCCAGTAAATTTATTGGGCCGGGATTTGTTATGCAAAATGAATTGCACAATTTTCTGCACGCCGGATGGTGTGGCAGTTCAGACCCCAGATGAAGACCATGTATATAAATTTATGATTGCAAAGCAAGGTACAGAAGTAGATGAGATGTTTTCTTTGATAACAAAAGACGAGTTACCAGAAGAACTGAAAACTACAGTGAATTCCATGGTATGGGATTTCACGGGGAAGGAAGTAGGACCTATGTCCAAAATAGACCCAGTTAAGATTACTGTAAAAGAAGGTGCGATTTTCCCAAACACCAGACAGTACAAAATGAGTGCAGAAGTAAAAGCAGGAGTCATTGAAGAAATAAACAGAATGGTAAAACAGGGAATATTAAAAGAGGTAATGAGTAGCCCTTGTAACTCACCAATCATGGGTTTGAAGAAACCTAGTGGAAAGTATAGGATTGTTCAAGACCTGCGCAAAATAAATAAGATCGTGGAACCCTGTTGTCCTATAGTGCCCAATCCTGCTGTAATTTTATACCAGATACCTTGGAGTGCAGGATGGTTTACTGTGATTGATTTATGCCAAGCATTCTTTTCGATATCCTTGCATCCAGATAACCAGTATCTTTTTTCATTTAAATTTGAGAACAAAGTCTATGTATGGAATCGTGTTCCTCAGGGGTACACGGAAAGTCCTTCCATCTTCAATCAGATATTGAAAAAGTGCCTAGAGAAACTAGTGATGCCAGGAAGCTCAGTCTTAGTGCAGTATATAGACGACTTACTGGTGGCATCTAACACCAGAGAAGACTGTGTTGTGGACACCATTGCATTATTAAATCATTTAGCTGAAGAAGGGCATAAAGTTTCACCTGAAAAATTGCAGTTCTGTACAACAGCAGTTAAGTATCTAGGACACCAGATTGAGAGGGGCAAAAGGAGAATAACAGCTGAAAGAATAAAATTAATAAAGAAAATGCAAATGCCTGTTTCCCAACGAGAAGTGAGAATGTTCCTTGGAATAGTAGGGTATTGTCGACAATGGATACTAGGATTTTCGCTGTTAGCAAAGCCCTTAATTCAAATGACGAAAAAGAAGGCAAAGGACCCAGTTGAGTGGGATGATGAGAGCGTAGGAGCTTTTGTAAAGTTAAGAAATGCTTTGTGTGCAGCACCTGCCCTAGGCATGCCTGATTATAAAAGAAAATTCGCATTATTCTGCCATGAAAGAGAAAATTGTGCCCTTTCAGTCCTAACGCAGAGACATGGTTTAGACAGACGCCCTATAGCATATTTCTCTGCTACATTGGACCCAGTAGCAGCCGCGTTGCCAGGCTGCTTAAAAGCAGTGGCGGCTACCTGTTTGAGCATTGAACAAAGTGAGTCAATTGTAATGGGACACCCTGTAAAAGTGTTTGTTCCACATGCGGTTGTGTTGTTGTTGACAAGAACCCGAACTCAGCATCTTACTCCTAGTCGGCTGACTAAATATGAAAGAATAATACTGGGTGCTGAAAATGTGACCATTGTAAGGTGCACAATAGTAAATCCAGCTACCTTACTACCAGACCCATATCATGAAGAAGTTAAAGATGATGAAGAGGAACATGATTGTTTACAAGTCACAGAGTTGTGCACGAAACCACGTCCTGATATTCAAGAACTACCGCTCAGGAAGCCAGACAAGGAGCTGTTTGTTGATGGTTCGTGCCAAAGGCATGAAGATGGAAAACTAACTGCAGCATATGCAGTGTGTGAATTAACTGGAATAGTCGAAGCATCCTATTTACCGGGAGTCAAATCTGCACAAATAGCTGAATTGATTGCATTGATAAAGGCTTGCAAAATTGGGAGGAATCAAAAAGTAACTATATTTACAGATAGCCAATATGGTTACGGGGTTGTGCATGATTTTGGCCAACTATGGATGCAGAGGGATTTCATGACTTCTTCAGGGTCCCCCATTAAAAATGGACAGTTTGTAAAAGAACTACTGGAAGCAATACAATCACCAAAAGAATTGGCTGTGGTGAAATGTGCTGCACACCAGTCAGGAGATGACTGGGTGGTAGTCGGCAACAGATACGCAGATCTTGTGGCTCAACATTGTGCCAAAAACAGATTGTCAGTAAATAAAAGGGTGGAAAGAATGGGAATCAGCTGCCAACTTATGCTGTATGCACCTCCTGAAACATGGAATGATGTAAAAAGATTGCAAGATGATGCTGATGAGAGTGAAAGAAGTACATGGATTAAAATGGGATGTTCTCAAAGGGCAGATGATGATGTATGGATCTGTGCCGATGGCAGACCAGTCATGCCTGACTGTCTGCTTTCACAAATGGCCAGGATGTATCATGGAGACACACACGTAGGGAGAGATGCAATGATTAGGCTCTTCAGACAAAATTGGTACAATCCAAGGTTTAGGGCGGTAGCAGAGAGTCTTTGCCAGAGATGTTTAACATGCCAAATGCATAATCCAGGAAGAAAAACAATAATTGGGTTTGGAAAAATTGGAAAGGCGGAGGGTCCATTTATGAGATTGCAACTTGATTTCATTCAGTTACCACCATGTAGAGGGCTGAAATATGTACTTGTCATAGTGTGCCTGTTTTCAAAGTGGGTGGAGGCTTACCCTACCAGGAGGAATGACAGTATTACAGTTGCAAAGTTGTTGTTGTTACGGGAACTCATTCCGAGATTTGGTTTTCAGTAACTTTGGAATCAGATAGAGGAAAGCATTTTAACAGTGAAGTGATTAAGATAATCTGTGAAGCATTCCAAATTGAGCAAAAATTGCACTGTGCATATCGTCCAGAGGCTTCTGGAGTGGTTGAACAAATGAATGGCACGATAAAATCCAGACTGGGAAAAATGTGTGCATCAACATCATTAGATTGGCCAGATGCATTGCCTCTTGTTTTAATGGGACTCAGAAGCATTCCTGATAGAAATACTGGATTGAGTCCGCACGAGATAATGATGGGAAGAGCAATGAGACAAGCACATGTTCCCACAAATAAACTGCTGAATATATCTGATGATATGGTTCTGGATTATTGCAAAGGATTGGCTGACCTAGTGCGTTCTGTCTCTCACCAGGTTGGAGAAGACGCAGTTTCCAGGCAGCCTGAACAAGAACATGATCTGAGTCCCGGAGACTGGGTGGTAGTGAAGAATCACACCAGAGAAACGTGTCTTTCACCTAGGTGGGGCGAACCTTGTCAGGTCATACTGGTCACAAACACAGCAGTAAAGTGTGCAGGATTTCCTAATTGGATTCATGTAAGCCACACCAAAAGAGTACCAGATCCTGAAGAAGAAAATACTTAACGATTTGCTGAGGAAGCTGAAGGTTGCCCAGCTGAAGAATCTCAGGAACAAGATTCGAAGGAAGCTGAAGAAGAACAACCGAGCACAAGTCAGGACTGGATACCGGTGGTGGAAATTCCTGAAGTTTACCACAGAACAAGAAGTCAAGCAAATTTAGAAGAAATTGAAGAAGATCAGATAGGTGAAGAAGAAGCAGCTCAGGAAGAAGAAGAAGAGATAATAAGAGAACCTGAGCAGGAACAGATAGGGAGAGGAAACTGGGATCAAATTAAAGAAGAACCAACAGATTTTGAGCAGGGACAGACAGGTTTAGAAGAACGCGGTCAGGCTGCAGAAGTACAAAGTGCAATAAGCCCTGATCAGAACCAGTTAGATCTAGAAAAGTACACAGAAGAAGAAGATCTCGAGAATCTCGAGCATGAAAAAGTAAATCAAGAACAAGATCAGTTACTAGAGACTCACAGTGGAGCAGCTGAAGAAAAACAAATCAGACCCGAAAAAGAACAAATAGTAGAAGAAACAGAAATTGAAGAACATCAAATTGTAACACAACCTGAAAATAAAAGAATTTCTGAAGAAGGAAATAAAGGGAAAGTGCAAACAGAGAAAACAAGAAAAGGTGATCATTGGCCGAGTGTCATTAAAAGAGTAAAATACCACATAACAACCAGAAGTGAAGATCCAGATCAAGTGAACGAAGTAACAAGCCAAACGGGACAAAAGAGTAAAAGTGAAAAACGAAGAAGCAGAAGACTGAAACTTGTGAACAACAAATGTAAAGGTCCTGATTGGACTTATATCATCCTTGATGACTACGAGAGCTCAGAATCAAGTGAAAGTGGTGACAAAGGAACCAGTGCGGAACTGACTTATGAAAAAGAAATAGAACCACCTTGAGAACGTAAAGAGACTTGAAGAATACGATAAGAAGAGCAATCTTCCTTGTCAAAAATGCCTGACGATAGAGTTACTGGGAGACCAAAGCAGAAAGGTTGTAAAAGATGTTGTGCTATATGCATATGCAATCTGGTAGTGATGCTTATAGTATGGTTAGTTGTGATCGTAGCAATTCCTTACCTTATGATAATAGATAAAAAGATTAACAATGAAACAAAGGAAAGGATAGATAACTTGAAAAGTAATAAAGTAGAACTAAAGGTAGAAGATGAACCAGAATTTCATCATGAAGTAACAGATAATGACACTAGTCTGAATGTTTTCACAAAGTTATTGTTTCAGTATGTAGATACCATGGAAGTTAGTAATTGTTATGTCTGTATGAAACTACCTGAATCAGTAGCAGAAGGATTAACGTATCATCACTTGCCATTAACGTATGGCATATCATGTAGTGTACTGTCTAGTTTGTTTTATAGAACAGGGCGACTTCAGTATTATTATTCAAATATAGATGTGATATTTTCTGAGGTTCCGATTCGAAAGAATATGAATCCAGTGCTTAGTAGTAAAGATGCACAGTTTATGGGAGAATTTTTCTTAACAATGAAATCAATAGACATAACACATGCACATAGAAGCAATCTAACATGTTCATTACATGAAGAAGAAAAGATATTTTTGAATTTAGTGGAGAATAGAAGACAAGATTTTCAAAAGAAAGCTTCTGAGCATAAGGCTCATTTGCCACCTTGGGCTGAGAAAGAAGGTAGTTACACACCTGGCAAGGCTCAAGCTGCTATGGCTCTAGATTTTGTAAAGACAGGGAAAATTTGTCTACATAGGTTAAAGACTAAGTATAACAATGTTTTCATCGGTACCAGTGAATGTGAACACAATTTCTTAATTCTTGGAGGTTGGGGACTCAAAGGAGGAACGGATTCAGTTTTTCCTGGAATCTATTATGTGTGTGGGAATAGGGCTTACTTTAGGCTTCCTGCACGGTGGTATGGAAGTTGTTATTTTGGAATAGTATTTCCAAAAATATACCACGTAAAAAGAAACACTGGCAGCAATGAAAATACTAGTGAATTAACACGTAGAAAAAGAGCTAGTTTTTCAGAAATTGCAGGTGATATATTTGGTGCATTGATACCTTCAGTGGGAATAATTCTGAACTCAAGGAAAATATGTAAATTATCTACAGTGGTTGATCGTTTATCAACGGATACTGCTGGAGGATTTCTAAAGATTAATGCGGAGATGGTTGCGATTAGATCTATGGTTATGCAAAACCGACTTGCTCTTGATATTATATTGGCAAAAGAGGGTGGAGTCTGTAAATTATTGAAGACAAAACACTGTTGCACTTACATACCTGATAAAAGTGCAGAAATTGGAACGTATATACAGAATATAACTAAACTTGAGAAGGAACTGAAACCACTGGAAGTTGATAGTGTATGGGAAAGATTGACCAATAGTATTAGGTCAATTGGTACCTGGTTTGCTAATGTAGGGAAAGGACTTATAGGTCAAATATTAGTACCCTTAGCAGGGATAGCAATAATAGTACTGTCAATAATAATATGGTGCAAATGTTGTAGAAAGAATGAATCGTATAATGTGACAGGAAAAGGAAAGAAGAGAAAGTTTGACGAAATCGAACTTGAAGAATTAAGAAGTGAATTATACAAGAAACTGAAAGGAGATGTGAAAAATAGAAAGTGTAAAAATGAAAGTGAAACTATTTTATGCTAAAAGTTGGCATCTGGTTGTGGGTAGTATTTGATGGCTCAGAAACGCCGTCAGAGAGGGGATTGATGGAGCAAGGACTCACAAATGAGACTTGCTCGGATGCAATCTTCTCATAAATATTAATGTATTAAACTTTGTATTGTTCATACTAATAACTGCACACACAAATATAAGTAGCAAGGAAGCTTGCTTATGTGTTTAAACTAACAAGTAACGCTTGTCTATTCTAAAATGGCCGCTAAAACACGGGAACTTTACTGCGCATGTCTCAACCATACCACGTGGTGTGACGTCTTTCTTTGCTTGGTGGGAAACTCTTGCTTCTGCGCAGTGTGCATTAAAATGGCTGCTTCATGTTTTCACGTGCTACAGCTTGCTCTTGAGTTGTAATTAAACTGTGGTATTCTAACGCTACTAATGCGGGATAGAGTTTATAAATAAATGGGAATAGAGTAGAAAGAGTGGGTATACAGTGAAACATTTTATTTGTGATTTTAATATTTTCTTCTTTGACTTTATTAGTTCGTAAAATTGGGCCTGGGGTTGGTGAACTGAAAACTCGTGTGACAATGGTTCTGCGCATGCTCCCTGAATGGCTGCCCAGAGAGAAAAAGGATGAAGTCAACCTGGACGTCGTCCAAGGCCGTGACCTGATGGCCAATATTGCTGTACCCATGAATGTCCCTACTAATATGCAACAATGTACATGAAGAATGTATAAACTTTGTCGTGAGACGGGTGGGAAATAAAGCAAATGTATTAAAAGTGATGGGCGGTAATTTAAAACAATGGGCTTTAAGAAAAATGAATTAAATCAATATGGTGTGAGGATCAACCCCCTGTCCCTGTCCAATCAGAAATAGTGGGCCCATATTTTTGCAACATTAAGGGGAGGTACATGGGCGTAGAAGGGTATAATAGATATAGTACTAGCTAATTAGTTAGAAGTTAGAGGTTCGAGATCCATGACAAGCAGATCGATTGCAGACTGAACCGCTGTCCAGAGAGGTCCTGAGGAGGGGGCGGCAGAGTACCTTAGAAGGAAGACACGGGAGAATTCAAGGAGAAGCGAAGTACCAGAGAGGGGAACGACGCAGGCGTCGTTGATAGAGAGGCCACCGGTCCTGTCCTGATCCGGGAGGAGGTCTTTGCTCTTCATCCTTCCAGGGTCCTATCTTTTCCAACTCCTTGGCCAAGGGGTTTGGTTCTCGCACTTTAGGTAAATATAAATGCAAACCTTAGTTGCGCTGCTGTCTCTATCTTCTCCTTTCCTAAGGGACCGTCATTGATCGATAATTGATTATTATGCTTCATCCTTGATATGCGATTAAGTATCATGTGGTTCTGTATTTAACTCTGCTAAATCTTTAGATAAACATTTTAAAACTTCCTGACTCAGTGATTATTTCAGGATTATGAATTGTAATGAATGTCACTCATTTTAAACTTCCCAATTAGCAAAGGATTCATTGGTAAGTCATTACTCTTCAATCGGAAAAGTAATTGGTAGCAGGGATTTGATAAAGAGTACCAACTGACCCACCAGTGGAAATTCAAGCGTAGTATGAATGTATGGGCCCAAGTGAGTATTTTGTGTATGAATGCTCGTTGCTAGTAACCCGCTGGATCAGCAACATTGCACGAATAAACTAATGAAGCATCTGTTAATCTCTTGATCGTGGGATTGTTGGTGGATATCTCTATATATTTTTTTCTGTCTATGTATAAAGAACCCCTCGCTTGCCGCTTGCAACTTTTTTGGAGCAAAATTTACCAGCGTGAGTCTCACCATCACGCATGCATATGGCACCCGCTGCGAGTTCGGCAGTATGGTGAAAATGGAGCTGTGTGTTGTAGTTAAACTGCCTGAACCACCTCTGAACAAGTGGGCCGTTGACGAAAGCCGTGAATTATTCAAATTCAGGGAAGCCAGGAATTGGACTGACTCCTACGGCACCACCATTGAGTAACAACCAGCGGCAAGCGAGGGGGTTCTTTGAGCACACTAAGTTATGGTGATTTGAATTTAGCAGAGATAGCGGTGAGCTGTGCACGAAAATCATAACTTACCTATTGAGGTGAAATTATCGGGACACTGCAACGTAATCAAATTGTATAAATACACACTTTAAAGTTTAAGTTTCAATATATATATAGTATATTATGTTTTATAAAATGTATTATATAATATAAAGGGATAAAGGGTTAGGTACATTTAAAATATTTTTAATACAATGCTGAAATACTTACCAATGAAGTAAAGACTCCTAATGGAACAACTGCGATGTAATGGTCACCATGTAGTGGCTGCATTGGTAAAGTAACGTACAAGTCTGCCATCTGTGGCAGTCATGAACGGGCAATAGTTCTGGTCAAAAAGAGGCACTGATAGAAAAGCTATTTGAATGCTTCACCAAAGCACAAATCTACATGGCTGAAGCTGAATAACTTGCTTGATTGATACAAACAGTAAGAGATACTTACACTCGCACTAACTTGAAATTGTATAATTATTTATTTGCTTTGGTTTTCAGTGACTTGTTTTTACATCTGCTCTTATGACAGCGTCTAGTGTTGTTCATGTGCCATGCTAAAGGCGAGCACCCCCATGGTATCTTAGTTATTAGTTTCTTCTGTAACGTATTCAAGTTGTCGAAATAAAAGGCACTGCTGATGTCTCCCAGAGACGAGACCAGCATTGCATCATTCCTGTCTTCTTTTGCGCTGTAAGACATTCTGGTGATCAGGAACAGATGATTTTGCACACTCAGAATAGTCATACCTCTCTGGCGACAAGGTACATGTTCAGTGATTGTGTCTACTCTCTGAGCTTGTTCAGAGACTTCTGCTGCGTTAGCATACTCAAAGTAGTTCTGAATCGTACATCAATAACATTTCTAGCTGAAAGGCTTAGATAGTGATGGTGTAATTATATTGTAATTTGCTTAAGTCAAACATGAGATGTATGAAACTTGGTAGGGATGCTCCTTTTCAATGTAATACCGACTTTTGTCCGACACTGTACAACTGTTATATATATTAAACTTCTGAAACGTAAATTGTTCACGCTTCAGAACACTCAAGTTGGGATGTACACAGGACCGGGCTGGCCATATGGGCTTTCTGGCTTTTTTCCCCTGGGTTGCAGGCTGTGAGCTATTTGTACTGCTGAAAAGGTACCATGAAAGCCTTGAAAGCCCTTGAAAGCCCTTAGCCCGTATATTTAAACACTTGTTTTGCATTACGCACAATTTTGATCCATTCTTTAAAAAAATCTTTGGTTGGAAGCACATCCCCAAACCTATTAGAGATGATGTTAGAACTTTTTACCATTAAACAGTCCTACAAGATAGATCGGAGCTATGTGTAGGTCCCAAAGAACGAGAGCCCTAAACATAAAATTTCATAAAACCCAGAGAACTAACATGAGGTAATTTTGATAGGAAAACCCGCATGGGATAATGTTCATATACAAACCAGGAAGGTTTATTTACATTTTAGGATCATTATAGAATGCAAGAAGGCAAATGGTTGATCAATGCAATTCAAAGTACTCAAAATGCAAATAAATGTGAATCATCATCAGCAATGGAACCTGAGTCCTATTCTAGTGAATAGCTAGAACCAAATACCGCCTAGCACAAGGCAATTAATAAATCAAAGAGCAAATAGTCAAAAGGTCTGCTCAGTTTAAAGGCAAGAGAGAATCATGAAAATATTTTAAGGATACTGGATGAAGAGAGGACTGACATGGAGTCTGCCTTCAAGTGGAACAAGAGAAAGACCTCCCTCACATCACAAAAACAACACTTTTTTTTATAGCGTTTCAAGCAGAGAAACCACACTGTCACTAAGGTGTGAAAGAAAAGTGACATTACAACATCCAATGTTAAAAAGAAAAGACACCACATGAAAATGGGAACACCATCCTGCATTAATATTAAATGGTGACTTTTCCCCTGTATGCTAATGAATAGCAAACAATGGCACATTTGAAATTGCATATGTAACTTCCGTTAGCCAGAAGTGGCCTTGTAAAAGATTATAGTTGAGCAGAGCAAAGCTCCTTCTCTAGGAACATCACAAGCACAAAAAGAATTACTTTTCTTAAGTACAGCTAAACCGGACATTAGAACAATTTGAATTTTATTAAATACTGAAGGACATTTTAACTCTCAGTGCACAAGCAGAGAAAGAAGGAAGCACATTTAAAATGTGCACAGTATAACACAGTGATACTCAAAATTTAGCCTGAGGGCCGCTTGTGGCCCTCCTGACCTTCACAGGCGGAACCCTGATGACCGACTAAACTGGGCTGCCTTTTACTTGAGAGAGCACTAACATCCAGAAATATTTTAAATGGGCAAACGTTTATTTACAAGCTAAGTGAAGTAAAAGAAAAGAAGCAAATAAGGTATCCTGCACTACAAAACTTTAGGTTTAAGAACATCTTGCAACAAACGTAAAAATATGACAGTCTCTTCCAAATTAAAAAAAGTGTACTTTATTAGCATGCGGAAGCGTTTCCCCTTAGTACACCAGATTATATCAGTGTATTGGGAAGTACTTTTTAAAAGTGGTAGTTTAAAAAAAATGAACGTAGAAACATTCATGCCTTCTCCTACCCTGACAACGAATCCAATAGTGAAATAAGAAGCAAGTCAGTTGTCACGTTGAACCGCCTGGGTGGCATGGGTTGTTATTATACATGGACAACATTATAGTTTATTAAACCAAACATAAAAGAAGATTTTGTGCGGTGCATATCCAGAACACATGTATTTCAAGGTGCAATTGTGGTAAGGAAGAAAAAGAAGGCAAAGTGAAATAAAACAATTGCCCAGGATCACACTAGTTGGTCAAGTGAGGAAGCTGCAATTGATCGTAGGTTTTCTGGTTTCACATTGTTCAATTCTATTTCATTTCAATTCAATAATGAAGTTACTTCTTTTTTACACTTGACTCTCCCAAGGTAGTGATAGCAAGTAGAAAAGGCTTACCATAAGATGCAAAAGAGGGATAGCGATCCAGATACAGCATAACACAGTGTTGTCAAACCTATGACTCTTCTACAGACTAGAGGCTTAATTTAGAGGGAGGATGGAATAAAACCCTCAAAATAACTCCATGACTCACCCATTACACCATATAAATGATTTGCCTTCCCAATGCATACCTTATTCGCTCCTTGCAAGGCCCCACTCACACCCTGCTGGAATCAATTAAGCCCCCGGGCATACCACAGACCATACTATGCGGAAAATGTTTGAGAGTACCCATGGCTTAACACATTCAAATGGATTTGAGGCCTTAGTATGTCAACTTTTTAAACTTCATTATAAAAAATACAATGTATTTACATTATTTGTGTCTCATTCATGTTAATTAAACGCATTACTTTTTTAATTCTAATTTCACCCCTCTTGAGTTGTCAGTCTTGCTCCCAACACATTGAGCTTGTACCAATGCAGTGCAGGGCAGATTTGAACAGTTTTGCCAGTGCTGTTTTGGTTCCCATACCAACTTTTAATGCAAGTTGCTTCTATCCTATAGGTTACGCAGTACTTCTTTAGAAGCAGCTTTTCAACAGCCTGTGATAACTGAGCGGGCACAAGCATCATCTACATAGGACAATAGGTTGGGGCCGCCTTTTTTAAATCTTTGAATGACAAGGGTAACCTTAACACTTGCTGTGAGGAAATGAGCTAAATGCTGATATTTGGAGAGAGGAGTAATCTTGATAAAGAGGTGATTTGGGATATTCCATTTCAATTTAATCATGTTGGGGTCTAGGGATAATGACAGTGCAGGTTTACAACTCCCAATGTATTTTCATTGGGTGACTTCTTTTCTGGAGAAGAAGTTAATCCACTGGTTACAATAGATTGAGTAATGTTTGAACTTTAGTATTTGAAATCCTGTGAGCAGCATAAAAATGAGATCTGGCTGTTATCTTGCATCCCATAACATTGGCTTTGTAGGTAGTGCAAACCTAAGGTGGGTAATTTGAGCACCAATGGTTCTTCTTTTTTACAGCAACAGCTCAGAAGTTAACCATGTGGCAGTAGTGCACACAATAATCACCAAACTGTTTCAGTGGCGGAAATTGATCAATACCACTTTAAAACTGTTAGTTAAAAGTCCTCAAAGTAACAGGGGATCCTCTGCAGCAGCAGAATGCCTGGCTGAAATTTTCACAGTAAACTCCTTCATGACCAAAGACACTTTACCCTAGGTACTTCTCAACTACAGTTCTCTTACCCTCAGATCATGATCAGCAGACCTTAGCTTCTGGGGAAAAGAAAGAACTGCATAATGGTCTGTCCACAATAAATGCATGGAGAGGCTCACAATAATGGAAGAATACAGCTTATAAATAAAATCAAAATTGTGCCTGAATTTATGGGTATCTTCTAAGAATCAATGGGGAAAATAATTGAGAAAAACACTTCCGATTTTTCGTTAGTGACTCATCTCCAGCCCAAAAGTTGAAATCGGTGGTTACTAGTATCAATGGAATAAAATATGTGTGATTTTCTAGACAAACTTTGCATTGTGACCCGAAGGTCTATACATTTATTGACTAAAAAAAAGGTTATTGGCCTGATGCACAAACTGCATTTTGGATCACTGACATAATATCGATGACAACAATATCGACCTACCAGAATATCGTGTCAAGAATATCGATGAACAGAATATCGACATCCTAGCTCTACAAAGTTAAGTACAAAAATATCGAAACCAAAATATCGTTGTTTAAAATATCCTTTTTTTTAAATGTCTTAAAAATAATATAAAATAAATAAAAAATAAATATAATTAATAAAAACATAGGGGGTCATTAGGATAGTGGGCGGATCGCCACCACCCGTATGGCGGTGGCGATCCGCCCGCTATTTCCCACTGCCCACACTCCGTTTCCCCCCGCCATATTACGATGGCGGGGGGACCCCGGTGGACGGAAAGACCGTCTGCCAGTTTACCGCCGGTCGACCAGTTGACCGGGCGGAAAAGGGGCTGGATATGGTGGCGGTGTCTGCTAGACACCGCCATCCATATTACCATGGGCAGCAGTGCAGGGCTTTCCATGGCGGAGACCCCGCCATGGAAAACCATGCAGAGTTTGCTTTCGGGGGCCCGTTGCGGGCCCCCAGGGTATTGGGGGGGTGCACATGGCATTGTCATGGACATGGTGGCAGGCACCTCGCGGTGCCTGTCACCTTGTGCATGACGATGCACACAGTGCATTCCCAGCATTGTGGCGGGCGGTGCTATGAGCACCGCCCGCCACAATGCTGGGAATGGAGGATGCCACCGCCACGGTGGCGGTGGCATCATAATACGCACAGCGGGACCGCCGCACCCCTTGCGGGCGGTCCCTTTTCCGTTGCGATGGCGGGCGGACTTTGTCCGCCCGCCATCGTAATGACCCCCATAGTTAGAATTATTTAAAAATGTTAAAAATTATAAATAATAAATATAATATAAAAATACATGAAACATACATATATATAAATTTTTATATATATATTTACTTAATAATATTAATAAATAATTATTTTATTAAATTATAAAACATTAGAAACATAATAAAAATTTTAAATACGTATATATATACATAAACCTGTAAAATAAATATAAAAATAAATTATATATATAATAAAATAAAATATTAAAATAAATATTTATCTTTAAAACAACATTTTACACTACATTAACTGAAACAGTAGGGAAAATGTTGGCTAGCGTAGGGGATAAAATTACTATTCCCACTCCAGGGAGTGCAACAGTAAGGAAAGTGTTGTTTAGCGGAGAGGAATAATTTACTATTCCCACTCCAGCAAGTGCAACAGTAGGGAAAGTGTTGGATAGCGGAGGGGAATAATTTACTATTCCCACTCCACGGAGTGCAACAGTAGGGAAAGTATTGGTTAGCGGAGGAGATAAAATTACTATTCCCACTCCAGCAAGTGTAACAGTAGGGAAAGTGTTGGATAGAGGATGGGAATAATTTACTATTCCCACTCCAGGTAGTGCAACAGTAGGGAAAGTGTTTGATAGCGGAGGGGAATAATTTACTATTCCCACTCCAGCAACTGCAACAGTAGGGAAAGTGTTGTATAGCAGAGGGGAATAATTTACTATTCCCACTCCAGGGAGTGCAACAGTAGGGAAAGTGTTGGATAGCAAAGGGGAATAATTTACTATTCCCACTCCAGAAACTGCAACAGTAGGGAAAGTGTTGGATAGCGGAGGGGAATAATTTACTATTCCCACTCCACGGAGTGCAACAGTAGGGAAAGTGTTGGATAGCGTAGGGGATAAAATTACTATTCCCACTCCAATGAATGCAACAGGAGGGAAAGTGTTGGATAGCGGAGGGGATAAAATTACTATTCCCACTCCAGCAAGTGCAACAGTAGAGAAAGTGTTGGATAGCGGAGGGGAATTATTTACTATTCCAACTCCAGGGAGTGCAACAGTAGGAAAAGTATTGGATAGCGGAGGGGATAAAATTTCTATTCCCACTCCAACAATTGCAACAGTAGGAAAAGTGTTGGATAGCGGAGGGGAATAATTTACTATTCCCACTCCAGCAAGTGCAACAGTAGTGAAAGTGTTGGATAGCGGAGGGGAATAATTTACTATTTCCACTCCACAGAGTGCAACAGTAAAGAAAGTGTTGGATAGCGTAGGGGATAAAATTACTATTCCCACTCCAACGAGTGCAACAGTAGGGAAATTATTGGATAGCGGAGGGGATAAAATTACTATTCCCACTCCAACAATTGCAACAGTAGGAAAAGTGTTGGATAGCGGAGGGGAATAATTTTCTATTCCCACTCCATCAAGTGCAACAGTAGGGAAAATGTTAGATAGCGCAGGGGAATAATTTACTATTCCCCCTCCACAGAGTGCAACAGTAGGGAAAGTGTTGGATAGCGTAGGGAATAAAATTACTATTCCCACTCCAACGAATGCAACAGTAGGGAAAGTGTTGGATAGCAGAGGGGATAAAATTACTATTCCCACTCCAGCAAGTGCAACAGTAGGGAAATTGTTGGATAGCGGAGGGGAATAATTTACTATTCCCACTCCAGCAAGTGCAACAGTAGGGAAAGTGTTGGATAGCGGAGGGGAATAATTTACTATTCCCGCCCCAGCATGTGCAACAGTAGGGAGAATGTTGGATAGCGGAGGCGAATAATTTATTATTCCCACTCCACAGAGTGCAACAGTAGGGAAAGTGTTGGATAGTGGAGGGGATAAAATTACTATTCCCACTCCAACAATTGCAACAGTAGGGAAAGTGTTGGATAGAGGAGGTGAATAATTTACTATTCCCACTCCAGCAAAATAATAAACATTATTTAACAAATACTTAAATAATAAAAAATAATTTATCTCTCACCAAATACCCCTATAAATAACACCACCACTATTGTAAAACATGACACAATTAACATAATTGCTTAACAATTAGTTAATTAACTAATAACAATAAACAATAAAATTAAAAACAATGAGTAATAAATTAATTCATACTAAGACTATAAAATAACAATAATGAAATATTATATAAAAAATTTAAAATTATATTAATTTTTAATTACTTGTCACACTACTCCCCTCTAAATACACATCTCGCTCATAAAAAATTAACACAATTTGCATATTCACCAATTAATTATTAATAATTAATAACCAATTAATAATTAATTAATAAAAAAATATTTACCACAATTAGGGGGTCATTACGATGGCGGGCGGAAGCACAACCGCCGTGCTGGCGGATGCAAAAACCACCAGTTACCGCCGGCACGCAGCAGTCCACACACCCGCCCAATTACGATGCGAAAAGTAGGCCAAACACCGCCGGCAAGCCAGCAACACCGTCCGCCATCAAAGTGCGCCCGTACACGTAGCGGCGCAGCACAATTGACACACACCGTCTGACGAAATCACGTCCCGCCCGGCGTATAAATTACGATGCCGCAAACAAACGGCTCCCACGGCTAAGAGATACCGTACGACAAACCGAAGCGGTAACACGGACGCCGAGCACGGACAACGAAGAAGCGGCTCCCCCGAGCATGAATCCAGCACTGCAGGCCCTCCCCATGCTCATGCTGATGCACCACCAAGGACGCAACGTACCACGGAGACGCAGGTAGGCACACACACAACAAGTGCACGCAAACAGCGCACACAGTGCAAGGGCGGAAAAAGCGGACAACCCCCCACCAGCGCGTGTACACTACACATCCACCATTGCATCCACATATGACACACAGGCCAAATCGTAACATCGCGTAACACATGTGTACACACCACCTGGGACTAGGAACCAACGACCCCGTCACGGCCCCAAAGCGGCGATGACGCCGCCACACATGCGCACAACGCAGAGGCCAACCGCAGCGCCATGCATGCGTCGCACACAGACACAGGGACACAACCAAGCAGCACACACATCAGCCCCACCCTGAACGCACATGACACGTGACAGGCCTGCCACAGACATGTCCCCAACGCCCAATTCACGGACAACACCCAACGCCACACAACCGACGCACACATGTCAGTGAAGTCACGCAACAGCAGGACACACCCCAGTGTAACAAACATGGCGTAGCACACAGCGGCGGCAACACCAACTAGGAGAAGCAGGGCCCCTTCGGGAAGAGGAACGCCAGTACCACACTGAAACACCCATACCACCCTGCACATATGAACAAGACATATAAAACGGAACACCAAAGAGCCCGGGGACCGACAACAGGTGGCCCAAGAATAACATTCACACACAAGGCCCAACGCAGAGCGGAAAGACAGCCTGCCGCCCACACAAGGGAGAGCAGACAGCACTGAATGACCTTCCATTCCAACTCCGAAACCACAGCCCTACGACAGAAGCCGGTGAATACAGCCATTGTCCAAGAAAAGACCAACACAGGCATGCCGAGGAGACCGACCACAGGGCAGATAGCGCATATCACAGAAGCACACAACGGACGGGGAGGAAAAAAATAACACTCCCCCATGTCGGCCACATGCAAGTTAATTGGAAGGAGTCACACATCACTGACCTTGAACTGTCTGAGAAGCATGTGGGATGAGGGCCCGTGTCCTCCGCACAAGCCAACAGAACACAAGTCCTGTCTCCCTACGACTACACAGAGCTCACAGCAACCTCGGAGCGTGCACATTGCAGACTGCACACACAGCCGGAGCACGCCACCACAACGCACCGCTGCGAAATGGCAACCGCAACACACCTACCCAACTACGCCGGACAGCTCAAGCTGTACAAAACCAACCTGATACATACATTGGGATGCGATCTCCTGTCCCTGCTGAACGTAAGTTACCGACTGACTTACCGCATCACATTGTTCAGCTGCGTCATGCCCGTCTTCTACTGTCGGAGGTGTCCCTACCAGCATCCCGTGGAGATGTGCCTCTCCAACCCGGCATGTCTAAAGGCGGACCTGCTACCACTACTCCTCCCTCTGGACGCACACGACAGGGCCTGCTCTGCCTATGGGGGCATGGCGTATGTGGCCAACATCGCACCCGCACTGAAATGGGACCACTGTGCCTCCACACGACGGATCATCGAGAACAGCTACATCGAATGTCACCCAGCATGCCCCATCATGGTCCTCCAAGGGACAACTTACGAACAACACCTTGACAGCCACCATCCGCTACATTGGCTGGCAAACATGTACACCACCAATGACATGGAAGCCCTGCTGGACGGCATCGCATACCTGACAACCTGTAAATTCGTCGGACCACAACGCAGGTTCCCCGATTGACCTATGATGTCCAACCCCGCACCCATGCTTAGCTTCCGCACGGACTGGCCAGTCACCACCACAACAGCCATACCAAACGACCGGCAACTGTAACCACACCATCAACGACATCGCCATGACATCAGATATGACCGGGACATGCACACTGTTCCCCATCACATCCAGGAACACCGCATGCATCGTGGGAGGCAGTGGCATGGGGTCTGTGTATCGCACCCACATGGACGGAACTGCACGAACAACCAGGACACGACATGGATCCAGCGCCCATGGACACACACACTGCTCAGTGGACATGAATAGGTCGCCTGGAGTCTGTGGGTGCTGCACCCCTCCCACCCCCGCCCCGGGAATCCCATACCAGGACCTTTGCATGGACGACAAGTGCATACAACTACAACACGACCCCAGTGACTGTGACATGTCCAGTAACCACCACATTGCAACAACAAGTGGCACGCCGCTGCATGCACGCAAGCACATGCCCTGATGTCATCTCACATGCACGCGTGCATGAGGAACAACCGCAGCAAACCTGTCACATGGAACTGAGATGGACTGTGCCCATGATGCCAAGCGGTCTGGTAGGCTACATGTATACCGTCTGTGTCAAAGTCCGCAGCTCCGCAGCTATACGTAAATGTACATTAGCACAGCCTTGGCCAAGCAGATGTAACTCTGAAGCCCACATCCCACATGCAACAGCCAATCACATGTAACCCCACACCCTATCCCATTTGCAATCATGCTCAGTATATCCTCAACATGTATTCCGCTGCCAGTAGTGTCCACTATACTGCATCACAGAGGACAGAAGACTCAATATAATGTTTGAAACCAAAACTGTCTCCTCTGACTCATTTTACAAGTACGAATGAGAGAGGATGAGAGTATGTGAAGTACACGGCAGTCGTGACATGACCATGTAGTCCACTGGTATTGGATGTCAACGCAAATGAGTAGCACAACTGTGGAAGACACACATGTGTCGTGTGAAGTCGTATGGACGCAGTGCTCAGGTGGGTGGGTGTGACGGGTAGATGCACACATGCCAAGTTGGAGCACGCCGTGTTGGGAGGGGTCATGAACAGTACACCACCGCTTCCCTGGGCATTGTGAGAGGACACCTGTCGGGGGGAGTGAACACGTGTGTGCACAGCAGCCGGGCACACGTACAAAGCGGTACCAGGCGCACCTCAGCCCACCCTCTGTGGACAAGCTGGATCCTGTTATGCGCCCGCCATGCCCCTTGACAAGGCACACACAGCCCCAGTCGACCAGGTGTAACCCCAACATAGTCAATCCGCACAGGCGATACAGGGCACGGGATGGCAGTGGAGCATGGTGTGTGAGAGGTCTCCTCGCACTCCTCCTGGTCATATCACGCAGGCAATAGAACCTCAACGTCTAGCATGGCACAAGTCAGATGGAAGTGTAGGGGACGCACCACAGCACGAGCAGCACTGACGTCACGGGAGGTGGCTCGCACCATCCCATCCATTGCCCATCATACCAACCACGACACATGCCATTGCGACTAAGTGCAAGCGCGTGCGCCACCACCCCCGAGCCCTCCCCAGAGAGGCCAAAGAGTGAATGTGTGGGCCATCAGTCACAGACGGATGCGGCCTGGCCGCAAGGGCAGCCACAGCCACTGGGTGTCACAGGTGGCGGATCCGGAAGGCGAAGACTGTGATGCATAGTCCATGCAGGCCGGGTCTCCATTTGGGGCACCACGCAGGTGGACGGCGTCCCGTAACACATCATACCCTGAGACAGCCCACTTGTGCAACTGGACCCACACATACACTCCTTGCCCTCTCTGGTGCGAGCTTGGGGCTGCCTGTGCAAGCGCTAGCCTCGCAGGTGCACATGCATATTGGGGGAGCGAGGGGAGGACATGAGGGCTGGGGCGAAGATGACTGTATCACTGTCAGTGAGTACAAGGGATGACCCAGATGTGGAAAGGAAGAGACATGTCCCGTGTGTACTGCAACTAGTCGCCAATCCAACTACCCCCCATGTCCGGAATGTAAGCCCGCACCTAGGCCCGCCCATCCGCCACATCGAATATACCACCAGCACGACAACCTTCCCATTCGAAACACTGACTGGGGGTGGCGACCAGTGAACAATCGTGTGTAGCCTACCCACGCGTACATGTGGGCCCTCCATGATCCATGTCACCTGCGGCAAAGTCATGACATGCGCAATGTGGGAAGTGAGGAGAGCTGTCCGCCCCACGCACAGAAGGTGCATCAGCTCCACAGACCCAGCAGCGAGTCCAGCAGGGGTCACATGTGCAGGGGCAGCTGTGCCTGGTGTGAAGGCACATGCATATAGACAGCACATCGACCAATGTGTAGTCTGCCCACATCTACAGTCCATCATCATGCGGACATAGGAATTGAACACAGGGCAACACATCTTAGTGGGTGCACCCACCGTGACCAACAATGCGCAATCATCGACGTACCCGCCCTGTGCATGGCCCCCCACCCAACGGAGGCACATCCAGTGCCACCATCCCACACACACAAGCCTTCCACGGAACATGCTGTGTCCAATGGTCAGTACAGAGTCAGCGCCCATCTGGTGGATCCTGAACAGGAGACACATGCACACACATGCCAGCTCCCACTATGTACGTCTGCCACCTGGCACGTGCAATGTAACCTCTCACCTGTGACGTGTGACTGCAAGCACACAGCCGTCTTGGCATGGGGCTGTCAATGTGGACACCTGTCAATGTTTCGGGAGGTGTGATCCGTACAGTGCTGTACATAGGGTGCAGTGCTGACACCTACTACTGTCTCATATCCCCTCGTGCCACAGGTCCCACTTGTTTTGGCCGCTCAGCCTGTGCCCACATCGTCGTCGTCGTGTGCCATACTCATCCAGCCTCGGAAGCAGTTCCATGCTCAGCAGACATTCATGTTGCCGTGGCGTTGCCGCTTGACGAATATGCAGTCAGTCCCCATCAGCACGCCCCGCAAGTCATTGGGGCCTAGATCCCCATGTGCATGCACATGGCAGTGGTTTGTATCACTAGCCATTGCCATTGTTGGGAGACCTGTGTAAGTGTATTGTGGCCGTGCCGTCCCAGCTTGACAGCTGGGCTGTGGCTCATGTGCCTGCTCAGTCATGTCAGTGATGTGTATGCGAAATTGCTATGTGTTGTGTTGCTTTGACATGTGTCCACTGCCATTTTCCCTAGGCGGAGACCGAACATTGACCGCCCATACCAATTGCTGGCGGACATGGACGATACAGAGGTCATTAGGAAGTTTCGGCTGGACAGGCCAACCCTGCATCGACTGTGTGCCATGTTGGAACCCCATCTCCGTCCCCGCAGGGTGTATCCGACAGCTGTCACCCCCACGGCTAAGGTGATGGCCGCCATGCATTTCTTCGCCACTGGGTCATTCCAGCACACAGTGGGCAGTGGAGGAGGGATGTCCCAGCCCATGTTCAGCAAGGTGCTGAGGGATGTACTGGCAGCCATGATGCTGTACCGAAACAGGTACATCCGCTTCCCCAGGGCTCGTGAATTGGCGGCAGTGAAGGGTGCATTCTATGCCCTTGGCAGAATCCCACACGTCGTTGGAGCCATTGACTGCACACATGTTGGCCTTGTTCCACCACAGGCCACTGAGCACCTGTACCGCAACAGGAAGCACACGCACTCCCTGAATGTGCAAGTGGTGTGCCTTGCGGACATGGTGATCACCCACGTGTGTGCAAAGTTCCCAGGCTCGGCCCATGACGCACACATAATGCGCAACAGCATCTTGCCACGACTGATGTCCAATCTGCAACAGGATCGTGGCTGTATTGTCGGTGAGTATGTGGAGTGGTGTTGCGTGCTGGTTGTGCGATGCTGTCCCCTGTCCAGTTGGAATAGCAACGGTTCTCTGTGTCCCTCACACCCAGGTGACTCTGCGTACCCGAATGGGGCATGGCTGCTCAGTCCATTGAGGAATCCTCGCACCACAGCAGACGATCGCTACAATGAGGCACATGGGAGGACCAGACGTGTGGTCGAGCGTACCTTTGGCCTCCTCAAGTCCAGGTTCAGGTGCCTGGACCGCACCGGGGGTGCGCTGGCGTACTCCCCACAGAAGGTGTGCCAGATAGTGGTGGCGTGCTGCATGCTGCACAATCTGGCCATTCGGAAGCAGATCCCCCTCATCGTGGATGACGGAGATCAACCAGGGCCCCAGCCCGCAGACCAGGACAGCTCGAGTGAGGAGGACAGCGGAGAGGAGGAAGCTGGTAATGTGCGGCAGCAGCTCATCGCCCACTACTTCACTTGACGGTGAGTGTCCATGTACGCTGGCTGATGTGGCTGTATCTGTGCAGGTGTGTGTGTGCTGTGTCAGGGTGGCCATTTGTTCACTGCGTGCTGTGTGTCAACGCTCCATGGCCAGGGTAGTATGCCACTGTTGGTGGCTGTGGCATTGTGCCCTATTGCTCTGTGCGATGTGTGTACATTGCTTGTAGTAGTTGTTGACATGTACTGTGTGATGGGTGTGTGACACACTCATTGAATGTGCTCCTGTTCTGTCTCCCACCCCTAGGTCCCTACAGGCCCTCCGGTTCCATTGCCATGCCACGCATCAGGTGCCTTTCCGCCCAAGGTGGCCGTTGTATTCCGTACAAATAAAACACAGGGCACAAACAGCAGTTTGTGTAAGAGGTGCATTTATTTCAAACTGTGACATGTGATTGTGTGTAAGGTGATGACAAAAGTGGTGCGTGCAGTGACAATGAGCTGTCGGTCATGGCTGCGTGATGCTCAGGGTGTACCCACTGGTTCCATGTCCATGGTCCAACAGACACATGCCATCCAGATGGCTGTGTGGAGTGGGATCGTAGTCCAAGTCAATGCAGTGGGTGGTCAAGGAAGGCTGGCTGGCTGCCTCACTTGCGTCTGGAGCGTGCGTAGTCCTCCCGGGAGATCTGTTTGTACTTCGGATGGCCCCTTCCATGTTTGGGAGGGGGGGTGTGTGGTGGCGACCTGCTGGTGGGGGGTGAGGTGTGCTCACTGGCTGTTGACGCAGGGGAACTGGACACTGCTGCTCGACCCTGCGCCCCGGCAGGTGGTGGCGGTGGTGGAGCTGCTGTCCCTGGCTGTGACCTCACCACCAGCTGGCCCATGAGGTCCACGAGTTGGCCCATACGGGCGTCCATGGACCTCAGCACCCCCAGCACCTCCCGCGTGTCTGAAGCAGACCTGGCCCATTGTCCTTGGGCCTCTTCATAGGCCCCAAGGACTCTGGCCATTTGAGGCAGGGCATGGCTCCCAGGGGAGACTTGCGTTTCCCTGACCCTGCTCCTCCTACCGGTACTGCTGCCACCGGCCTGCCCACTAGCCACATTGCTCACCACGGTCCTCGCTGTGGCTCCCAGGGTGGATCCAGTCGGCCGGGCCACCACCTGCGCTGGGGCTGGTGCCAGCGAAGACGTGGTGGTGGTGGCGGCGGTGGTGGTCGGTGCGGCGATGGTGGCGGTTGCGGCAGTGGTAGTGGCCGCAATGACCGTGGGTGTGGCCGCAATGACCGTGGGTGTGGCCGCAATGTCCGTGGGTGTGGCCGCAACGACAGTGGCAGCAGGGGGCTGGGAATGTTCAGCAGCCCTGGATGATGAGTTGGTGGGTAGGAGGGGTCCTGGGGAGCGGCTGGGCCCTGCCACACCAGATGGGCCTGCTTGGTGGTCTGTGTCCGAAGAGGAGGACAGATCCTCCACATCCGTGTGTCCTCGTTGGGAGCTTGTAGGCTGGCTGTGCTGGCTGCTGGCTCCATCCCCAGCATCCAGCAGTTCGTCACCTGTGGAGAGAATGAGATTTGTTATTGTGTTGCACCTTGCGAAGTATGTATTTGTCGTCTGACATTAACAGTTCGTGCAATCTCGTACATGGGTTTCCCGGAGGCGTGTGTGTGGCTGTACCATTTGTAGTTGTGTGTGCTTGGCAATGGGACTGTGTGCTGTGCACATGTGGCATGGGACGGATTGGCCATGCCGATGGGTGTGTTGCTGTGCCCCTACTTATTGTGACTCTGGTGTATGCGGGCTCCTGGCCCATCCTGGGTCTGGTTTGTACTTTGCTTTTGGGGTTCAAATGGAACGCTTAGGAACGCATATGGCAACATGGGGGCCATGCCACAGATTCGCATTTGGGAGGGAATATGCTTTTGGGGTTCAAATGGAACGCTTAGGAACGCATATGGCAACATGGGGGCCATGCCCCAGATTCGCATTTGGGAGGGAATATGCTTTTGGGGTACATGCTGTGAGCCATGGGTGCCGAACGTGACATGTGTTGTGGCAGCATGACAGTGCATGGTCTGAGGTGTGTGCATGCCTGACATGGCCTGCATATTTGCTGTCTGTTGTGATTACTGGACATGGCATTGGACGCATCGTTATGAGTGAGTGTTGGTTGTGTGCCAGCCAACGTATTGCAGTTGTCCCATCTCCTTGGTGTGCGTGCTGCCCTGTGCCATGTGCATCACTGCAGTGCTCGGGGGGTGTGGCCCATGTTGTGTGTTGTTGCTCACAGTGTGGCGTGCGCTTCATTGACTTCTGGCACATGGTTGGTCATGGGCATGTATCTTAGCGTGACTGCTGTATGTGTGGCAGCTGTGCGGATGACATGCCTTTCATGAGACTGGGGCTGACGGATGGGATGGATGGTATGTTGTATGTGCATGGTGTGTCTGTGTGTTTGATGGGTTCAGTGGTGTTCGTGTGCATTTATGTTGTTCCGCTCTGTTGCGTCTAGTGTTGTTTGTCTTACATAGGCGTAGTTGTGGGGTGTGTGGTTGACAGGCAGTAGGGGCTACATGGACAGGACTTCAATGGTGTTTCGGTTGTGTGTGATGAGTTGCACAGTGGCTGCCGTGTGGTACTATATTCAGTGTGGCTTGTGCATGCAGACGTGGCTCCTTGGGTGTTGCTGTGTCTGTGATGGGTCATGTGAGGTGTGAGTCTGTGGTTCATGTCCGTGTGCACATTGTTCACTTGTTCGTGACGGTGGGCGGTGCTGCGTGTTCGTCTGCTACGTGACATGTCCCATGTGTTGGTCGTGTTACGGTCCTCATGCCTCCAGTAATCCAGCCCTGTCCAGTTTCCCACCTGCAGGTTGTTCGGGCGTGCACTGTACTGGATGCCACATGGTTCTAAGCGGGGGTGCTCCATGTTGCAGGTCTGTGGGGGTGGGGGGTGTTGTGGGTCGTGGTGGTGGCTGGACACCCACTGACACCGATTGTTGTGGACCGTGATGTCTACCTTTCGGCTGTCGGTGTGCACTGCGGTGGCTGACACGTGGGTGTGGGGTGTGGGGGATGCTCCTCCTTGCTGTGCTGTGGGACTAGGGGCCTGGTGTGTGTTGTACTTGGGCTGTCCACCCTCCCACCCACTGCACTTTGTGTTCCTGCCACTTACCTGTTACTTGTCGGTTAGTGCAGCTATGGCGGACACATGGGTGTGGTGGGTGCTCGTTGTGGCGCTTCTGGCATACTTGGGGACCTGTTGGTGGTTACGTGGCTGGCTGAGTGTACACATGTCCCCACGTATCTTACAGTTGTTCGGTTTGGGCTGTGTGTGGTGGTGTCTGTTGCATGTGTGTGTGATGTGTTGTGTATTGTGTGCTGGACATGGGGGTGTTTGTCCCTGGGAGCTGTGGCATGGTGGTAGTGCATGTGAGTACATAGTGGTGTGCTGGTATACATTAGTTTCTACTTACCAGCCTCCACTCCCCTGCTAATCCGGCGAGGATCTCCGGATGTATAATGACTCGCACCTTCTCCTCCCACGCTTTGAAGGTCTTGAAGAGCGCGGGATTCCCTCCGCCAGTGACGGCAGCCAGCTCTCTGTTCTTGTTCTCCTTCTTCTTGACCAGGCTCTTGACGTCATTCCACCGTTTGTTGATTTCAACTCTGTTCCTGGGCAGGGTCCCGACTGCATTGACCTGGTCTACGATCCGGTTCCACATTCTGTTTCTGGTGGCTAGTGGTGTGTGCTGGACCAGGTTCCCATAGATTTGTGGGTGCACCTTGATAATCTCGTCGACCATGACCGTCAGCTCCATGGGCGTGAACTTGGGCATTCTTTGTGGTGCCATGGTGTTTGTGGTGCTGGTGCGGTGTGTGTTGTGTAATGTGCAGGGGGTTTGTGGTGCCGGTGTTTGGTGGTGGTGGTGGTGGTGGTGGTTGTGATGTGTGCGTTTCTGTGGTGTGCTGCTGTCCTTGCTGTGTCACTGTGTCCTCTCCTCTCCTCTCTAGTTTGCAATGTTGCAAGGGGTTGTGGTCTGTGGGATGCTGCTTTTGTACTTACCTATGTGGGTGTGTCCTCATGGTCTGTTGTTTTCAGGTGTGTTGTGTCTGGTGTTCTGGCCTTTGTAGTTTTTGTTTGTCCAGGGGGGGTGTTTTCGGGATGTGTACTGTGCTTGTGTATTTGTGCGTGCCTTGCTGTGTGGACTTGTTGGCCATGTTGTGTGCGATTGTTTTTGTCAGCGGATGGTTTCTGTGCAGGGACGTGGGCGCCATGGCTTCTGCCGTGTCGATTCTCATCGGCGTTGTTTGCGCTGGCGGGCGGTATATTTGTAGTTTTCCCGCGCTCATGGCGGTGCGATCGTAATCTCACGTGCGGTGTGTCGGCCGTGAGGGCGGGCGGTTTTGTGTTGTCGTGCGTGTTTCCGTCCGTGGCGGGCGGTTTGACTCCGACTCGGACGATGGCGGGCGGTATCTTGTGTGATTTTTCCGCCGATGGCGGTTTTCGGTTTGTGTAATCGTAATGGCGTGGTCGGTGTTCAGACGGTGTGTGCGGGCGGATTTTTGCCGCTTCCATGCCTGGCGGATTTTTTTACGCCGGGTATCGTAATGGGCCCCTAAATAACAATATTAAAAAAACATTAACAATATTTATTCATACACTTTAAAACATATACAATTAAAATACATACTAAAATACATTAAAATAATAATTAAATTTATTAACAGCTATATTTTAATAAACTATATTAAAGCTTTCGATATTTTTATAAACTATATTAATGACTTCGATATTTTTAACATTATTACTTACCTAAAATCGATATTTTTGACAACGATATTCTTGCACACAATATTTCTATATCACAATATTTAAGACTCAGAGGGGCATATTAGCAAGACCCACGTTAAAATTATCGCTGTTTTAGCGGCAGGAAACTGCCGCTAAAACGGCGATAATGGGCTTGCTAATATGCGTTATAGAATTCCAATAGAAGCCCAGGTTAGATGTCCTGCACATCTAACCTGGGCTTCTATTGGAATTCTATAACGCATATTAGCAAGCCCATTATCGCCGTTTTAGCGGCAGTTTCCTATGCCACTAAACCGGCGATAATTTTATCGCCGGTCTTGCTAATATGCCCCAATATTTTTGTAGGACGATATTTTTTTTCCGATATTCTGTCTGAATACCATTGTCTGTTGACTACTTATTTTTATTTCCACATACAGCCCACCTACTGGAGCAGAGGTCCCCTGCACTTGCAGGGAGGCAACGTCATGGGGCAGATCATCCAATACCACAGGCACAAACTGGTACGTAAATATGGCCAGAAGTGGGTCCCATTTACTACAATGTGATCAGACAATCCATAGATATTTTATATTGAATCCATCAATAGTGTCACACATGTGAACTGAAGTAGGATATGTTGTTCATAACATGTGTCAACTAGAATGTAAACTAAATACACTCCTCATTTTAGGCCCTGTGACGTTGGCCAGGAAAACATCTACTACAGCAATCTCTGTTCCACGTACGGGTATGACATATGGTCAGACACCACACTGGCTCATAATCTTTAATATTGGATGATATGTTAGCAGTATGTGGTGTGTGTCTAATAACCCTGTTGTCACTTATATCCATATGCTCAGATATGGCTCATAAGAGTATACTACTTCATACCATGTTGTCTAATGAAAGGTTGACTCTATATTTAAATTGAAATAATGCAGTATGTACCAAATTGTTTATATTGTCTCATCTAAAGAGAAGTAGCACCAATTGTGTTGAAAGTGAATAGGGATTCTGAGGAGTCACAGAACTATGCTTGGGATCATGGAACCTTAGTAGGCAGGGACTGAGTCATCCTACCACCACCATGAGCCTGGGGACTGACTAGCTATAGTGTCTCACTTGCCCTCCTACTCACTCACAGAGGAACAAATGGTTAGACACCCCAGAACACAACACTCCTGACCCTCTCAGGAATCGCGGTTGCAGGAAACACTCTTTCGCTCTCACTCTCATACCAGTCCACAATAAGATTTGACAGAACACGAGAAAAGTTTAAAAAGTTTACTTTAACTATCGTGCTCTAGTATGCAGTATACGAGCCACAACTAGTAGAAAAATGGCTAACACAAATACGGTTAGCATAGCAAGTAGTCGACAGTGTAGCCGAAACCTCCCTCCCCTTCTACAGAAGCAAAATGATTATATATCAGAAGATCTCTGGGTGTTTACAGCAGACCCCGTACCTCAGTCTATAGATGGAATATCTACATCACAGGTGCTGTCACGCTCCCTTCTCTGGAAAGATCCCTCTCCAAGTGTGTGTTAACCACTCGTGTATACCTATATGACCAAAGTACATGTTCCCAAACAACAGCTGCATCTGCATGTTTTGTCTAGGTGCTAGGGCCTGACCAGAATAGAATAACAAGGGGCATTGTTGTTCGACCTTGTCTGCAGTGTTCAGGCTAAATCCCAGGAAAGAACAGAACGCATAAACAACAGCATGTTCTGTGTGAAAGTTGCAGTGTGGCACAAAGCAAAATACATTTGTGTAGTAACGTGCACAAAGCAGAAGACAGTCTGCCAAGGGCTCATGCTAACATAGGGAAAACGACAATGGCCACATAGACCACGTGACACTATGACATATACATGTAGCATCATTCACATCATCCTTTGTATTGAAATATGGCTATGTATGGTACATTACAGCTGCTGTCAGGAGTTCATCAGTGATCTAAAGTACCTCATCCAGGGATTTGGGAGACATTCTGGCTGCAGTAGTCAGACCCACTACCATTCGTCCGTCAGGTAAATGTGCCTTCTAGTGCTGTAAACTATTAATTCCCAAACAGTGCATGTAGAAAGCTGGCTTTTTATGTAGTGTACCAAAACCAGGTACACTATGTAGAAAGTCCAGACAAACCTTATTGGCTTACAGGGCTTAAATTAATAATCCCAAATGCTCTCTTTTGTGGTAGTGTTTGAAAGCAGTTTATGCTTATCAGAGGGTAGTGTTAAGCATTTGTTGAACACAAAGGGGTCGATTCCGATCTCGGCCGGAAGCGCACCTAACACTATTCGTCCGGAAAAAAACCGAGCTGAACGCGTGTTTCCCGACCGATCCGAACATTCGTACGAACGACCAAGTACGATGCGCATAACTGCCCAGATCCCGACCCAGCCGTACTTACCCAATCCAGCTCCTGTTCCCCGCCCGAGCCGGATCCGTAAACGCAGAATCGAGTCGCACGGAAGCCAAAATACAGCACCTTCAAGCCGGACCAGTACGATGCGCCTTCCATACGCGCCGAACCCGTCGCTACGTCCGGCATGTCAAAGCATCCGGGAGAGCCGCACATAAGCTCCGATTCGCGCCACAAGACGAACCACGGCTACGAGACGAACACGCCAGCCACGAGTACGAGTCGAAGCAACGAGAAAGCCGAACGAGACGAACCAACTATGAATCCCATCGCGCAGGTCCTACCAATACTCTACATCTATTACCGGAACAGGTACGGACGCGTACGGCGCAGAAGGTAAGTTAAACACCCACTACACAAACAAACGACACGTACCCGACATATAACACACACACATAGGGATGCAGAAATGACTTACACTAGCAACAGCAGAACCATAGGGGCGGGATGTCTATCACCAATGCCATATACACCCATAGGGGCCTGGATGCCAACCACTAACACCACCCCTACTCATGGGGGGCTGGATGCCTGTCACTACTACCATCCCCACTCATGGGGTGCTGGATGCCTACCACTACCACCACCCCTACTCAGGGGGTGCCAGATGCCTGTCACTACTACCATCCCTACTCATAGGGGGATGGATGCCTACCACCAACACCACCCCTACTCAGGGGGGGCTGGATGCCTACCACTACCACCACCCCTACTCAAGGGGTGCTAGATGCCTGTCTCTACTACCATCCCCACTCATAGGGGGATGGATGCCAACCACCACCACCACCCCTACTCAGGGGGTACTAGATGCCTGTCACTACTACCATCCCCACTCATAGGGGGATGGATGCCTACCACTACCACCACCCCTACTCAGGGGGTGCTAGATGCCTGTCACTACTACCATCCCCACTCATAGGGGGATGGATGCCTACCACTACCACCACCCCTACTCAGGGGGTGCTAGATGCCTGTCACTACTACCATCCCCACTCATAGGGGGATGGATGCCTACCACTACCACCACCCCTACTCAGGGGGTGCTAGATGCCTGTCACTACTACCATCCCCACTCATAGGGTGATGGATGCCTACCACTACCACCACCCCTACTCAGGGGGTGCTAGATGCCTGTCACTACTAACATCCCCACTCATGGGGGGCTGGATGCCTACCATTACCACCACCCCTACTCAGGGGGTGCTAGATGCCTGTCACTACTACCATCCCCACTCATAGGGGGATGGATGCCTACCACTACCACCACCCCTACTCAGGGGGTGCTAGATGCCTGTCACTACTACCATCCCCACTCATAGGGGGATGGATGCCTACCACTACCACCACCCCTACTCAGGGGGTGCTAGATGCCTGTCACTACTACCATCACCACTCATAGGGGGATGGATGCCTACCACTACCACCACCCCTACTCAGGGGGTGCTAGATGCCTGTCACTACTACCATCCCCACTCATAGGGGGATGGATGCCTACCACTACCACCACCCCTACTCAGGGGGTGCTAGATGCCTGTCACTACTACCATCCCCACTGATAGGGGGATGGATGCCTACCACTACCACCACCCCTACTCAGGGGGTGCTAGATGCCTGTCACTACTACCATCCCCACTGATAGGGGGATGGATGCCTACCACTACCACCACCCCTACTCAGAGGGTGCTAGATGCCTGTCACTACTACCATCCCCACTCATAGGGTGATGGATGCCTACCACTACCACCACCCCTACCCATGGGTGGCTGGATGCCTACCACCAACACCACCCCTACTCATAGGACGGGTAATGCATGACACAACCAGCATACTCCAACATAAGGAATGTAAGAAAAACACATCCCCCCAACACCATGACAAGCGTGTGTAGACTGTGTCAAATGCCTACAACACTGAACATGAAATTGAACATACAATGTGACCCCCTATCACATGTGTCACACATAAATGTGTGTGGCCTCCACAATGCAAGCAGACCATGACCACTGTGGCAATGGGGTCTAACACCCCATCATCACAGTGACCAAAAGGTAAGTGTGGGGTCCATAGCTGAAGCACATTTTGAACATTGTGGCAATGGGGTCTAACCCCCATCATCACAGTGACCAAAATGTAAGTGTGGGGTCCATAGCTGAAGCACATTTTGAACATTGTGACAATGGGGTCTAACCCCCATCATCACAGTGACCAAAAGGTAAGTGTGGGGTCCATAGCTGAAGCACATTTTGAACATTGTGGCAATGGGGTGTAACCCCCATCATCACAGTGACCAAAAGGTAAGTTTGGGGTCCATAGCTGGGGCACATTTTGAACATTGTGGCAATGGGGTGTAACCCCCATCATCACAGTGACCAAAAGGTAAGTGTGGGGTCCATAGCTGAAGCACATTTTGAACATTGTGACAATGGGGTCTAACCCCCCATCATCACAGTGACCAAAAGGTAAGTGTGGGGTCCATAGCTGGGGCACATTTTGAACATTGTGGAAATGGGGTCTAAACCCCCATCATCACAGTGACCAAAATGTAAGTGTTGTCATGGAAAAAGCTGCAAATGCCAAACAGCATGGATGATTCCTGGTCACAGAACAACAAACACATCAGTGGCATAGTAGTGCTTGTGTCCCATAGCAACATAGATTGGGTGAGGCAAACAGTGCAGTGCAAATAAGACATACCTTTGGCCATGTGCAGACAAACATCACCCATGGGGGCTGACATTGTCAACATTCATCAATAACACAATGACAGAAGTGACCATCATAATGCAGACCCACATATCTGCACCAATGGGCACACAAATGTAGATATCCTGTGGAGACTGTAGATGTGAGGTGAACAAATACCATACCATGGCAGCAATGGGACATACAAACCATGATCACTGTGCTGACTGATGACCTAGGAGTCCCAGGGACAGCAGGGGAAACCCACCAAACAACATACAGCCAATGGCACACTCAAGATATGCCAATGCAGTGGTGCAGATGCACAAACACAAACAGGCAGCCCCACACTGCATATCAAACACAACAGGTGATGGGGGGGTGTGCCAGTGTCCCCAGGCAACCACACAACACATGAGGAGGCCTGAATCCTAATTACACAGATGTGCATACAGTGCCACACAAAAGTAACTCATGGATCGGATTCCCCTATGTGGGCAATCAGGCATTGTTAGATGAGAGGGAGCCCAAATTACACATGTCACACAAGCTTGTAGGAACAGCAACTAACACAGCAAGACACAGACCCACCACAGCACTACCCCCAGGGTCCCCACATTGTGGTGACACTGGCCTGCATGATAATCCCACTGTGACGACAAAGCTAGATGTCGTTCACACTGTGAACCACAGTCATGTGTCCTGAGCAACAAACTACCATCACACCTACACAAGCACAAATCAATCAGCACGGCCTGTCAGCCAAGGCCAATATGGAGGCAGGGGTCTAGCCGTGCAACAACTCTCATATGCACACACTCAACACCACACACCTTGATCTCCACCAATGTGCTGCAGTGAAGCTCACATGCACTGGTGACATTGCACATGCACCCATGACAATCCCATGGGTGGTGGTGGGAACTAAGGTGCAGAAACCCATCACATATGGCCAGTCAACAAGACTCGTGAATGTCTGACACACTGCACAGTACGCCGTACATGGGCATGACGTCAAATCCACACCAACCAATGGGATCCCGGCCACAGTCACACACCAATGAAGAAGCCAAGGTCACCCACAAAGAACACACATAGACAACTTCCAACATTGCAGCTCTGACCCTGAGGAGTGGCAGCAGTCACACACACAACGTGTCACAATCACTGAAAGCTAACACAAACTGTAAATTACATGACTGGTGTAACCAACAAGTGCCAAGGGGAATCCTGACTGTGTCTCATCTGCGTTTGCCCACAAACTCAGCCCTGACAGCAAACACACCTATGGGTGACACCCTGATGACCAGTAATGTGCCATGCACCCACATCCCAAGGAAGCCAGGGAGAAGACTTTGGGGGAACATAGGTCAACTCAGCAAGCATCACAAACAGGAACATCACTAGGGATCCCAGCCTGCCTAGCAAAATGGAAGTGAACACACACAGACATGCTCACACAACACACATCTTGGGCTCAGGCAATGTCACGGAATTACACACTGCCATGAGGGGACTCCACTCCTGTGTAAGGAAAGCTGTGCCATACGTTGTCTCAGTAGGGCTCTATCATGTCAGCAGAACACTTGGTCACTCAGTCAACAATTAGCACAAAATGAAGGCTCTCGTCATATCAGCCTGGTCATGGGAGTGTCACCGAAATCATCTGCACAGATCCAACACACATGTATAGCAAGTTGCACTGATAACACAGATGAGTCCTTCCCCATTGATGCCCAAACTTGCATGTCCAGTGGAGATGGTCACACGGTCAGGGAAATAGACAAATTGAACAATGGCAAGCACAACAGATGTGCAGGGGTGTAAGCCACAGATGTGATATTGCAAATAAAAGTAGGAAATCCCATTGCCAAATTTTGAAAACATGACACCCTCATATTGCTGCAAAGGATGACATGGATACACACCAGGATAGGACACATTCCCCCTGGACCACATGGGGTCCTGCACAGTAACACTTCATTTTCCTGATATCAAAAATCACCATCACTGCAGCAAGGGCATGGTTAGCATCATCAACATCATGTACATCAGAAGCAAAACCACTAGAGAACAGAAAGTAGCTTTATTCAGCATATGTGTGTTAAAAAGTGAAAGTCCAGAAAAAACACAAAGGCCAATGGCCAGTCCATTATCAAAGTCCAAACAGGGTGACAGTGGCAGATGTCACCCTTTGCATGCCTGCACTGCTACACGCCAGGGACATTCCCCTCGGAGGGGCATGCGGGGGGGCAGGCCAGGCTCCGCAGGGACAGGTTCAGGGCTCACCAGAAGGAGGCAGGGAAGGGGTGGTGGGTGCTGGAGAGTCACTGACAACTGCAGTGGAGGTGTCTGACATGGTGTGTGCCGGCACAACTGGGGGGCATGAGTCAGATGGTGTGGGTGCCGGCACGACTGCAGTGGGCTGGGCAGATGGAGTGGACAGGTTCCCCACTGCAGTGCCCAAGTCAGACGGGGTGGTAGTGGACTCCACTGCAGTGCCTATCTCCAGGGGAGTAGAATGGGGTTCAGGTAAGGTGGGCAGGACAGAGGGGGAGGACACGGCCTCCACACCAGTCGCACAAACAAGCGCAGCGGGGGGTGTGGTGCTGGAAGAGCAAGTGGTAGGGGGAGAAGGCCGGATCAATTTGGGGATGGTGTATCTGTGGGTGGGGGAACCTGGGGCAGGGTGTGGTGGGGGAACCTGTGGGATGGAGGAAGGAGACTTGGTGGTTGAGCTGCAGGGCGGCGGCGGGGTCTTGCTCTTCCGGGTCCGGGGGGACTTGCGGATGGGGGCCTCAGTCTGGCTGTGCCTGGGGGAGGGTGTCCGGGGGTGAGGGGCACTCCCCTCTGTGTGGGTGGACTTCCTCTTCCCCCTGTATGCTGGATCAGCTGGATCGGAGGGGAAGAGGCCGAGGTCACAGAGGAAGAGCTGCTTTGTAGGTGGGGTTGCAGGTGAGGCAAGGGAAGGGGCCTTGGAGGGAGAGGTATCGGAGGACTGCGGAGTGACTGTGGATGCCTGTGTGTGTGTCTGTTCCCCATCCCCTGTGGGTGTGGTATCAGTCCCCTGAGGATGCCTGCGTGCACGTTTTGTTTTTGTATTGGGTGTGTCTGTGCTGCTTGTGTTTGTGTGTTTGGGTGATTGTGCAGGTGTGCATGTTTCTTGGGACAGGTAGGGTGCCAGGAAGTGTGGATGGGGCAGAGGTAGGAGGGGTGAGGGACTGTTGGAGGAGGGACACTGCTGCCGTCAGGGAGGAGTCCATGGACCTATTGCTCCTCTGTAGGGCAGACATGCCCGATGAGATGCCCTCCATAAACGACACCAGCTGTGTCAACAGAGTGGTGTGGGCATGGAGGACACTCAGCATTGCTGTCTGCCCTACATGGAGCTGGCGAAGTAGGTACACAGACTCCTCACTCAGGGCAGCAGGGGACACAGGGGCAGGGAGTGCGGTGCCTGGCACGAAGGAGACACGCTCCCGAACACGGGAGCCTCCACGGACCTCTGGAATGGGAGACGATGGGAGGGCGGTGGTGGTGGTGGTGGCGGGGACAGCAATACTAGCTGGGGTGTGGTGGCTGCTGACACCCGCCTCCACAAGGGAGTCATCCTCCGAGCTGCTGTGGTCCTCAGCTGTGGTGGATGGTGCTGAGGACTCCTCGGTGTTGCTCCCCTCGCCCTCCGTGCCACTGGGTCCCTCCGACCACTCATCGGCTGCTGACCCAGTCTGGCTCTGCAGCTCCTCCTGGTCCGTGGAGCTGTCCCCTCCTGTGGCCGTGGATGTATCTGCAAACAATTAGGGAAAAAGACAAACATCAGTCACCTGCACTGACCGCACACACCACAGTAAGTACAGCACATTACAGAGCAAGCCCTGGCATCCTTAGTTGAACATTGCCAAAAGTGCTCAAACAGAGTAGGAGAAGCCAATTGTCCGTCTGATGGTCAACCATGGCACTCACATCCCTCCTGGCCTCGCACCCATCTGTCTGGTGCCTGTCGGATGGCAATACCCCAGTGTGGACACATGCACCACCTACACAGTAGTTGGACAGTGCAGAGAACACGGTGAAGTATGTGAACATGCACACATCACATCTCTTGCCACTGAGTCAGTACAGGTGTCCGGATAAAGGGATGGCCAGAGTCTATTTTGAAATGCATGTGATGCATACCAGCACCAGACACCATGATGCACCCATGTCCTGATAGTCAATGCCACAATGGGGTGCATGTAGCACATGTCACTCACCTGCAGGATCACTCTTAGGGAGTTTAATGCCATGGCACAGGAATGCCTGCAAAGTCATACATCACTGTCTCCAGTCACATGGGCAGGGCAGCCAGCCAACAACAGTCTGCACTGTGTCACAATCCTAGGTCATGGGGAATGCAAGTTCTGTAGCTGACAAGTGCACATGTCCATCCCCCACAAACCACATCATCTGAACTCTTATTTGTCCACGTCATACCAATTGGACATATGGGAGACATGAAACACAACCCTCTGAACCTGAGCACCTCACAATCTGCTGTGAATGGGAAACAGCTGCCTGAACTTCACAGTCGCATACCCCAGTCTGCACAGTCAAGTGATCAAACACCTATATGTCACACAAGTATCGTCTCCTATGGTCACATCTCAGGTGGCATGCTGAGCCCTAACCGATAAACACCCCAGTAGTCCTGACAACGAAGCCACAGCACAATGACACAGAGGCAGACACCTGAGGGAACATTTCACTGAGCACAACGTGTCAGCTGATACACGGGAGTGGGAGTACAGAGTGTATTGTATGGCCTGGAGTAGGCATGACTGTCCTGCTCCACGTGAAAGAGGGATGAGCCCTGGACAGTAGGCAGGTGGCTAAGTATGTGTGACACACTTGATATACATACTCCTGAGGCCCAAACATTGTTCCCACCCGCAGCATGGGTGTGTGCCAAATACCCCAGGCACATGTGGTGAGTCAGATCAGCAATTGGACCACATATCAAAGTTACACGCAGATTACATGTCAGAACTCAGGCATTGTGTAAGCAATGGACCCACCCATGAAGCCCACAACAAAGTTACGGGAAGAAATGCTGTCCCCCACCTTGAGCTAAGCAAAATGTAAGGACACAGTACCCAAGTGACACAATTTCCTGACTGTAAGGGCCACACCTGGGTATCAGATGAGGAGTGGGCATGTCACAATTGAGGGACATGGGTCCTGGACCACGAGACTGATGTACTGTGGAAGTTTAACCAGGCCAGAGGAGGGCACATAGCATGTCAGACAAAGTTCACAGTGCAGTCATGGACTCACCCCTCCTTGCTGCTGTCTGGCCTTCAGCTGCCCATCCAGCTCAGGGAAGACCACCGCCAGGATCCTGAGCATGTGGGGGGTCAGGGTCCGGTGTCCGCCCCTCCTGCGAGGAGGCGACAGCTTCAGCTGGACCCTTGCGATCCTCCGGGTCCAGCCCCGAAGGTCCTGCCACCTCTTCTGGCAGTTGCGGATCCGGCGCTTGTAGACCCCCACAGATCTTACTGCCCGGGCGATGTTCAGCCAGATTTCCTGCTTCTGGTGGGCATCAACCTGTGAGGATGACAAAGTGTAAAGGCCATTACTACACATGCAACATATCCGTGCATCACACATTTGGATAAACATGTCTCAATCACAGGGGCACATGATGTACACAGGCAGTGCAACAATGGCTATGAACAGTTTGCCAGCAGTTACTACATGGTGTCATTGCCTGGGAAGTAAAACCTTGTTGGAATGCACTGTTACTGCACTATACCTGTTCAGTGCATGTAACTACACACTATGGGGGGTGACAACTACTCAGTGAGCATGCTAGCCAGTGGCGTGCACACTGTAAGTCTTGCTAGTCAGACAACATGCACATTTAGTAAGGCAGTGGACAGCACACTCACCTGCTCCCCTTGTTTCCCATACAGCTTGCTGTACTGTGGAAGGAGGCTGTCCAGCAGGGCCTGGTTCTCCTCAGTGCTGAAGGCTGGGGCTCTCTCCACAGTACGTGCCATTGCAGGATCCAGAGGATGCAGAGACAGCAGCAGTGGTGGTGGCAGATGTCGTCCTGGAGCATGTAGTGCAGGCAAGTGAGCTCTCAGGGGAACAGCCAGCATTATATGTGTGCTGCTGAGGCAGATACTGTCCCATGTGTCCAAAGTGATAGGTCCAAGTCGTTTGCATCTTCTGAATCTGGCCAATCCATGGAATTGCACCACTTACACACGCCCACAGCATCCTTCAAAAGTTCAACTTCATGAGACCCATGAATTTGCAACATTGTTGTGGGTGGCCAACTGAATTCACAGCATCAGACTCATTAGAGGTTCAAAAACGCGTCCGTTGCCATGCCAGGCCATAGCCAATGCGTGCGCACCGATCGGTCCATTGCTGTACAACGCGTATTTCGAAAAACAACGCGTACCCGCTCACATCATATGCAATGGCCAATGCGTGCGCTCCGATCGGTCCATTGCTGTACAACGCGTACCCGGTCACATCATATGCAATGGCCAATGCGTGCACACCGATCGGTCCATTGCTGTACAACGCGTATTTCTGTCCACATCATATGCAATGGCCAATGCATGCGCACCGATCGGTCCATTGCTGTACAACGGGTATTTCTGTCCACATCATATGCTATGGCCAATGCGTGCGCACCGATCGGTCCATTGCTGTACAACGCGTACCCGGTCACATCATATGCAATGGCCAATGCGTGCACACCGATCGGTCCATTGCTGTACAACGCGTATTTCTGTCCACATCATATGCAATGGCCAATGCGTGCGCACCGATCGGACCATTGCTGTACAACGCGTACCCGGTCACATCATATGCAATGGCCAATGCGTGCACACCGATCGGTCCATTGCTGTACACCGCGTATTTCTGTCCACATCATATGCAATGGCCAATGCGTGCGCACCGATCGGACCATTGCTGTACAACGCGTACCCGGTCACATCATATGCAATGGCCAATGCGTGCGCACCGATCGGACCATTGCTGTACAACGCGTACCCGGTCACATCATATGCAATGGCCAATGCGTGCACACCGATCGGTCCATTGCTGTACAACGCATATTTCTGTCCCCATCATATGCAATGGCCAATGCGTGCGCACCGATCTGACCATTGCTGTACAACGCGTATCCGGTCACATCATATGCAATGGCCAATGCGTGCACACCGATCGGTCCATTGCTGTACAACGCGTATTTCTGTCCACATCATATGCAATGGCCAATGCGTGCGCACCGATCGGACCATTGCTGTACAACGCGTACCCGGTCACATCATATGCAATGGCCAATGCGTGCGCACCGATCGGACCATTGCTGTACAACGCGTACCCGGTCACATCATATGCAATGGCCAATGCGTGCGCACCGATCGGACCATTGCTGTACAACGCGTACCTGGTCACATCATATGCAATGGCCAATGCGTGCGCACCGATCGGACCATTGCTGTACAACGCTGCACTCGGTCACATCATATGCAATGGCCAATGCGTGCACACCGATCGGTCCATTGCTGTACAATGCGTATTTCTGTCCACATCATATGCAATGGCCAATGCGTGCGCACCGATCGGACCATTGCTGTACAACGCGTACCCTGTCACATCTTATGCAATGGCCAATGCGTGCACACCGATCGATCCATTGCTGTACAACGCGTACCCGCTCACATCATATGCAATGGCCAATGCGTGCGCACCGATCGGTCCATTGCTGTACAACGCGTACCCGGTCACATCTTTTGCAATGGCCAATGCGTGCGCACCGATCGGACCATTGCTGTACAACGCGTCCCTGTACAAGTCACTCGCATATGTCACCATGCCTGTCACAGGTGAACGTATGCCAGCCACATTTACTTTCCAGGGACTCAGGGGCACACCTACAACACCACAGCCTGTCCACACTGTATCCTAAGGCATGTAAGGCTGCATTACCTTTTCTGTGTATGGGGGTCAACATGTGGTTTTTTGGGTGGCACTTGGGGGCAGCCACTCCCAGGCTGTGCACGTGTTCATGGGGACAGAATCCTTGGTGTGTTGTGCACATGACCACTGTGATGTGCAACTCTTCATTTCAGAGCATGTGGCATGGTCACATTTCCAGGTTGTGTATGTGTATGTCATGTCACATACCCCCTGAGTCCCATGTGGGACAGTATGTACGTCACAGGGTGACCCATTGCCACAATAGTGATGGCCCTCCACAGTCTGTGTGCATGTTGTGTTTACAATGTCTCTGATTCCATGTGCACAATGGGAGACAGTCTCCACATCCACGTTGTTTGTGCATGGACTTTGATGTTGTGCGTGTGTGTGTGTCACAGACGTCCATGTCTTTCCTGCAGAGGCAACAGGGACCACTACCTGTGGGGGTCATGGTTGTTTTTCTGTGGTGTATTCATGATACGCCATGTCATGCCAGTGTCCATGTGGCAATACAGGGTCCCTGGGAATCTACCTGTCAATGAGCTGTGATGCCTGTGGCACATCTGTCCTCACATGTCACTGTGGTGTGTGTTTGGAACGTGACAGCAGTACATGGGTACTGTGACACAGCCTAATGATATCCCATAGCCCAACCTGGAACTTGTTGTCAACACATGTTGAACTGTGATGTTAGATGTTGGCCATGTAGGTGCCATACATGTCCTTACAGAACGGCACACACATCAGGTACTTGTGTCTCGTAATGATGTATCATGTGATATTGAGTATGGTCTATGCCACATATGTGGGGTGACTGACAATCTTTCTTTCTTCACCTATGCACTGCAGGGCACCAGCTGTCCATAGACCATTCCCTGACCTTGCAACCATGGTTGAACGGGACTGCATCCGACGGTACCGCTTCAACAGGCCGCTGATTGAGGAATTGACGGTGCGGTTGGCCCCACATTTGCAACCTGGCCGGACATACCCTACAGCGCTGACCCCCAAGGTGAAGGTGATGGCAGCCCTACATTTCTTTGCCACCGGTACCTTTCAACACACTGTGGCGTCTGCTGGTGGGATGTCACAGACCATGTTCAGCCGTGTGCTACGCGATGTTTTGGAGGCAATGTTGAGATACCTGAACCAGTACATCTATTTCCCTAAACGTCAACAACTCACTGATGTCAAGAGTGACTTCTATGCCCTGGGGAGGATGCTGCATGTCATTGGCTCCATTGATGGGACACATGTGGCTTTGGTACCACCACAGGCACATGAGCAGGCATACAGGAACCTAAAACATTAGCATTCGGTCAATGCTCTGGTGGTATGTCTTGCAGATATGAGCATCTCACACGTGAGTGCCCGTTTCCCTGATTCTGCACATGATGCCTACGTGATGAGGAGTAGTCGCATCCCGAGGATGATGTCACAGATGCAGAACCAGCGTGCCTGGCTTGTCGGTGTGTACTGATTTTGTACCATTGTGTGTGTTCTGCAATGTAGTATTCCACCCTCTTTTCCAACTCAGCTAATGTGCAATTGTCTGTATGTAGGTGACTCGGGATACCCCAACATGCCGTGGTTGCTGACGCCCCTCAGGAACCCTGTGACACCAGCCCAGATGCGCTACAATGAGGCACATGGTCGGACCAGGAGAGTGATCGAGCGGACATTTGGTCTCCTGAATAGCCGCTTTCGCTGCCTGGACAAGACAGGAGGGGCCCTCCCATATGCCCCAGCAAAGGTGTGCAAGATTGTCATCGTCTGCTGCATGCTACACAACCTGGCAGTGCGGAAGGAGTTGCCTCTCATCCTGGATGACGATGACCCACATCCACCACCTGTGGAGGATCCTGGTCTGGGCCACGATGCCAGTGATGGTGATGATGATGAGGGTGATGTCCGCACACAGCTCATCACCAACTTCTTCAGCTGAATGTGAGTATCCAGAGGTGTCATGTCAATGATGTGAGTTTGCGTGATATGTGTTGGTGGTGCTCTGGTGCTGTTTGAGTGTGGCTATGTGCTACTTGACTGGAAGCGTACAGCGATGTGTCCTTACAGGTAGTCTGTACTCCCCAACAGTGTTGATATGCTAACTTGGTTTTGTGTAGGTATCTTGTGACATGTATTGGGCATGAGTATTGCAGTTCTGTCCTGTTCTTCAGTGCTTTTGACTGTGTGTCATTTCTGTCCTTCACAGGGTACTTTCAGAGTTGTTTGGTCAACTGTGATCCCCCGACACCGTGATTCAACTTCCAGGGTGGAAGCTGTCGTTTCCCTACAGGTGATGTGCCACACACCCCTGGACTTTCTTTCTTCTACACTTCTTGACTGTGTGGCCACTGCCACGTGGGATTACCTTGCATCTGTAGTGGAAACAACATGTTGCAAATGTGTAATAAACCTGTGCTTCACTTTGGGATGTGCGTTGTCTGTGGTCACACATCTGACTGACATTTGCTTACTGCACCTGTGGGCTAGTTAACACAGACTGTGAATAGGTGTGGTGTCTGTGCATTCCACTGTATTTCCTGGCAACATCAGTGTAGGCGATGAGTCAGATGGCCCTGGTGTGTATGTGTTGTGTAGCCCTAGTGGTGTGTCTCCCTCATATGTGTCACGTCACCATGACTCACATGACGGTGTTGAACTTGCTATAGCAGTTAGCATGCACAGTGTCATTTAGCAGATCATCATCTCCATGACAGAAACCACGTTGGAATCACAACAGAGGCAAGTTTAGTGTATTAGTGAGTTTATTTACATACATGTGTGAGTATAGTGCACAGGATGGTGGGTGCTGTACATTGGGATTGTAATCCAAAGTTCCCAGATGAGTTGGAAGTCTTGGTAGCAGAAATGTCCTGAGTAAAGTCAACAGTCATCTGATACATTGGGCCAACTTAAACTCCCCATGTCATGTGGGAGAGTTGGGTTGCATTCGACAGGGTGAACAGTTTGCACACAAACGTGAATTTCCAGAACAGGTGTTGGGTTCCTGGGGGATGTACATGGCCATCGGCCTCTCAGTTGTCCTTCCTCGGACGACCCCTCTTCTTTGGGGGGGGACCCTCACGTGCAGGCTGCTGCGGTGCAGGGGACTCTCCGCCAGAGTCCTCCTCCCTCTTTGTGGCAGTTGCAGATGTTGCAGCACCAGATGTTGTGGGCACACAGGGAGGTGTGGCCATGTTGGTGCTATTCTGGCGGAGGCATGTCAATATGTCCCTATGCACCGCTGTCAGTTCTTGAAATGTGTCCCACTTGGACTCCATGCGAGACATGTGTGTCTCCACACGGGACATGTGGGAGTCCAAGCGGGCATGATGAGCAGCCTGCTGCTGTTGAATGTCCTTGAGGATCCCCACTACCTGGCTGACCTCTCCGGTGCTATTCTGGTACGCATCAGCAATGCGTACCAGTTGTGGGTCATCATGCAGTCCAGACCCCTCTGCAAACAGCGACCTATGTCTACCACCCCTCCCACCACCCCTGGCGACACGTGCGGGACCTGCGGTGGCACGAACAGGTGACCCTAGGCCCCCTTGGGGGTTGTTACTGGGGTTGTTGTCCGTTGCTCCACGTTGGGCCGGGGTCCCTGTGCTGATGTCATTGGTGGTCCTTGGTCTGTCCGTGTCGGCGGGGGTGGTCTGTGTGTTGGCAGTTGTTGGAGGGGTGGGTGCAGGGGGTGCAGATGGTGGTCCTGCTGGTGCTGCATGATGACTCACACCGGAGGGGCCAGGTAGGTCTTCGCCATCCGAGGAGGACAGAGGCTGTTCCACACCAGTGAGCTCAGTGTCCCCCGGAGCCTGGGACAGGGGCTCCTCATCGTCTGCTGCTGTGTCCCCATCAGCACCTGTTTTTGGGAGAGACACACAATGTATGTTATGTTTCTACAGGCATCAATGGTTCACACACCTGACAGTTGTGACTGTACCTCTGGATGCGGGCCTGTACATTGCATTGTCCTAAGTTGTCACAGTCAGCTGTTGATATTGGTGTAGCACATTGTCCTGCAAACTTGAAGCATTTCAATGTGAATGTTGAGGTGTGTACATGGACAGCATTGGTTGTATTTGGTGGACATCCGGCCCTCCTTCTCCCCCCAGCCCAGTTAACCCACCATGAAGCATGCCACCCTTGCAGTGGGTTCAGGTTGACTCTCAGGATGTCAGTCAGTGGTGTCCTGCTGTTGGTTGGTGCCCAGTTCCCAGCAGGACCTTGTGCTCCCCACAGAGCACCATTGTCAGACATCTTTGAAGTGGCTTTTCACTCCCTGTGAGGTGTGCATGCTTCAGTGTGAGCTTGCTGGGCCATGTGGGTGGGGGATGTTGAGCTGTGACTACCACTCCCATCATGCTATTGCCTACACCCCCCTTCCCAGCATGCCCATACTTCCTTCCTTTTGAGTGGACTTCACTGTGTGTGTGTGTGTGTGTGTGTGACAGCAATGGCAAGATGGCTGACAGTGTGGTCCTGTTGTTTGTTGGTGTCCAGTTCCCAGCAGGGCCTTGTGCTCCACACAGCAGTACCCAGTTTCAGCCATCTTGTCAGTTCTTTTCCACTCCCTGTGAGGTGTGCATGCTTCAGTGTGAGCTTGCTGGGCCATGTGGGTGGGGGATGTTGAGCTGTGACTACCACTCCCATCATGCTATTGCCTACACCCCCCTTCCCAGCATGCCCATACTTCCTTCCTTTTGAGTGGACTTCACTGTGTGTGTGTGTGACAGCAATGGCAAGATGGCTGACAGTGTGGTCCTGTTGTTTGTTGGTGCCCAGTTCCCAGCAGGGCCTTGTGCTCCACACAGCAGTACCCAGTTTCAGCCATCTTGTCAGTTCTTTTCCACTCCCTGTGAGGTGTGCATGCTTCAGTGTGAGCTTGCTGGGCCATGTGGGTGGGGGATGTTGAGCTGTGACTACCACTCCCATCATGCTATTGCCTACACCCCCTTCCCAGCATGCCCATACTTCCTTCCTTTTGAGTGGACTTCACTGTGTGTGAGTGTGACAGCAGTGGCAAGATGGCTGACAGTGTGGCTCTGTTGTTTCTTGGTTCCCAGTTCCCAGCAGGGCCTTGTGCTCCACACAGCAGTACCCAGTTTCAGCCATCTTGTCAGTTCTTTTCCACTCCCTGTGAGGTGTGCATGCTTCAGTGTGAGCTTGCTGGGCCATGTGGGTGGGGGATGTTGAGCTGTGACTACCACTCCCATCATGCTATTGCCTACACCCCCTTCCCAGCATGCCCATACTTCCTTCCTTTTGACTCTGCTTCCCTGTGGGGTAGTGTGCCTGTGCTGAAAGGATGGCTGACAGTGTTGTCCTGGCGTTTGTTTGGCTACAAGTCCCATGAGTGTCCCTGTGCTTCACACAGCATAACCCAGGGTGGTGGTTCTTTGTGGGATATTTAATTAGAGTGTGAGGCATTGCATTCTCCCAGGTGAGTTGTGTGGAGTTTGTGTTAAGGGTGTGTGTGAGAAAAGCTGCTTGTAAATATGGTCAGAGCTGTCAGTCCTCCTTCCCACCCAGCCAGATATCCCACCATGGAACGTGCTTCTATTGCAGGGAGTGCAAGTTGGCTTTCAGGATGTCAGTCAGTGGTGTCCTGCTGTTGGTTGTTGCACAGTTCCCAGCAGGGCCTTGTGCTCCCCACAGCAGTACCCAGTGTCAGCCATCTTGTCAGTTCTTTTCCACTCCCTGTGATGTGAGCATGGTTCAGAGTGGTGTTGATGGGCCAATTGTGAGGGTGACCAATATCTGTGACTACCACTCCCATCATGCTATTGCCTACACCCCCCTTCCCAGCATGCCCATACTTCCTTTCTTTTGAGTGGACTTCACTGTGTGTGAGTGTGACAGCGATGGCAAGATGGCTGACAGTGTGGTCCTGTTGTTTGTTGGTGCACAGTTCCCAGCAGGGTCTTGTGCTCCACAGCAGTACCCAGTGTCAGCCATCTTGTCTTTTCTTTTCCACTCCCTGTGATGTGAGCATGGTTCAGAGTGGTGTTGATGGGCCAATTGTGAGGGTGAGCAATATCTGTGACTACAACTCCCATCATGCTATTGGTTACACTGACTTCACCAGCATACACAGAATTCCTTCCTTTCAGTGAGCTTCCCTGTGAGGTGGTGTTCTAGTGGTGGCTACATATCTGACTGTGTTTGTTGGTTAGATTTGTGCCACTGCCTAGCTCTATTTGTTGTTGGGTTTGTACATGTCATGACACAGTTACATATCACTATGAAATGGCATGTATTGTGTTTATCTGACTGACATACACATCTTGGGATGATTATCTTTTGGTTGCTGTGGATTTGCTAAGGGTGCATGGTTTGACTATCCCCATGACAGTGATGTGTGTGTATTGTCACACAATATTGTGTATATTTGTTGTGTACTCACCAGGCTCTGGGATGTTTGATAGTCCATATACGCTCACTGGTGGTAGGATGGCCCGCACCTTCTCCTCCCAGGGCCTGAGGTATACTGGTTTGGCAGGAGGGCCACTGCCGGTGCGATGACTCAAGGCGTAATCCTTCTTTAGTAGGTCCTTGACCCTCCTGCGCACATCATACCACCTGTTCTGGATGTCTTCCTTTGTGCTCAAACATGGTGATTGTCCGTTCACCCTGTCGACGATCCTCTCCCACATCTTGGTTTTCTGCGACATGGGGGTCTGTTGGACCAATGTACCAAACAACTGTGGCTCTACCCTGAGGATCTCATCTACCAGGACTTCCAATTCACTGTCTAGGAACTTTGGATTCTTCTTTGGGGGCATGGTGATGGGTGGTGGTGGTGATTGATGTATGTGTGGGTGTGCAAGTGAGGGTGTGTGAGTGTAGGTTTTGCTGGGTGTATGTGAGGGTGCTATTTGTTGAGGTGCTGATGGTGTGTGGCTTGTGTGATGGATGAGCTGTGATGTGTCTGTGGTTGCTGTCTGATGGTGTTCTGTGCTGGCAGGTCAGTTGAATTTGCAAAGGATCATGGTAGGGATTTGTGGCCTTTATATGGGTGGAGTTGTGGGTGTGTCTTTGTTCCATGTTTCCCCCCCCCCCCAGTATTTATTGGCTTTGTAATTGCTTGTTTGGCCCTTTTTTTTTTATTTTTTCCTTTGTACTTTTTGTGCATGTAGGAGACGTTCTTCTGACCGAGTAGGACGCTGCAGTTGTCTCGTGCGAGCTTCTCCGAGTCGTTCACGCTGTGTTTCTGCTAGGTTTCATGTGCGGCGTACGCGTCGGTCGCGGAGTATTGGGTTGCCTCGGCTGGGTTTTGTATGCGTGTTGGTCGTACGGCTTGGTCTCCGTGCGACTCGGTCTGGTTTTCCACGCATTGCATCGTACTGCGCGGGTTGGAGTTCGCGGGTACGTTTCGTTCGGGTTCATTCCTGGTGTGTGTCGGTCGGTTCGATTCGCGTTGTTTCCCGGCCGGATAGCTGGTTTACGTGCGGTTCGGTCGTTCGGCTTGTGTTCCGTACGAGTCGGTCGTGATTCACATGCATTGCATCGTACTACGCGGATCGGGCAGCGCCGGTACGTGTCGGTCGGAATAAATTCCCGTACCGAGTCGGTCGGTACGTTTTCCGGCCCGAATCGGAATCGGCCCCAAAGAGTCAAGAAATGAGACAGACCAACTAAGCTCCTGGCCTGGCTGGAAAAAAGAGATAAGTATAGGACATGGGTGGTCGGGGTCAGAGAAAAAATGGGGGGCCTGCAATCCTCAAACACTAATATAGCTTCGGAATTTGCCACTACTATGCTACTCTCTATGCACAGGCCAGTAATAGACCAAGAACAGACTGCGATGAGTTCCTGAAGGACTTCACCCTCAGGACGCTTCCTACCAAAGCAGCAGAGGCTATGGAGGCAGACCTGATGGTGGAGGAGATATCGGGGGCCCTATGGGCCCTGCAATCAGGAAAGCTGTGGGGCCAAATGGCCTGCCGGTTGAACTTTTTAAAGTCATGAGGGACATAGTGGCCACACCAATGTTTGAAATGTTTGAGGCAGCAAGGGAGTCGGGGTAGTTGGCAGTCGATCAGCGTACAGCCACTACAGTGGTAATTCACAAACCGGGCAGACCTTCGGAGGAATGCAATTCGTACAGACCAATATCGCTACTAAACATGGAGGCAAAAGTGCTCGCTAAAGTGCTGGCAACAAGGCTGACACCGGCTTTATCCTCACTCGTTCATATTGACCAATCAGGGTTTATGCCAGGCAGAAGCACCCGCCATAACTTAAGGAGGCTATACGGGTGCTACATACGATGGCCAAACAAAATATGGACCAAACAGCACTGATGGCGTTGGATGCATCTATGGCATTTGACAGCATTGAATGGCCATATCTATTTGCCGTCTTGACCAGACTGGGCTTTGGCTGAAGTTCTGTGCCTGGGTGGGGCTTCTGTACAGAGACCCGTTGGCTAGAGTGACGGTGAATGGAGAGCTGTCAGCGCCCTTCTCACTTGGTCTAGGCACTAGACAGGGGTGCCCTCTGTCCTCTCTTATCTTCGCCCTGGTGCTGGAGCCACTAGCGGCCTGGATCAGGGCTGATCCAATGATGTGGGGATCCCCTCAAGTGACGGTTGAGAAGAGGGTATTTCTCTGTACGCCGACGACATCATACTATATGTGTCTAGGCCGTACTATTCAATGGCCCGTATTCTACATATCTTTGAGCTGTTCGGCAGCTACTCCGGCTACAGAATCAACTGGGCCAAATCCTTGATTTCTCCCCTGTCAGGTCCTCCACCTAGACTGCAATCACAGTGTGTGGCCCCAATCGAATTGGTGGGCTTTAAATATCTGGGAATTTATGTGACCAGAGATCAGATATTGTTTGTAAAATGTAATCTGACGCCCTAATTAGATCGACTTAGGTCAGATATAGTGCATTGGCGGACCCTCCCATTGACCTTGATGGGCAGAGCCGCCCTATATAAGATGATGTCCCTCCCAAGACTCCTGTACGTGTTACAAAATACGCCTTACCCTATCCCCCCGATTTTCTTTAATCAAGTAGATCAGGAGCTCCGTAAGTTACTATGGTGCGGAAGCACCCCACAAATCGCCCTGAAGAAGCTACAGAGGGGCATATACGATGGAGGACTAGCGGTCCCAAACATCAAGCTCTACTACTGGGCTTCACAGTTGCTTGTGATTAACTAGTGGGTATTCACGGACTGGGGTGAGCCTGCATATAGGGTTGACAGAGGGGCAATGCCAGGCCAAAATTATGAGGCCATTCTGTACAGCCGGAAGAAGAAGGGAACTCTTCCCATCCATACGTCTGCGGCAGTCCAGGCCTGGACGGATGCTGAGACCTACGTCGGTTGCCGCAATGTATTAACAGACAGGACCCTGCTTTGGCTGAGTGACAGACTATCAGAAGTCTCAAAATTAACTGGCTTCTCGGGATGGGCAAAGATAGGGATTGAACACTTGGGGGACGTGTGGAGGAGTAGAGCCTTCATTTCCCTGGACTCCCTAAGCCAAGAGTTTGATCTAGCGGCGTCTCAGACATTTAACTATTATAGGTTGGATCATGCACTAAGGATTCACATCCAGGAGGAGTGCGATCTCCCCGACTCCTCCCCCCTGGAGGATCGCATACTATTAGACCCTATCCCGAAACAAGAGGTCTCAGTGATATACAGGAAATTGATAAATAATGCACCTGACCCGCTAAGAGCGAAGTGGACGGACGACTTAGGTGACATCACAGATGAGGAATAGGCGGAGGCCCTACAGGGACCCGGAGAGATAGTGATATGTGCACGATTCTGACTAGTGCAGCTGAAGGTTCTTCACAGAACAATCTACTCCCGCAGCCTAATCTACAAGATGGGAAGGGTGAGAGATCCTCTGTGTCTGAGGGGATGCAGACAAGAGGTTTCCTTTTTTCATACCCTCTGGGAGTGCCCGCTGATCCACGGATACTGGGGGGCAGCGGCTACGATTACGTCGCGAGTTCTTTTAGTGGAAGTCCCACTTGAGGCGAAGGGATTGCTGCTGTTGATCCAGGGGGAGGAAGACTGGTCCAGACACGCCAGAATGTGGGTGGCACTAGCCGCAGGGGTAGTCAAGAGGTTTTAGCTCAAAACTGGGGGTCGAGGCATCTGCCAGTGGTGGCTGACAGGGAGAAAGATTTAGACTGGCGCCAAAGGGCGGAAGAAACAATATATCGCAGCAGGGGGTGTATCAAAAAATGGTAGAAGATCTGGGGCCCATGGCAAGTATACCGTGCACTAGACCCAGAGTAAGGACGACTGTGCAGAGGGGCAAGTTTCATCAAAGGACCATCCGCGATGGGAACGTCAAAGATCATATCCCTGGTAATTGCAAGTGATAATTGTACAGGATCTACCCTTATGTGAAGTACAATTGTGCATTGAAGATATGTCGACAGTACAATATAAAAAATAAAAAAAAGAAATGAGACACACACTCAATAAGAAACTCAAGAACAATTTTAGAAAACTAACCAATATTTTTATGTATATTTTAACACCAAGAACTTCGTAATTGGATATGTACTTTTCGAGATATCAATTTTTACAGATAAGTAAAAAAATGCCATAGAAATGCATTTTTACGCGGTACTGCCTACCTGTGGAGAAAGAAACATATATTGCATACAGGTACTTACTATCGCATTTCGGGTGTTCCCTTTACGACTTAGGGCCTGAGTACGATCTCGCTAGGAAGGCCTCCAGACGAGTTTCAGAATGAGCAAATCCGATTCGGAGCCTATGTTTCCGACCGAATCGTCCCCCGTTCCGAACGACCAAGTACGATGTGAAGATCTCGTCCGCGTCGAATCGTTTCCGAACCCGATCCTGTCAGTCCGACTCGTTCGCAGCCGAATTGTGCCGCGCAATGGAGCCGGATTCCAAACGAGCGAGTACGATGCACGATTCGGACAGCCGTATCGACTCAGTCTCAGCGAGATGAAACAGCTGTGGGAATCGGACCTCTGGGGGCTGTAGCGGGCCCCCCTTCACCAGGGGCCCTCCGAATCTGTCGTGTGGGGGTACCAATGGGTCCCCCCTTTCCATGCATACACAGTATGGTGGGCACCATGGGATGCCCGCCACAGGGTGCAGGCTTTTCCCCACCCACCCCTTTTTGCTATGGGAGCCTGTGTACGCGTTCAGTATACAGGCTCCCATAGAGTTCAATGAGAGTCCGAGCAAACCGAGTCCGTCACCATACGGGTGCATCGTACTCGGTCGCTCGGACTCGCAGAGCACAACTCGCTATGAAAGCCCTCCGGATCCGAGTTGTACGGAAGGCTTTCCTAGCGAGATCGTACTCAGGCCCTTAGTGTGCTAGAGGGCCAAGGTCCAAGGAACCACCAGCAGTTCGGGTTTACTTGCCCTGGAGTGTCCAGGTTCAGAGGTGCTGGTTGGGTTGCTAGACTTACCTGCTAGAAACGGGCTGCAGAGGGAGACTTGGGAACATGTCCAGGGCTCCCCGTGGGGGGCTCGGTTCGTTAGGGTCCTGACAGCAGGGGTGTACAGTCGGTTGTCATGGACCTGGGCCGGGGAGCTTGGGTGCAGAGGGTTGTGGTCAGCTGGGCCCGTGCGCCATAGGCACTCACTGTTCTCAGTTAGACCTGCAGAGGGGGCAAAACAGGACAGCTGGGCCACTCTCTGTGCTGGCCTCTGTGATGCTAATGTCCCTCATCAGCTGATCAGTCGTTTCGGCTTTGGAGTTCGGATTGGACTTCAATCAAGCTTTGGTTGCAGCATGGGGTCCGGTGCACTGGGCATTGGTGCAGGGTGGCTCCGGTTGGTCCTGGCATCTTCTCCCTTTGGTGGGGAGATGGATCTGTCCTACTGGAGCATGGTGACTACCTCCAGGCTGCATCTGTGGACCCAGTGGTCAACAGAACGATGAACCGGACATTGTGGTCGGTGCCTGCAGGTTGCAGGGAAGCGGCTCCTCCACTTCAAGGGAGATGCTGATGGCTTGGTGAAGTGCTACGGGCCCTCCAAGGCTTTTGGAGGATGCATGCACAGCTGCAGACTGAGTCAGGGCGATCTACTAAAATTTTCCAGACTGACGCCTTTTAATTTGGAAAAGATATCAGAAAGAACATCATTGTTTTTAAAGTTTTGTCCTGAAGAAGGTGGAGTTGACCAACTGTGATCCACCGAAACGCTGCGTCGACAATTTCATAACTTGATTAATTTTTGTAGGAATTTTTTGATAATTGAAAATTGTGTTTATGTAAGTCTTTAGGGGGAGATCTATATGCGTTGCTTTGGTAGGAGAATATATTTTTGAGTATATGTATGAAAATAATGACGTTATACCTAAACAATGCAGTGAAACTGTGATAAAGGACAATATTGAAGTAATACAGTAAGAAAATATTAGTGATCTATTTATATGTAATGTTGGTTTACAAACCCCTTTTTTATGATATTTTTATGTAATGAATTGTTGATATTGTTTTTATGATATTTTCTGGAGAACAAAAATTGTGGGGCATATTAGCAAGGAATAGCGATATTTATCGCTCAACGCGCTTAGCGCGAATCCTGTTAACGCCGCCTATCGCTGGAAAATATCGCTGAGATAACACCCTATTAGTAAGGTTTATCTCCATAGCAATAATATTTCCAGCGATAGCGGCAGAATGCGAGAATATCGCTGGAAAACCAGCGATATTCTTGCATTAACGCTAAGGTGGATTCAGCATTAGAATCCACCTCCTATACCTTAAACAGGTAAGTCATAGTCAGTAGCAGGTGTTAAAATCTAGCGATAAACGCGCTTAGCGTGATTTATTTTATCGCTTCGCCTGCCTTGATAATAGGGGTTAGTGGTGTTAGCGACTGTTTACAGTCGCTTTTAGTGGGGAACGCCTACCTTGCATGTCATTAGCGATAAATATCGCTGACATGCAAGGCGATGTAATTCCCGGCCTCTAACGCCTGAAAGCTGTCGCTAACGCCTGTTAGCGACAGCTTGCTAATAGGGCGTTAAAAATATCGCCGATTTAGCGGCAAAAAGTGCCGCTAAATCGGCGATAAAGCCCTTGATAATATGCCCCTGTATTTTTAATAAAAGGATAGATATCTTTGCAATCAACAGGCCTCATCGTATGATTGGGAGTACGTAAGAGCATTGATGAATATGGTGTATAAGGGAAAAGATTGAGGGTAATAATACATATATGCGACACAAGAGGGACCTTTTTCTTGTTGTTACACATCATGGGTACCTCAGGTTGTCTGACCAGGGGTTAGGGAAAAGAGCCCAGCATACTGACTCAGAACTTGTCTGCAGTCAGCTTGCTGCTGGGCAGAGAGGGTGTCTGAGAAGACAACTCCTTCAACTTACCCATCTTTAGGATTGTGGGAGAGGATGTCAGGGAGAGGTTCACACTCTTCTTCCTGATCCTCATCAGCGACCATTGACATGGTCACGTCAGCCCTGTAATAGAAAGGCTTCAGGCGGTTTACATGGATCACCCTTGGAGAGCTCCTGCCAGTGCCTAGAACAACTAAGTAACAACTAAGTCCTCTCAAGGATAGGGTAGGGACCACTCCATTTATCCTAGTGGGCCCTCGGTGCCACAGGCTCCAACACCTATACCTTCTGCCCTGGTTGGAACTCCACCAGTTCAGCCTTTTGGTCCTACCAGAGCTTCTGGAGCTCTTGGCTGGCCTCAAGGTTTTTGCTTGCTTTACCCCTGTACTCAGCCATCTTTAAACATAGACCAAGCACTTAGTCCACAATATCTAGCTTGGGCTCTTTGAGAGGCCTCTCCCAGCCTTGCTTCATTAGACATAGTGGTCCCCTCACAGGATGACCAAACAGATGTTCAAAGGGACTAAAGCCCACTCCCTTCTGTAGCACTTATCTGTAGGCAAAAAGCAGGCATGGCAAAAGGACATCCCATCTCCTTCTGAGTTTTTCAGGGAGTCCCATGATCGTACCTTTCATGGTCTTGTTGAATTTCTCAATTAGACCATTGGTTTGTGGGTGATATGGAGTGGTAAGCTTGCATGTCACCCCACACTCAGCCCACATGACATTTTTGGAAGCCAGACATGAAGTTAGTACCTGTGTCTGACACCACCTCCTTAGGAAAGCCCACTCACTCTAGTAAACATACTGATGAGGGCCCTGACAACTGTAGAAACAGTGACAATCCTAAGTGGAATAGCTTCGGGATACCTGGTGGCATGATCCACTACCACCAGTATAAATCTGTTCCCTGATGCTGTTTGAGGGTCAAGGGGGCTGACTATGTCAATCCCTACCCTTTCAAAGGGAACCCCAATCACTGGAAGTAAAATTAAGGGGGCCTTTGGGTGGTTACCTGTCTTGCCACTGACTTGACAGGTAACACAGGAGTTACAAAACTCCTTCACCTTCTGGGACATGTTTCGCTAGTAGAAGTGGGCGGCTAGCCTTCTCCAAATCTTTGCCTTGCCAAGATGCCCAGCTAAGGTGATGTCATGAGCCAATGAGATTAAGAAGTCTCTGTATTGCTGAGACACTACAACTCTCTAGTATACAGGAGCCCCTCCTCCCAATAGGTCCTGGGGGAACCACTGACATCTCCCTTTACCTGTGCAGCAGCTTGTTGTCTCAGGCTCTCAAGAGTGGGACAAGTTTTCTGTCCCTGGTACAGTTCTTCCCTAGAGGGCCCCCCTGGGCCTAGGAGCACTGCCTGGTAAAGCCCAAGTTTCTGGGGCTCAGTTCCCTCTGGGGCTGACAGGTCTTCTCCCTAAGGAGAGGGGACCTGAGCTTGTGAGTGCTCACAAGTTGTTTTCCCAGCCTTCTTGCCTTTTCTCTTGGAGGATTGGGCCATTATTCCAGGCTCCAATACCTCTTTTTCAGCCTGGGCTTTGCTCTGTGCTCTGGTTTTTACCAACACCCATTCAGGTATTCCCAGTATGGCTGCATGCTGAGGTCTCCAGACCATTCCTAGCAGACATTCAGCAGGAATTGCAGAGGACACAACCACCTTCTTTTGGCTAGTAACCTCTCCCCACTCTAAGGACACCACAGCCATGGGAAGAACCTTAGTATGGTTATCAGCATTGGCGACTGGATAAGCTTGTATAGCCAAGTACTGTTCTGGGGATTCAGTCACCATGATGACACTTGCACCTGATCCCTCAGTGCTTATACCCTAATCCCATTGATAAGTGGCTACATCCAACCCACCCTCTGAGATCAAGGTAGCTTCAGTGTTCTCTCTGACCTGATCAGGGCACACCAAGGATTCCATCTGGAGACTCACCACCCCAGTGGTAACTGGGGGTACACTAGTGGAAGCCTTTTTGGGACAGGTAGAGTCCACTGGCTTTACAATTGAAACACCAAGCCTTTTTGGGATCCCAGTTCTTACCATAATACCCACCCTTGGATTGTGAAGTGTCTCGGGCCCACCCTCCTGAACAGGTTTTTGGGGGCCTTTAGAATGCTCTTTACATTTTTCTTTAGACTGTCCCACAACTTTTCCTTAGGGGGCATTAGCAACCCCTTTTTTTGGCCACCCCCCTTTTTTTTGGTCACTTGCTCCGTGAGGCTTTTTGGACACCCTAGTCTTGACCCAATGGTCAGCTTTCTTCCCCAACTCCTTGGGGGAGACTAAGCCTAGGTCCACCAAGTATTGATGCACTTATTCAGAAGTAAAGTTACTTAACAGATGCTCCTTCATACGCAAATTATACAGACCTTCATAGTCTTGCACCTTACTCCCTTTTAACCAACCACCTAGTGTTTTGACTGAAAAGTCTACAAAATCAACCCAGGAATAACTCAAGGTTTTGTGAGTCTCCCTGAACATAATCTTGTACTCCTCAGTCTTGAGTCCAAAGCCCTCAATCAGTGTATCCTTCATGAGGTCATAAGACTCAGCATCTGCCTCATTCAGTGTCAGGAGTCCTTTCCTGAGATCAATTCCCAGAGTAGAGAGCTCCAGTATCTCTGGTGTAACCTCCTCATTTTACATGCGCTCTCAACGGCAGTAAACTATTTGGTAATATCATCACCCTCAACATATTTAGGGACAATCCCTCTGGGGATTTTGGGATCAAAAGTTTCCTCCTTCTCCCTATTTACTTTGCTGCCACCATTGATAGGTTCTAGACCCATCTCAGCCCTTTCTCTTTCTAAGGCCAGACTTTTGGCCTCATGGGCTGCTCTTCTGGCTAGTCTCTCAAGAGCAATATCTTCATCCTCTAGCCCTTCTCTGGACCCTGGGTTGCCTGACCTACCCTCCGTTGAGGAAGGCACTCCAGGTACAGTTTTTAGGTAGATGTGTGTAGGCACAACATCACCTTCTCTAGTGAGTTAAGGAGGACAGCCTATTGGAGTACTGTCCCCACTGTCATGAACACTGTCAGCCTCTTCCAAGGTGTCAGGATCTCACGTGGACTTGGTTAAATCAAACTCTGCAAGGAGCTCCTGGAGCTGTACTTTTATAGGGTTTGAATCATTTTTGATTGTACTGGCTGTACAGAGGTTCCTTAACTGCTTCATACTAAGATGCAGGCAAGGGGTCAGGTTGAGTTCCGGGACTATCTCCTCTGTGCCAGACATGTTTTAGAACAGTTGGGACCTTTATAGAACATTCAAAAAAATTCTAAACAGAATTTTAAAGGTCTAACTGACTGGTATACTTTCAAAATTTCTAATACCAAAGGACTGGGGGACTTAACAAAGGCCCTAACAGTTCCAATTAGAAATTTTGGAAAAATCAAAAATTTAAAACATTTCAAAAATATTTTTGACTAAAGTCAATTGTGGGTTTCTTTGTGGAATCACCTATTGACCAAGTGGTATCAGCAAATGAAAAGTCTTGTATCCCACCGCTGATCCAATAATGTAGGAAGCTGGCTTTTTATTTAGTGTACCAAAACCAGGACACTATGTAGAAAGTCCAGACAACGCTTATTGGCTTACAGGGCTTAAATTAATAATCCCACATGCTCTCTTTTGTGGTAGTGTGGGCAAGGAGTTTAGGCTTATCAGAGGGTAGTGTTAAGTATTTGTTGAACACACAGAGTCAATAAATGAGACACACACTCAAGAAGAAACTCGAGACCAATTTTAGAAAAATAACAGATATATTTATATATATTTTAACACCAAGACCTTCGTAATTGGGTAAGTACTTTTCGGGATATCAATTTTTGCAGGTAAGCAATGCTTTCATATGCAGAAAGAAACATATACTGCATACAGGTAATTGCAATCGTATTTCAGGGCCCCCTTTAGGAGTTAAGGTGCCAGGGGGCCAAGGTCCAAGGAACCACCAGCAAATCGCATTTACCGGCCCTGGAGTGTCCGGGTGCAGAGGTGCTGGTCGGAAAAGTAGCCTTGCGCTCTACACCGTAGGCAAAGAGGGGGGCCCCCGAGAAACAGGCTGCAGAGGGAGACTTGGGGCAAGTCCGGGGGCTACCAAAGGGGGGACTCGGTTCAAGAGGAGCCTGGGAGCAGAGGGGCACAGTCGGTTGTCGTGGACCGAGGCCGGGGAGCTCGGTGCAGAGGGTTTTGGTCAGCTGGACCTGTGCATCAAAGGCACTCATGGATCTAGGTTAGACCTGCAGAGGGGGGCAAAACAGGACAGCTGGGCCACTCTTGGTGCTGGTCTCTGTGATGCTCACGTTCCTCATTGGCTGGTCAGTCGTTTTGGTGCTGGAGTTCAGATTGGACTAAAAACAAGCTTTGGTTGCCCGCAAGTGTTCTGGGTATTGGTGCAGGGCAGCTCCGGTTGGTCCTGGCGTCTTCAGATTTGGTGAGGAGGCGGATCTGACCTCCTGGAGCATGGTGACCTCCTTCTGGGTGGTTGCTGCGTCGGTGGACCCGGTGGTCAGCAGAACGATAAACCGGACATTGCGGTCGGTGCCTGCAGGTTGCAGGGAAGTGGCTCCTCCATTTCAAGGGAGATGCTGATGGCTTGGCGAAGTGCTGGAGGCCCTCTGAGCCTTTTTGGAGAATGCAAGACGAGCCAGATTGTTGTGATTGTTGGGACAGGAGCAGGTAGACATGCAGATTTAGGCACCAAAGTCCACCAGTGGTCCGCAGTTCTCGCTTCTTCAGCTCTTCTTGTTCCTTTTTCTTCTTGTTTCAGGGAAATCTGAGTTCCTGGTGTCAGGGGGCCACCTAAATACTAAATTTAGAGGCATTGAGGGAAGTGAAGGGTAGTAGCCAATGGGGGGAAACATCCTTTATCACAAAGCCGGAAACACGCTGTGCCTTTACAACATCGGCAATAGAACGAATGCGACGTTACCACGCATTCATTTAGCACGCAAGTCGTTACAACGACTTGCTTTAGGGGGGCGCATTGGTGGAGTGGTGTTGGATTTTAAGTCCAACACCTTCCCTACTGCTGCGCAGACTGGAGTTGGTTTAGTAAATGAAACTATTTCAAAGTCCAGCGCCACCCTAAGGCAAGTAGTTCTAACAACTTGCGTGCTAAAGGAACGTGTCGTAAGGACGCATTCATTCTAATGCCGGCGTTGTAAAGGCATGCGTGCTAAACGCATGCAGGATTCCGTCATACAACCGCCAATGGGCTACTTACCCTTGGTGTCACTACACCCCCTATATGACCACTTCCTGTGGGGAGGGGGCCTAACCCTATCTAAGAGTTCCTAATTCCACCAAAAACAAGATTTTGGAATATTTCTTTCGTGGGACATATCTGGCAGCCCACCTTAGGGGTGCGACTGGCCTGGTAGTACACCATGACTCCTTGCATAGCCGATTTCCCACCTGTTCTGGTGCCAAATGGGCCTCAGGCCAGGGGGTTGCATCTCTCAGTTCTGGGGGAAGCCAGGGTCGCATACCAAAGGCGGCAGGGGCTTTGAAGTCTCTGGTCTTGTTATGCAGATTCACTAGCCATCCTGCTGGAGGAGGTGTAAATACCTCCTGCCAGAGCAAGCATTGTTTCTGACCTCTGAGAGCGTGGGCTCTCACCTCCAGTGGGTCATAAACTCGCCTTCGGTTGCAGGCTGGATGATACCAGTCAGCCAGCACACTAAGAGGCTGGTAGGTTTTCATGGGCACCTCTAAGGTGCCCTCTGGGTGCATGTTTTAATAAATTCACTACTGGCATCAGTAGGGATTTATAAAGACAAGGTATTTCATACGAAACACCATAGGTTTCAGTGAAGCCATCATGTAGCTGGGGATCTCGAAATGACCAGTGCCCAGTACATATACTTAAGATGGCTTCCCTGTTCACTGGTGCTATCTAGCAATTGAACTAGACAGCACAAGGGCATATTTGCTCATGCAGATATGTCCTCACATGTAATATAATTAGGCCTGGGCGGTAAAATCCGCTCCGCTCGCGGAGTTTGCGGATTTGTGGCAACTCCGCGTTCCGCGTAGAATGCGGAGTTACCGAACACTCCACGATCCGCGGCGTAGCGGAGTTTTTCCCTTGTTCGCGCTTTCAAAATGCATTTTCGCGCGTGCGGTAGCGACTTACCGGGATCCCTGTGTACGCCGATGAGTTTTCCTATCCGTTTGCGTGCGCCACGAGATTTTGGTAGCCGGCCGCGCGATCCTGCGAGAGTGTGCGATCGCGAACACGTCATTCGAACGCGCCATCGGACATCCGCGCTCACGAACAGGAAATACGCATCGCGAACGGACGGGACAAGTGAAAAACAAGATGGCCACGCCAATTGGCGACCGCATGGGCAAGTTCGCAAGATATTTCCCCCCGAGCAGGCAAACAGCGTCCTGAACACGCAATACGCGTTCCCGAACAGGAAAAACGCATCGCGAACGGGCGGAACAAGCAACTCTGCGTGCTCGCGGAATTCTGCGTAGCTCGCTGAGTTTTTTTACCACTTTGCGGAACTCAGCGTAGCGCGACTATGCGAACTCCGCCCAGGGTTAAATATAATTCGTTCTGCCTTAGGGCTAGAAGGCCGGCTGTAGAGGTGACTTACATATATTGCATGCATCGTCTGTGGGCATGGCACATGTATGCCATGTCATGTTTTCACATTTGTCTGCATAATTTCACGCAGCTTGCAATGGCAGTTGGCATGAGTTTGGTGGTGGGTTCCTTAGGGTGGCACAATACAAGCTGCAGCCCTTAGGAATCCTCTTTAGCAACCATGCCCTAGATACCAGGGGCACCATTTACTAGGGACTTACAGAGGTTCTAAAGGTCTTGCCAATTTGGGAACAATTGAACAGTTACCTTGTTATAGGGAAAGAGCACTGGCACTGGGGACCTGGAAGCAGGAATCCAGTGCACTTCAGTCAAAATTGCATCAAATACCAGGCAGAACGTGGGGTGACCATGTCAAAAAGGGGCACTTTCCTACAGTGCACAATAAACTAATCATTGTGAGAGGAAATTAGCAGAATTTGCCACTTTTTTTAAGCATCTGATGTAGGTGTGTGATATATTCCCAACATAATCAGTGATGCCTGTGTTAATTTTGCTTGTTCATAATTCATGCTGAACATTAATTAAGGTGTCACTTCCTTCTGAAGCTGCTGGATCTAGGACCATGTCTTCTGCCACACAATCAAGGAGCCAGGATCAGGAGCTGGCATCATGGGGGATCTCAATACCACACAGAGCTGTGGCTGGAGCTGGTGAGTTTGATTTTGCATTGCACATCTTCAGTGAACACCTCAAAGCTACAGTGTGAGCTGTCACATGTAGCTTTTCACAAACCAGATCAGAAGTGGAACTTTGGATAGATGCAAAGAAAAATGGTTCTAATCCTTGTGCTGGAACACTATATACTATGGAAGGTAATTATCATATTGCAACCTCTGTCTTTCAGGTGCTGAGGACAATGAGTCGCTTGATGAAGCTGAACCTATCGCCAGTGGAGGATGGGGGGCAATCCGAGGAGAGATCCAAATCCTCCTCCAAGCAGCAATATCAGCTGTCAGCACTGCTCAAGAAGAGGAGGATGAGCAGGAAGAAGAAGAGCTGGTGCTGGTCACCAAGGAGGACCTGGATTATGAGGAGTGCATTGTTGGCCCACTGGCCAAAACACTGAAGCCTACATCAGGTCCGGCCACCATTGTACCTCCCACTTCATCTCTGAGGATTGCCCATTCCCAACAGTCAACCAATCAGCCAAAGCATTCACCTATCCCAACACAACCATCACCTCCTCACAGCCTTCACATCCAATGTAGACATGTTACTTCTCCTACATACTCCTCCCATGACAGCTTCTCTCAAGCATTTTTAGGGACCTAACACCCCTGGTGAGGAACAGGTCTCCCTAGGCATGAATCTCCTCCCCACAGCCTCCCATGTACTATCCCTTCCTGTGCTGGTGTACCAGACGGTCATATCAGAGATCATCCCAGGCACAATAAATAATACACATCAGGAACCGTCAGGGGAGCCAGTCTATGTACAAGGGGTAAAAGAAATGTCCACCGTCCAAAACATTGTCCAGTCACTGGCCTTCTCACAGTAATCTTTGCCCACAATGTTCAAATTTTCTGCTCCTGTGGACTTTACCTGATTGGCCGATGCAGGACAAGACTCTCCAAGGGAGCGGGTAACATTAGGGGTATGAGGGGTAGCAGGGGAAACAGAGAGGGAAGACGTACTTGGGGACACAACAACAGTGGTCTGGGCAGATCATTGAGCCAATGCAGACAATATGGCTGCACCCATGGAAGTGATGGAGGAAGTGAGGCTGTTAAAATGTCTGGACTGTGCCTCTCGGAATGGTTGTATGTTGGAACAATGATAGGTAAACAATGAAAGCCTTTACAACGAAGGCTTTACAACGATAAAGTCTTAATAACACCTGCCTTTACAACGAAGGTTTTTACCATGGATATGCCCTTACCACGGATGCCTTTACCACAAAAATGTAAGAATTTGACAGGTAAGTATAAACCCTTTTTTATTATACATATTTATTTAAGTGTAATGGGTTTATACTTACCTGTAAACCACTTACATCCATGGGTAAAGACATGTATGGTAAAGGCATGTGTGTGGTAAGAATATTATAGGCAAATATTAACCCTATATATATATATATATATATATATATATATTCACTGAAAAAACCATAGGTTTTAGGGACAGTTATAGTTAGTTGGACATTTCACTCGTACAAAACCCGTGAAATTCCCCCGTTATAGTTAGTTCAGCTAACTATAACTCGCGCCCGCAATGCACTGCTGATGACGTCACATATTACATCACTCATGACATGGTCAGTGACATCACTGATGACATCACTGATGACATCTCAAATGACATCACTGATGACATCATCCAGTGACTGTGTGTTTCTGTAAAGTTTAAATATGTTTAATATATATAGGGAAAGGCGTATTGAAGAATGAGTGGGTGTATAAGTGTCTGAATGGATGATTTAGTACGTGAGTGACTGACTCTACAAGTGAGTGATTAAACGTATCTTACTGAATGCATGGGTTAGTGACTAAACTGTGTGAATGTCTGTATCCGTCTGTTTGTTGGTGTGTAAGTGGATGCATGGATTTGCGAATAGCTACATGAGTGTCTATATGGGTTATTGATTGGTTCTCTGAGTATCTGTATGGCTGCCTGAGTGTTTGTGTGGGTGGGGTGTGTGTGACTCTATACATAGATGTGTGAGTGGGTGATTCACTGGGTGCATGATTTCAAGAGTGCATCTGTGATGGACTGCTTGGGTGGGTGAGTGTGTGTATGGGTGTGTTAGTGATTGAATGTATATCTCAGTGGTACATGTGTGAGTAACTACATATGTGAAAGGCAGTATATATGTGTGTTGGAGTATATAAATAGCTATAAGCGAGAGTGAGTGATTGTGATAGTGGCTGTATGGATGAGTGTGTGCTTGTATCAGTGATTGTATAAGAGCGTAAGAATGTGCTAGTATTTGTATGAGTAAGTGAGCTGGTGTGTGTATAACTGTATAGGTGAGTAAATGGCAGTGTGTTTAATTATTTGCATGACTGACTAGGTGTGTGAGTACCTCTATGGATGAGTGGCGGTGTTTGAGTGTGTATATAGGAGTATGAGTGCATATGATAGTCCTGTACTGAGTGACCGTAAGTATGAGTGACTGTACGGGTGAGTGAGTGGATGTGTGCGTAGACCTAAGAATCAGTGAGTGGGTATGTAGTTATTGGTGTTGGAGTGTGTATGGTTTTGCGAATGGCAGTGTGTAATTTAGAGTGGGTGTATCAAAGGTTATATTAGGGTGTGAGGAGGTGCATCAGATTATCACGTGGATGATGTCATCAGTGATGTCATTTGAGATGTCATCAGTGATGTCATCAGTGATGTCACTGACCATGTCATGAGTGATGTAATATGTGACGTCATCAGCAGTGCATTGCGGAGGCGCGAGTTATAGTTAGCTGAACTAACTATAACGGGGAATTTCACGGGTTTTGTACGAGTGAAATGTCCAACTAACTATAACTGTCCCTAAAACCTATGGTTTTTTCAGTGAATTTCAAAGGTTTTTTAAATGCTAATTTCTAACTATAACGTGTCTGAAACCTATGGTTTTTCAGTGAATTTCAAAGGTTTTTTAAATGCTAATTTCTAACTATAACGTGCCTGAAACCTATGGTTTTTTCAGTGAATTTCAAAGGTTTTTTAAATGCTAATTCCTAACTATAACATGTCTGAAACCTACGTTTTTTTCAGTGAATTTCAAAGGTTTTGTAAATGACAATTTTTAAATGTATTAATTGTTATATTAATTTTTGTCATACTGATTTACTACATTTTTAGAAACAATTTTTTTAACATATTTTATTTTTTAAATTACATTGTAATTACATTATACATTACATTACAAAAAATACTTTATGAGAATGAATTACTTTAGTTTAAATACTTTGCACATAGGCAATAGACTTTTAAGTACAGTAGTTACAGTTGTTGCAATGGGCAACACATTTTCAAACACAATGCAACATTCAGCTCAATGTGAATTTCTAGTTAAATGCAATTAGTTACTTTATGGATTACTTTTCTAACCACAGAACTGGATCCTAGATTCAGTCCTGGGACATCTCCTGTAAACAGTTGAGTAAAAGCGTTTTGGTTACAGTAGTGATTTTTAAGGAATATTATTGTATTTTAAAAGTTGACACTTAGAAACTTTTTCACATAGAATCACCAATGTTATCCTATGGAAGGAAATTCACTTAGCAGGTAAAAACTGTTATCGTTACTTTTTCTTACTCAGTGTTGGATCCTGGATCCAGCACTGGTGCATCTCCTGTAAACAGTTGAAAGAATGCGTTTAAGTCATACAGGCGATTTTTAAGGAATATTTGTAGTTTGTGAAAATCGACACTTTGAAACTTTTCTGCTGAAAACCAGACAATGGATTCCTATGGAAGAAAATATAAGTTACTGGTAAGTACGGTTAAAATTACTTTTCAGGGTCAGTGCTGGGCTAAAAGATGCAGCACTGGGTTCTCTCCTGATAACAGGCGAGTAAATTGGAATTCGTACTTTGGTTGATTTTAGAGGAATATTATAAAGTTCCAAAACTCCACACTAAAGAATTTCCAAGTGAAACCAGTCAATGTTAGCCTATGAAGGAAATTCAAGTTACCGGTAAGTACGGTTAAAATTACTTTTCTGGACCAGTACTGGGCTGAAAGATGCAGCACTGAGGTCTCTCCTGATAACAAGTGAGTAAATCAGAATTCGGATTTCAACTGATTTTAGAGGAATATTTGTATGTTTCAAAAATCAACACTTAGAAACTTTTTCAGCAAAAAGCAGACAATGATATCCTATGGACGGAAATTCAAGTTACTGGTAAGTACGGTTAAAATTACTTTTTAGGATCAGTGCTGGGCTGAAAGATGCAGCACTGAGGTCTCTCCTGATAACAGGTGAGTAAATCGGAATTGGTATTTCGGCTGATTTTAGAGGAATATTTTAAAGTTCCAAAACTCCACACTTAGAAGAATTTCCAAGTGAAACCAGTCAATGTTAGCCTATGGAAGGAAATTCAAGTTACTGGTAAGGACGGTTAAAATTACTTTTCCGGACCAGTACTGGGCTGAAAGATACAGCACTGAGGTCTCTCCTTATAACAGGTGAGTAAATCGGAATTCGTATTTCGGCTGATTTTAGAGGAATATTTGTATGTTTCAAAAATCAACACTTAGAAACTTTTTCAGCAAAAAGCAGGCAATGATATCCTATGCAAGGAAATTCAAGTTACTGGTAAGTACGGTTAAAATTACTTTTCAGGATTAGTACTGGGCTGAAAGATGCAGCACTGAGGTCTCTCCTGATAACAGGTGAGTAAATCGGAATTCATAGTTCGGCAGATTTTAGAGGAATATTTGCACAATGGTGAAGGGAGGGGGCGGGGCCTGAGGTGACATCTGTGCAAACGCGCCCTGTGGCGCGTTTTAAGTTGGGGGATTAAGTCCCCTTGAATCATGAGGGTCCCTAGGGGCCAACTAGCCCACCAGGAACCTCCAGTATGTGCCAGGGGGCTGCGTTGCAGAGAGGTGTACAGAGGCCACACCCCTTTTTACACCTCTCTGAAACGCAGCTCTGTGGCGCTTTCTGGATGTACCTGTTGGGCTAGTTGGCCCCCAGGGACCCTCAGGATTGAAGGGGATTTAATTCCCCATCTTAAAACGCGCCACGGGGCCTGTTTGCACACATGTCACCTGAGCCCCGCCTCCCTTCACCACTGTGCAAACGCGCCCCGTGGCGCGTTTTAAGTTGGGGGATTAAGTCCCCTTGAATCCTGAGGGTCCCTGGAGTCCAACTAGGCCACCATATACTTCTAAAAGCGCCACAGAGCTGCGTTGCAGAGAGGTGTAAAAGGGGCGTGGCCTCTGTACACCTCTCTGCAACGCAGCCCCTGGTGCATACTGGAGGTTCCTGGTGGGCTAGTTGGCCCCAGGGACCCCCAGTATTCAAGGGGAATTACTTCCCTTTCTTAAAACGCGCCAGGGGCGCGTTTGCAGAGTACTGCAGGGAGGGCGGGGCCTCCGGCACGATGCCGGTCGTTTAAAAAAAAAAAAAAATTTAAAGGGAGGGGGCTGCGTGGCCCCCCTTCCCTTGCCCACTTTTGGCCCCGGGGACCCCATCCCCCGGGGCCTGAGCATTTTTTTTTTTTAAAGAAAAAAAAAAAACGGGAAGGGGCCGCGTGGCCCCCTTCCCTGGGCCTGTATTGGCCCCGGGGACCCCATCCCCGGGGCATGCCCTCAATTTTTTATTTGGAGGGGGCTGCGTGGCCCCCTCAGGCCAATTAAGGCCCCGGGGACCCCATCCCCCGGGGCCGGACATGCACTTTTTTTTTTTTAAATTTTTTACTAATTTGGGGAGGGGGGCTGCGTGGCCCCCCTCCCTGGCCACTTATGGCCCCGGGGACCCCATCCCCCGGGGCCTGGCCTCTGGTTGGGGACTGTGGGGGGTCCCCAATCCCCCACAGTCCCAGCCGGCTCCCCGCCTCCTGCGCGAGCCGGCCATTGCCCTCGACATGGGGAGCAGCTAACATGCTGCTCCCCATGTGGAAAGCAATTGTCTTTGGATATTGGAAGCAAGAGCAGGTTTCCCTGCTCTCGCTCCAATATCCAAGCAGTTTGCTATGGCAGGACGGGAGCCGCGAGGCTCCCGTCCTGCCATAGCAAACTACAGTGTCCCGGGGGTAGGCACCCCGGGACACTGCAGGAGGCGGCCCTGGGGGGTGGTGGCCCCCAGGGCCATCAAGGGCTCCAGGAGGGGGGCCGCGCGGCCCCCTCCCTTAAGTTGCACAGCCCCGGGAGGTGGTGGTCCCCGGGGCTCTGAGGGTCCGTAATGGACCCCCACATTTATTTTGTAAGTCCCCCAGGAGGTGGTGGTCCCCGGGGCGTGTGGGGGGCTGGACCCCCCACACCTTATTTATTTAAAAAAAGAAGCCCCGGGGGTGGCGGTCCCCAGGGCTTAGGGGGCCCTTCGAGGCCCCCATACAAACAATATACCCACCCCCACCATGCCCCCGGGACTTGGGCCACCCGGGGGCAAATGTCAATCGAGCGCGGAGACCGCGCTTCAAGTTTTTTCGGCAGGATTCGCGCACCCTGAGCGCATCCTGCCGATTTTTTTTGCCCAGGGGTCCTTGTGGGACCCCTGAGCAAACCTAGGGGGTCAGGGTGTTTCTACCCTGCCCCTTTGTGCGCTTTGCGCACTTGTTTCTGTCCCTCGGTTCTACCGAGGGACAAAATGGCTGCCAACATTTCCTGAATCGGAATGTTGACAGCCAGCTGACAGCCAATTAACATGCAGCTCGTGATCGGGACGGTGCGCGCAGGGTGCGCTGAGGGTACGCCACCCCCCGGGGCTTGGGGGGCCCTTTGAGGCCCCCCATACAAACAATATACCCACCCCCACCATGCCCCCGGGACTTGGGCCACCCGGGGGCAAAATGCAATCGAGCGCGGGAGACCGCGCTTCAATTTTTTTCGGCAGGATTCGCGCACCCTGAGCGCATCCTGCCAATTTTTTTTTTTTTGCCCAGGGGTCCTTGTGGGACCCCTGAGCAAACCTAGGTGGTCAGGGTGTTTCTACCCTGCCCCCTTTGTGCGCTTTGCGCACTTGTTTCTGTCCCTCGGTTCTACCGAGGGACAAAATGGCTGCCAACATTTCCTGAATCGGAATGTTGACAGCCAGCTGACAGCCAATTAACATGCAGCTCGTGATCGGGACGGTGCGCGCAGGGTGCGCTGAGGGTACGCGGACCCTACTCGGCCATAGATATATATGTACTTTTACTTTTGATTTTCTCAGCAACTACTGAACGGATTTACACCATTTAACAAAAAGGGTTCTTTCTGAACCAAGAACTACCTCTTTGCCAAATTTGGTGTAATTCCGTTCAGCAGTTCAGGCTGTAGCCGTGTCTAAAGTTTCCTATGGAAAATTGCATGGGGAAAACGCGTTTTGGGACCCCCTTTTTCCTCGGCCCCCGCTTGACCGAATCCCGAGACTTTCAGGGTAGGAGCGGACCGGAGCGCCCCACAAAGTTTGAAAATTTTGCGAAGATACGTCAACCGGCAAGAGAGTTATTTCAAATAGAATGTCGCGGATTTCCTATGGATAATAGGTTGTAACTATAACTATCTACTGGCGACCGCCAGTAGATAATACAATTCACTGAAAAAACCATAGGTTTTAGGGACGTTATAGTTAGTTGGACATTTCACTCGTACAAAACCAAAGAAATTCGACCGTTATAATTAGTAGAGATAACTATAACTCGCGCCCCCGCAATGCACTGCTGATGACGTCACATATTACATCATTCATGACATGATCAGTGACATCACTGATGACATCTCAAATGACATCACTGATGACGTCATCCAGTGACTGTGTGTTTCTGTAAAGTTTAAATATGTTTTATATATATATATATATATATGCCAAGGTGTATTGAAGAATGAGTGGGTGTATAAGTGTCTGAATGGATGATTTAGTAGGTGCGTGACTGATTGTATAAGTGACTGATTAAGCGTATCTTACTGAATGCATGGGTTAGTGAGTAAACTGTGTAAATGTCTGTATCAGTCTGTCTGTTGGTGTGTAAGTGGCTGCATGGCTTGGTGAGTAGCTACATGACTGTCTATATGGGTTATTGATTGGTTGTCTAAGTATCTGTATGGGTGCCTGAGTGTCTGTGTGAGTAGGTGGGGGGTGGGTGACTCTGTGCATAGATGTGTGAGTGGGTGATTCACTGGGTGTATGGGTTGAAGAGTGCATCTGTGAAGGGCTGTATGGGTGGGTGAGTGTGTGTATGGATGTGTTGGTGAGTGAATGGATGTCTCAGTGGTATATGTGTGAGTAACTACATATGTGAAAGGCAGTATATGTGAGTGTTGGAGTATATAAATGACTAAACGTGAGAGTGAGTGATTGTGAGAGTGGCTGTATGGATGAGTGTGTGCTTGTATCAGTGATTGTATAAGAGAGTAAGTATGTGTTAGTATTTGTATAAATACGTGAGGTGGTCTGTGTATAACTGTATAGGTGAGTAAATGGGTGTGATTGATTCTTTGCATGACTGAGTAGGTGTGTGAGTAAGTCTATGGATGAGTGGCGTTGTGTGAGTATATGTTTAGGTGTATGAGTGCATATGATAGTGCTGTATTGATGAGTGACTGCATGTATGAGTTACTGTATGGGTGAATGAGTGGATGTGTGTGTGTAGACCTAGGAATCACTGAGCAGGTATGTACTAACTGCTAATGGTGTGTCTATGGTTTCGAACATGGTAGTCTGTATTTTAGAGTGGGTGTATAAAAGGTTATATTAGGGTGTGATGAGGTGCATCAGATTATCACTTGGATGATGTCATCAGTGATGTCATCAGTGATGTCATTTGAGATGTCATCAGTGATGTCACTGACCATATCATGAATGATGTAATATGTGACGTCATCAGCAGTGCATTGCGGGGCGCGAGTTATAGTTATCTCTACTAACTATAACGGTCGAATTTCTCTGGTTTTGTACGAGTGAAATGTCCAACTAACTATAACGTCCCTAAAACCTATGGTTTTTTCAGTGAATTTCTAAGGTTTTTTAAATGCTAATTTCTAACTATAACGTGCCTGAAACCTATGCTTTTTCAGTGAATTTCAATGATTTTTTAAATGCTAATTTGTAACTATAACGTCCCTATTAAGTCCCCTTGAATCCTGAGGGTCCCTGGGGGCCAACTTGCCCACCAGGTACCTCTAGTAAGCGCCACAGAGCTGCATTGCAGACAGGTGGTCCCGGGCCACTTCTAGCCCCGGGGACCCCATTCCCCGAGGCCTGGCCTCTGTGATGGGGACCGTGGGGGGAGCCTCAATGCCCCCACGGTCCCTGCCGGCTCCCCGCCTCCTGCAGGAGCCGGCATTGCTTTTCCACACGGGGAGCTGCTGACATGCAGCTCCCAGTGTGGAAAAGCAATATGCTTTGGATTTTGGAAGTGAGAGCAGGTTACCTGCTCTCGCTTCCAAAATCCAAAGCAGAGTTTGCTATGACAGGGCGGGAGCCGCACGGCACCCGCCCTGCCATAGCAAACAGCAGTGTCCCGGGGGTGGGCACCCCAGGACACTGCAGGAGCCGGCCCTGGGGGTGACGGTCCCCAGGGCCATCAAGGGCTCCAGGAGGGGGCAGCACGGTCCCCTCCCTTTATTTACATAGCCCCGGGGAGGTGGTGGTCCCCGGGGCTCGGGGGTCCATAACGGACCCCCACATTTGCATTTTAGTGCCCCGGGGAGGTGGCGGTCCCCGGGGCGTGTGGGGCAGCTCAAGCCCCCCCACACAGGTTTAAAAAACAAGCCCCGGGTGGTGGCGGTCCCCGGGGCAGCGGGGGGCCGTGTGCCCCGTGAATATTTAAGAAAAGCCCCGGGGGGTGGCGGGCCCCGGGGCTTGGGGGGGCCTTGGAGGCCCCCCACACATTAATAAAATAGATGCCCCTGGGAGGTGGCGGTCCCCGGGGCTGCGGGAGGGCCGCGTGCCCTCCCGCATATTATTAACATAGCCCCGGGGAGGTGGCGGTCCCCGGGGCTGCGGGGGCCCCCACGGGCCCCCGCAATTATAAATTATAAATTGGGCGATGCCCCCGGGACCTGGCCCACCCGGGGGCCTCATTTAAATGAAGCGTGGGAGCCCGCACTCCATTTTTTTAATAATTTTGGCAGGATTCGCGACCCCAACGCGAATTCCGCCGAAAGTATTAAAAAAAATGCTTTTTTTGGCCCTGGTGGTCCTTGTGGGACCCCCTGAGCAGGCCTGGGGGTCAGGGTGTTTCTACCCTGCCCCCTTTTCTTGTTTTTCACCTTTGTTACACTGTTTTCTTGTGACTCGGTTCTATGAAACGGCAACTTTTATTTATATATATATATATATATTCACTGAAAAAACCATAGGTTTCAGGGGCGTTATAGTTAGTTGGACATTTCACTCGTACAAAACCATAGAAATTCCCCCGTTATAGTTAGTTCAGCTAACTATAACTCGCGCGCCCGCAATGCACTGCTGATGACGTCACATATTACATCACTCATGACATTGTCAGTGACATCACTCATGACATCACTGATGACATCTCAAATGACATCACTGATGACATCACTGATGACATCATCCTTGTGATAGAGTGGCAGACCTCCTCTCACCCTAATATAACCTTTGATACACACACTCAAAAATACAAACTAACATTTTCAAAACAATGGACATACCAATACCAGTTACAACACACCTATTCAGTAATTCCAAGATCTACACACACACCCACTCATTCACCAACAGTCCCTATACAGTCACTCATACATGTACTCACTCATCATATGTACTCATACACCTATACATCCTGTTACACACCGCCACTCATCCATAGAGTTACTCACACACATAGTCACACATGCAAACAAAGTATCAAACATCCATTTACTTGCATATACAGTTATACACACACTACCACACTTACTTCTACAGAAACTTACACATACTTACTCTCTTAAACAATCACTTATAGAAACACCTACTTATTTGTACAGGAACTCTTCCAATCTCTCACTCTCACATATACTCACTTATATACACCAATACTCACATATACTAGTTTAAAACATATGTAGTTACTCATAAAGACACTATTGAGACAGTCATTCACTCACTAACACACCGATACACATACTCATCCACTTATACAGTCCTGCACACATGCTGTCTTCAACACATACAAACAGTGAGTCACTCATTCATGCATCTATGCACTAAGTAATACCCCCCACCGAACCATACAGACACTCAGACACTCATACTGAAACTCAAAAAACCAACTAATAACCCATATAGACACTCATGTAGCTACTCACCAACCCATGCAGCCACTTATACACAAAGTGAGAGACTGATACAGATATTTTCATATTTAAACATTACTCACTAACCCATGTATTCACTAAGATACACTTAGTCAGTTATACAATCAATTTTACAAAACAAAATCATCCATTTAGACACTTATATACCCATTTATTCTTCCATCGACCTTGAGATATACATATATAAAACATATTTAATTTTCAGAAAAACACACATTCACTGGATGATGTCATCAGTGATGTAATTTGAGATGTCATCAGTGATGTCATGAGTGATGTCACTGACCATGTCATGAGTGATGTAATATGTGACGTCATCAGCAGTGCATTGCGGGCGCGCGAGTTATAGTTAGCTGAACTAACTATAACGGGGGAATTTCTATGGTTTTGTACGAGTGAAATGTCCAACTAACTATAACGCCCCTGAAACCTATGGTTTTTTCAGTGAATTTCTAAGGTTTTTTAAATGCTAATTTCTAACTATAACGTGCCTGAAACCTATGGTTTTTTCAGTGAATTTCTAAGGTTTTTTAAATGCTAATTTCTAACTATAACGTGCCTGAAACCTATGGTTTTTTCAGTGAATATATATATATTTATTATACTATGTATACATGTGAAAATGTCTCGGTCCCCTGTTTGCCTCGGTGGCACGGAAAAAATGGGTGGAACTGACGTCAGCACGCCGACGAGGTTCTCTTATGGCTCCGATGACGTCATACGGTGTCGCGAGCGGAGCCGTGCTATTATGACGTCCTCGTTGACGTGGGAGAGCTAGGAAAGAATTTCCGTGGAATGCTGGTGCAGGGGATATTCACCTAAGTGTTCAGGCTAGTCCTTTGGGAGCAACTGTTTATGTTGCCACTCCAGAAACCGAAACCAGTGATCCGAGGGCAGAGGCCCTGCAGATGGCACACGAGGTGGGGTGCCCAGTCGTGTGCACCGGCGGGGCAGCGAAGTGACAAGCACCACAACCCACAAAAAGGTAACGAGGGCACTGAATAACACAGGATCTTCTCTTTGTATCTGGCAAGAACAACGAAGTTAAAATGCCCTAGTACCAAAATGTAGAATTAGTGCTACAACGGTCTTCAAGAGGACCTGCGATGCCGCTTCTGCCTCCCGTACCCTGGAGGTGGCACATGGGTCACGCGGTACGGTCATACTGCGGTGGGACGCACACTCGTTGACCTCTCATGGCACTGCTCCACACTTCAGGGAGGACGCTTTCCATTAGCTATGTTTTCTGATGACATGTCGCGCCGGCCCCGTCCAACAACAGAACTCCTTTAGATCCAAACAGACTCTTCCACTCTCTCACCGGAAGTGAAACCAGGCCACGCGGACACTTTCACAATACAACAGCCGGAAATGCACTTTTCGGTAAAAAAAACACATTCCTTCCTCCTAATTAATCAAATAAACGTCTCACTGAAGAACAGGGGCCAGCTTCGTTCGGTAAACAGCCGTTACAACGACTTTTTACTTTGCGATACCATTACAACGCATGCATTACCACGCATGCGTTGTACATCACGAAGTCACTACTACGCATTTTTTTAGAACGCATGGTCATTTCCCACGCATGCCTTTACAACTAATTTTGTTGTAAAGGTATGTATGGTAAATGACCATGCGTTCTAAAAAACATGTAGACGATCCATGTCGTTGTAAGGAAACAGAGGCTGTTCCGTTTCCTCACAACGACGTGCACCGCCCCTCAGAGACAACGTGAAGCAGGAACCACGAGGAGAGAGGAACCACGAGGAGTGAGAGGTAATGGGGATTGGGCATGGGGTGGGGTTTCTTTTCTAGGGTTTAGGGTAGTGCAGGGGTGTTTGGGTGGTGTAGGGGTCGTGCTGGGGGTAGTGTTTTAGGGTTTAGGGTAGTGCAGTGGTGTTTGAGTAGTGTAGGGGGTCGTGCTGGGGGTAGTGTTTTAGGGTTTAGGGTAGTGCAGTAGTGTAGGGGGTCGTGCTGGGGGTAGTGTTTTAGGCTTTAGGGTAGTACAGTGGTGTATGGGTAGTGTAGGGGGTCGTGCTGGGTTAGTGTTTTAGGGTTTAGGGTAGTGCAGTGGTGTTTGAGTAGTGTAGGGGGTCATGCTGGTGGTAGTGTTTTAGGGTTTAGGGTAGTGCAGTGGTGTTTGTGTAGTGTAGGGGGTCATGCTGGGGGTAGTGTTTTAGGGTTTAGGGTAGTGCAGTGGTGTGTGGGTAGTGTAGGGGGTCGTGCTGGGGGTAGATTTAGGGTTTAGGGTAGTGCAGTGGTGTTTGGGTAGTGTAGGGAGTCGTGCTGGGGGTAGTGTTTTACGGTTTAGGGTAGTGCAGTGGTGTTTGTGTAGTGTAGGGGGTTGTGCTGGGGTAGTGTTTTAGGGTTTATGTTAGTGCAGTGGTGTTTGGGTAGTGTAGGGGGTAGTGCTGGGGTAGTGTTTTAGGGTTTAGGGTAGTGCAGTGGTGTTTGTGTAGTGTAGGGGGTAGTGCTGGGGGTAGTGTATTAAGGTTTAGGGTAGTGCAGTGGTGTTTGGGTAGTGTAGGGGTTCATGCTGGGGGTAGTGTTTTAGGGTTTTGGGTATGGCAGTGGTGTTTGGGTAGTGTAGCGGGACGTGCTGGGGGTCGATTTAGGGTTTAGGGTAGTGCAGTGGTGTTTGTGTTGTGAGGGGGTCGTGCTGGGGGTAGTGTTTTAGGGTTTAGAGTAATGCAGTGGTGTTTGTATAGTGTAGGGGGTTTAGGGTAGTGCAGTGGTGTTTGTGTAGTGTAGGGGTCATGCTGGGGGTTGTGTTTTAGGGTTTAGGGTAGGGCAGTGGTGTTTGTGTAGTGTAGGGTTTTAGGGTTTAGGGTAGTGCAGTGGTGTTTGTGTAGTGTAGGGGGTCATGCTGTGGGTAGTGTTTTAGGGTTTAGGGTAGTGCAGTTGTGTTTGTGTAGTGCACGGGGTCGTGTTTTAGGGTATAGGGTAGTGCAGTGGTGTTTGGGTAGTGTAGGGGGTCATGCTGAGGTTAGTGTTTTAGGGTTTAGGGTAGTGCAGTGGTGTTTGGGTAGTGTAGGGGTCGTGCTGGGGGTAGTGTTTTAGGGTTTAGGGTAGTGCAGTGGTGTTTGTGTAGTGTGGGAGGTCATGCTGGGGGTAGATTTAGGGTTTAGTGTAGTGCAGTGGTGTTTAGGTAGTGTAGGGAGTCGTGCTGGGGGTAGTGTTTTAGGGTTTAGGGTAGTCCAGTGGTGTTTGTGTAGTGTAGGGAGTCGTGCTGGGGGTAGTGTTTTAGGGTTTAGGGTAGTGCAGTGGTGTTTGGGTAGTGTAGGGGGTCGTGCTGGGGTAGTGTTTTAGGGTTTAGTGTAGTGCAGTGGTGTTTGTGTAGAGTAGGGGGTCATGCTGGGGGTAGTGTTTTAGGGATTAGGGTAGTGCAATGGTGTTTGTGTAGTGTAGGGGGTAGTGTTTTAGGGTTTAGGGTAGTGCAGTGGTGTTTGTGTACTGTAGGGGGTCATGCTGGGTTCTAGTGTTTTAGGGTTTAGGGTAGTGCAGTGGTATTTGTGTAGTGTAGGGGGTAGATTTAGGGTTTAGGGTATTGCAGTGGTGTTTGGGTAGTGTAGGGGGTCGTGCTGGGGGTAGTGTTTTTGAGTTTAGGGTAGTGCAGTTGTGTTTGGGTAGTGAAGGGGGTCGTGCTGGGGGTAGTGTTTTAGGGTTTAGGGTAGTGCAGTGGTGTTTGGGTAGTGTAGGGGTCAACCAACATGAATTTGTCCTTGTGTGATGTAACCAATGCTCATGTAAAGCACTCCAATACCTGACCAGTCTGCACTATATAAAACTGCAAAAAAACAAAAAATAAAAAGTGTTTTGCACACTTCTGTCATTGGGCTCTACGTGGGCTACCTCTGGGTGATATTTGTGCTACATTTGGGCTCTTTTTTCTCTGGTGGCCATCTTGGGAGACTTATTTGTTATGAAGTTTCCTAATTTCCTCATTTACTACAGTCTCCTCAGTAGGAAATGCTTTCAGTTTTTTACTTTGATTCCATCAAGAAGGCATTCAGATGTGTCACACATTTGCCATAAATTCAGAATGTTAGCAATCTAGTTGTTCATTAGATCACTGTAGTAAAGCTACTGCTCACCAAGGAGTTAACTGGAAGTCTACTGCTGGTATTGAAAGTGATTGTTTCAGTCTGCATGTCAGAATTTTCTAATGAAATAGAAGAGGATTTGAGATCTCACTTAAACATGCCCTAAATTTTCTTTTTGCAGCACTAACCATAATTTCTATGGCAAAATGAACCCCCTCATTTTGTTCCTTTTTAAATTAAATGTTTTAAGTGTTACCAGTTTATTCCAATCAAGATGGCTTCAGGTGAGCCATACTTTTGTCATAAGTAAGGCTGTTAGCACTCTAGTTGTTCTTTAGAACACTCTGGGAAGCTGCAGTAGAACACAAAGGCATCAACTGACAGGCTGCTCCTGTTGAAATATAACAGGAAGATATTTGAGATCTCACTTAAAACATGTCCTAATTTTTCTTTCTACAGCATTAACCATAATTTCTATGGCAAAATGAACCCCCTCATTTTGTTCCTTTTTAAATTAAATGTTTTAAGTGTTACCAGTTTATTCCAATCAAGATGGCTTCAGGTGTGCCATACTTTTGTCATAAGTAAGGCTGTTAGCACTCTAGTTGTTCTTTAGAACACTCTGGGAAGCTGCAGTAGAACACAAAGGAATCAACTGACAGTCTCTGCCATTGTTGGATGTACATGTTTTACTGAGAATGTCAGACTTCATTCTCACATGACTGAGAAAGATAATGTGAATTTACAGAAAATATGCTCTCATTTTAGCTTCTGGAGCACCTTCCAAAACTGTATGGGACAAGCATGTGAAAATAGTTTTCTCTCAAACTTGATTCATGATATCCCAGCAGAAGGTTTTTCACAGGGTAAAATCACCTTAGAACACACCACAATTCCTGAAATTAGTATGGTACCATCAACAAATGAATTCTAATGTAACTAAAGTCTGTTATCACCCTTTATAGTTCTCCTTTTGGTAACCCTCAAAATCTTCGATTCACTACAATGCATTTCAATAGGGTACTATCATTTATATTGGTCCCAAGATGGCTGCCAGCAATTCCAGGATGAAGTGCTGACAGCCAATCAGATCTCACGATAACATGTGTGGTTAGGCTCCGCCCAGATATATGTGTTTTTACTTTTGATTTTCTCAGCAACTACTGAACGGATTTACACCATTTAACAAAAGGGTTCTTTCTGAACCAAGAACTACCTCTTTGCCAAATTTGGTGTAATTCCGTTCAGCAGTTCGGGCTGTAGCCTTGCATAAAGTTTCCTATGGGAAATTGATTTTTGACTCTTATTTTTTAATTTCTCCGCAACTACTGAACGGATTTACACCATTTAACAAAAAGGGTTCTTTCTGAACCAAGAACTACCTCTTTGCCACATTTTGTGTAATTCCGTTCAGCAGTTCGGGCTGTAGCCGTGGCTAAAGTTTCCTATGGGAAAATGAATGGAGAAAACACGTTTTGGGACCCCCTTTTTCTCGGCCCCCGCTTGACGAATCACCCCGAAACTTTCAGGGTAGGAGCAGAACGGAGCGGGCCATAAAGTTTGAAAATTTCGCAAAGATTCGTCACCCGACGCAAGAGTAATTTCAAATAGAATGTTGCAGATTTCCTATGGAAAATAGGTCCTAACTATAACTATCTACTGGCGACCGCCAGTAGATAATATATATATATATATATGCATACTATATGTATATGTATATATATATATATATTAAAAAATATACTTAATACTTACCTTTAATACTTACCAGAATACTTACATTTTCATGTCAATTTGTTTAATACTGAGTGTGCCTTTACCATTCATGCTTTTACAACAAAATTCATTGTAAAGGCATCTGTGGTAAAGGCATTCCCGTTGTAAAAAAAATTGTTGTAAAAACTTGTGTTGTAAAGACGTTGTTGTTGTAATGCCTTTGGTGTAAAGGAATTTCGTTGTTTAGTCTTCATGTAAAGGCTGTTTCCCTCTCAGAACATCCAGATCTCCTCCTTCAGCTCTTGGAAGCCCTGAGAGACCACAGTCCTGACATCTTCACATGGCACCATCACTTCCTCGGAAGCAGCCACAGGAGATACAACACACGGAGGAGTTTGGGTTGCACATGAGGGGTGAGGGGTGTCGGAGCAGACGTCTCCCTCAGCTCCACTGGACAGGCATTTGGAGGAGGACTAGTGGCAGGGGGTGCAGCTGGAGGCCCCAATGGACTGAGGGCCTCAAGAGTTAGGGAAGGATCGGTGGCTGGCCCAGATGGTGTTGGGGCCTGCTCCAGTGGCACCATTACAATGTCCAGTTCTTGTGGGCCATGGGGAGACCCACATTTGTCTTCCCCTGGCTAGTGGTGTCCCTCTCAGTGTCCCCCTCTTCATTCTCCTCAGCCTCCACCCGGGTTGGTGATGTTGCTGTGTTGGCTCAGTCAGAGTGGGCACAGTACCCCTGCCTGCTACTTGGTCTCACTCCTACTCCTCGCTGGTGGTGTCTTGAGGATGTGCAGGCCAACAAGCCAAGGATCTGCTGGTCTGCCCCATGTCCTATCCAGATGTACCTTGGCCAACCTGGTCCACTCAAAATGAAGACAAACAATTATGTAGTTGGTGTACAATTTATGATGAAGTTCGAGACAACATAAAGCAGATGCTGACTTTATACTTCTTCGATCTCCCTAACCACTAATATGTTGGTTGGACCCAACAGTAGGTGTACGGTCCTCACTTTAATGTCCAGAAATTACTTACACATTGACATCTTTGTCAATTTTGGTCAGTATACTCTTCAGTATTTAATAACTCTCACTTTCAGCATTAATGCAATGTGAGTGAGGTCCCTGACATTTACACATAGTTACCGTCCAATGTAATTTGACAAGTGGATTTAGTACACAGTCTGGATGGATATCTCCACACCTAAAAGTGGATCCAGGTTTATCCTGTAATGCGCAGTCATAATAGTCGGACACTTACTAACAACTGTTATCTGTTGTGTAGCATAGTGAAACCCAACAAACATGCTAAATATAGTGTACATATGCAAACAAGGCCTTGATATGACATTTGCTAAGTTGTGATCCCAATGTTTGACAACATCAGACACTCTACATGGCAAGGACCAAATTTTGCATGACAAGACTGCTTCATTTGTGCTGTACCCTGGCAAACACATGTACTTCTTAGTACAGCTACCTCTATGTTTGAAATGAGTTAAGTGCAACTGTTGAGATTATGTGTATATTTTGGACACCTTGGATATGTTTGTATCATTTTGAGTGAGACAAGTAACACAATGTCAGCCTTTACTTAATTTCACAAAGATATATTAGTCATCATGCAAAAAAACACTGAAAAAGCATGCATGATACGGCATACAGCACCCAAACCCCTCACATACCAACAATAGACATTGTCCAAACCATTCATTCACCATAGCATACAACAGCTATAAGGCCCTTAGTTCACTAGTCATGATTATGTAATGCTTTCTTTCAAAGAAATGCAAATGTAAGGGTAATTTAGCCATCTGTGTTTAGAACACAAGTCCCAGAATGCCCTCAGAAAACAGCATTCCATTTTCTCTAGTGATTCATATACCTTATGAGTACCGCATCTGATAAGGTGAAAGGTGACAAAACACACATGATGGTAAATCTCTCTCGCCACTCACATCATGCTTCAAGACCTATAATGCAGTTCATGCGCATACCAGGTCTCTGCTGATCAGACTCCTTCAGCTGAGCATGGAGGATCGGCCAGGCTGTCTTCAGGACCCTCCTGTACAGAGGGCTCAGGCAGGGCCTCTGCAGTGGTTAATTTGCAAACAAATAAGTGCTGGTTCTCTTGTCAAGAGGCAGCTTGTACCAGCCCATTTCTCTTGTTAGTGCTGCCTAAAACAGAGCCAACTACTAACCATGAAAGTGGGGAGAGGATGGGGCGTAATGGCCAGAGCTGCCTACTTGAGAGTCCGGGAACCAGGTTTGAGTCTTGGTATCAGCTCAACATCCTGTGATTCTGCGCAAATCACTTAATCTCCCCGTGTCTACCATAAATGAATGTGTCCTTCATGAACTGGTGCTCACGAAAAGCACTGGTGTTGATTAAGTGCCGGTGCTGAGCACCCGAAACCACCGGCTCAAATTAAGCAATGGGCCTCTGTGAGTGGGGATGAGAGGACACACCTATGAGGTCCTGTGCCTTGATCCTGGCACAGCGTCACAGGTCCTCCCTGCGCTTTTGGCACATCTTGCCCCACCGCTGGTACACACCCACTGCACTGAAGCACGCAGCAATATCTCTCCAGATTTGGCTGCACACCGCATTACTCAGCTGGTGTTCAGGGCCCTCATAAAGCTGAGGGTACTTAACAAACACCCCCTCAATTATGACGTCCACTGCAGTCTCACTGAAAGGGGGTGTCTTGTCCTCAAGTCCCTCAGCCATGTTGGGGGCAGGTATGAGTAACAGAGCAGCAGGATGGCAGAGGATGTTGCTCTGAGGTGAGGATGGCCCAGAATGACATAAAATGGCTGCCTACAACTTCCTGTTTTTTATTTCCTGTTTGTCATTTACTGTGTATTATCATTGGTTTCCGGATATTGACACTGTATCAGACACGGGACCCAAAGGGCCAAAAATGACTCCGTCTATAGGTACAATGTGAAAAAATATTAGAGACTATATGAAAAAGGGGTAGACTAATTCAAAATGAACTACAATTAGCATAGAGAAAATACTATGGGCACAGAAAAAAATACAAGACCAGATCATGAAGGTCATACGTACTGGTGTTAGTGGAATTACATAACTAAAATACATGAATGAAAACAATAAAACGTGATCACAATGGAAAAGAGAATAATTCATAAGAAAAACAACAGCCCTCTCATTATGTACAGTCATATAGTCAAAACGGCCTAAATACATCTTCACAATACATGTCACAAAAACTACAGAGGCCTGCCATATGATGGATTAGAAAAAGGCAGCTTGTTTCCAGTCTTCCATATTTTTTAATCCTTTACTGATAGAGTCCACTCTTTTCAGTGCAGTGCTTTACGTGCTAATATATTCATTTTGTCTCCATATCTTGTGTCAAGCCTCACTTACTCAACCACTTGCTATCTCAGATCCTCAGACGTATGATGTAGTAGGTGAAAATGTTCCACCAGTGGTGCTCCAGCAACTGAACAAATGATCCGACTTCTATACTGTAATGCCCAATGTATATCAAATCACATGGACACCATATTGCATAGATAACATCTTGTGAATTACCGTTAGTAAAATAGTGTAAATCAAATTTGACATTCAGATGAGTGCATACTTTCATGTTGATACAGTATTTGCAGGCAAGACAGTAACCACATTTACAGTGGCCTAAAACTGGTGATAAACCCCAAAGAGATGTAAGAGTTGTTTTTGTTGGGTTTGTAAGACTGGCTCGTACAAGTGAATTGCTAATGTTGGAACTTGTTTGAAGGAGAACAATGGCACTTCTTTCATGAATACCTGATCCTTAATTAAATCCCAATTCTTTAGGATTATCTTTTTAAAGTCATTGCATGCAGTGGTGAATGTAGAGACACAGATAATACGATCTGTGACACTTTGTCTAGTGGTAGGCTCAAGTAACTCTTACCAGGTGTTGGACCAAGCCCTCTTGCATGCCTGTTTAAATAACCTTTTGGGGTAACCCCTTTCCAGTAATCTGGTCATCAGTATGTCAGATTCTCTAAAATAATCTGCTCTTTTGGTACAATTCCTATGGATCCTCAGAAATTGGCCAAAGGGCAGATTGTCCCTCAAATTCCTCAGGTGGTGAATATGGTATTGCAGAAAGGATGTTCCTTTCCGTTGGTTTCCTATAGAGGGAAATGTAAATTTTGTTCTCATCACCCTTGACCAATATATTCAACAAAGGAATAGAAACAGAGTCAAAATTAAGGGTAAACTGAATGTCTGGTGATATAGAGTGCAACCATATTTGAAATTCACGCAAGTTGGTATTAGTGCTGTGCCAAATGAAAAATACATTGTCTATGTAATGGACCCAATAAGAGAAGCTGTTTTGTTGTTTAAAGTGTTTTCATGGCTGAACACGTTCATCTTCTCATATTGGGCCATAAACAAATGAGCTAAATCTGGGACAAAGCCAGCTCCCATTGCCACTCCCTTGGTTTGAAAGTAGAAATGGCTGTGAAAATACAAGTAATTCTTACTTAAAGCGATGTTTGTGATGGCCAAAATGAACCAGGTAGAGACCTGCACGGGTGGCTCCCATTTGTCAAGTGTACTCTGAACTACTCTTAGAACATAATTTTGAGGCATGTTAGTGTATAAGGACTGGATGTCCATAGTCACCAAAAGATCATTCTTACAGTAAAAATCAGTGTTTTTTTATTTGGTGGTGAAATCCATGCTGTCTTTGACAAATGACCTTTTTTTAGGTACCCAGGGTTTTAAGAAAGTCATTACGTTGATGAAGAGGTTCAAGAATTGATCCACAGCCGGACACAATAGTTCGACCTGGTGGCTTCTTGAGTCTCTTGTGAATTTTAAGTAGGATGTAAATGACAGGAAAGCAAGAGAAATCTTTGTTAAGATATGTGTGCTCATTTTTACTTAGGAAACTTTGCTCCAACCCAATTTTAATGCGGTTTTATTTCATGGTCTGGATGTCATTAGTAGGGTCTCGTTGATCTTACAGTCGCAGGTCTCGTCTTTTTAGTTGGTTCAAAATTTGTTCACAGTAGTGTTCTGAATCACTATACCACCACCTTTATCTGCAAGTGTGATTACATTCTCTGAGTTATTGCTGAGTGGGTAAATAGCCAAGCTCTCAGGTTTAGATATATTGTAGTGTATGTACTTTTTTTCTTTGCTGAAGGAATCGAAATCTTGCATCACCTTTTTATCGAAAGTGGGTATTTCAGCGGGCATAGATTGCATCTGGGGTGTGAAGGTGGAAGGAGGGCAGAGTCCAGTGGCATTGGCTTTGGTTTCACAGGAATTAGTACCAAAAAAATGATTCAGTCAACTTTCCCTAAAAAAACGCTGCATCCCAATTTTAGTCTGGAAGAAGTTAGGTCTCACTGTTGGTACAAACAAGAGTGTTCTGCTTAGAAGAGCCATCTCATGTGTAGATAGTCTATAGTTGGAAAGATTGGATATGGGAGCATTATATGATGTAGATATTGCAGGTTCACTGACCACGAGTAGTGGTTGCGATGTGTCTGTCATACGCTGTGTGTTACTGCCTAGTACGTTCCCTCCATCACATTCCATGGCCACCCCAGACTGATTGGATAATTTTCCTCTTGTCTTCCTTTCTCCTTCAACCTCTCTATGTGGGATAGGAAGGGAAGAATGTTTAGCATATGCTGAGCCAATTCTCAATGGAGGGATTGTGTTGAGCAGGTCAAAGTTCACCTCCTAAATACTAATACTACCATTTTGAATCGGACCCTTTACATTTTGATGAATGCTCCTTTATTCCTGACCATACAACAAGCTCCTTTTTTCTGATTCCTCGCTGTAGGGTAAGTGTGATTGAGGGGTCAAAAGACTGTGACTGTTGGCAGCATGGCTGTTTTAAGGGTCATTTTACCCTAGCTTTCAACATAATCTTGTATGAACAGTGACAGTACCCTGTTGGCACCAATAGTGGCGCATGATCCCCACATCTTGGCCCAGAGTGGTGCCAAATCTCACGCAGTAAGTAGAGAAAACTATCAGCTGAAATGCCAATTGTGGCTTCTCTGCATCCCATCCCTCCTGTGGTGCATCTTTGGTCAGTGGAGTTTTTTGGGTTGGGATGACTGACTAACCCTATAAATCTGGAGTATATAATGCAAGGTTTCTGTGGTGTCAAAGAAGTACCATGCGTTTAAATCTTTCTTGGCCCACAGGTGGACTTTGAAAAAGTGAGTAGGACTCGCAGAGTCTCAAAGAATGTTGTTACTATATAAATCTGAATGTCAAAATGTACTACCACTTTTGTAGTCTTTGGTATGCCAAAAACCAGTAGAATTTGCTCTCTGAATCATAGCATTAGGGATTACAAAGTACTCAGTTTCTTCTCTTTATATATAAAAATTTCAGCCTGCCATAAATTAAAGCCTGAATAATCTCATATTGTGTAGTCATTTCTGATCTTCAGAAGGATTAACTCCTTGCAAGATCTTTTTTTCCAAATTAGCCTCACATTTGATGTTTGGGGTCCTTTGCTCACTAAATAAAACTGACCAATCCTAACTTTTATAATGATTTCACAAACTACTCTTTAGACTTCTCTGATGTTTGCTTAGGCACTCGTGAGGTGCTGTGCATCAGTGATCCATTCCTGGCTTCGCTGTCTGTCACTGACACTATGACACTTGGGTCTAGCTGCCACCAACCTCTCCTAAGTGAACAGTGAGCTACTTCAAGTGTTCCAAGCCAAATATCCTGTCACAAGCGGTAGTTCTGACATCGTGTAGATCCTAACTGTTATTACTGCACTGCTACAACGCCTAAATACAGTGCATTTCTATGATTCTCATTAGTGCAATGTTTAACAAGACCATTAAGACTATGCCAATGCTGCTATGATCAATTACTTGTGGTAATTACAGCATTGGTTAAAAAAACATGAACACAATGCCTGGCATGAGCTTTGTAGAAGTAAATGTGGGCTTGGACTCAGTTTATGGGTGAAGCATTTGACCACCAAATTGAATAAAAGCCATTTTCCCACTAGGGCCTTGGAGTTCTTGGGATTTGTCCTGACACTTTTGGGATTCAGGGTGGATCCCAAAAACGTTTCTGCAGTAGCAGAATGGGCTGTCCCTTCACCTGCGAAAGAGGGAAAAAGTTTCTTTTGCTTTGGCAATTTGTATCAGAGGTTTATTGAACACTTTACAGACAAGGTGACTCTGATAACATTGTTTTTAGTAGTAGTGACAATTTTAGTTGGTGAATAGAGGCGGCTGCTCCTTTCGAGTATTTAAAACCGAATTTACCAGTATGGGGTGATTTGCAGCGAGAAATGTTAGGGAGAATTGGAGTGACCTGCAAGGAACAGCCTACTTGACACAGCCCGAAAATGTAGAACAGGAGACAAGTACACAGGGAAAAGCACTTAGGAATATTAACCCTCCCGCATAAAGATGAAAAGATAATAGCCCAAATACATGCCATGGATTGTGTATTAACAGGCTATGTAAAAAGCTCTATTGGTAAAATGAATAACTGGATAGAAGTCATGCAGGCGGTCTATTGGGGGTAATGCAGGCCCCTGCAGCCCCCGCGGCCCCGAAGGAGCCCAACCCTTCTGGGGCTCCCAAAACCCTTCAGAGGGAACCATTTCTCCCAAGGCCAATAAATATCTGTGAGAATTGGGAGTCCCCCGACATTCTGCAGGGGGGCCGCATCATTTCACTTTATGCTTGTGCGGCCTATGCAGCAACTGGGGAACCACAGTATGTTTTATGAAGTTTTATGAAAATGAAAATATTTAAAAAAAATATATATATTTAAAAGAATGCTGTTTCTGCACTAGTCTGTGAGTATGTGGTGACAGACTCAATTGTATCCATTCATGCTTTTATTTCTCAAACAAACAGGCCCAGAGACAAACCAACTTCACCTAGTGGACTTTCGCTCATGTCATTAAAGTGCACTTCTTACAAAGCAGAATACACTGTAGCTATTTGTGAATGGAAACATTACCAGTTCGAGATGCCTCGTGCTATCACGGTGTAAACCACCAGAACCTGCAGCTCTAGAAATCTTAGAGAACCTTCACTACAAGTTGTCTGTAGTTTTAGAGGAGTTTCCCTGTACTGTTGCTGACCAAGTACTAAAACCAAAAAATAAAGAGACACGTATGTAAGCCATGAAGAGAGCGAAAGCGACAAAGAGACCCAAATCAATGACTTCACATGATTCGTATAGGTCACAAAAATATCCATGACATCCTTACTAAGGACATTCACCCCGTTCAGGTCCAGAAAAGTTTGCCTAAAAGGCATCCTGATCCACTCAGGGTGGAATTCTGCTTGAAGGCCTGCCTGTGTGCCTATGTGGCAAAAGTCTGCAAACGCTTACTCTGTAAAGGTGCTTGCAACTACATGGCCAGGTTGATGCGCCCGGCAAGGTTTAGAGATGATGCAGTGACATCTCTGATGACTGTCCTTCTCACATCACATCTAGACTTAGGGCCTGATTTAAATGTTGGCGTGAAGAGTACTCCGTCGCAATGTACCCATTTCAACAACCTTTACTTTATTTACAGTTGGGTGGCTCTTCAGTGTATAGATGGTAGAGACTACTCCGTCTCCGCTGCCTACCCACACCTTACTCCATCTAGCTTTCGGAGGTTTGGCCATATGTCCACCTGCCGTATTTAGATTGGGCAAACACATTGGGGGAGCAGTAACCCCTTGCTTTTGTTCACTCCCACCCAGGGTCTTCCTGACACCCTAGTTTTGACCCAATGCTCAGCCTTCTTCCCCAACTCCTGAAGAGAGCCTAACCCTAAGCCCACTAAGTACTAATTCAGTTTTTCAGATGTACAATTACTTAACAGATGCTCCTTCATTTTCAAATTATAGAGCCCATCATCATCTTTCACCTTACTGCCTTTCAACCAGCCTCCTAGTGTTTTGACTGAGAAGTCCACAAAATCTACCCATGAGTGACTCAAGGTTTTTCCAGTGGTGAGTCCGAAGCCCTTACTCAGGGTACCCTTCATGGGGTCATAGGACTCAGCCTCTTCCACATCAGGTGTCAGGAGACTAGCCCTGCACTTTCCTGAGAATAACTCCCACAGTAGAGAGCCCCAGTATCTCTGGTGTTACTTTCTCATTTTACAAGCCCTCTCAAAGGCTGTAAACCACTTTGTAATGTCATCACCCTCAACATATTTGTGAACAATCCCTTTAGGAATTTTGGAGTCAAAAGTTTTCTCTCTCTCCCAATTAACTTTGTTGCTGCCAGCACTCATGGGTTCTAGATCCATCTCAGCCATCTCTCTTTCTATAGCCAGGATTTTGGCTTCAAGGGCTGCTCTTTTGGATAGTCTTGCAAGATATACATCTTCCTCATCTAGCTCTTCTATGTGCCTTGAGTGGTCTGACCCACCCCCAGAAGGGGAAGGCACTCTAGGTACATTTTTAGGATAGAGGTTCCTGTTTTGTTCCTCATCCTCTCAGGTTAGGATGGGGGCTACCCCCTTGAGTCCTGAATGTGTGTCATTGTCACTGTCCACCCCCTCTTCAGGGGTGTCAGTGCTTTTTGCCAACTGGGCTGCATAAATGGCTTGCTGTAGGCTTGCTTTTGTAGAGTTTGAGCCAGTTGCAACTTTACTGGCTTTACAGAGGTTTCTTAAGTGCTGCATACTAAGCTACAGATAAGGGGTCAGGTTGATTTCCTGCACGATTTTCTCTGGGCCAGACATGTTTAGCACAGTTGGGACGTTTTTTAGAAAACTTCATAACATTTTAACATACTTTTAAAGGCCTAAATGTCTATCATACTTTTTAAAATTCTAACGCAATAGCCCTAACAGTTCTAAATTAAAAACAATTTGTAAAAATTCAAAAATTGACAAATTTCAGAAATAATTTCAAACTGTCAATTGTGGATTTCTTAGTGGAATCACATATTGACCAAGGCGTATCAGCAAATGCAAAGTCTTACATCCCACCTCTGAACCACTAAAGTAGGAACCTGGCTTTTTATGTAGTGGGCCAACCTAAGGGCACACCATGCAAAAAGTCCAGGCGACCCTTATTGGTTTACAGGGGCCTACTTTAATAATCCCAAGTGCTCTATTTATAGTAGTTTGGTCGAGCAGTTTAGGCTTATCAGAGGGGAGTGTTAAGCATTTATTGTACACACTGAGTCAATAAATGAGACACATTCAAGAAGAAGTCAGAGACCAATTTATAAAAAGAATACAGATTTTTATATGAATTTAGACGCCAAAATCTTCAGAATCAGGTAAGTACTTTCAGAATTATTGATTTTACAAGAAAACAGTAAATATGCTTAAATAAAGTTTTTTGAGGTATGAGCCTCGAACACGGTAATGTTATCCTATATGAGGAAAAACAAATACAGCAAACATATACTTGTAGTTGGTGTTCGGTGATGCCCTTTAGGACTTAACGTGCTTAGGGGCCAAGGTCCAAAGAACCACCAGCAGTTTGGGTGTACCTACCCTGGGGTGTCGCGGTGCAGAGGTGCTGGTCAGGATGGTAGCCTTGAGTGCTACACTGGTCAAGCCAATGGAACCTGAAACAAAGAGGCTGAAAAGGGGGACTTGAGGACAGTCCGGGAAAACCCAAAGGGGGGTTAAAGTCATGAGGACCCCTAGGCCAAGGGAACACAGTCAGGAGTTGTGAACCCAGGCTGTGGAGCTCGGGTGCAAAGGTGTTTAACTGGCTGCCCATTTATGTTTGAGGCTCTCAGAGTTCTTGGGTCACCTGCAGCAGGGAGGAAAAAGCAAGACAGTAGGACCACTCTCATTGTAGATCCCATCGGTCCTGAAGTCTCTCGTCGTGCAGGTCAGTTTCACCAGTGGTGGTGTCCGGGCTGGACACAATCAAGCCTTGGTTGATGCAAGTCCCCCGGTACCCAGGGTATTGGGTGAGGGTCTAGCATCTAGAAATTCGGCAGAGAGACGGGGCTGACCTCCTGGAGCCACAAAGACTTCCTCTTGATATGCTGCTCCCTTGGTGGCCCTGAGGGCCAACAACACTGTGTACCGGGCAAGTGCGGTTGGTGCCTACGGATGCAGGGGATGGCTTCTCCACCCCAAGGGAGATTCTAGATGGTTGGTGAAGGACTGGACAGTCCTACAAGTGTTGGGGGAGGATGCACAGCTTTTGGATGAGTAAGGTCTTTGCAATTGTGAGGTACCAGCAGCCAGGAAGGGCTATGTGCCAAGTTTGGAGTAGGTAAACAGTTCTCGCGGTGACTGCTCTTCTATGTCCTCCTTTTGTTCCCAGGGAGACAAATCTGTCTCTCTGGTGTCGGGGGACACCTAAATACTCCATTTAGGGGCGTTTAGGGGAGTATATGGTAGTAGCCAACAGGCTATCTACTACTAGGGTGACTACACTCCCTTTATGACCACTTCCTGTGGGGAGTGGGCATAACCTTAACCCAGAATTCTCTATTTTCAGCAAAACAAGATGGTGAAACCCTGCTCAGGCTGTCCACTTCAGGTAGCCCACCTTAGGGGTATGATTGACACGACTCCTGAATATCTAATTTTCAGCTGCTCTGATGTCAAATGGGCCTCAGGGCCAGGGGTGGCATTCCCCAGGTCTGGGGGGAAGGCAGCAGAGACTTTGAAGGCTCTGGCCTTGATATGCTTAAATTCACTAGCCATCCTGCTGGAGGAAGTGTGATCACCTTCCACCGGGCAGACATTGTTACTGGCCTCTGAGAGTGCTGCCTCTCACCTGCAGGGCAGTCAGAAACTCGTCTGTGGTGGCAGGCTGGATGATACCAGTCAGCCAACACACTAAGGGCCAGATGTACAAAGGTTTTTCTCATTCGCAAACGGCCCGATTTGCTAAATCGGGCTGTTTGTGAAGTAATATAGGCCTTTTTCAATGTACAAAGGCCCAATTTGTGATTAGGTAACTTCTTACCAAATTGCAAATTGGGTTTGCGATTCGGTATTACGAAGGGGCGTATTTTGAGCTTCCCTTCCTAATATGAATTGCAGTTGTTTGTGTGAATGTTTCACAAACTAAATGCGGTCGTAAAACATTACATTTTACCACCTACTTCAAGTAGGTGGTAACCAATTCACAAATGGAATGGGGATCCCCAAGGGACCTCTTCTCCTTTGTAAATGTTTGTTAGAAACATTTTTTAAGAGCAGGCAGTGGTCCCACGGACCACTACCTACTCTTAAAAAATGAAAAGAAAACTTTAAATTTTTCTTTTTGAAAATGCATCCCATTTTCCTTTAAGGAAAATGTGTTGCATTTAAAAAACATTGCTTAATTTAAAAGCAATCACAGACATGGTGGTCTGCTGACCCCAGCAGGCCTAGGTCCCTGTGATTTTTTCCGATTCCCAATGAGTTGCAAACCAAGACCTACTTCATGAATATTAATGAGGTAGGTCTGTTTGCGACCCACTGGGAATCGCTAAATGTGTCATAGACACATTTATACATTGGTGTTTGCAAATACCAAATAGCAAATTGCAAAAATCTGCTATTTGGTAATCGTAAACCATACACTGCGTACATCTGGCCCTAAGTGACTAGTAGGGACACAGTAGGCACCTCTACGGTGCCCTCTGGGTGCATGTCTTCATAAATCCGATACAGGCATCAGTATGGATTTATTAAGATAAGATGTTCGATACCAAACATCAATATTTTCTGTTAAGCCATCATGTAGCTGGGTAACTCATAATGACCATTGCCCAGTACATACATTTAAAATGGCTTCCTGATCACTTGCAATGTCTAGCAGCAGAGCTAGACATCACAGGGGCATATCTGCTCACTCAAGCAGATGTGCCCTCAAATGTAATAGAATGCACACTGCCTTAGGGCTCTAAGGCCTGCTGTAGGGGTAATTTACATATAGTACATGCGGTGTACTTGGGCATTGCACACAAGGAGTGGGCAATGTTGTGTTTTTGGAATAGCTTACACCATTAACGCATCCTGTAATTGCAGTCTGCATGCAGTTTGTGTGTGAGTCCCTTTGGGTGGCATAATGCATGCTGCAGCCCTTAGGGGCCCTGTTTAGTACCCATGCCCTGGGCACCAGGGGTACCATTTGCCAGGGACTTACAAGGGTGCTAAATACCTTGCCAATTGGGTTACAATTAAGCATTTGTCTTGTTTTTAGGGAAAGAGCACTGGCACCCTGGGCCTAGTTAGCAGGGACCTAGTGCACTACCAATCAACAACATCAGTACCAGTGAGCAAAAAGTGGGGGTGACCATGTCAAAAAGGGCCACTTTCCTACACATCTCACATGCTAACAGAGGCCCCTGATGCTTGACCTGCACTCTGGTAAACGTGACTTTCCCAAGACCATGTTTTATAGAGTGAACAACCACTAACCTAAGCTTAGGTGTACGCTCCCAGGCCACAGCTTTAAATGCCCATATTGTGATAGGACTATTTTTACCTGAATTTTACCCATTTTCCTAATTTTTAGTGTTTTCCTCATTTATTGTTTCCTACATTTTTTACAGTTTGCAATGGTAACCTAACCATTATCTTCTCTATATATTAATCTTCTACGTTGTACTTGTTACTTCTTGTTTCTCACACTACCTGCTATACAGTTGAAATCTTTAGTTCACCCAAGCTTTAGTAAAAATAAAAGTTTTTTTTTTGTTTGTTTGAGAGTTAGCAATGGTCCTGTGGACAACTGCCTACTCCCAATAAACTTTTTTTAACATTCACAACGGAGAGGGGTCTCAAAGGGACCACTTCCCATTTGCAAATGGGTTAAAACCTACTTTCAGGTATCAGGAAAATGTCAGAGTTTTGCGAGCGGTTATCGGTCAACGCTACATACCAAAATGAATCGCTATTTGGAAGAGAGCCAGTGCTTAATTTGCAAAAGAATAAGTGCAGACGACCATGGTTTTTCTAAGACGCCCGTGGCCGGTGCTTTCGAGGTAGCTGGAAATACCTAGGCTTCCTACTATTGATTCCACCTTATGCTGCTTTAAACCACCACCAGACACTCTGTGCCTCTTCATCTCACTCTTGCAGGCTCTTTTTCTTACCTGCTTTCTTTCTTTGGCACTGTTTTCCATTTTTCTCTTCCTCCTTCTTTCCCCCTGGTATGTTTCTCTCTCTCTTTGTTTCAAGTCTGTTGAGGAAAAATAAGTGCCGGTCCCCAAAAATGAGTGCGGGTGGGCCATACTTGCAAGCAATAGCTCAAATTAAACACTTGGAAGGATGCCCTAAACAAGTCTCTTCCAAATTACAATTTGTTATATACCTCTGGCACCAATGCCATGTGTGACACTTCTAGCTAGTCCTGATTTCACAGCTTTATTTACAAAGTGGCCTTGCGGTATGCAAGTACCTTGGCAGATTCAAGATTTATGAAGCAACTTGCTTTCTGATTATTCTGAACGTCCTCTTCTGGCTGAGATGTCAATCTTCTGCATGGTACAGTGCTTGATTTGTGCAGTGCTTGCGGGTGGGGCCCACCAGCACTCATTTTTGGGGACCAGCACTTATATTAATTCATCAGCTATTGACTGCCAGCAAAAGAGAGGAAAACACACAAATGGAAGCACACAGGCCGGGGAGGCGCAGCCGGACCATTGAGGGGCCACGACAAACCCCTACTGGGGTCGGTAACCGAGCAGCTGAGACTGGGGAAACACTGGGCGCCGATTGGTCATCTTGGTTTAATGCAACCAATTGGCAGGGGGCCCCCTGTGTGTGCCACTAGGTTAACAGGGTGTGGACCCCCCCCCCCAAAGAATCATGTGTCTTTGCTGTTGAGGAGGATTCGCTGTCTCTGTTGGATTCGCCGCCTTTAGGTAGACTTTGCCTGGATCGTGCTTCTAGGCGTTTTCACGGAGCGCGGGCAACGGCGTGAGGTGAGCTCGCTGCCTGGTTTTTGTTGGCTGGCTGGGGTGACCCGTGGCCAGCATTGGAGTGGGATCAGTGGCATGAAGGAAGCACACTGCCCAGGGATTGTGGGGCGGCGTGTTGGGACTGTTCCCAGGAAGCAAGTGGTCGAGCAGTGGCATGACCAAGGACTGTGGTGAAGGCTTGGGGCTGCGGCGTGTGGTGAGCACACTGCCCTTGGGGATCTGAGGATAGGCAGCAACGTGAGAGGAGCACACTGCCCGCATGACGGAGGAGAGAAGGGTAGCGGTGTAGCAAGGAGCACGCTGCCCTGGGACTCAAGGACTGCGAAAAAGCTCAGGCAGCGACGTGTGGAGAGTGCACGACCCGTGGAGCAGGCGAGGTGGGCAGCGGTGTGAGGTTGAGCATGCTGCCTGCGAAGGATAACCCTGACAACCCCCTCCAGCCCCTCCCCCTCCCCTCAGACACCCGAACCTATCTGATTGAGCCCGGGAGCCCTCTGCAGCCTCACACAGCAAGCGGCAAGCATCATGCAGGACTGAGTTGGCCATGCCCCCATCCACAAGAAGCTGAACTTCCGGAGCGCGGCCGGCGAAATGTGGGAATGGTGATCCGGGGAGCTACGAATGACCGGAGCTGGACAACGACTTGCAGGAGCTTCTGGGGAGAGCGCGGAGCTTGATGCAAGTCGGGGCAAGTGATGGGTGCACTCCAGCTGGACAAGGAGGGAGACCCATCAGGAGCTGGCAGCAACAGGGCCAGGGGCCCCAAGGCCAAGGCCCATGCAACGGGAGGCTTGCAGGCGAAATGGCGGCCACTGTCGCGAGGCCTGCGAAGAAGTCGCAGGGGCAAGCTAAGGCACCGAGGACCCCTGCCACGCAACTGCCCTCCCTGGAAAGGGCCCAGACAGTGAAAAAGAGAGTGACCAAGGAGACAGGAGGGCACCTGTAGCCAACGCGGCAGTGGCCACAATGCCCACAGCAGAGCAGTCCAGGGACAGGACAGGAGATAATTGTGAGCCACAAGTGCGCAGCGTGGCTGGGGCATGGGAGCATCATAGCGGGGGCCAGGTGCAGGTACCGCGGGGGTAACCTCTGGTGGTATTGCTAACTATAGCATACAGGTAGCGGTGCTGAACATGGCAGCGCAAGAGGCTTTGGGACTCCAAGTCAATACAGGACATGGCGCCGGCCATGGGCAACCCACAGCCTGCAACAAAAGAAGGCATGGATGGGCAACAAGGTACCTCAAATGTGGCAAGGGAGGTCTCCAAACAAACTGGTAACACAGCGGGCAAAGAGCCATAGGCACAGGTGCACACCGATCCCACCAAGGCATGGGCTGGGGGGGGAGCAGCAGTGGGGGGTGAGGGTAACCCTACCAGTGAGTACTTAAGGCCATCACCAGGCAACCCACATGTCATAGCCAGGCAGACTGAGTTGGCCAGCCTCATACCACTAGTGGTGAAAGCGAGGATCTGGAGCAAGGAGTACATAGACATTTTCTCACTGCTGGAAGTGTGGCAGGCAGGGTTAGACCTGACAGTGCACGATAAGAAAGATGAGGATACGAGGGAGAGGCGAAAGCAGCGAGTGGAGTGTAACATCGAGAATTGGCTCCAGGCTTTCTGGACCTTAGCTAGCATGTTTGTGGAGAAGTTCTTGCAGAGCGCAGCGGCCCTGTTCTTCGATGAGCAGAAAGTGCACAAGGCACAGATTAAATATCAAGGAGATGCCTGGCTCTTGTACGATGAGGGTTTCAGGGTTAAAATGCAAACCTGGTCATGCATCGACTGGGACCACGAGGCCGTAGAAGGGTATACGACCCATATAGTGGCGGCAAGGGAGGGAGTCAGTAGCAAAGAGTCAACTTTCCGTGGGACAGGACAGAAAGGGAAGCGGATGGGATTCCCCATAATGGCAAACCAAGGGCAATGCAGGAGAAAAAGTGGGAAAAAGCCTCAACACCCCGACAGACCACGCGCGGAATCTCGGCATAATACTCGACTCCTCCCTCACCATAACCCGCCACATCAATGCCGTCGCCTCTACCTGTTTCAACTCCCTCCACATCCTCCGCAAGACCTTCAAGTGGATCCCACCCGAAGCCAGAAAAACCATCACCCACGCACTCATTACCAGCAGATTGGACTACGGAAACGCCCTCTACGAGGGAATCAACAAATCCCTGCTACGAAAACTTTCATCCAGAACACCGCAGCCAGACTCGTCCTCGGCACCCCACGACATGAGCACATGACCCAACACCTGAGAGACCTCCACTGGCTCCCCGTCGAGAAGAGAGTAACCTTCAAGCTACTCACCCACGCCTACAAATCCCTCCACAGCATCGGACCCCAATACCTGAACGAAAGAATCTCTTTCCACGCACCCAAAAGAAACCTCTGCTCCGCTGGCCTCGCCCTAGCAATGACCCCGCGTATCCGCAGAACCAGAGCGGGGGGAAGAGCCTTCTCCTACGTCGCAGCTAAAACGTGGTACAAACTCCCAGTCAACATCATACGCTCCCCCACCCTGCACACCTTCAGAAGAGCCTCAAGACCTGGCTTTTCGGCTGACCTAGAGCTGCACCCCCCCCCCAGCGCCTTGAGACCCCCATGGGTGAGTAGCGCGCTTTATAAACCCCTGATTGATTGATTGAACACAGCATGCTGGAGGTATGACAGGGATGATTGCAAGTGGGGTCCGTCTTGTAAGTTTAAGCATGCCTGCAGCAACTGCGGGGGGGAGAAATCCAGCCATTGAATCCAAGGGGCAAGGGGATGCCAAGAACCCCGGCAACACAAACTAGGAGATTGGGGGTGGGGGCACCAAAAGCAGAGGGTAGGGCCCCCACACATTTGCCCACACCTGTAAAAACTGCAAAATTGCTGAAATTGTTGAGCAGCTACTCTAAGGTTAGCGGGAAACAGCTGGAAGCAGCTGCTCGCAGAAGACTTCTTGGTTACCACAGCCCCCTGATCACCCGGCTTAGCCAGAACTTGAAGTCAGTCAGGGACAACCCATTCATGTCAAAGAAAAAAGTAGGCAATGAGGTACGCCAAGGGCGGGTCGCCGGTCCCTTTTCAGAACCCCTGTGCAGCAATTTTGTGGTGTCACCGCTGGGGGTTGGTACCCAAGAAGGAGTCGGGTCAGTTTAGACTCATTCACCACCCAGCTGGGGAGTCGATCAATGACTGGCTGGACCAAGCCAGGTGTTTGGTAGCCTATGCCACCATAGATGATGCAATAGACCAGATCAGGACAAGCGGGAAGGGGTTCCTGCTGGCCAAAGCTGATATTGAATCAGCATTCCGCTTGTTTCCTGTGCACCCAGAGAGATATCCCTTTCTAGGTTTTAAACTGGGGAAGGAGTATTATCACGATAAGTGCCTGCCAATGGGGTGTGCAATCTCCTGCACTTACTTTGAGAAATTTGGCAGCTTTCTAGAATGGGCCCGGGGGGAAAGTCACCCAGCAGGGGGGCGGATTCATTACCTGAATGATTTTTTGCTCATTGGCAAACTGGGATCTACGGAGTGTGAGGGGCTGTTGGGGCAGTTTGTGTCTTTGATGGAATAGCTAGGGGTGCCTTTGGCCCAGGAAAAGACGGAAGGCCTGACCACTCAGCTCTTCTTCCTGGGCATTTAGTTAGACACCATGCAGGGCCAGTGCAGACTACCAGCAGCGAAGGTGGAGGACCTGCAGCACACAATAGAGGGACTGCTGGGGAAGAAGAAAGATACGCTGGGGGAAATTCAACAGTGTGTAGGCAGACTCAACTTTGCTAACCGAGTGATAGTAGCAGGGAGGCCGACTGACACAAGGGGTAAAGGAGGATTTGCGGCAATGGCCAACATTCCTAACTGATTTCAATGGAACCCTGATATAGCGGAAACCCTGGTTGACTGCAGAGCAGCTGAAACTATTTACGGATGCAGCAGGGGGCGACGGCCTTGGGGCCATCTTGGGCTCAGCATAGGTGGCAGCCCGCTGGTTGGCAAGTTGGCATGAGAGGGGGAGCATCAAGAAACTACCGGTGCTATAATTCTTCCCAATCATAGTCTCTTTCTCCATTTGAGAGTAACTCCTCGCTGACAGGAAGATTACATTGTGGGTGGACAACCACGCTGTGGTACAAGCTTTGACATTAGGGACAGCGCATTGCCCAATAATGGTCCGCTTTCTGAGTCATTTGATAGACTGCCAGCTTAGAGCTAATATTGCGGTCAGAGTCAGGCATATTCCTGGCATTAAGAATATGGTGGCTGATGCGGTGTCTCGTTTTCAGTTGCAGAGATTCAGGGAGTTGGCACTGCATGCGGACCGCGACGGGACTGCGATACCACAAGAGCTGTGGTACTTGGTAGACCTGACCTGAGCATGCTAGTGAACAGTGCATTACACCCCAAGATCATGAGCAAGCACCGTAAGTGCTTGGAGACTTTAAAGGTGGTAACTGACGCCCTGAAAATTGGCCAAGTGTCCAGTAGGGACATGGGGAGATTTATTCAGTGGGACTTCTCCAAAAATAAGACTAGATCATGGGCGCAAATTCGCATTAGCTTAGTTTCTTCCTACACGAAATCAGCGAGCACCAGCGATCAAGTGGGCACATTCTACTGTAGGGCCATGAAGGGATGGGGGCACCTGCAACCAAAGCAGCAGTACAGGAGACACCCCATAGGCTTTGGCACCTTGCAAAAGGTGCTCAAGGAGCTTCAGAGCATCTGCACGCAGAGGCATGAGCTGTTGCTCTTTTGAGCAGCATTCTCCCTGGTGTTCTTAGGGGCCTATAGAGTCAGTGAATTAGTGGCCCCAGCCAGATTCAACCCTGGGCGGGCCTGCTTGAGGAAGAATGACCTGCACATGAAGAACAGCGCCATGACCATATTTCTGCGTAGATAAAAGACAGATCAGGAGGGTATGGGGCAGGCACCCACAACTGCATTGCCTCACGGACAGGATCTGCTGCTCCGTTTGCTACATGCGCCATTATTTAAAGAATCCTGCTCAGGGAAAGCAGCCCCTGTTTTGCAATAAGGACGGCTCATACCATAGCCGTTTTCAATTTAATGCAGTCCTGAGACTAGCCACTAGGGCAGCGGGGCTCCCACCGGAAGAATTTATGCCACATTCCTTTCATATTGGTGCTGCCACGACAGCTGCGGGCAGCAGCCTGGAGGCGGAATGCATCAAACAGATAGGCCAGTGGGCATCGGGGGCCTTTCAGGGCGATGTCCATCCTAGCTTAATTTAAGTTTTCTCCATCACAACAGGTTTCCCCGGGCAGGTGAGAAGGGTATGGAGCCTAGGACACTCATTTATCTCCAGGGCTCAGCGATGGGTGGCGACGTGGAGAACTAACGAAGGAATGTGACTGCACAACATGAAAGTCTCTTGGATAGGCAAGCCAGTAATGCGCTGGGAACACCTGCTGCCAATCGTGCAAGATGCAATGTTGCGCTGAGGGAAACCTGACACAGTAGTGGTGCACCTGGGAGGGAATTACTTGGCTGACCTGGGGCGCAGGGATTTAACTGGGGCCATGACAACCGGGCTGACAGCTGTCGCCTGACTCCTAAGACCAGAAGACCTAGTATGGTCCCATTTGTGCGTTCATAGTGTGTTGCTTAACTACCAAGGTTGAACTGTATGGTCTGAGATTGTACCACAAGTCATTTGGGAGGGAGCCTTGGATAATGCAGAGGTGGAAAGGTCTAGGAAGAAACTAAACATCACCATGTCCAGAGTCTGCAAGCTAATGGGTGGGGTTTCGTAAATCTTTGTCTCATTAACCTTAACACGCAAGGATACCACGATCAGGACGGGGTGCTCTTGTTGGAGGTGGTTATGGGCCTCTTTCTTCTCAACATTGGGGGGGTCTTAAGTTATTAGGATTCAGCTAGGGAGAGTCAGGAAGCAAGCATGTGGGGGAGCTGCTAGAGGTTGTTAAACCACAGGCAGCGTGGCAGCACAAAGGGACAGCAGAAGGAGCACAAAAGCCAAAGGTGGAGCCGCTCAAGCCCATGCCCTGTGATGCCTTACGACAGGGGCACAGGGAGCAGGCTATGGGGCAGCATGGGGTCAGCAGAGGGCACTTGCAGCCCAGGGCAGGCACGAGAGCTGCCCACAACACTTGGCAGCAATGCGTAGCCTAGGAGCCATAGGAAAGGTGCTAGACCCTGGCTGGGAAGGGGCTTTTGCTCAGGGCGCTGTCACAAGGTGCTGTTATGGACTAAGGACTACTGGACTTGAGCTACAGACCATGTGGGGCAATGATGACATTCTGCATGTTTTAAAAAATGATCTGTGTGTTTTCATATGTCAAGATGTGAATAAAGATAAGTTGCGGCCGTTTTGCACCATCAGAGGCTTGTTTCGTTTGTGACAGCAAAGGGAAAGGTGGGGTGCATGTAGCGGCAGGGAAGCTTGAGGGCACTCGCCCTTCTGGAGGGGTTAGCAGGAAGAAGAGAAAGACGGAAAAACTGCCACAAAGGGAGAAAGAAGGGACCAGCAGGAGTGAAATAAAGGGCCACCAGTGTCTGGTAGTGGATTAATGAGACCTGAGGTGAATTCAACACTACACAACCTTGGTATTCGGCGCGCTGATTTTTAATAGCACCTCTGGGCAGAGCTTTGAGCGCCAGCACTCATTCATTTACAAATTTAACACTGGAATGATGATATATCCAACAGCCCATATGTACCATCATACCTGAGAGGGAACGATGAGTGACACACGAGAGGACAAGTAGTAACAGAAGCAAGTATTTTCTGATGGGTGGTTTACATTTCACCATTCAAAGTATGGCCCGTCAATCTCACATGACAGGTCACAGGGAATAAAATTACAAACGTGGTTCCGCTCGGCAGCTAGGTGCACAATCAGTTCTGTAAGTACGCATGATCAGCCTTGCACTTATGCATTCTTTATTCTGTGTGAACTGCACATATAATCACCTTGCTGTGGTACATTTCAAGCTTGATTTACTGTGATCTTCTCACAAATTGTCATCAGCACCTAGCAACAAACAGAAAGAGGCTTCAGCCTAATATTTGTGCTAGGCCCTTACTGGATGAACACACTTCTCAATTAAAACACTCAAATTCTGTATGTAAGGGATAGTTTGCTTCCCATTCCACCTGTTAAATGTTTAAAAAGTAAAATGCCTCTTCTACGGAAAGTCTCATCTTCGTGATAAAATATGATTTTTGACATATTAATTGCATTATATACAGTGCAACACAGAATATATTTATAGAGATCTGTTTCCTTATAAACAAATACTACAGGCCCAGGTGGGTGTTGGAAGCGTGCAGGGGCTATTGCAGTTTTTGTGACAGCTTATCATTGGAGCCTAGAAAACCATGAGGTGCTGCATAAGATGATGGCAGGAGTAGAGCCCAAGTGACTTTTTGCCCTAGAGAGAGCCACAAATGCTGCTTCCATCAACCTCCATGTTAAGAGGCGTTATCTGTCTGCTGCTGAGGCTTTGCGAAGTCCAGGAATCAGGAGATGGCATATTATACTCCATACATTATCGATAGATGGGGGAACTTTATCTAATGTGTTAATTAAACAAATCAAGATGCCTTGCTGTATGGAACATGAGGATGTACCTAGACAATGTGTGGCAGTCTATTTACTAAACAGCTATTAGCTCTCTATAGGCCAAAGCCTCTTGTGGACTGTACCAAAAACCTGCACAGGGTTTACAGCCAATTTATTCCTTACCATTGGTTGGCTTTATTGTCGCTCTCATTTTTCTTGCATCTTATTCAATGGCTTTCCTTCCTCTTCATGTGTTTGTCCCTCCCCCGAAGTATAGCCTCTTTACCATACTTTTGATTGACTGACCTATGTCCTTCTACTGCTCAATTTATTCCTTACCATTGGTTGGCTTTATTGTCTCTCTCATTTTTCTTGCATCTTATTCAATGGCTTTCCTTCCTCTTCATGTGTTTGTCCCTCCCCCGAAGTATAGCCTCTTTACCATACTTTTGATTGACTGACCTATGTCCTTCTACTGCTCAACTTAAGGGAACTATTTATTTTCTTTTTTGCCAAGCACCCCATGAGAGTACTTGTGTTTTCTTACTCATACGTCATAACACATGTGCGCCTACAGAGTGAGGTGGCTATCAACAGTGGCCATGTGATTGTGCCCTTTTGTTTTCATTTTCTTTTTGCAAATGCTGTTGGCATAGCCAATAGGTCTACAAGGCAAAACCTATTGCATATTTTTTTGACACACATCGAACAACAAAAACATTGTATTGCTGGTTTCATGAGCAAGGAGATAAACTTTTCTATCTGTGCCTTTGGCAGTCATTAAAATAACTCACATTTCATTATTTCTTTTGATTGAAATGATAGTTTTTACCACTGAACAACACCATCCCCTGCTCCTCTCATTTCCTTCTCTCTCTAGACGCCCCCAACTACCGAGATGTTAGCTGCGCCTCTGATTTTTCAAGGCTGCCAATGCTTGTGGCACCAAGATCATGTTCAGTCCTAGGTGCAACCTTTGATTCCTGGATGTCTATAAGATTTGGAAGTGAGAGTTTTTTAGTTATTTGCATGAGAGACAAGGGGGTGGGTGGGTGGTCATTGAGGTTGGAATTCAAAGCAGTACATCTTGTGGGTGTCATCAACTTTCTTCCATATCCTCCTAAGAGTGTAGTTCAGGTACCAGTGCGCTCACTCTAACTTGGATGTACTAGAGTTTCATTTCCTGCTAAAATACAATGCCTTTCAACTACCCATCCTCAAATGCAGTTATCAGCAAACGTTTAATAAACTGTGCAATGCTTGCAAACATACTGCTGTAAGTAGAACTCCTACTATCTAGCCATCTTGCTCCTGTCTTGACTGGATCACTTCTGTCGAATTTAGGGGATCATATGAGTAGTTTACATAAAGAAAGCCTAAATAGCTTGGGTTGATTAGACTGTGGTAAAAGTCTCTCTCTTTGTGGCCCACCTACATGAAACGTTGTACATGGCTTGATTCATGGAGGCATATATCAAGACTGTGTTTTGACATTACGTACGTTGTGTATGTGCCTGCTGTTTTTAGGTCTTGCCTAGGCAGCGTATGCACTGTCTCTTTCAAGACATGCTGTATCTAGAACATGGGGTTTAAGCATCCTTCTAATTGGCTCCTTTTACTGTCCTTCGTAAATGGCTGCTTTTCTTTAATTAATATGCTCAATAGTCCTTCCTTTTATACTTTTGTAACCTCCCATTAGGACTGCCCCTGTTACGTGTGCTCTTACTCTTCATGTTATGTAATACTTTGTGACCACTCTTTTTTTATGTTTGCTTGTTTAGGCTCAGAAACTCACTCACGCCCACACTCGCTCTCTCTTCTTGGGCTGAAGCTGCCTCCTTCTCCTCCCTCCTGCTTGTTTATTTTTTCATTTCTGCAGCCATCCCCCCACCACCACCTCCCACCCGTTGAGTATTTCTTTTTCTTGTTTAGGCTCAGAAGCTGGCTTGCGCCCACGCTTGTTCCTCAGGCTGAAGCTGCCTCCTCCTCCTCACTCCTGCTTGTTTATTATTTATTTCCTGCAGCAGTCCCCCCACCACCACCTCCTACCTGTTGATTATTTTGGACCATTTTTTATATTATGCTAGGCCGTAAGGAGCTCGCCTCACAATTTTGTTCCACTTGATGTGTCGATCTTTCACACTGTATAAACGTTGTTACTGTAAGAAACAGTATGGAAAAAATCATCTGAGCTGGTTTATGATGTTGTCTACCCATAGTACACGTTAATTTGTAATGGGTTCCAGGTTCCGTGTAGTGGAATTGATGGGGTGGCCTTTTGAATTTTTAAGCGTTTCTTCACAAATGAGTAAAGACTTTTAATTAGTCTTCAAAACATTTAAATGTTAATTGCAGAAAGGGTTACCCAACCGACTAGGCAGTGCTCTCTCTCTGAAGGGTGTGTGGGGTGATAAACAACGTCACTGACCAGCCATAATACAGTGCTCTGTGCGTCTGCCAATCCTCTTTCTGGCTCTATTGCTTCCTTCTTTCCCGTCACTTTTTACCAAGCGGCACATACCACAGTCCCGTTTTTGCATTCATACTGTGTTGCTTAACTACTAAGTTTGCACAATGTAGTCAAGCTCGTGCTCCTATCCTCTTCCATGTCTAGTGCCCCCTGCCTGACTTCACAGGCTCTGCTTTACCTCATGTGGGGCAGCGGGACTGTCACTATGCGCAGGCACAGTTAGCGCACCCTGCCTGGGTCACCCTACGCCAGAGACCCAACCGTTATTTCACCCCCTCCAACTTCAGGTCCACGTATTCACCCCTTTTTGTTATTATTTAGCTTATCCCTACCCCCTCCTGGTTTCTTTACATTCTGTCCCTCTGTCTTCTCCCCCTCCTTTGTGCCCCTCTCTTCAATCTCACTTAAAAAGCGCTATGAAGCCGCTTCATAGCGCTTTTTACATTTCTGTTTCAGCCCCCCTATTTTTTAGTAACAGTGGAGAAAAGCGGCACCCCATAACTGATGCATCTATTGTGTCACGCCGAAGTATCATTAACAATTCAATTAAGATTTCACAGCTCCTTCTATAAGGCATCATGTCGCTTTACAGCCAGATATGGTAAACAGCGCGTTCTACCGGACTAAAAATTATTTACAGGATATTCAATATAGAGCTCCTACTATTCCCAGACCTTTAAGCTATTCACATACAGACCAGTCATTGTATAGCACCTTCTGGCAAACCTCACACGGCTTGACAGACATGTTGCACATTAGAGATATCTCATGTTTACAGTCTTTACGGATATTTTTTGTTCTATATAAAGCTAATATGTACACAAAAAACGATTTGAAGAGCTAGTATATTCACAGACTTTACTCCTCCTTATAAATGCTTTCATACTGTGTTCGAGCTAAATGTCTAATGTGAGGAAGTCCATGCCTCATAATATCAGTGCTTCAGAGAAGTATGGAATACAATTTTGGTGGCTCCTCTACCTGTAAATTGACTGCTCACACATGCTACCTTCCTGTACATCCTCGTACTGGGTACAGGTCCACCTCTCACCTCCACCCCCCTGTAGGTGCCCCTCCCACAACTCCCTCTCTCTTTCTTATGCTCTCTGTCCCCACTTGCGTGCTCTCTCAAGCACTGATCCTGCATTTCCCATATTAGTTCACTTCATATCTTTCAGCACAGTTTCTTTACCATACCTTTTCAAAAATTCAAGACCTCCTCTTCTTCTGATGTCTTCTGCCTACACAAATGCGGCTTTTTATGAGTCTACAACTTTCTCTCCCCTTTTTTCTCTCTTTCTCACATACTGTATCTGCTACTCTCTCTAGAGTTCATTCATGAATTCATGCACAACCTACCAATGCCTCTCGATCTTCCTGTGAGAGGCTGGCTCAGTATATGATGTACACTTATGATCCAGCGCGTTACTAGCAACAAGCATTCATACATCAAATACTCACTTGGGCCCATACATTCATACTACGCTAGTAATTTCCGCTGGTGGGTCAGTTGTACTCTTTATCAAAATCCCTGCTACCAATTACTTTTCTTGATTGAAGAGTAATGACTTACCAATGGACCCCCTGCTAATTGGGAAGTTTAAAATGAGTGATGTTCAATACAATTCATAACTCCTGAAATAATCACTGAGTCAGGAAGTTTTAAAATATTTATCTAAAGAATTTGCAGAGTAAAATACAGAGCCACATAATACTTAAATCGTATATCAAGGATGAAGCGTAATAGTAAATTATTGCTTAATGACAGTCCCTCAGAAAGGAGAAGATAGAGACAGCAGCGCAACTAAGGTTTGCATTTATAGTTACCTAAAAGTGCGAGAACCAAACCCCTTGGCCAAGGAGTTGGAAAGATAGGTCTCAGGAAGGATGAAGAGCAATGACCTCCGGACCAAGTTCAGGACGGGATAGGTGATCTCTCTATCAACGATGCCTGCGCCGTTCCCCTCTCTGGTACTTCGCTTCTCCTCGAGTTCTCCCGTGTCTTCCTTCGCTAGGTACACCGCCGCCCCCACCTCAGGACCTCTCTGGACAGCGGTTCAGTCTGCATGGATCTCGGACCTCGAACTCTCCTCCGCTTGTGCGTCCTAATGCCAATAGCTTCGGATCTCTGGTTCCTAAAAAGCGCACACTAATGCTAATGCTAATACTATATCTATTATACCCTTCTACGCCCATGTACCGCCCCTAATGTTGAAGAATTATGGGACCACTACTTCTGATTGGACAGGGACAGGGGGTTGATCCTCACACCATATTGATTTAATTCAATTTCTTAAAGCCCATTGTTTTAAAATACCGCCCATCACAATTAATACATTTGCTTTATTTCCCACCCGTCTCACGACAAGTTTATTACAATGTTTATACAAATTGTTTCTTTTCGGTGGGGACATCGTGGGTACAATAATGTTGGCCATCAGGTCACGGCCTTGGACGACGTCCAGGTTGACTTCATCCTTTCTTCTGTGCAGCCTCGCAAGGGCGCATGCGCAAAACCAATGTCTCTCGAGTTTTCAGTTCACCCAAACCCAGGCCCATTTTCGAACTAATAAAAATCAAAGAAAAGAATATTAAAATCACAAATAAATTGTTTCACTGTATTCCCACTTTTTCTACTCTATTCCCATTTAATTATAAATTCTATCCCGCATTAATAGCGTTAGATATCACGGTTTGTTTGCAACATATAAGCAAGCGGTAGCACACGAAAACATTAAGCAGCCATTTTAATACACACTGCGCAGAAGCGAGAATTTCCCTCCAAGCAAAGAAAGACGTCACACCATGTGATATGGTTGAGACATGCGCAATAGGGTTCCCGCGCTTTAGCGGCCATTTTAGATTAGACAAGCGTTATTTATTAGCTGAAAACACATATGCAAGCTTCCTTCTGCTTATGTTGGTGTAGTGTATTTATTAGTATAACATTACAAAGATTAATAAATTAATACTATGAGACGATTGCTTCCGAGCAAGTCTCATTTATGAGTCCTTGCTCCATCACTTACGTAAGTGGACACCTTGCACTGATCCAGACAACCCTTATGGTGATTTTAGGGGTCTTAGACAACCTTAGAAAGCTCTCTAATTGGTAGCTGTGGAGAGTAGCCTTCAGGCTTAGTCCAGAAGGAGTGTAAAGCAGCTTGTTTTACCAGTATATAATCTTATAGATATAGATTAAATGAAGAAGAACCACACAGTGTATTTATAAAAATATGTATTTATTATAATACACACACTAACACATTTAGTTATCTCCTAGCTGGAGATATACACAATTCACACAATACTTTGCAATAGAAACAGGTAAGTAGCTCAGAATACACAGTGGTCACGAGGGGGGGACCAACCATATACTAAAATAGTGGTATGCAAACCACGTCTCAAGTCAAGACAATACTCAGAGGACGTAGAAGTATCGGGGACCCAAGGAACCACCCAAGGTGAGTATCAAGGAGCCCAACGAAGGTCATGTGCAGTGTAGGAACACAACCACGTTCTCTGTAAAAATCAACGTGTAAGTTGTGGTTGCAATTTTAAAAGAGAAGGACCCTTCCCAGAGGACCCTGAAGAAACCCAGTGGAGGACAGAAGGTTGGAGAGCCACCCTACTGTGGATACCTTAGGAACCAGGATACCTGCCCCAGGGGAGCCGGGTGCATAGGTGTGAAGTGGCGTTGGAAACCGCGGTCGAACCCAATGGAGGACTTCAGGAAGATGCCGCTGCTGGAGAAGGTGAAAGTGTCCGGTGGAACCCAAAGGTGGATTCAAGTCGAGAAGTACCTGAAAGCAGAGGGAACAGAGTCTATGCCACTTGGAAGTGACCAGGAGGCACGGAAGACGAATGCCCACCGAGCTGTAGAAGAGTTGACGGTGACCTTGGAACTGCAGCTGTGTGGACCAGGCAATGTTGTGGAAGACCAGGAGCCATACATGAGCCGTCCCACGTTGGATGTCGAGAGTTGAGAGGTCGGTGTCTGGCGGGAGCACCAACAAGCCTTGGCAACGGCAAACAGTGTGGAAGTAGAAGAAGGTGCAATGTCAGGACCAGCAAGGTCCATTAGACTCACCACATGCAGGGGAGTCAGGGCAGGCCCTGAGTAATCAGGGGAGCCTAAAAGAATTCAAAAGTGACCCTTAAGAGGACCCACAGGCCGGAGGCACTGGAGTCTCAGAGGACCTCAAGCAGCTCACCAAAGATGCAGGCCCACGGTGCAAGTGATGTGGTGAGGACAAAGATCTTAGTCACTGGAGATGCTGGAGGTTGGGGCTACTTGGAGCCCAAAGATCTTGGTGGAAGGAAGTCAACAAGCCTTTACAACTGCAAATCAATGTGGTGCACAGGGGTTCAGTTCCTGCGGCTCTGACGAGGGATACTGGCCTCAAACATGGTGAGAGGACAGGGCAGGCCTCGAGGGATGTGAAGAACCACCACTTGTGATGCTGAGCCTTTCGAAATCCGTGGGAGCCCAGGATCAGCAGACCAGTCAGCTTAGTGGTGGTGCCTGCAGATGCAGGGAAGTGACTCCTTCACTTCAAGGGAGATTCCTTCAGGGGAGAGGCTGGACAAGGGGGAGGATACTCCCCTGTCCTTTGTCCAGTTTCGCGCCAGAGTGGAAGCCAACAGCTCCCTGAACTGGTTTGAACTGGACTGTGCATGGAGGGCACCAAATGTGCCCTGCACGCAGACCATGTGGCGCTGGCAAGCGCTCCCACCCTGCCCCAATACACTAAACCCTGTCTGGGAGGTGGTCACACCTCCCTGTGACAGGATGCCAATTGTTCTGCCTTCTCCTGCTCGAGCTTGGCTCAGCAGCAGGAGGGCAGAATCGTGTCTCTGGTCGGCAGCAGCCATGTTGTGCTGTCCATGTCTAGAAGACTGGTACCGGGAGCACTGAGGACCTAACGGAGGGCCTTTACAGTACTTGGAGTCATACCTCCCACACCGGGATTCCAACACGACAGGGTTCGTTTCAGCCAGTTTCGAGATGGTCATCGCTTAATGACGCGGTGCCCCTCTATTTGTTATATGGCTGTCTCACTTACAGCCCGGGAGAATGGACTCCGTAGGCTGTAGAGGTGTCCTGCTCATGCAGGGGCACCCTCACACTTAGAACCATGCACCCTGACTTCAGGATTGAAAAGGCCTGCTGTAGGGGTGTCTTATAGGTTTTAAGTGCAGTGACCTTAGATATAGGGAAACCTATATCTTTCGTGAGTGGTGCTAGCACCATCTTACACAGGCTGCAATGGCAGGCCTGTAGAGATAGTTTGAATGGTCTCTCATAGGTGGCATAATACATGCTTCAGCCTAGGGGGGACCTCTACGGTACCTATTGTGAGAAGGTGGCCTGGTATATGCTGTCCACTAATTAAAGTGGGCACCCTGTACCAGTCCACACGACCCTTATGATGTATGAAGTCAAAGATAACCTTTAGAAAGCTATCCTAGTGGCAGCAGTGGAGAGCAGCCTTCAGGCTTAATCTTGAAGGAATGTAAAGCAGCTTGTTTTACCAGAATATCACCTCCTGAATGACTAAATGAAAGGAGAACCACACAGTAGTTATATAAAAATATGTATTTATTAATATAACACTCTCTACTAGTCTCTACACGAGATTAGGGCACAAAGCACACAATACTGAATCAATAGAACATTCGTAAGTAGCAAAATACACAGCGGGCTCCAGGGGAGACCGAACCATATACTAAAAAAATGGTATAACAATCATGACTTGACTAGACACAGTGCCTAGAGCACGTAGAATTGCTGGGACCCCAAGGAATCACCCAAGGCAGTGACACGGGGCGCCCACGGAGGACGGGTGCAGTGAGGAAACACGACCGCGTGCTCCGTACAACTCTATGGGAAAGTCGCGGTTGTAAAGTTACGGTTTAAGGACACTTCTATGAGGACTTCGAGCAAACCCTTTGGAACATAGGAGGTTCTAAGGCCAACCCACCAGTGAGTACCGAGGTACCCGTGTTACCTATCCCAGAGGAGCCGGGTGCATAGGGGTCAAGTGGTGTCGGAAACCTTCATCGTTTTCAATGGAGAGTTGCAAAGAAGTACTGCTGCCAGGAAGGCGAAGAGTGTCCGGTGGAATCCAAGCCTGGATTCGAGGTGAGAGGAACCTGAAAGCAGAGGGGACAGAGTCATGGTCACTTCAGGTGACAAGGGGCTCGGTAGTCAAATGCCCACCGATGTCGGATGCTTCAGGTGTGAAGAAGGGTTGCTTGATTCTGCAGCCACGGGGACCAGGAGACATTGAGGATGACCAGGATCCAGAGGTGAACTGTCCCATGGAGGATGTTGAGTGCTGAGGGGTCGATGTCTGGCTGGAGCACAAACAAGCCTTGGCAAATGCAACACATGTGGGTAGAGCAAACAGGTTACGGTGTGGACCAGCAAGGTCCAGGACACTCTCCAAGCAATGGGGAGTCAGGGCACATCTGGAGCAACCAGGGAAGCCCAAGAACAAACAAGGTGACCCTCGCCAGGACCCACAGATCAACGGACCAGGGATCGCGAGGAGACCTAGAGCAAAATTACAAAGCACCAGCCCACAGAGCACTCAGTGAGTGGAGGCCGGATATCTTCAGTACAAATGCTGCTCAGGGTCAGGACTAAACGGAGTCCAATGCACAAGCTCGGGGATTGCCAACAAGCATATGCACTTGCAAATGTATGCAGTGCACAGGGGTTCAGGTTGCACGGCCCCCACGAGGGATACTGGTCTCAAAATCGCTGAGAGGTCAGATCTACCTCAGGGACCTTCAGGAACCTACCTCTTGTGTTGCTGAAATCTTCGGAGTCCTCAGAAGCTTGGGAGAAGCAAACTGGTCAGATGCGCTTAGGTGCCTGCTTCTGCAGGGGAGTAACTCCTTTACTCCAAGGGAGATTCTTCAGTCGTCCAGCGTCGTGCAGACAGTCGAAGTACTTGGTTTCTTCTTAGCAGAATCTTGTCCAGGTAAAATCTAAAGTCCTGTAGCCAGGTAACCCACTTTATACCCATGGGAAGGGGTTGGAAAGATTCTAGGGACCCTCCTAGGGGAGGGGCGGGACAGAGGGGTGGCTACACCCATGTCCTTTGTCCAGTTTCACGCCAGAGCAGGAGCCAATGGCTCCCTGAACTGGTTTGAGCTGGAGTATGCACAGGGACACCAAATGTGCCCCCAGTGCAGACTTTCTGGCACTCTCAGAGTGCACCCACCCAGCCCCAATACACTAAACCCTGTCTGGGAGGTGGTCACACCTCCCTGTGATAGGATGCGTATTGTCATGCCTTCCTCTGCTCGAGCGTGGCTCAGCAGCAGGAGAACAGAATCGTGTCTGTGGCTGGCAGCGTCCATTTTGTGCTGCCCGGGTCGAGAAAGCTGGTACCGGGTAGACCGGTGACCCACACATGTCCCTTTGGAAGGGTTGAATCATACCTCCCACACCAGTCACTGGTGTGGAGGTATGATTCCAAGGTGTTTGACACCAAACCCAACATGTTTCTAAGCAGCCGTTTTAAAGTTAGCATTTACCGCGAGGTTATAATGCACTTAGACCTATATGTCTGGCTGCATCACAGACAACCCCTTGGGAATGGTCTCCGAAGGCTGCAGAGGGGCTCTGCTCATGCAGGGGCACCCTCTCACATAAAACCCAGCACCCTGCCTTCAGGATTGATAAGGCCTGCCGTAGGGGTGACTGATAGGTTTTTAAGTGTAGTGATTTAGATAGATATAGTGAACCTATATCTAAGTAAGTGGTGCAAGCACCAGCTTACACAGGCTGCTGTAGCAGACCTGTGGTGTCATTTTGAATGGTCTCTCATGGGTGGCATAATACATGCTTCAGCCCATGGGAGGCCTCTGGGGTACCTATGCCCTGGGTACATGGTGTACCATATACTAGGGACCAGTGTTCCCTGTAAGGTGCGCGCCTGTGCACCCGCGCACCTCACTGACCCCGAGCGCGCAGTGCCCTGAGTGAAACACGCACACATCCCGGGAGAGCATTCGCGCCGCCGCTTTTAAAACACGGGCGGCGCGAAAAACGGTAATTTTCATGTTGCGGTGTCGAGTTCTAAAGCAAGTGTCTCCTGCACTTGCTACATTTCTTCCTTAATGGGCCACGGCTGCAGGCTGATTGTGGGCCATTGTGAAAACATTACTGTTAATTGCAGCGCGGGAGGGTGCTGCAATTAACAGGAATACTTTCACATGTGCCCACAATCAGCCCTCAGCCGTGCTCTATTAAGAAAAGACATGCATCAAGTTCAAAAGCACGACGTGTAAAGCACACGTCGTGCTTTTGGGGTTGCTGCATTTCTTCTATTAATGGAGCGCGACTGAGGGCTGATTGTGGGCACTTGTGAAAGTATTCCTGTTAATTGCAGCACCCTCCTGCGCTGCAATTAACAGGAATATTTTCACAATAGCCCACAATCAGCCCTCAGACTTGCTCTATTTGGCTCCCCAGTGCGTGCCGCCACAGAGGCTGCTGGACAGTCTCAGTTTGGTGGTGCCTGCTGCCTGTTATGGTCATGCCACGTGAGTCCGAGCTGAACGCGGCTGCCGGAGTGTATTTGGTGCCTGCAGCCTCTCATAACGATGGCCCCGCCAGTGCCCAGAGCAAGAGTTTTAAAAGTATTTGTAAACCACTGAGCTGCAGTTAATTGAATGGTTTCTTGCAAGTATAAACTTTAAAAGAACATAGACTGCAAAACAAAATTTAAATCATGCATACATAACTCCTTTTAAAGAAAATGGCCGTTTTTAAATTCCGAAGTCCATCCACACTCACTTCCCACCCATATGAAACTTCATGCTAGCATAAATGGGGCATGTTCGTGATAGCAGGTTTAAGTGCAAATTTAAATTTATATAGACAGATATATTTGGAAGGTTAGTGCTTTACAGTCTACGTTTCAACCGTCCATGGTTTCCCAGTTTTTGTTTTCACTTGATGTTATATGAATGCCATCAAATTCTCTATTTCATGTAGGAACGCATAAAGACCATTCATAAATTGTGAACAAGGGAAACCTTCATACAATGGACTTGGTTATTGAATCTACCGCTAGAGCTATGTTTATGCTGTAGGCTCACATTTGAGCAGTCTAGGCTCTAGTCTAGAGGGTGATACAGGCTCCCCCCCTTCTTTCTGTAATACAGAAAAATATGTCAGCATTGCCAGCATGAGATGCAGGATAATGCCTCTCATAACGATGACCCCGCCAGTACCCAGAGCAAGAGTTTTAAAAGTCTCACCAGGCCTAGTCAGCGCTGCCCAGCCCTGCAACCTTAGAAGTCAATTTAATCCGTTTTTTACTTTTAAGTTTTACATTTCTGGGCAAATCACTTAATCTCTCTGTGCCTAACAAAAAAAAAATGAATGTGTAAGTCTATAACGTAACTGGTGCTCATGTAAAGCACTCTGACCCCTTCCGTCGAGTTCGCGCTACATAAAACAAAAAAAAAGTGTATGAAGCTTCACTTTTTTCAAGTTGGCACTCGCATTTATTATTATTTTCTTTTAAACCACAGGGTACAAATGTATGAATGTGCCTATTTGCTACTTGTATTAGAATAACGTTGTCAAGTATCATTAATATAGGTTCTGTTTTTTAAAAATGTCATCATGTGCTGAACGCTTGTTGTTGGCTAGTTTTATTTATTTATTTATTTGTAGAGTTTTATATAGCGCTAACTAGACCCGGAGGTATCAGAGCGCTTTACATAGATGTGGACATAATAGTTACATTAGTTACATATGAGTAGATCCAAATAAATAGGAAAGGGTGGCATACACAACAACAAAAAACAGTTGGCCAGTGATGGATAATATATAAAAGAAAAATAGTAATGAAGCGGGTACAGGAGAATAAAAAGCAAAAAAACACAAATGAAGGAAACAGTGAACAAAAAGGGTGGTGGGGGAACGGGGAATTGATCCTGTAGCTGGAATTAATTCAAGTCCCGCATACCTGCTAATAAAAAAGGTTAATATCAGGAGTCCCTTTCAAGACATGTAAGCAGATCCTTAATCCGGTCGGGGTCACGGCATCGCAGCACCAGGGGCCGGCCTCACTCTCCGAGCTGGAGTGATCTTGCTGCGGAGAGGGCCAGTAGAAGGGGACAAAATGGCTGTCACGCACCAAACCATCCCCACCGATAAGATGTCGGTGAGGTTCACCGATGGGGGAGTCTGCCTTGAGGCGCAAATCAGGCTGCCGGACCGAGACAAAGACAGGCTGCATGCGGCGTTACCGCACACGATCACCACCGCCGAGATCGAGGACTCCGGTCCCAGAACCCTAGATCTCCACCATCGAATGGAGGCTTGCGGATCCTATGGACCCCAGCCACTAATCAGGGGAGGAAGCCAAACTCTGGATGCTGGTCACATGGAGGGGCAGTCAAGGGGGAGAGAGGGTTGTACATGGGAACTCGTCGCTCTCTCCCGCCACGCCAGGGAATCACTCGGGGATACAAGGGCGGCAGCAGCTCGGAGTCCTCTCGCTGCCTAGATTGTGGGAAGCGTCTCGGGTGCCGAGGCAGCTGCCACAGGAAGCGTAGAGAGAGGCAGTCGCAGTGGGAAGCAGAGCAACCGTGGCCAAGCCCGGAATGTAGGTGGCGGCCACGGACTACACCGGAGGGGTGATCCCAAGCCAATCTCCTCTCAGCTGCTCCCAGCAGCTCAACCGTGCATTTGGCCATCTTGCTAGGTTTCCACTGGAGACCGTCTCTCCCGATATTGATCGCAGCTGAATACAGAACAAACTCAGTGCAAAATCTTAGTAAATCTCCCCCTTAGTGTGACATGTTCTCGAGAGTGAAACCAAGCGATGAAGTACATGGAAAGAGATAAATATTGGAAATTACACCCTCTCGATCAATAAGACCTACAATATCTTGAAACTGCTTCAAAACCCCTGAAATGGAAAGTTAAGATACTGATATGATTTGTGTGCCCAGAAGATATAAAAGTAAAGAAATAATCCTAAAACATCTCATACCCCCAATGCACTTGCACTTTATTGCACGATAATACAGCTAAGCACATCCTGCTGAAATCAAATGAACACAGGGCAGATATCTTGATGTTGCAGACAGTACAATAATAAGCAAAATCACTTAAAGCTGGAATTTTTACATTTTATCTGTACATACTACAAAGAACACATATAAATAGAAAGCAGTTTTAAAAGTGTTCTGGAGGTTATCTATGAGTGACTAACACTTAAAGTAAACATATACAGAAATGGCACATTACAATGAATAAATTCAATTTTGTATTCAGTCCTATTTAGTATCAGGTCCAGGCCTGTGCAGACTCTTTGAATAACAACTAATGGCCAATTTTTCTCTGGAAAAGGTATGAACCCTGGGGTGAGTTACCTGACTGCTACTTTCCACCAGTGCCTGATAGCAGCTTTGTTTTCAGTCTTGAGCTGCGACGTGTTTTGGTGCTTCCGCCGGGGAGGAATGAAAAAGTCTATAGCTGCAATTTAAAGATGTGTCAGAGCGCATGGAGAGCCACAGGCAGTTCTCCTCATGGTTTCTCACGCTGGCTCACAGCATTTTTTGCCTCTTACGGGGCCTCTTGCATGCTGTTTTATGGGGGCCCAGCCGCCAGCCCAAGCAGCAGCAATGCCTTCTATGGGGAGGCTAGTAAAATGAAAACATCCTGCATAGTCTCAGTCACCGACGCTGACAACACTGTAAAGTCCGGTAAGCACGCACACAGTACATTGCCACTGAGGCCCAAAGTGGACTATATGACACCAATCCCACACTCTCTCTGTGCCTGCAGCCAGCACCACAGTAAGAAAAACAATGTTTCATTTGCCCACCACTTAGTTCATAGTTGTAGCTCAGTTCTTACTGTGGACCACGCTATTCAGTAATTCTGTCAAAGGCGGATGTATTCGGCGAAACGTTAACATTTGGTGCTAGAATACACACCAGGTAATTCACCAACTCGTGTTCTAAAGTTTACAGGGGCGATAGCAAGTCGGGCGTACTACCATACCCCGTGTATGGCTTACGTATTTGACGTTCCTCAATAGGCAGCCGGGAACTTCCAAAGAAAGAACATCCCGCGCTTTCCTAAAATTAAATCAATTTGATTGTGACTGGTATGCTGTGACTGACAGTGGCTGGTGGTTATACTTACTGTGTTCGTTCTGTAGTTCTTCTTCCCCTCGGCAGCGTGACTCTCCACTGGTGGCGACTGGCCCTCTCACCGCTGTCTCCTGACTTCATGATGCAGCAGTGCACTCTCCCTCGCCCAGTGGACTCGAGTCGGCCGTCTTAGAAATAATTTGCCAGCGTGGCCAATAATTTAGCTCCTAAGCCCCCTGACAGAGAGGGCGGCCTGGACAGGTTTGAGCACCATCACGCTTTACACATCGTGCTTTTGGACTTTCTGCATTTCCTAGGTAACACCTAAGTTAAGAAATCCCTGCTTAGATAGTGTGCCGCCCGGCTGGTATTTTGCTGCATCTTTCTGTCTCTGCATCCAGATATATAATACAACAAGTAACATTACACCTACAGCAGTAAAATCTTATTATGGTACTACCATTGAAGTCTTGTTTTTTTCTAAACTCGAAGTGTACTTGCCTGTGTAACCAATTCATGTCATGGCGTGTGTATCCAAATTGCAAACCTGCCTTAAGACCCTTAACGTGGCGCTGTATGTGTGGAAATGCACCCTTTTTTCACTTTTTTAAGCAAAAGTTTGGAGTGATATTTGGCGCTGCACCCACACGCGCGGTCTGGTTCCTGGCGCACATAGCCATGGCTGCAGTGCACAGAGACCCTACACTGCCGCACACACAGGAAAAAAATTAGAGGGAACATTGCTAGGGACTGATAAGGGTACCCCAGTATCCAATCTGGAGTGTACTTAAAGTACATACATAGCAATTTAAGGGAGAAAGCAGATAGACTGGGGTCCTGGATAGCAGGATCCCAGTCAGACTAGTCCAAAAACAGTGTGACATCAGCAAAAAGTGGGGGTAACCATAAGAAGCAGATATTACTTTCCTATACAACCCCCCCCAAACGCAAGGACATTAAACTAACCTTGACCAGCTGAGTCTTCATGTTCTAAGGGGAAATATCTGGAGAGTCCATCTGCATTGGCATGGTTACTCCCAGGTCTATGTTCCACTGTATAATCCATCCCCTGTAGGAAAATGGACCACCTCAAGAGTTTGGGGTTTTCACCCTTCATATGTTTTAGCCATAAGAGGGGCTTATGGTCTGTCTGAACAATGAAGTGAGTGCCAAACAGATATGGCCTCACCTTCTTCAGAGCCCAAACCACAGCAAAGGCTTCCCTCTCAATAGCTGACCAACGTTTCTCTCTGGGGGTCAGCCTTCTGCTTATGAAAGCCACTGGCTGATCCTGACCCTCTTCATTCAATTGTGATAACACAGCCCCTACCCCCAATTCAGATGCATCTGTTTGAACAATGAATTGTTTGGAATAATCAGAACTTTGCAGAATGGGAGCAGTGCACATGGCCTGCTTCAGGTCATCAAATGCCTTTTGACAGCTAACTGTCCACTGAACTTTCTTAGGCATTTTCTTGGAAGTTGAGTCATTCAAAGGGGTCACTATGGAGCCATATCCTTTGACAAACCTCCTGTAGTACCCAGTCAGGCCCAAGAAAGCTCTGACCTGAGTCTGGGTGGTTGGAGCAACCCAATCCATGATGGTTTGGATTTTGCTCTGCAATGGTTGAACCTGGCTTCCACCCACAGGTGGCCCAGGTATACAACCTTACTCTGCCCTATCTGGCACTTGGTGGCCTTGATAGTGAGGCCTGCCTTTTGCAGGGCCTCCAGAACATTTCTCAGGTGGACCAGGTGCTCCTCCCAGGTGGAGCTAAAGACAGCAATATCATCTAGATAAGCTGCACTATAGGCTTCCAGACCTGTGAGAACTTTATTCACCAGCCTTTGAAATGTGGCAGGTGCATTCTTCAAGCCAAAAGGCATCACCACAAATTGGTAGTGCCCACTAGGGGTTGAAAATGCTGTTTTTGGTTTAGCATCCTCAACTAATCTGATTTGCCAGTAACCAGCTGTCAGGTCGAATGTACTTAAGAACTTGGCTGAGGCCAAAGTATCAATCAGTTCATCTGCCCTTGGAATTGGATGAGCATCAGTCCTACTGATAGCATTGAGTCCCCTGTAGTCAACACAGAACCTCATCTCTCTCTTACCACCCTGGGTGTGAGGTTTTGGTACCAAGACTAGTGGACTAGCCCAAGGGCTATCTGAGGGCTCAATCACTCCCAGTTCCAACATCTTCTGGACTTCAGTCCTGATACAGTCTCTGACATGATCAGGTTGCCTGTAAATCTTATTTTTAACAGGCAGACTGTTACCTGTGTCCACCTCATGTGTACACCAGGTAGTCTGACTTGGAGTCAGTGAAAACATGGGTCTGTACTGATTGGGGACCTTCCTACAATCAGTCTGTTGCTGTTCAGTGAGGCTGCCTGCCAAGGCTACACCATCAACTGAACCATCATCAGGATTCTGTGAGAGGAGGTCAGGGAGTGGATCACTCTCTTCCTCCTGTCCCTCATCAGTAGCCATGAGCAAGCCCATGTCTGCCCTGTCCACATATGGCTTTAGCCTGTTCACATGGAGCACCCTATGGGGGCTCCTGGGTGTTCCAAGGTCCACCAGGTAGGTAACCTCTCCCTTCTGCTCAAGAATGGTATGGAGCCCACTCCACTTGTCTTGGAGAGCTGCTGGTGCCCCAGGCTCCAACACCCATACCTTCTGTCCTGGCTGATACACAGTCAAAACAGCCTTTTGGTCATGCCAGGCTTTCTGTAATTCTTGGCTAGCCTCATGGTTTGTGGATGCCTTCTTCATGTATTCAGCCATCCTGGAGCGGAGACCAAGTACATAGTCCACTATGTCCTGTTTAGGTGGTTTGAGAGGTAACTCCCATCCCTCCTTAACCAAACATAAGGGACCCCTAACTGGATGTCCAAACAGAAGTTCAAATGGCCTGTAGCCAACCCCCTTCTGAGGAACCTCTCTGTAGGCAAAGAGAAGGCAGGGCAAAAGGATATCCCATCTACGCTTAAGCTTGTCAGGGAGACCTTTTATCATGCCCTTGAGGGTTTTGTTGAATCTCTCAACTAACCCATTGTATTTTGGGTGATAGGGTGTGGTGAATTTGTAATTCACTCCACACTTCTTCCACATAGCAGTAAGATAACCAGACATAAAGTTTGCATCTCTGTCTGATACTACCTCCTTAGGGAAACCCACTCTGGAAAAGATTCCCAGGAGGGCTCTAGCCACAGCAGGAGCTGTGGTAGTCCTAAGGGGTATTGCCTCTGGATACCTAGTGGCATGGTCCACCACCACTAGTATGAATCTGTGCCCAGATGCAGTTGGAGGATCTATGGGACCAACAATATCAATCCCAACCCTCTCAAAGGAAACCCCCACCACAGGTAGTGGTATCAGGGGGGCCTTTGTAGTACCACCTGCCTTACCACTGGCTTGGCAAGTGATACAGGAGCAACAAAACTCCTTTGTGTCTTCTGACATGTGAGGTCAGTGAAAGTGAGGGACAAGCCTGTCCCAGGTCTTACTTTGGCCTAAGTGTCCAGCTAATGGGATGTCATGTGCCAGTGTTAATAGGAATCCTCTAAACTTCAGAGGTATAACCAACCTCCTGATAGCACCAGGCTTGGGGTCTCTACCCTCTAAATATAGAAGTCCATCATCCCAGTAGATCCTGTGGGACCCACTGGCACTCCCAGCAGCCTCAGCAGCAGCTTGCTGTCTGAGGGGTTCAAGAGAGGGGCAACTCAGCTGCTCCTGGCTCAGATCTGCCCTGGAAGGGCCCCCTGTCCCCAAGAACTCAACCTGGTCAGGTTCAAGTTCCTCTGAGACAGTTCCTTCACAGGGTCTGAGATCCTCTCCCTCAGGAGACTGATCCTCACTCTGAGGCAGGGGGGAAGACACTGCCTCACCCCTTCTGCTCCTTCTCTTGGAAGGCATCTGGTCCATCTTTTCAGGATCCAGGGCCTGTTCAGTGGAAGACATTTTTGCCTGCGACCTAGTCATGGCAAACACATCTGCAGGGATGCCCAATATTTCTGCATGTGTCCTGAGTTCCACTTCAGCCCAGGCTGAAGTCTCTAAATCATTGCCCAACAAGCATTCTACAGGGAGGTCTGAGATAACCACAACCTTCTTAGGGCCAGTTACCCCTCCCCAGGTGAAATTCACAACTGCCAAGGAATGGTCTGTCCTGACATTGCTTGCATTGGTCACTTTGTACATCTCACAAAGTATGATCTGTTCAGGGTCCACAAGATCTTTTGTCTCCATTGTGACACTTGCACCTGTGTCCCTGTATGCCATGGCCTCCTTACCATTAATTAAAGGCTGTTGTCTGTACTTGCCCAGATTACTGGGACTGACAAATAAGGAGGCAATATCCATGCCTCCATCACAGACCAAAACAGCCTGATATGGAATTCTGACTAGGCCAGAATCCATCTAAGATCTCAAGGTTAACCGGACTATTCCCTTGTTCTGTGTACCACCACTTGAAACTGTGCTAGGGGGGGACAGTTGCCTTAGGGGCAGTGGTGGTAGGAGTAGAATCCTTGGCCCTTGGACATTTGGCATCCTTTGTCCAATGGGTCTTCTCTTTACAGATATGACACCAAGGTTTCTTTTTGCCTTTTCCCTTGTTAGATTGTGACTCCCCTCCAGATGCAGGTTTTTGGGGCCTTTGTGAAGACTTCTAGTCTTTACCCTTTTCCCCACCCTTATCTGAAGTTTTAGCATCTTGCTTCTTTTGGTCACCACCTTGATTCTGAGTTTTCTGCTTCACCCTGGTTCTGACCCATTTGTCTGCCTTCTTTCCCAATTCTTGGGGAGTGGTCAGATCAGAATCAAAAAAAGTACTGATGCAACAACTGGTTTTGGCAATTATTAAGGATCTGCTCCCTCATAATTAAATTGTACAATCCTTTAAAATCATTCACTTTACTGGCAAGTAACCAGCCGTCCAGAGCTTTAGTAGCACAATCTACAAAGTCTACCCAGTCCTGAGTCTGTGTCTTCTGGGTGTCTCTGAACTTAATCCTATACTGTTCAGTGGTTAAGCCAAACCCATCAATGAGAGCACTCTTCAGGACTGAATAATTGTCAGCATCCTCTTCTCTAACAGTGAGGAGGTTATCTCTACCTTTGTCAGCAAAGGAGAGCCACAAGATAGCTGCCCACTGCTCTTGAGGGACCCTCTGTACCTTACAGGCCCTCTCTAGTGCAGTTATCCATTTGTGGATGTCATCCCCACTCTGATAGGGAGGGACTATCTTGTTCAGGTTCCTATGATCATGAGTATACTCCTTAACCCTAGGGACACTGTTGCTGCCACCATAGGACTCTAGTCCCAATCTCTTTGTAGCTCTCTGGAGCTCTAGGGATTCCCTGTCTAGGGCCAACTGCTCCTTCTTGAGCCTAAGCTTGATTTCCTCAAGCTCCAGAAGTTGGCACTGTCTATCATAAGAGGATTCCCTCTTATTTGATATGGAAGTCCCTATAGAAGTTCTTGAGTGTCGAGATTCTACAGAGGGATACCTGGATCTCCTAGGTAAACTCTGTACTCTTCCTGGTGGAGTAAAAAGAGGGCCACTGGGGCCTTCTCCCCCACCTAAAGGAAGATCAATGTTGCCCAGGTTAGAATCATCTTGATTCTCCTGGTCAGGGTTTGAGTCCAGGTCAAAGAAGGTTTCACTTCCTGGCCTTTCCTCATTCCCTGCCCCACCTACTCTATCTACCTCATCAGACCCTGGGGTCTTCCTAAGGTCATCTAAGAGCAAAATCTCAATGAGACGTTGGGTGTTTGCACTTCTCCCTGTCCTCAACTTCCTAGACACACACATGGCTTTCAATTCTTGAAATGAGAGGCCATTGTACCTAGTTGCTAGAGAGCCACTGGCTTCTCCTCTAGAAGACATACTAGTGTTATGTGGTGTAGGCACCTACCTAACCTAGTGGAGACTAAACTCTCTTGAGTTGGAGAAAGGGTGTGCTAGACCCTTGGCTTACCCAACTCCAAGTTCAGTAGAACTTACTTATTCAAATCTTGATGTATTATATGTGCCTAATACTTAGTGGTTTTCAGTTAATCACTCAATGAGATTTATCTGGTAAAACAATAGCAAGCTTGAATCCCAACCGCTGCACACCAATGTGAGAAGGTGGCCTGGTATATGCTGCCAATAATTAAAGTGGGCACCCTATATCAGTCCACATGACCCTTATGATGTATGAGGTCAAAGATAACCTTTAGAAAGCTATCCTAGTGGTAGCTGTGGAGAGCAGCCTTCAGGCTTAATCTTGAAGGAATGTAAAGCAGCTTGTTTTACCAGAATATCACCTCCTGAATGACTAAATGAAAGGAGAACCACACAGTAGTTATATAAAAATATGTATTTATTAATATAACACTCTCTACTAGTCTCTACACGAGATTAGGGCACAAAGCACACAATACTGAATCAATAGAACATTCGTAAGTAGCAAAATACACAGCGGGCTCCAGGGGGAGACCGAACCATATACTAAAAAAATGGTATAACAATCACGACTTGACTAGACACAGTGCCTAGAGCATGTAGAATCGCTGGGACCCCAAGGAACCACCCAAGGCTGTGACACAGGGCGCCCACGGAGGACGGGTGCAGTGAGGAAACACAACCGCGTGCTCCGTACAACTCTATGGGAAAGTCGCGGTTGTAAAGTTACGGTTTAAGGACACTTCTATGAAGACTTCGAGCAAACCCTTTGGAACATAGGAGGTTCAAAGGCCAACCCACCAGTGAGTACCGAGGTACCCGTGTTACCTATCCCAGAGGAGCCGGGTGCATAGGGGTCAAGTGGTGTCGGAAACCTTCGTCGTTTTCAATGGAGAGTTGCAAAGAAGTACTGCTGCCGGGAAGGCGAAGAGTGTCCGGTGGAATCCAAGCCTGGATTCGAGGTGAGAGGAACCTGAAAGCAGAGGGGACAGAGTCTGGGTCACTTCAGGTGACCAGGGGCTCGGTAGTCGAATGCCCACCGATGTTGGATGCTTCAGGTGTGAAGAAGGGTTGCTTGACTCTGCAGCCACGGGGACCAGGAGACGTCGAGGATGACCAGGATCTGGAGGTGAGCTGTCCCACGGAGGATGTCAAGTGCTGAGGGGTCGATGGCTGGCTGGAGCACCAACAAGCCTTGGGAAATGCAACCCACGCTGGTAGAGCAAACAGGTTACGGTGTGGACCAGCAAGGTCCAGGAGACTCTCCAAGCAATGGGGAGTCAGGGCACGTCTGAATCAAGCAGGGAAGCCCAAGAACAAACAAGGTGACCCTTGCCAGGACCCACAGATCAATGGACCAGGGATCGCGAGGAGACCTCAAGTGAAATTACAAAGCACCAGCCCACAGAGCACTCAGTGAGTGGAGGCCGGATATCTTCAGTGCAAAGGCTGCTCGGGGTCAGGACTACACGGAGTCCAATGCACAAGCTCGGGGATTGCCAACAGGCATATGCACTTGCAAATGTACGCAGTGCACAGGGGTTCGGGTTGCACGGTCCCCACGAGGGATACTGGTCTCAGAATCACTGAGAGGTCAGATCTACCTCAGGGACCTTCAGGAACCCACCTCCTGTGTTGCTGAAATCTTCGGAGTCCTCAGGAGCTTGGGAGAAGCAAACCAGTCAGATGCGCTTAGGTGCCTGCTTCTGCAGGGGAGTAACTCCTTTACTCCAAGGGAGATTCATCAGTCATCCAGCGTCATGCAGACAGTCAAAGTACTTGGTTTCGCAGAATCTTGCCCAGGTAAAATCTAAAGTCCTGTAGCCAGGTAACCCACTTTATACCCATGGGAAAGGGTTGGAAAGATTCTAGGGACCCTCCTAGGGGAGGGGCGGGACAGAGGGGTGGCTACACCCATGTCCTTTGTCCAGTTTCGCGCCGGAGCAGGAGCCAATGGCTCCCAGAACTGGTTTGAGCTGGACTATGCACAGGGACACCAAATGTGCCCCCAGTGCAGACTTTCTGGCACTCTCAGAGTGCACCCACCCAGCCCCAATACACTAAACCCTGTCTGGGAGGTGGTCACACCTTCCCTGTGACAGGATGCCTATTGTCATGCCTTCCTCTGCTCGAGCTTGGCTCAGCAGCAGGAGAGCAGAATCGTGTCTGTGGCTGGCAGCGTCCATTTTGTGCTGCCGGGTCGAGAAAGCTGGTACCGTGTAGACCGGTGACCCACACATGTCCCTTTGGAAGGGTGGAATCATACCTCCCACACCAGTTACTGGTGTGGAGGTATGGTTCCAAGGTGTTTGACACCAAACACAACATGTTTCTAAGCAGCCGTTTTAAAGTTAGCATTTACCGCAAGGTTATAATGCACTTAGACCTATATGTCTGGCTGCATCACAGACAACCCCGGGGAATGGTCTCCGAAGGCTGCAGAGGGGCTCTGCTCTTGCAGGGGCACCCTCTCACGTAAAACCCAGCACCCTGCCTTCAGGATTGATAAGGCCTGCCATAGGGGTGACTGATAGGTTTTTAAGTGTAGTGATTTAGATGGATATAGTGAACCTATATCTAAGTAAGTGGTGCAAGCACCAGCTTACACAGGCTGCTGTAGCAGACCTGTGGTGTCATTTTGAATGGTCTCTCATGGGTGGCATAATACATGCTTCAGCCCATGGGAGGCCTCTGGGGTACCTATGCCCTGGGTACATGGTGTACCATATACTAAGGACTGATAAGGGTACCACAGTATCCAATCTGGAGTGTACTTAATGTACATACATAGCAATTTAAGGGAGAAAGCAGATAAACTGGGGTCCTGGATAGCAGGATCCCAGTCAGACTATTCCAAAAACAGTATGACATCAGCAAAAAGTGGGGGTAACCATAAGAAGCAGATACTACTTTCCTACACCTATGCCTTGGGTACCTTAGTACCATATACTAGGGAATGATAAGGGTACCCCAGTATCCAATCTGGGATGTACCTAAGTACTTACCATAACCATTTAGGGGAGAAAGCAGAGACACTGGGGTCCTGATTAGCAGGATCCCAGTCAGACTAGTCAGAAAATAGCATTATATCAAGCAAAAAGTTGGGGTAACCATAGAAGCAGATACTACTTTCCCACACTTCCTTTCTATCTATTCTATACAACTTTCACCCCTATCTATTCACCATGCCACATAATTCCACTACACAAGTACAGTACACACCACAAAATTGCACCCCACACAATTCCACAACTAACAATTCCAATTCAGACCACATAATTCCATTACCAATAAAATACATCCACTCAACTCAACTGCAAACAAAAAAACATAAGTAAAAACCACTATCCTTTACAACGCCAATAGCTCTAACTTACACAAATGCGAGACTGATTGCATTGCAAATGCTTGTTTTCTCAGGGCACTAAGATTAACACAGACGTTTAGGTCACCTGCTTTTGCATTGATAGAGCGGTAGACACTCCTGTTGCTGCATATTTTTTTCTTTTGTATTTTTTTTTTTGCGTGACCTTATGTCAGGGAAATTAGAGCAGTTTTCAACAGTACTACTCTATGTTATGCAGCTTTTTTAGGTCTCGCCTGAGACAGCTCAGATTCTGTCGCTTGCAAATGATGTATTGTTTCTAAAAAAAAAGCTAAAAAAAGGTGCTTTTGGTCCACCTATTACTTACCATTGATTGTCTTCATTGTTAGTCTAATTTCCTTTCTTTTCTTTGGTCAGCGTTGTAGGCTTCACTCTCTGTGTGTTTCTCTTCTTCTCTGAATCTTGGACAAAGTACTGATTGATTTCTTGATTACGGTTCTTCTGAGCTGCTTGCGCTCTGATTGTGGTACTTATTTTATGTTTTTGCTTTAGCAAGCAACACAACTCGAAACCATCAGAATTGAAGCTTGTGCTTCTCTGTATTTCCAAGAGCTGAAAACAAACAATTAGTAATAACAAAACTTTGTAGCATGTGACCAATTTCTGAAAACAAACATTTAGTCAGTTTGTCACTTTTATTGATAATGAAGCTGGAAACATACTCCCTATGTTCAAGACTGTTGCAATACAATACGTGTTTTCCAAAATAAAGTTTGCTGCTGTGTCGCATTTATTTATTTGTTGGTTACCTCTTTTATATTTTAGAGGATGTTTTATTCATCAGTCTAGCTGTGATTTCAAAAGGTTTGTTTCACCTTTACCTCTGCCTGACCATAACACCTAAAATTACACTCATCTCCCTTTACCGCTACCCACCCCTAACCCCTCAAGTCACCCTTGCCTTCCTTTTTCTATACCCACCCCTGAGTGCTCAAGTCAACCTCTCCTGCATTTACCTTTACCCACCCATGAGCACTGAGGTCATCCTCACCTCTCTTTACCTTTACCCACCCTGAGCCCTCAAATCGCTCTCACCTCCCTTTACCTCTACCTAACTCTAAGCCCTCAAGTCATCCACCTGCCTTTACCTTTACCCAACCCCAAGCACTCAAGTGATCCCCACCTCCTTTTACCTCTATTCACCCCAAGCCCTCAGGTCACCCCACCTCCCTTTACCTCTACCCACTCTGAACCCTCAAGTCACCACCACCTCGCTTTACCTCTACCCGCTCCTGAACCCTAAACTCACCCTCACTTCCCTTTACCTCTGCCAATCCCTAAACCCTAAAATCACTATTTTTAAATAATATAAAAAGTATATTGTTAGAAATAGGGTCTCTAGTTGGCAGAGATATTTACCCTGACCAAATAGGGACCACCACTCTAGTCAGGGTCAGTCAGATACATACTAAAAAGTAACCTGTGCTCATCCTCTGGGAGCTTGGCACAGAGCAGTCAGGCGTATCTAAAGAGGCAATGTGTAAAGTATTTGTGCAACACACACACAGGAACACAATGAAAACACCACAAAAAGACCCCACTATGTTTAAGAAAATACACAATAATTGTATAAATAAATCAAGACCAAAACGACAAAAATACAATAAGTAGAAGTTGAGATATTAATTTTTAAGAATAAAAATGTTTCTAGCGCTAAAGCAGCAAGCGTCTATGGGGGTTATCTGGTCGTGCTGAACCGGGACAAAGTCAACAGTTCAAGCCGACCATGATGGAGTGTTGCAGGCCACGCAGGTCCGGGGAACAGAGTACCTTGATCCTGGGTCGCAATACCGAGATGCAGGGTGCAGACGAGCAATGTATTGATGTTGAGCCCTCAGTCGAGGTGATGCATTGAATTTCTTCACGCAATGGCGGCGAAACATTGGGTCCATTGAGCGAAGCACCGGTTCTGAGTGCGGTAGTTCCGAAGACGATTCACCAGGTTAATCCACGCTGGAGGGGCAATGCGTCGATCTTCTCCATGCAGTGGTGTCGATGCGTTGGTTACGAGGTGGAGGTTCCAAATGCAATATGGTGCTTCTAAGTGCTATGTGCCGATTATACTCCTGCAACAGGGTCAATTTGCTGGTTCTGCCACACGCAGGCTGGAGCAGGGTCGATTTCTCTGGTGCAAGTATCTGAGTCCACTTCAAGTGAACCAGGCACAGGAGCAGGTGTTGGGACTTTGATAGCCCTGAGTCTCAAGCAATGGGAGGCAAGCCAACAAGCCCTTGGAGATCACTTTGGTTGCAATGCCGAGTCCAGCTCTCCTCAGCAGGGTCAGAGAGCAGCAGGCAGCAGGGCAGCACAGCAGAAAAGCAAGCCTTCCCGACGCTGTATTATATATACGCCGCATTTTCCTTGATTGCACCTGGCGCACCTTTTAAAATGTGCGCCCGGCACAAACAAGGCAAATGCGCCATATAAGGGTGAATGCACTGCCCCCAGAGCAACCGCGAACTTGAGCTGCCTTGGGGGCAGCGCATTCATGTGAAAAATGGAGCAGCTGCTTTGAAGCCACTCCGTGTTTTCACAGTGCAGGCAGCAGCCGATTGCACTTTTATAGGGGATTAGAGATCCCCTTGCAGATGGGTGCAGTGAGTGACTGCACCCACCTGCAAGTGGATGTCTGCGGGGTACATGGGACCCCTTTACCTTCTCCAGAAGGCTGCCATCAGGGGGCGTACTAACAGTGCGCCTCCTGAGAGCTTCTTTGCTTCTGCGCCCACATTTGTAATACGGCATGGGCGCAGAGGCAAAGGGATTCCCTCATTCGTATGGGGCCATGCCCCCATGCAAATGAGGGAACGCCCTCTTGAGGAAGCACTGGCGCTGCTTGTGCACCAGCGCTTTCAGTCTTACAGAAGGGGACACACAAGTGTCTACGGCGCCTTCTGTAATACCAAAGTATCCCGGGGGCACGCAAAGTGGGCGCAAATGGCCGTTGCCCTCCCGGGACACTTCTATAATGTGGACCCAGGGCAGCAGTCCAGCAGAGTGTTAGTCCTTGATGCAGCACAGCAGTTCTTCTGATAGAGTCCAGTTGTAGGTCCAGAAGTGTCTGATTTGTTGGGGTCAGAGACCCAGTACCTATTCCCAGTTGTGCCTTTGAAGTGGGGATGACTTCAAAGAAGGGTCTTTGAAGTGCACAGAAGCCCTTGCTTCCCAGCCCTGGCTCCAGACTATCAGTAGGGGGTAATCAGCCTTTTGTGTGGGGACAGGGCACTGACTACTCAGGGGTAAGTGTCAACCCTCCCTCCCTGCCCAGGAATAGCCATCAGAATGCAGATGAGTACTTAGACACACCTAACCTTCCTGTATTTGTGGATGCCTAGAGGAAATTCACAAAGTGTAGATGTCACCCACCCCAGACGTGTATTGGAGATAGGCTGCAGACACACAGAGCTGTAAGAGCCGGGCAATCTCCACTTTCTAAAAGTGTCATTTCTAAAGCAGTAACGTTGAATTCAACTTTACTAGTAAAGAGGATTTATCATTACCATTCCAAAGATATAAAACATGATACAGCTACTCATTTCCAATCAGGAATTACCATTTAAATGGTCTTAAGGACTTCCCAATGGTAACCTATGAGAAGAGTAGGCCTCAAAGTAGTGAAAAACGAATTTAGGTGGTTTTCACTACCAGGACATGCAAAACATAAAAGTACATGTCCTACCTTTTGCTTACACAGCACCCTGCCCCTAGGGTTACTTACGGCCTACCTAAGGTGTGACTTATGTGTATAAAAGGGGAGTTTAAAAGGCTTGGCAAAAGGTTTTAAATGCCAAGTCGAAGGGGCAGAAACACTGCACACAAAGGCTCTGTGGTGGCAGGCCTGAGACATGTTTACAGGGCTACTGGTGTGTGTGGCACAATCAGTGCTGTAGGCCCACTAGTAGCATTTAATTTACTGGCCCTGGGTATATGGTATACCACTTTACAATGGATTTACAAGTAAATTAAATATGCCAATTGTGTATACACCAATGTTACCATGTTAAGGGGAGAAGCACATGCACTTTAGCACTGGTCAGCAGTGGGGAGGTGCTCAGAGTCCAAAGGCCAACAGAAAGAATCAGCAAAACGTGGAGGTAAGCAGGAAAAATGTTTTGGGGAAGACCACCCTAAGGCTGACAGGTCTAACAGATATCATTTAAAAAATACTTTCCTGTGTGGTAAAGTATTGTGTGGTAAAGGTACAAATACTTACTAGATCGGCACATTTTCAGTACCATTCCTGCAATGTATTGAAGAAAAAAATGTGCTCTATTATGTGAAAATTGTACTTTGTATTTATAACTAATGTTGATTTTTTGCAAGATATAGTGTAATAAATCTGAATATAACTGTAACTTTATGTGAAATTGAATTTATATGGAGTGCTCCAGACAGTCATGAGTTGTTTTCTTTTGGTATTGCTGTTAGCAATTTCCATATTCACACTCCTTAGCGGCAGGGGTGTTGTCTGTTGTATCACTTTTCTCTATTTTGATTCTACCAATTTTCTTTTTACATTGACCACATTCTGTGGGGGGACTATGCGGGCACATTGTTCCCAGTGCTGTGAGGTGTGATAGTCAAGTTCCAAATTCTTACCTGTGTCGTACTTACCTGTGTGGTAAAGACTGCATGGTAAAGGCCCTGTGTGGTAAAGCCTGAGTGGTAAAGGCTGCTTCCCCTCATGCAGGACACATCACCGCCCCTTCCTTAAACACTCTCTAGTCTTCACTCTAGCGCCTCTAAATGTTTTAGGGGCACTTTCGGTTGTTTTATGCTCTTCAGTATGTTTGGCGATTTGACCAGGCTGGGATTTAAAGCTGGTTACTTGTGTTTCAAAGTCTGCAGCTCTGCCCACTAGGTCACATAACCTCCCACACACTGTCACAAAAGTAGAACATGAGTGTGGGTTGTTTTAGGTAAGGCTGAACAGGCACCTCTGTCGCTAACTACACCCATTAACAGTAGCATCAGTAAATTGCATATGATCTGTGTTCTGTGTAAATGCTGCCTTAGGCTGTGAAGGTTAAGCTCATATTGCAAGAATCATTTCCTTCCCACTATATCCATATACATTAGACTTCCTGTTACATATGTGCTCTAATAGCCTCCCTCTCACTATATTTATGTGCGTTTAGATCTGCTCGTTATATGCTCGGTGCTTTTCACATACGTGTTGGGATAGCTTGTGCTAAGGCAGGAACGTCCCATACCTATTAATGCATGTGTGCAGTGCCATTCATAGGGAATGTGTGACCTTTGGTTTTCGGTTAGCTTGCAGGGACCATGCACCAATTGTTTTTTATTTATAAAATGGTATAGATAGCATGCATTTACCTTAGTTGGTAGGTCATGGCACTCATCCCGGTGTTTGTCTCATATCAGGTGCCACCCTCTCGCTGGTACAAGTTACCCAGCAAATCTGTAAGTCTCAATGGCTCATGTATCTGGGTAGGCTTTATTTGATTTTGCCATGCACATGATAAATATAATGGCCCTCATTCTCAAATCAGGGCTTGGTAATGTGGTTTTTAACACACCAAGCAGTAGAATGCAAACTTCTAAACAGCTTCCTTTGTGCACTCCCCAATTTACATTCCCGCCGTTTTCGGTCAGCTCTGCTTTGGATTGTGTGTGGTAGGACCAAAAACAGGGCTTACAACAGACTGCTGTAGTGTTAGATAAAAATATATGTAAACATGATTGCCATGTGACCTGTGCATTATACTAGGGTGTAGTTAGCTCTAGCACCAGATGTACTGGAAACCAGGCTAAAGTGAGCCCTGTTGATTGAGTCAGTAGTTTGTCCAGTGGATTTAGACCAGCGTTGGGCACAGTTGAGCCAGTGCCATATAAAGATGGTGTCAAACAAGTGGTGCCATTGCCAGCAATTGTGATATCACACACAGACCCCAGAGGTGCCTGTGTGAGGCAGTAACAAGGCTGCAGTCCAGCCACTGTCAATCTCCACAAGGATATGGTGTTATGTTGTTGTGGCAATTGGTTAGCTGTTCACTCAGTAAGACTTTCTCCATTATGACAGCTGTTGTTGGCTGGCTGGCAAAGGTAGATCTCTCCTATCTCCGCCATCACTTTTGGGCTCTGAAACCAAGGTGTAGACAGAGGCTCCTCCTTATCTATGGTGCCCAGGGTGGAGAGGGCCCTGTTGTCTGTTCTCTATATGTATCTCTTCTACGTTCTCCCTTTCCTTCTCTGGGACCAAATGCTCAGCAAGCTTCCTTGCTCTGCAAGCATTGTGGTGATCCACAGTGGTGTCTCTGATGTGGGTCCTGTGGTGTGCACCACTGCCTGCAGCAGGCGAGGCCGGCACAGGTAAGAGTGGTGAGGCAGGGCCGACTCAGCGATGCGGCGAGCGCAAGGTAAGTGGTTTTATTTATTTTTGTATTTCATTTTACCTATCCCGTCGTCTGTCAACTCCCCCACCACCCGCCCCATCGCTCCACTGCTCTTAACTGTGTCGGCCACACCTGGCCTGCTGCCAGTCAGGCTCCGCTGCCAATCCAAACACGGATGAGTTTGCTACAGTTCCAGGAACTGCACAGTGACAGCTCAAGTCAAGTCATCTTGACACGCATGGGTCTTTGATCACAGGAAAGGAATGGTGAGGGGTTCACACTGTGCCTGAATGGCAGAGGATTAACAGCAAACTTCTGCCCCATATATCTGCAGAGTACTGCTTACCCATTCTGGTGTCTCCAGTTGCTTGTCAGTGCATCACAGAGCTCAGGAAGTATTGTGTGAGCTCCAAAGGATCACAGGAAGCAAGGGCAAGTAAATACTTTATTCTGCTCTGGACAGCAGCCTAGTTACACCTTTTCTTTCAGGCTGTGCCTCTGCAACTGTCTACTAAAGTTTGGGTGGAATTTTCTAGGAGTGTGGCACTCTCATAGAAATTCACATAGAGTATTAATAAAGTCAAAATTACATGCGGTGCTAAAGAGGTAGGAAAACCACCCCATTCCCTGAAATGTGGTCACAGACCACATGAAATTGTACACAATAATCCTCTGCACAAGCTCAAAGTGTATAGTCAAATGACAGTAATATAAATCAACCGTTGTCTTCTTTGTTTCTGTTATTTTATTATTTTCTTTCATCAGTAGATGAAGTCACTTTTAAGCCCAATGAATCTCTTGCAGCCTTAGCCAACACGTGTTTCGTCGCCTTTATGAGAAGTGATCCACTGACTTCTTCAGGGCTAATGTAATCCTTTACGGAGACCTTTTCTTCGGGGATAATTCTGACCCGAAAGTCATCCAAGTATTATCCCTCAATGTTCAGAATACAACTTGTATATTTGGGTTGTCGTCTTAATGTGACCCTCCGAATACGGAGAGAGCCCTATCCTTGTGCCCGATCAGGCACATTCAATATTCCATAAGGTCCCACAGTCCGCGAGTGCGCCTCTCCAACTGTCAAACTAAGAACATTCCTAACCCATATTGTACTCTTGATGACATACATCAATGACATAGCCCTAGAAAACATTGAAGCGATGCACCAAGAATACTACACATCACTCTTCCTTAATAATGTACTAAATTACACTGTGAATACCATAGAAATGATGAGATTTCACCGGCTCTACTATTTTGTCTTTTAACAATCTTTCAATTTCCTTATTGACGTCCTCTTTTACAATCAAAGGAATAGTCCATATTTTATGTACTCTTGGGTGAGCATCCTCTTTTAACATTATTTTATGAGAGAATCCTTTCAAAGTGCCATTTTCCCCTGAAAATACCTGTGGAAACACTTTGAACAATTCTTGTCTCATATTTTCACTGGTGCCTACAATCACACCTGCAAACACAAGGAGATGATGGACGGAGCGCTGAAACTTTTCAGACACTCACCCCCAGTCACCGATCTGGGTTGAATCCATCATCGTTCTTTAGCTCACTTTGCCACCCCAGTTCAGACACAGCCATATGCAAATCAGTCTTGACCCTGTGCCTCATGGGAACAGTCCAGCCCGAACTGCCAAGCCATATCTTCCCTGGACCGGAAACAAGCATCCTGGGACCGGTTTCGGGCTAACAGCCCTCATCAGCCAGGCTAGCTTGAATCCAGTGGCAAAGTGAGCAAGGGACCCACGTCTGGGCATACCCTGCCAACTTAGGGCGAACAAAGCAAACACAAGGAGATGATGGACAGAGCGCTGAAACTTTTCAGACACTCACCCCCAGTCACTGATCTGGGTTGAATCCATCATCGTTCTTTAGCTCACTTTTCCACCCCTGTTCAGACACAGCCATATGCAAATCAGTCTTGACCCTGTGCCTCAGTTCGGGCTGGCAGTTCGGGCTGGACTGTTCCAATTGGGCACAGGGTGAAGACTGATTTGCATATGGCTGGGTCCAAACTGGATTGGCATGGTGAGCAAGAAAACGATGGATTTAGGCCCAGATCTCTGTACTGGGGTGAATGTATGACATTGTTCTGCATTCTGTCCATTAATTGTTCTTTTTGCATTTGTCACCCCCGAGTGGGACGGGTATGCCCAGACGTGGGTCCCGTGCTCTCTATGCCACTGGAGTCAAGCTATCCTGGCTGAAGAGGGGTGAAACCCGGAAACCGGTCCTAGGATGCTTGATTCCAGTCCAGGGAGAACCTGGCCTGGCAGTTCGGGCTGGACTGTTCCCATTGGGCGCAGGGTCAAGACTGATTTGCATATGGCTGGGTCCAAACTAGAATGGCATGGTGAGCAAAAAAATGATGGATTTAGGCCCAGATCTCTGTACTGGGGTGAATGTATGACATTGTTCTGCATTCTGTCCATCAATTGTTCTTTTTGCATTTGTCACCCCGAGTGGGAAGGGTATGCCCAGACGTGGGTCCCGTGCTCTCCATGCCACTGGAGTCAAGCTATCCTGGCTGAAGAGGGGTGAAACCCCGAAACCGGTCCTAGGATGCTTGATTCCAGTCCAGGGAGGACCTGGCCTGGCAGTTCGGGCTGGACTGTTCCCATTGGGCGCAGGGTCAAGACTGATTTGCATATGGCTGGGTCCAAACTGGAATGGCATGGTGAGCAAAAAACGATGAATTTAGGCCCAGATCTCTGTACTGGGGTGAATGTATGACATTGTTCTGCATTCTGTCCATCAATTGTTCTTTTTGCATTTGTCACCCCGAGTGGGACGGGTATGCCCAGACATGGGTCCCGTGCTCTCCATGCCACTGGAGTCAAGCTATCCTGGCTGAAGAGGGGTGAAACCCTGAAACTGGTCCTAGGATGCTTGATTCCAGTCCAGGGAGGACCTGGCCTGGCAGTTCGGGCTAATGTGTCCCCATTGGGCGCAGGGTCAAGACTGATTTGCATATGGCTCGGTCCAAACTGGAATGACATGGTGAGCAAAAAAACGATGGATTTAGGCCCAGATCTCTGTACTGGGGTGAATGTATGACATTGTTCTGCATTCTGTCCATCAATTGTTCTTTTTGCATTTGTCACCCCGAGTGGGACTGGTATGCCCAGACGTGGGTCCCGTGCTCTCCATGCCACTGGAGTCAAGCTATCCTGGCTGAAGAGGGGTGAAACCCCGAAACTGGTCCTAGGATGCTTGATTCCAGTCCAGGGAGGACCTGGCCTGGCAGTTCGGGCTGGACTGTTCCCATTGGGCGCAGGGTCAAGACTGATTTGCATATGGCTGGGTTCAAACTGGAATGGCATGGTGAGCAAAAAAACGATGGATTTAGGCCCAGATCTCTGTACTGGGGTGAATGTATGACATTGTTCTGCATTCTGTCCATCAATTGTTCTTTTTGCATTTGTCACCCCGAGTGGGACGGGTATGCCCAGACGTGGGTCCCGTGCTCTCCATGCCACTGGAGTCAAGCTATCCTGGCTGAAGAGGGGTGAAACCCCGAAACTGGTCTTAGGATGTTTGATTCCAGTCCAGGGAGGACCTGGCCTGGCAGTTCGCGCTGGACTGTTCCCATTGGGCGCAGGGTCAAGACTGATTTGCATATGGCTGGGTCCAAACTGGAATGGCATGGTCAGCAAAAAAACGATGGATTTAGGCCCAGATCTCTGTATTGGGGTGAATGTATGACATTGTTCTGCATTTTGTCAATCAATTGTTCTTTTTGCATTTGTCACCCCGAGTGGGACGGGTATGCCCAGACGTGGGTCCCGTGCTCTCCATGCCACTGGAGTCAAGCTATCCTGGCTGAAGAGGGGTGAAACCCCAAAACCGGTCCTAGGATGCTTGATTCCAGTCCAGGGAGGACCTGGCCTGGCAGTTCGGGCTGGACTGTTCCCATTGTGCGCAGGGTCAAGACTGATTTGCATATGGCTGGGTCCAAACTGGAATGGCATGGTGAGCAAAAAAACGATGGATTTAGGCCCAGATCTCTGTACTGGGGTGAATGTATGACATTGTTCTGCATTCTGTCCATCAATTGTTCTTTTTGCATACAATCACACCTGGTCAGCAATGTTGGGGTCTAAAATGATGTACGGTTGGGGTCTAAAATTATGTCAAGTGCCATTTTATCTATTCCTCCTAAATCTGATGGCCCATATTCAGCAACATATAATTTTCCAATGGTATTCCTGTTTTTTATTCAAATCTTACAGTTCTATATCGAACCATGGCTATAGGATCACCAGGGAAACTCTCCGGGGCTATATCTGATTGTAATAGTCGATCTCCCAGCACCCCAACAAATTTTCAGTTTTTTCAATATTCGAGTACGGTGAACCTAAATCCGCCACAATTAAAACCTTGACCCCACCTAACTTAATTTCGCACACCGGTTTATTCTTGCACGACTTTTTAAGGGTACCTACAATTCCTTCTGCATTATTGTTATATGTACCAAGATTGAGTACACACTCTCCATCCCCAGAAGTGGTAGACTCAGCATCAGTGGTGTTGTCTTTTTCAACCACATTGACTTTTTCTCCCTAGTACTCTTCCTGCATACCTTCATGAAGTGACCTTTTCTACCATAAGATGAACATTTTTGGTTTATTACAGTACAAGCTTGTAGTAACCCAAACTACCACATCTTTAATACCTTGATGGTACCTTTGCCCATGTTCTGCCCACTTCTACTTGTAGTCGTGCTCCTTTACTCTTTTGACCTTTCTTTTTGGACTATTTGATTTTAAGAAAACTTATTTTGTTTACCTTTAGCAACTACTTACTTGGTTCACCATTGACACTTACAATGTTGGTTTGGTACATTTATTTGATACCTCGGCTTTTCTCACCACAGCTTTACCTCCTCTACCGTAGCATCTCCATGTGCCCACAATCTCTCCTGCGCATGCTCATTGTTCACATGCATAATGATTTCATCTCTAATAAGCTCATTATGAAGTCTACCGAAGGAGATAAAAAGGTATTGGACGGGGACTTTTATTTTGTGGACAGAGTTCATCCCTATGACGGAGTGCTGACGGGAGGAACAACTGGCAGCCATAGACAAAGAGAGGTGGAAAGTGAATAGGGAATTGTGTAAATTCTGCAGGGAAGGAGTGCGTTGGATAGTGCATCCGGAATTGCTGTTTAAGGTAGCTCAATTCTTCAGGGGCGACTCAGTGCATCTTTCTGCCACAGGGATGGATTTCTACTTGTTGCAGCTCTGTGAGGCATTGAGAGAGGCCTTGGGTATCTGGTTATGGTAGGTGGCTTAGGCAATGTCAGAGGCTCCGCCGCCCTTTTTTTTGGGATGTAGAAGGTGGTTTACCAATATGGAAGCAAGGGGAGGAGGCAGAAAAACTCTAGTAGTAGAGGTTTTCTGAGTGGTGGTTTACCAAGTTGTTTTCATGATTTCAATTGGTTTTATTGCTGTTGAGGTGGGCCAAGCAGTTTGAAGAGGAGGGTGGGGGTAAGTTTATTCTTGCAGAAGGCAGCAAGTTAAAGGTTTACAGTTTTAAGAAGTAAAGTTAGTTCAGATGTAGAGTATAACTAAAGTGACAGGCAGTCGAGTTGGGGGAAATGTTGGGGGGGGGGCAATTAGGGGTGGGGGTAGGGCAAGGGGTAGGTGGATATTGATGTATAGTGACAATGATAGTGTTTAATGCAAATTGCGCACGGGTATATAATGTTTGTGATGTGCACCTGCTTCCTTAAAGCAGCCTTTTTCACATTATAAGCTGTCATAGATCTGCGCTGTGGCCTGTCACCAAAAAGGGGCTTGGGGGCAACTGACCTGCGGAGGGATTTTTTGGCTGACGTACGACAGTCCGGACGGGTGAGTTGTGGGCTAGGTCAGTAGGTAGGGGCATGTCAGTAAGTATAAGATAGGTGTTTTGGGCTACCAGCCACAATTTTGTGATACGGTGACACAGTGGCTGGCAGCTTAGGCAGGGCCAGGTTTTTGAGTCCACCAGCTCATCCCCCTTTACCAAAGGCTGGAAGGGTGCATTGTGTGAAGGTGACATATATGGGTCAGGTGCACAGGGAGGGGTCTTATGTAGTCTGTCACTGATGTGCAGGCGCTGAGTTGGCAGTTTGTCAATATGTTTTTGTGGTCTGAATCACCGGTTTTAGAGCTGTTAGGGTGGGTGAAGAAGTTTGAAAGGGAGGGCAGGAATAAGTTTATACTTCTGGAAGGCAGGAAGTTAAAGGTTTACAGTTTTAGGAAGTAAAGTTAGTGCAGGAAGTAGAGTATTGTTGCAGTGACAAGCAGCGGAATTGGGGGTATTTTGGGTGGACAATAGGGGGTAGGGGACAGGCCGAGCGGCAGATGCATATTGATGTATAGTGAGGACGAGAGCTTAGTAAGACGATTTGCCTAGGGTTATATAATGTTTGTGATGTGCACCTGCTTAATTATACCTGCCTTTTTTCACACTACAAGTTGTCCGAGGCCTATGCTGTGCCCTCTAGCCCAATTCCACATTTTGAGGCCTGTTTAGAGATATTATGAAGTGCTATTCATAGTAGTTGTACAGCTTGATTGGCAGGACTTTGAGGCAGATCGACATCCTGTTTCTAAGCTGAAGTCTGCAGTACAATTGGACCGCTGCAGTTGTTTGTGTGTTTACTTTTGGGAATTATTTTGGCTGCTTGTAAACACAGGGAGTGGAGTGCCTGCACTACTGTATTCTGTCTTGAGTTGCACCGTTCTCTGTCCCAGTAAAAGGAATGTAGGGACAGATTGTTTTTTTACATTTTGGTTTGGGTTTGCAGTAGTTAACCATCACAAAATGTTGAATTGGGATTTACTTTCCAGCACGAAACTTAATTTGTGCTGGAATGTAGGCCAAAATAACACATAGTACCACTAGCTGCTGTGCTGCATTGCCTGACAGGTTTGTAAATCTGCCCGGTAGTGTCCTTGACAACCTCTGTGCTGCAGTTTGGCACCAATGTACTATATGCCTTTTATTTTAGGGCTGTAACACAAAGGCAGTGATAAAATGATGTTAAACCAGAGGACATACACATATCCTGTACTTACATTTTAAAAGGCTTAGACAAGGCAAGTGTTGCTTAAATCACTGCTGCAAGACTTCAAATTGCTCTTCTTTGCAAAGATGGGGGCATCTCCAGACATGTGCTTCGGGCATGTGCTTCCAACGCTGCACATTGCTAATGGAGGTCCAGGTTAATAAGCAGACCTACTCTTGTGATAAATTAGATCATTACTGTTCAAGTTCCCTTAATGAGAGGCCAACGGGAGAGGAAATGATCACCCATATGGTCCATGGCAATCCATGTGCCCTTAATGGGAGGGCAGTGGGTGGATAAATGATGACCCATATGGTCCATGGCAATCCATGTGCCCTTAATGGGAGGGCAGTGGGTGGATAAATGATGACACATATGGTCCATGGCAATCCATGTGCCCTTAATGGGAGGGCAGTGGGTGGATAAATGATGACACATATGGTCCATGGCAATCCATATGCCCTTAATGAGAGGGCAGTGGGTGGATAAATGATGACACATATGGTCCATGGCAATCCATATGCCCTTAATGAGAGGGCAGTGGGTGGATAAATGATCAGACTTATGGGAAGTCCACTGCTGCTCATGTAACTGCCATGAAAGGGAGGTGGGGGAGTCTTTTCTCCCTATTCTGGATTACTCAATGCATTTGCTTTTAAATCGCCCTCCTAGTTAATCTTTCATAATCCACATACAATTTGTTTTTTAAATGTATCTGTGTAGAGCTCTGTCCATTGTAGTATTTCTGTCTAGCTATCTCGCTGCCTTTCCCATCCTCTTTCAGTTCATGTCAGCATCTGACCCATGGTAGACCAAAAATACACCTCCTTGAAACTAGGTCGTGCCAACACCTGAGTCTGTGGCAATACTACATCCCTCCATCTCTCGTGAACCTAACTCCTTCCTCCTCCTTTTAGGAAACATATGGGCATATTAGCAAGAAGAGGCGATAATCATCGCTAACCCTGCTTAGCGTGATTTTTTTTATCGCCGGCTATCGCTGGAATATATCGCCACGCTAACGCTGTATTAGCAACGATTAGCGCTATGGCGATGAATATTCCAGCGATAGCGGGGAAATGGGCCAACATCGCTGAAAAACCAGCGATGTTGCATGGAGAAGGGAGAACACCTTGCTGATACGACCCTGTGGTCGTATCAGCATAATCCACCCCCCATGTTAGGTATGGCTAACACCTGCTAATTGCAGGTGTTAAATAAATGGCGATGACTCCGGTTAGCGCGACTTTTCACGTCGCTAACTGGGGCCATGGCCACCTTGCTAATAGGCGATAGGCCTGTTAGCGAGTGTTTCCCAGGTTTGTTCGTCGGGAACGCCCACTTTGCATGTCATTAGCGATAAATATCGCTGACATGCAAAGCGGTAAAAACGGGCGCTAATGCCCGCAAACTGTCGCTAACTGCTGTTAGAGACAGTTTGCTGATAGGGCGATATAAATATCGCCGCTTTAGCGGCAAAAAGTGCCGCTAAAGCGGCGATAGTGCCCTTGCTAATATGCCCCATAATTTTATACCCATTCTCACTCTAAACTCTTCATTCAAGAGAAAAGACATTCAGGAACGTACACACTTTTTGGAACGCATAGCAATGCACTTATCAGTGGCGTGCATGGAGCATGAGCATACCAAGGACTCTAGAGAGGGTAGAGCGGCATTGTCCACCAGCCTGACCCCCACACTAATACACCTAGGCCACGGCACAGCAGGTACCGTGGTTAGTACAGAGGACGCTGCCGGCATCAACAGGACCTTCACACCCCTCATCAACGTGGAGATCCTGCTTATCTTGTAAGTGCTGCAGACCATGCTGGATCCTTGTGCTCCTGGGGACCTGTGCTTTGCCATGGGATTCAGTAAGCCACCTCCAACATATAGGGCCTCCCCCATAGTACTGGATGGAGGCACCATTTCTTTCGTGCTGCCATCATCGCCCTGGCTGGAGGCACTCCCTTGGGGTTGGAAACGAAGGGAAGGTGACATTTGAAGATAGTCTAAGTCCAACGCAACGGGGGGTGTTGGGGCAGGTCATAGGTTTCAATGAAGAAGATTATTTAAAGGGAGAGTAAAGGACAACTGATGTCTTGGAATTTAATGATGAATTATTTTCACTTTTGGGTAGATTTATGCCTCCTTCTAGGGCTGAATCCGTATAATTATGTTTTATCTTCTACACTCAGGTTAACTTACCTTTGACTTAACAAGATAAGGTAGGTTCTTTCATATATATTCACAAACAGAATAACATAGGGATCCTAAAAACCCTGATGAATGCCCGAGACCTTTATTTAGGTTGATTTATGGGCAGAAACATGTCAGCACCATAGAGGTAGGTGAAGGCCATAACACCCAATAAAGTCCTTTGAAGATACTCCCCTATTATTTTTAACTCATACCTAGGGTACCGCCTAATATAGTCATTCTTGTGGTTTATCCCAAGGTATTTTTAGTTAGGAAAACTGGGTCCCGGATAAATATCTAGATAAATAATTTCTAAGAACTCTTTCAAGACAGTCCCCCTTGAGGTCGAGTCCACCCTAGAGAAGTTCTCAGAGTAGGTACTAATGAAACATAATAATACCTAACCAACCGACTACCGCGTCTCTGGGTGTTGTGATGTATTACTAGAGGCAGATGTGGGGTCTACTCTAGCCTCTTTCTCCAAGTGTTAATGATGATTTGTTGACATAGTGCCATATTTTTGAGTCTTTGGGGCCAGATTATCAGTTGTTTGGGGACAGATTGGCATCTTTAGTGTCAAATTTGTAACAGATTTTGTAAAAAGCATGTTATTTATGGATTTAGATTGGCAGATACCTAAGGCAAATAATAACACTGATTTGGGAATTAACTGCATTTTGGGTTCACCCAGGAGGCCAAAATTCAAAATTGATGCGTTTTTGCACTCAGAGCCTCATTTATGTCATTTTGGCATAGGGCAGCACAGCACTGCCCTACGCCAAAGTGAAAGGGAAGGAATGCACCATACTTAAGCAATAAGGTGCATTCCTGTCCTTTCTGCCTGCGCTGGTGCCGTTTTGGCAGCCTAGCGTTAACGCAGGCACCCGTGCACCATGGTTCAAGGGTGCCTCCGTTGCAGGCAGAATTGTTTTTGTGCAGGAAGGGGAACCTTCCTGCACAAAAACAATCCTACAAGGCATTTTCCTCTTTCTATGTGTGCTGCATTCTGCAGCACACATGGAAAGAGGAAAAAACGAGGAGAATAAACATATTTATAATCGTTACACCTCACCTCGGGAGGCATACGGATTTGGTGCTTCCCCAGGTTTACATGATTTTGTAAATCTGGGGCAGCGTCAAATTCCAAGGGTGTTGCGTGGGAAAACCCACCGCAACGCCCATGGAATGCCTCTCGGACTCAGAGTATGGCGATTCAATTCAATTCAAAGACATTTGTAGAGCGCACGGCTACCTCCAACGGAGGTGTCCCGGCGCTGAGGCGGATCCTGCAGAATAGGAGGAGGGAGATGGACTACAGATTAGGGACAGGCGAATAGCCAGGTCTTCAACGCTTTTCGAAATGCTTGTTCAGTCTCTGCCTTACGAAGGTGGTCAGGCATGGAGTTCCACAAGGATGCGGTTCTCACTGAGAAAGCTCTACCACCAATCCTGGTTTTAGAGAAGAGTGGGATCCTGAGAAGTTGCTGAAGATTGGATCTCAAGGTCCTCACTTGGTGGTATTTCCGGAGTCTCTGTCTCAGGTACACCGGGCCCCTATCCCGGGACGCTCTATAGGCGATGGTGAGTGCCTTGAACTCTGTCCTCTTTTGGACAGGCAGCCAATGAAGGCTCCGCAGGTGGGGGGAGATGCGATGACGAAACGGCACATTTCTAATGAGTCTGGCCGCTGCATTCTGAATAACCTGTAGTCTTTCAGTCAGATAGGCATGAAGACCCAGGTACAAGCTATATTAGCATAGTCCAACCTCAATGTTACCATGGCGTGGACTACAGTCTTCCGACAATCCATTGGAAGAAAATGCAAAAATTTCCGCAAGGCTTTAAATTTCCAGAAACAAGTCGAAGAGACTTGCAGATCTGAGCTTTACAGGAGAGGAGATTTGTGCTGCATTGCCTTACTCATGATTTATGAGTCCACTCACAGTCATTCAGGGTGGCTTAGCGTGGCTTCATAAATCTTTATGCGAGCCCTGCGTCACGCATGTACCACTTTACATGGTGCAAAAGTGACACAAGGCTCTCATAAATAAGCCCCCTAGTTTGTAAGTATTCAGTTGCTTTACTTGTGTTGTGTGGCTGGTGGGTGTTTGTGAAGGGAGCTGGTGATGTCTGAAGTCTCCTCTGTGTTTATTGTTCATCACACAGTAATATGAGTTAATAGTATAATCTTTAAAGATAATTTATCTCCTATTCCTGTGGCAGCCACATTAGGCTCACAAATCATTGGCTAAAGCAGGGCCGGCGCTAGGCATGGGCAGTGTGGGCAACTGTCCAGGGCCCCCCGCCCAGCCGACCAACATGGGGCCCGCACCTTTAAGGCCTCTGCCTTGGGCCTCACAACTGTGATGTAGAGCTGCGAGGCCCAAGGCGTCACAATCATGTGCAGCTCAGGAGAAAATAAGTGCAGGGACGCACTTCCCTGGGCCTCGCCACACTGCCATGACTGCGAGGTACAGGGAAAGGGTGCCTCATCCCCTGGGCCTTGCAGCTTAACACCGTAAGTGCGATGCTCAGGGAACAAAGGGCCTCCCCCAGGCTAATCAAGGCCTGTGATTGGGGATCCAGTCTGGTGTTACCCACACAAAGGCACTGCAGGACACCCCAAATCCCGCACTTTTAACCCTTCAAATGACAAGCAACTCTCTTTCAGCCCTTGATGAGCTGTGAAAGAGATGCTTGTGGACGGCAGACAGGGAGGCTTTGCAGCACACCATGGGTCCTGCGCAAAGCAGCATCAGTAGAGCCTTCAGCTACCGGGATGCAAACATCCTTAAATGAGTGCCTGGAACCTATTCTCAGGCACTGTACTGAGCGTATGCCCTTTAAGGTTATCTCAAAGTGCTGTCACAATGTGAAATCACTAAAGGAGGCACAGTAGATTATTATTTTCCCAGGAACAAACAGTTGATTAAATTAGTAGAGCCAGGACTGTGACACACTTCTACTTGGTGCAAAGGCTATGCACAGGGCCACTGTAATTATGCAGCAGAGGACAGACAAATTGTGCGGCAGGGTTCACTAAATTATGTGGTTAAAAAAATGTATGCAGTGTAATGCAGTACATTTTGTCATAGTATTACTTTATTATTCTCTCATTTTACGCTTGTTAACACTGTCAGCGCATAGGCTGCCCCTCATTAGTATCAGTTTAACACCCAAACATAGTAATAAGCAACCAATAGGTGACCAGTGAACCTTTGAAATGGGCCTTTCATTGCATGGCAACACGTGTTGCTGGGTTTTTAGTAAGTTTTGAACCTTTGAGCAAGACATTTTTTTCTGGTTTAAAATCTTTAGATTATGTAGCAGATGATGGATTATGTGGCAAATGCGGCAAATCCATAATTATGGGAAACCGCCATGGCCGCACAATTGCATAGTTTCAGTGGCCCTGGCTATACATTTACCACTGTATTGCATTTAGGTGAATATACCATGTGACTGGACACTTCTCCTCTTCCAGATAATATTTAAGGCCTGATTGCGACTTTGGTGGTCCTCCTGTGGAGCGCCACACCAATGTTCCACGGGAGGACAGCCAAACCCGTCCCAACACTGCCCTCTGGTTTACGACTGTGGCGGTGCCTCTCTAAGGCTCATAGGAGAGCCTTAGAGAGGCACCGCCATTGGACTGCCGCAGTACATTCTTGCACGGGAAGGAATGCACCATGTCAAGCATTCCTTCCCGTGCAGGAACTGGGGGTGCAAAAATACAGGGGCCCCATTTGTTGCCTCACTACCAACCTTTTCATGACATTTTCAAAGGATGGCGGTGAGGCAACTCGTAATATGCTCAGCTGTGCCGCTGCGGCACCGGCAGCATATTACTGGTTGTAGCTGTCCTGTGGCGGTCCATCCGCCAAAGTCGTAATACTGTGGGTGGACTGCCATGGTGACTATGGCGGTCCAATGGACTGCCGTAGTCGTAATCAGGCCCTTAGTCCATGTTGTAATCATACGCTTTCTAGCTGTTTTTAAATGGAATCAAAATACTCCCAATCTTGCCAAAAAAAGGAGCACAGCGATAAGTTCAGAAAAGTGATTGCCCAAGAACACAAAATTTGTCTAGGTGGGAGGCCGGGATTAAAAAAAGCGGCTCCTCGTTCCACATTTACAGCTAGTCCACTGGACCACAACTGGTGTGTCAGTGATTCCTATTGCAAGGCCAAGGGGGTGCCCTTCTCAGGGAAATGTCATTCTAGTTATAATGTTTATTTCCATCATATTTAGTTGAAATGGTAAAGCTGAGATTAGATGTCAAATATCACAGTTCCCTGGCTAAAACATACCCACTGGACAAGATCCTGTGGCGGTGGTTACTACTAGAAACTGATGTTTGCCAGCTAGAAACTGATATTTGCTACTGGTATTTAAAAGCTTAAGCAATTCATTCCATTTGAATACCAGAGTTCTTTTTCTAAACTTGTCACTCAAAATTTGCAATAGTGAGTAGTTAAGGCTTACTCCAGGACATGGTAACAGGATCATAAATCATATATAGTATGAATATCAATCACAATCAATAAACTCAATCTCCAGCTGAAGTTTTTTAAGATGGTCTGTGTCAGAGGTAGATATTTAAAATGAAGTTCCAAAAACTTCTATGTGACTTGCAGTTCCTTTGCTCCAAAAGAAACTTCTGGTGTCTCTGCAAACACAATGTGTCTCAAAAGGCGCAAAGTGTCCTGTGAAACAAAAATTGGAAATTGGCCACCCTACTATGGCCTCACAGTGCTAGACCATGCCTGTGAGCTCCAGGGGACATGCCCCCTTCTCCTGGGACTCACAGTGATGGGTCATATCTACGTGGCCCAGGAATGGAGATTCTTCTCCTCTGAGACTTGCAGCACTAGACCATGGATGTGAGGCTCAAGTCAGTGGGCCCTCCTCTCATGGGCCCTGCCACACCAGCTAGTAGATTTGAGGACCAGGGGATGGGACCCACCCTGGGGATGGGCCCCCACCCTCCCCTTGGCCTAGCAGTGCTAGACCATTGCTGGGGACATAGTGGAGGGGGACCACACCCTCTTGGCCTCACAGCACTAGACCATAGATGTGAGGCCCATGGGAAATTTCCTAACCACTCCCCTGGCCCTAGGGGCTCTGGATCATGAGGGGAACGTCTAGGGGAGGAAACCCCCATTAACTGGGCTTGCAGCGCCAGATCATTGTTGCGAGACCCAGGGAAGAGTGCTCCATTACACTGGGCCGTCCCTTCTGTGGGTCTCACAGACATGGTCAAGCGCTGCATGACTTAATAGGGCTATTCCCTGTCCTATATAAATACTGCATGCACATATACATATCTAATGCACTAATCTGGAAACAAATTGTTAACATCTGATTGAACTTATACGTTTTGGAGAGACCTAGGCCAAACCTTTCCATCCAGTGTGACTAACATAATGTATTTCCAGTTAATTGAAATTTAAAATATATGTGCTTATTCTCATAATGTTAATATTTATGTTATTGTTTTGCTGATAACCGCACCAAGACAGTTGCTTCTTGCAAAGTCGCTCAAAAATAGACAATTGATGGCACTTCCTATGATGTCATGTTCTGTGATTTCATGCTAAATGCAAATTAGGGGGGCCTCACACATTTCCTTTCTGCCTGGGGTCCCAAAAGTCCTAGGACCGGCCCTGGCAGAAACTGCAGCACACTAACCTTGAGGTTCTTACAGACCTGAGACCTCCAAGGAGAGACAGATGGTGGCCGGATCCGGACTGGGGCTCAAATTTGAAACCAGAGACAGTTCAGAAACTGAATGTGTAGGAAGACTTTATCATAGGTCTGTGGACAATTTGGATAACTAGCAAGCTGAACTGACGAAAAGAGGTAGGTCGAGAATTAGAAAAGGAGTCAGTTTTGGAAAAGATGACTGAGCAGTGGGAACTGAGCAACATTCTCCGAAAATGCCTTCAAAGATTAGCTTTAGACCTCACAATTTTCTTCTACCCACTACAGCATACAGCATAGGGCAGAGAGTCAGACCACTTCAAAAGGAGCACATCCACATTCAAAGTAGTACCTTTCAGTGCCAGGGACTACTATTGCAATGTGTGTTTTTGAGACAAAAACTATTTTTGCTTTTAGCCATTTTTTTATTGGGCAGACCCCAACAGCTCCCCCAACAGTAAAGTTTTACAAAAACCATGATAAAACAAAACAAAACAACCATTGACAAAGCCAAAACACTGGAAGCCAACACCAAACCTGTTGGCTTTTCCAAAGCTTGTGTTTTTATGTATTTGCACTAAGGATCTTCTCTAAGCACCACTTTCAAACAAGAGCAAGACCTAAAGAACAACGTTAGTTAACTAATTAATCCCTTGCTCAAAGGTCTTTAGAATTGGTGATATTAGATCTCTAAAATCATATTTTTAATGTTGGGGTTCATTTAAATTCCGGTTGCCGTCTGCTCCTTTGAAATAATTGCGAACTAAACCGGAATCAGCTTAAATTCTGAAAAACAAATTCAAAGGTCATCAAAATACATATTTTAAATAAAATGTAGCTGTGACATCAATCAAATTTGTTACCTCATCTGGAATGTTTTATAGATGTGATGTTGTTTTTCTTCCCGTCACTTGCTCATTTGAGCTTTGCATGTACAATCTGCTAAAATATTTGAAAAAAGACATTTTATAAGCAGGTATGGCTCAATCCATCCGGTTTTAAATGCCTTTTAAAAGTGTTTTTGTGTTTTCTACTGAAACAAAAATTGCAAACACACATCCACATTTAATCTTCATTTTTGGAAATTGACACAAGGTGAGGGATATACCCACCCTTCCCAAGCGCCAGCACAGGAATCAATTGGCCAGAGTTGTGCAGGCAATTTTTGAAGATTGAAAGAAGCTGAATTGTATAACGCATCCATCATTATAGGTCATATGTGATCCATTGAGCCTGAAGCATTATTTTATTGAAATCACAACAAATCTATGGTTGCGAAAAATTTGCCAAAGCCATAAAATCACCTAAATTGTAATACCCAGCTCTCAGACTAAGGGTGCAGGAAGTGAAATGATACAAAGGGTAAAGGATGACTAGTCACCGTAGGATGAGGCTTGGATGAGAAACTCCAGCCTAACTACTAGGTATCTTCTTCAATGTTCACTAGGGCGACTCTGCACTCTCACTTGCTGTGTTAGGATTAGTATTTGGTACAGAGCTCCAGCTAACCACTCATACTGTTTCTATTTGTATATGCCAGTTAGTGATGAAAATATACATTTACAAAACTGAGGGCACATGATTAAGGTTTCTTGACAGTTCTTGCGGGTTTTATAAGGGACAACCATTCTGAGGCATCCGATATGTGGGTAGTACTATCTAGTGTTTTTTTCATGCCTGGGTACTAGTTGTCTCATGGCAAGTTCCAAGGTGGCACCATTTTATTCAACAGTTTATTAACCATCTTAGGATAAAGAACTAGAAAGAGCAAAACACATATTGGCTACCACCATCTGCTTGACATTCTAATAAAGCACTCAGACACTGCAAAGAAGAACCATAAGCGTATACACACTTTATGTTTTGTAAACTGTTGCATGTGTGTTTGCTTTGGTAGAGTGAATAGAGTAAAATGGAGAGCTCTGGGCAATAATTGATAGTCTCCTTGCAATCCTCTGTTCTTGGGGCTCAGTTTTTAAACAGTGTACCTTTTGGCTATTGTTGGTGCAGACACAAGATAGTTGACTGATAGTGTGTGAATAAAAAGCATGGACTAGAGAATATTGTAAAACAAAAATAATAATTACTCTTTTTGTATCACCCAACACTGACATTTGTAGAATGCATTTTATTCAAGTCACATGTCACATTAATAGACACAAACATTATAGAACTCTTTCAACAACACAATGCAAAAGACTTTGGCAAAACAGACACTCATATCACATGGCAGTGTATGTTATTTATTCCATGATGTGCTAGCAAACAGCCCCTGACTTCACGTGGTAGCTCACTTAATGGGGGAGTCAAGTATTTCTTGATAATCCTGCCTCCCCATCTTGCCCCAATAGAGCTTGTATCCAGCTAGGGTAAAAACACTGATTAGGATGATGGCGCCTCCAATGAGGTCATAAACACTGGGAAACATGCGCAACACAATGAGTTGAAGTATCATGGCCACCACAATCTCAAGATGCTGAACTGTGCTGACCAGAGCAGGGTGGAACTTATTTAATGCATAGTAAACACCTAGGAATGCCACAGTAGAACAAAGACAGATGGCCAAGAGATAGCTCCAGGTTTCCCCATCAAGTGGGATGATAGGTTCTTGAAGAACAAACATGCTGCAGGCTCCCCACACGGTCCCAGTCCATCCAAACGTAAAGAGAGCTGTCCACATGCTCACCTTCTCTTTGATTGACCTGTAGACTATCATAGAAAGAGCTGTGGTCAACCCAGCCATGACTGTCATAGTGTATCCAAAGGCTTCCTTCCAAATGTTGAAGGAAGATGTGTTCTCATCAACGATGTTTGGAATCATAACTAGGCAAACTCCAAAGATACTGCTTACCACGGTTACGGTATCAATGTAAGCCATTCGTTCATCTACCAGCAAAAACGCCAAGATGGCACTGAAGACAGTAGTTGTGGCCCTCCATAGTGTTGTTCCATTGCTTGGTGGAACAATGGAGAATGACGTGTATGCACATGTGATGGAGATTACATTGCACACTCCATAGAAGAAAAGCCTCAGTCTGTACCCCGAGGGACCAAAAGGTGCCTCCTTGTAGTAACACACTACCACTATAGACAACACCTGCAGGACAGAACGGATGAAAATCAACTCCAGTGAGGGCACTTTAGAGCGGTCGGCGACAAGTCTTGTGATCAAAGCAACACATCCATGGGCCAGGGCAGACCCAAAGAGTACTGCCCAAGTTTTTCTTGACTGGGAGATTGTGCTTTCTGCAAAACTTTGAAACTGCTGTGCTAGCTCACTATCTTTGCCTTCGGTTGATCGGGATCTACCATCCATTGTTCCAAAGAAAGTTCTTCCCTTCCTCTTGCCATCCCCGAGGAGTCTTTTCTTTGGGTTTTCTTCAATGAAGCCACCATTGTCCTCACTGATTTCTTCATATCCATCATCTCCAGGCTGGGGGTAATGAGATGTATATTTCACAGTCACTGTGTTGGGGTGTATTTTGACTCTCTTTTTGGCTGCATAGGGCTTGGATGGAGATGCATCCATTTCCGCAAGGACAAGAAAGCTGTAAGAAAAAAATTCACATGTCAAAATCATTCGAAATTTATAAAAAATGTCCTTTAAATGTTTCTTCTGACCCTGTAAAAATTTCTTGTCATATATTTGTGTAAGAAAATTTTCTTTTTTTAATCAAGCATAACTTAGGCATACATTGACAGAATTGCTTAGCTTTGGATACTTATTTCACTCACAATGAGAGAACTGTCTCAACTTTCCATTGTACACACACTGTTGTGATAGGTAAGGCACCGGAATAGTGTAGACTATATATATCAAATGACAAAATTATTGTTTCCTAAATATTGTTACAAAAATATAATTTTATTGGAATTAATTATACAAAATCTCCACCCGATGGTGTGGGTACCTAATATTGAGTAGGCGATATAGAGATATCTTAATATCGTACCCAAAATATTTCGGACCAAAATATGGACAGGCATGTATAGATTTTCTATACTTAACTATATATAGATATGTATGTGGACGATATATACACTTTCAAAGTACATAGGTACATAGGTAGAGTTAAGAATAATACATCAGTATTTACCTATATTCACTTACTTCCTCTATAATTTGGTCCTCAATATTTTGGCTATGATATTAAGGTATTTCGATAATGACTACTCAATGTCCCAAGCTCCAACAACACCTGATAAAACATCATATTTGTAAGCAATATTTCGGGCATGATATTTTGGTAAGATGATATTCTGCCAATCATATTCTGACATACAAACATTGCGACATTAAGGCAGTGTAGAATGACTGACATTACATTGTAATTATGCTTAAACATCATTATGTCACCCATTTGCCAAGTACTTAGTGTGACCCATAGGTACTAGTATTAACTTCCTGCAGGTGACTGGATGAATAAGAGAAATCGTTTGCACCATGACCAAGTTAGAAATCTATATAAAGAGCTGAAGAGATGGTTCTGTGTTAAAATCTAAGATCCCAATAATTTAAAAGTGATTACATGAAAATACTCAAAATACTTCCAACAAAATCATCAATATTGACCATGCATTAGTCCTTAACTTTTCTATAAGGGGAGAGCACCCATATACACCCCTCCTTCACACATGGCTCTCGGTGACGCACTCCTTGTTGCATGCTGTGTCTGTCTACTTACCTATAGCGACTCCCACCACTCTTTACCCTTTTCTCAACCCTCACCAGCTGCTCCCACTTTTAGCCTGTACTGTGCATCTGCATTCTTTCTACTTCCAGTGTCACTGTAATCAGCCTCCTATGTTTAAACTTAATTGGAGCCATACAGCATTGCCACTGGAAGAGGTGTTGCATTTGCACAACACTTTTGGCTACACTTGAGACCCAAGGTTTGCAATGGTGATTGTTCCCCATTGGTTTCCTATTGTTAGTGCACTGCTGCTCCCCATAGGAAGGTATATATATCTATATCTATATCTACATCTATATGTATGTATGTATATATATATATATATATATATATATATATATTCACTGAAAAAACCATAGGTTTCAGACACGTTATAGTTAGAAATTAGCATTTAAAAAACCTTTGAAATTCACTGAAAAAACCATAGGTTTTAGGGACAGTTATAGTTAGTTGGACATTGCACTCGTACAAAACCCTTGAAATTCCCCTGTTATAGTTAGTTCAGCTAACTATAACTCGCGCCCCGCAATGCACTGCTGATGACGTCACATATTACATCACTCATGACATGGTCAGTGACATCACTGATGACATCACTGATGACATCTCAAATGACATCACTGATGACATCACTGATGACATCATCCAGTGACTGTGTGTTTCTGTAAAGTTTAAATATGTTTAATATATATAGGGAAAGGCGTATTGAAGAATGAGTGGGTGTATAAGTGTCTGAATGGATGATTTAGTACGTGAGTGACTGACTCTACAAGTGAGTGATTAAACGTATCTTACTGAATGCATGGGTTAGTGACTAAACTGTGTGAATGTCTGTATCCGTCTGTTTGTTGGTGTGTAAGTGGATGCATGGATTTGCGAATAGCTACATGAGTGTCTATATGGGTTATTGATTGGTTCTCTGAGTATCTGTATGGCTGCCTGAGTGTTTGTGTGGGTGGGGTGTGTGTGACTCTATACATAGATGTGTGAGTGGGTGATTCACTGGGTGCATGATTTCAAGAGTGCATCTGTGATGGACTGCTTGGGTGGGTGAGTGTGTGTATGGGTGTGTTAGTGAGTGAATGTATATCTCAGTGGTACATGTGCAAGTAACTACATATGTAAAAGGCAGTATATATGTGTGTTAGAGTATTTAAATGGCTATAAGTGAGAGTGTGTTATTGTGAGAGTGGCTGTATGGATGCGTGTGTGCTTGTATCAGTTATTGTATAAGAGCGTAAGAATGTGCTAGTATTTGTATGAGTAAGTGAGCTGGTGTGTGTATAACTGTATAGGTGAGTAAATGGGTGTGTGATTAATTTTTTGCATGACTGACTAGGTGTGTGAGTACCTCTATGGATGAGTGGCGGTGTGTGAGTGTTTATATAGGTGTATGAGTGCATATGATAGTCCTGTACTGAGTGACTGTAAGTATGAGTGACTGTACAGGTGAGTGAGTGGATGTGTGTGTAGACCTAAGAATCAGTGAGTGGGTATGTAGTTTTTGGTGTTGGAGTGTCTATGGTTTTGAGAATGGCAGTCTGTAATTTAGAGTGGGTGTATCAAAAGTTATATTAGGGTGTGAGAAGATGCATGAAATTATCACATGGATGATGTCATCAGTGATGTCATTTGAGATGTCATCAGTGATGTCATCAGTGATGTCACTGACCATGTCATGAGTGATGTAATATGTGACGTCATCAGCAGTGCATTGCGAGGCGCGAGTTATAGTTAGCTGAACTAACTATAACAGGGGAATTTCAAGGGTTTTGTACGAGTGCAATGTCCAACTAACTATAACTGTCCCTAAAACCTATGGTTTTTTCAGTGAATTTCAAAGGTTTTTTAAATGCTAATTTCTAACTATAACGTGTCTGAAACCTATGGTTTTTTCAGTGAATTTCAAAGGTTTTTTAAATGCTAATTTCTAACTATAACGTGCCTGAAACCTATGGTTTTTTCAGTGAATTTCAAAGGTTTTTTAAATGCTAATTTCTAACTATAACGTGCCTGAAACCTATGGTTTTTTCAGTGAATTTCAAAGGTTTTTTAAATGCTAATTTCTAACTATAACGTGCCTGAAACCTATGATTTTTTAAGTGAATTTCAAAGGTTTTTTAAATGCTAGTTTCTAACTATGCCAACAGAGGTAGGACATGTGAAGAAAGAAGAAAAACGCACAGAAAGAAGCAAAAGATGTGCAGAAAGAACCAACAGAGGAGCAGAAAGAGGCCTTGTTGCAAAATCATCCTGTGCCCACAACGTTTTCAGACGGGTACTGGTGGTAACTGACTCTGACTAACCAGAGCCAGTGCGCGTTTGCACAGTGGTGAAGGGAGGGGGGCCTGAGGTGACATGTGTGCAAACGCGCCCCATGGCGCGTTTTAAGTTGCGGGATTAAGTCCCCTTGAATCCTGAGGGTCCCTGGGGCCCAACTAGCCCCCAGGTACCTACAGTTAGGACCACAGAGCTGAGTTGCAGAGAGGCGTTCCGAGGCCACGCACCTTTTTCACCTCTCTGCAACGCAACTCTGTTGTGCTTACTGAAGGTACCTGGTGGGCTAGTTGGCCCCCAGGATTCAAAGGGAATTAACTCCTCAACTTAAAACGCACCACAGGGCGTGTTTGCGCACATGTCACCTGAGGCCCCGCCCTCCCTTCACCACTGTGCAAACGCGCCCCGTGGCGCGTTTTAAGTTGGGGGATTAGGTCACCTTGAATCCTGAGAGTCCCTGGGGCCCAACCAGCCCACCAGGTACTTCCAGTAAGCACCACAGGCCTGCGTTGCAACGCCTGTAACAAATTGTGCAGTTGTGTTTAGGTAGTGAAGAGGGTCGTGCTGGGGGTAGTGTTTTAGGGTTTAGGGTAGTGCAGTGGTGTTTGTGTAGTGTAGGGGGTCATGCTGGGGTTAGATTTAGGGTTTAGGGTAGTGCAGTGGTGTTTGTGTAGTGTAGGGGGTCATGCTGGGGGTAGATTTAGGGTTTAGGGTAGTGCAGTGGTGTTTGTGTAGTGTAGGGGGTCATGCTGGGGGTAGATTTAGGGTTTAGGGTAGTGCAGTGGTGTTTGGGTAGTGTAGGGAGTCGTCCTGGGGGAGTGTTTTAGGGTTTAGGGTAGTACAGTGGTGTTTGGGTAGTGTAGGGGGTCGTGCTGGGGTTAGTGTTTTAGGGTTTAGGGTAGTGCAGTGGTGTTTGGGTAGTGTAGGGGGTCGTGCTGGGGGAGTGTTTTAGGGCAGTGCAGTGGTGTTCGGGTAGTGTAGGGGGTCGTGCTGGGGGAGTGTTTTAGGGTTTAGGGCAGTGCAGTCGTGTTCGGGTAGTGTAGGGGTCGTGCTGCGGGGAGTATTTTAGGGTTTAGGGTAGTGCAGTGGTGTTCGGGTAGTGTAGGGGGTCATGCTGGGGGTAGTGTTCTAGGGTTTAGGGCAGTGCAGTGGTGTTCGGGCAGTGTAGGGGGTCGTGCTGGGGGTGGTGTTTTAGGGTTTAGGGTAGTGCAGTGGTGTTCGGGCAGTGTAGGGGGTCGTGCTGGGGGTGGTGTTTCAGGGTTTAGGGCAGTGCAGTGGTGTTCAGGCAGTGTAGGGGGTCGTGCAGGGGGTGGTGTTTCAGGGTTTAGGGCAGTGCAGTGGTGTTCGGGCAGTGTAGGGGGTCATGCAGGGGTGGTGTTTTAGGGTTTAGGGCAGTGGTGTTCGGGCAGTGTAGGGGGTCATGCTGGGGGTGGTGTTTCAGGGTTTGGGGCAGTGCAGTGGTGTTCGAGCAGTAAAGGGGGTCATGCTGGGGGTGGTGTTTCAGGGTTTAGGGCAGTGCAGTGGTGTTCGGGCAGTGTAGGGGGTGGTGCAGGGGGTGGTGTTTCAGGGTTTAGGGCAGTGCAGTGGTGTTCGGGCAGTGTAGGGGTCGTGCAGGGGGTGGTGTTTCAGGGTTTAGGGCAGTGCAGTGGTGTTCGGGCAGTGTAGGGGGCGGTGCAGGGGGTGGTGTTTCAGGGTTTAGGGCAGTACAGTGGTGTTCGGGCATTGTAGGGGGTGGTGCTGGGGCTGGTGTTTCAGGGTTTAGGGCAGTGCAGTGGTGTTCGGGCAGTGTAGGGGGTGGTGCTGGGGCTGGTGTTTCAGGGTTTAGGGCAGTGCAGTGGTGTTCGGGCAGTGTAGGGGGTCGTGCTGGGGCTGGTGTTTCAGGGTTTAGGGCAGTGCAGTGGTGTTCGGGCAGTGTAGGGGGTCTTGCTGGGGCTGGTGTTTCAGAGTCTAGGGCAATGCAGTGGTGTTCGGGCAGTGTAGGGGGTCTTGCTGGGGCTGGTGTTTCAGGGTTTAGGGCAGTGCAGTGGTGTTCGGGCAGTGTAGGGGGTCGTGCTGGGGCTGGTGTTTCAAGGTTTAGGGCAGTGCAGTGGTGTTCGGGCTGTGTAGGGGGTCGTGCTGGGGCTGGTGTTTCAGGGTTTAGGGCAGAGCAATGGTGCTCAGGCAGTGTAGGGGGTTGTGCTGGGGGTGATGTTTCAGGGTTTAGGGCAGTGCAGTGGTGTTCGGGCAGTGTAGGGGGTCGTGAAGGGGGTGGTGTTTGAGGGTTTAGGGCAGTGCAGTGGTGTTCGGGCAGTGTAGGGGGTCGTGCTGGGGGTAGTGTTTTAGGGTTTAGGGTAGTGCAGTGGTGCTTGTGTAGTGTAGGGGGTCGTGCTGGGGGTAGTGTTTTAGGGTTTAGGGTAGTGCAGTGGTGTTTGTGTAGTGTAGGGGGTCATGTTTTAGGGTAGTGCAGTGGTGTTTGGGTAGTGTAGGGGGTCATGCTGGGGGTAGTGTTTTAGGATTTAGGTTAGTGCAGTGGTGTTTGGGTAGTGTAGAGGGTCGTGCTGTGGGTAGTGTTTTAGGGTTTAGGGTAGTGCAGTGGTGTTTGTGTAGTGTAGGGGGTCGTGCTGGGGGTAGTGTTTTAGGGTTTAGGGTAGTGCAGTGGTGCTTGTGTAGTGTAGGGGGTCGTGCTGGGGGTAGTGTTTTAGGGTTTAGGGTAGTGCAGTGGTGTTTGTGTAGTGTAGGGGGTCATGTTTTAGGGTAGTGCAGTGGTGTTTGGGTAGTGTAGGGGGTCATGCTGGGGGTAGTGTTTTAGGATTTAGGTTAGTGCAGTGATGTTTGGGTAGTGTAGGGGTCGTGCTGGGGGTAGTGTTTAGGGTTTAGGGTAGTGCAGTGGTGTTTGTGTAGTGTAGGGGGTCGTGCTGGGGGTAGTGTTTTAGGGTTTAGGGTAGTGCAGTGGTGCTTGTGTAGTGTAGGGGGTCGTGCTGGGGGTATTGTTTTAGGGTTTAGGGTAGTGCAGTGGTGTTTGTGTAGTGTAGGGGGTCATGTTTTAGGGTAGTGCAGTGGTGTTTGGGTAGTGTAGGGGTCGTGCTGGTGGTAGTGTTTTAGGATTTAGGTTCGTGCAGTGGTGTTTGGGTAGTGTAGGGGGTCGTGCTGGGGGTAGTGTTTTAGGGTTTAGGATAGTGCAGTGGTGCTTGTGTAGTGTAGGGGGTCGTGCTGGGGGTAGTGTTTTAGGGTTTAAGGTAGTGCAGTGGTGTTTTTGTAGTGTAGGGGGTCATGTTTTAAGATGCAATGCTCCAATACCTGACCAGCCTGCACTACATAAAACTGCAAAAAACTAAAAATAAAAAGTGTTTTGCACACTTTTGTCATTGGGCTATATGTGGGCTACATCTGGGTAATATATGTGCTACATTTGGGCTCTTTTTTCACTGGTGGCCATCTTGGAAGACTTCTTTGTTATGAAGTTTCCTAATTTCTTCATTTACTGCAGTCTCCTCAGTAGGAAATGCTTTCAGTTTTTTACTTTGATTCCATCAAGAAGGCATTCAGATGTGTCTCACATCTGCCATACATTCAGAATGTTAGCACTCTAGTTGCTCATTAGATCACTGGAGTAAAGCTACTGCTCACCAGGGAGTTAACTGGTAGTCTGCTGCTGGTATTGAAAGTGATTGTTTCAGTCTGCATGTCAGAATTTTCTAATGAAATAGAAGAGGATTTGAGATCTCACTTAAAACATGCCCTAATTTTTCTTTCTGCAGCACTAACCATAATTTCTATTTAAAAAAGAACCCCTCATTTTGTTCCTTTTTAAATTAAATGTTTTAAGTGTTACCGGTTTATTCCAATCAAGATGGCTTCAGGTGTGCCATACTTTTGTCATAAGTAAGGCTGTTAGCGCTCTAGTTGTTCTTTAGAACACTCTGGGAAGCTGCAGTAGAACACAAAGGCATCAACTGGCAGGCTGCTCCTGTTGAAATATAACAGGAAGATATTTGAGATCACACTTGAAATATGTCCTAATTTTTCTTTCTACAGCACTAACCATAATTTCTATGACAAAATGAACCCCATCATTTTGTTCCTTTTTAAATTAAATGTTTTAAGTGTTACCAGTTTATTCCAATCAAGATGGCTTCAGGTGTGCCATACTTTTGTCATAAGTAAGGCTGTTAGCACTCTAGTTGTTCTTTAGAACACTCTGGGAAGCTGCAGTAGAACACAAAGGAATCAACTGACAGTCTCTGCCCTTGTTGGATGTACATGTTTTACTGAGAATGTCAGACTTCATTCTCACATGAGTGAGAAAGATAATGTGAATTTACAGAAAATATGCTCTCATTTTAGCTTCTGGAGCACCTTCCAAACCTCCATGGGACAAGCATGAGAAAATAGTGTTCTCTCAAACATGATTCATGATATCCCAGCAGAAGGTTTTTCACATGGTAAAATCACCTTGGAATACACCACAATTCCTAAAATTAGTATGGTACCGTCAACAAATAAATTCTAATGTAACTAAAGCCTGTTATCACCCTTTATAGTTCTCCTTTTGGTGACCCTCAAAATCTTCTATTCACTACAATGCATTTCAATGAGGTACTATCATTTATATTGGTCCCAAGATGGCTGCCAGAAATTCCAGGATGAAGTGCTGACAGCCAATCAGATCTCACGATGACATGTGTGGTTAGGCTCCGCCCAGATATATATGTGATTTTACTTTTGATTTTCTCAGGAACTACTGAACGGATTTACACCATTTAAGCAAAAGGCACGACACTGAACCAAGGGCTACCTCTTTGCCAAATTTGGTGTAATTCCGTTCAGCAGTTCGGGCTGTAGCTGCGACTAAAGGTTCCTATGGAAAAATGAATGGGGAAAACACGTTTTGGGACCCCCTTTTTCTCGGCCCCCGCTTGACGTATCACCCCGAGACTTTCAGGATAGGAGCGGACCGGAGCGCCCCAACAAGTTGGAAACTTTCGCGAAGATTCGTTAACCGGCGCCAACGTTATTTCAAATAGAATGTCGCGGATTTCCTATGGATAATAGGTTTTAACTATAACTATCTTCTGGCGACCGCCAGTAGATAATATATATATATATATATATATATCACGAAGAAAATCCCAATGCCACGACAAACACTCCGGCGTAACACACGGGCACAGACTCCGAAAGCTGGTGTGAAAAAGGGTGGTAGTTTATTCACACATCAGGAAAAGGTCCAACATGACGCGTTTCGGCTGCCAAACATGCAGCCTTGATCACATATATATATATATATATATATATATATATAATTTCTATTCAAAGTTGAAATTATGCATTTGGATATCTAAATCGAGCATCTGGAAGTATACCGGTACCGTGATAAATCGTATATACATTGACTTAAAACATGACGGCTGAATTTACAGTGGTATGAACCAATTGAACAAAGTCCTCTTTTTTTATCCATGGTCTGTCCAGTGAAAGTACTGAATTAACCACCTGTATTAAAGTGCTTGGCAAAGAGGCTGTTTTTACTGGTATGAGCATTGAAAAAGGCAATGTCCAAACGTACCTGCTCACTAAATTGATGTATTTTACACTCTGTGAGTGCCTGCATTTCCTTTCGGAGTGGAGCAGTATATATATATATATATATATTATCTACTGGCGGTCGCCAGTAGATAGTTATAGTTAGGACCTATTTTCCATAGGAAATCCGCGACATTCTATTTGAAATAACTCTCTTGCCGGTTGACAAATCTTCGCGAAATTTTCAAACTTTATGGCCCGCTCCGGTCCGCTCCTACCCTGAAAGTTTCGGGGTGATTCGTCAAGCGGGGCCGAGAAAAAGGGGGTCCAAAAACGTGTTTTCCCCATTCATTTTCCCATAGGAAACTTTAGACACGGCTACAGCCCGAACTGCTGAACGGAATTACACCAAATTTGGCAAAGAGGTAGTTCTTGGTTCAGAAAGAACCCTTTTTGTTAAATGGTGTAAATCCGTTCAGTAGTTCCTGAGAAAATCAAAAGTTAAGTCACATATATATCTATGGCCGAGTAGGGTCCGCGTACCCTCCCGACCACGAGCTGCATGCTAATTGGCTTTCAAGTGGCTGTCAACACTCCAAATCAGGAAGTGTTGGCAGCCATTTTGTCCCTCGGTAGAACCGAGGGACAGAAACAAGTGCGCAAAGCGCACAAAGGGGGCAGGGTAGAAACACCCTGACCCCTAGGTCTGCTCAGGGGGTCCCACAAGGACCCCTGGGCAGAAAAAGCATTTTTTAAAAAAAAATCGGCAGGATGCGCTCAGGGTGCGCGGATCCTGCCGATTACAAAAACCCAGAAGAAACAAGTGCGCAAAACGCACAAAGGGGGCAGGGTAGAAACACCCTGACCCCTAGGTCTGCTCAGGGGTCCCTCAAGGACCCCTGGGCAGAAAAAGCATTTAAAAAAAAATCAGCGGGATGCGCTCAGGGTGCACGGATCCCGCTGAGAAAAAACGAAGCGCGGTCTGCCGCGCTCGTTGTTAATTGCCCCCGGGTGGGCCAAGTCCCGGGGGCATGCAGGGTTTCATTTTAATATGTGGGGGGGCCTCTGAGGCCCCCCCAAGCCCCGGGGCTTAAAGAAAATAATGGTGCGGGAGGGCTCTTTGCCCTCCCGCTGCCCCGGGGACCGCCACCTCCCCGGGGCTTCTTTTTTAAATTTGTTGACCTGTGTGGGGGCTCCAGCCCCCACACGCCCGGGACCGCCACCTCCCCGGGGCACTAAAGATTTGAATATGGGGGTCCGTTACGGACTCCCAAAGCCCCGGGGACCACCACCTCCCCGGGGCTGTGCACTGGATGGGAGGGGGGCCGCGCAGCCCCCTCCTGGAGCCCTTGATGGCCCTGGGGACCACCACCCCCAGGGCCGGCTCCTGCAGTGTCCCGGGGTGCCTACCCCCGGGACACTGTAGTTTGCTATGACAGGACGGGAGCCTCACGGCTCCCGTCCTGTCATAGCAAACTTAGTTTGCATTTTGAAAGAGAGAGCAGGAAACCTGCTCTCTCTTTCAAAATGCAAACCCAATTGCTTTTCCACATGGGGAGCAGCATGTTAGCTGCTCCCCATGTGGAAAAGCAATGCCGGCTCCCATAGGACACGGGGAGCCGGCGGGACTGTGGGGGGATTGGGGACCCCCCCACAGTCCCCAACCAGAGGCCAGGCCCCGGGGGATGGGGTCCCCGTGGCTATAGTGGCCAGGGAGGGGGCCACGCAGCCCCCTCCCCAAATTATAAAAGAAAAAAAAAAAAAAAAAAGGTAAGGCCGGCCCGGGGGATGGGGTCCCCGGGGCCTTAAATGGCCTGAGGAGGGGGCCACGCAGCCCCCTCCAAATTAAAAAAATAAAAATTGAGGGCATGCCCAGGGGGATGGGGTCCCCGGGGCCAATACAGGCCCAGGGAAGGGGGGCCACGCGGCCCTCTTCCCCGTTTTTTTTTTATTTAAAAAAAAAAAAAATGCTCAGGCCCCGGGGGATGGGGTCCCCGGGGCCAAAAGTGGCCAAGGGAAGGGGGCCACGCAGCCCCCTCCCAATCAAAAAAAAAAAAAAAAGACCGGCATCGTGCCGGAGGGCCCGCCCCCTCCCTGCAGCAGTCTGCAAACGCGCCCCCTGGTGCGTTTTGAGAAGGGGAAGTAATTCCCCTTGAATACTGGGGGTCCCTGGGGGCAAACTAGCCCACCAGGAACCTCCAGTATGTGCTAGGGGGCTGCGTTCCAGAGAGGTGTACAGAGGCCACGCCCCTTTTACACCTCTCTGCAACGCAGCTCTGTGGCGCTTTGGAAGTACATGGTGGGCTAGTTGGACTCCAGGGACCCTCAGGATTCAAGGGGACTTAATCCCCAACTTAAAACGCGCCACGGGCGCGTTTGCACAGTGGTGAAGGGAGGGGCGGGGCTTCAGGTGACATGTGTGCAAACAGGCCCCGTGGCGTGTTTTAAGATGGGGAATTAAATCCCTTCAATCCTGAGGGTCCCTGGGGGCCAACTAGCCCAACAGGTACGTCCAGAAAGCGCCACAGAGCTGCGTTGCAGAGAGGTGTAAAAAGGGGTGTGGCCTCTGTACTCGTCTCTGCAACGCAGCCCCCTGGCGCATACTGGAGGTTCCTGGTGGGCTAGTTGGCCCCCAGGGACCCTCATGATTCAAGGGGACTTAATCCCCCAACTTAAAACGCGCCACGGGGCGTGTTTGCACAGATGTCACCTCAGGCCCCGCCCCCTCCCTTCATCATTGTGCAAATATTCCTCTAAAATCAGCCGAACTACGAATTCCGATTTACTCACCTGTTATCAGGAGAGAACCCAGTGCTGCATCTTTTAGCCCAGCACTGATCCTGAAAAGTAATTTTAACCATACTTACCAGTAACTTGAATTTCCTTCCATAGGATATCATTGCCTGCTTTTTGCTGAAAAAGTTTCTAAGTGTCGATTTTTGAAACATACAAATATTCCTCTAAAATCAGCCGAACTACGAATTCCGATTTACTCACCTGTTATCAGGAGAGACCTCAGTGCTGCATCTTTCAGCCCAGTACTGATCCTGAAAAGTAATTTTAACCGTACTTACCAGTAACTTGAATTTCCTTCCATAGGATATCATTGACTGGTTTCACTTGGAAATTCTTCTAAGTGTCGATTTTTGAAACTTTATAATATTCCTCTAAAATCAGCCGAAATACGAATTCCGATTTACTCACCTGTTATCAGGAGAGACCTCAGTGCTGCATCTTTCAGCCCAGTACTGGTCCTGAAAAGTAATTCTAACCGTACTTACCAGTAACTTGAATTTCCTTCCATAGGCTAACATTGACTGGTTTCACTTGGAAATTCTTCTAAGTGTGCAGTTTTGGAACTTTATAATATTCCTCTAAAATCAGCCGAAATACGGATTCCGATTTACTCACCTGTTATCAGGAGAGACCTCAGTGCTGCATCTTTCAGCCCAGTACTGATCCTGAAAAGCAATTTTAACCGTACTTACCAGCAACTTGAATTTCCTTCTATAGGCTAACATTGACTGGTTTCACTTGGAATTCTTCTAAGTGTGGAGTTTTGGAACTTTATAATATTCCTCTAAAATCAACCGAACTACGAATTCCGATTTACTCACCTGTTATCAGGAGAGAACCCAGTGCTGCATCTTTTAGCCCAGCACTGACCCTGAAAAGTAATTTCAACCGTACTTACCAGTAACTTATATTTCCTTCCATAGGAATCCATTGTCGGGTTTTCAGCAGAAAAGTTTCAAAGTGTCGATTTTCACAAATTACAAATATTCCTTAAAAATCGCCTGTATGACTTAAACGCATTCTTTCAACTGTTTACAGGAGATGCACCAGTGCTGGATCCAGGATCCAACACTGAGTAAGAAAAAGTAATGATAACACTACTTACCTGCTAAGTGAATTTCCTCCCATAGGATAACATTGGTGATTCTATGTGAAAAAGTTTCTAAGTGTCAACTTTTAAAATACAATAATATTCCTTAAAAATCACTACTGTAACCAAAACGCTTTTACTCAACTGTTTACAGGAGATGTCCCAGGACTGAATCTAGGATCCAGTCCTGTGGTTAGAAAAGTAATCCATAAAGTAACTAATTGCATTTAACTAGAAATTCACATTCAGCTCAATGTTGCATTGTGTTTGAAATTGTGTTGCCCATTGCAACAACTGTAACTACTGTACTTAAAACTCTATTGCCTATTTGCAAACTATTTAAACTAAAGTAATTCATTCAGAGAAAGTATATTTTGTAATGTAATGTATAATGTAATTACAATGTAATTTAATAAATAAAATATCTAAAAATAAATAGTTTTAAAAAATGTAGTAAATCAGTATCAAAAAAATAAATATAACAATTAATACATTTAAAAATTGTCATTTACAAAACCTTTGAAATTCACTGAAAAAACCATAGGTTTTAGGGACGTTATAGTTAGAAATTAGCATTTAAAAAACCTTTGAAATTCACTGAAAAAACCATAGGTTTCAGGCACGTTATAGTTAGAAATTAGCATTTAAAAAACCTTTGAAATTCACAGAAAAAACCATAGGTTTCAGGCACGTTATAGTTAGAAATTAGCATTTAAAAAACCTTTGAAATTCACTGAAAAAACCTTAGGTTTTAGGGACAGTTATAGTTAGTTGGACATTTCACTCGTACAAAACCCGTGAAATTCCCCGTTATAGTTAGTTCAGCTAACTATAACTCGCGCCCCGCAATGCACTGCTGATGATGTCACATATTACATCACTCATGACATGGTCAGTGACATCACTGATGACATCACTGATGACATCTCAAATGACATCACTGATGACATCACTGATGACATCATCCACGTGATAATCTGATGCACCTCTCACACCCTAATATAACCTTTGATACACCCACTCTAAATTACAGACTGCCATTCGCAAAACCATAGACACTCCAACACCAATAACTACATACCCACTCACTGATTCTTAGGTCTACACACACACATCCACTCACTCACCCGTACAGTCACTCATATTTATGGTCACTCAGTACAGGACTATCATATGCACTCTTACTCCTATATAGACACTCAAACACCGCCACTCATCCATAGAGGTACTCACACACCTAGTCAGTCATGCAAATAATTAAACACACTGCCATTTACTCACCTATACAGTTATATACACACCAGCTCACTTAATAATACAAATACTAGCACATTGTTGCGCTCTTATACAATCACTGATACAAGCACACACTCATCCATACAGCCACTATCACAATCACTCACTCTCGCTAATAGCTATTTATATACTCCAACACACATATATACTGCCTTTCACATATGTAGTTACTCACACATGTACCACTGGGACATACATTCACTCACTAACACACTCTTACACACACTTACCCACCCATACAGTCTATCACAGATGCACTCTTGAAACCATCCACCCAGTGAATCACCCACTCACACATCTATGCACAGAGTCGCACACACCCCTCCCACACAAACACTCAGGCACCCATACAGATACTCAGACAACCATTCAATAACTCATATACACACTCATGTAGCTATTCACAAACACATGCAGCCACTTACACAGCAACAGACAGACGGATACAGACATTCACCCAGTTTAGTCACTAACCCATGCATTCAGTAAGATACGTTAAATCACTCACTTATAGAGTCAGCCACGCACCTACTAAATCATCCATACAGACACTTATACACCCACTCATTCTTCAATACGTCTTTTCCTATATATATTAAAAATATTTAAACTTTACAGAAACTCACAGTCACTGCATGATGTCAACAGTGATGTCATTAGAGATGTCATCAGTGATGTCATCAGTGATGTCACTGACCATGTCATGAGTGATGTAATATGTGACATCATCAGCAGTGCATTGCGGGGCGCGAGATATAGTTAGCTGAACTAACTATAACGGGGAATTTCACGGGTTTTGTATGAGTGAAATGTCCAACTAACTATAACTGTCCCTAAAACCTATGGTTTTTTCAGTGAATATATATATATATATATATATATATATATATATATATATATATATATATATATATCCACAATGTGATCCCTTTGATCAGTGCGCTCTCGCAGCGGGTGCTCAGCGTGGGGGCCGGATCCTGGCCCCTGATTCAATTTTACACACAAGGGACGTTGCACTCAGGAGTGAAGATTATTCAAATGAGTTTATTTGCACAACTCAACCAACGCGTTTCAGCCCTCTCACGGCTTTGCTCACGATTAGTGAGTCCTTTCTTTGTTGCACTATTTAAACCCAGCTGGCCTCAATGTGGCATTCTGGGACATGTAGTGCGTTACATTCAACAATACATTATTTACAGAAAGGAAATATAACTGTTATTGTTATTGTCAATGGAGGCGAGTTAGTTCTTAGAGGCATACTTATATTATCTCATGATATAGTATCCTGCGACATTACAATTATTACCAATTTAACACACATCATTGATTTTTATGATGTTTTAACAAGATGACTTGAATTTCCGAGCGAGTTTAGTACTCAACATTTGTTTTTTAGACACATTTTATACTAAACACATATTTTACTGTGTTTTTAATAGGATCTAGTTATACATATATAACGGCTCACCACACAGCAAAAACGCTGCACAATGGGCACACTCCTTCTGCAATAATACGCCAGTCCAATAGGTGCATCAATGGAATGAGCATTGAGTTTTTGGACTTACAGGTTTTGTTGAGAACAATCATTTAAGATCTTGATTGTTCCGCAAGAAAACGGCAGGGAATATACTGCTTCATGCAAATAGTAGTCATCCTACAAATCTAATTCAGAGCATTCCATACGGCGAGTTCCTTCGGGCTCGAAGGAACTGCAGCTCTGATATAGATTATTTGAAGGAATGTGAGCGTATGACAGCCAGATTTAGTGATCAGGGCTATACTAACAGTGTCATTCAAGCAGCATGCAACAAGGCCACTAGTGTGTCACGTGAGATAATGTTGGCTCCTAAGGGGAAGGTGGATAGTCCCAATGTCAATGTAATCAGGTATATTTCCACCTACAATACAATTTCCAGTGACCTGAGAAGAAGTCTCACTAAACATTGGGCAATTTTGAGAACTGAGCCTACATTAAATGAAGTATTAACAGAGCACCCTAATAACACCTATAGGAGAGGGAACTCGCTACGTGATAAACTGTGTATGAATGAGATTTCTCTGGCCAAGCAATCTGGAAACATTGCACAAGGTTTTTACACCTGCATGTCTTGCAAAGCATGCAAGTACAGTTCTAACATCAAGAAGGTCTATTATCCAGTTACTAATGTAGAAAAGGTGATTGAGAAACATTTGACCTGTCTTTCTGACTTTTGTGTGTATGTTCTACTATGCCCCTGTTCAAAAGGTTATGTGGGTAGCACAATGTTTCCCGCAAAAAAACGAATTCTGGAGCACATGCATGCAATCCTGAATAAAGATAAAGCCTATCCAGTGGCACGTCACTTTGAGGAGGAGCACAACAGCAATCGCAATCTTTTGCGTTTCTTTGTCATTGACCGCATCCCACAGAGCATTCACGGAGGTGACAGGATTCGCAAATTAAGACAACTAGAATCAAGATATATACTAGAATTGGATACTAGAGTCCCTCAGGGTTTGAATTCTGAGGAAGAATTGTCTTGGTTTTTGGGAGAATACGTGTTGGCACTCTCAGAGGGGCATTTAAACTGTATGAACTGTTTTTGGCCTTGAGAGTAGCATCGTCCCCTATTGGGGATTATGCCTATTGTATAGAATTAGCTTGTTCTTATTCTCTTTAATTCTTCTTTTTCTTTCTCTTTCTTCTTCTTCATCATGTCTGTAAACTATGTGAGATTCATGATGTACTATAGGATATGATGTTGATTATAGTATGCAGTAAGAAAATTCAAGCAGTGTACCTCTGCTTAAACTGGCTTTGTTTTTAATCTTGTTTGTTGAGTTATTCACTATATTTTTTATTTAGTTGGTTATTATTGAGCGCATTTTCTAGAGGGCCTTATTGTGAAAATATGTTCTTTATGCTCTCTTACAGATTAGATCCTGATGGGAAGAAAAACCCCTTTTTTGGTACTAGCCATAATGCGATGCCACGCTATATTGGTACTAGAGTATGCGGTATATTGCAGTTATTTACCAAAGGACATATATAATAACTTTTGGTTTCTCCTTAATTCCAACATTGATTTGCATGGATCAGGCTTTGTTTACCCACTGGGGTATCTTTGTAGAATGTATAAAGAGATTAGAAGTGCCATGAGGTAACTGGTTAGAGAAGTGAAAAGAAATCGTCCACTGGGGTAATATATAGGTAGAATCTATGTGGCCTTTTAGTCGACGCTTACCTGAATTATGGTCACCATTTATTATGATTGTTCACTGTATAGCATTTATATACATATGTTATGTTTATGTTTATTTAATGCGTATATTCGCATTGCTGTACAGGATTAAGTGACACTAATTAACACCATGTACGAATTTATCATTTTGTATGTGGAACGTAATGGCATGGAGAAGATGTTATATTAAGTAATACCAACATGTATTCACATGTATATATTGGAAAATGACACTAGTCAATATATTATGTCCTTTTTGTTCTTTGTTTTTTGATTTCTGAGATCAGGAACTGTATACTGGTATATATTTTGCATATTCAGGTATGTATTTATATGAATTGTATTGCATGAATTATGTAGTGGCATCGCAGTATACAATTGGAAATCTAATTAGAGAGGGGTATGTGCACCTTTGAACGTTTTGGTAACACCGCTTTAAAATGGCCGAACTGTTAGGAGTAGAAAACTAGCTCAATAATTGTCCTTCGTTTATGTGTATTGTTTTTGTCACATGCACAGGACGTTGCACGTAATGTTTTGTTTGTTTGTTTAAGTATGGCCACAAAACTTTATTGCCTCACCAGTGATCAAGGCGTGTAAAACACTGAAATGCGTAGGGTTTTTGTCGGCTTGGAACCTTGTTGTAATAAATCACCCCAAGCACCTATTGGACTGGCGTATTATTGCGGAAGGAGTGTGCGCATTGTGCAGCGTTTTTGGTGTGTGGTGATCCGTCGTAATTAAAGTATCCTCGTACCTTAGCGCGCACCCTGGCTATTTGAGTCCCGGCTACTACGAGGTTTGTGGATCGGTTATATATATATATATATATATATATATATATATATATATGTTTATATATATATGTGTGTGTGTATTTATATATACATATATTTACTATAAAACGCATTCATATGAACTTAGGGGCCGATTCACAGAACTGATCTGAGATAAAATCCTAAACTTACTACTTTTGGTATTCACAGAAGGCAATTAGTAGTAGTAAAGTTAGGACTCCTAACTTTACTACTACTAAACTGAGATAAAAAAATCCTAAACTTACTACTTTTGGTATTCACAGAAGGCATTTAGTAGTAGTAAAGTTAGGACTCCTAACTTTACTACTACTAAACTGAGATAAAATCCTAAACTTACTACTTTTGGTATTCACAGAAGGCATTTAGTAGTAGTAAAGTTAGGACTCCTAACTTTACTACTACTAAATGCCTTTGTGAATACCGAAAGTCGTAAAGTTAGGATTTTGTCTCAGTTTAGTAGTAGTAAAGTTAGGAGTCCTAACTTTACTACTACTAAATGCCTTCTGTGAATACCAAAAGTAGTAAGTTTAGGATTTTATCTCAGATTAGTTCTGTGAATCGGCCCCTTAGAGAGCACTTTACAATAAGCCATAGCCCAATGTTAACATGATGTATGTGAAGATAAAACTTAGTAATCAACTTAAATTAGAAAACAATTCTTACATTAAAACACTAATTGAAGGTCTCTGGGCCTGATTTAGAGTTTGGTGGACACAGCACTCTGCTGCAAACCCCTGGTCTGCTTGCCTCATTTAGAAACGGGCAGACCTTACGTTTTCCATCAACAGAAACCATCCCTCAAAGTAGTATGAGCCGTTTGAGGAAGGATATTACACCACGCGCCCTATTTAGAGTAGACCATTTAATGCATTTTTTTTTCTGTCCTTCACCACCAGGAAATACTTGGTGGTGAACGTTAGAAAAATACAATAATGACTTCAACAGCCTGGGAAAAAACTTCCATGGTGTGGGGCAGTCATTTTTTGTTTTTGTTTTTCAGAAACAAACTCCTGCTTTGAGGTTTTGTTTCTGAAAAACATAAACCTTTAAAATACTTGGTGAAGATCCATCAAACCCGACAGCAGCCGCCTACAAACTTTTTGTTCAATGAAAGGAATCACTGTGACTGAGTACTGTCTACCACACCTTAAATCGAGCCCTCTGTCTTTTAAAAACCTGTACTAAATATAGAGACACAGCAGTATTATCATCCCTGGTAACTAGATTCAAAATGAGCGCAGTTGTTTTATGCCACTCTACACTACTAAACTTTAGAAGAAGCCGCTTGAACTAGTTCAGAAGAGCATACCATGGGGAGACAAACAGAAGATGGTGAATAGCCTCCTTTGACTAACCAGCTCAAAGGCTCATGCCATCAAAAACCCACCTTATGGCCATCCTCTATCGTGGTAACAAAACATCCTGACACGGGCGAGTGGGAAAGGAGCATTCGTTCACTTGATCATACTGGTCTATGTACAGTACTAAGCTTAAAGGGTGCAGACCTTGTTAGCCATAGCACTCCCCTCACTAAATCCTAACTGGAATGGGGAGATGGATTAATTCGGGAATTTCCATTCTTATAAATGCAGCAGCAATAGCTTCCCATAAACTTTAGCACAAGAACGAAACAAAGAAATTACGTGATAGCTTGCTGGTGAGGTTCACTCACTGTCTTTGAATAGTGGGATAATCCAAGCAGCCTCAACAACATTGTAATCTTTCTACTTTTTAAAAAAAAACATTGTACACTGCTGCCAAAAATAAAACACTTACATTTGCAACTGCCTTAAATAAATCGATCTCTATCAAATTGAAATTAAGTCTTGAGCCCTTTCTGTGAAGTTAGAAGCTCAGACACTTCTGCAAGGATAATGGAAGTAATTGATGGGAACAATTTGTCCACTGCACAAAGATTAACAGCAAGATAGTTCCTTCCTTGGCTGGAATACAGAATACCACAGAAAATGGTCCATCATAGCTTGAGTAGAGACTGTTGAAACTGAAACACCAGAGCCAGTATTATCTGGAACCATTAATTCTTTATTGCCCTTTATAGCTGGTCGGATTAAGGTACACCCTTTATTCTTCAAAGACATGTTTATACATATGTATGCCACAGACAGGTTAGGGGACCCTTCTGTCAAGTGTCCAGAGGCATTCAGTGGCAATTTCGATGGACTGCTTTCAAGGTATTGAAAACCTCAGGACCGCCACAGACCGGAGAAAACTAGCACCCGCTGCGAAATCAGACCGTGACTTCACGGGGAGCCACAGTTGACTGCAACAATGTCTCCGGGTATGTTTTCAATCCGGCAAGCTAGTGGCAGGAAGTAGGGGCAAAAAGACTTTCCTTACGTTTTGTAGTACTGCTGGTGGTGGGTAATTGAATACATATGTCATCTATGACCGCACCTTGTTGGACAGCCCGTACTCATTAGGAGAACGAAGGTGCATTGGACTGTTGATAACACAATTTCCCTGATGAATTGAAATCCATTTTGGGAGCTGCAGTTCAAGAGAGGGTCACGTGTACTCCAACCAATGGGAGTCAAGCCGCATGTTCAAATATTGTCAAACGATCGACTCCCACCACCTAAGGCATTTGAAGAAGGCAATTTTCGCCGAAACACGTCATGCCAAGCATCAGAATAAAGGAATTCTTTTCTGACCCCGCTGTGTCCCCTTGTTTACTTCGGAGTGAAGGGAATTGTTGAGAATATATGTATATATATATATATTCACTGAAAAAACCATAGGTTTTAGGGACGTTATACTTATAGTTAGAAATTAGCATTTAAAAAACCTTAAAAATTCACTGAAAAAGCCATAGGTTGCAGGGACGTTATAGTTAGTTGGACATTTCACTCGTATAAAACCAGAGAAATTCGGCTGTTATAGTTAGTAGAGCTAACTATACCTCATGCCCCCGCAATGCACTGCTGATGACGTCACATATTACATCACTCATGACATGCTCAGTGACATCACTGAATGACATCACTGATGACATCTCAAATGACATCACTGATGACATCACTGATGACATCATCCAGTGACTGAGTGTTTCTAAAAATTTCAAGAACGTTATATCTATATATGCCAAGGTATACTGAAGAATGTTTGGTTGTCTGAGAACCAGTATGGGTGCCTGAGTGTCTGTGTGGGTGGGGGTGTGTGACTCCCTGCATGGATGTGTGAGTGGGTGATTCACTGGGTGTATGCGTTTATGAGTGCGTGTGTTAGGTAGTGTATCGGTGAGTGAGTGTACGTATAGCTGTGTCAGTGAGTGAATGGATGTGTCAGTGGTATATGTGTAAGTAACTACATATGTGAAAGGCAGTATTTGTGAGTGTTGGAGTATATAAATGAGTATATGTAACAGTGAGTGATTGTGACAGTGGCTGCATGGATAAGTGTGTGCTTATGTCAGTAATTGTTGAAGACAGTACGTGTATGTATGAATAAGTGATGTGGTGTGTGTATAACTGTATAGGTGAGTAAATGGCAGTGTAATTAATTCTTTGGGTAACTGACTAGGTTTTTGAGTAACTCTTTGGGTAAGTGGCAGTGTGTGAGTGTCTATATGGGTGTATGAGTGGATATATCAGTGGCTGTATTGATGAATGACTGCGTGTATGAGTGACTGTATGGGTTAGTGGGTGGATGTGTGTATAGACGTATGAATCACCGAGTGGGTATGTACTAACTGCTATTGGTGTTTCGATATTGGTAGTCTGTATTTTAGAGTGGGTGTATGAAAGGTTTTATTAGGGTGTGAGGATGTGCATCAGATGATCACGTGGATGATGTCATCAGTGATGTCATCAGTGATGTCATTTGAGATGTCATCAGTGATGTCACTGAGCATGTCATGAGTGATATAATATGTGATGTCATCAGCAGTGCATTGTGGGGCGTGAGTTATAGTTAGCTCTACTAACTATAACAGCCGAATTTCTCTGGTTTTATATGAGTGAAATGTCCAACTAACTATAACGTCCCTGCAACCTATGGTTTTTTCAGTGAATTTCTAAGGTTTTTTAAATGCTAATTTCTAACTATAACGTCCCTAAAACATATGGTTTTTTCAGTAAATTTCTAAGGTTTTTTAAATGCTAATTTCTAACTATAGCATAGCAGTTGCGTTTGTAGAGTGGTGTAGAAAGGTGAGCGTGGCCTCCGAACACCTCTTAGCAATTCCACTGTGTGGGATTTACTGGAGGTAACAGGAGGGGTAGTTAGCCCCCAACGTCAACCTTGGGGGCCAACTACCCCTCCTATTACCTCCAGTAAGTCCCACACAGTAGGATTGCTAACTTCTCATACCAGGCCACGCCCCCTTTCTCCACTACTCTGCAGACACGCCTCCTGGCGCATTGTAAGTTGGGGAATTAAGTCTTCTTGAATACTGAGGGTCCCTGGGTGCCAACTAGCCCATCAGGTACCTCCAGTAAGCCCCACACAGCATGATTGCTGAGAGTGGTCCGAGGCCATGCCCCCTTTTTACACCACTCTGCAAATGCGCCTCAGACCACCTCTCTGCAATCCAGCTCTCTGGCGCTTACTGGGGATACCTGGTGGGCTAGTTGGCCCCCAGGGACCATCAGTATTCAAGAAGACTTAATTCCCCAACTTACAAAGTGCCAGGGGGCGCGGCGCGTTTGCAGAGTGTTGCAGGGAGGGGGCGGGGCCTCAGGCGAGATGCCGTTTTTTTATTTTAATATTGTTTTAGAAGGGGGGCTGTGTGGCCCCCCTTCTTGTACTATTTTTGGGGCCCTGGGAACCCCATCCCCCAGGGCCTGACCCCTTTTTTATTTTAAAAAAACGGGGAGGGGGCCGCGCGGCCCCCCTCCCGAGGCCAATTTCGGCCCCAGGGACCCCATCCCCCAGAGCATGGCCTCCTTTTCAAAATGTAACTATTGGGAAGGGGGGCCATGTGGCCTCCCTTCCCTAGGCCACTATTGGCCCGGGGGACCCCATTCCCCGGGGCCTGGCCTCACCGTGGGGGGAGCCCCAATGCCTCCACGGTCCCAGCCGGCTCCCCACCTCCTGCGGGAGCCGGCATTGCTTTTGCACACAGGGAGCGGCTCACATGCAGCTCCCCTTGTTCAAAAGCAATCTGCTTTGGTTTTTGGAAGCGAGAGCAGGTTTCGTGCTCTCGCTTCCAAAAACCAAAGCTGGAGTTTGCTATGACAGGGCGGGAGCCGTGGTCCCGCCCTGCCACAGCAAACAGCAATGTCCCGGGGGTGGGCACCCAGGGACATTGCAGGAGCCGGCCCTGGGGGGTGGCGGTCCCCAGGACCATCAAGGGCTCCAGGAGGGGGCCGCGCAGCCCCCTCCCTTACTGTTTAAAGCCCTGGGGAAGTGGTGGTCCCCGAGGCAGTGTGGGGGCAGGTGTCCCCCCACACTTCATTTTTATTTTAAGCCCCGGGGAGGTGGGGGTCCCTGGGGCTTGGGGGGGCCCACGAGGCCCCCGCACATTAATAAGGATTGCCCCGGGGAGGTGGCGGTACCCGGGGCTGCGGGGGGGCCACATGCCCCACGCATAAACAATTAAGCCCCGGGGAGGTGGCGGTCCCCAGGGCTGCGGGGGCCCCCGCGGGCCCCTGCTACATAAATGAGCATTGCCCCCGGGACCTGGCCCACCCGGGGGCTTTAAAAAACGAAGCGCGGGAGTCCGCGCTTCGCTTTTTTTTTATTTTCGACCGGGTTCGCGCACCCGGCGCAACTACCGCCGAAAATGAAACAAAAAAACTGCTTTTATTGGGCTGAGCAGGCCTAGGGGGTTAGGGGGTTTTTACCCTGCCCCCTTTTCTACTTTTTTATTTTTTACTCACCTTTTTCCTTCTCCCTCGGTACCGAGTCACAAGATGGCTGCCAACACTTCCTGGTTTGAAGTGTTGGCAGCCAATCAGAGGCAAGCTCGTGCTCGGGAGGGCTCAGCCAATCAGATCTCACAATTCTCAAATATCGATATCTGTAAATCTTTAAATATCTCAAAAACTACTGGACGGAATTACACCATTTAAAACAAAGCGTGCTTTCTGGACCAAGAGCTATCTCTCTGCCAAATTTGGTGTAATTCCGTTCAGCAGTTCAGGCTATAGCCGTGTCTAAAGTTTCCTATGGAAATTAACGTGGAGAAAACACGTTTTGGGACCTCCCTTTATTCTCGGCCCCCCCTTGACGAATCACCCCGAAACTTGCAAGATAGGAGCTGACCTGAGTGAACAATTAATTTTGAAAATTTCGTGAAGATTCGTCAAACGGCGCCAAAGGTATTGGCAAATCAAAAAACGCTTTTCCTATGGAAACTAGGTTCTAACTATAACTACCTACTGGCGACCGCCAGTAGGTAATATATATATATGTACGTGTGTTCGGCGGCTTTGGTGGAATTCGATGTTGGATATATATATATGCATGTCAATTCGGTAGCAATCGAACTACTTATGTAACCCCATGTGAAACCACTGAAAAACCAATCAAAAAGGCCCTTACTTGCAAATCCAACTATGTAATATATGTGCTGGAGTGCCCTTGTGGCCTACGTTATATAGGTAGTACTATACTACAGGGACACAAGAGGGTACTCCAGCACATAAGGGCAATTAAAAACAGGGACGCAACATACCCAGTAGCCAGGCATTTTGATGAATTTCATAACGCAGACCCCAAAAACCTAAAATACTACTTAATTGACTCTGTCCCCCCACACAAAAGAGGGGGAGACCGAGAGAAGGCCCTCAGATGTTTGGAGACGTGGTATATTCTTAACCTCGATTCCAAACACCCAAAAGGATTGAACGCTACAGAGGAATTATATACATGTTTATAGATTTAGATTTAGATTATCCGCCGCACTATAGCCCCTCAGATTTTAGTCACCTGGGATAAATAGGTTTTTACACTGATTTTACACTATTAAATCTTTTTAGCATAAAGCACTTTAAAAAAATGTTTTGCACTAGCACGAGTCACTTGTTGTCATTTGGTTTACATGGTATATGTTTATATTACATCGTACTGTATTCTGCTTATCAGTTGGAAGCAGGTTCTGATTATGAGATAAGATCTCATTGCTCAAACACATAATGGTATTTATACCTGAACGTTCAAAGTATGACATTAATTGTCTAATCATATGTGTTTTTAAAGACAACCGTATGTTTCTTTTTAATGAGCATATTTTAACTTACCAGTACTGTACAGATCTTATGGTTGCTTTTATGTGTGGGTTTTAGGTTTTAACAGGTTATATTTAATACAGTATATATACTTATATAAATTCTTGTATAGCCTATCACTCAGCAGTCTAGGAACGACCGATTAAGTCTGTCTTCCATATCCATGTTTTTACCTGATGGCACCTTGCACTTTAAGAAAATTGTTAAAAAAATGTGAAAAAAATGGTATATATAAGTAACCTCCTCCCAGCCAGCGTGTCATGTGATCAAGACCCTTGCAGGGTCGAAATGCGTAATGGCTGCCTGTGCTTTTATGAGCTGTCAATAAAGCGATCATCTTCCAGCAAATTACTGTGGTCCGTGCTCCGTTCTTCGAGAGGCATCGAGATTTGAGCGGAGTGGTGCAATTCTCTTGTAAAATGTAGCCCTGAGGTGAAAATTAATACTACCTGGCTTAACAGCAGCAAGGGTTTTATTAAATGCGCTGTTTGTAAAGCTTGTAAGCATGGTACTAACAAAACTGAATACACCACTCCGTTCAGTAACAAACCCATTCAGATCAAGAAGAAGTTGACGTGCAAAACAGAATTTGCCGTATATGTGCTGGAGTGTCCATGTGGCCTGCGTTATGTTGGGAGTACAAAACTGCAGGTCCACAAACGGATACTCCAGCACATAAGGGCAATCAACAATGGTGATATGTCCTACCCGGTGGCACGCCACTTTGATGAAATCCATGCCAAAAGTTCCCAAGAGCTCAGATATTTTGTAATTGACACGGTCCTTCCACTTAGAAGGGGTGGAGACCGGGAGGGTCTTTTGCGTAAACTTTAGACTAGGTACATATTAGAATTAGATTGTAAGACACCAGTTGGTTTGAACAGCAGTGAAGATTTTTACACACATTTATAGGTATAAGATATATGAACATCTCATTGGTTTTTACCTTAGTACCATTTTTTATGATATCATATTTAGCCGCTGCCTCATTTTAATTTCTTTTTATTTCTTAGGATTTTAGGGTTTTACCTTTGCACATTTTTGCATGTGAGAATTCATGGTGTCATTTTATGACACTTTTTTGCACAAATGCACTGACACTTTACTTGTTGACATAGAACTCCAATTTGTTGGCCCACTTGGGCTTCATTGTTCTTGCATGACTTATTTTCAGTATGAAGATGATCTAATGTAGCCAGTCCCCATTGCTAAAAACCATTTTGATACATATTATAGTAGGCATTTATCTTACTAGTATTGCACGTATCTATTTGCAATTGGTGGTATTAAGGTATTTTTAACATACAAACATTCCTTTTATGAGCTAATTTTATGAGTTAATTATATATGTATTTATTTATGTATATATATTGATATATTTATTGAATTGCTCATTTGCACATGCCTGGCTTTTATGACTTTGATCACCTACTGTTTCATGCTAATTGTGTATTTTTTCAAAAAAGGAAGAAATTTTATATCAACTCTTCTATGTCTTTTGTAAAATGCAGTCTATCCTTTATGGCACTGTCACTTTAAAAACACAACCATGCTCCCCATTCGTGTCATGTGATCAAGGCCCCATGAGGGCTGAAACGCGTAATGGCGGTGGTGCAGGGGTTTGAATAAACTACTTTGCACTGCAACTGGGTTTGCTTCGTCTTTGCTGATCTATCAAGCGTGGAAAAGACGTTTCCTGTTTCATATATATATATATATATATATATATATATATATATATATATATATATATATATATATATAGCCAAACACAACCCTGCTCCTCTAGGAAGAGAGCACGCACACAAAGAATGCTTGGTTTAAAGGCGTTTTTTTATTATTCCATAGGGTCTCCTCCGACCCGGCAACACAGAGAGACGCGTTTCGGCTGTCGCAGCAGCCTTCCTATATATATATATATATATATTGCTATCCTGTGTGATCTGCCCATGCTTCCTTAAGTCCTCCACTTTCGGTAATTCCAACAGCTCACCTCTGCTATGTAAATATCCTGGAACCCTTCTTTGTACTTTTGCCAAAATTATCTTTTTAAAATGAAGATATCCACAGTGTTGATGAAGGCAGCACAGGCCTTCAATACAAAAACGTGATCTTTTATGATCCAGATCCTTCAAAGGAGCACTCGGCCAATTCTCGTTCAGGGGCAGAATATGCAGAAGACCAATGTGTCTATCACTTAGGGGGTTACCTTACCTGCTTGAGAGCTATATACAGCAGGATACTAGATGTGCCTCCCAGAGTGTGTGAAATGACTTCTCTGGCACCACAGTTATTGTGCATGTTATGCTTTATTTCCATGGGTGCTGTCCTGTGGGGTAACAAATGTGGCTGATTGGCTTGTGGTTCATCCCATGTGGAAGTTATGTCCACTTACACAACATCTGTGCCAGATTTCTGCGTATTCTGCCCCCTGGATGTGGCACTGCGCTTGCAATGATATTGTGGGGGTACCGTGTGTGTCCCCAGTGGGTCCAATATACACTGGAAGCTATATATAGGACATTGTAAGGCCAGCTTTTCTTATTACGATGCAAGGATTGTGTGATACTGGTGTAGAATGTCTCTTGTGGAATGTTCCCAACATAACATGACATTTCCACGAGTTGAGTCTCCCACCTTTATTTTAGGTGGCACATCTTGCACAGGGTGAGTCAAGTCACATACCAGGGTGTGTAATGCTCCTTGTGAACGCTCTGTAACCTAATCACAGAATATATTTCAACAATTCAAGAACGTCTCAAAAGATGCCCTCCAATAGTGAAAAAACCTAAAGAAGGGCTAGTGCAGCCTAAAATTAGCATTTTTAGAAGTCTGATTGGAGAGAACATTAGAATAACCCACATCTCCTGTCTCCTTCCCTAAAGAAGATGGAAAGGTTGAGTATATCATATAATATATGTCTTTCTCTTCAAGACTCCCTTATCACTTATCTTTTGTAAGTTCATTGCACGGGCTTAGCAAGGAATATCTAACCATTTGGGCTGTGGCCAAGTGGTTGGACTGGCAAAGTTGGAAACTTTTAGCCGGATAGGATGTCAATCAAAAACAAAATGTGGAGAAATCTTTGGTGTCCCAATGATCTCACACTGCAGGGAAACTTAAGGTAGATCATTATTTTATTATTCTCCTTTAGTCAAGGTGCAGCAGTGAGGAGATAACGTGCAAAACACAAGTGGGGACCAACCCCACACTGACAACGTTTCACCCACGTTCGTGGGCTTTATCATGCTGGGGAGGACGGAAAAGTAATTTTACAGGGGTATGGTCTGGCCACAAGGACTTTGTTGAGAAAATAGTAGTTAGTTAATGTGGCATTTTACCGCATACGGGACCATTTCCCTGTGTGTCACTCAAAAATTCTTCAGAATTTTTTTTTATTTCTTACCCTTCTCTCACCTACCTTCCCTGTGGCTTTTGGAGGTTATTAGTGACAAATCTGGAATTTTAAATAATGATGGACCAGGACGTTTGCTAAAAATATAATAGCGTTTAAATGGCTGGGTCAAACTCATTCGGAAACTAAAAATAGTCAAAACTGGACTGAACGTAAAATAATCTTTACAAAGAGGTCATACACTTTTTTCCGTGAATTGTTTTATGAAAACTAGTAACGAATGGGGGCATTTTAAAGCACATTGAGGCATTAAAGTTGGCAAAAGATTACGAAGACTGAAAAACACCTCTAGTGGACTTGGCATTCTTTCTTAATGTTTTTTTTTTTAATCTATGTTGCCAAATGGAATCATTTAAAGAACATTAGGTCAGCAGCACTGATCAAGACAGGATGGAAATTAAAAGCATATTATTTTATGGAGAAATGAAAGGCAAAAGGAATTTTTTTTTAAAGTACTCTAAGCAGGATATTATGGGTATAACAGTAATAATGACACAACATCATCAATTAGCCACTCCCAAATTAGCATGGATTATATCACTCACAGTGTTTACATTTTTGTAATCACGCTCATTTTGTCTTAAAGGTCCAGCCTGCATGTTTAAGAAATACAGTCATTTATAAATTAACATTTTCACCCAGATATCTTCTTTCTAAGGTCTTGTAATACTCTACTTTTTCACTAAACAATCTGATCTTTAAATTGCACACAGATCTCTTCAGCAGGCACAAGCCACTCAGGGGTCTCATTGAGACAGAAATTAATGTTCTGCAGGCTACATACTGATCTTCGCTACAGGTACATTAACCGACCTGCTAGCTCAGTTATCCAGATTGTTGACATGTTGGCAAAATGCAAGTCTCTACCAACATTTCAAGTATGGTTGTTCCCCTGCCTTCTATCCCCATCCCTGATTTGGCCTAAGCTTTGGCAATTTCATGCCTGTCTGCTTAGTGTGCACTGTTTTCATTGGTTACTGCCAACACTTCTTACAAGACTGCTGGTGCTTCACAACCTAGGCTAATGGTGTCTCAAGCTTGGCAGCTCTTTTTATTTTATGTTTGCAATTTTATATAGGGCTTACACTGCCCGAAGGCATCAGAGAGCTTTACAACAGTAGCATGATACATGGAGTACAGCGAGTTCCAGTTACAGTAATTAAACTTGGACGTTTACATTGGTGGATGCGTTCAGGAGTTACCACATGAGACAACTGTAACAGTTGGTAAAAGTTTGTACTCAGTTAAAGCATCGATTTAGATGGTGAAGGTCCTTCAGATCTTGGTAGAGAGAGTACTTATGTATGGTCAAGGTTGATTAACCAAGGTGTCTGTCAAATAGGAGGAGCTTGAGGTCCTTTTTGAAGATGAATAGGCAGGTGGTTAGGCGGAGGGAGGGAGGCAGAGAGTTCCAGATTCTTGTGACACTGCCAGAGAATGATTGGCTCATGTATCATTCTTGACTGAAGGTGGGGGTTCCAGGAGCAGGAAATGGGCATTTCTGGAACCGCTGTTTGCTCCAGGGATTTTCAGCTTCTCGATTAGATAGGAGGGTGAAGAGGAGTGCAGTGTGTAATGCAGCTGATTTTGAATTGGGCCCGTGCTTCAATGGGAAGCCATTGGAGGGTTAGCAGGGCAGGGGAAATGTGGTCACGTTTCTTGGGACCTAAAATGAAGCGCACTGCTCAATGTAGTGTTGCTCTCAGTGGGCCTAGGTGAACTTTGGGAATACCTGAGAGAAGGGCAATTCCATAATCTAGTCTGGAGAGGATGAGAGACTGCACCACTGTTTAGAGCTCTTGATCGGGGATCAATTGTCTGATGCTCCAAAGCTGCCTAAGTTGGTATTGTGTGCTTTTGGCCATAGCTGCGATATGGCTGTGAGGATTGAGATGATTGTCAAGGGTGATACCAAGTGATCTAACACTCTGGAAAATGGCAGAGCAGCAATTCTAGGGCGGGAAAGTTAGCCATCCATTCTTGTACTGGAGTTTTTTACTTTCAGAGTTGAACTCAAAAGAAATATATTTTAGTTGGGTTGAGTTTTAGATGGTGGTTAGACATCCAGTTTTGAATCTTTAAGAGCGTGATTGAAAGCATGGCAACATCTTCTGGGGATGAGATTTTCATGTATATTTGAGTGTTGTCGGCGTAGAGGAGGAAGAGAATCTAAGAAAGAGAAAGAGTTTCTAAGAATCACACATAGTGGTTCTAGGTAGAGGTTAAAGAGGGTTGGGAAGAGGATCGAGCCTTGAAGGACTCCTTGAAGTACACTGATTGTTCTCGAGAACGAGTTACTCATTTTCCCAATATGGGAAAGGTTTCTTAGGTATGAGGAGAACCAGTTGAGGACTGTACCTTCACATCCCATGGGTGTTGAGGTCCAGATGGCTGACAGTGTCAAATGGAACAGACAAATCTAGAAGAACCAGAAGGTAGGAGTTACCGGAGTCAAGGATTGTAAGGGAGTCATTGACTACTTGGAGGATAGCAGTTTCTGTACTGTGGCCCTGGCGGAAACCTGATTGGAGAGTGTCTAGGAGGTTGTGTGTTCGATTGTGTGAAGCGAGTTGGGATGGTACCCAACTTTCAATGACTTTGCCTAAAAATGGGACTCTGGCGGCTGAGCGGTAGTTCATGTTCTCTGGATCGAGAGGGTGTTTTTTCCAGAGAGGAGAAATTTGACCCACTTTTAGTCGTTCTGGAAATTGACCCTGTTGGAGAGAGGAGTTGACTATGTTGGTCCATATGGGGAGTAGGTGTGTGGCAAGAGATTTGCTAATAGAACCCTGAATGTCTTCCTGAAGGTGGTTTGTGGGATTCACTTTGGGGATTGTTCGTTCTAGGTCCCGTCTAGAAATTGGAGAGAAAGATGACCATGCATACAGCACCGTTCATGGAAAAAACTCCACCGCTTTTGGGGATTCGCTGGTGTGTAGCGAGATATGGATGTTTCTAACATTTTTATCAAAGAAATCCACAAAGTTGTTGCAGTAGGCTACTGAGGACTTAGGAGCTGAAGTGGTGAAGGAGTTTGTAGTCTGTGCGATAACCTCAAACAGGAGCTTTGGTCTGTTCTTTGCAGAATTCATGAAGGCTCTAATATGGGAGGATTTGGCTCGGAGGATTTGGTCTTTGTAATGTTTTCTTGCTTTGCAAAGCTTAATCATACTCAGGTGAGAGGGTGCTAGTCTCCATTCTTTCTCGAATTTCTGACAAGCTTTCTTTCTTCATAAAGTTCTTTTGAGAAACAAGGACAAGAGGGTTTTGGTCTGGATATTTTGCACTTCAGGGGTGCACATTTGTCAATAAGGGATTCCATGCAGGAGTTGTACTTGTCGGTGGCCTCATTAATATCAAGATGAGGTATAATCGAAATTAGGACAGGAAGGGCTATGATGGCCATGGCTTCTGTGTCAAGGTTGGATGTGTCCCTGAACCACATTTTCTCTTTCTTGGGTTGCCCGGATGTTTTGGTATAATAGCTGAATAGGGAAAATGGGATCTGCAAGTGGTCGGCCCAGTTGACTAGAATGGAGTCATATGACAGTAGGTTGGAGGAATTGGAGATTATCAGGTCCAGGATGGCGCCTTTCTGGCATGTGGGTTTATGGCAGTATTGTTGGAGATCATTGTCTTTGAGAAAGGAGGTAAAATTGCCCAAATAACTGTTACCCTCGTCTCTCTAGTGGATGTTACAAGACCGTACCTTCCAGGTCTTCTCTAACAAAGTGAGATCTAACACTCTACCTCTAACCTCTGGAGTGCTTCAGGGTTCTATTTTGAGCCCTTTGCTTTTTAATATTTATGTTCGCCCTTTTGCTGACATTGCTGAGAAGTCGGGACTGACTATCTTTTCTTATGCCGACGATACCCAGATTATCTTTTCCCTCTCCACCGTCCAGCACCTAGATCCTTCCCTGCTTCAGCTTGGCCTGAGGAATGTTTCTTCGTGGCTGACCAGTAACGCTCTGAAGCTAAAAGGCACGAAAACTGAGGTGCTTATTCTGGGTATTAACCCTGAGCATTGGGGAATCAAACACTGGCCTGACACTCTGGGCCCTGTGCCTGCCTCTGTCCCTTAAATTAAAACCCTCGGTTTTATTATTGATAAAAAATCTTTCCCTTACACCTCAGGTGTCCAGGGTTACAGCATCCTGCTTTGCTGCTCTTGGATGGATAAAAACTGGCTAATTTCACCAGCAGCTTAGAGAACGGTTCTGCAGGCTCTGGTGATATCCAGGCTGGACTATGGCAATGTGCTGTATCTGGGTGCAGATAAAGCCTCAGTAGATCGGTTGCAGGTCATTCAAAATGGAGCTGCTTGTCTTCTTTTCCATTTGCCTAGATGCGCCTCTGCGTCTCCTCTGCTCCACCAACTCCATTGGCTTAAAGTCAATATGCGCATTGAGTTCAAGGCCCTTTGTTACATCTTTCATGCCAAATGTGTCCTTGCCCCCTCCTATATTCAAAGATTGGTGTCACCTTATGTGCCGGCTCGACAGTTGAGATCCTCCAGCCTCACACTGTTTTCAGCTCCCAGGTTTCGACTTGTCCGTATGAGGGGTCGCTCTTCTTCTTACCTGGGCCCCAAGCTCTGGAATGCCCTCCCAATTGACCTTAGGAATTGTCATTCTCTGCTAGCTTTCCGTAAGCGTTTAAAAACTCTGCTGTTCAACGACCTGGTTTGATTCTTTTTCTTTCCTATTTGCGCCTGTTGCCTAAGTTACCTTGCCTCCACATGTTTCAGCGCCGGGAGACCCTGTTGGGTAGCTGCGCGCTTTATAAATGCATAAAATAATAATAAATAATGTTGAAGTCTCCAAGGAGGATAGTGTTGTCAGAGCTGATAAGTTGAGAGGTGAAGAGATCCATGCATTTCTCGATGAAGGTGTTGTTTTGACCCGGTGGATGGTAAATCACATTCAATCTGATGTTGGAGGTAGTGGATGTGGACATTTCCACCGACATGCATTCGAAAGTCTGAAAATGAGTTGTTGGTAGGGTCCTGCATCTCAGGGAGTTTCTATGGATCGAGTGAGACCTCCATCTTGTCTATCTTCCAGGTCTCAACGCAAAATGGAGTGATTGGGAGGAAGTAGAAGGTCTAGAGCATGGTTAGATGAGTGATTGAGACAAAAGAGGTACGGTGTTCCTGGGTGGCAAGTTGGCCACCTGGTTAGTACTCAGAGTGGTGGGGAGGTGGGGAATACCTCCTTTCGGAACTAGGACCCTCACACCCAGCAAGCTAGGTGTCATGCTTCATCATATGGGTCTGCTCCTCGTCGAGCCGGCGCTGCAATGCTCGACGGGCACCCATAAAGGGGCTCTTTATCGGAGATCTTTTGTTCCTTGCCGTATAGGTGCTGTGGGTGTGAGGGGCCTGGTAAGATGTAGATGTGGTGTGTGGGTTAAAACAGGTAAGGGAATCCTCTATAATTATTTTTATTCTGGAGAGGTCACAACCTGAATAAAAAGTAAAAAGAAGAAGGAGGGCGACTATTTTGTTTTAATCTGACAAAAATTACGCTCTACCCTTAGTGGTCAACATGTTTCTCGCCTATAAAATGTCTCTAATAGATCAGTTGGCGATTCCTCAGGACCTAGTGACTAAATGAAAACTATCTACAGTGTGTGGTGTGGTTCTACATACCACTTCTTCTCTCGGTAGGACGTTGCCCCGGAGAAAAGCAGCCAACCTAGAGTACAAACAAAAGGATCAAAAACCAAATGGAAATATTGGTACATGGTCCTATTGATTCAAGTGGGTGTGTTTCACCGTACACAACCTCTTTGAATCTATACAAGTGATAAAAACAACGTGATTTCATGCATATCACATTCTACGTGTGCCTTCATTTGTATTTAGAATATAAAACCTCTGTGTAACCAGTTAGAGTAATTGAACAACATGGTGAGTGAGTATCAGCTCACCTCTTAAGGATTCAAGTGCTGCTTCATCAGACCGCAGCGGAGTATATGGACACTCAACGTAGTGTCGCTGTTTATTAAAGGAAAAAACAAACAACATATTTTGTTGTTTGTTTTTTCCTTTAATAAACAGCGACAATTACTCTAACTGGTTACACAGAGGTTTTATATTCTAAATACAAATGAAGGCACACGTAGAATGTGATATGCATGAAATCACGTTGTTTTTATCACTTGTATAGATTCAAAGAGGTTGTGTACGGTGAAACACACCCACTTGAATCAATAGGACCATGTACCAATATTTCCATTTGGTTTTGATCCTTTTGTTTGTACTCTAGGTTGGCTGCTTTTCTCCGGGCAACGTCCTACCGAGAGAAGAAGTGGTATGTAGAACCACACCACACACTGTAGATAGTTTTCATTTAGTCACTAGGTCCTGAGGAATCGCCAACTGATCTATTAGAGACATTTTATAGGCGAGAAACATGTTGACCACTAAGGGTAGAGCGTAATTTTTGTCAGATTAAAACAAAATAGTCGCCCTCCTTCTTCTTTTTACTTTTATTCAGGTTGTGACCTCTCCAGAATAAAAATAATTATAGAGGATTCCTTACCTGTTTTAACCCACACACCACATCTACATCTTACCAGGCCCCTCACACCCACGGCACCTATACGGCAAGGAACAAAAGATCTCCGATAAAGAGCCCCTTTATGGGTGCCCGTCGAGCATTGCAGCACCGGCTCGACGAGGAGCAGACCCATATGATGAAGCCTGACACCTAGCTTGCTGGGTGTGTGAGGGTCCTAGTTCAGAAAAGGAGGTATTCCCCACCTCCCCACCACTCTGAGTACTAACCAGGTGGCCAACTTGCCACCCAGGAACACCGTACCTCTTTTGTCTTCTAGTTCTACCCAGGGCAAGTACGGTGGACCTTTATCAAGCCCTCATTGTCCCCCTTGTTGTTTACTAGATGAGTGATTGAGCCACATTTCTGTGAGGATCAGGATATTGAGATTATGGGCCAAGATCGAGTCCGATATCTCTAGACAGTGTTTGACTGCAGACCGACAATTGCGTAGCATCCAGTTCAGGGAGAAGCTGTGTCTTTCAGACTTGGCTGTTCAGGGAGGGAAGTTGGGATTTGTATCAAGTTAAGAGGGAATGATCATACACCGGGATGGTGTGTATGACTTTGACTGTCGTCTGAGATGATGGTAGAAATCGGGCAGCCCACTACAGGAAGAGACGAGGAGGGGGTAGAGGAATTCGAGGTGGCATAACTCGCATGATCTGAGTTATCTAAGGGAGATTGTGTCCATTTGGGTCTGGGTAGACGGCTGTCTCTCGAAATGCTGGAAGGTTGGGGGGAGGGTCCATGAGAGGTGATAAAGGGAGCAACAACGAGAGGACAGAGATGCTTAGATTGGATAGAGCCGATGTGAGGATGCCCATTCTTTGTGTGAGGTGTGAGAACGAGGAAAGGAGCTTATTGAACGGAGGCCAGTTATGTTAACCAATTCAGGTTGGGGGAGCCGTGGGTTGTTGATATCTGGTGTTGGGAGATTTTAGGGCAGTGGGTGACAAAGGAGGGTAGACTTATGGGCCGACTGTGGGCTTGAGGAGAAGAGTGTGGAGCTAATGGTTTGTGGGAGGTTGGAGAGGAATGGTGTAGAGATGGTCTTTGGGGGGTTGTTCAAGGACTTGTGTTGGCGGTGAGCAATGGGATGTGGGGGCATATCGGATTGCAGGAGAGTCTGGAGTTAATCGTCTTTGGTAGAACAATAGATGTGGGTGGGATAAGGATCCCAATGTCATCGATATGTTGATCTGGTGGGACTGGACAGTTTTCTAAAGTTGGTTGGGCTTGTTTTGTTGGGTTGGTGGGCCGGACATCAAGGGCCAAGCATATCAGAATGGCTTCTGCGATTTGTAATACTCCGGAGGATAAGATCATAACCATTTCAAGATGGTCACCATTTTGGGGAGGAATGAAGTCCTCTTTCCATTGCAGAGATTTTCAAAGGGGAGTTACAAGTCTGAGATAGACATTGCTAGAGGATGACTTTAAAGACGGCTGCTGTTTTGAGGGAGATCTAGTCCTCTTTCTATTTCTGATAGAAATCAACTCTCCTCCTTCTATGCTCTACACCTATACTGTGTAAAATGCCAGATTTGCAATGGGGGCATTGTACACACCCTCCAGAGTTCTCTAATGGACAAAGGCCACAGTGTTTAATTAACATCCTCTCCCCCGGGGGTGTTCTGTGAGTCATAGTTTTTCAAGGGATGCCACAGTTTTCCCAAACCTGTCTCTTGCTTCCTCAGGTTCGGTTAGCAGCCTACCAAGCGTGGCCTGAGTACTCCCCCCATGCAGAAATCGTTGAGGTAGCCCACAGCATTCTTTTTCCTCCCTCAGGGGTCAGCGTGTGATGCCACCAAGGCATGTCTTAGCCCCAGTCTACCGTGCCTATTTTCAGCAGTCCACACACCACATCTCAGATGCAGATGCGGGCAGTCTCTGGTGCCACAGTGACAAAGGTGATGGGGGAGGGAGGGATAACACCCACCTCAATGTTGTCCATGGCCCAGCAATCCACGAGGCCAGTACTCCAGGGGCCGCGCTGCACCCACAGCTCACCAGGCCTCGGAGGTCACTGGTTCTTAAGTGCTGCCCTGCAGCCCACAGGTCACCAAGAGTCACTCAGGGCCACTTGGGAGATTCACATTTATGTTGGGGGCATTAGGCCGGTTGTTGCTGCTCAGGCGGCTTGTTTGGGCAGAACTGCCGCCAATGCTGCCGTAGCCAGAGTAGCTCTGCTTTAAGTGCAGTGCAGTTCATGACACTGATAGCTATCACTTGATGGATAACAGAGACACAGAGTATAGATAATTGGAACATACACCCTTAGCCTCCTTCACTAACACAGGTGATTTTCAGGGGCGGCTCCTCCGTTGGAGCAGAGGAGCATCGCCCCACTTAAAATACCCCCAAAGTCTCAGAGATTAAAAATAAAATGGCAATTCATTACCATTTATTTTTCATTCCCCGTCCCGAACAGAGTGTCAGGATGGGGCAGGACCTGCTGAGTGACAGCAGCAGGGAGGAAGATGGGCAGTAAGTGTAGTGTTTAAAGTGTGCATGTCTTTTTGACTGGCAGTCTTGCGATGGCCAGCCACACATGCACACTTTAAACATCTCTAACCCAGCTGTTTTAAGACAGCTGGGTTAGAGCAAGTGCAGGGCTCCAGAGCGCTATGGAGTGCCGAGTGAGGCCACTCCCTCCAATGAGGATGCTGCTCTCATGCTGTAAGAGAGCAGCAAAAGGATTGGTCAAGGGAGTTTCCTGGTGGCTGGGCTGCAGTTGAAGAAAGAAGAGGTCCGGTACGGAGGACTCGGTAAGTGTTTAATTTTATTTTTATTATTTTATTTGCGCTCGCGCGTGCCCGCCCCACTCCCCATAGATGCCAGCCACCACTGGTGATTATTGCCGGAGGGAAATTTCAAACGTTTTCTTTCCAGGCGGGCTGAAGACAGGGGGAGTGATGTTGCATTCTGCTACATTGCCATTTATTCAGCTGCTGCTCACCTGCGAGACACTTGGGCCCAGTCCAACTCTGCCCCTCCATGCGCCCATGGTTCATAGCCTTTAGAGGACATTTTCTTATGCATTTGAGAATAATGAAACCTGATTGGCACGCGCTGCTCCCTAATCAGCACCCACAACCTTCACATTTCTGACTGCACTGTGGCACAAGTCTGATGGTGATGGTTGCAAGTCACTGTAAACAGAAAGGAACATGCTACTAGAGGAAGCTCGCCCTGTTGTCACCCCCTGTGACATGAGGAACCACCTTGCGGCAGCGATGATTAATTTTTGCCGGGTACATGTGCTGTTCCATGATGCTCTAGGATCACTTGGCAAAGAGGCCAAAATTGCCTTCGATTAGAGCTATTTGGTGCATATTGCATGCAAATATGAACAATAACATTTGATGGAATCTTCATGCTCAAAACAGGGCAATGCCTCACCCACTAGGCTCATGTAAACCTCCGTTGGATTAATTATGGGAAAATATTCAAGGACTGAAGTTTGAACAGTAAATCAGCTATCCCAGCATCTGCAAAACCTTTGCTGCCTCATAGAGGTGGGGGCGAGACACTGAAAGCTCGAGCCAGGTTCCAACCTGAAGTCTGGCTTTAGCTCAGCTAAAGGTCCTGTTTGAACCTCGAGCGCATGGCCGGCTTCAGGGTGGTGCGACCGGTGCGGCTACACCGGGCGCTGACCTGGAGGGGGGGCACTGACCTCAGCGGGGCTCAATGTTTAGCAATACCTTACGATTTAAAAGCATCTGCTGCAAAGTTCCTTGTGCATTCAGCTTTCGGTTTTCAGGCAGCAATAAAAATATCAAGATAATTCTTGTGATTAATGTTCCTGCTGGAGAGAGGGTTAATATCCCTGCTGCAAAGAAATGATCTGCATTTTACGTGGACAGCTGAGTGGATTAATAAAGCCAGCCTTTACCAGTGCTTCAAAACAAATTAAATGTATGCAAGAGAGGCGCGATGGAGAGATGAGGGGCACTTATGCGGTGTGGTAGTGAGGGAATCTGAGGAGCAGGTCATGGGGGGGGGGGGCACCAAAAAAGATTGTTGCACCAGGCACCACCAGTGCTAAAGCCGGCCCTGCTCGAGCCCATAAAGCGCCGAGCTTTCATGTGGCTTCTGCCTGCCTCCCTCCCTGTACCTGGGATGTGGCCTTATGGTCAGAGCTGCCAAGTGTGAAAAAGGGGAACCAGGTTCAAGTTTCTGCATCAGCTCAACATCCTGCATTCTGGACAAATCACTTAGGGCCCGATTCTGATGCGGGTTGGAAAAGCTTCCCAACCGAATCGGTTGGGAAATGGTTTCCGACCCACTCGGATCGGGAAAGTCCAACCGGCAGAGTAGGATGCATCCGGATGTTTCCAGATACGATTTGGTTGAACTCCCATTGACTTCAATGGGAACATTTGTTCCTAACCGCATCAGAATTGGGCCCTCGGTCGGGAAGACACGTTCCCGATCCGATTTGGAAGGAGCAAATGCCGTTAGGAGGCCTTCCTAACCGCATCAGAATCAGGCCATCTGTCGGGAAGCTTTTCCAACCCGCATCAGAATCGGGCCCTTAGTCTCCCCATGCCTATAAATAATGCATGTGTCCTTATGTAATGTAATTGGTGCTCATCTAAAGAGCTGGGCCTTCAAGTAGAGTTCATGCTATATTTAAAAACTGCAGAAAATGCACTAAGAGGTAAAAGCAAGTCTTAACATAAGGAAACACAAATAGACACACGGCAGCATCCCTGCTTAAATTGTGTGATCTTAGGCAAATATTTTAATTCACCAACAATCTTTCTTCATTATCGCTTCTGAAAGCACTTTCAAATATGTGAGTTCAGATTACCAGTAGTACAAAACTATCACTTTTAACAAGTACTTCTCAGTGCCAAACAATAAAGAAATACTTTTTTTGTGAAAATGTTGTAGAGACTTAATCCTATTTTACGTGGTTTGTTGTATGAGTTACATAGCAACTAAAGGGCTCGGCTCGTGCTCTTAGATCCGAGCTAGACCATTGGCTTAGTTCTAGCTCTGCCGCCCCTGTTGATTTGTTGGCTCGCCCACCCCAGCTGCCTAAGGACGCTCTGATGCCCTAGAAGGCTTTTTTTGGGAGAGATTTACACTTTAGAAAAGTCTATTAGCAAGGAATATGTTGTCAGCAGTGAGATATGATTCCAAAACAGCACCCTCAGCATCTTCTGTACCCAAAAGAAATTAAGTCAGTGTCATAAGTCAAAGAGACCTTGTTATAAGAAAAAGCAGAATTCTTTCTGTCTTTGAGTATTCAAAATGAGCTTGGCATACAATTAATTTCAACAGAAAGTGCCGGCAGAAATAGCAATTCAGTGTCACTGTTTGCAAGATTTCAAGGAAATTCCACTAATTAGCAATCGAATATTTTATCACTTCGCAATGTAAAGGTGTAGGAGGGATTATGAATTGGACTGTATAGATATAAATTATGCTTCCACCAGACTATTCCAGCCCTCCCCTCCCCCCCGCCCCCCAAAAAGCAATTTTGGAAGGTTAAGCAGGGGACTTACTTTTGTAAAGCAAAGGCCCCTGATTTCACACCTGTCAAACAGTAAAGAGCACCCATGCACGGCAAGTTAATTAGCACCGTCAGAGGCATTTTATAATTACTCTGCCTCGTGACCTAGGTCACTGAGACGGCAGAGACGAGAAAGAGAGAGGGCAAAATTCGAATGGGCCTGTAAACAGATTTGTGAATGGAGGCAGCTGGCATCTATCTATTCAGAGTAAAGGGCTGAGGCATGATTTTCCTTTATATTTGATTTGGGGAGTGAGAGTTTGTGAAAAAGTGCTCCACTTCACGTCAGATGTTTCGCTCCCCCCTCCCCTGGGGCCGAAGGGCATCCTTCAGGGTACAGGGTGTGGTTCAGAGGGGAGGAGTTGAAATAAGCATGGTGAAAATATGGTTTGTCCTTGACTGCCATTTGCTATCCTTTGTCAACCCATAGTAATGTGATAAATTAATCCGACTGGTTCCCGTTCAGTGGAAAGAAGACTTCAACCCCAGAATGCATTAGCTTGTTAAATTAAAGACTCGGATTGGAACCTTGTGTGCGTGGCCACATGCCATGTAGTCATCTCTGAAATGAAGTCCCAAAAAAAGAAGTGGGGGGACTCACCAAGTTAGGCAGAATGGGTGTGACAACACCGTGTGTTACATCACAGGAAGTGACATCACTGCGTGTGACATCACAGGAAGTGACTTCACAGCGCATGACATCACATGTGGCATAGGTATAGCAGATTGGTGTGCAGTTCCTTGGTGCAAGTGTGAGTGTTCAGGTCTGAGAAAAAGTGCCCTCACACACCCCGAAGGATGACATGCTTCATCATATGGGTCTGCTCCTCGTCGGGCCGGCGCTGCAATGCCTGACGGGCACCCGCGAAGGGGCACTTTGGCGGAGATCTTTTTGGTGAAGCCGTTTGGTGCGTGGAGGTGTGTAGAATAAGTAGTGTAGTAAGTGCAGAGTGGTGTTTAAAATAGGTTTAGGGAGGCCCTACTGCCTAAATGTTATTCCTAGGACTCACTAACCTAACTAAAAACAATGAACCCCTAACCGGATGCAATGGTCCTAGAGGACGTGTGTGGTGTATAAGGTCGACATGTTTTCCTGCATGTTGCTGCTCGGAACAAAAGCAGAAAACTTGCGGGCACTGATGAAAGTGACCCGGTGTCAGAAAATGATACCTGGACGAGTTCAGCATATTTCTGTAAATCCGGGAGAAGTAGGAATGAAACGTGGGCAGCTTTGCAGCAGGGTAGATGTTGTCTATCCTCTGAAAATAGTGGGTAAAAAGCGTCTACCATCGTCTCGAGCCCTGAGTCATCTGGTAACAATAACACAGAAGACTTGCAGCACAGTCTAGGCATCTTCCGAAGAAGGGTCAGACTGGAAAACTGGCAGTGACACAAGGGCTGGTCTAACAGGCTATTGAGTGTGCTGGTTTTATGGCTGTTTGTGGCCTGTTTGAAGATCTGGGAAGCCGGTTTTTACTGTTGATTTCTATGTTATTACCACAAACATTGCATGCAGCAATCATCAAGTGGATGGGTACCCTCCAAAGCACCTATGCAACATGTCTTTATAAGCTCAAAACTTCCCCAATTACTAACGGGGGCCACTTTTATTTTGGTGTCTGGGTCTATTTTGTGTCCCAGTGCGACTCTGTAAGTGTCCCCTTCTGCTGCTGCGCCATTGTTTGAGAGTTCCTCCTATGCTCATTCACAGTCATATGATTTTTGACTTCCCACACACCCAGCCTGACTTGTGCAGTACCCTATAATTTCCCTAAATCGGTAATGCTTCAGCAGTGCTTAATTTATGCCAGTGATTGCGTGTTGTGGACACTGGAACTCATTTTTGAAGACCAGGGATTATTTTTCAATGTCAGACTGTGACCCAGAGAAAAAGAAAAGCAGCCAACAAACAAGCAAAGCCAGTAGGTCTCGCCGATAAAAAAGCTATTGACTTTGACTATGTCTTTTAGCCATGTTGCACAGCAATGTGGCTATGCAGCAAGGATAAAAGTCAAGTTATGAAAAAAGAACTATGACATCACCACCACTGGCCGTGTCATAGTGGTTTTGTGTTCTTAAGGCGGGTCGGCTTGGGCAAAAAGGACAATCGGAGGGAGAGACATTATTGGGCCACGGGACGGTAATAAAAATCACAGTGACGTGTCAAGCACTGGCCACATCATCGCGATTTTCTTTTGGCAGGTGGGGGTCAACACAGACAATGGGAGGCAAGAAGCCAGACGGACAACATGTGGGTGGGGGTGGGTGAACAGAAGCAACATAGACAAGGATGGGGGTGGGAGGGGAAAAAGCAACACAGACAACGGGTGGGGTTTGGGAAGGGAAGGAGCAAAGGGGTGGAAGGCGAATTAGGAACCGGGGGATGTATAAATAAAATAGTACCTGAAGCACAGGGAGAAGCAGATGGAAAGCGGAAGGACACTAATAAAAGTAAATGAATCAGTACTTGGTCGCTGCTTCAAACTGTTGAACAGGCAGGACATTGGCAAGGGCTGTCCAGGAAGGAGGCAGCAAAAAAAGAGTGACAATGAAGCCAACGAATGGTAAGCAAAGGGTGGGGTCCAAGTCCCTTACAGTTAACAGTACATTTCACAGTGACAGCGTGTACACTGTCAGCAGGTGAAACCTAAAAACATTATTAACCCAGGATGCGGAACGACAATTCTGTATCCCTCAAGACCACCCACCCCTGGTCTAATTTAGGAAAGATCTGATACACATCTCTTTAAAGAACACTACATAATAATACAGTAACAATCCACCTCCACTTTTTGAACCCAACGTCTTCTCCAAATACGTGGACCAACGTAAATTCCTAGGAGGACCTTGCATTCTGTGTCAGCACACTAAGCCAACAGGTGTTGCATCTAATGAAACATGGAAGCAAAACCTTTGGAGACCAGGGCCCCACACCCTGGAGCACATTAAATTCAAGACTGTGGATAGAACACATCTACATGCATTTTAGGAAGAGCCTGAAAGCAGAACAATTCCAGCTCACCTTCAACTGAACTGCTTGGCAGTTGTGGACTGCATTGAAGGCTATTGGAGTCAGCCCATACTCACCAGCTGTAATCTAACTCTCCCCTATGCATAATTTGTCCAGTGTTTACAGGCTGTGGGTGTAACTCTCATTTTTGAGGACCACAACTTTTTTCACCATAAGACTTTGGCCGAGAGGAAGACAGACAAATGAAGAAAAGCGAGAAAGAAGGAGGAAGACAAAGGTAGGAAAACAATAACAAATGGGGAAAACATGGTGGAAAAAAATCTCCAAGGGTATGATAAAGAGACAGGAAGTCTAGATGGGTAAAGAAAGAGGCAAGAGGTGGAATTAATACTAGGTAGCCTTAGTATTCATGTGAAAAAAGAGAGGAAACGTAAGGTGGTGGAAAACAGGTGTGAGGTGGAATCAAGACTAGGTAGCCTCGGCTTTCATGAGTTAAAGACAGTGTAAGTGTAAGGTGTTGTAATAACGATGCTTGAAGTGGAATCAAGACTAGACAGTCTCATATTTGCATGATAAAGAGACAGGAAGTGTAGGATGGTGGGAGGTGAGGTGAAATTAAGACAAGGCATTCATGGTTTTATGGGGTAAACAGACAGGAAGTGTACAGTGGTGGAAGAACGAGGTGGAATCGAGACTAGGCAGCCATTGTATTCGATAATCTCGACATTTGACAGCACCAGTGAAAGTCTCAAATTTTTAATAAATTACGCACTGGTCTCCACGACATACTAAGTACCCACACAGGTTTATCTGCAGTGCTCTGAAGTACAAGAAAGGTGGTGTGCAGCACACTACAAGACATCTTGATAAATAAATAATGCATTATAGCTGTAAGCAGAGCTTTAAGTGGACCGGGTCCTGCCGATGCTCAGCACTGGTAGTTATTAAAAGGGGGTATAGAAACGGGTCTCCATCGGGCTCTGTTTTTATGCCAATAACAATCTGGCTACGTCGATGCGTGCGGGTGCCTTTGCAGTGCTATGATTCGTAAAGACATTCAAAAAGGCCCAGCGCATGAAGGGACTCAGCACAGAATGAAGGAATAAAGGTGATGGCCATCTGCTGCCCCTCGGGGGCACAGAGGTGGGCAGCTCCAGCCAGCTCCGGCCTGGGAATTGACAATTCAAGCTCATGTCACGAGGAATGTGTGCCACTCCCCCGTACTCTGGAGACATTCGCTCTTCCATTTCCCCGCTTGCACAAGCACCCATAGCACCTTTGCTGTGCCACTGGGCACCTACATGATAACTGCTGCCTTTACTCATCTCACTCGTCTCCGTTCATCAGACTCAGAAGGATGAACGGCTGAGTTGGGGTGGAACCTAGAAAGTTACACAGCGACAGCAGCAACCCTACAGCAGCATTGTCATGTTATTGCATGCCTGCTCAAAGCAAACACAAGGAGATGATGGACGGAGCACTGAAACTTTTCAGACACTCACCCCCAGTCACAGATCTGGGTTGAATCCATCATCATTCTTTAGCTCACTTTGCCACCTCAGTTCAGACCCAGCTATATGCAAATCAGTCTTGACCCTGTGCCTCATGGGAACAGTCCAGCCTGAACTGCCAAGCCAGGTCTTCCCTGAACCGGAAACAAGCATCCTGGGACCGGTTTCTGGGTAACACCCTTCATCAGCCAGGCTAGCTTGAATCCAGTGGCAAAGTGAGCAAGGGACCCACGTCTGGGCATACCCTGCCAACTTAGGGCGAACAAAGCAAACACAAGGAGATGATGGACGGAGCACTGAAACTTTTCAGACACTCACCCCCAGTCACAGATCTGGGTTGAATCCATCATCATTCTTTAGCTCACTTCGCCACCTCAGTTCAGACCCAGCTATATGCAAATCAGTCTTGACCCTGTGCCTCATGGGAACAGTCCAGCCTGAACTGCCAAGCCAGGTCTTCCCTGAACCGGAAACAAGCATCCTGGGACCGGTTTCTGGGTAACACCCTTCATCAGCCAGGCTAGCTTGAATCCAGTGGCAAAGTGAGCAAGGGACCCACGTCTGGGCATACCCTGCCAACTTAGGGCGAACAAAGCAAACACAAGGAGATGATGGACGGAGCTTTGCCATCTCCACTTTGCCACTGAATTCAAGCTAGCCTGGCTGATGAGGGCTGTTAGCCCGAAACCGGTCCCAGGATGCTTGTTTCCGGTCCAGGGAAGACATGGCTTGGCAGTTCGGGCTGAACTGTTCCCATGAGGCACAGGGTCAAGACTGATTTGCATATAGCTGTGTCTGAACTGGGGTGGCAAAGTGAGCTAAAGAATGATACACAATACAAAGGAGCTCTCTACAAATGAACTCACCTCCCACTACAACACCACTATGACCGCCATTATGGACCAAATAGCCCCCCCGAAGCTAAAAAGAACCAGAAAAATACCATCCAGATCATGGTTCAACACAGAAATAAACTCCGAAAGAAGAGAACTAAGAGCAGCAGAAAGACTCTGGCGAAACAACCCGTCCACAGTCCTACGAACTAAACTCAAATCAATACGCGGGAAATACAAAAACCACATAAAGAATGAAAAAACCTCCTTCTTCTCCAATGCCCTTGCCAACGCGAAAAACAGGCCTAAAGAACTCTTCAATCTTATCAGGCAACAAACCTCCAAGCCCTCTTCGACACCAATGACTGCCTCCAAAGTCCTATGCGATAACTTTGCCAACTTCTTCAACGACAAAATAACCAAGATAGAACTCTCCCTGGACATAAACCGCAGTCCCCCAGATAAGAAATCACTCACAGGGACAGTAGTTATCACACCCAAGCACCCCTCATACGTATGGAAATCCTTCAATCCCATCACCGTAACGGAGGTCATCCAAATGATTGCCAGCTCCAAACCCTCATCACACGACCTGGATCCCAAACCTGCCCAACTGGCAAAAAAACTCAAACTCTCCCTAGCCCCACATTGGACCAAAATTATAAACAGCTCCCTGCGCACTGGAATCATCCCAGATTGCCTCAAAATCGGCCAAGTGACACCTCTACTGAAAAAACCAGGCTCCGATACAAACGACCTGAATAACTTCAGACCCGTTTCCAGTCTCCCTCTCCTAGCGAAAATACTAGAAAAATGTGTTCTCCTCCAGCTCACCCAACACCTTGACAGCATCAACCTTCTAAACCCTCACCAATCGGGCTTCAGAAAAGGCTGTAGCACAGAGACAGCGATCCTAAATGTAATAGATGACATGCACACATCTCTAGATAAAGGCCAATGCTGCCTACTCATACTTCTGGACCTATCGGCAGCCTTCGACACGGTTGACCACAAACTACTCACCAAGGCACTGCAAGAAAGGGCTGGAGCGGAAGAGGTGGTCCTACAATGGTTCACCTCATTTCTACAGAACCGCACCCAAAGAATAAAAATCAAAAACTTCCTATCAGACCTAACACCCGTCAACCGAGGTGTCCCCCAAGGTTCAGTACTCTCCCCACAACTCTTCAACATCTACATGGAACCCCTTGCCGCCATACTCAAAAGAACCAACATTCCCTTCCACCTCTTTGCAGACGATACCCAAATCTATCTGGAAACCTCCTCCATCGAAGACATTCAGAGACTGAACGACACTCTAAGAGATATCCAGCAACCACCTGAAACTAAACCAAGACAAAACGGAAATCCTCCTCATCTCCAACAAGGAGAAGAACCCCCAAATCACAGAATGGCTAAAAGCTATTGACGCTCTCAACTACTACCCCACACTAGCCGACTCTGTGAAATCACTTGGAATTACCCTGGACCCTAAACTAGACATGAGCAAACACATCAAGAACACTGCAAAGAGCGCCTTCATCAACCTAAAACTACTTAACAAAATAAAACCCTTCATCCCTCGGAACGACCTCAAACAAGCCACTCAAGCACTGGTGTTGTTGAGACTGGACTACGGTAATGCAACCCTCACGGGAGCAGCAAAATCGCACCTAGCTCCCCTCAGAGCAACTCTTAATGCAGCAGCCAGAATGGTCAGTGGAATAAAGAAATATGAACACATTTCGCCTGCTTTCAGAGAACTAAAATGGCTCCCAATCGAAATGCGTGCCAATTTCAGAACTGCCTGCCTCACCCACAAAGCACTGCACACAGGGAAACCCGCATACTTGGCCTCCAAACTCCAGAAAGCCGGACAGACAAGAAGCCTAAGGAGTATAAACACTCTACTCCTCATCCCTCCGAAAACCCGCAGACAAAAAAACGCATCTCGATCCTTCACAGGAAATGCACCCAAAATATGGAACTCCATACCAGTCCATATCAGAACCAACCCCTCCTACCTAGAATTCAAAAGACAGCTCAAAGACCTCCTCATCAACAGATCTCTCACAAATGGATAGCCTTAATCAAACAACCGAATCATGCCCACAGTAGCACACGGACACCCTTGATACCAGGACATCTACCTCACTCGCCTCATGACCACCTCCTCTTCCCCCCCTCCCTGGTCTCATCCCGTCATGAGTCACTGAGCTCTCTACAAAGACAGTAATGGAAGCAGCATGAGTCAATGTACATACCAATGTGATACTATAGCCTTCAAGTGACATTTTGTTTTATATGATGGTATTGTTTGATGCCTCTTAATTCTCTGTACATACTAAAATGTTAATGCTACCCTACAAGTGACAATGTTGTGAAGCGCTCCGATACCTTCGGGTCTGGCTAGCGCTATAGAAAACTCTTGAAATAAAAATAAAATAAAATGATGATGGATTCAACCCAGATCTGTGACTGGGGGTGAGTGTTTGAAAAGTTTCAGCACTCCGTCCATCATCTCCTTGTGTTTGCTTTGTTGGCCCTAAGTTGGCAGGGTATGCCCAGACGTGGGTCCCTTGCTCACTTTGCCACTGGATTCAAGCTAGCCTGGCTGATGAGGGCTGTTAGCCCGAAACCGGTCCCAGGATGCTTGTTTCCGGTCCAGGGAAGACATGGCTTGGCAGTTCGGGCTGGACTGTTCCCATGAGGCACAGGGTCAAGACTGATTTGCATATAGCTGTGTCTGAACTGGGGTGGCAAAGTGAGCTAAAGAATGATGATGGATTCAACCCAGATCTGTGACTGGGGGTGAGTGTTTGAAAAGTTTCAGCACTCCGTCCATCATCTCCTTGTGTTTGCTTTGTTCGCCCTAAGTTGGCAGGGTATGCCCAGACGTGGGTCCCTTGCTCACTTTGCCACTGGATTCAAGCTAGCCTGGCTGATGAGGACTGTTAGCCCGAAACCGGTCTCAGGATACTTGTTTCCGGTCCAGGGAAGACATGGCTTGGCAGTTCGGGCTGGACTGTTCCCATGAGGCACAGGGTCAAGACTGATTTGCATATAGCTGTGTCTGAACTGGGGTGGCAAAGTGAGCTAAAGAATGATGATGGATTCAACCCAGATCTGTGACTGGGGGTGAGTGTTTGAAAAGTTTCAGCACTCCGTCCATCATCTCCTTGTGTTTGCTTTGTTGGCCCTAAGTTGGCAGGGTATGCCCAGATGTGGGTCCCTTGCTCACTTTGCCACTGGATTCAAGCTAGCCTGGCTGATGAGGGCTGTTAGCCCGAAACCGGTCCCAGGATGCTTGTTTCCGGTCCAAGGAAGACATGGCTTGGCAGTTCGGGCTGGACTGTTCCCATGAGGCACAGGGTCAAGACTGATTTGCATATAGCTGTGTCTGAACTGGGGTGGCAAAGTGAGCTAAAGAATGATGTTGGATTCAACCCAGATCTGTGACTTGGGGTGAGTGTTTGAAAAGTTTCAGCACTCCGTCCATCATCTCCTTGTGTTTGCTTTGTTCGCCCTAAGTTGGCAGGGTATGCCCAGACGTGGGTCCCTTGCTCACTTTGCCACTGGATTCAAGCTAGCCTGGCTGATGAGGGCTGTTAGCCCGAAACCGGTCCCAGGATGCTTGTTTCCGGTCCAGAGAAGACATGGTTTGGCAGTTCGGGCTGCACTGTTCCCATGAGGCACAGGGTCAAGACTGATATGCATATAGCTGTGTCTGAACTGGGGTGGCAAAGTGAGCTAAAGAATGATGATGGATTCAACCCAGATCTGTGACTGGGGGTGAGTGTTTGATAAGTTTCAGCACTCCGTCCATCATCTCCTTGTGTTTGCTTTGTTCACCCTAAGTTGGCAGGGTATGCCCAGACGTGGGTCCCTTGCTCACTTTGCCACTGGATTCAAGCTAGCCTGGCTGATGAGGGCTGTTAGCCCGAAACCGGTCCCAGAATGCTTGTTTCCGGTCCAGGGAAGACATGGCTTGGCAGTTCGGGCTGGACTGTTCCCATAAGGCACAGGGTCAAGACTGATTTGCATATAGCTGTGTCTGAACTGGGGTGGCAAAGTGAGCTAAAGAATGATTATGGATTCAACCCAGATCTGTGACTGGGGGTGAGTGTTTGAAAAGTTTCAGCACTCCGTCCATCATCTCCTTGTGTCTGCATTGCATGCCTGCTGCCAGTTTGGAAAACTCCTGATCTGTGTGTTCAGCTTACTTCACACTTCCAGGCCTCTGGGATTAGTGGCGTAGTATGACGTGGTAACACACTGATCCTCAAGAAATGATTTGTAATTCATGTCAGTCAGTGTTGGAATTATTCAGTGGCGGCTCCTCCGCTAAAGCGGAGGAGCGTCGCCCCACTGCTTTTTGCAGTGTAAAAAAAGGAAAAATAAAATGATAACTCGAGGTAATTATCATTTTAGTTTTCCCCGTTGCAGCGTCTTTGTGGGGCGGGGCTGCTCTCAGAGCAGGGGGAGGAGTGGTTTGCACTCCCTATGTCAGCATGAGTGCTTGGCCGGCCCTCTTGGGCCGCCCCAAACCGTCATGCGCACATAACGAATTCTCCATGCAGACTGCATTACAGCCTGCATGGAGAACATGCCCACCCCTCCAGCCCCTGGCTGAGCGCCGTGTCACAGCTCTTAGACCAATCACAACGCTGCATTGCAGCGTTGTGATTGGCTGCAGGGAGCCTGGGAGCCCTGGTGCTTCCTGTCTCCCCCAATAAGCCAGGAAGAGGACGTAGGAGAGGCATCGGCAGGCGAGACGGGCGTCCGGGAGGTAAGTGATTTTTTTGTTAACCCATCTCCCAGCCCCACAGTTGCTTCCAGGTAGCAGCCGCCGTGGGAATTATTCTGTGCTTAAAATCTAATCGTCATTTGAGGATGTCGCTGCAATGACAGAAAACACAATATTCCTTCTTAAGTCATAAAGGGCTTTACACAGATTGCAGCAAACCTGTTATTGAAAATTATCACATCTTTCCGAGGGACAAATACCAGCCACTTCTTAACATTTTCAGTTCGTACAAAGGTCCAGACATGATACTGAATTAGAACCTTAAACAAAATCTTCTGTAGTTGCCTTAGGGTGCAGGTGCTCAGGAACATATATTGTCTATGCAGAGAACACTCAAAAACACTCGGCCTACCTTTGAAGTGGCGCTAGTAACACCACGTGGGAGGTGCTGGTGACATCTGTGATTATACCCCCTTTTAGGCATTGATTGCAAAGTCAGATCGACCACTCGCCCCTTTCCCTGAGCTCCCAAAAGCACCCAGAGAGGACAAGCTAATGTTGTCATCTACTCAGTGGTGACAGCAGGGGAGTTCTGAGTTAATAAGCGTGACATATTACAACTTCATGCATTTTTTTCCAATTTACACAAAATGCCTTGATAGCCACCGTTAGGCCACGCCCCGAATTCTGTAGGTCATGCCCCTTTAACAGGGTTGCCACGACCCTTTTAGAGACCCCTTAGTTTTGTCATCCCACTTAAAGCCCTGGCTGTAAGTTTACAGTATTCAAAGCGCTCTGAAACAGCCAAAACGCCACATGTTGGCACTTCAGAAAATAAATAAAAAAGCCTTTTTAGGAAAGACCAAAGAGCACGTTAGGTAAGCAATCCACAAGATGTCACACTTTAAACCAAAGCATGCAAATGATGCAATGACTGCATGCAAGTGACGAATATCCCACCAGGTCTTGTATAATTGTTGTCTCTTCCCACAGTGACACAGATGTACAAAAGCGCACTTAAAGATAAAATTCAGAGATGTGCTGTTTCCTAAAATCAGAAACAACCATTAACAGATTTCAAGATAAATTCAGGAGATTCCCCCAGTTTTAGTTAGTGTCTTGGTCTGACAACACATCCCGAGGTCATACCCTGGCAATGCTGGCTGGCACAAGGTCATGGTGACAGTCAGCTCTAAGTAGCTGGTCTGGTCGTAATGTTCATGTTAAAAGTTTCTCAAACTAAGAAAGCTCATGCGGGGTAAACACCCACTGCAGAGGCCAGTGTTAAACGTAGGCGCCAAACATAAGTCAAGTGCATGCCACATTTTCACTGATTTGAATAATATATATGAGCATACGAGTAACCCGAATGGAGCATATTTATATAGGTAGTCAGTTCTTATCCTACAAATCTATTCATATGCAGTTTCTCCTGGACCTACGTTGGACACCTCTGGTGTACAGTTTGCAAGTTACATTGTCCAAATCCACAATAACACCTCAGTAGGTTCAAGCTACAGTTGTGAGATTTTTCTGTAACGTGATAGTTACAGTATCCAATTCTAGTAAGACAGCTCAGTGGGTTTAGCCTGCTGCAGATATCTGTAGCCAAGTGGGCAAGGTGGCGGCCAAAGGTTCAAATCTTGGACGAAATAAGTGCTTCCATGTTTAAAAGGTCAATAAAATCAGTGCTGCTTAGTTGAGCAGTAATAGCATTTTGAGAAATAACTGGGTTAGTGATATGGATTATTTTAAAAGAGAAACAAATGATTTATTCAAATCTGCTCCATGTCTGTGGCAAATGGGAACGACTTGCATTTAGTCCCCTAGACTACGTCAAAAGAGTTAGGTATCTCGGTCAGGTTGCTCAACAAATAAGACTCTCTGCCCACATCATGAATATATATCTGTGCCATCCTTGGAAGCATCGGCACAGAGGCCAAGCATTGAATGAGCATAGAGCCTGAAACGCAACCAGGGCATGGAAGGTAGACTCCAGCTGGCAGCTGCTCTGGCGACATACACTCAGATCTATAAAAGTGCTTAGAAAGTGGTTGTGATGCTGCTGGGCCCCATACAAAGAAAAAGGGCTCTGGTTTACAATGGTTCTGCTGCCCTCAAGCTGGTTAACTTGATGGGGTCCTCTTTCCGAGCATCAGTGCCAGCAGCTAAAGGGTATTAAATAAGATGCTGCCTTGTAGGTACTGAATTGCTTTCCACCAATCAGAACACAGTGGTGTCCATCGCAGAGAGAGAGCTGCTTTTGCCAGGGGAATCTCACATGACTGCGGCAGCAACGTCGCTCTGTCAACTATCACATGCGAAGCAGGAAGCGAGAAGGAAGAGTATCTTAGCCTACTGTGCTTTCAATTAAAACAAAAAGCATTGGCAAAGCCAATAGGGCTTGCCTATGATATATCTCATGGCTTAATGTCTATTTTTTTTTTAGATAAGTTGCACAACAGTGCAAGCTGCTGTGCAACATGGCTTAAAGTCAATGCCTAAAAAAATTAATGTGAACTTGTGTAATGTAACTGGTGCTCATGTAAAGTGCCCCAACACCTTGATGCAAATAACCTATGTCAGATATTCCTGAACTGATGTCAGGAATTCCTGAATTTATGTCAGAAATTCCAGTCCTTGATGAGAGAGAGTATATAAGGGTTGCCACTTGACCACTTCACCCAGATCATCACACAAGATACTGCCAGAGATTGTCTTGACTGCTGCTGGTGCACCAAGAAGATGCTACATCGCATCTCATACGGATAACAAGCTGAGTCCAGGAGAGAGGCTGTGGCGTGTGTTTTCCTTGTGCAGGAAAACTGCCTTCACGCTTCTCTAATGATCACAGCTTTTGCTGTCAACAAAGTATGTCATGCGTTGCTTCTCCTTAGAAAGTCTAGATTGCACGTTCTACTTTCCATGCTTGCCTAGCATAGTGCATAGAAGTAGGTTTTAAGGTGTTCATTTAAAAATGACATCTTACTATTTTAGAAATGTTAATTTTATTCTCGGTGTTTACAATGTGCCTATTTGATGTTTTTATAATAGTCTGTGTGGTTATTTTCAATGTGCTGAGGAACACGTTCACCCTGTCGCAATAAAGGGTTTTAGTTAAAAGTGTCTATTCTTCTTAGTACCATTTGAGTGTGATATTTTAAAGAACAAAATAGTTTCTTTACGGTTTGCCCCAAATCCCGGCTTTGGGATGGTTAGTAACCCAAAAGCAATGATTCCCCTTCAATAATGTATTGGGTGGAGTTCTGCGGGGCAAAAATAACCTGTCTTTCACATTCAGCGTTGGTGCAGTTCACCTGTGTCACCCGTAGGTGGGAAACCAAACCTTATAGAACTATGCCAGAGTCATAGTTTACGCAACACTAGTAGATGAGACCTAAAAATAGGATGGGCAGTTATACTGTTGGCACATAAGAACATAAAATAATTTGCCCACGCCCAGATTCATATAGTGTAGTCAAAGGTGCGCAGTCAAATTATCGATTTTTTTATATCGACCTACATTAATATCGAGTTTTTAATATCGTAGGGACAGAATATCGATGTCAAGAATATCAGTGACCAGAATATCAACCTTAAGGTAAGTAATATCGGGTTTTTTATATCGAAGTAAGTTATATCGAAGTAAGTAATATCGAAGTAAGTAATATCGTTAGCAAAAATATTGTTGTTAATAATATCGATATTTATATTAGTGTTATGTATTTTAGTATGTATTTTATATGTATGTTTAACATTTTTTGTAATGTATTTTTATTATTTTTAAATATATGTATTAAATGTTTAGAAATTAGTAATTTTTTTAAAGTAAATTTTGCGTTTTAGTATCACAGCGGGTTGTGTGTTTATAGGGGAATAGGGTGGGAAGTAATTTAATTATAATTAATTAATTAATATGTTTTTATTTATTGTTATTGATTATTAATTAATAGTTAATTAATTATTAATTGGTAAAAAAGAAAATTAATTGATTAATTTATCATTATATTAATTATAAAAAAATTGATTTATTGTTATTAATTAATTTATTGTTAATTAATTATTAATTGGTAATTAATTTTTAATACTTGATTAATTGATAATTAAATTAATTATGTTAATTTTATGTGTAGCGGGTTGTGGGTTTATAGGGGAATAGGGTGGGAAGTAATTTAATTATAATTAATTAATTAATATTGTTTTATTTATTGTTATTGATAATTAATTTATTGTTAATTAATTATTAATTGGTAATTAATTTTTATTAATTTATTAATTTATAATTAAATTAATTGTGTTCTTTTTATGTGTAGCGGGTTGTGTGTTTATGGGGGAATAGGGTGGGAAGTAATTTAATGTTATTTAGGTAAATATTAATTTAATTTTATTGGTATTTATTATTAATTTTTTTATTAATTAATTATTCATATGTTATTTATTTTACAAAAATTACTTAATTAATAAGTATGTTAATTTAACCCCTACACTATCCAACACTTTCCCTACTGTTGCACTCACTGGAGTGGGAATAGTAATTTTTACCCCTACGCTATCCAACACTTTCCCTACTGTTGCACTCACTGAAGTGGGAATAGCAATTTTTACCCCTACGCTATCCAACACTTTCCCTACTGTTGCACTCACTGGAGTGGGAATAGTAATTTTTACCCCTACGCTATCCAACACTTTCCCTACTGTTGCACTCCCTGGAGTGGGAATAGTAATTTTTACCCCTACGCTATCCAACACTTTCCCTACTGTTGCACTCACTGGAGTGGGAATAGTAATTTTACCCCTACGCTATCCAACACTTTCCCTACTGTTGCACTCCCTGGAGTGGGAACAGTAATTTTAACCCCTACGCTATCCAACACTTTCCCTACTGTTGCACTCTCTGGAGTGGGAATGGTAAATTATTCCCCTACGCTATCGAACACTTTCCCTACTGTTGCACTTTCTGGAGTGGGAATAGTAATTTTTACCCCTACGCTATCCAACACTTTCCCTACTGTTGCACTCACTGGAGTGGGAATAGTAATTTTAACCCCTACGCTATCCAACACTTTCCCTACTGTTGCACTCCCTGGAGTGGGAATAGTAATTTTTACCCCTACGCTATCCAACACTTTCCCTACTGTTGCACTCCCTGGAGTGGGAATAGTAATTTTAACCCCTACGCTATCCAACACTTTCCCTACTGTTGCACTCACCGGAGTGGGAATAGTAATTTTTACCCCTACGCTATCCAACATTTTCCCTACTGTTGCACTGTTTGGAGTTGGAATAGAAATTTTATTACCTCCGCTATCTAATATTTTTGTATTATTTTAGTTAATGTAGTATATAATTAATTTTTAAAAGATTAAAAATAATGTAATTTTTTAAATTTGTTATATATATTTATTTAATTTTTATTTATATTATTGTTTTATGTGTATAGATGTATTTATAATTTATATGATATTTTTTTTAATTATAAGTTATTAAAATAATTATTAAAAATTATTAGTAAGTATATATATTATATGTATATGTTTAATTTATTTTTACATTACATATATATTACTTATAATTTTTAAACATTTTAAAATATTTTTAACTATGTTTATTTTAATTATATGTATTATTTACTTTATTTTACATTATTTTTTTAACTTAAATAAAAAACGATATTTTTAACAACGATATTTTTGACATCAATATTTTTTCTCTCGATATTTTTGTACTTACCATAATGTAGATAGGATGTCGATATTCTTGACTTCGATATTCTTGCGTCGATATTTCTGTAGGTCGATATTCTGACCTTCGATATTTTGTCAGTGATTCGTAGTCAAATGGGAAAGCTGTGATTAGACCTCAGGCTCCCTAGATACAGAGCTGGCAACACAATACACCTTCATGAATTACAATGAATTCTTAATGTAGTCAGGCTGTTTTAATCAACAGAATTTGCAGCCAGACATCTAAAATTAATTAGGTACACCTTACAAGACTCATTATTGATATGCAGTATCATATTAAAAAATGTGACATTTCTATACATTTTTAGTGAAAGGGCAACCACTATAAACTGGATGAATGGAAAAAAACTGTAATTTCTCAGGACTCATCAAAATCTTATAGACAATATGGTGCTTCGCAGGGCCACCATACATTTATTGGGACAATACTGACACTTCCTTGCAAGAAGCAGGTATGTATTGACTAAGACATTGCATTTGAAAGGTATTCATCTCTTTGAATGAGCAAACATAAACAAACACGACAAATCTTTAATTTTCACATGTTACAACTGAAAGATTGGAAATGCAAGGCATTTATGCATATGTGATATCCTTCGTATCAAACAGTAGTGGGCATGAGAGCCGGCACAGAAACCTCCTAGACACAGAGAATAGAGAGAAGACAAACCAAACAGCCTCCTTGTGGACAATAACATAACATAACATGTGTATTTGTAAAGCGCACGTTCACCCAGAAGGGTATCTTGGCGCTGAATAAAATATGTTTATTGTTACCCAACTCAATGGTTTTATCGACCTCAGATGGATGAAAGGCTGAGTGAACCCACCGGGATTTGAACCTGTGACCATGAGGTCGAACACAGGCCCATGAAGTGGACTCATTAGTCCACTGAGCCACCAGACCTGGCTAAGCCCATTGAGCCACCAGACCCGGCAATGGCCCTCAGGCAGCAAGTGGAAGTACTAGACCTAGGGGTGCAGGCCAGACCTCAGCCCTGCAGCTCAGCCCCAGGTGCCAGAGTCTCATGGACATCCACCCAAAACGGTTGGCTGTCATCTAAAGAAAGCCTCAGACTTGTCACCATTTGAACTCTGAACATTTCTCAGCAATTCATTCTCAGTTGTTTTTCTCTGGTGGAGCCTCCCTGTATCAACAGCATACAGACCTGTGAGCCCTATCTGAGAGACCAGAAATATGCTTTACCAACTCCATGGAGCAGTTGTGAAGGATGAAGCATGCAGTGAGAGCTGATTTGGGACGAGCGAGAGAAACCAGACAGAGGAACAGGTAGGTAGAGGGGTCATCCTGCATCATTGAGGAGGTCTGGACCATCAAGAGACGTGAGATGACTAACACAAATTTAAGGGAGCTTTCATTCCTTCTTTCAGCAATCCACTGTCCGCACGCAGGGTAGGCATTATTTGTGGCTGATGGAGTTTGTGTTGTTGAGTCACTCCCACTAATTTCCTTATATTGATTTTGTGGTAGAAAAGGACTCCCCCCTCGTCTACCCAGATGCTTTTCTGTGGTTTACTTTTCTGCAGTCATTTCTCAGTGGCCTTTCTGCCTCCAGACTCTTATAATACACAAAAACCGACACATCACACTTAGGAACAATCCAAGCTTCACACACAGTATAAGCAGCAACTATGAAGGTTCTCTCTATCTTACACACACTCACACACACGTGCCTCTCAATGAAAACATGAGTGGAAGCGTTAACGCCCTTATGGTGGACAAGCAACAAAGTCTAATTACCAACAGCACTCTCACTCCTCTCACAGAAGCAGTCAAACACAACTGGAGCACTAACATCCTCACCGAGTATCAGGCACAGATTACCTGAAGTATTCTTACCTACATCACTTACTAGCAATCTAGTTCTACTGACCACAGTCCCGTACTCATCAAAGTAGGTGCCATAAACTACCAGAAGCACTATCATACCACTTACAGACTAGTAGTCACGCACTACTAATAGCACTTACCCCTTAACAGAGTAGCAGTCTGACACTACAGGCGCCACTCACTTCCACACATGCCGCATTGAGTAGCAGTCACACAATGGTCACAGCACTTTCAGAGCCCCCACAAACTAAAGGCAAAACCAATAGGTTTGTCGATAAGTGAAAGTGCCTATTCTATGACTGGTGACTTTGTGTGTAGTATTTCGGATGGACGAGTGGATGAATACAAGAATTAGTCAAAAGGCGGAGAAATGGGTGATGAGTGAATGAGTGCATGTACGAATAGATGAGTGAATGCACATGTGGAAGTATTGAGGCATATTCAGTTACAAACCAGGTGCATGTTTACATTGGCACTGTTCTGTGACTAGCAAGAGAAGGTGTCTATTATTTGAGCAAAAAGGCTGAGGCCAAGTCAACCTGAACTCTTTGGAAACTCTGAAAGGAAATATGGGTGTTAAAAAGCACATTTCCCCCTGATGTGCTAAGTTTATTTTATGATAAAATGAATACTCATTCTGCCTCCACTTCCTGGATCTACATAGATATGTAAATCTATATGTCATTTTTTCCAAGACCCCTAATGACATAATTTATGAATGTAAGGTTCACAGCTTGCTGCTATAAACGATTGTCCACACAATTGACTTGAGTGTAAAACATTCTTGTTTCTTAATAAATTTTAACAGCACTTGAACACATGGATCACAATCCATGTTGGACCTAAACCTTTATTTACAACCTCTTTCTCTCCTCATAGATGCCGTTTCTGTAATGATCTATTTAATTCAATGCATGAGAACTTGTTTTCAGTCATCTCTCAAAAGTGGTTTCATGCTACAACACATTTCAAGTCTCCAGTTCATGGTGACAAAGCTAATGCAATTCAAAATAAATTCTACTTCAGGAAGACTGTGGATGGTTTCTGGGTGGATGAGCTAAACAGATGTTTTCTAATTAGGGTGACCAGATTTTGAGAAGTAAAAACCGGTACAGGTCACACATAAAAGTAGGACTAAAGCCTTTAGTCTCATTTTATATCTGGCCTACTCATTTTTTGTGTGTAGTCTTGTAAATCTGTATATACACACACACACACACATGCACACACACACACACACACACACACGCACACATGCACACACACAGACACACACACACACACACACACACACACACACACACACATCCCCCCCCCCCTACTTTTAAATAACATCAGACATGGCTTGACATCCACCCTGCGGCCTTGCCTGTGCTACCTGGCAAAAAAAGAGCAATACATTATTTCAGACTTCAGGGGCGCCTGTGGAAGGAATACCTTCAATTCTCCTTCGCAGGATGACCTGACCTTTGTCCCAAAAAACCGGGACATATGTTTAAACTACCAAAAGTGTTGGGACACCGGGACAGTCCTCTTAAAACCGGGACTGTCAGGGAAAATCCGGGACGTCTGGTCACCCTATCTCTAATTGGTCCCCTGCACCTTCGTTTTACACACTCATCCATGACCATAATTTCAGGTTACACCTGAGCAGTCATAGGGTAAAAGGGGAATAACTATGTTCCCTCGGTGCTGCTCACTGGCAAAGATCATATTGACGAAGGGAGGTTGTTCACTGAAACACATGAGAGGATTCAGGAACCATTGACCTCTTTCAGGACAGCCTGAGAGAGGCTTTGAGTAATGTTCAGAATGTTAGTTATCTCAGGGGCTATGGTGCACATGCATCAAAATAGGCAATTGCGATTCTTTAATTGCGATTTTTAAAGAAACGCAATTAAAGAATCGCAATTGCCTATGCATGTAGGAATCACAAAAAAATGTGCGATTCCCAAACATTCCTTAATTGCGACTCGCATATTGCGAGTCGCAATTAAGGAAATGCTACCCATTCATTCCTATCACAATGGAAATTGCATGCGCAATTTGCGAGTACCAAATAGGTACTCGCAAATTGCGCATGCAATTTCAAGGGTGCCAAAAGGACACCCTGTTGCACCCCTGAAATTGCCATGTGACCACATGTTGCACACACACATGCACCAAGGGCATGTGTGTGTTGAACATGTAACTTTGAAAACTGCACTTTAGTGCATTTTTCAAAGTTTTAGCAAATTACCGTCCAGTTTCATTTCACGGTAATTTGCGACTCCTAATAGCGAAATCGCTATTTCAATTTACTTCATGCATTGCATTTAAGGAATCGCAATTTGCTATTCCTTAAATGCAATCGCAATTTAAGTAATCGCAATTTTTGCGATTACTTAAATTGCGATTTTTGCATTTGGGATGATGCATCCCAAATGCAAAAATACCGGTCGCAAAGGGGCAGATTCTGCGAATCTGCCCGTTTGCGACTGGTTTTTGCCTTGATGCATCTGGCCCTATATATATTAAAACTTCTCTGGAGGTTACCTGCATGATATTGTGGCAGTCGCTTAGGCATCCGCCATACAGAACCATTAAACATAAACTGTAAACAATAATACCTGGAGGTCCTGGAAGTAGGAATGCTGGGGGTGCTGCAGCACCCTCAAAATAAACATGGTGGAGTTCAGAAAATAAATGAGTAGTAAAGATATCTTTACATTTTGTTTTTATATTGTCACATTTACTATGCGTTCAAAGACAGAGATCAAATGTCAGGCTATATCATCTGACAAACTGATGTTTAAATACCTGTAAATGAACTGTAGAAATATTTCAAAACATGTCATCAGTTAGGAAAGCATAACTGTAATTCTGTAAATTTTGTAATTCTGAAGTGTGATGAAAACAAAGATTTATTAGGATCAGATCAAACCAAGATGCTTTACTTGGTGATGCGCAAATGATATCTGCTGAAACGCGATTTCCACATCTTATCATTCGTATGTCATATAGTTTTATCAGTAAAACTGCATGTCAGTGTGAATTTGGTTGCCTTTTTCAATGGAAAAAGTGACTTTTGTAAATGAAAATGCGCTACCAAACCATGCTTTAATAATATACTTGTGACAGTATGCTATAAAATGCACCGCAGGCTACATACCACGCCCGTACCACCCTCCTGCTGAAAAAGTGTGGCACATTTGCTACATTGTTCCTTGTGCAATGCTTGGATTTTTCACAATCCCTATGACTTTGATGATGTAACATTGATGCCAGCACCCCCACTTTGAAAATTGATACAGGGCCACTGATAATATTCCCAGACATGCAATTCCTAGACACTAAATAAACCGATAGCGCAATAGCGGTTGCCCAGACTTAATACCATTGACGCAGGTAGTATGCAAATTACTCATGTTGTGATGGTTACAACTATCAGGCTCCAGAGTTAATGTCCTGATGGGGGCTACAGTATTACCACAGCTAGACTCAGCACTGTGGTCTCTGCTAACATTACCGGCTATGAGCAGTACGTCCACAGTTAACACTGCCAACTCTGAGCAGTAAAGTCATGGCTAGCATTGACAGTGAGGAACAGTAGCGGCTCGCACAGGTAAGAGTGGTGGGGCGGGGAGGGTGGGGGGGGGGGTGGGGGGTGGTGGAAGTCGACAGATGACGGGATAACTAATATTAAATAAATAAATAAAACCACTTACTTTGCGCTCGCTGCATCGCCGACTCAGTTGGTTTTATTTATTTATTTAATATTACTTATCCCACCGTCTGTTGACTTCCACCACCCCCTACCCCGCCCCACCGCCCCATTGCTCTTACCTGTACGAGCCGCTACTGGTGAGGAAGTGTGTTCCCAGTTCCAGAACAGTGCTACTGCAATAACAAGGTCCATAGGAAATATTAGATTATAAATATTACATTGTGCAATGCTCATGCAGACTTCATAGCTATCTACAAGCAAGCATATCTGTGCTGCACTCATGATGGGTTTACTTGTCAGGCAATTATGAAATATAAATGAATGAATTAAGAGACTGCTGTAAAAGACTATGCACTTTAACGTTATTAACACTTATATTTCAAACTCTTCAACTTAATGTCAGGGTTACATAAAAAACACTTGTATTTGAGAGTTATAATAATTGTATTTATTATTAGCGCCCTGAAGCAGCCTCTTAACTGTTTGATTGCTGTGTGAAAGCAACTCATATAATAAGCAGCATTACACATATAATTGTGGAAACAACATTTAGATGTCGCTTTCACGAATCGTAAGTCACATATATTCCTTTCGCACAAAAATGAAGTTACCTCGGTTAGCATGTTAAACACGTACTTTTCAGGACTGGCTTGACAATACGACTATTTGCCAGTGCTGAAGTAATCACACCAAGTTTTAAAAGTAGTGTAGATGGAGCAACAGTGACTCTTTTCCTTTGTTGATCTTTCTTCACCATCACTGGCACTGCAATCACCAGAATCATCATGACATCATGACTAGTACCAGCAATACCACTACCATTACACCCACCTCCTCCATTACGACTACCACCACCGTCACCGCAACTGCTACCCCCACACCACTATTACCACGGCCACTAATACCACCATCACCAATGATACCAGCATCACTAGCACCACCATAACCACAACTATCTAACACCATCATCAGCACTAATACCATGACATCAGTACTAATACCACGTTATCAGTACTAGCACCACCACCACTACTATTACATCCGCTACTTACCTCAGCACCACTGTTAATACCACTATCACCTTCATTGCCAGAATCACCATCTTCGCCCCCAGTGCTCCTACTACCACCACCACAAATAGCGCCATAACCATCATTACCCCTACAACCACCACCATGTTTGCTTGTGTTTGTGCGTTCCAGAGCATTGTGTGTGTAAAAGGGAGTGTTATGTGGGAATGTCTGAGAAAACTGTGTTTGCTATCAGTTATATAAAAAGGCCAAACATATTTGATTTGCTAATGTTTATTTTTACTGCCAAAGAGTAAATTAAATGTACTGCTTTTCTACAAGTAACGTATTTGTATAATAAATGTAAGCGGTGGCCTTGGATCACAAATATGTGTGCACCTCATCGTTATCCCTGACCATAAAACAATCAGGCTGGGATGGAATGGTTGGATTAAAGCATTTTGCTGCCCCTTATTTCCTGCCACTGCATGCACATCTCTGCTAAGTTACCGGGCCTGCTAACTAGAGCCAACACTGCTATCCCCGTGAAGCACAAACAATGCTGACCCCGCCACCCATTAGCAGCATACCCACTCACTGCCCAATATCTTTTTTTTTTATAAACAAATTTGTATTGCTTTACGAGAATAACAACAAGTCACATGGCCAGTCCGCAAGGTGCCCCATTCCATGACATGTACAAATAACAGTAAACTCGTCTTGTCATCCAGTTTAGCATTCAAAAGAGGAAAAAGCACAACCATTGCACAATTCACACCAGATCGGCCCTGCCACCCGAGGCCCCGAGCCACTTACTCCAAATCTTTGCTAGGCCTGGGCAACTCCGCGAAGTCACCAAAAACTCTGCATAGCGCAAACGCCGGAGTGCGTTAGGTCGTGCCATTTGCGCTGATTTTTAGCACCTGGTGTTTGTCCCGCGCCAGACAATCAGCGCAAACTGCACCATGTGCAGCGCTAGAGGGCGCTGCTTCTTTCTGCTGCTTGGCAGCTTCCTCAACGCGAACGGATGGTTTCTCAACGCGAGCGGTCAGGACCTTCCGCGACTGCCCGCGTTGAGAAATCTCTCTGGGAGGTGGTCTAGCATTGGATTTTCCTCACTCGCTCTCGCTAACTTAACTTTCGCGAGCGCGAGCGAGGAAAAAACTCCACTCTGCAAACTCTGCATGCATGCGAAGTGCGGAAAACTCTGCAAACTCCGCGAACGGAGCGGAGTTCACCGCCCAGGCCAATACTTTGCATGCTTAGCCGGGCATCCCCTGGCCTCATACACTGATTTTTCTTGTTGCACACACCAGTCCCCCCCCCCCGATGCCACAACACCAGTGTCGGCGATCGAGGGGCTTTCCAGTGCGCAGCACTGTCCCTTTTAGCCACCATAAGGGCAGTGCCCAATAAATAAAGCCCTGTCAGCCCGTATGCCAAAACCTTACACCGCCGTTACTGTACAGTTACCATTGCTAACAAGGCTGTCCATTCGCTATTATTGCCATACCTACCATGGCCAGCCCTGCACAGCATTTCCACTGCACGCTCTGTTAATCCAGCTCTGTATACTCACTCACTGCCACTTGACTTTTGCGATTCCGCTACTGCAGAAAATTTCTGCGCAGTTATGGGTTTACCTAAATTTCCACGTATTCCAAACCTTGTTGGGTAATTTGTAGATTTCTACAAAAAATTATACCTCAAATAAATCAAAGATTACAAAAAGGACTACACATTGTGCCCTATGTTAGAAGACCCTTTCCAAAGGTCACTTGGACAAATGTCAGTTGCTGATTGCTGTATTTGGGTCTGAAACTGGTACTAATGAGATGACTTTTTCACCCAGACGGTATTTACATTACAATGATAAAACCGAACATTATACTGTTACAAAATGTATAGCATTATGTAGCACAATTGGGGGGGCGTGGCTAGCCGCCTAAAATGGCGGACGTGTTCTGGTGAGGCTCCGGATTCCCGGGGGGCAAAAACTCTGATTAAATCACCCTAAATGAACTTTCACTCGCCATAATTCCCGGCATGTACCTGTGAGCACCTGTGAGCACCTCCGACACAGACTGCGGCGACAGCGGCTCCTGAGATCTGAAGTGTCGTGGAGGCGGGGGAGCCTGACGGCGAGTGCGGCCTGTCCTGGATGCGCTGCCGAGACCGGGAGGTCGATTTGTCTGCAGGCCGCACGAGGCGCAGCGCTTTGGGGGCCCCGGGGTAGCTCGGAAGCCAGGAGGACTGATGATCGCACGCTGCCCCCGGAGTGGGTCCGCGCGGTGACCGACCCCCGCAAGAGCCGAGGAGATCCCGGACTGGACCGGAGCTGCATCGCATCACGACTGGGCGGTGAGTGCGGCGAACCGGGCTGAGGCCGGACGGGACTCTGGGCCTGCCCCTTCGCCGCGGTGATACGGCGATACCACACACGCGATCAGCATTGGGCAAGGATACTGTGGGGAGCGGGGGCACACATTTAAAGACTTACACAGTGCACCAGCGCTGGAGACCCGCTCGCTGAAACTTCCCACCCATACCTGTGGAAACAGTGCCACTATATTTACGGACCCAGTGGGGACCTAATTCACCCCGGCTCTCGTAGATGTGAACTTTGCCAGGGATACCGCCGCGGTTGCCCTGGTCTTCCCGCTAACTCCTGGCCTGGCTGAGCTCAGAGGGGAAATCACCGGCGCACCACGATACAGCCCGGAGGCCCAGGGAGTACGAGGTTACTGCCCGCCTTCCCGGTGCTGCACACCGTCCGTGGGGGCCTGTTAAGGTGCAGGGAGCAGTGCTGAGGCCAACGGCGAGGTGCAGTAGCTCTGACCACGTGTGGCACCCGTACTACAGAGAAAACAACGTGTGCTCCTGTTGGTCGCCGGCCCGCTATCGCAACACACCGGCCCGGCTGCGACCCTTGGTGACGGACTGTGTCTGGGGCATCTGGGAGCCTGCTCGCCCCTCAGGGCTTGGCTCGGGGGTGTGGTGCTGGAGAGCCGGTGTGGGCTGAGATAGAGACCCTCTTTTCTTTCCCCCCCCTCTTCCTTCGTGCGTATTTGTGAGTGAGCACCTTCATCAATCACAACAAGCGTACAGCATGGGCAGGCTTAAAGGGAAACAACTGGATGGCCACTCCCATGTAAGTGGTCACTCTACCACTCCCGAGGCCTTCAGTAGGCCCCCGTCACCGGGGACTGGATCGTCGGAAATCGTGGAGAACACTCCTGACAAACTGGACTTGATCCTTAAAAAAAATCCGCGAATCTCGGTCGGCACTCGAGCAACAAATCGGATCTCTCACTTCTAGCCTTACGCTGCTCAAAGCTGACCATGGAAAACTGGCTGGAACGGTTAATGACCGAGCCCTGAAAGACTTGGAACCCCACATCACAGCAAACACAACTCAAATACAACGCCTACAACAACAGGTGACTGGCCTCCAGGAACGGGTGGAGGATGCCGAAGGCAGAAATAGACGCAATAATATACGCGTCATTGGCCTCCCGGAGCGCAGCGAAGGCCCCAGGGCGGCAGACTTCATGGAAACCTGGTTCAAGGAACATGTGGCTCAGGACGGTCTCTCGCCATACTTCTGCATAGAAAGAACCCACCGGATACCGACAGGAGCACCAAAGGCGGGTGCGCCCCCGAGACCACTAATTGTAAAAATTTTAAACTACAGAGACTGCGATGTTCTCCTACAAAAAGCAAGGGAAAAAACACAGATCCAGTACGAAAATCACCGTATCTCACTTTATCCGGGTTACACTATACTAGTGCAACAGCAAAGATCCTCTTACCAAGCTTTAAAGAAAAAATTGCGGGAGGCTCAACTCAAATATGCATTACTATTCCCGGCCAGGTTAAAGATCATCCATGACAAAAAAAACGACTTCTTTGACAGCCCAAATGACGCCGAGGAATGGCTGGAGGTAATGAACCTTGCGCCGAGCCAGAGTGGCCAATCAGATCTGCTACCCCAGGGCCGTAATAGATCACAGAGACAGGAATACCGTCGACCACGGTTGAACGATCGGAGTACAAACGGCACCGGTCCGACCTGGGAACAGCAGTAAATAGACATGGCAGAGGCTCTGACCATGGCAGGATCGTTCAGGGACGACAGCCGTAAGATCCACACGGACTCCGACGACAGCACACTACAATCGGACTCTGAACACAGTATCACCCTGTTCCCCTCTGTTACACCTCAGACTATTGATGATTTAGTGGACAACTGAAGCAAAAAACCCCTTGTATACTGATCACATCTACATGGAAGGTCCGGTGTGTAAAATGATCCCTTGATGTGGGACATACCACTGACCTGTCAGTTGCAGCTGTACCCTTTTACATCGTAAAAGTCCACAAAGGTTGAGATGCGTGGAATTGTATGGATATACTACTTGCTATGTTTTTCCATGTATAGCTACATGCAGTCAGCTTATCTGATTCTGTCAGTCTCCCAGAGGTCATGCACGATTTCTTCTGTTTGAGTTTCACGTGTAAACAAGTGGTGATAGACAAATAACAAGTATATTGTGTTCCTTTTCCCCCCCGGCCTCCGTCGAGCCACCAGGACCCCGCGTGTACGAAAGGTACACCATGAGTGGTGACAGCGAACCCCCACAGAGCGTATACACCGTTATGTGTGAATTGTACGTTAGTATTAGTGGTTGGGCCCAGCACAGTTTAGAAGCTGAGCCATGTATTGTTAGTTTTAAGGTAATGGGGAACTCCTGGTCTGCAGTAGCTCACAGGCTCCGCAACATACGGGGCTTCATCTCCCATGGTATCTTATGCCTAGAGAGTACACCGCCGTAGGCTCCTACAATCTGATAACCTGGAATGTGCGGGGGCTAGGAGCAGTACAGAAAAGGCACCGTGTCCACGCATTCCTCCTTAGACGCAAAACCCACATAGTCTTCCTCCAAGAGTCACACCTTACTGACGTAGAGGCCCAGAAGACCCGCACGAAATGGCGAGGCCATATTTATTCCACTAACTACTCAGCATTCGCCAGAGGTGCAGCCATCTGGATCCGACATGGGGTCCCGTTCATGGAACTGGATCGTCGTATAGATGACCAAGGGAGGCACATCCTACTGAAGGGCACCCTAGATGGCATAACTGTGGTTTTGGGGAGTATATATGCCCCGAACTTCGATCAGGACAAATTCTTTCAGCGGTTGGGCATGGCATTGGTTGGCTGGGACACAATTCCATGGATCCTAGGCGGGGACTGCAATGCAGTACTGGATACGGCTCTGGACAGGTCACACCCCCCACTACACGGCGCTAGTGCCTGCAAGCTAGCAGAGATGCTGAACACCTGGCTGGAGGGATGGGCTCTACTGGACGTGTGGCGCCGTTTGCACCCCACACATAAAGAATACTCCTTTTACTTCCCAGTCCATCAGCTCCACACAAGGATAGATAGATTCCTCTGTTCCAATACCATAGCCACCCAGATCCGTCAGCCCACTTACTTAGCAAAATCCCTCTCAGATCACAACCCCCTCGAGTTTACACTTGCCTGGGGTAGAGTACCAACCCCAGTGCCCACCTGGAGACTGAGACCACAGTTACTGGAGGACGCCCCGTTTCGCACTACCATATCTAATACCATTACTACTTATCTAGCTGAAAATTGGAACACAGCTTCCTCCAACCTAATTGAATGGGACACACTCAAGGTGGTGGTGAGAGGGGCTGCAATCGGACAGATGGTGGGGGCCAGACAGGAGATACATCAGAAATTGCTGAGAGTAGAGAATCTAATGACCACCTTAGAGCAAGAAGCAGTGATGGACTCAGATAAAAGAGAGGCGTTACAGAATGCTCGCATCAGTCATGCTGAAACACTCGAAACATTGCGGGTTATAGACCACAGAGCCTTTATGCAGCGAAAACACTCGGAAGCAGATAGAGCCGGGACATTATTAGCCCGAATAGTGCAGGACAGACCTGAACCCCCCATTATTACTCATATTTATACACCGACTGGCAGATCGGCCCATACGCAACAAGAGATAAACGAAACCTTTTGTACTTATCTTAGTGATCTTTACGCAGCCCCAACACGGGACACCGACGCCTCCATAGATGACTTTTTGAGAGGTCTAACAATTCCCTCTTTGTCGACAGATATACAGAAAGAAATAGCGGGCCCTATTACCCAACAAGAAATACGTGCCGCGATTAAAGGCCTAAACCGTAATAAGGCGCCTGGTGGAGACGGTCTGCCCATTGAATTTTATCAAACCTATTCAGACACCCTGGTCCCCAAACTGGAAGAAGTATATAAAGTAGCGCTGGAGGCCGGCCATTTACCACAATCCACCATGCAGGCCCTGGTCACCTCCATACTTAAGCCGGGCCATGATAGCACAGACATTACTAACTATAGGCCCCTATCCCTACTAGCCACTGAATTTAAAATTTTGAGCAAAGCACTTGCGAACCGTATCCAGCCCTATCTTAACACCCTCATACACAGGGACCAATGTGGGTTTCTACCGAACCGCAGTACGTCCCTTAATACTAGATGGTTGCACTATGTTATGACTGCTACCCCGGCCGTCTATCCGGATGCAGGTTGCCTGGTGTTAGACCTACGTCAGGCCTTCGATTCCATAACCTGGGACTACATGTTCGCTGCCCTACAACGCTTTGGTTTCCCGGAAGGCTATCTCAAATGGGTGCGCCTACTCTATACCTCTCCCACGGCGAGAGCTCGCACCGGACAGCATATTTCCCGCGAGTACACGATCCATAGGGGTACAAGGCAGGGATGCCCTTTGTCCCCTCTGCTGTTTGTACTCGCGCTCGAACCCTTAGCAATAGCCCTGAGACAATCAGCAGAACAGCTGGGAATACCCATCGCTGGTACCGCCCACCTCACCTCCATATATGCAGACGATATCCTCCTTTATCTTCGGGATTTGACGGCTGCAGCCACCCCCCTCCCCACTATTCTTTCCGATTTCGGACAGATGTCGGGCCTGGTTATTAATTCTAGGAAATCATATGCATTTTTCTTTCAGGAAGGGCCCCGCCCAGATGAGGTACAATTCGGCACATATACTCTACCCGTAGCCCACACCACATTCAGATACCTAGGAATACAGGTATACAGATCACAGGCAGACCTGCTAGACGGTAATCTCTTGAAGGCCATCATAGCATTACGCTCGAGTGTGGCCTTTTGGACGTCCTTGCCCCTTTCGGTGATGGGACGAATTGCCATCTCTAAGATGGTAGTACTCCCCCTGTTACTATATTTTTTTGTGAACCTGCCCATAGTGGTTCCTCAATCTAAATTCAGTACCTTGAACACCTTATTAGTGGAGCTTATATGGGGGGCAGGTCGCCGAAGTATAAGCCTTCAGAAACTGCAACTTGAATCTCGTCAGGGGGGTTTGGGGGTCCCCGACTTCAGGGCATATTATTATGCTTGTCAAATCCAATGGCTGTCCTTTTGGACAGCGGGGAGGAACCTACAAGAAATAGGGTTTACGTCGAGGGATATTGACCGGGGTGGGCTGCATTCCCTGATCCTGCCTAAAGCTAAAATCCCCCCAGACGGACCCCCACTGTTGAAGACTGCGTTACAATGCTGGAAGAAAGCGCTGCTGTAAACATCAGAGGTAACCCCTTACTCGGCCAATATTCCATTACTGGGGATTCCTACCCCCGGAGGTAGGCTCACGAAAGCTAGATTACGCATCTGGACAGAGGCAGGGGTGGAGAAAGTTGGTGATTTCTTTAGCGATGGAAATCTTCTAGACAACGACACGTTTGTACAGGTTACTGGAGCATCGGACCGACAGTATCTACTACACGCAGTCATATCACGTTATATTAAGAACACCTGGGCACCACAGCGCACAGAGCCACCGTAACATGATCTGGTCCATTTATTACACTATATGGGGACTGGAGGACATCTTATCAAATGGTTATACGCGGGTATCAGGGCGCATGCAGGCATCCCACTCACAAATCTCAGGGCAAAGTGGGCGGAAGACGTGGGCTTAGAACTAACTGACAAGGCCTGGGCGGGCATGCTGGAACATCCCAAGAAAGTATCCCGCAATGTTAAACTGAAATTCATCCAAACAATGGTCTTGCATAGATCCTACCTAACCCCACAGAGAATACACCGAATGTTCCCGGAGGCCCAGCACTGCTGCCCCCGCTGCAAAGGCGATGAGGCAGATTTTATCCATATGCTATGGACCTGCCCGCGTATACTAGGTTACTGGAATGGCGTTCAGCATTACCTGGGAGAAGTCACACATATGACCGTTCAGGACAATGCCCTAGAGAGTCTTATGGGGCTACGTAGATATAATAAAGCACAGAAAGTTCAACGACGCTTTCTGGACCTTGCCTTTGTACTCGCCATTAGAGCCCTCACTATGAGATGGAAATCCCCTAGATGCCCGACATTGTCCAGTTGGCAAGCTGATATGATACAATGGGGTGGTGCCGAGAGCACGGCGCTGCGTAAAGAGGAGGCAAGGGGGTTGCGAAAACTGCCCATCTCTATGGAATGGGATATCATGCTGGAGGACTTCAAACAATTAGATTTAATCCCTGCGCTACATACTCCCACACAATAAACTACTTACACTCTTCCCGGAACCACAGCTAGACCCACACGGACCTTAGTCTACATGCTACAAATCACGGATGGAGTGGGGCACATGGTACCACGTTAGTAACCCTGTTAGGCGACCATATGACTCGGAAATAGCAGACCAGGAGGGAGGGAGGGGCGGGAGGTAGGTGGGGACAAGTTAGCTCGTTAAAGTTAGCCTAAATATAGACATGCTTGGTATTATCGATCTTGTCGCAATGTTGTAGGTCGTTTCTATGAAAGTACCTCTTATGCCGCGACGGCGGACGATTGTTGAAATATATGTGTACTTAGAAGTTATCTCGTGGTCAAAGATGTGGAAAGTTTAAGATGGAAACAACAAAAACAAAATACCTTCTGTATCACAATTGATCCTGTATTCATGCGGACGAAGGGAATTAATAAAGTTTGTTTAAAAAAAAAAAAATGTAGCACAATTTACATTTTCTTGCCACATAATCAGCCCTGCCGCATTATTCGGTCCTCCGTTACTGCATAATTCCAGGGGCCCTGAGTACACTCACTGCTAATACTGTCACTCATTCGGTGTGTTTCCCACACCTAACACTGCCAGCCCTGCGCAGCATCCGAATATTAATAACAGTTTTGTATAAATTGCTCGCCACTGTAAGTCCCAAAATGTATTGCTATCAACTGAGCCCTGCTCAGGTTCACTGTGAAGCATGTTAATACCTCCCGGTGCAGCAGCGCTGTGGAAGACCGTTAAGTAGAAAAATTAACATGCTGGAAATGCTGCAGCACAGAGGCAGTGGCTTAACCCAAAATGAGGGGGGCCTCCCTGCCGAGTGTGACGAGGGCCCTCTGAGTCTCCCATATCACAGGTGTTCTTGGACCCTGGGCCGAATGGAAGACCCTGAATGGCTGGGTAGTAGCCCCTCCCCCCATCCCGCTGCAGGGGCCTGTGTTTGCGCCCCTGCACAGAGGTAACAATACCGCAGCGCCGGGATGACATTGCCTCTTGGGCCCAAGGCGCTTTCTTCTGAATCAACAACCCACAGATCAATCCAATATGTCTGCTTAATAAATCACCCGGGCCGATTCTCCAGAGGGGGCCATCAGATGTTAGTGTCTGAAATGTCCTTTTTGACTCCAATCTCGCCATCGCCGTTCTGGTCCGCGGCTTTCATTTCAGCCCAGAGTGGCTCAGTCCGAGAAGATGTTCAGTCAACTGGCTTCATTAGCCAGTCCCCCCAGAGACGAGCCCAATCAATCCGCGACCAGGCCTCCCGTTCAGCACTGTAGCTGAGCAGTAATTCCCTCAGCCGCCATTTAGAATAGATTAGAGCAGCGTCTTTGTAAATATCTCTCAGTGATCAACCGAGGCGGACAGCAAATCCTTTACTTGCCTTTTCCAGAATAATTGATGCCCGGTGCCTGAAAGGCCTGCTGTTTTCTATGAATTGGGGGCGTTTAAAGACGCTGGAAGATAAATGAGATTTTTCTTTTCACCTGAAGGAGGCACTTTCTTCTCTGCGTTGTGAAATAGCAATGATAACTGTGTCAATTTCTGTAAATAGCTAGACTGTGAAAGCTGACGTCTGCACAACTCAGTGACTCCTTCCTTTTCAGAGTATAAAAATGTTTCATTCATATTTTACGGACCAGTTTCTGTTATTGAATCACTTCCATTAATTTAATTGTTTTGTGTCACCGAAGACTGCAAATTTGTTATTGTATCACATTCATTCATTTTAGTTTAAGCACTCTAAAATACCCAAGGATTTTACCAACACTAATCAAAAATATAACTAAATAAACCTAAGGCGCAGCGAATGTGGGGAAATCTATGTATTTATTCATAATTTTGTTTAACTTCAGGGATTTTGTTTAACGCTAAACATGTCACTTTGAGGCCTAATTGGAGACAGGGCTAAATTCAATCAAATGTGAGCACAGAACAGTTGTCCTCTAAGAACCAATCAGATACTCGGTGTAATAGAAAAGAGATGGTTCCTCATAGGGCAGACACAGCAAGGATATTGGTCCAGTCTTTCGGATAGATTACCAGTGCATGGCGGTCACAGTATTGTGTTCAAAATATTGATCTGCAACAATATCAACTTCACAATATTGATTTATCATCATCTTGTCAAAGTAAGACAATGAGAAGCTAAGAACAGTTCATTTATACTTCTCAGTATATTCTTACCTTGATGATACAGCGGTAGTTGATAGTGTGGAGACAATATTTTAGAAGGTCGACATTGTGACCACAGTATTGTGACACACATCTGTTTATGGAAGCATCCGTCCATTGGTGCTTAAACTCATTATGAGAGGCTCTCTGGAATTTCTGCTGGAGGTGGGTTTCAAGGTTTGACTTCGCTGGTGAGAACCATTGTAATGGTGATCGGGATAGAGTCCCATCTAGGCTACGGCCTCACCCAGGCATAATGGAGAAGGAACTTGCACATGGCACAACTGTTTGAGATGACTGTATGTGATTTCATAGAAAAACAATGTCATGGAATCCCATTACAGAGAAACCATTTCACCTAAACTGCTTAATAGAAATTTGCAGGACAAATAGCATTTACCATTTTATAGAGACAATTCGTAAAATGACTTTTTTTCAAATTGGCTTATGTATGCTCCTTTTCTAAGGTGCTAATGCAATGGTTGGCAGTCTTTTTATTTTAAACTGTGTGTCCATGTTTATTACAGAATTTTGTTTTTTTTTAAATTCTTTTTATTGAATGGCTGGCAGTCTTACTTTCAGAAACATTTTTGTCTGAAGTATTTATTTCAGTGCTTTACTTCAGGGGCTAATTTTTTGGATTTATATTTTTACATTGTCAAACAATTACTTTAGATACTTTGAATTCGCAGACCCCTCACAGCCCCAAATACCATCTATGCCAGTCCCCTAAAAAATCCTTACCGTGCCTAACTACCCCCATCCTTGAACCTTTAAAGCCATTTCTGGCTCTAAACTTCACCCATCCCTGAACCCTAAACAATTCTCACAGTATCCACACCTAAGCTCCACTCATTCTTGACCACTAAGCTCCACCCATCCATGAACCCTAAATTACTTTTCCACCCCATAACTACGCCCATTCCTGAACCCTCCCACCCCTTGCTACCAATAAACTCCACCCATTCCTGAACCCTAAAAACGTATTTCTGTACCTAAGCCCCACCATCCCTGAACCCTTAAAACTCCTTGCCACTCCTAAACTACACCCATCTCTAAACCCTAACAAAAACCCTGACCACTCCTAAACCGTCAACCATCATTGACCCCTAAAAAACCCTCACCATCTTTAAAATCCACCCATTCCTAAACTCTAAATACCCTTTCTACATCTAAACTGCAACCATCCCTGACCCCTAAAACAACTCATCACCCCTCGGCTCCTGCCATTCTTCATCCATAAAAACATTCTCCACCCCTAAATTCTAGTGATCATTAAACCTTAAAAACTTTCACCAGCCCTAAACTCCACCCATTCGTGAACCCTCAAAGAACCTTCAACACACCTTCACTTCACCCATTCCTGATCCCTAAAAACCTCTCACAACCCCTAAACTCCACTTATTTCTGATCCATAAAAAAGCCTTTCACCATCTCAAAGATCCTCCATCACACCTAAACATCTCCCTTCCCTGAACCCACAAACCCCTCACAACCCCTAAACTCCACCCAAGTTTATTGCAATTTTGGATTTCTCCTCAAAATTATTTTCCTTTCAAATGTTTCCTGTAATTTCCAATTTATTTGTATTTCTTTAACATTGTCTTCCCTCAAAAGTATTTTTCCATGATTTGGTTTCCTCTAATGTAGTTTCACAGTTTTTGTTCTTCCGTTAATTCACATACATCACTTTGAGAAAGATGCCCCTCTATGGTTTTATGTCAAAATATTTAATAAAACAATATCGACCTGCAACAAAGTAGATTGCAAGATGTTGAATAAAATACCTTATAGGTAAGCATACATAGATTATGGCAAATTCACAGTTCCAAGTTCCAACCCTACATCTGCTTACCTAGGCGACATTTGTCAAGCTGATATTGGTTTATGTCAATATTTAAAAGTCCACATTGTGGCACCACACCACTTCTAGTGGTCAGCATTACAGCCATCAAAGGCACCAGGTTGTAAGGGCGTGTGTGGCTTGGGCACCATCAATAATTTATGATGAGTCCAAGGGTTCGACCACAACGTTTAAAATTGCTTACTGGCTGAACTCGTGCAATGCTTTTGGATTGCCACAAGCCTGCTTTAAGAATGACATGGTGTGAGAGAGTAATCATCATTTCTAAAGGGGACAGGGTGCGGGGTCAGAGACACATATGGCGGCAATTCGAAGCCATCTCTTATTTATCATACATTTACCACCAAAGTATTATAACATTCTAGGCAGAACATTTACTTTACTTGTTTGAAAACTATCCTTCCTAAATGCACCCTTCAGGTGTACTCTTTGTTTTAAAATGTTATTTTGACTCATTCATAAGGTCAACTCCTCAGTAGGTGGAAAGTATGCATGTGATTTACATTAGTAAAATATCTTAAATGTTCTTTCAGATTTCCATTTGGGCTAATATTGAGAATATTTTTGTAGCGCTTTAACAGTCAGGTGTTCTCTTCAGGGAACCAACAAAAGACACAATCATAAACCTCAGGGGCTTAGCTTGGTCAGTAAGATTGGGGGGGTGTGAGCTTCAGATTTTCCAACAGTCACGTTGGCATATAATGTTCAAATTCATTATGCCATAAGCAGGGTGCATGAGAGGGCCTGAGGGGCTGTGGCAAGGGAGAGGAATGCGGACTGGTAGGGGCGCTAAGTGAGAGAAAACACAATATTTTTTAAAATATCCAAAATTTATGAGGAATTTTAAAACAGAGGGAGAAAGAGTGTGTGTGTGTTTTTGTCTGAGTGTATGTAAAAATTCCTGATGAAATCCGACAGACACCTCACCATGCCCAACTGAAAGCACCTGTACCCAAATGTTTATCAGGATATACATTTATTAGGGGGGTGTAACACCCCAAACCCCTCCCCCCGAAGCTACGCCCCTGTAAACCTCTGAGATCCCTGCATGTGGCATGCTTATGAAAACGTGTAATTTCAACCGTATATTTACATGCATATATAGATATATATTGCTAACATTTTACCTCACCAAGGACTGTAAAGGAGGTCACAATTAGGATGTGACACCACTTCTTATGGTGAAGTGATGTAGACATTGATGCACATTGCCTAAGCTAATTAGCCCTTTCTATTTGTATTAGGAATTGGTGATTGCTTTTGGTTTTCAAGTAATGGCAAGCCTAGGCGTCCATCACTGGATGGTTGGTGCTCCACAATATGAAAAATATAAGTTGCCTATTTATTATTCTTGAGTTCGGGTAAGTTCTTTTATTCCATGTACCATCATGCATAAAAAGGCATAAACTCATCATTTTGCCTCCCCTTGAAACTGCTCATTTGATGAGTCCCTCCAATAATGTGGTGAACCTTGCTCCTATGACAGCAGTAGAGATGTGCTGATAGACTTCTCCGGTCATTGTGCATGGGGAAGATACTCCTTGAGCAAGACACTGATTTTATATAAGACTATAGAGAAAGCACTTTAAATTAGAGAATGATTTTATAATTTATAAGACTTCTTATTGGGCGAGTGGCTAGTTGGATGTAGCGCAGAGCTGGAGCATCTGTTTAGTAATGTAAGTGCTGTTCACAGCTCCAAGGCCAGGGAGAAGTAGCACCTAACACTGCTCCATTGGCCAGATGGAAAGACTGCTCTTACAAATGACGAGAATGGGATGTGCATTGCATCTGGTGAGACTGCAGGTAAACAACAAGCATTGGCACAGACAATAGAGTTTGCCTGTGCAATCACTATTGGATTTTCCAATGTGTTTTAGCCATGCTGTACAACAGTGTAGCTGCTGTTCAGCATTGTTAAATATTAGTGGCATACAGGAGAGTGGTGTGGAGTGGCATGGAATGGAGCATCATAGAGTGGAGTGATGTACAGTGTCGTAGAGTAAGGTAGAGTGGAGTGTCATACTGGAGTGTGACGTATAGAGGTGTACAGTATCATAGAGTGCAGTTGCGTATAGTGAAGTGACGTAGAGAGGAGTAGAGTAGCATAGAGTGAAGCAGACTTTTACAGAGTGGAGTGGTGCAGAGTGGAGTAGAGTGGCATACAGTGGAGTAGAGTGGCGTACAGTGGAGTAGACTGATGTAGAATGGAGTGTCATAGAGTTTCACAGAGCAGAGTGGTGTGGTGGTGGAGAGTAAGAGTGGAGTAAAGTGTCGTAGAGTGCAGTAGAGTGTCATGGAGTAGAGTGTCGTGGAGTAGAGTGGAGTGGCATAGAGTGGAGCAGGTGTAGAGTGGAATGGTGTAGAGTGGAGTGGCGTAGAGTGGCGTAGAGTGCCATAAAGCTGAGTGGAGTAGAGTGGTGTAGAGTGTCGTAGAGTGGAGTGCCATAGAGTGGAGTGGTGTAGAGTGAAATAAAGTGGCGTAGAGTGGTGTAGAGTGGAGTAGATTTTCGTAGAGTGGAGTCGAGAGGAGTTGAGTAGAGCGGAGTGCTGTATAGTGGAGTAGCGTAGAGTGGAGTAGAGTGGCGTAGAGAGGCATGGAGTGAAGTAGAGTAGAGTAGAGTAGAGTAGAGTGGAGTTGAGTGTCATACAGTGGAGTGTCTTAGAGTGGAGTGGAGTGTCTTAGAGTGGAGTGGAGTAGAGTGGACTGGCATAGAGTGGAGTGGAGTAGAGTGGAGTAGAGTGAAGTAGAGTGGAGTGCCATAGAGTGGAGTGGCGTAAAGTGGCATAGAGTGGAGTAAAGTGTCATAGAGTAGAGTGTCACTGAGTGGAGTAGAGTGGAGTGGAGTAGTGTAGAGTGGAGTACAATAGAGTGTCGTAGAATGGGGTGGAGTGGAGTACAGTGAATCAGAGCATTGTAGTGTGGAGTGGCATAGAGTAGAGTACCATAGAGTGGACTGGAGTATCATGGAGTGTGATAGAGTGGAATACAGTGGCATAGAGTGGAGTGGCGTAGAGTGGAGAGGCATAGAGAGGAGAGGTGTAGAGAGTCACAGAGTTTCGTAGTATGTCATAGAGGGGAGTAGTGTAACATAGAGTGGAGTAGAATGGAGTGGTCTAGAGTGACGCAGAATGGAGTGGTGTGGTGGTGGTGAGTTAGAGTTGAGTAAAGTGGCGTAAAGTGTTGTAGAGTGGACTAGAGTGGAGAGAAGTGGAGTGGAGTGGTGTAGAGTTGATTAGAGTGAAGTGCCATAAAGTGAAATGGTGTAGAGTGGCGTAGAGTGGAGTAGAGTGGGATAGAGTGGAGAGGCACAAAGAGAAGAGGTGTAGAGTGTTGTAGAGTGGAGTAGAGTGTTGTAATGTGTCACAGAGTTCAGTTAGGTTGAGTGGAGTAGAATGGAGTGATGTAGAGTGTCTCAGAGTGGAGTGGTATTGTGATGGAGAGTCAGAGTGGATTAGAGTGCAGTAGTGTCGTGGAGTAGAGTGTCACATTGTAAAGTGTCAGGGATTAGAGTGGAGTGGCATTGAGTGGAGTGGAGTAGAGTGGTGTAGAGTGTCAGCATGGAGTGGCTTAGAGTGGAGAGGATTAGAGTGAAGTAGAGTGGAGTGTCGTAGAGTGGAGTGCCATAGAGTGGAGTGGTGTAGAGTGAAATAAAGTGGCGTAGAGTGGTGTAGAGTGGAATAGATTTTCGTAGAGTGGAGTCGAGAAGAGTTGTATAGAGCGGAGTGCCGTATAGTGGAGTAGCGTAGAGTGGCGTAGAGATGCATGAAGGGAAGTAGAGTGTCATAGAGTAGAGTAGAGTGGAGTTGAGTGTCATACAGTGGAGTGTCTTAGAGTGGAGTGTCGTAGAGTGGACTGGCATAGAGTGGTGTGGAGCAGAGTGAAGTAGAGTGTCATATAGTGGAGTGTTGTAGAGTGGAGTGCCATAGAGTGGAGTGGTATAGAGTGAAATAAAGTGGCGTAGAGTGGTGTAGAGTGGAGTAGATTTTCGTAGAGTGGAGTCGAGAAGAGTTGAGTAGAGCAGAGTGCCGTATAGTGGAGTAGCGTAGAGTGGAGTAGAGTGGCGTAGAGAGGCATCGAGTGAAGTAGAGTGTCATAGAGTAGAGTAGAGTGGAGTTGAGTGTCATACAGTGGAGTGTCTTAGAGTGGAGTGGAGTAGAGTGGACTGGCATAGAGTGGAGTGGAGTAGAGTGGAGTAGAGTGAAGTAGAGTGGAGTGGAGTGCCATAGAGTGGAGTGGCGTAAAGTGGCATAGAGTGGAGTGCCATAGAGTGGAGTTGTATAGGGTGGTGTAGAGTGGAGTAAAGTGTCGTAGATTAGAGTGTCGCTGAGTGGAGTAGAGTGGAGTGGAGTAGTGTAGAGTGGAGTACAGTAGAGTGTCGTAGAATGGGGTGGAGTGGAGTACAGTGAAGCAGAGCATTGTAGAGTGGAGTGGCATAGAGTAGAGTACCATAGAGTGGACTAGAGTATCATGGAGTGTGATAGAGTGGAATACAGTGGCATAGAGTGCAGTGGCGTAGAGTGGAGAGGCATAGAGAGGAGAGGTGTAGAGAGTCACAGAGTTTCGTAGTATGTCATAGAGTGGAGTAGAGTAACATAGAGTGGAGTAGAATGGAGTGGTCTAGAGTGACGCAGAATGGAGTGGCGTGGTGGTGGTGAGTTAGAGTTGAGTAAAGTGGTGTAAAGTGTTGTGGAGTGGACTAGAGTGGAGCAAAGTGGAGTAGAGTGGTGTAGAGTTGATTAGAGGGAAGTGCCATAAAGTGGAATGGTGTAGAGTGGCGTAGAGTGGAGTAGAGTGGCATAGAGTGGAGAGGCACAAAGAGAAGAGGTGTAGAGTGTTGTAGAGTGGAGTAGAGTGTTGTAATGTGTCATAGAGTTCAGTTAGGTTGAGTGGAGTAGAATGGAGTGATGTAGAGTGTCGCAGAGTGGAGTGGCATTGTGATGGAGAGTCAGAGTGGAGTAGAGTGCAGTAGTGTTGTGGAGTAGAGTGTCACATTGTAAAGTGTCAGGGATTAGAGTGGAGTGGCATAGAGTGGCGTGGAGTGGAGTAGAGTGGTGTAGAGTGTCATAGCATGGAGTGGCTTAGAGTGGAGTGGATTAGAGTGAAGTAGAGTATCATAGAGTGGAGTGTTATGGAGTGGAGTGGCGTAGAGTGACATAGAGTGGATTGCCATAGAGTGAAGTTGTATAGAGTGGTGTAGAGTGGAGTAAAGTGTTGTAGAGTGGAGTAGAGTGGAGTACAGTAGAGTGGTGTAGAGTGGAGTAGAGTGGGGTAGAGTGGTGTACAGTGGAGTAGAGTGGAGAAAAGGGAAGTGGAGTAGACTTGAGTAGAGTTGATTAGAATGGAGTGCCACAAAGTGGAATGGCATAGAGTGACTTAAAGTGGAGTAGAGTGGAGTAGAATAGAGTGGTGTAGAGTGTTGCAAAGTGGAGTGGCATGGTGGCAACAAGTTAGAGTGGAGTAGAGTGTCGTAGAGTGCAGTAGAGTGTCGTGGAGTAGAGTGTAATGGACTAAAGTGTTGTGGAGTAGAGGTGAGTGGCATAGAGTGGAATAGCATAGAGTGGAGTGGCATTGAGAGGAGTGGAGTAGAGTGGTGTAGAGTGCTGAAGATTGGAGTGTCATAGAGTGGAGGGATGTAGTGAAGAGTAAAGTGGCGTAGAGTGGACTAGAGTGGAGAAAAGGGAAGTGGAGTGGAGTAGACTTGAGTAGAGTTGATTAGAATGGAGTGCTACCAAGTGGAATGGCATAGAGTGGCTTAGAGTGGAGTAGAGTGGCGTAGAGTGGAGAGGCATAGAGAGGAGAGGTATAGAGTGTAGTAGAGTGTCCTAATGTGTCATAGAGTTGAGTTGTGTAGAGTGGAGTAGAGTAGATTGGAGTAGAATGGAGTGATGTAGAGTGTCACAAATGTTGTAATGTGTCATATAGCTGAGTTGAGTTGTGTGGAGTAGAGTAGACTTGAGTGGTGTGTTGTGGTGGTGAAGAGTGGAGTATAGTGTCGTAGAGTGCAGTAGAGTGTTGTGGGGTAGAGTGTAGTGTCATAGAGTGTAGTGTAGTGGAGTGGCGCAGAGTGGCATCGAGTGGAATGGACTAGTGTGGTGTAGAGTGTCGTCGAGTGGAGTAGTGTAGAGTGGAGTAAGGTGGCGTAGAGTGGCATAGAGTGGTGTAAAGTGGAGTAGAGTGTTGTAAAGTGGAGTGGAGTAGAGTAGAGTTGAGTAGAGCTGAGTAGAATTGAGTTCCATAAAGTGGAGAGGCATAGAGTGGAGTAGAGTGGCGGGGAGTGTCATAGAGTGGGGTAGTGTAGAGTGGAGTGGAGTAGAGTGGAGTGGAGTAGAGTGGGCTGGCACAGAGCAGAGAGAAGTAGAGTGGTGCATAGTGTCGTCGAGTGGATTGAATGTAGTGGCATCTAGTGGTAGAGTGGAGTGCCATAGAGTGGAATTGTGTAGAGTTGTGTAGTGTGGAGTAAAGTGTTGTAGAGTATCATAGAGTGGAGTAGCGTACAGTGGAGTAGCGTACAATGGCATGGAGTACAGTTTTGTAGAATGGAGTGGAGCAGAGTGGAGTACAGTAGGGTAGTATAGAGTGGAGTGGAGTAGAGTGGAGGTGAGCTTTGTAGAGAGGAGTGGTGTAGAGTGTGGTGGCATGGAGTGGCGTGGAGTGGCATATAGTGGAGTGATGTAGAGTGGAATAGAGTGCAGTGGTGTAGAGTGGAGGGGCCTAGAGAGGCACAGAATGGAGTAGAGTGTTGTAAAGTAGAGTGACATAGACTGGAGTGGCACATAGTAGAGTGGCGTACAGTGTAGTAGAGTAGAGTGGAGTAGTGTCATAGAGTGTTGTGGAATGGAGTGCCATAGAGTGGAGTGGATTGTCATAGAGTGAAGTGGCATATAGTGGAGTGGAGTGGAGTGTCTTAGAGCGAAGTAGAGTGGAGTAGAGTGGAATAGAGAGGAGTGGTGTAGAGCTGAGTTGGCATCGAGTGGAGTGGCATAGAGTGGAGAACAGTAGAGTGGAATAGAGTGTTGTAGAGTGGAGTGGCATAGAGTGGAGCACAGTGTCGTAGAGTGGAGTGGCGTAGAGTGTAGGGTAGTAGAATGGAGTAGCGTATTGTTGAGTGGTGTGACATATAGTGCCGTGGAGTGTTGTAGAGTGGAGTGGCCTACAGTGGCATGGCATAATGTAGCATAGAGTGGAGTATAGTGTCATAGCATAGAGTGGAGTAGAGTGGAATAGCATGGAATGGTGTAGAATGGAGTAGACTGGAGTGGTGTAGAGTTTTTGCTTTGTTCGCCCTAAGTTGGCAGGGTATGCCCAGACGTGGGTCCCTTGCCCACTTTGCCACTGGATTCAAGCTAGCCTTGCTGATGAAGGGTGTTACCCAGAAACCGGTCCCAGGATGCTTGTTTCCGGTTCAGGGAAGACGTGGCTTGGCAGTTTGGGCTGGACTGTTTCCATGAGGCACAGGGTCAAGACTGATTTGCATAAAGCTGGGTCTGAACTGGGGTGGCGAAGTGAGCTAAAGAATGATGATGGATTCAACCCAGATCTGTGACTGGGGGTGAGTGTCTGAAAAGTTTCAGCGCTCCGTCCATCATCTCCTTGTGTTTGAGTAGAGTAAAGTTTCATGAAGTGGCATATAGTGGAGTGGCATAGAGTGCTGTGGAGTGTCGAAGAGTTGAGTATTGCAGAGTGGAGTGTTGTAGAGTGGCAAAGAGTGGAGCAGAGTGGAGTAGAGTGGCCTAGAGTGGAGTGGAGTGGCGTAGAGTGGTGCAGAGTGAAGTGGCATAGAGTGGAGTGGCATGGAGTGGAGTAGAGTGCCGTAGACTGACGCAGATGTAAGTGCCATAGAGTGGAGTATGTCAAAGTGGAATGGCGTAGAGTAGAGTGGCATAGAGTGGAGGGGCGTAGAGTGGCATAGAGTGGAGTAGAATATTGTAGAGTGGAGTGACATAGAATGGCATAGAGTGGAGTAGAGTGGAGTAGAGTGTTTTAGAGTGGAATGGATTAAAGTGGAGTGGTGTAGAGTGGAGTATGCATTTTGTGCCATTACAGACAACACATTTTCAATTGAAATTACCATTACATTTACACAGATGTACAGTTTTACTGATAAAACTATACAGCTCAAAAAACGATAATGTGGAGAAATCTGCATCACCTAGTGTATTGCTTTGGTTTGATGCTATTAAAATATGTGTTTCCACCACATTTCAGAATTACCAAAAATGTGCATCAATTGTGCTTTCCTAATTCTGATCTATTCTGATATATTTGTGCAGTTCATTTACTGCCATTTAAGTTTTGTTGTATGGTAGAAAAAAATAACATTTTACAGCCTTTCCTTTCAACCCCCAGTACCCAGCAAGATTGTCTCATAAATCCTCTCACTTTGCAGTCGGAAGAAGAAAAGTAAACACCAACCACCCTCGGGAGACAGAGCCTAACATTTGACTTCTGTTTTTGAATGCACAGCAAATATGACAAGATAAAAACAAAATTTAAAGGATTGATTATTGGTGACTCACATTGAACTTCAGCATGGTTATTCTGTGGGCCAAAATAAACAAGCTCATAAACAGAACATTGTTCATCACAGGCATGTGAGATTGATGATAGGTAAAGAGAAGGAGAACCCGTCAAATAGAAAGATAGGAGGCAGAAAACATTTACAAAGAAATACAACATGTTTGATGCTGTGAACTAGCATAAGGGAGACTACTGAAAACACATGCACTCAGAGTTTCCAGAAAGAGAGCACTTGTGGAAGATTACAAGGGGCCAGTCAGAGAGGTGGTAAACAGACTTAGCTCCATGGGAGGGACAAAGGCATGCTGAACAGCCTAAACCAAATAAAACCAGCAAATGGAAAGCAACCAAATGTCAGTTACAAAACACAAAGCCAAAGGTAAGCAATGGGCAGAATGCATGTCCCAATATGTCTTCGCAACCAGACAGCTGTGCTGTGTGGTAGGCTTCGACTTAAAAATTGCTGTAGAGAGCCTTAAGGTTGAGAGTGAGACTTCATAATGCTTAGCTTCACTACAAAGAGGAAGCCCCTTGGGAGATGTCCAATATAGCTCACAGGGGGCCACTGCTGCCTAAAACACCTTGTGACTGCCCCTGAAAAAAGATACTGGCAACAGGACTTGTCTCAATATAAGTGTGTTGAATGTGCATATTTCCCTTCTTAGTTGATTCTGTCTGCTTGTCTCATTGCCCAGGGTCCCCGGTGTGCTGTTTTGAGTTCCGTCATATTCATGATGTTCGTCATTCTGTGATGTCAAGTAGAACTTATGTTGTCCATATTGGAATGGAAAGGTTGGCAGTGAATTTACCACTGAGCTATTACTACAACATATATTTTCTTGACACAAGGATGTGAAGTTTTTATTTTATCTAATTTAAAGAGTTTTGCAGAGATGAAAAGTTCTGTTTGTTTTCTTCTTCCTTTGCTTGGATGAAATAAACAAGAGCCGTCATCCCATCAATTTCTCTGTTAAACAGTGGGTTCTCTGGGCCAGATGTACGACGTGATTTTACATGCGCAAACGGGTTTGCGACCCGTTTGCGCATGCAAAATCACTGTGGGCCATATACAAAGCCTATTTAGCGAGTCGCAAATTATTTGCGACTCGCTAAATAGGTTTTGCGACTCGCTATTAGGAAGGGGCGTTCCCTTCCTAATAGCAACAGCAGAGCCATTTATGAATGTTTTGCGACCGCAATTGCGGTCGCAAAACACTCGCAGATTGCCGCCCTCTTCAAGAGGGTGGTAATGGAGTTGCAAATGGGAAGGGGTCCCCAGGGGACCCCTTCCCCTTTGTGACTGGCTCCAAAAATATTTATTAAGGGCAGGCAGTGGTCCCAGGGACCACTGCCTGCCCTTAAAAAATGAAACGAAAACGCTTCATTTTCTTTTTTTAAATGCATCCCGTTTTCCTTTAAGGAAAACGGGCTGCATTTAAAAAAAATCTGCTTTATTTAAAAGCAGTCCCAGACATGGTGGTCTGCTGAGCCCAGCAGGTCACCATCCCTGGGAGGGCCTGTCATTCCCAATGGGCTCGCAAATTGCGAGAGGCTCATTAATATTCAGGAGCCTCGCAATTTGCGACCCCATTGGGAATCGCAAACAGTGTTAAACACACTGTTGTACATGCAAAATTGCGAGTAGCAAACGACTCGCAATTTGCGAGGCGCTATTTTGCATGTCGTAGATCTGGCCCTCTGTTTCTTATGCCCTTTGTCATCAATCTGACTCATTTCAACCTTTGGGATCTTGCGTGGCCTCTGGAAGATGTCCTCTCACCAGTGTTTGCTTGGCACACTGCCCACACGCCTTCTTCTAGCACTGCCAAACTGTGCCAGCTACTCCTATGGTCAATCAATGCCAGCAATGCCAGCTTCTCACACTCTCCCAGTGCTACCTCCTCACACTTCCTATCAGCGTCTGGTCCTCATGTCCTCCTGCGTGCATGATTTCATTGGCCTCTTTTCTGCAGTTGATTTTCAGATTATTTTGTAACAAAAGGATACCCAGGCCTGCCAACTCACACTGTGTATTGCACGATAGCTGCTCCATTCACACAGTGTCCAGGCGAAGAGTTGATATCACACAATGAGCCCAAGAGGAGTGGTAAACCCTTGCACAGAGTGGCTTTGACACTCAAATGGAAGATGTCTGCTGCTGATGTTTGTCTGGGATTTTGCAGCCTCCCTGTAATATGGGCAGCAGCATTTTAAGTTTCTGCTTTGTTTTGTAAGGTGGCAAGGAGTGTTTTATCAAACCGTCCTGGGCTATAAACCTTGCCTCCTCTCTTTGGCCACACTCTATCCAAGACCATCACCATGGCTTGAAAGACAATGACGGGCTTGAAACCATGCCCTCGTTCCAGAACCTGCCCCTCTAAAACCCCTCTTCCTTATATCAAATGAAAAAATATTTTTTAAACCTTTTCCTGAAGGTGACTAGGGATTCGGAGGATCCTAAATCAAACAGAAGGGAGTTCCACCATTTTGCAACTAGGTAGGAGAAAGAGCGTCCTCACATTCTAGATCTAACATTTTTGTCTCCGATAGAGAGGATCAGTCTTATTCAAAGCACAAAAGCATTACATAGCACGTGTTTTCGAATTAGAAGCAGGTGCAGATGTTTCAAGATGGAAACCACTGATTTATGAGGAGAAAGTTGGAGGATAGGGCATTGCACTGCATTTTGCAGAATCAGATGTTTAATAAGAAAATCTGGCAAGCCTGAATAGATAGTTTCCATGATCCAATAATGAGATGATTAAAGACTAGATAGCCGGTCTCACGGCTGAATTAGAGAGAGAAATGGCAAGTTTCCTAAGCGATTTGATGATGTTAAAAACGGTGTTAGTTGTGCAGTTACCCTAGATGGAGAAGGCGAGCTTATGATCAAAAACAGTTCTGAGGTTTTTTACCTGGGTTGAAGGTAGAACAGTGGGCCTAAGCTCAGCAGGCCACCAAACATCAAATCAGACAGAAGTTTGGCCACTAAAAGCCGAATCTCAGTTTTGTCCCTGCTATGGTTTAAACAGTAGGTATGCATCCACTCAGCTACAGCTGACCAGAGCAGAAGTGCTCCTGAGTAGACACACTGCCACCAAAGAGTGACACCACAATTTGGGCTTCATTTGCATAAGACATTGCCTCGAACGCAAAGGATCTAATCTGCGTGGCCAGAGGGCAAACAAAGATTGAACAGGGTATGTCTCAGCGAGGTATCCTGGAGGAACACCACACATTATTATATTCTCCCTGTCGCAGTTTGCAGGCATCGTAATAGACTGAATCCAGCTGGCAAGGAAAGATTTCAACCACTCCAGAGCTCAGCCACATAATAGCCAGCTAATAATGTTGAGTGTGAGGCAGTAGCAGAAGCTGTGGTGAGATCTGGCAGGATCAGTAGAACAGAGCCTCCTTGAAGTAAGATGATGCAAAGATCTTCCTCCGCAGCTAATGTTGCTGACTCAGGATGCTGTAAAGGTCTAATGGTTGTCTCAGAGGTGTCCAGCCTCCCCAGTTCTCCAGCCTTTCTCTTATATTATGTTATCTAAATTCCATTTCTTTCTTATCCTTTTCCAATGTAATTGTCACTGTCAGTTCTCTTCCCCATCGCCTTTGTTTCCCTTCCTTTATCTGTCCTGCTCTATAGTCTACTCTCTCCATCCACCCGTCCTCCCACCACAGCAGATCCCCAATCTGATCCACCTTTATGTCTTACTCCCAAAAGTAACAAGAGTCACAGCAGCTAGATGAGGTTGAAAAAGGGCCTTGGCACAGCAAACTGTCCCGGTAGTCCATGTGAGGGTAAACATCCTTTTGTACGCGGTCATTACACTGCGTACCATTACTACGCAAGCTTTACTACGCATGCGCTGTAATAACGCGTAGCCATTTCTACGCATGGTATTACAACGCATGCATTGTAAAGCGAACCACATCGTTGTGAGGAAACTGAGGCGTTTCCTCACAACGACGTGCAACGATCACCGCCTCTCTGAAGACGCAGGAAGGAGAACATAGGACACAAGGAGAGAGAGGTAAGAGGGGCTATTTTTAAGGGTTTAGGGTAGGGGGAGGACTTTAAGGATTAAGGTAGTGTTGTGTTTGAGGAGTAGTGTTTTGGGGTTTAGGGTAGTGTCGGGGGGGTCGTGTAGGGGAGTGATTGGGTGTAGGGACAGGATTGGGGGTAGGGGGAGGGTTGTGCTGGGGGTAGTGTTTTAGGGTTTAGTGTAGTGTTGTGGTGTTTGTGTAGTGTAGGGTAGTGTTTTAGGGTTAAGGGTAGTGTTGGGGTGTCGTGCAGGGTAGTGTTGTAGTGTAGGGAGCGGACTGGGGGAAGGGTGAGGGTCGTGCATGGGGTAGTGTTTTAGGGTTTAGGGTAGTGGTGTGATGTAAGTGTAGTGTAGGGTAGTGTATTAGGGTTAAGGGTAGTGTTGGGGGGGTCGTGCAGGGTAGTGTTTGAGTGTAGGGACATGACTGGGATCGGGGGAGGGTTGTGCAGGGGGTAGTGTTTTAGGTTTTAGGGTAGTGTTGTGGTGTGGTGTGGTGTAGTGTAGGGTAGTGGTTTAGGGTTTAGGGTAGTGTTGGGGGCCGTGAAGGGTAGTGTTTGGGGGTAGGGACAGGACTGGGTAGGGGCAGGGTCGTGCTGGGGGTAGTGATTTAGGGTTTAGGGTAGTGTAGTGGTGTTTGAGTAGTGTAGTGTAGTGTTTGGGTGTTTGGGTAGTTTTTTAGAGTTTGTTTTGTGTAGGGTAGTGTATTTGTATTTAGTATTTAGTGTAGTGTTGTGGTAAATGTCTGTTTTTATTACTATGCAAGTTTTAGTGTTTAGTGTAGTGTCGGGGGGTTGTGATGGGTAGTGAATGAGTGTAGGGACCGGAGTGGGGGAATGCGTATGTTCGTGCAGGGGGTAGTGATTTAGGGTTAAGGGTAGTGTAGTGGTGTTTCAGTAGTGTAGGGTAGTGTAGTGTTTGAGTGTTTTGGTAGTGTTTTCCATTTTTAGATGTGTAGGGTAGTGTATTTCTATTTATTATTTAAAGTAGTGTTGTGTTTTAAAAAATTTAAAAAGGGGTTAAATGTCTTTTTAATATGACACGTTATTCCGCATACCATTTTTATTACTAGGCAAGTTTTTACTTCGTATACATTAACACTTTCAATGTAATGGTATGCGAACTAAAAACGTGCGTAGTAATGGTTATTGCTAAGTAATAACCGCGTAGTAATGGCATGCGAAGTAATGGCATGCGAAATAACGTGTCATATTCCCATGTGAGTGTGCAGGAGTGGCTTTCAACCCCCTTTCATTTATACCTCTCAAGTGACTTGCACTTGTGGTCCAACCTCAATTCCTCAGTATTACAGGAATGTTTGTTCACTTGCAAATGGTTTATTTAGAATGGCTAAAGCATGGTTATTGAATATCGGCACAGTGTTTCATTGCTGGAGAACTCTCACACATGCTTTGATGGGTGGAGAGCTAATGTTTGAAACAACCAAAGGCCCAAACTCAGGCATCCCTAACACAACCCAACAAGTTTTCCTTATACTAAAGTAAAAAGTGTTGACGCTCAATGGTGGTGCTCATTGTGTTGGGGTCCAATATAAAAAGTTGAAGAACTCATAATACTGCAGAGTCCCCTTTGCCTTCACTACTGTGATGCGACTCTTTTTGTCTCTGATGTTCAATGCAATGAATACGAGAGTAGTCATCAGTCCTTTACTTGTTTTATTTTGGTACTGTTTTGGTCGCATTCTGATGCTGTTTGAGACCATGGAGAGAGGGAGAAGCGAAAAAGCATGGACGTAAAAACATGGAGTGCCTGAGAAGAGTAGATGGGAAGGGTTTGAAGTAAACACAGGGGGCTAGATTACAACACATTTTATACTTGCGCTATTTCATCTCCCTGCTGGTAATTTAAGGCAGAGCTTGGTGCAAACACCTCTTATGAAAACAGGTTTCTGGAGGTGGCAATGTGTGGCAAGATTTTAACCGCTTCGACGCGGCTGGTATTCCCCCGCTGTGCAGGAGAATTCCACGCGTGCGCGGAACGGACGGCCCCCGGCCGTCCTCCGCACACGCCCACCATTACGCCGGACGGCCGGGGGCCGTCCGACGCATGGAAGAGGTTACTGTGCATATTTGTTGTGTGGCATTTTGTTGTGGTGATGTGTTCTCACGTCTTTTTTGTCCTACATTATTGCAATGTTCTTGCGTTGTACTGTGGTAGTTGTGATGCATTCTCTTTTGAATGTTTTTTTGTGTTGTACCCTGATGTTTTAATGAAGTAGTTACATTGCTTTCAGTATGTTATTTTGTTATGCTGCTACAGTTATAGCCTAAAATGGGCAATGCCTTTAAATTTCTTGTGATAACCAACAATTTACCACTGTCTAAGGTGGTGAAAGAGCGCTGCAACAGCTCTCCATCTATTTAAGACACCAGTCAGCCAAAAATTGTATCAGGGATCGTGACTTAAATTCACTGATGCAGTGCTCACTTTGTGTGATACAGTAGAAAGACATGGGTACCAAATACAGGTGAGGACAGCAGGATCATTTGAAAGAAGGGATGATTGATTTACTAAACAGTAAAATTAAGGGTGTGGGGAAATGCAAAGTAACCATATACATTTATTGTTGTTTTGTACAGTTTCAGTATGCTGCCTTTATGGCACCTAAGAGCACTTTGAGACACCAAGCATGAATCTGCCTTCCGGGACATACCCCTCTAACTTGGTTGATGGGTACCAATCTCATTCACTAATGTTGGACTGGTCTTCCTTTTGGGAAGTGATAGTAACATTCATCAATTACTGCCTCTTCTTCGTGTTTAAGACACATTTTCTTTGAAGTCACCCAGAGTGGACTACGAGTAGACTTCCACCATTGATATCTCTCTTTTTTCATGTACGCTCGACCCCCTGCAACCGACTGCTGCTGCTGGTGAAGGTATGGGCTCGAGCTGCAGGTTTATTTAACTGGTCATATTGTCCTGTAGGAGAGGGCAATAACGATATTGTCGTCCCCGCTCCCCTACCCCGAAAAATAGGAGCACTGTGGAAGCGCTAGCAGCTTCTAACCTGAATCTTTGGTTGACAAAATGGCTCCATCCTGCCGCAGCGCACTATCAGCTGTTCGGGCTCTTCCACTTGCTTTTGGAAAAGGGAAGCCAAATCAGCCAAACCAAAGTAGAAACAATTTTTTTACAATTTTCTACTCTTCTTTTGCTTCCCTTTCCAAAAAAGCAAGGGTAGGAGCCCAAAAGCTTTGGGAGGAATGAGTCCTTTTCAGGGGCGGCTCCTCTGCAATGGAGGAGGAGCTTCGCCCCACTGGCTCAGAGCCAGCAGCTGAAAAATAAAACGATATTCTATCATCATTTTATTTTTCACCTGCTTGCTGAGCCAGCCTGTGTAGGGAGGGGCGGGGCCATGGGAGGGGGGAGGAGGACTTGTTGGTGCTCTTCTAAGTGTGCATGTGTGTTTGGCCAGCAGTCTTAGGCCGGCCAAACACACATGCGCACTTAGGTTTCTCCAACCCAGCTAAATTGAACAGCTGGGTTGGAGAAACAGCACAGACTCCCTATGCCTGAGCGGAGTGTCAAACTAACCCGCTCAGGCCAATGCCTGCGCTGCTCTCATAGCATCGCGCTCCCCCTCATGCCCTCCACCCGCCACACCACTTTAGGTTTGTGGCGGAAGCCACTGGTCATTTTTACAACAAAACCTTCATGCCAGAGGTTGCTCGAGCTTCTGCAGCTCTCACATCTTGGCCGCTGGCCAGTCGCAGACTGCTGGCTTAAATTTAGCCTGCAAAGACAGTATTCTGATCGCTGGCCATTTCCCGACGTTCCACTCCAAGTGCTAACTAATGTTCTTCATTTGTTCTGTCGCTTATGCAGTTATGAATGTATGAGTTTAGTCCTCTAGTAAAATTAGATGCCTCGTCTGTGCTATAGAAAAACCTCGGAAAAAATGGTTAGATAATCCGGTCATTATATTTTATTGGCCATTATGCTGACAATAGCCGGCCAATAAATGTCTTGTTATATATGGGTCCCATAGCCATCTATTGCGAACAGGTTTTTCAAAATACAGTTATTTACTGCAATTACGACACAAATCTTGTCTTTAGTTTCTGTAATGTAACAATGTTCACCTCACAAACACATTTTACCTGACAGGAAACAAAAAGCAAAACCAAAGGTCCATCTTAATTTAAAGTCTCAAGTGACTAACAAAAGTAGCACTTCCTTACTCCCATGCCTTGTACTATTTAACTTATATGATTAAAGATGTTATACATAACCACAACCATACAATTCCAAAATTCTTAAAGACTGTTAATAATTGTATATGGGTATGGAACCTCTATATAAAAGAACATTAGAGATGGGTAGCTGTGAATAGTGGGATGTTTTGCCTTGCTTTGCTCTTACTGTCTATCAGATGTCACTCAGAAGCCCTTGTTGAAAAACATCTTCGCTATTCGCAGTTACCCATCTGTAATTCCATGTGTTATTCCCATGGTTTCACGATGTTACCACTGGTTTATATTCATAATTGTCTGTTATTGGATAAAGAAAATAGCTGGACTATAAATGTATTTTGGGGGTTGATAAATGAAGTGAATATTGACCAACCAAAGTATAACTTTGCTTGGTTTTATTTCTTGGTTGAGTGTAGACAGTGGTCAGACAGTTGAAGACTGCAGTTATTCGTGATTGGACAATGAATGGACCATATGATACTTGTTAATATGTGAAAATAAATTAGTGGTCCAAGATGTACTTTCCTTGGAAAAATCTGTTGACCTATTGTGAACAGAATAAGGCAAATTCTTATTTCATTTTGCTTCCTGTGCATATTGAAATACAAACTATTAAAAAACACAAGCATTGGCAAAGTCAGTAATTCTGGTTTTGGCTGCAAGCCTTTCAGCTTTGTCAACGCCTGCTTTATTTTGGCACGGTATTGTCAAAACCTTATTGTGAGAGAAGCTGATAGGCCCTTGTCAATCTAAATAAAAGCATTGGCTGAAAGCAAAAGTATTCCCTGTCTCTGTGTGGATGTGGTCACATTGAATTCAGCCCATGGATAAATGGGCTGACCCATTGCCCCAAGCAATATGCTGTATTGGGTGGAAGAAAAATGTGAATGGCACAACAACAGACCAATGGATGAAGAGGACCAGCTGAAAGCCCTATAAGCAGTGGTTAATTTGTAAAAAAATAAGTACCGAGGCTCTTGTCAGGAGGCAGCTTGCACCAGCCCATTACTTCTGTTAGCGCTGCCTAAAAAAGAACCAACTACTAGCCATGAAAGCGAGGAGAGGATGCGGTGTAATGGCCAGAGCTGCCGACTGTAGAGCTGGGGAACCCGGTTCGAGTCTTGGTGTCAGCTCAACATCCTGTGATTCTGGTCAAATCACTTAATCTCCCCATAAATAAAAGTGTCCTTAACTGGTGCTCATGAAAAGCGCCAGTGTTGATGATTAAGTGCCAGTGCTGAGCACCGGAAACCACCAGCTCAAATTAAGCACTGCCTATAAGTAAGTAAATTCAAAAGGTTTTGGCTAATGCCAGAACTAATAAACTGGGCCCACAGATTTAGGCTAATGGTGCAGAAGAGTCTTGCATAGATTTTGAAGATATTTTTTTAGTGTAAATGTTATGGAGTGGCAAGACTCCATGAGTCCAAACAAGCAAGAAAAATGGGGCGCCCTGCCACCAGTATCATAATTGGGGTGCAGTGAACCCCTCAAACCCTGTGCTCCGCTGCAGCTGGACCTGCTGCCCCTAAGCACACAGTCAGCCTAGAACAGAGGGCAGCGACATACTACTCATTACTAATGCCATACCAACTACTTGTCCATGGTATTTAAGGGTTAACATGAGTTGAAAGGGACAATTGGACCACCTCTCACCATGGCATCCGTTTAATGTCACCTTCCACTACTGTGTGCAGTGTTCACTGCACTGGGTCAGTGCTCGCCCATACACTGCCTACACTGGAGTCACTGTCTACCTGCGCCTGGAACGTCGTATTACTCACGTCTCAGCCTTTTTCTGGAAATGCTCTGTCCTAATCTTTGGCAGTGGCAGCATCTGTCCACGATAACTCTGTTGTGAGGATGATAATAACATTAGATGAAGAGATGGTCATTAATCATGTTGTTGACAATGACTGAACAGGATATCTGTTTTGGTTACTACAGTTAATTGACAATATATGTCGTTGAGAGTATTGTATGATCATATCTGTGACTTGATGTCATTTTGCTTTGTTTTTTCATGTATGTGTGCTACCCAGTCGCGGGAGGTAATATTTGCTAGAGGGTAGAAAGAAATGATAACTTGCAGACCTTGGCTGTGCTCTCTGTTCATGACTTGGCTAGCCTTTTGTCTAGGTTTGCGCTACAGAAATACCTCATACATACATACATCATACCTGCCAACTCAGATGGTGCCACCGCGTGTCACACGATTTCGGCTTCCTTCACACAGTCACCCAGTGAGGAGCCGAAATCACACAGTGGCGGGGAAAACAAGCTGAAAACCACTGCAAACAGTGACTTTTCAGCTCGCATTTGGAGGAAGTAACCAGTCGATGTCCATTAGAAGGTGTGAAAATGGCCCAGGAAATCCGCTAAAGCCTCAATAGCACTTTGTTTTTTTTTGTTTTTTGGGAGGGTGTGGTGGCTAGGTGAGGGGCAGAGTACCTCTTAGATGTCTCTCAGCACCAGGCCTGCCCCCTTCAAGGCCCCGCCCCCTTCAAGGCCCTGCCCCCTTCTCACACTGTAAAGTTATTTTGTAAGTTGGTAGGTATGATAAATATATATATACATACATACGTACGTACATACATATATATTTACGTACTTGGAAATTTGTGGATGGGATTTTTTAATTTTTTTAAAACTTTTCATGTGCAATAAGCTTTCCCAGTCATCAGTGGAGGAAACACCGGCAAACTAGGCCGCGCCACATAGTGTTAGACAGGTGATGGACAAAAGAGGTATGGGTGTTCAAGCCTTAGTTATTAATTTACACAAAGATATTAAGCAACAATGCGCAGCAAGTGTTTAGAAACCAAACAAGTGGTGCATTAGTTACTGAAATCAGCGTGGGTGAACATAGTTGAGAAGTGACATGATATTAAAAAATAATATTAGGCTAGAGGGAATATTGCAAAATATGATTTTTTTAAAAAGAATCATTGAATGTAATCGATTTGAAACCTGATAATTATCTTAACGTGCAAATCAAAGGATATAATAAGCATTTGAGTTGAATGTTCAGGAACAAAATATTTATCACAAATTCTGTATTGAGTAACTAAGTGGTAGAAACTTTCGTCTCCTGGATATGTTATGTACTTTTTGTGTAATGCACCATCAGCCGTGTCCTCTTAGTATTGTTGCAAGTTTTGGCATGCTGACTAGTGTCAGTTTGTTGTGGTTCAGGGGGTGGTCATACAACCTTCCCACAAACCTCTGTGAATGTGGTCAGTGGGTCTTGAGTTCTGTTATGGTGTTCATTAGTTCTCCTTGTCCCTCTGTGCGAGTCTTGTGTCTCCTCTATCTTGGCATTGGTTTACTCCCTCTACTTGAGCTGGTGTGTTCCCAGACCTCTGAGAAGACAATGGGGAGAGGGCCTTCCTCTTTCCTCTCTCTAATCAATACATGAACTTGCTGAACTGAAACAAAAGCTTGGGGCTTCTGCTACATATTCCTTCGTTTCCTTGGGGCTATTTGGAGGGCAGGGGTATCAGGGTTCAAGAGAGAAGCCCTCCCTGGGATCCAGAGGGACACAGGCTGCCCTGTTTTGATTCCAGGATTGTCAAACCTAGGCTGCGAGCATCCTAGGCTGCCTGGTAATCTGCTCTGGTGAGATGCCCCGGGCCGGCGAGGTCGATAATCTAACATCAGTTATCAGTCAGGTAGCGCTGTAGAGGATGTACTATAGAAAACACTATTTCACTCCAGCGGTTCAGGGCAAATAGAAGACACCAGCAGCATTGGCCAATCTCAAGGGATATTTCCCTCCTTCTAACTTCTCCCTAGCAGTTGCGGCTAGCTTCAATAAAAAATGGTCTAGCAGTGGTGGCTAGCTTCAATAAAAAATGGTGAGGCAACAAGGCCCTACTCATCATAAATGCGGAGCTGGAGCACAACCGCTGCAGCACTTCTCCTTTCCACGAGCAGGAAAAGGAAAGACTTCCTTCCTGCATGTGGAACGGAACTCCAATCAATCCAAGGATTGGTGGGAGCAGGCTCACCCAGCGCTCATTTTGAGGCTGGGAGTCTGTGCCAGCAATCCCCAGGCTGTTTCACAGCCTTATGATTGCTGGGTCTACAATGCGCATGTCGCGCTGCCTGTCGCAAAACTGCTGGCAAATCTGACATGCGCACCGTAGACCAGTGCTGACATCCTGCATTTGCAGGATTCAGCCCCGTTCTCACACTGTAGACAGTGCGAGTTGGTGCGGTGGCAAATAAATGCCATTTTATTTATTTGTGTTTGCCTGCTGCACTCCCAGCAGGCGGGGCGACACTCCTCCATTCCTGAGGAGGAACCACCCCTGCTCCTTAGACTCAACGTACATTGTGTCAGAGTATATGCTCAGGGGAGAGATCACTGAGGAAGTGAGTTCAAAAGGCCTGTATCATGTTCATGAGAAACCTGGAGATTTAAGAGCAGAGCCAAACGAGAGACAATGTGACTAAGAAGAGCTGGTTTTCAAAGAGCGTGGTGTGGGAAGGGGCAAGGAAGTAGATTGAACTGGGCCATGGAAAATAACTATTAATTACACGCAGGCAGGGATCAGAGAAGTGCCATTATACCTCTTAGAGGGTTGGGTGTAGATGAAGACAGGGATGGTCTTAAGAAGAGGACAACAAACTATCAGCTTGGTTGGAGCATGTCAGGGAGAATGTTAGTTATTTTCTGTCTATGGAGAATATTGGATAGAATTTCTGCCCTCTATACAGCGCTGTATGCACTCAGAGAAACATTCAAAGTTTCTAGGCTATCACTCTTTCATATTGTACAACTGTTACACTTCATGTGCACAACTCATTCAGTCACATAGTAAGTACTACATTATATATGCTACAGACCCAATTACCATGCCTGAGTTTGTGTTGCAGAAGCCATAAGTGTGACTTGTGCACATGCTGTAAAGCAGCTCCAGATCTCTGCACCTGCCACAAAACCAAACCCTGAACACATGCTGCAGAAACAACCCTGTGACCAGTGGCAGAAAGAGATAAAGTAAATGAGGGAAAGACCAACAATGCATGCGAAGAACACCCAGAGTGCACAAGTTACCAACAGCATATGGAAGTTATACCCATAGGACATTGGAGAAAATGTAAAGATGCAAGGAGATAAAACCCACTTTGGCTGGAGAATGAACTAAACTACATGGGGAAAGACCGAGAAAGCATAGAAACAATACCCATAATGCGCATGAGAAAGACTAATAGTGTATGGGAGAAAGTGAGAGAGGGCACCAACGACGGCTCCTCTGCTATGACAGAGGAGCGTTGCCTCCCCTGCCAGCAGCGTAAAACTAAAATACAAATAAAACGAAAATAAACATAGGTTTATTTCATTTTATTTTGTTTCCTGGCCGAGTCTTGGAGGCGGGGCCAGGGGGATGAGAGGCACCAATGGGGAGTGGAATGCACTGCTATCAGTGCGCATGAAGGTTTTGCTGGCCGTCTCAGACCGGCCAAACCGACATGCGCACTGAAGCTGTCTCCAACCCAAGCTGCGTTGCCGGGTTGGAGACAGCAAGCACATGCTCCCAGTCTCCCTGGGAGTGCAAATGAGGAGCGCTTAGGCCAATCTCTCATGCATCTGAGCAGCTTCAAGATTGGCCGCAGGGGAATCTGGGAGCCTGTGCCTGCAGTGGAGCCACGAGAGGAGCAGAAGACTGGTGATGCGGCGGGCTGCAGACGGCAGGTAAGTTCTTTTTATCCCCTTTTTCGTTGTCGTCGTTGTCTCCTCAATCCCACCTCACCCCCCGCCATGCCACTCTTCTCTGACACTGGCCGCTTCAGAAGGGCACATGAGCATGACTCACATTTGTGTTCTCCCAGTCTCCCTAATGTATTACACATTTCCATGCCATTGGTATGTTCTGTATTCAATAGGAGTTTCACAGGCTGTATGAGCAAATGTGCTGTGATTATTATCACCTCTATTTATCAGCAGGTTGTCATTAGCATGCATCTCCCACATTTTGCAAATAGAAGCAGATGGTAATTAGATGAAAATATAAAACCAGGACGCAACAGTAAAGCCGTCTTTTTAATGAAGGGCAGTAGACCACCAGAATGTAGACAGTGTAGACATATACAAGTTCACACCCTTCTCAGCTGTGATTTCTAACTGTGCCTTGTAATGAGTTCTTAATCACTCAATACTGTGTTCAGCCCTGTAACTCATTCAAAGGTAGTGCACATTTTGCTAGCAATTTTGAAATGAGTGGCCTGGTATACTCCTCTGTGTAAACTAGATAATGTGACAGATAGGATATTTTCTGTTCCATTCAAAAACCCACCAGGCTCTCATTATGAGTGGCTGGATTTTCTTTACAAAGAGAGAATCAGGAGTACGCCTTTTTCACTCCTCCTGTTAGGAGTCCGCAGGAGTACTTAAAGAGTAGGTTGCAGCAAAATCTTTGGCAATCACATTCAATGTGCTATCGACATACCATTTCTTGGAATCTTGAAATCGGTTCTGAGGCCTCTTCAGGATTATTTTTTCTGTCTTTTTCAGTTGAAATCATGTAGGTAGATGAATGTTGATCCCTCCCTTACACTATTAGGGCAACCAACAGATCAGGCAAATCTATCTGAATGTTTTCTTCTAGTGATTCTTTTATGATTCCAGGTGGATCTATTTGAGTTTTATACAGAAAGTCCAGAAAATTCCAAGTAAACAACAGTAAGTTTAATGGAGAAGCGGGCATAATAGGAACCACTATAAAATCTATAATCAACCAGTCACTTGGGGGATAATTTACACTGTGGTGGACAGTCTGTTAATCTACTAAAATAGTGGTTCTCTGCCTCCACCAGTATAAGCCTCCTGCAATATTCTGCCACAGTGGCAGAGTATTTTTGCTGAAATTGCTCCAGCTGACATGCCAAGGGCACGTATGGCGAAAATCCATTTCCTGCTTGGCTTTGTATGTATTTTTCAGAAACAAACCCCAAAGAAGGGGCTTGTTTGTGTAAAACAAAAATGTAATGCCCCTGATGTGCTGGAAGAAAAAACCCATTGAGTCAGGGGCATTTCAGAATTCTTCTTCTTTGTGACCTCAGTAGTTTACATGATAGTTGTGAAAATGAAAACTACGTGAAGGAAGGTCTGCTCTAGGCAGCACTGTTTTGTATTGGCTGCCGGGTGAAGGTTTTAGGCCAGAGAGCCTTCTGATACCCTACCGTTAGAAACCATTTGGTTCACCTGCCTCCAGATGAGGTAGGTCAACCGAGAGATAGAGGACAAAACTATCCTGGACAAAACTATCCTCTGACTGTTGGCAGATGTCCCACTTCTGGCGATCCCTCAATGGACCCAATAGTCGATTTGAAAACAGTATGAAAGGCAAATGTGGAAATGAATTTAAGAAGGACTGATGCATACGCAATAATTGGCTGGAGTCACTAAAAGAAAGATGATAAGCTCTATCTCCAAGTAAATCCACCATTTCGACGTGTAAATTTAGTCCAAAGTATACACTTGCAATTCTCCACCCCCAGAACCATGGGTGTAGCCAAATCTACGATTTTAAAGTTGTTTCTTGTAGCTTTTCACACATAATGGAAGATCCCCTTCACCTTGGTGGCTATTTCTGCCACTGTGGTGGAGCTCTCTGCCACCATGATGGAGATCTCCTTATGAGAAAGAATAGGGATAATGATTAAAATGTATTCATTTAAACAAATATGTTTATTTTACTGTAAAATAGAAATGTAAAATAAATTTAAATAATTGTTTTTATCGTATGAGTAATAAAATAAAATGTTCAATCACATTACCTCTTCACAAAATGTTTACTAAATAATAAAAAAATTAATGTTTTAATTTATGTTGTAAATATTAATTTCTAAACAAAAGAAAATATAAACACCCTATCTCACAAATTAATTGAATTAATATTTATGTAATTTTTATTTAGTAAATGCAATTAAAATCTGTGTTCAATTAATGTAAATTACATTTTACTTTTTAACATCTTCATAATCTTAATATATTTTTTTTAAATTAACTTGTTAATAAGTTAACTATTAATTTTAAAACAATTAAACTATTTGAATAAGTTAACCATTAATTTTTACACTAATAATATATTTCATAATTCATTTTTATTTATTTTTAAGAATTACTCTATTTCACTCTTTCTCTTTTTTTATCTATCTCTCCATATATATATGGTAGGGTAGTTATAGTTTGGATCATGTTTCCATAGGAAATATATTTTTTGTGTTGCTGATAACTCTGGCCTCGTTTGACGAATCTCCACAAAACCGTCCAAAAAAGTGCAACTTCTTGACTAGTTCGTACATGGAAAGTTTCAGGGGGATCTGTCAAGCGGGGCTGAGAAAAAGGGGGGGTCCCTAATTGAGTTATCTTCATTCGTTTTTATATTGGGACTATAGACACCGCTATAGCCCAGACCGCTGAGCGGATTTTCACCAAATTTGACAGAAAACTAGATCTTGATCCAGAAAGAGTGCTTTTTGTATTTTGGTGTGAATCTGTTCAGTGGTTTTGGAGAAATTAAGGTTAAAAAAAATTGTATACATGACACCACGGAGGATCCGCAGAGCTGACAGATCTCAAACTGAGATCTGATTGGCTGCCACTACCTCAACCAGGAAGTGGTGGCAGCCATCTTAGGACTCGGGACTCAGTCCCAAGACCTAAACAAGTATTGGGAAAACGAATGGGTCTCAGCAATGCGAGAGCTATTGACTTTGTCAATGTCAACGTGTTTCAGCATTGCATGGCCAGTTGGTAAGTGTCCTCCAGGCAGATACAGCACCCAAGCACCCACAGCTGATGTGCATTACTCCTTTGTATAACCACAGGCATAAACACCGGCGTTGGTGCCACCCCATGAGGCAATCGCAGCCCGCATGCCTGGGCTTTGGATACACGGTATTCCGCCAAGTATAGTGTATGTTGAAGGATGAGTTCGGTCCCTAAGCTGAAATTCCTTTAGAAAAAAGCCCAACCAAAAAAAAACTATGTTGGGTTGCTAAAAAACTAAAGATTGAAAACGGGCCAAGAAAATATATTTAATCCCTCACTAAATAGTAAAAATATAGAATTTGTATGGTAAGCATATTCTAACTCTTCCAGGGACAGGTAGACGAGGAGATATTCAATTGATTTATTGTAACAGGAGCGGCCCCCAGTCAGCGACCTCTCAAACAGCAACCGTCGCTCCTACTCCGGGAAAAACATTCTCGAAGTAGAAGCGCATAAATATTCTCAAAGGAATACAATGACATAAGCCATAACACATCTCCCCTCTTTAACAGAAACAGAATAACATTTTGCATAAATGATATCAATAATATGAAACAAAATAAAACATAAAACATGGGAGAACAAATGATCAAGATTACAGAATAATAACAACTAAACTAATTACATACATAAGATTCCAAATACTTGGGCCTAGATTTACATCGCAAACTTGGAGCTCTAAACATTTCCATGGGTCTGTTAACTCGTACAGGTTTGCTAGAGCTGCTGACACCAATATCCACTTCCATGGATTTGCTGGAACTATTGGAACAGTCACCACACTTTTTCAACCATTCTCTACGTTCTGCATCATTGCATTTGGCCACCTTTCTAGTGTTCCACCATCTACCATCATCTAACTTGACAACACTCCCTCTTACTTCCACAATCCTTTTGGAATGGGTAACTTGGAACAACCTTTCTTTTGAAGATGATCGAAATGAACTCTGACCCACATGCCTTTGTGAAATGCAATACGTTCTTTTCTTACATTATCGTTGTGACTAAGTCTGTATCTTGTCTGATATTTGTCCACTTTAGCACGTAAAACCTTGTAATTAACATCAACAGAACCAGCCCTAGCCATCCCTGCCGGAGCTGCAACAGTACACGGCACCCTGCCTTTCAACAAACTAAAAGGGGTAACCCCGGTTGCAGAATGAGGTGTAACACGATAATTCAATAACATCTCTTTAACCTGATCTTTCCAACACAAACTACTGCGCCTGGCTAATTGAATACTCTCGCACAAAACACGGTTAAAACGTTCAATCATCCCATTCCCCCTAGGGTGGTAAACAGGAGTTCTGCAATGTTTAATACCCCATCTGCTCAAAAAGTTGTTGAACTCTTCCGATACAAATTGAGGACCATTGTCCGTTAAAATTTCTGCAGGACAACCTTTACGCCGAAAAATATCCTCGCAAAAACAGTAATATTTTTGGATTTAACCCTTTTACAAAACCAATTTCTGGCCATTTGGAAAAAAATCCATTAAAACTAGTGCGTATTTTCCTTCAGCACCTAGACCTTCAAAAGAGCCACAAATATCCATGGCTAATCGTTCCCACGGTTGTTTGGGAAACGAAACAGGACATATCGATGTTTCCTGAACTCTGTGGGACTTATCACTGCAGGCACAAGGAATACAATCACGTACGCACTTTTCTATCTGTTTGTCCATACCCGGCCACCAGAAATACATGTGAGCTCTATTCTTCATACCAGTCATACCGCCATGTCCCTCATGCAGCAAATTCATAATTCTTTCTCTCAGACCCATTGGTACAACCAGTCTCTCACTCCTTTTAATTATTCCATTACAAACAGATAATTCATCCCATATAAACTTGAAAGGCATCAACTCATTATCCTTAATCCAACCTTTGTGTTTTGGAAGAGCCTCAATAAGCTTCACTAAAGCAGGGTCTTCTAACACAGCTTCCTTCCATTCCTCTTCACCAACAGCGCCACCCCAGTCTTGTATGTCGGCAACCATCCACTCCTCATCATAGTTCTCATCATGCTTTTCCAGAGGTAATCTAGACAGACAATCCGCATTTATGTTCTGTACACCAGGTACATTTTTTATGGTGAATACGTATTCTTGCAGACGGTATAACCATTTTGCAATGCGAGGGGTAGCCTTACTAGCACCAGTTGTAGTAAATAAATCTACCAAAGGTTTATGGTCTATACGCACTTCAAATTCCACTCCCCAAACAAAAATTCGAAAGTGTTGAATGCCCCACCAGCAAGCAAGTGCCTCTTTCTCGATAGTTGAATATGTACTTTCCGCCCCTTTTAAAGTACGCGAGGCAAATGCAACCACCCTTTCTTGACCATCATGAACCTGCATGAGTACAGCTCCAAGACCACAATTACTAGCATCCGTCACAACAATGGTCTTGCCAGCAGGATTAAAGGGGTTAAGTGAAACAGCATTTGCAATAGATAGTTTCACAAAATCAAATGCATGTTGATGCTTGTCAGACCAAATAAATTTGACCCCTTTTTTCATAATGTCTCTTAAAGGACTTACAATGTCTGTAAAATGGTGTACACATTTGGCATAATACTCTGCCATGCCAAGAAAAGATCTTAACTGATCTTTGTCTTTGGGTGCAGGAGCTTTTTCAATAGCCTCTACTAATTTAAGTTTGGGTTTAATACCATCAGCTGTGAGGGTGTGCCCCAAATACTCAACCTCATCTGTACAAAATTTGCATTTGTCCAAACCAGACTGAATTCTCTAGCTTTTGCAATACCATTTTGAGAATATCATCATGTTGGTCCCAGATTAAAACATCGTCATGAAATACCAAAACATTCGGCATGTCCTTCAGAATTCCCTGCATAACTCTTTGGAAAACTGCGGATGCAGATGCCAGACCGAAGGGCATACGAATGAATCAGTAAGCACCCTCTGGTGTAATGAATGAGGTTAAGTGCCTCAACCCTTCTTCCAACATGATCTGATGGTAGGCATTAGATAAATCTAGTGTAGTGAAATATTTACCACCTCTCACACTAGCTAACATTTCGTTAATTCTAGGTAAAGGATAACGATCGATCCAGATGCAGTTGTTCAGAGCCCTGAGGTCAACACACATCCTGATTTTGCCATTGGGTTTTTTGGCGATGACAATGGGACTTAGCCATTCGGAAGCCTCAATAGGTTCAATTACCTTTTCATTACATAACCTTTGTAGTTCTTCTTTCAATAAACTCCTCATTGACAATGGAACATTCCTAACCTTGTGTATCTTTGGTACAGCACCTTGTTTTAGAATTATGCGGTGTACAAATTTAGAAAGGCAACCTAGCTCTTTCCTGAATAACTTGGGAAACAAATTAATCCATTTGTTGTCAACAAGAGACGCAGTTACCAAAACTTGATTAGGATGATTAGGGTCGAGTATCATTCCTAATGCTTTTTGTTCCCTCCATCCTAATAGAGATCTGCCTTTTTCAACAACATACACTTTGCATACAGTTTTTCTATCCAAATATGTTAATTCAGTTTCAAAAAAACCTAAAACTGGTAATTTCTCACCACCATATCCTTCAGGTTTGACATCAGAGGCAGATAATTTTACGCCACCTATTTTGTCCCATAAATTCTTGTCAATTAATGTAAAAGGAGAACATGAATCTGCCCACATTAATATTTCCAAACCTTTGATGATGACATTGCACTTTGGTGGACGATATGAACATGTAAGTGGTTTGTTAATGTCACCATCTACTACCATTACCTCAACACCATCTTCATCGCTAACTTCATCATTAAGCATAAGATCATTGTTGTTCACCATGTTCACAGTATTTCTGAATCTGGAATTTTGACCTTGTTTGCATACTCTGGAGAAATGACCAATTTTCTTGCATTTGAAACAAGTCCTATTTGTTTCAGGACAATTACTAAACTGAGCTGTATGTCTTGTACTACCACACCTGAAACATTGTCTAGTTTTGATATTGATAACAGGTTTAGCTTTTGTACTAGATTCAGAATTACCCTTATGAATTGTTCTTTTAATAGCACAAACATCATAAGACTTTTCTGCAATGGTATAATTTTTGGTGGATTCACCGCTTAGTTCCTTAACATACAAAGAAGTATTTTCAATACGTTTGGCTATTTCCAAAGTTTTTTCCAAGGTTGGGTCTTAGAGACTTAACAGTTTTTCTTGTATCTTGTTATTACAAGTTCTGTTGATCATTTGATCGCGAATAATCTCATCTCTGAGCTCTCCAAATTTACAAGAGACAGCCAGTCTCCTTAGTGCAGCTACAAACTGATCAATCGACTCACCCTGGTTTTGGGCACGGGAGACAAATTTGTGGCGCTCAACTACCACACTAACTTTTTTCCAAAATTAATTTCCAATGCAGTTAAAGCATTTTCAAAAACGTCTCCTTCCTCATCCGATTCAGCATCCACATCCCTGCCATCTATCGGTAGAGTCTTTAAAACTTTTCTACCTTCTACTCCAAGATTATGTTTCAAAATGGCCAACTTCCTTTTGGATATGTAATCATCACCACCAATAGCTTCTAAATAAGTGATAAAAGCTTCTTTCCAGTCCTCCCATCCCATGCAGGGCTGGCCTGGATGTTCCAAAAACGTAGGAGGTGCAGCAATGTTGTCGGAAGCCATTATGTAACGCAAATACAAAATATTCACTAAAATATTTTGGCAATTAAATGAAAGGTGTGCCTATCACCGAGATAATAGGCTGAATGTTGAAATACAATCCAAGAGATGAACGTGTCGCCAAAATTTGAACAACAACAGGTGTGTGTGTCACCGTGACACACCAATATTGTACAAAATATCACAGAAAACGGTGCGCACAAACTCGAATAATGCTTGTCTGTGCGTATTACTGGTAGATAGTATGCAAGATGCAGCACAAAATGAGAGTTTCACAAAACAGTATGCTGTTTGAACACTCAATTGCAATCAGCAACTGTAGAACATTGTCAAGCTGTGCCTGTCAGCGTGTGTTGCCGGCAAACAATGAATGAATAAAGTGCAACGCGGTTAAAAATTAGTTTAAACATGGCACCAAATATTGAGTTATACGTATCAGCGCAGTTCTTGGCAATTGAGTTTAAACATGGCATAAAATATTGAGCTGTGCGTATCAGCGCAGTTCCTGGCAACTGTACGTCATGAGTGATGTAATATGTGACGTCATCAGCAGTGCATTGCGGGGGCGCGAGTTATAGTTAGCTGAACTAACTATAACGGGGGAATTTCACGGGTTTTGTACGAGTGCAATGTCCAACTAACTATAACTGTCCCTAAAACCTATGGTTTTTTCAGTGAATATATATATAAATATATTTAGTCGAAATAATTTAATTGAACAATATTTCCTATACTGTGTTATATTTGGTCCTTATATCCATTATTTTCTATGGGAGTGAGTTGCAGTACCTGTGAGAGGCCTTGTGTGGTGCTAGACCTTCTCTAAGGCTGGGCGGTGTATCTTTACTACTGTTTTTGTCACCTTTAGGGCAGCAGTAACTTGAAGTGGAAGCACTGGCTAGAAATAGTCTTACTCTTTTGTGGGTGGGTGGGTATTTGCATTTGCACGCTCCTCTCTAAACTCCTCCTTACCCCTCTATAAACCCCTCCTATTCAGTAGTAGATATTCCCCATTTTCCCACCATTCCACCTAGTGCCTCCCACATTTACTACTAAGAACTAAACTTACATGTGCAGAGATCTCATAGAAAATACAGCAGAGGTGGGCATTTCCACTCGTAGGTTTGTGAATTATTTTTTGTAGTAAGTATATAGTACTGCTGGTGTATTACTACACATACAACAAAATTCAGTTTATTATTCGGGCCCTCTGTCTTTAACTACATAACATAACATGTGTTTGTAAAGCTCATGTTCACCCGTAGGCCTCTTGGCGCCGAATAACAGATGCTTATTGTTACCCAACTCAATTTTTCAACCTCAGAAGGATGAACTGCTGTGTGTACCCATGAGGATTTGAACCTGGGACTGAGAGGTCGAACACAGGCCACTACAGTGGGCTCATTAGTCCATTACACCACCAGACATGGCTACAGTGTACACCCATGCAGATTGCCCTTTTGGATGCTCACAGGCAAGTTTCATTCTGTATGGAGTAGAATCCCAGTTTTAAAATTCTTCAAATGTGTTCCCAATTTTATTCGAGTCCAAAAAGAACACATTTTATAACTTTAAAACATTCTTCATTCCTTTAAATATTTAATTGCATGCTGTGTAACATCCAAAATTAAATTTCATACTGAAGGCTGTAAATTGTTTCTGGGGAAGCCCTTCATTGGGAGGCAAAAGTGATCCACAGACACAAACAAAACAAAGCGCTGCGAGGCTCTAGCGCAGAAAATAGTTCAATGTCTTTACTTGTGATACCAGCAATTGCATTTATCTTCTGAAATGCTTTTGTAGAAAAATCTATATTGGCAAAACAGAAAGGAATATCAAGACACAACTATATGAACAAAAAACAACATTAGGAACAACTCGGAGAAGTCAGCAGTTGGTAAACACTTCCGTGATCACGGCCACAATATTTTCCTACTGGATTCCAGGAGGTGGAAGTAATTGACACAAGACTAGACAGAGACAACAAAATGCTTTTACCAAGAAAGGCATTCTGGATCAATCGACTTTCTAGCTGACAGCCCAAGGGGCTTAATGATAAACCTGAAATGTCATGTTTCCTTTGATTTACAGCTTTGGCCTGTATCTATTTATTTCCTTGTGTGCTCATATAGTTATTTTTGAGTACTTGAGTCCCAGTATAATTTCTGTCCAACTTGTCACCTACTTATTCCCTGGTTATATTTCCTCCCACCCTTTACCATTCATCTATAGTTTGTTATATCCTCTGTTTTCCACATGTCACTGCTTGTGCTATTTGTGTACCACCCGCCTCTGTCAAGCTCTTGTTTCTGCTTTTACTTATTTCCAAGGTGGCGTCCTTTTTTGAGTCATTTTTGGTTGTCCTACACCCCCGATAATCATGCCCACCATTTGCTTGCTGTTTCCTCTGTCTGCACCATAAGCTTGTTTCTCATTCCTTCTAAGATGGTGACCACACCTCCAGTATGTAGCTCACAGTCTATTCCTCCGTTTCAACCCATGACCATTCTAAGCCTGCTCAATCTAACTGAGACACTGCCTGCGCCCTTCTTGTACTTCTGCATGCCTTTAGTTTACTAACCAAGGTATGCCTTCTCCGGGTTTTCTTTTTGTTATAAATGTATTTTTTTATTTGTTACATTCAGTAGCGTAAAAGCATGGCGTACAGGCTACCGGAAATTTTAGTATGGTTAGCTACAGCACTATCTAAAAAATAATGAACTGAACGAACAACACTGAGAATGCAAAAATAAGCGAAACAAAGTCTCTTGTGTCCATACATTGCATTGTACATATCCCCGAGTGAATAGTACAAATTAGAATTATTGCATCAGTGATTTGCCTTCATTTAATGTCTAAAAGTGAGAATCAGCAGTCTGCAATCCCACAATATTGTGCCCAGGCATCCCACTCCCCCTTGTGCTATTGTGGGCAACTTCGTTTTTCATAGTTAGGTTTTTCAGGTTTCCTAGATTCATCTAAACCCTGTGTCCAGTTTGTGATGCTGGTGGTGGTTGGAGTACACCAATTCTAGTCCCATCGATTGCGCTTAGCTATAATCAAGGCGATACCAAAAAATCAACTTCTGATATCTTGACAGGCTTAGATCATCAAGAAGATTCAGAATGGCAATGCAAAGACCAAGTGCCCCATAAATTACCTTTCCTTGCTATCATGGCACGGGATCCCAGAAAGACCCTAAATTGCCACACCATGTCTAACAGATCCCTGATCTTGGCCTGACATCAGGTGATAGGTTGCTTTTGATGCGCCAGAGCAGTGGTGCTGGAACAATTTTCAGAATGGGGGTGCTGCCATCCATGTTACATCACTGAACTCATATGGATTGACTATAAAACCAAACGTCACACAAAGAATAAGTGTAGTAAATGAACCACACCCATTCGGCAGGAGAGTGGTACGGGTGTGGTATGTAATCGCTGATCAATTTTGTAGCACACTGTAACAAACATTATTACTAAAGCATGGTGCGGTAGTGCACTGCCATATACAGACAGCACATTTTCTATTGAAATTGCTCATACAATTCGCACTGACACACAGTTTTACTGATACAACTATATACTGCACAAATAATGTGTGGAAAGTTGTTAGAGCAAATATTTATCATTTGCACTTCGCCAAGTAAAGTGTCTTGCTTTGCTTGGATCCTGTTAAATCTTTTTTTTCCACACACTTCAGAATTACAAAATACATTTGCTTCATTTGTGCTTTCCTACTTGCTGATCTATGTTGAAATATTTGTACAGTTCATTTGCAGGTATTTAAATGTTGTTGTGTGTTAGGGTACATTTGCTTCAGTTGTGCTTTCCTACTTGCTGATCTATGTTGAAATATTTATACAGTTCATTTGCAGGTATTTAAATGTTGTTGTATGTTAGGAAGAAACTGACATCCTTCAACCTTTTCCCAACAATATTGTCAGATAGTTAACTTTACAAAACCTTTAACCTTTGCAGTCAGTAAGGACAAGTAAACACTGTCCAATATGTTAAAAGAATATGCAGTAATTTGTCAGAAGTCAGTGCCTGACATATGACCTCTGTCTTTCAATGCATAGCAAATGTGACAAGATAAAAACAAGATTTAAATGCTTCCTTTGTTGGTCATTCACCTTCTTTTCTCCAGCATGGTTATTTTGGGGGTGCTGCAGCACCCCCGCACCCCTACTTCCAGCACCTATGCACCAGACCCATTCTTGTGTGTAACACCTGATGTAGGTATTTAAATTGCATGAGACAATATTTCTCTGGGAGCTGCCAGTGCCTCCCTCCACTCCTCAACATCGAGGAGACCTACATCAGCTTCACATGCCTCTCTTAATTTCCCTAATCAGGTGTAATGATAACTATTGGCTTGTAGATGAAGGAGTTTTTGTGTTTATTGCCCAGATCTTCCATTGCTTTATTGACTTTCATCGGGTGAAAGTCAGGGATAATATCCAAATGTTGAATATAGGGGAGGAATGCATGCCAGAACTGCTCTCCCACTTTTGCAACTCTCGTGCAGTTTCTGTCCCCCTACTCCCAACGGTTCCCACCTTTTTTGTGATCTCTTAATTTTCCGCAGCCTCCTACTTCTCCATTCGCTGTTTTCGACGGAATACTTTACTGGTGTTCACGATGGGTTCTCTCCCTTTCTGCTGCCCCATTGCCACAGCCCTTGTCATCTGAGTAATTGATCAATTTGAGTGGTTTTCGTTTTGACCTATATTCTCAATGGTGTTAAAGCATTTGTGCTCGTATTGCGAACAGTTTTATTGAACTATTTTCTGTGCTAGACCATGACAGTGTTTTTTTGTGTTTATGTTCTAGGGATGTTTTGTCTCCTCAGATCGCCTTTTTCCCGCAAAATGCAATTTGGCCTTCAGTTTGAACATTTTGGACGCAATACAACCAGAAATTAATTATTTCATGGAATAAAAGATTTTTAACTGTTATAAAATGTGGTCTGTTGGACTCACATATTGAATAAAATTGGGAACACATTTGAATAATTTGAAGAATTGTGAATCTATGCCATAGGGCGCAGATAACGCTGTGACACAGCCGGCACACTCTATGGTTAGTGTGTACTCATACTAGTGTGATTGTAATCGTCACATGAACGTAGGTCAAAGTACTCGAAGTTTGTCAAATATGGAATTCGGATCCAGAACTCTTGTGCAAATAGTTTTGTGGTGGATGTTCCAGTAAAGATAAAAGGCTTCATGCTCCCTTCTCTTAACAGACATGATTGATTGTGAAAGGTACATTTAGCTAAGATGTTTTCTATTTCAATATCTCTATACATTAGAGAGATTAGGTGCTGTCTTTGAATCCTGGAGTCTCTTTCACCTTTTGCGATGCTATAGTTTATGTTGGAATGTCCCATTGATTGTGAAAAATGACCTCTTCTATGATTAGACATATGCAATGCAATGCCTCATTTAAGAGGTTTTATGAAACTATGCTGAGATTCCATTTAATCCAGGGTCTTTTCAATTTTCTTTGTATTAAGTGCCTACCTCTTTGTTTTTTATGGAGGCATCTATTTAAAGTACAGTTGATCCTCTTTTGTGAATTTAGGGAGCAGATGCAATGCAAAGACGACTACTTCTAGAAGGGGTATATCATTTTTCTGCCTCTTCTCTGCATTGTGAGGGCACAGTTGATGCACATGGGCTCAATCAGACACTGTTTTACATTTCCACCCTTGACAATGAGTACTATTGCCTGCTCTAGAGCCAGTCAAGCTGGGACTATTGGTATGTTACTGTTCTGTAAGTTCTCCTCTGGCATTTTCAGCACCCTTACATAACTGCTTCTAGGGAGAACATCCCTGAATGTGTGACAGATGAAGTCATAGTCATTGTGGAAAAGAGGAAATGCAGGGAGGGAGAAACCCTGCAAACAGAATCCACTAGTAAGTGTGACAGAGGGTGACGCCTGTGCTCTCTCTTTTGTACCCCATAACGGAAACCACAACATTGTGTCAGTTCTATTGTGATACAGCCCGGCGAGAGAATTGGTAAGATTTATAAAATACATCCTGAGGTTGTTTTTTCACAAGGACACCCGTTTGGTGTGTGAATGGTTGCTGGACTGGCCGTAGCGGGCATCGGGCATTTCACCAGGAGGCTGGAAGGGTGGGGGCTAGTTTTTCAGCGGTTTTGTTACTGGAGGCCGGGTTTGCAGCAGTGCTGCAATATCAGCCCCCAGTAACAAAAGCAGTCTGACTAACGTTCCCCCTTTTTCGTCATTAAAATTTAGGAGGAGGGAAGCATTGTGATTTATAATTTAAAAAGAGGTTCTTGGTTGAGGTTGCTCAAGAGACCAAGAATGCGAGCATGAAGAACTGTGGGTATTTTCAGGGGTGCTGTACAGACCCCTACAGCCCCTGTGTTGCAAGGAGCCCCCATCCCTCCAGGGCCCAGCAATCCACCCCCCCCAACACCCCTGAGCCCAATGAATATCTGTGAGGTGTGGGATTCGCAGGGGCCCCTCTTCCCAATCTGCAGGGGGGCCCAATTATTTTGTGGCACACTACTGGGCGTTTAACCTTAGTGTCCGGGGAAGGGTGGGGCTACCTTATGGGTTCTGCTACTAACCACAGGCGGTGAACACTGGTGAATAGCGACACATCTTATAGGAATTAATAACTTGTAAATGTTTCATTTAAGTCCATACACGACTCTGACATTTACATTTAAAGTGTCTTCTGCAGAGAGCAAGAACTCTTCATAATGGCTTGCAGGAAAAAAAGAAACTACTTTGCCTCGTCACCCTTTGTATTCCTCCATATTCAACATCTGAAAGGTGTGATTCATGAAGAAAGGCAATCTCACGCTTCAGGGGTTTTACATCTGTGATGTTGTGGACTTTAGAGGAATCGTGGCGTCTTTCTCGTTGCATTAAATGAGGGTGACTTGTTCTTTGTTTCAGGCCTGCAGGATGGGAGGTGTGCATCCATCAATCACACAGGCCATGTGCATAAAACACAGCTACACAGTATGTTAGAGATGCTAGCTGGGTACCACCACACTCCCACATCTGAAGACTCTGGAAGGAATGATATCTCAAGAGTCTCAAAGAGTAGCAAAGGCTGTTGAAAACTCTAGCTCGTAAAATGAAAATGTTGGTAAAAGTGAGAATATTGGCACTTTTCGCAATAAATGTAAATTCATTGAAGGGAAACCAGTTCATGCAAAGTCGAAAGTCATCTTTTCTTTAACAATTGACATATTTAAGCTATGTAGATATTAATTATTATATATTTGAAAATTGTTCCACGTACATAAAAGTTCATTTATAAAGAGAGCAATGATTTTAGAAAAGTCTATGCTTAGAAAGGACGCATTATGAGTGAGGAAAAATAGTTGGAAAGGGTTAACCTGCATTGTGGACTATACCAATCATTGATAAACAACGATTGGAAAAGGACACAATATATAAAACATACAGATGTGTATTATGCCTTCACACATCCCAAACCTCATTCTACTACTTTCTACAATGCAGTACCCTATTTCTCACCCTATACCTCTCTCAATACATCCTCTACCCCCACTCTCTGACTCATCCCAAACCCCATTCTACTACTATGATCCCCAAAATAACCCTTTCTATACTCTTCCCTCCTCTACCCCTCCTTGCATCATTTCAAACCTCTTTTACTATACAGATCTGCCAAACAAGCCTTTCTAAACCCTTCCCTCTGACTCTTATCCCCTCCACCTCCCCGCCTCGGCAGAAGTAGTAAGCGCTATATAAATGCCATTACAATTACATAAAGCTTCTTGGTATAGTCTGTGATGGTGGGGTGTGTAAGGTTACAAAGCTTTTCCTCTGCAAACTTTGTGATGTATTTCTCACAACGTCATAACCTTCATGAGGTCCACAAAGGTTGCAGAGGATAAAAAAAAGAATTTTCTGGAAAAGATTCACACAAAAGTGGGCTTTGTGGGGATAAAACACCATTAAACCCACTTTTAACAACTAAGGGCCTGATGATGAGTTTGGCGGTCCATCAGACCGTCGAACCTGTGGTGGCAGTGCCTGGACCGCAAGACTGGTGGTCTGCCAGCCGTATTACAAATACAGCTGTGGGACCGCCACAGGACAGCTGCAACCGGCGGGGATCAGAGGCCTGAATATGCTTGGCGAGGCCGCTGCGGCACCGCCAAGCATATTAGGAATTTCCTGGCCACCTCACTTTCAATGGTGGTGAGCCTGCCATTAAAAGTGCAGTGGGGGCCCCCTGTTGTTTCAGTGCAATGGGATGCATGCAGGGTGGCACATGGTGTGCCCCCCATCTGCATGCACCCCCTTTCGTGCACTGCATGGACTTTACAGTCTATGCCATTCAGGAACAGGTTTTGGTGTTCCTATTGCAGTGCCTTTTCAATAGGAACTGCCCTGGGAACGCCAAAGGACCGCCCACCAGACCAGGAGAAAACTCCTAATCTGGCAGGTGGTCTGCCTACTGATTTGGCGGTCCTGGAGCAGGGCGCTGGCGTGTCAGCCCGCACCAGGACCGCCAAACTGGTAATCAGGCCCTTAATCTTTCAATAAAATATTTTAAAAAATCATTATATCTCTATGGTATTTTTTACAAGCTAAATATATTTTTTAAAAGTGACTAACTTTGTAAAACTTTGTATACTGGTATGGCATTATTGCTAAGTGTGCATGCAAGGTCTATATAACAAAGGAAGTTAGAAGGAAAGAAATATCTAGTGCTTTACAGATGTTATTGTATTGTAATTGCATTTATAAAGCGCTTACTACCCCATACGAGGCGTTGAATCGCTTTTTCGGCGAGTAGCACGCTACTCCGGAACCCATAAAGGATTAGTGGTGAATTGGTATCGTGAAAATATGAAAGTAATTTGAGTGGTGGATATGTTAGTCAGTTATTTGGATTGAGAAGGATAGTGGAGGGATAGAAGAGGGAAACAGGTTTGCATTTATATAGCGCTTGCTACCCTTGATGGGGTGCTGAAGCGCTTTTTCGGCGAGTAGCACGCTACTTCGGAACCCAGAAAGGATTAGTGGTGAATTAGTATAGTGAAAATATGAAAGTAATTTGAGAGGTGGATATGTTAGTCAGTTATTTAGATTGAGAAGGATACTGGAGGAATAGAGAAGGGGAAAAAGGTTTGCATTTATATAGCGCTTGTAACCCCTGATGGGGTGTTAAAGCGCTTTTTCAGTGAGTAGCACGCTACTTCGGAACCCATAAAGGATTAGTAGTGAATGAGTATAGTGAAAATATGAAAGTAATTTGAGTGGTGGATATGTTAGTCAGTTATTTGGATTGAGAAGGATAGTGGAGGGATAGAGAAGGGAAAAAAGGTTTACATTTATATAGCGGTTGCTACCCCTGATGGAGTGTTGGGAGTGTTTTTTTCAGTGAGTAGCACGCTACTCTGGAACCCATACAGTGTTAGTGGTGAATTAGTATAGTGAAATATGAAAGTAATTTGAGTGGTGGATTTGTTAGTCAGTTATTTGGATTGAGAAGGATAGCGAAGGGGTAGAAGAGGTAAAAAAGGTTTGCATATATATAGCGCTTGCTACCCCTGATGAGGTGTTGAAGTGCTTTTTCAGCAAGTAGCACGCTACTCCGGAACCCATAAAGGATTAATGGTGAATTAGTATAGTCAAATATGAAATTAATTTGAGTGGTGGGCATTTTAGTCTGTTATTTAGATTGAAAAGGATAGTGGAGGAATAGAAGGGAAGGATTTAGAATTTTGTTTTTTGTTTTTTGTTTGTGTGTTTTGTAACTCATAGCAGTAGGAGGAGGCTTGGGATGAGTAAAAGGGAGGTGGAGGGGATGAGTTAAAGGGAGGTGGAGGGGGAAGAGTGAGATGGAGGGTTTAGAAAGGCTTGTTTTGGGGGATCAGAATAGTAAAAAGCTGTATGAGTTGATGCAAGGAGGGGTGGAGTAGGGAAGAGTCTCGAAAAGGTTACTTTGGGGCTCATAGTAGTGGTATGGGGTTTGGGATAAATGAGAGAGTGGAGTTAATGGATATATTGATAGAAGTATAGGTTGAGAAAAGGTCTAGTGCATTGGAAAGAGTAGTAGAAAGAGGTTTGAGATGAGTCAGAGAGTTGAGCTAGAGAATATATTGAGAGCGGTATAGGGTGAAAAATAGGGTAGTGCATTGGATACGCTGAATTAGAAGAAAAGTAATAAATAAGTAAAAGTAATAAATATATAAATCCAAAAGTAATAAAGATATAGATCCATAAGTACATGGAAGGTATATAGATGCATAAAGGAAGGTAGTATATGTAGATCAAAGATGCATTAAATAAACTCTGGCTTTCAAGTGTTGTACTTTACGTTATGTGCATTACAATCCTCAGATTTCTCCTAAATTCAATTGCCACTATTGTTGCTAGGTAGAATACAAGAACTTTGCTAGATCATTCTTAAATAGAGAGTTTCTTGAGGATGCCTCTGACAATTCGTCTTACTGTTTACAATTTCCTAAATTTACACAAATAACAGTGGTCATTAGAGACATTGCAACATGGCTGGGGTGTGTGCAAAAAATGCATTGAAATAAAAATGCTTTACTAATGGCACAATACGCAACTATGAAAGATAGCAAAGTCTAGTAACGCTCTGAAGCTAAATAGCACCAAAACCGAGGTGCTTATTCTGGGTAATAACCCGGAGCTTTGGGGAATTAAATATTGGCCTGATAATCTGGGCCCAGTACCTGCCTCTGTCCCTAAAGTCAAAAACCTGAGTTTTATTATTGATAAAAGGCTCTCCCTTAAGCCTCAGGTCTCCAGGGTAGCGGCATCTTCCTTTTCTACTCTTAGGTGGATCAAAAAAATCCTCTGGTTAATTCCACCCCCAGCTCAGAGAACGGTTCTGCAGGCTTTGGTGATATCCAGGTTGGACTATGGCAATGTGCTGTACCTGGGCGCTGACAAAGCCTCAATGCATTGCTTACAGGTCATTCAAAATGCTGCTGCTCGTCTTCTTTTCCATCTGACCAGGTATGCTTCTGCGTCTCCTCTGCTCCACCAACTCCACTGGCTTGGTGTTAACAAGCGTATTGAGTTCAAGGCCCTATGTTATATGTTTCATGCCAAATGTGGCCTTGCCCCTTCTTATATTCAAAGTCTGGTTACACCTTATGTTCCGGCTCGACAGTTGAGATCTTCCAGCCTCTCACTGTTTTCAGTTCCCAGATTTCGACTTGTCCGTATAAGGGGTCGTTCCTCTGCCTGTCTTGGCCCCAGGCTTTGGAATTCTCTTCCAATTACCCTTAGGAACTGTCATTCCCTGCTATCTCTTCGTAAAAGCTGAAAGACGTTTCTGTTTAGTGACTCAGCTTGATCTCTGTGCTCCCTTCTGCCTGTTGTTTAATTTGGTCCTGCCTCCACATGCTTCAGCGCCGGGAAACCCTGCTGGGTAGCTGCGCACTTTACAAGTGCAATAAATAAATGCCAAAGAAAAAAATGCAGATTGTCTTGAATCTTACCTCCATTCATATTCTGAATTTTATGCCTATTCATCTACTGCGGGCAATTTCCAGTATCTCCACAGCAAATGCAACCTTGCAATCCAGAAGTGGAAGAGTTACACACTAATTAATCATAGTTTGTGGGGTCACTGACTCACGCTGTACATTCTGAGGTCAACGCATGTTCTGCCACCTGCCACCAGATCCCTTGTGTCGAGGGCCAGGCCGTGCTACAGTGTGACGGAACCAGTACAACAGGAATTAACAAACAGGATAGTGAAACTGCCCACATTCTTTTAGCCATATGGCCTACGTAGTCCTGCTCTAAGGACTCTATGACATCATATTTAAGGCAATAACATTGGCCTACAATAACATTGCATACACTACATTGCCGAGGACCACATCATCATAAGTATATATTTACTATTTTTGGCTGCACATCTTACCTATTCTTAACATTCACTGTAGTAATTAGGTCGATGTAGTGGGTATGATGTTATTCTCATGCGATATGAGGCATGCAGTATACTGAGGGTATACCATTGGAAGCTGGGCTAACACCGTTTCAATGGTCTCTGATTGGTTAGACCATACTGAAGCGATAGTGAATCATATGAATAATGCATTGATTCTTAGTTAAGTCTAACCTTTGTGACAAATGGGGAGAAGATGTAGCCTTATGGTTAGAGCAGTCGACCTCGAAGCTGGGGAACCGGGTTCGTGTCTCGGCAACAACGCTCAACATCCTGTGATTCTGGGCAAATCACTTAATCTCCCCGTGCCTAACGAAAATGAATGCGTCCATCTGTAACGAAACTGGTGCTCATGTAAAGCGCTCTGATACCTGATGTCTCAGGTCTAGTTCGTGCTATATAAAACTCCCCCCCAAAAAAAGGAGAGGTGAGAGGATGTGGTGTTACAGCCAGAGATGCTGACTTTGAAATTGGGGAACCATGTTCGAACTCATCATTGGCTTCTACAACTTGCGATTTTGGGAAAATCACTTAGTGGCTTATTGCGAGTTCGGCAGTCTCAAGACCACCGAACCCGTGGTGGCCGTCCGACTGCCATTACCTAGGCGGTCCAACCAACCTGATTACATGTCTGGCAGCTGGGCAGCCACCAGAGCCGCCACAACACCGCCAGCAGTGCTAGGATCCTGCGGTGCTGGCGGTGTTCAGAGTGGGGAGAAATGGAGGCGGTGCCGAGCCCGACACCGCCGTCCATATTCGGACTTGCCTTTCCGCAAGCCTTTTCATGGTGGTGAAACAGCCATGAAAAAGCTGGCGGACAACAAGGAAGGGGTCCCAAACAGATCCCCCGGCCGTCTTTGCTCATTTTGTTATGTGACTATGGGCACATGTTGTGTCCCCCTACGACTGTACTGATGTGCGTACACTGTGTGGCATACACAATATGGTGCATGACAGCAGTGCGCGCACAACAGTGCAGGCGCTGCTGGGCTGCTGCATTGGCTTCAGGCTCACTCAGTGGGCCGAAGCATGCAGACAGCCAAGACCCGGTGGTCCAGTCATAATGCGGCGGTCTTGTGGTGGATGCGGCTTCGCGGTCAGACCGCTGAAGTTGTAATAAGGCTCTTAATCTCCTCGTGCCTAAAAAACATGAATGTGATTTTGTGTAATGTAACTGGTGCTCATGTAAAACAGCAAATAGTGGATTCTTGAATATAAAGCAACCTGTTATTTTTTTGCCTAACTGAGCTATTATTCATAGTGTTGCTGCTGCGTACATGTGGTCTTATGCACCGGACATTATCTTACTCTACCAGAAAAAAAAGCCAGATCGAGTTCACGCTATATAAAACTGCAAAACCAAATCCGAAATGTAAGCCTTTTTTCAGGCAGCTATTGAAGGTGAGCATTTCTAAGAGCCACATACCTACAACTACAGCAATTTGTGGCTCATACCAGGGAAAACTTAATGTGCTCGATTTAAAAAAAAGGTAGGATATTTATATATCCATCTACCAATTCATGACCTTTTGTAGTTCAGTAGATCGGGGAAGACTCAAAGGGGCTGAGACCTGAACAGCAGATGGCATCTGGGCCTGAGTGGGCTGTGAAGTGCCACACTTGGTGGATTTTGAAAGCTTGATGAAACAGCTATGTGTCTGTGTTTTCTAAAGGGAAAAGGGTCTTTGATGTCTTTCTGAGAATAAAGTGTTCCAGAGAGTGGGCCCTCTCATTAATAACAATCGTACTTTCAACCTGCAGAAGCCGCCGTGAGTACTGCCAGGTAGTTCCTGTTGGCCGATCCTTAACTAGCAGGGTGTAGGATAGTTTTGGATGTGCCATTGACATCTTCCATGTTCTGCTTTGTGCACATTGATGAGGATTTTAAAACTGACATCTTTGTTTCACTGGTGGCCAATGGATATTTGTGGGAGTCGGAGATATATGATCACATTTGCTTTTTTTCTGACGTCGGTTGGGCTACAGTGTTGTGTATGTTTTGCAGTTTTGTCATCAGCCTTGTGTTTAAGCCCTTATGTAGATCATTGTGATAGTCACATTTCACTGAGTGGGGAGGATTGTTGTTGCTTGGATGTTGGCTTTAAGGAGAAATGTATTTAGCCTCTATAGGCCCAAAAGGCTCTGAAACCTTAGTGTGTTGGCTGCCTACACTTGTGCTTCATGGACGGTGACAGGTCGAGTATGAATCATCTCACTCCATTCCCTTTCTTAAGGTTGGTATTTTTTTCCTTTCTATTATGGTTCGCCTAAGGTTGACTTGTGAGAGCAAGGATGTGTTTCAGCTTTACAGCGTGAATAAAGCTTATATACAGAAATTCCCTGATAACACTGTTAGTGAATTTCATTATTTTCTTTGAATTAGGAATGAGGGTGACAACATTCGGGATAATGAGACCTGTTTGCCTCATATCATGAGAGTAAGGACAACTGATCATCATTAGATATGGTATTGGAGATAGTGGAAATTCGTTTGGTCGAATGATGATATAGCGCGGGTTGCTATCCAAAATAGGGTATTACTTTTATTCATTTTTCTAGCAGATGTTATTATACACTTGACAATATTAGATATGATGGTCGACAGGTAGTAGGTGGGACGTGTCATGAAAGCTTTGTAATGCTGTTGAATTGGTCTGATGAAGATACAAGTAGGATGGCGCCCTCCTTTCTTTTTTCTTCTTCTTTCTTCCCCATACATCACACTCACGTTCTAATGTAAATGAGATCATTCCACGCGATACACTTGGAAGGGCGTGGCACAGGTCATGACTTATACATACTCATGATAGCGCTTATTTGATATCTTTTCCTAAATACTGTATCCGGATCGTAATGTTAATCGAGACTGTGGTGAGTGACAGTGGATTTTGAATGCACATTATTTGAGTTGATTTAAGTAAAATGTCTATACTCAGAAATTGTGTCTAACTCATCAACTTGATTTGGAACACTGGAATTGTCTCAATTAACACACATCCAAGGTGGCCCTTATTGTTCTTTAAATATCATACTCACGTTGTAATGCGAATGAGATCGTGGTATGCAATACACTTGTAGGAGAGGATCGTGGTATGTAATACACTAGGGAAGAGGATGTAGCCTAACGGCTAGAGCGGTCGACGTCGACGCTGGGGAACCGGGTTCGAGTCTCGGCAACGACGCTCAACATCCTGTGATTCTGGGCAAATCACTTAATCTCCCCGTGCCTAACGAAAATGAATGCGTCCATCTGTAACGAAACTGGTGCTCATGTAAAGCGCTCTGATACCTGATGTCTCAGGTCTAGTTCGTGCTATATAAAACTCCCCCCCAAAAAAAGGAGAGGTGAGAGGATGTGGTGTTACAGCCAGAGATGCTGACTTTGAAATTGGGGAACCATGTTCGAACTCATCATTGGCTCTACAACTTGCGATTTTGGGAAAATCACTTAGTGGCTTATTGCGAGTTCGGCAGTCTCAAGACCACCGAACCCGTGGTGGCCGTCCGACTGCCATTACCTAGGCGGTCCAACCAACCTGATTACATGTCTGGCAGCTGGGCAGCCACCAGACCGCCACAACACCGCCAGCAGTGCTAGGATCCTGCGGTGCTGGCGGTGTTCAGAGTGGGGAGAAATGGAGGCGGTGCCGAGCCCGACACCGCCGTCCATATTCGGACTTGCCTTTCCGCAAGCCTTTTCATGGTGGTGAAACAGCCATGAAAAAGCTGGCGGACAGCAAGGAAGGGGTCCCAAACAGATCCCCGGCCGTCTTTGCTCATTTTGTTATGTGACTATGGGCACATGTTGTGTCCCCCTACGACTGTACTGATGTGCGTACACTGTGTGGCATACACAATATGGTGCATGACAGCAGTGCGCGCACAACAGTGCAGGCGCTGCTGGGCTGCTGCATTGGCTTCAGGCTCACTCAGTGGGCCGAAGCATGCAGACAGCCAAGACCCGGTGGTCCAGTCATAATGCGGCGGTCTTGTGGTGGATGCGGCTCGCGGTCAGACCGCTGAAGTTGTAATAAGGCTCTTAATCTCCTCGTGCCTAAAAAACATGAATGTGATTTTGTGTAATGTAACTGGTGCTCATGTAAAACAGCAAATAGTGGATTCTTGAATATAAAGCAACCTGTTATTTTTTGCCTAACTGAGCTATTATTCATAGTGTTGCTGCTGCGTACATGTGGTCTTATGCACCGGACATTATCTTACTCTACCAGAAAAAAAAGCCAGATCGAGTTCACGCTATATAAAACTGCAAAACCAAATCCGAAATGTAAGCCTTTTTTCAGGCAGCTATTGAAGGTGAGCATTTCTAAGAGCCACATACCTACAACTACAGCAATTTGTGGCTCATACCAGGGAAAACTTAATGTGCTCGATTTAAAAAAAGGTAGGATATTTATATATCCATCTACCAATTCATGACCTTTTGTAGTTCAGTAGATCGGGGAAGACTCAAAGGGGCTGAGACCTGAACAGCAGATGGCATCTGGGCCTGAGTGGGCTGTGAAGTGCCACACTTGGTGGATTTTGAAAGCTTGATGAAACAGCTATGTGTCTGTGTTTTCTAAAGGGAAAAGGGTCTTTGATGTCTTTCTGAGAATAAAGTGTTCCAGAGAGTGGGCCCTCTCATTAATAACAATCGTACTTTCAACCTGCAGAAGCCGCCGTGAGTACTGCCAGGTAGTTCCTGTTGGCCGATCCTTAACTAGCAGGGTGTAGGATAGTTTTGGATGTGCCATTGACATCTTCCATGTTCTGCTTTGTGCACATTGATGAGGATTTTAAAACTGACATCTTTGTTTCACTGGTGGCCAATGGATATTTGTGGGAGTCGGAGATATATGATCACATTTGCTTTTTTCTGACGTCGGTTGGGCTACAGTGTTGTGTATGTTTTGCAGTTTTGTCATCAGCCTTGTGTTTAAGCCCTTATGTAGATCATTGTGATAGTCACATTTCACTGAGTGGGGAGGATTGTTGTTGCTTGGATGTTGGCTTTAAGGAGAAATGTATTTAGCCTCTATAGGCCCAAAAGGCTCTGAAACCTTAGTGTGTTGGCTGCCTACACTTGTGCTTCATGGACGGTGACAGGTCGAGTATGAATCATCTCACTCCATTCCCTTTCTTAAGGTTGGTATTTTTTTCCTTTCTATTATGGTTCGCCTAAGGTTGACTTGTGAGAGCAAGGATGTGTTTCAGCTTTACAGCGTGAATAAAGCTTATATACAGAAATTCCCTGATAACACTGTTAGTGAATTTCATTATTTTCTTTGAATTAGGAATGAGGGTGACAACATTCGGGATAATGAGACCTGTTTGCCTCATATCATGAGAGTAAGGACAACTGATCATCATTAGATATGGTATTGGAGATAGTGGAAATTCGTTTGGTCGAATGATGATATAGCGCGGGTTGCTATCCAAAATAGGGTATTACTTTTATTCATTTTTCTAGCAGATGTTATTATACACTTGACAATATTAGATATGATGGTCGACAGGTAGTAGGTGGGACGTGTCATGAAAGCTTTGTAATGCTGTTGAATTGGTCTGATGAAGATACAAGTAGGATGGCGCCCTCCTTTCTTTTTTCTTCTTCTTTCTTCCCCATACATCACACTCACGTTCTAATGTAAATGAGATCATTCCACGCGATACACTTGGAAGGGCGTGGCACAGGTCATGACTTATACATACTCATGATAGCGCTTATTTGATATCTTTTCCTAAATACTGTATCCGGATCGTAATGTTAATCGAGACTGTGGTGAGTGACAGTGGATTTTGAATGCACATTATTTGAGTTGATTTAAGTAAAATGTCTATACTCAGAAATTGTGTCTAACTCATCAACTTGATTTGGAACACTGGAATTGTCTCAATTAACACACATCCAAGGTGGCCCTTATTGTTCTTTAAATATCATACTCACGTTGTAATGCGAATGAGATCGTGGTATGCAATACACTTGTAGGAGAGGATCGTGGTATGTAATACACTAGGGAAGAGGATGTAGCCTAACGGCTAGAGCGGTCGACGTCGACGCTGGGGAACCGGGTTCGAGTCTCGGCAACGACGCTCAACATCCTGTGATTCTGGGCAAATCACTTAATCTTCCCGTGCCTAACAAAAATTAATGTGTCCTTGTGTAACGAAACTGGTGCTATGTAAAGCGCTCTGATACCCGATAACTTCGGGTCTAGTTCGCACTATATAAAACTAAATTAAAAAAAAGACTGAAGAATGGACTTGACTTATAAACAATTAAGATGGCGCCCTTTATGTTCCCTTTAAACATTTAGACCCTTATTTATCAAGGTTTTGCGTCTCCCTTGCCCCACGCAAGGACGACGCAAAACATAAATGAGAGTTATCTCTGTGTGTCTTGATAAATCTTGAGTAACGCAAAGCAGCGCAAATCGGTGCCTTGTGTTACTCTGCGGCAGAGAGACATGACATGGGTGGAGTGTGGGCATTTCCACCCATCCACCCATCCATTCTGACATATTTCCAGATTTACCAACGCTGGTAGACCTGGGAATGCGTCAGAACTGTACACCTCCCCACCAGAGGCGCAATGAGGAGAAATATCTTTATTTCTCCTCGCATTCTGCAGCACACTTTGAAAGAGGAAAATGCCTCTGAGGATTGTTTTTGTGCAGGAAGTTGCTCCTTCCTGCACAAAAACAATCCTGCCTACAGCGCAGGCACCCTTGCACCATGGTGCAAGGGTGCCTGTGTTGGCGCTAGGCAGCAGTTTGTGCGCCAGTGCAGGCAGAGAGCAGAAATGCACCGTATAATGTTAAATACAGTGCATTCCTGCCCTCTACCTCTTACGCAGTGCAGCGAGGTGGCTTGCTGCGTTGCGTGAAGTATTGATAAATATGGGCCTGAATGTGTAATATAATATGGATGAGATTGTGGTAAGCGATATGTTGGTCTTTGGGTGCACAATATTTGAGGTGATTTATGTAAAATGTGTGGATTGGTTTTTAACATATTGCTTTTTTTTGTAACAGTGTATTATATATAATCATTGAATGGAATGGTCTTTAGCCCATTTTTTCGATTGTACACATTTAAAAAAGTTTAAGAAGATTTTACTTCTCTTGGATTTTGTGTCAGGTCATTGTTATTCCTGTCTTTTATGATTTTAATAAATCGAATAAAGAATAATTGACTGACTGACAAGTAAAATGTTAATATTTGGAAATTATGTTTTACTGGTTAATTGCATTGGGATGTTGAAATACTCATGTATTTCACCACACTTCTAAATGGCCGCCACAAAGTAGCTCATTTTCTGATCAGGCTTTGACCCGTGGTTACCCAGGTGTTTAACATCACTGATTCTGTTACAAAGTATTTAGGGAGACTGTTTGATGGCTGCGTTTCTTTCTGTTGAAACGCTGTGTGCTTGCTGTGACGTTGGACACGGATTCTGGTTAGCCAAATTAATCTTTTTGGGGCCGATTCACAGAACTAATCTGAGACAAAATCCTAAACTTACTACTTCTGGTATTCACAGAAGGCACTTATGATTTTAGGTATTCACAGAAATCACTTACGACTCCTGGGCCCGATTCACAAAAGTAATCTGAGACAAAATCCTAACTTTACGACTTTCGGTATTCACAGAAGGCAGTTAGGAGTACTAAAGTTAGGATTCCTAACTTTACTACTCCTAAATGCCTTCTGTGTATACCGAAAGTCGTAAAGTTAGGATTTTCTCAGTTTAAGAGTAGTAAAGTTAGGAATCCTAACTTTAGTACTCCTAAATGCCTTCTGTGAATACCGAAAGTCGTAAAGTTAGGATTTGATCTCAGATTACTTTTGTGAATTGGGCCCAGGAGTCGTAAGTGATTTCTGTGAATACCAAAAATCGTAAGTGCCTTCTGTGAATACCAGAAGTAGTAAGTTTAGGATTTTATGTCAGGATCTCACCTGTATTTCCACAGGAATGCCATAAAACTGAAGAATGGTCCGCAACGTCCCTAAACCACCTATCACGCTTATTTTATGAGTAAGCAATAAAAGGTGATCCGGGGAAGAAGGGAAACAAAACAAGGAAAGGAGGGAAAACAATCCTTCGTCACTATCCAGCAGCGGCAGGAGTGCGTCAAGTGAAAACAAAAAGCTGTGAATAAGAAGGAACACACATTAGGCTATAACAAAACACACCTTCTCTTCTACTCTTTGTGTAAGTTCCGCTTTTACCTATAACATCCCTTCTTCTATCACAGGAAGTAGAGAAGTGTCGTGGTGCCCCAACATCTATATACTGCTGCAAAGGTAAGACAGATATATAATATACACGAGAGTATCACACGAGACTATAATTTTAAGTAAGTGCACCTTGCCCACCTTTGTAATAGACCTAACTTCAACCTAAACTTCTTGTGGAAATATGTAAATGTGAACCTAACAATTGTTTTCCCAATTTAGGAGAATCTCTCCAATGCTTCCTTTGAGGACAATCAGGACCTTCGAGAGAGTGAGCAACTCTAGGATAGTTCCGGTCCCCAGATCAGGTAAGCGAGAGGAATTAAATAAAAAAAAATATAACAGAAAGTAAATTGGCAGCGCATCGGCGCTGTTACCGTAACCACGGTGAGAGAGTGTTCTAAGAGTCTGCCTTGTTGTCTCTTTGTAGGGTTTCCAGGAGCTAGACAGAGGAGCCGGTGTGGTTCGCGGTTGTCCAGATGCGAGGAAATCCGGAATTCAAGCGGGAAAGGAGCAGGTAAGAGATTTGTTGTCCCTTGTTGTGCAGGAGTATCCAGGAGCCTAGGCAGGAGCGGAGCCAAAGAAGAAGCGAACCGCCGGGATCGTCGGACGCGACGCGGAAGTGAGGGAGTGCGACGCACCGGAAGAGGATTGGGTGAGAACACGAGAGCCGGAATCAACAGACGCGAAGCGCGGTCACACGGAAGGGGCCGGTATTTAAGCTGCCTGCGCATGCGCGTCCATCAACTAGCAGCCATGATTGTAGTTCAGGGGCCCCCGGACCGGCAAGCGTGACATTTTGTCTCAGATTAGTTCTGTGAATCGGCCCCTTTGTGTTTACTCAACTTGTACTCTTCGGACTTGAAAAATGATCTTTGGGATAGATTATTACTTTAGCTTTTTTCTATTTTCTTCTTTTTTCCTCCTTTTTCTCCTTTGTGCAGGAATTAGGCGTTTTTGTGACAAATGTTGAACTGAACTTATCTTATGAATGTTTGTATATGTTTCTGGTGTTCATATTCCATCAGTTTTATTGATATTGAGGCTTATGGATGCTTATTTCATGATGTGTCATGCCGAATATGCATTCTCAGGTCTTGAGAAGTAATGTTACATATAGATCATATTTGGACTTTCTTCTTCTCTCTTTGAGTTGTGATTACCAGATGTTTGCTCTAATGAGAGAAACTTTGTAAATTAAATGTGGTTTCGTGAATTTATGTCATGCCTGGTCATGGATGGTGTGCAGTTTAAGTGCTTGTATGTGATGTATGTATGAGATCTCAGAGGGACATAGTGATGTCTACACCTTATTTGCTTTCCCTAACATAGGTTTGAAATTTATGTAGGCTCATGCTTATTTGTATCTTACTCATTAGGTGTCAACATGTGATATACCCAATCCCGAATATGTGGATTGAGGTGGGGAATACAACTTGCCCAGTGTGATACTACTGCATGATTGTTTGTTTGGGCAAACAAAACCTAGGCGAACATAGAAGAAATTGAAATTTGGAGACACAACTGTGAGAAATGGGGTTATTTGTGGATATACAGAGGAAAATATTGCTTTCAAATAAGGTGGGCAAATATTCTGTTCCGCCTACAGAATTGGCAGGATTTAGGCAACTCGGCATTACTCTTGTAACTCTGAGTTTCAAACAAATTCTGCCAATCGCCGTGTGGTGGAATCTTTTCTCGCATGCGGCTTCAGAATGGTAAGTTGGCAAGCGCGAGCGAGATTTGGTTTCCCGAGTGATTTCCCGTCGCTAGGAGGAGATTTTTCTAATGCCCTCTGGTGCACTGTTTGGTGCTGTTCGCACTGATTTTTCAGCACGGAACGCACTACCGGCACTAAATCACAGCACAAGCGGAGTCAAATGATTCAATGAGTTCCGCCCACCCCTACTTTTGAATCGATGCTGTATGTGATGTTAACTTTATGCATTGTTATATATATTAATTATTGGACCACAATGTAATTTTTTCTTCTCTTCTCTTCTCTTGATATCCAATCAAATGGTTCAGAAAATAAAATTGAACAGCAGGACATTATTGGAAGATGGATTGTTGATTTTAATCATGTTTGTATGTGTACACTGCTGTCTATGTTGTAGGGTGTTTGGTTGTGGGTTGTGCCAAAATAGCACTGTAAGTTATAATATGTATGTATTTATGGGTATTATATATATATATTTTACATACTGTATATGCAGCCCTGAATAAGTTTAGTTTGATCAAAATGCGTTGGCTGTGGCTGTAACTACTTTTATCCAAAAAAAGAGGTAACACTTTTGGAATTTAATAAAGAAGAGCATCAAACAACTTTATTCGATTTTGTGTTTTATATTTTGGGTGCACTGCTATGATTATTAACCCGTGTTGGGAGGAAGTTTTTTATGGTCATATTTTTAATGTATGAATTTTTGGCAAATGCAACTTTTATGTGATAAACATCTGTATTGGTGATATATGGCATGACTTTGTATAATATGATAAACTACACTCAAACTTCTAAATGATCACATACATTACAAATTGAGGCTAACACATTATGAAAAATGATGCTCCCTTATTTGACAATTGTAAAATCACTTGTGTTGTAAGTACACTGGGCTTCAAAGGTGGATAAGAAAAAGTGAACTGTAATTAAAAGTGTTTGTCAAGCAACATACTCCCTTGTAAAAAATGAAGCAAAGGTCATTGTGACATAGATTGCTGAAAGCCACCTCCTATGAAGACGACTTTCATCCATCATAAAGGCTCAATCACGGAGTCTTTTCAGATGACTGTATAAGAGGACAGATCCTCTCCTGCGGAAAACCCCCACTGTGGACGCAGACATCCTTACCAATTACAATACCATCACTCAACATGAGGCCCAGAGATGGTTTTCCTCTGATCTAAAGACCTTAAAATTATGCCTGCGACAAACCGAAAGGAAGTAGAGAAGTAAATATTCACCTGATGATAAAGAGACTTATCTGGTCGCACTAAGAAATTATAAAAAAACGATCCAGAACACAAAAACTGCATATTTCTCCTCTAAGATTACAACTTCCACAAACCGGTCTAAAGAAATTTTTTCGATAGTCAATGAACTATCCAACCCCGATAGAGTGACACTAAAACCTACGCCTTCTCAGTCACTATGTGACTCCTAAATAATTTTTTCATTGATAAAATTAAAGCCATTAAGTCCAGTATTCCCATATGCCTGAGCCCAGTACGCTTGATGGCACCTACGAATCCATGTTCCTTGGATCAGATTCCAGCAATAAGTCACGATACATTCTTGGACCTGTTGACAAAAGTAAAATCGGGTTCTCCTAAAGACTGCTGTCCTCCCTGGATCTTAACCCCTTAAGTGCGCCCGTCGGCCAACGGCCGTCGCGAGCACTACCTCGGTAGTGCTGCGCACGTCCGTTGGCCGACGCGGCCCCGCCCACATAATGGAACGCCCCGCACTGCGGCGAAATTATCGCCGCGGTAAACGGGTTAAGAGAGGTCTTTTCCGCTCTCCCTAGCCCAGCTATGTCTCTCTTGAATGAATCATTGTCCCAGGGCTGTGTCCCTGACACCTTCAAGGAGGCTATTGTCATCCCCCTCCTGAAAAAGTCAGGGGCAGATCCTAAATTCTTGACCAACTACCGTCCAATCTCCCTGCTGCCCTACCTGGCCAAGGTACTTGAAGCCTATGTGGCCAGATGTTTATCTACCTTTTTGGAACAGTCCAAATGTCTGGACCCCCACCAAGCAGGGTTCCGGCCAGCCCATTCCACAGAGTCAGTTATACTAACAGTACTGGATACCCTGCGGGGGAGGCTGATAGGGTCTCTCCGCAGGCCCTGGTGCTACTGGATCTCTCCGCAGCGTTCGACACGGTCGACCATAACATACTGGTCGACCGTGTCGAGGACACGGGAATCCACGGTTCAGCTCTTGAATGGATTCGTTCCTTTCTGGGAAACCGATCTCAAGCAGTCCGTTTAAGTCAGTTCACAACCCCCAAGATGAACACTACTTGCGGTGTGCCACAGGGCTCTTCACTTTCCCCTCACCTATTCAATTTATACCTCCTTCCTCTGATCTATGCTCTTAAAGAAAAGAAAGTCCACACCTTCAATTATGCGGATGATTTCCAACTTGTGTTTTCTATTAGTAACTCCCCAGAATCCATCAACGAATTTCAGACTACGATGCTGTTCATCCGTGACTGGATGAACAGCAATCACCTGAAGCTAAATCCAGATAAGACGGAGGTGATTTTAACAGGGGGCTCTCTGAATCCCTGGAGTCCCCTCTTTTGGCCTAAGGAGCTGGGACAGCCCCCTACCCCCTCGGTTTCTGCCAAAACACTGGGGGTTATTATTAACAGCGACCTCCCAATGAAGACTCAAATTGGCTCTGTGATCTCAACGTGTTTTTTCCAGTTGAGAAAAATAAGGAAAATCAGTAGGTTCCTTACACAGGAAGCTAAAATACAGGTGGTTTTAGCTATGGTGATATCACATATAGATTATGCCAATTCTCTATACTTCGGCATTCCAGCTAATCTTGTCCACCGACTCCAATTGGTACAGAATCAGGCAGCAAGACAGATCCTGCAGGAAAATAGGCGTCAACATGTCACCCCTCTTATGAGGAAGTTGCACTGGCTCCCCATAACTCAGAGATGCGCCTTCAAGGTGGGATGTATCATCTTTAAATCCCTGATCGGCAAGAGCCCCAAGTTTGTTGACAGTATGATTGAAAGATACACCCCGACTCGCAATCTGCGATCCGCTCACTTGCATCTTCTGGCCTCTCCGTCATTCAAGTTGAAGCGTCTCGGTGGAACAAGGTTCGCCGTACTAGGCCCCAGATACTGGAATTCCTTGCCCTTAGAAATTAGATCCTGCACGGATCTCATGAGCTTCAGGAGACTTCTAAAAACATGGCTATTTAGACAGGCATACGAGTAACGAACAGGATTATAGCATCCCTTAGAGTAGCGCCATGAAACCAATCTGGTGTACGTGCGCTTTACAAGCAATATATAACATAACAACAAAAATATTGCATTGCAAACTACAGGATCACATTATCAAAAACCACTTAAAAGTATATAAGGGAATTCCCAATGCTAACCTATGAGAGAAGTAGGCCTCACAGCGTTGAAAACGAAATAGGCTGTTTGTCACTACCAGGACATGCCACACATAAAGGCACATGTCCTACCTTTAACTTACAGAGCACCCTGCCCATTGGGCTACCTAGCAAAATATGGTTCTAAGTTGTGGCCATATAAAACTGCTATATTAGTGGAGGTAACCAGGGGCGTCTCCTCCGTAATGGCGGAGGAGCATCGCCCCACTGCTAGCAGATGATAAATAAAACGATAATAACACGTTATTATTGTTTTATTTATCTCTGTCGGAGTTACTTATGTCCGACAGGAGGAGCAGGCCGGTCCGGGGCAGGGAAGAGTACTCTGCACTTATAATGCACATATGTGTTTGGCCAGCTGCCTCAGGCCGGCCAAACACACATGCGTACTTATGTTTCTCCAACCCGGCTGAATTGTACAGCCGAGTTGGAGAAACCCCACAGGCTCCCAGGCACTGTTTGAGCGGCAAACGAGTCTGCTCAGACCAATCCCGGCGTTGCTCTCGTCCTAGAGAGCAGCGTCTGGATTGGGTGGGGAGCCTGTGCCCTTAAGCCCATTCCCTTCCTGCTTCCGAGACACGAGGAGCAGGAGGAACGAGGCGGCAATCAGCGGGAGCAGAGCGGCAGCTAATTTTTTTTTTTAGTTTTTTTTTCCAACCTCTCCTCCCCCCGCGCCACCCTACCAGTTTTAATTGGCTATAGCCGCCACTAGCACTAACCGTATGCAAACTTTAAAGAAGTTCATTTTTGCCCCCAGGATAACTTCAAATGAGTTTGAGATCACCCCCCCCCCATCTCCACCTCCAAAACATTTTATATCCACAGGGTTATAACAGCAGATAATGCTACAGTAACATTTTGAAAAGAGCTGAGTTTAAAAGGGAATACTGCTCCAAACAGGTTTTACTTCCTAGGTGTCTCCTGCTGCCAAAGCCTTTTTTCCTAATTGGACCCATGGAAGAAGTACTGATTGGTAAAATAGCTCTGAATTTTAATGGAGCAGAGGATGGCCATAAGTGTTAAATATGAATTCGCCTTTTATAACAGGTAAGTTGCATCATGACATACCAGAGATAAGTTCTGATTCTGCCTCACATATTCATCAGACATAAAACAGTGCAAGGCAGCTCCTCACATCACACAACAGCTTACCTGAAATTCCTGCCTCCTGAAACCAGAAGTACTGTGTTCATAATCATAATGATCCGTTATGTTTCTGGCTTTTAAAAGGGACCGAATAAGGAGAAAATAAAATGACTTGGGGAGCTAGGAGGAGTGGAGGGCTCCACTGACAAATTTGTTTAAGTTAGTAATACATTTGTTTATTGTATAATAAAATATTACACGCAATAACAAAATTAGAATTCCACATAACAATCATTAAAGCAGACTTTTAATTCATTTCAATCATTATATCTAGTCCTTCCCTATAAAGAAAATAATAAAGCTTTGTTAGTCACACTTCTCTCAGGATTTAAAATCATGAGTGATCAATTCATCTGACCATAGCAAAACAATTATTATGTCTTAGCTGTAGTGGTGTTTGATCATCTAATGACGGAACCTTTGTGGCTCATGACGGGCTCTGTAGAACTGTGACATAAGCATTAGAGCGTAGTGAATTGAATGCAGGTTTAGAATATTGGTATCACGGTTACACGCAGAAGAATAAAGACGTGTTATACTAAGCTCCGTGTGTGGCGTAGTCATTGGTGAGTACATGGGCTGGGGAGGATGCTACTGTGAGAAGTTGGCCTGGCATATGCTGTCCACTAATTATAGTGGGCACCTTGCACCAGTCCAAACAACCCCTTATTCGAGATAGGTTAAAGACAACCTTATTGAAAGCTATCCTAGTGGTATCTATGGAGAGCAGCCTTCAGGCTAAGTCTTGAAGGAATGTAAAGCAGCTTGTTTTACCAGTCTATAATCTCTTGAGTGATCAAATGAAAGAGCACCACACCAGGTATATATTCAAAATATATGTATTTATTGCTAAACACACCCCTCTAGTCTCTTTATGAGGCTAGAGTTCGAAGTACATAAGTTATTAGTTATTTAAACACAGTAATAGCACAAATACACGTTTGGGCCCTAGGGGCGTACCAAACCATATACCAATAAAGTGGTATAAGAACCACGACTGAGCTAGACACTAGGCCTAGAGCCTCTAGAAGTGCTTGGACCACAAGGAACCACCCAAGGTAGTGACACAGGGGACCCACGGGGACGCGTGCAGTGTAATTACACAGCCGCGAAACGCCGTTAACTTCTATGGAGAAAGTCGCGGTTTGGAAATTAAAGAAAAGGGACACTTAAAGAAGGACTTGGAGCAAACCCTTTGAGAACTAGGTCGTTCTAGAGTCTCTACCCACGGGAGCACCGGAGTACTCTTGTTACCTCACCCAGGGAAGCCGGGTGCATAGGTGCCTTTCGGGGTCGGGTTTCGTCGTCGATTTGAATGGCGATCTGCGGCAAAGTGCTGCTGGCGACCAAGTGGAAAGTGTCCGGGTGGATCCAAAGGTGGATCGGAGATCTGAAGAACCTGAAAGCAGAGGGGACAGAGTCTGGGTCACTAGCCAGTGACCAGGAAGGCGATGAGCAGATGCCCACCGATGTCGAGTGCTTCAGGTAGGTTGACGGTTGTCTTGACTCTTCAGCCACGAGGTCCAGGAGTCGTTGTCGGCGACCAGGAGCAGGATTCGGGCTGGTACACGATGTCTGTCGAGTGCTGAGGTGTCGGCGACCAGATTGGACCCAACAAGCCTTGGCAACGGCAAGTCTCGATGAAGTTGAAGATTGACGATGATGCAGACCAGCAAGGTCTTAGGAACTCACCCAGGAAGGGTAAATGAGGGCAAGCCTGGAGCAACCAGGGAGCCCAAGAAGAAAAGTATTGGCCTTCGTGAAGGGCTACTAGCCAATGGGCTAGCGACTGCGAAGGAGCCTCGAGACGGTGCACGTGGAGCTGGCTCACAGGACACTCGTGGAGTGGAGGCCAGTGATCTTCGGTGCAGTTGGTGCTGGAGGCTAGGGCTACTCGGAGCCCAAAGCATGACTTCGTGGGAGACCCAGAAGAGGATGCACTAGAAAATGCGTGCGGTGTCCAGGGGTCACGGTTCCACGTTACCCACGACAGCTACGGGCCTCAGCTTTGCTGAGGACTCAGGGCAGCCTCGGGGAAGTCTGGAAATCCACCTCTGGTGATGCAAAGACTTCAGCGTCCGACGGGAGCTTAGGCGATGCAGACCGGACAATTGCTTCTTTGGTGCCTGCCAAGCAGGGGAGTCACTCCTTGACCCCAAGGGAGATTCTTCTGTCCTCTAATCTTGTAGTAGAGCGTCGAAGGTCCAGGATTCTGTGTCAGAGTTTCATCCAGGGATAATCTAAAGTCCTAAGGACTGGGTTCTTATACTTATACTAAGTTTAGGGGTTGGACTTACTCTGTGGCCCCACCTATGGGTGGGTCAGGGCAGAGGGGTGGCTACACCCCTTTCCCTTTGTCCAGTTCGCGCCAAAGCAGGGGCTGCAAGCCTCTGATCCGGTTTGAACTGGGGTATGCACAGGGACACCAAGTGTGCCCCCAGTGCAGGACTTCAAAGCACCCGAAAGTGCTCCCGCCCAGCCCCAATACACACTATCCTGTCTGGGGAGGTGGTCACACCTCCCTGGGACAGGAAACCTATTGTCCAGGCCTCCCCTGCCGGAGTTTCGTCCAGCAGCAGGAGGCCAGACTTGTGTCTGTGGCAGCAGCATCCATTTTGTGATGCCAGGGCTTTAGAAAGAAGTTACCGGCCAGGCCAGGGTTAACATGTCTCTCCCTCTAGAAGGGTGGAATGCTACCCCCGCCGCCAGAATTGGCGGGGGGTAGTATTCCAAGATGTTTGACACCAAACACGACATGTTTCGGTGCAGCCATTCCAAAGTTAGCATTTAACGTGAGGTTATAATGCGCTTAAGAGTATATGGTCAGGCTGCACTACAAACAGCATCAGAGAAGGGTCTCCGAACACTGCAGAGGGGCCCTGCTCATGCAGGGGCACCCTCTCACATAGGAACCACGCACTCTGCCTTCAGGATTGATAAGGCCTGCCATAGGAGTGACTTATAGGTTTATATGTGTGTATGTATATAGTGATATAGGTAACCTATATCACAGTAAGGGGTGCATGCACCACCTTACCCAGGCTGCAGTAGCAGACCTGTGGTGTCAGTTTGGATGGCCTTCCAGGGGTGGCACAATACATGCTGCAGCCCCTGGTAGGCCTCTGAGGTACCTATGCCCTGGGTACATAGTATACCATATACTAGGGACTTATAAGGGCACTCCAGATTCCAATCAGTGATGTGCCTAAGGCACATGCAAACCATTTTAGAGAGGAAGCAGCTAGGCTGGGGTTCTGATTAGCAGGGCCCCAGCCAGACTAAAGGTCGAAAAACAGTGAAGCATCAGCAAAAAGTGGGGGTACCCATGTGAAGCAGATCCTACTCTCCTACACAACCCCCCCCCCCCCAAACGTAGGGACATTAAACTAACCTTGCCCAGTTAAGTCTTCATGTTCTAAGTGGAAGTACCTAGAGAGTCCATCTGCATTGGCATGGTTACTCCCAGGTCTATGTTCCACTGTGCAGTCCATCCCCTGTAGGGAAATGGACCACCTAAGCAGTTTGGGGTTTTCACCCTTCATTTGTTTTAGCCATAAGAGGGGCTTATGGTCTGTTTGAACAAGGAAGTGAGTACCAAACAAGTATGGCCTCAACTTCTTCAGAGCCCAGACCACAGCAAAGGCCTCCTCTCAATGGCTGACCAACGTTTCTCTCTAGGGGTCAGCCTTCTGCTAATGAAAGCTACTGGCTGATCCTGACCTTCTTCATTCAATTGTGACAGTACAGCCCCTACCCCCAATTCAGATGCATCAGTTTGAACAATGAACTTCTTGGAGTAATCAGGACTCTGTAGAATGGGAGCAGTGCACATGGCCTGCTTCAGGTCATCAAATGCCTTTTGACAGCTAACTGTCCACTGAACCTTTTGGGCATTTTCTTGGAAGTTAAGTCATTCAGGGGTGTCACTATTGATCCATACCCCTTGACAAATCTCCTAAAGTACCCAGTCAGGCCTAAGAAGGCTCTCACCTGAGTCTGGGTAGTTGGAGCAGTCCAGTCCATGATGGTCTGGATCTTGCTCTGCAAGGGTTGAACCTGGCCTCCACCCACAAGGTGGCCCAGGTACACAACCTGACTCTGCCCTATCTGGCACTTGGTGGCCTTGATAGTCAGGCCTGCCTTTTGCAGGGCCTGTAAAACATTCCTGAGGTGGACCAGGTGATCCTCCCAGGTGGAGCTAAAGACAGCAATATCATCTAGATATGCTGCCCTATAGGCTTCCAGACCTGTGAGGACTGTATTCACCAACCTCTGAAAAGTGGCAGGTGCATTCTTCAGACCAAAGGGCATCACCACAAATTGATAATGCCCACTAGGGGTTGAGAATGCTGTTTTTGGCTTTGCAGCATCAGCTAGTCTGATCTGCCAGTAGCCAGCTGTCAAGTCAAATGTGCTTAGATACTTGGCTGAGGCCAAAGTGTCTATTAGCTCATCTGCCCTTGGTATTGGATGGGCATCAGTCCTAGTGACTGCATTGAGACCCCTGTAGTCCACACAAAACCTCATCTCTCTTTTTCCACCACTGGTGTGAGGTTTTGGCACAAGGACCACTGGACTAGCCCAAGGGCTATCTGAGGGTTCAATAACTCCCAAATCCAACATTTTCTGGACTTCAGTCCTGATACAGTCCCTGACATGGTCAGGTTGCCTATAAATCTTATTTTTAATAGGCAGACTGTCCCCAGTGTCCACTTCATGAGTGCACCAGGTGGTCTGACTGGGTGTCAGTGAAAACATGTGTCTAAACTGATTGAGCACCTGTCTACAATCAGTTTGCTGCTGGGTAGTGAGGCTGCCTGCCAAGGCTACACCATCTACTGACCCATCGTCAGGGTTCTGTGAGAGCAGGTCAGGGAGTGGGTCACTCTCTTCCTCCTGCCCTTCATCAGTAGCCATGAGCAAGCCCATGTCTGCCCTGTCCACATATGGTTTTAACCTGTTGACATGGAGAACCCTGTGGGGACTCCTGGGTGTTCCTAGGTCTACTAAGTAGGTAACCTCACCCTTCTGCTCAACAATAGTGTGGGGTCCACTCCATTTGTCTTGGAGAGCTGCTGGGGCCACTGGCTCCAACACCCACACCTTCTGTCCTGGCTGGTAAACAGTCAGTACAGCCTTTTGGTCATGCCAGGCCTTTTGAAGTTCCTGGCTAGCCTCAAGGTTTTTAGTTGCCTTTTTCATATACTCAGCCATCCGGGAGCGGAGACCAAGTACATAGTCCACTATGTTTTGCTTTGGGGGCTTGAGAGGTAACTCCCATCCTTCCTTCACCAAGCACAGTGGACCCCTGACAGGGTGGCCAAACAAAAGTTCAAAAGGGCTGTAACCAACCCCCTTCTGAGGCACCTCCCTATATGCAAATAAAAGGCAGGGCAAGAGTATGTCCCATCTTCGCCTAAGCTTTTCTGGGAGCCCTTTAATCATGCCCTTCAAGGTTTTGTTGAATCTCTCAACTAAACCATTGCATTGTGGGTGATAGGGTGTGGTGAACTTGTAAGTCACTCCACACTCCTTCCACAATGCTTTTAAGTATCCAGACATAAAGTTAGCACCCCTGTCTGACACAACCTCCTTAGGAAAGCCCACTCTTGAGAAAATTCCCAGGAGGGCCCTTGCCACCACAGGTGCTGTAGTGGTCCTAAGGGGAATAGCCTCTGGGTACCTGGTGGCATGATCCACTACCACCAGGATAAACCTGTGCCCAGATGCTGTTTGGGGATCCATGGGACCAACAATGTCAATCCCCACCCTTTCAAAGGGAACCCCACCACAGGTAGTGGTATCAGGGGGCCTTTGTAGTGCCACCTGCCTTGCCACTGGCCTGGCAGGTTACACAGGAGCGACAAAACTCCTTGGTGTCTTCAGACATGTGGGGCCAGTGAAAGTGAGGGACAATTCTGTCCCAAGTCTTGTTCTGGCCCAGGTGACCTGCTAAGGGAATATCATGGGCTAGGGTCAATAGGAAGCCCCTGAACTTCAGAGGTATAACCAACCTCCTGGTAGCACCAGGCTTGGGGTCTCTACACTCTGAGTACAAGAGTCCATCATCCCAATACACAGTATGGGGACCACTAGCTTTCCCAGCAGCCTCAGCAGCAGCTTGCTGTCTGAGGGGTTCAAGAGAGGGGCAGCTCTGCTGCTCCTGGCTCAGATCTGCCCTGGAAGGTCCCCCTGTCCCCAAGAACTCAACCTGGTCAGGTTCAAGCTCCTCTGGGACAGTTCCTTCCTCAGGACTGAGATCATCCCCTCAAGGGACTGATCTTCCTTCTGAGCCAAGGGGGAAGGCACTGCCTTTACCCTACTACTCCTTCTCTTGGAAGGCACTTGGTCCATTATTCCAGAATCCAAGGCCTGTTCAGTCCTAGACATTTTGGCTTGTGACCTGGTCACAGCAAACACATCTGCAGGGATCCCCAGCATTTCTGCATGGGTCCTGAGATCCACTTCTGCCCAAGCTGAAGTTTCTAAGTCATTGCCAAGCAAGCATTCGACTGGTAGGTCTGCACTTACCACAACCTTCTTAAGGCCAGTTACCCCTCCCCAGGAGAAGTTAACAACTGCCAGAGTATGGTCTGTTCTGACATTGCTAGCATTGGTCACTTGGTACATCTCACCAAGTATAACTTGCCCAGGATTCACAAGGTCTTGTGTCACCATGGTGACACTTGCCCCTGTGTCCCTAAATGCCAAAGCCTCTCGTCCATTGATTAAAGGCTGTTGTCTGTACTTGCCCAGATTACTGGGACTCACAGAGGAGGTCACATCCATGCCTCCATCACAGACTAACACAGCCTGAGTGAGTTCTCTGACTAGGTCAGAGCCCATCTCAGTACCCAGGGTCAACCCTACTAAACCCTTGGCTGTAGTACTCCCACCACCAACTGTAACTGTACTAGGGGGAACAGGTGCCTTAGGGGCATTGGTGGGGGCTGGACTTGAGTCTTTGGACTTGGTGCAATCACTGGTCCAGTGGGTCTTTTGCTTACAGACCTTGCACCATGGTTTTCTTTGGCCTTTCCCTTTGGTAGACTGTGAATCCCTACCTGAAGAAGATTTTTGGGGGCCTTGTGAAGACTTTTGATCTTTACCCTTCTCTCCACCCTTATCAGAGCTCTTAGAATCTTGCTTCTTAGGGTCACCACCTTGGTTCTGTACCTTCTGCCTCACCCTGGTTCTGACCCATTTGTCTGCCTTCTTTCCTAATTCTTGGGGAGAGGTCAGATCAGAGTCCACCATGTACTGATGCAACAGCTGATTTTGACAGTTATTAAGAATCTGCTCCCTCATTATCAGATTGTACAATCCTGTGAAGTCACACACCTTACTGCCCATCAACCAGCCTTCCAGAGCCTTAGCAGAACAATCCACATAGTCTACCCAGTCTTGAGTCTGTGCTTTTTGGGCATCTCTGAACTTCAACCTGTATTGTTCAGTTGTTAGGCCAAACCCATCAATAAGAGCACTCTTCAAGACCTTGTAATTATCAGCATCCTCTTCTCTTACAGTGAGGAGCTTGTCTCTACCTTTATCTGCAAAGGAGAGCCACAAGATTGCTGCCCACTGCTCTTGAGGGACCTTCTGTACTTTACAGGCCCTCTCTAGAGCAGTTATCCATTTGTGGATGTCATCCCCACTCTGGTAGGGAGGGACAATCTTGCTCAGGTTTCTATGGTCATAAGACCTTTCCCTATCTTTAGGGATATTGCTGCCACCATGGGACTCTAGTCCCAACTTTTTTCTCTCTTTGTAGAGATCTAGGGACTCCCTGTCTATAAATATCTAAGAATGGTACCAGTTCCTAGGAGGAAGAAGGAAAGAGACCAGCAGCCTGTTATGGTTGCAATTCAGGGTAGGATGTCTCCAAAGAAAGGAATGAGTGTGTCTGAGTGGAGAGTGATACTCCTGTATATGTTGTGCCCTCACACACCCTTGCGAGTGTAAAGCATCATCATTGGGCACTGCTCCTCGTGGGGGTGGCGCTGCAGTCCCTCACGGGCCCTCCAAGAGGGCACTCTGATGGAGATCTTTTAGGAGTTGCCGCAGTTGTGTGTGTGGGTGTGTGGGCCAAGTGGTAAGTGTAAGTGAAAATAAAATAACCCGTTGGTGCCCTAATAGATTTATTCAAGGGTCCTCAGGGTTAGGCTAAAATCTGGACGGGAGTGGAGATGCACTTAGTGCAAAAATAGGACCCTCTCTAGACCGCTACCCGCTGATGAAGCCCTATTCCATACTAGGAAGGGTATGACATTTTCCACTTTTCTGTGTTTATGTTTCAATATAGTATGCGGGGATTCCACTATCTCCCGCTTATGGTGATTTTTTATTACGTATGTGAATTCGTCATAGGTTTTTCAAAGTTTTTTCAGGCACTCGCATGGCGCTTCACGGAATTTGCCTTGAATTTATTCAAGCACCCGGCCAGCGCGGTGCTCTTCCATAGCGGTTGTCAGTGATCAGGTTCACTGTAGGTATGGACTCTAGCTCTAGTCTGTATTTCACTGACCCACTTCTGATAGACTAACAGCTACTATCTCCTTTCTCAGCCACGTTATATTATTTATTAATCCCTCAGTCACGTGTTTGCATGGTGTTGGCACTCTTTACCAAGCATGACAAGTACTGTTTGTAGTCCGTTGCATTGCTTTCCAACACTATGACCTTTTCTCCCCCCTTTCCCCCCCTTTTTTCTTTTCCCCTTGTACCTTGTCTCCATTAGGTTTGAACTAGAGTATACGGATAAGACGTTACTCTAACGTACTTCATTTGTCCTTAACGAAGGTACGGTAGGAATATAGGGTGTCTCTTTCCCTGATTCCTCCCTTCCGCTACCAGTATCTACGGTCCTGATGAAGCGCTCCGGGATCCATTAGGGACCAAATAGTAGCGTGAAACATGTCGACCTTTCTCTTTTAATATCACTACACTGTCACACGGGTTGAGAGTAGTGGGATCGTACTTTTTCCCTTCCTATTTTTGCACTAAGTGCATCTCCACTCCCGTCCAGATTTTAGCCTAACCCTGAGGACCCTTGACCCACGAGGAGCAGTGCCCAATGATGATGCTTTACACTCGCAAGGGTGTGTGAGGGCACAACATATACAGGAGTATCACTCTCCACTCAGACACACTCATTCCTTTCTTTGGAGACATCCTACCCTGAATTGCAACCATAACAGGCTGCTGGTCTCTTTCCTTCTTCCTCCTAGGAACTGGTACCATTCTTAGATATTTGCATTACCTTTAGGAGCACTGGTACAGGACCTATTTCCAACTAGCTCCTTGTCCCTCCTTCTTCAGAATTGTGGTTACTCCCTGTCTATAGCCAGTTGCTGTTTTCTGAGTTCAAGCTGAGCTTCCTCATATTGAATCAGCCTCTTTCTCCTCTCATGAGAGGATTCCCTCCTATGAGAGGAGACAGAGGTCCCTATTGAGGTGCCAGAGTGGTTAGACTCCTGAGAAGGAGACCTAGACCTTCTGGGCACACTCACAATCCTTCCTGGGGGGACAAAGTGGAGGTCATCCTGAGCCTCCTCCTCATCCACAGGAGGAATTGGGTTTTCCAGGTCAGGGTCATTGTCACCCTCCTGGTCAGTTCCAGAGGGGGCTGGGGGTGTTGCTACCCCTGGCCCCATCCTCATCTTCTGCCCCACCCTCTGCTCCTACCCCTTCAGTCCCTGAGGGCCTGCTGCGATCATAAGCCTCTAACATCTCTCTCAGATGTTGGGTGGTGGGGCTTTGTCCTGTCTTCAGTTTCCTCAAATTGCATAATGCTCTCAATTCCAAGAATGGGAGTGTATCATACTTGGAGGGAAGAAGCCCAGGGGCTTCTGGCAAGGACTCACTGGGTCCTGGCTTTGAAGACATCACTAGTGAGGTGTGGTGTATGCACTACCTACTCTAGTGTGGCCTACTAAACTCTCTTGAGTTGTAGAAAGGGTGTGCTATCCCTTAACACACAACTCTAAGTTCAGTAGAACTTACTGTATACTAAGCTTAATTTATATGTACCTTAGGTACCTTTAGTGGTTTTCAGTTGATCAATTCAATTGAGATTATCTGGTAAAACAATAGCAAGCTGGAATCCCACACGCTGCACACCAATGTGAGAAGTTGGCCTGGCATATGCCGTCCACTAATTATAGTGGGCACCTTGCACCAGTCCAAACAACCCCTTATTGGAGATAGGTTAAAGACAACCTTATTGAAAGCTATCCTAGTGGTAGCTATGGAGAGCAGCCTTCAGGCTAAGTCTTGAAGGAATGTAAAGCAGCTTGTTTTACCAGTCTATAATCTCTTGAGTGATCAAATGAAAGAGCACCACACCAGGTATATATTCAAAATATATGTATTTATTGCTAAACACACCCCTCTAGTCTCTTTATGAGGCTAGAGTTCGAAGTACATAAGTTATAAGTTATTAAACACAGTAATAGCACAAATACACATTTGGGCCCTAGGGGCGTACCAAACCATATACCAATAAAGTGGTATAAGAACCACGACTGAGCTAGACACTAGGCCTAGAGCCTCTAGAAGTGCTTGGACCACAAGGAACCACCCAAGGTAGTGACACAGGGGACCCACGGGGGACGCGTGCAGTGTAATTACACAGCCGCGAAACGCCGTTAACTTCTATGGAGAAAGTCGCGGTTTGGAAATTAAAGAAAAGGGACACTTAAAGAAGGACTTGGAGCAAACCCTTTGAGAACTAGGTCATTCTAGAGTCTCTACCCACGGGAGCACCGGAGTACTCTTGTTACCTCACCCAGGGAAGCCGGGTGCATAGGTGCCTTTCGGGGTCGGGTTTCGTCGTCGATTTGAATGGCGATCTGCGGCAAAGTGCTGCTGGCGACCAAGTGGAAAGTGTCCGGGTGGATCCAAAGGTGGATCGGAGATCTGAAGAACCTGAAAGCAGAGGGGACAGAGTCTGGGACACTAGCCAGTGACCAGGAAGGCGATGAGCAGATGCCCACCGATGTCGAGTGCTTCAGGTAGGTTGACAGTCATCTTGACTCTTCAGCCACGAGGTCCAGGAGGCGTTGTTGGCGACCAGGAGCAGGATTCGGGCTGGTACACAATGTTTGTCGAGTGCTGAGGTGTCAGCGACCGGATTGGACCCAACAAGCCTTGGCAACGGCAAGTCTCGATGAAGTTGAAGATTGACGATGATGCAGACCAGCAAGGTCTGAGGAACTCACCCAGCAAAGGTAAGTGAGGGCAAGCCTGGAGCAACCAGGGAGCCCAAGAAGAAAAGGATTGGCCTTCGTGAAGGGCTACTAGCCAACGGGCTAGCGTCTGTGAAGGAGCCTCGAGACGGTGCACGTGGAGCTGGCTCACAGGACACTCGTGGAGTGGAGGCCAGTGATCTTCGGTGCAGTTGGTGCTGGAGGCTAGGGCTACTCGAAGCCCAAAGCACGACTTCGTGGAAGACCCAGAAGAGGATGCACTAGCAAATGTGTGCGGTGTCCAGGGGTCACGGTTCCACGTTACCCACGACAGCTACGGACCTCAGCTTTGCTGGGGACTCAGGGCAGCCTCGGGGAAGTCTGGAAATCCACCTCTGGTGATGCAAAGACTTCGGCGTCCAACGGGAGCTTAGGCGATGCAGACCGGACAATTGCTTCTTTGGTGCCTGCCAAGCAGGGGAGTCACTCCTTGACCCCAAGGGAGATTCTTCTGTCCTCTAATCTTGTAGTAGAGCGTCGAAGGTCCAGGATTCTGTGTCAGAGTTTCGTCCAGGGATAATCTAAAGTCCTAAAGACTGGGTTCCTATACTTATACTAAGTTTAGGGGTTGGACTTACTTTGTGGCCCCACCTATGGGTGGGTCAGGGCAGAGGGGTGGCTACACCCCTTTCCCTTTGTCCAGTTCACGCCAAAGCAGGGGCTGCAAGCCTCTGATCCGGTTTGAACTGGGGTATGCACAGGGACACCAAGTGTGCCCCCAGTGCAGGACTTCAAAGCACCCGAAAGTGCTCCCGCCCAGCCCCAATACACACTATTCTGTCTGGGGAGGTGGTCACACCTCCCTGGGACAGGAAACCTATTGTCCAGGCCTCCCCTGCCGGAGTTTCGTCCAGCAGCAGGAGGCCAGACTTGTGTCTGTGGCAGCAGCATCCATTTTGTGATGCCAGGGCTTTAGAAAGAAGTTACCGGCCAGGCCAGGGTTAACATGTCTCTCCTCTAGAAGGGTGGAATGCTACCCCCGCCGCCAGAATTGGTGGGGGGTAGTATTCCAAGATGTTTGACACCAAACACGACATGTTTCGGTGCAGCCATTCCAAAGTTAGCATTTAACGCGAGGTTATAATGCGCTTAAGAGTATATGGTCAGGCTGCACTACAAACAGCATCAGAGAAGGGTCTCCGAACGCTGCAGATGGGCCCTGCTCATGCAGGGGCACCCTCTCACATAGGAACCACGCACTCTGCCTTCAGGATTGATAAGGCCTGCCATAGGAGTGACTTATAGGTTTATATGTGTGTATGTATATAGTGATATAGGTAACCTATATCACAATAAGGGGTGCATGCACCACCTTACCCAGGCTGCAGTAGCAGACCTGTGGTGTCAGTTTGGATGGCCTTCCAGGGGTGGCACAATACATGCTGCAGCCCCTGGTAGGCCTCTGAGGTACCTATGCCCTGGGTACATAGTATACCATATACTAGGGACTTATAAGGGCACTCCAGATTCCAATCAGTGATGTGCCTAAGGCACATGGAAACCATTTTAGAGAGGAAGCAGCTAGGCTGGGGTTCTGATTAGCAGGGCCCCAGCCAGACTAAGGTCGAAAAACAGTGAAGCATCAGCAAAAAGTGGGGGTACCCATGTGAAGCAGATCCTACTCTCCTACAGCTACATTAACTTATTTAAAATACAGAATGCAGTAACTAAATCTAATTGCACCGTAACCTTATCAGATGTCTTATTGCATTTTTCCTTTCCCTGTACCACTGTATCACTGAAGTGGGGGCTTACGGTTAAAGTTTCATAATTTGGTGGCTTTCAGACCCAGGAACTTAGACTCTCATTTAGACCCTGATGGGGATCATATTGAGATAGACTGACAAAAGTGATTCCACTGCTATGGTGGAAGGCCATTTGCCAAGTGGGCCACTATGTTCCTGCTGCTAGCTTGGGAGTTTGTTTCTTAAAACAATGGCCCTGACATCCAGGGAGGTTTTACCGTGATGCGTGTGGGGGTCATTGTTGATCTTCCCTGACTAGGTCTACATACCTCAGATAGCAGACCCAGACAGGAAAAACTTGCATCTGGAGGACCAACCTAAATATGGTAGACCTCCCAATCAACTAAAGGCAGCGAGCGGCCCTGTGGTGGATGGGCCACCACAATGATTGTGTATCAATGGAACTTGAGGCAAAGCTCTACCAGCATGCAGTCAGCAGTTCTCTCATCTTTAAATGGGGCTGGGAATTGCGGGTTTGGTGGGATAAGTGTCTGTCCAATGTTTGATGGATCTCCCCCACTACCAACCTCTAAATGAAAGGATTTAGTAACTCTGCGTTTTGCTCTGTTTGTCTTACCCCTGTAGCAGACTACATCAGCTGCCATTATTGATCTGCTACATGCATCATAAATATGTATTTAAAGTAGTTAACTCAATAGTGGTAAAAATGAGAACAAATGCATAAAACATGATTTGATTTGATTTGATATTTATAAAGCGCAACAGTCACCCGAAGGCATCAAGGCGCTAGAGACCAGCCGTACATACCCAGTGAAGTGGAAAAAGACAGAAAAAACTCCAGCTAGCAGCTAGACTTCTGAACAGCCAGGTTTTGAGAGCTTTTCTGAAGGGGAGCAGAAGGGGGAGAGATCTGAGAGCAAGGGGTAGGGAATTCCAAAGTTTGCTTGCTGCCACCGAGAATGCCCTATCCCCCCACTTCTTCTTCTTTGTTCTTGGTACAGCCAGTTGCATTTGGAGCGAAGAACGTAGTGGTCTGCTGGGAGAATGCCAATTGAACATAGTCTTCAACCTTGAAGGGTAGAGAGCATACAAGGATTTGTGAACCATACAAAGAGATTTAAAGCTAATGCGTTGTTCAATGGGGAGCCAGTGCAGGCGCTCTAGACCCTTCCTGGCCGATTGTTTTCTGGGAATGTCTAGAATGAGTCTTGCCAGAGCGTTCTGCAGTACCTGAAGTTTGTGCTGCAAGCTATTATTAGCAGCCAGGTACAAAGCATTACAGTTATCAAGTCTGGACATTACCAAGGCCAGTGCTACCTGTATCCGAGCTGGTAGTTGGATAAAAGGGAAGATTTTTTTTAACATCCTTATGAGCCAGGAGCATGTAGAGATGGTGCGATTCACTTGGATATTGAAGCTGAGTTCAATATCCATCAGGATTCCAAGGTTATTAGCCTTTTTGCTCGGGACAGGACAGCATCCCAAGGACTAAGGCCAGCAGCTACTGTTCCACTTAGATACCCCTGGTCCGAATATCATCACTTCGGTTTTATCCCCATTAAGTTTCAAAAAGTTAGCAGACATCCAGTCTGCCACTCTAGTCATGCATCCAAGAACATTTTCTGACAATGAGAAAAGCCCTTTAGGGATAGTAATCATGATCTGTGTATCATCTGCATATGACACCACCTCCAATCCAAAAGAATGGACCACAGTTGCAAGGGGTGCCACATACAGATTGAAAAGTGTAGGGCTCAGAGATGATCCCTGCGGAACTCCACAGGGTAGAACATAGGAGTCCGAGTGAAAGGATTTTAAATTCCCCCTTGGGATCTCCCTGTCAGAAATGAGGACAGGAGGGCTAGTGCTTGATGTGAGATGCCAAGACTCCGGAGTCTGTCCAGCAGCAGAGTAGGAGAAATGGTGTCAAATGCTGCTGACAGATCCAGGAGGATTAGCACTACCCCCTGTCCTTCATCCACAGTGCGCCTGATGTAGTCAGTGGCTGATATTAAGGCCGTTTCTGTTCCATGATGCCTCCTAAATCCAAACTGCGAATCATTTAACCATGATTGATGTTCTGCAGTTTCCATGAGCTGCTTATTAAGATGCAGCTCCAGGAATTTTGCTGGGGCAGGAAGCAGGGAAATGGGACGGTAGTTTTTGCAGTGCCTAGGATCAAGATTAGGTTTTTTCAAAAGAGGTCTAATAATGGCCTGTTTCCAAGTTTGGGGATAGATTCCGGATCGAATGATATTATTCATTAATTCACAAAGGGGTTCTACTATGGTGTCAGCCGCCATATGGAGGATTGCGGGTGGACACGCCTCCATCGGAGAGCCCGAGTGCATTCTCATAAGGTATTGTATAAGAAGAGGTGGCGTGAGGTCAGAGAATTTTGAGAGGCCTCTATTCTCGCTACCCGGCAACAGAGGAGCATCTTCGATAGAACTGCTGACTGCCGGAGTTATAATGGACATTTCAGGGTGTGAGTCAAAGTCGATGTATATGTCCATGATTTTTGTTTGAAAGAAGGTAGCCAATTGATTGCAGAATGTTTGTGATGTTTCTGGTTCTGCCATAGATTGGGAGGATGAGAGCTGTTGTACCAGCTTAAATAGCTCTTTAGTGGATGTTGAGTTATCAATTATGTGCGTACAGTATGTGGATTTTTCTTCCACTAGTGCGCATTTATATTCCTTAACACTAGCTTTATATAGTGTTCTATCCCGTTCCTCTAGAGTTAGTCTCCAAGCTCGCTCAGCGCAACGACAAACTTGTTTTAATCGTTTGAGTTTGTCGTTGTACCACGGAGCCGAGGGGCTGTGTTTTTTCTGGGTATATGATTTAAGGGGTGCTACTATGTTAGCTGCAGATTCTAGCCATGTAGCAAAAGCCTCAAACGATCAATTGTTTCCAGATATAGCACACAGATGGCTCTGATGGTCCTGTTTATGTTTGCCATTAAACTTAAGTATGGACATTGCCGTACCAGCCAGCAGGCAAGCAGGCAAACCCCAGGGAAGCAGGAGCCCGTGGAGGCCAGTCGTGGCCCCCAGTAATGGTGTGGTGAGTTATGCGGTCAAGTGACAGCTTGCAAAATCTACCTGTTTGATTTTTTTGACTGTTTTTGGTAAGCATGCGTCTATCTGCACATGCCTGCTAATAAACAGCTACTCCAGTATTAACGGAGCGAGCACAGGAATAGAGAAGAGCATTCCAGCTAAAATGGGCCGAGTCCTGCAGCATGACATTATGTCATTGTGCTTGGCTGCACACCAGTGGCGGCTCCTCCGCTAAGGCAGAGAAGCGTCGCCCCACTGCTTGTAAGCAGTGTAACAAAGGAAAAATAAAATGATAATAACTGAACGTTATCATTTTATTTGTTCCTGCGGCAGGGGCGGGCAGGGCTGTTCTGATGAAGGAGCAGGGCAGAGGAGGAGTGGTTTGCCCACTCCTAAGTGCACATGACTGTTTGGTGATAAGGTAAGATTTTTTCCTTTTTTTTTTTTACAAACCCCCCCCCGCAACCCTTGATCCGTGCAAGCCGCCACTGCTGAAGACACTTGAGGCAAGCTGCATGTGCACAGCGCCTGTGTGCCTTCATGCTGCTTTCACTGCAGCACCTGTGGCTCTGTGAACAGGGCCCTAAATATGTGGAAGTACTTTCCTATTTTGAGAAAAGCAACAGATATTTGTGAGCATTTACAAACTTCAGTTTGTTATTCTATGTCAGGACCGGAGGCTTCAGATTATGCTTTTCTCACTTTACTGAAAAAATACATCATCCAATGAAATTACAATAACACTTCAGTAAAACTACAAAAACTTCATTTACCATGAACAGCATCATGACATCACTATACCATTCACTAATCATGGCCTGAGATGGCCTATAAGACCTGCTGCCCCATTGTCCTTCCTCTTTCTTTGCTGCTCCAGCATCCATAAGATGTGTTGCCTTTTCTGCATTAGACATATGTGTACATGGATGTTTTTGCCTTTTGTTAGAGATTGAGGTTTCTGGTTGGCAGAGTATACACCTTGTCCAAGCAGGAGCCACAATCCAGAAGGAACCCCTATTCCTGGAAGTAGGTTGCCCTCCACAGACAGCAGCCCAAGGCCTACTCTACGCCAGGAGTCTTCAAACTGTGGGCGGGCACCCCTAGGGGGGCCTCAAGTGATCCCACGGGGGGCACCAGGCTCTGGCCAAAAGAAGCATTAAGTTGCTCTGTAATGGGCCATCACTAACATCTTTTGTCATTTACATCCTGGCTGAGAGAAGGTTTCAAAAGGGAAGGGACTCAAAATATTCTTCAAAACCCCCACACCCATTTCTCATTATCACACTATGGATACTTTTACACGTTAGTAAGGCCTGCTTGATCAGAATAGTATGTTTGGCAAACATGTATTTGATTGCATTTTTAAAATGGTAACAGAACTAAACTGCAATGCTTAAATAAGTCTAGACATATTTACACATTGCCAGTTTAATTGAATAATTGTGAAAACTTTCACAGGAGGGGCAATGTATTAAAAAGTTTGAAGATCACTTTCTTAGACCCTGGTCCAAATCATCCTCGTCATCCAGCTCTACCTCAGCCTCATCCTCCCCTGGGGTTTCATTTAATACAGTAAGGGCTTCTGACCAGACTCTCAGTGCCTTTTACAGCTTCATATTCCTGGTGGGGCTCTTTACAGCAAGCCCAAAATTCTTGCAGAATTCCTTGAGCTGGGCCACAGTGTAACCCTCAAGTTTGGCCAGCTCATACTCCATTCTTACTGATGCAGAACCTCCAATCAGAGACTTGATTTTAGGAAAAAGCATAAAATGCCAATCAGGGAGAATTAAAAACTTTACAATGCCAATTGAGGAGAGTAGGAAAAAAGGCCAATAGGGATCAGAGACAATTGATTCAAATTGGTCTAGATGTGGGTAGTAGTGTACACCAAATTACTGTAAGGTACTGCACGCACAAAAGTCCTATCCTCACCGCTGATCACCAATGTTAGAAATTGAGGTTTCTCATTGGCAGAGTATACACCCTGTCCAAACAGGAGCCACAGTCCTAGTCAGGGTAAGTTAGATACACAGCCTAAATTAACCTCTGCTCACCCTCTGGTAGCTTGGCACAGAGCAGCCAGGCTTAATGTAAGAGGCAATGTGTAAAGTATTTGTGCAACACTTACATCACAATAACACAGTGAAAACACTACAAAAAGACTCCAAACCATTTTAGAAAAATAGAGAATATTTATTTGAGCAAAACAAGACCAAAACGACAAAAATCCAATATGATTAAATCCAAAAACAGTGCTTAGAAGTCAATAGCGACCTCGATGGAGGGCAGGCCAGCTGCAGGACCTGCTGAAAAAGTACCTTGGATGGAGCAAGTGTCAGTGTCGAAGACTGGATGCATCGGTTTCGATTCACACAGTCGGGCCGATATGTTGAAGTCGAGCCTTGCAGCGGCATCTTTGGATCGGCACTGCGTTGTTGCAAATCTCGCAGTCAGGTCGATGCGTAATCGTCAAGCCGTACACGGATGTCCTTGGATTGGCACTGCGTTGGCGCAGTGGAGCTGATGCATCGATTTTTGCAGAAACTGCTGCAGAACCCACTTCTGAGGCCCAAAACTGGAGGGGGCACCTCAGGCAAGGGTAGGACTTACAGATAGCAGAGCCCAGCAGCACCAGCAGAGTTGCAAGAAGACGTTTATGACCCTGAGACTTCAGAAAACAGGAGGCAAGCCAGCAAGCCCTTGGAGAAACTTGGGTTCAAGGATGTAGAGAACAGGTCCAGTCCTTCTCACTTCCAGACAAGAGGCAGCAGGCCAACACAGCAGAGCAGATAGCAAAGTGGCAGTCCCTCCTACAGCACAGCAACCAGCAGGCAGCAGGCCAATACAGCAAAGCAGTTAACACAGTGGCAGTCCCTCCTGCAGCAAAGCAGCTCTTCTTCCAGACAGAATGTCCTTGGTTCCAGCAAAGTTCTGACTTGGTGGGGTCCAGTACCCAAATGTGCCTTTGAAGTGGGGGAGACCTCAAAGAGACCTTTCATGATCACACAGTCCCTGCCTTTCCTGCCCTAGCTCCAGACTCACTACAGGAGGGGATGCAGATCTTTGTATGGGGACAGACACAGCCCTATTCAGGTGCACGTGTCAGCTCCTCCCTCCCAATCTACCTCAGCAAGGCCATTCAGCCTTGTGAAGGGCCATCAGGATGCAAATGTCACACCCCTGCTCCCTTTGTGTGACTGTCTAGAGGAAATTCAGAAATCCCAGCTGTCACCCAACCCAGATGTGTATTTAGAGGCAGGTAGAGGCACAGAATGGTTAAAGTAAGAAAATGCCAACTTTCTAAAAGTAGCATTTTCAGACTTACAATTTAAGATTTGACTTCACCATAAGTTGTGATTTTAAATTGTGAGTCCAGAGACACCAAACTCCAAATCTCTATCTTTTCCCAATTGGATATTACACTTAAAAGATGTTTTAAGGGAATCCCAATGTTAACCTAAAGGAGAGATAGACCTAGCAGGAGTGAAAAACTAATTTAGCAGTTCTTTCCTACCAGGACATAAAACTCAAATGTACATGTCCTACCTTTTAAATACACTGCATCCCGCCCATAGTGCTGCCTAGGGCCTACCTTAGGGGTAACTCATAAGTAATAAAAGGGAAGGTTTGGGCCTGGCCAGTAGGTTAACTTGCCAGGTCAAAATGGCAGTTTAAAACTGCACACACAGTCTCTGTGGTGGCAGGCTTGCGCTATGTTTAAAGGGTTACTGAGTGGGTGGCACAATCCGTGCTGCAGGCCCACTAGTAGCATTTAATAAACAGGCCCTACCCACATAGTGCACTCTACTAGAGCCTCATAAGTAAATTAAATATTGAGGATAAGCCAATGTTACTATGTTCTGAGTACAGGGCACATGCACTTTAGCACTGGTTAGCCGTGGTAAAATGCCCAGAATCCTAAAGTCAGCAAAACAGGAGGTCAGAAGGCAAAAACTCAGGGGAAACCGCACCAAGGATGCCAGGTCTAACACCTATGATGATTGTAAATGGCACTTAAAGCATGTGCTTATGCGAGGTTCCGCTTTTGTGGCGTTATCTCTTTTCTCGATCGTCGTCGCAGTGGGTAAGCGAGATCGGGTCTCCAAGCCGCACACTGACTGCCGACACGATATCATTGTAGCGTTAGTCTTTACTATTTGAAACAGTATAACAGAGAACGCGGTCTCTTTAACATGCCAGATGGAGTGGGAGCAAGGAGTTTGAGGATGTGGCAGCACTTACTCTAGCATGTGCAGTCCTCTTTTTATTGTGGGCACCTGATCGCGCATGCGTGAGGCGCCCACGTTTCTTCAAGCGTGACTCAGAGTTGAAACTTCTCGAGTACAGCACATTTCTAGGATCTCCTTCTATGCTCTCCGGGGGCTGAAATAAACTTCAAGAGCTGGGCTCTAGAGACTTCAGACTGCTCCCTCCATGTATATGTAAACCGGCTTAATTTCATGGCAGATTTTCCCTAAGAAGGTGTTGGCTCAGCCTGTTTGTGGTTGACCCCCCTCCCCCCCATTGCCTCCAACTTCCTGTGAAGCCTGCCTGGGTGATTTAAGATCAGATTGATTCTGCTATCATGACTGGTTATTTCCAGGGTGATTATGAGGGATACTATGAATATGATGAACCCTCTGACTACCAGCTGGTGGAACAACTAGTAGAGACTATAGACAACTGTGTTCAAGAGTCAATCAATAAGGCTTCAACCGTTGCTTTGCTCCCAATCAGACATCCGTTAAAGTGCTATACCCTACGTGAAATGGGGCATAATTTACAGGACCACATTGCCCCCCCCCCCAGTTTGTATGTTTTTAGCATGACTGATCCATCTTGGCCACACAAGAAAACCCTAGGCAGAATGGCAAAATACACTCTGATTGACCATGGCTATAGGCCCGTGGATCCCTCAAGCCCGTCTAACGCTTCAGTGCCTTCTGAAGCTGTGTGTGATGATACCTCATCTCTATCCTCTAAGTCTAACCTCTCACAAGAAGATACCTCTTCGCCAGCACAGAAGCGTAAATGCAAAACTCATTTTAATGAGCTGCCATGCCACCAAGACAAGCTCCTGGATTTCGACCCGGAGGAAATCGTGCACCCGAGGTCTGCGGAGTAGTGCCCTTCTTCGGAGGTGGCGGAATATGTCCAATCCAGACTACGCAAACGCTTAGAAAAAGATGTCGGATTGAAACTGTACAGTGAATGCCCTTGCCTTTCTCTTCCTGGAAGAGTTGTGGACAATCCTGAGATTGACCAGAGTGTGGCGGTCTTTATGAGGAAGTATTCTAAAGATCACATAAAGGGCATCCACAGCGCCTGGCGCGACTGTCAGGATAAGCTATTGGATTTATCTGGCCGGCTCACTAAGATACGGGGAATGTCTGTTTAAGCTAAGGAGACAGTTACTCCTTTGGATCCAGATGTCCTTATGGGATAAGCCCAGAGGGCAATTTGCTTGTTGGAAGATGCCAATTGCGCAATTTCATCAAAGTGCCATTGCTCCATTCTCATGCGGATAGACCCAAAGTTGGCGGAACTAGCTCCTTCAGAAGTGGGCCCTTTTGCTAATGGACAACTCTTAGGAGACCATTTTGTGAAGGATTTGGGTAAAGTTGTGGCCACTTTTTACACTTTGGACAAAGCACAGTCCTCCCTTAAAAATGTTTTTCACAATACCCTTTTTACCAGGGCCAGGCGCTATAGAGGCCGAGCGTCAGGCCCGGGATTCAGCCAGACCACCTTCAGAGGCTACCAGCTCAGAGGCAGAGGGGGTTATAATAATGACTCGAGTCAAGGAAACTTCTTTCCTGTCAGACAACGACAAGGTTAAGGACATTTCAACAAATCCAATTATCGAGGTGGAGCTGTGAGGAATGCAGACTCCTCTTACTTAGGTACCCATTATTCCTCCTTCAAAGGTAGTACTGGGGGGCAGAGTGCATAATTTTCTCTCAAATTGGCTCAAATTTCAAATGACCCATGGGTTCTAGAGACTGTACAGGGGTTCGCACTGGAGTTTTATGGGGCACCAAGTCAACAGGAGAGACCTCCTTCCCTGTCATTTGTTCAACAAGAGATGCATTTCGTCGATGTAGAAATCTTGGAACTTTTGCACAAAGAAGCAATCATGGTGGCTGACCCACAATCCCAGAGGTTTTGTCAGCACAATTTTTCTGGTGAAAAAGAAAGGGGGTGGCTGCAGGTTAGTTCTCAACCTCACACAATTCAATGCTTGGGTAGTCTATTGCCATTTCAAGATGGAAGCATTCACTTGTTGAGGGACCTCCTTCAGGAGAACGATTGGTTGATCCGGCTCGACTTGAAAGACTCATACCTCACAGAACCTATTTTTCCTCCAAACAGACGCTTCCTTCAATTCCACTGGGATCTGCAATAGTACGAGTTTGCTGGCCTTCTCTTCTGACTTTCTTCAGCCCCTTGGTGCTTCACCAAGTTGATGAGACCAGTGGTGGAGTCTCTCAGACTCAGAGGAGTACGTCATATAATTTATCTGGATGATTTGACTATAATGGCCGAAGATCAGATAGAGGTCCTGCTCCATTTAAACAGGATGATTCGGTTGTTACAGGTTTTGGGCTTCATAATCAATGATCCAAAATCATGTATAATCCCCTCCCAGTCGATGGAGTTTCTGGGATTCCAAATTGACTCAGTTCAGGCTCACCTAAAACTTCCCCCTCAAAAGATTTTGCTGACCAAAAAGGAGCTGAGATGAGATCTCTCCTCTTCGATGGTCTCTTTGAGAACCTGGCCAGGATTGCGGGGCTTTTAGCATCTGTTTAGGCGATTTGTCCTGGTCCCCTTTCTTACCTGGCCTTTCAGCGCCTGAAGATCCTCTATCTGCAGAGGGGTTTGTCGTACTTGGGACTGATTTCCCTTTTCGAGCAAGCTAAAGCAGGGATGACTTGGTGGCTGGATCATATGGAGCCTTGGAATGGCAGGGACATATTCAGCAGCGTTCTGGATGCAGTTATGGAATTGGATGCCAGCAGATGGGGCTGGGGAGCGAGATGTGGCCCAGTGTCCAAGGGAGGCTGTTGGTCCCCGTCGGAGATGCAGTTACATATCAACTGCTTAGAACTGTTAGCGGGATCGTTTGCAATCAAGATGCTGTCTCCCCACAAGGCTCAGTGTTGTATTCTCTTGCGGATGGACAATGTCTTCATGGTATGATACATCAACAAATTGGTGGGGACTCAATCCCGACCCTTAGCAGAGATTGGCACTTTTGTCTCTGGAACAAAATTTCTGTTCTAGCAGAGTACATTCCGGGGAAGGCGAATGTGGTAGCAGATTGGAATTCTCGGTTTCTAAAGGGCTCGAGTGATTGGAAGTTCAACCCCAGAGTCTTTTGCTGTCTCAATCACAGTAGCGGTCGGTGGTGGGAGTGCCACCGGGCGCTGACGTGGGGCAGGGGAGGGGCAGGGTGGGGGGTACTAAACTACGGATTACGGGCGATTACAGGTAAGTACACATATAAATAAATAAAACGAATTTCGATTCTCGCTCTGTATCACATTTGGCGTGCAGCGCGAGAAACGAAATTCGTTTTCTTTATTTATATGTGTACTTACCTGTAATCGCCCGTATCCGTAGTTTACCCCCCACCCTGCCCCTCCCCCGCCCCACGTCAGCGCCCGGCGGCACTCCCACCACCGACCGCTACTGCTCAATCACCTTTGGGGTCTGTGTGTAGTAGATCTCTTTGCCTCCCATCTGAACTCGCATCTTCTGATTTTCTTCATTTAGAGGCTGGATACCCTTGCAGTGAGCTTGAATGCTTTCCCCCAGAACGGCCAGGGAAACATCCTCTATGCTTTACCCTATTCATCATAATTCCAAGGGTAATTTCTCAGATGTGACGCCAGTTGGCGGAGCTGATTCTAATACACCCCTTTGGAGAGCTCAGTCTTGGCTCCCTTTGTTGTTGGAAATGTCGTGTCAGACTCCGATTTGGATTCCAACCTTCTGGGACCTTCTCACTGACCATTTGTGTTTCCTCATCCTCTGATTCTTGCAGGCGGGTTGGTATTGATGGCTTGGAGGGTTTCGGGAGACGCTGGCAGATGCTGGGTCTTTCGGAATGGTCTTCCTTCTACCTCGAGCACTCCTGGGCTCCCAGCACTCACAAACGATATGCTTCAGCATGGAAATGATGGTTTTGTTGGTGCAACGAACGGGGTGTGGATCCCATGGACGTAGATTTACATCTGATCGTGAATTTCTTGTCTCAGTTGGCAGATCAGGGTTTGGCTTATAGATCAATAAAATGATGCAATAAATTCATCTTGGAGAGTCTGATATTTAAATATATGTCAAATGTATCTGACTAGGGTTCTGAGCTGATCAGTGTATCACATTTTTGAGTGCTGAGTTTTCTTCAAAATTCAGCCCTACCAGAATTCACAGTCCAGTCACCCTTTACCTAAATTCTGTGATTGGACATTTTCGGTTGCCCCTAAATAGGGGATGGTAGGGGCTGATACCTGTTTAACTTCTGCACTATTTATAATTTGAAATTTACTTTTGACAACAAAAGTGATAACTGAGGTGTGCTCTAGTGCCTCAGCCACCACTTTGCAAATCATTTGTTACATTCATTCATCTGTCAGGCCACTGCGTACCACTGACTCTATGCCAGCCCCTCCCATTTTACAGCAGTACCAGTAATGTTGAGAAATCAAATGTTTCCAGTAGGCCAGGCAGCATATGCTATGGGTGATATGACGTCAAGTGGCTCCAAGATGTCCTGGCACAGACTTAAATTAATGGGCAACCAGGGCTAACAGGCACTACCCCTGGATTGCCCTTTGGTACCAATGGCACGACACTTGCTTTCCCCATTCTCAGGGATCATCAAGCCAGAGGCAGAAACAGGCAGGTAGCAGGGCTCTCAGAACCCTGTTTGTTGCTGACAGTTCCAGTCCTTGCCTTACCCATAAGTCCTCATCAGCAAATATGAGCTGTCGAGGCGGCGAAGGCGGGACAAGGGGATAACACTGTGACGAAATTGTGGCTTCTAGGGGAGTGGTGTCCCTTCTGCTAACCCTAGCATTATCATGAATTGACATTCATGTGGCCTAGTTCGGAGGAGGGATAGACAGATGTAAGTCGGAAAAGAGAAAAAGGAGTGTCAGGCAAAAACAGCAACTCCTGCGGTAAAGGAAGGGTCCTAAAGACAGTCTTGGCAGGGGTAGAAAGAGGTACTGAGAGAGAGAGGCAGTGGGAAGCATACAGAGAATAGCAACAGCCAAGATGAAGAGACAGAGATAGGGGTAAGACTGAGAGGGAGCAGAAACTGCAGAAGAGACTGGGAGGGTCAGGGCAGAAGGGCAGGAGATGTTGAAGAGAGAGAGAGAAGGAAGGGTAGACAAAAGGAAAAGAAGCTTCTCTGGAAGTGGGCAGCAACAAGCAGAACAAAATCTACTGAGTAAAAGTTTAGGGACTTGCTGGAGTACCATAGAGACCGGAGCTGATCTTTCAGTTAGCGTTATTGTTGAAGCCAGCTGTCATTGATACATGGCGCACATATGTCTATGGCATACATGATCTTGGACACACTATCAATCGTTGCATTCTGTTTTTGCTCAACTCATTTTTGTCGCTAGAAGGTACCTTTATGCCCCATTACATACTTAGACAACTGAACAGCTCAGAAGAAAGAGAGCGAGGAGGAAGTCAATGAGGACCGAAAGAGGGGGAGTATGAAAGCACAAACAGAACATGACAACCGAAAAAAGCTATAGAAACTCTTTGAAATACAATGGGACATGTCTGTAGTCTTGAGGCACTCCTTCATGTATTTTTATTTTTTTTGCAGATTTATATAGGGCGAACTCGACCCGAAGGTATTGGAGAGCTTTACATGAGCACCAGTTACGTTACACAAGGACACATTCATTTTTTTGGTGGTGATGGAGCAGGGTTTTCGCGAAATAAAACTTGCTCGAATTAAACCCTCAGTAACATTTACTAATAGTGTGCGGTGAAAACTAATGTGGGAAAGAGCTTAACATGAGGGAAAATGTTATTGCGCAAGCGCGTATTAAAAACATTGGAGTAGGCCGCAAATGCTTCTTGACAAACGAAAAATAAAAGGACTAATGGTGCTTTTTGTGCACTTTATTAATGTTTGCTAGGAGAAAATATTAACTTGGGTTGCGCATGGATAAATGCAGCACTGGGTGGGTGCATAATGGAAAGCATTATAAGTGATTAATAATGCCTGTGTTTGTTTTCCATAGAAGCATGGTTTTCTGCTCTGCAGGAAACTTTTGGGTTAATGAAATGAAAATAAATTCTGAAAATAATGTTGAACGAGTTGGGGAAGGTGGAAGACGAGTGTCCTTCATGAGTCCTGTGTGCCTGCCAAGAGTTAGCTGAAAGAAACAATTTCTTCATCAAGTGAAGGAACATTTCCTCTTTATGCGGCACAAGCGGATAAATGTGACACAGAATTTGCTACATGACCGGGATGGAGGAAACGAATGCTATGACAGTGGCTCTAATTTGTATTTCCTGGGTTGGAAGTAGATATACAGAATAAATAAACCATAAGACATTGAGTGAGATGGACATGACAAGAGTGGTGTGACAGTACACCCCTTCCTTAACCAATCATGTGTAGAGAAATCCTCTGTTCTGACACAAATGTGGGTTGGACATTTGGGTTTTAGGGTATAATTGAGGTTCCTGGTGGGAGGGGTTAGGTTAGTTGGTGGCTTGCTTTCCTACCTGCGTGAGGAGAGGCCTTGTTTGCTGTCTCCTATTCTTGAGCTGGCTGTTCCTGTTTACTGATTCCTGACTTAGTCTTTGCCTCTTCAAATCTTCTTGAGGGGCCTTACTGCTCTCATGGCCAGAGAGTAGTTTTCCTATTTCAATTGGGTTAGTATAGACAGAAACTGAATTTGCATAATCATTCGCAAATGAAATTTGTCTCTGAACCTTTTGTCTCTTCGCCTTTCCACTCCTTTATGCACTGTCAGTTTGAGATGTATTTTTGTCATTATTTCTCTGATATTGTTACTTTGTGATGATCTATGATTTGTGCTGTATTTTGGTATTGATGAGCATTATTTCACATTATCTAGATAAAACATTATACATACATAAATGAGTGTCTTTATTAGAGGTGTTTATTCTAGTTTTATGAGTAATTTTAGAAACAAGTATTAGTTTACCAAACCCTGTCAACTATGAAAAGATTGCATCGCCATAATTTGGTATATTAGAAATGAAGATACATTTTGGTCTTTGGTAAGTTTGGTATTTGTTTAGTAATTCACTAACCCAGCATGAAGGGACTTGTTGGGTGATGAAATTGGGCCTTGTCTGTAGAAATTTATTAGTCCCAGATCGCTGGATCAGTGGGCACAGGGAGATTAAGTGATTTGCCCCGAATCACAGGATGTGGAGTTAACCCCGAGGCTCGAACCTTGGTTTCCATGCTCGAAAGTCGGCAGTCTAGCCCTGAGACCACATCCTCTCCCCCTCGTCCCATATTCATTCAAGTCACAGCTATGCCTTTAGCGCACCGCATGTTATTGGGCAGGTAATCAATCTCTTTTCGCCTTTTTTGCTTATCTGTGAATTTCTGTTTCTTGAAGCCACCTGAAAGCCCATTACATTAGTCAATGGAACCACTGAGAAAAAGGGAGGGAGAGAGAGCGAGTGAGAGACGGAGACAGAAAGAGAGAGAGAGAGAGAGAGACACAGAGAGACAGAGAGAGAGAGAGAGAGAGAGAGAGGAGAGAGAGAGAGAGACAGAGAGAGAGAGAGAGAGAGAGATGAGAGAGAAGAGAGAGAGAGAACCATAGGTTGGAACAGCTTTGCAAAGCCAATAAGTCGGGCCTTATTGCAAAATTATACAATGTACAAAATGTTGCAAACATTTATAAAATACAAAAAGGAATAACTCGTCAGTGCAGGCACACCAGTCTCAACACTGAACTGTGCTCCATTTCAGGTGGATGTGCACTTGTGATCAGTAAAAATGCTGTCATTCAAGACACGCTTCATTCATTGGCAAGATAGCGAATGAATGAGTGTGCTGAATCACTACCCCATGCTCCGGATGGCGTAAGCAAAATATGGATTAAACATTACCTCCTGCAGCTTCCCACATACGTCAACGACACTCAGATCTACTGCCTCGTGGCAAATGAAAGTGGGAGCCAAAATCACACACTTCATGAACCCCATCTGCCATTGGGTGTGGTGAAGCTTCCTCTGCCTCACTGACACCTTAACAGAACTACGGCCAGTGCCCACTGCTGGAAGAAAACTGTCCTCTTTGCATGGTTGCCAGCCCTAGTAACAGTCACATTTTCCTCCAAAACAACAGAAATCTAGGAACAATTTTCCACTCGTCTCTAGAATAAGCACAATTGTGAAATCCGACCACTCCAAATGCCAATTGGCATGACTACACCAGGGCCTGCTACAAATTCAAACCGATCACCAAGGAGGGCTAACCAGATTACTAGTCATGGCCCAAATGATCTATTTCAATGTCCACTAAGCAAGTCTAGCCAAGACACAATCTAGAAGCCGAGATATCTTCAGGTGAAAGAACTGTGATCATTTGAGATCGGGCAGTAAGAGTACTCTAATGGTACCCAGGGCTCTGAGAAACACATTCAAAGTGCTTTGCACTATGATGAAGGGGCTCTGCATAAACTGGGCATGCTCTGTGATCAAACAAGGCTCAGACTGCCAGTAAACCCAAGTGTGGCTCTCATTGAGTACAGGATCCCTTCACTATAGCTTGCCCTCCACAAGCCTTCGGCGCGCAGCGGACCTGCATATTTACTATTGAAAATGGAATTGTTCATGCAGTGATATGGCTGAGAATCGAGGGCCCAGACACAGCAGACGGTATTGCAGGGTGGATTGATTCCAACTGTGGACAACCATCAGAAACTAAACCCACGTTCTCACTGAACTGCCCACTCGCCCACACCTCAGCTAAAAAGAGTCTCCGTCCAGGGAGGGAAGCCAATTAATAATTATCAGGCATCCCATGAGCTGCAGATCTTCATTCCTGGAGAAGGGCCGGTTTATTACTGCCTTAATGAGCTTCTTCTTTGCCTGAGGATGTGCCATGGAGACAGAATGAGGCTGGAGAAAGTAGGTCACCCAATTGCAGCGAAGAGCAACAGAGGCAGTTTTATTTAACCAATTACGTCACAAAAATAAACTAAAGCAGCACGTGTTTCTTTCTCAAGCCGATGCTTGTGTGAACTGAAGGTGATAATGTTTTTATTCTAAAACAGTTACAGGAAATACATGTGCAAAATCAGGGAGATCTCTAGCAGGAAGACTTTTTTTGGTCATTGATGATCAGGATTTATATATCCTGTCTGAATGACTTTTACTGGGATACAGTGTTTACTTAATTTGTGTAGATGATTGCAGGTGGACGGCCCTGGTACGCATTTGTGGGAACTAGGACTATTTTTTTTTCATCACCAGACTTTGACCAAAAGCAACAGAGAAAAGGGCAGAAGAAAGGAGAAAGGAGGAAGAGAAAGATCAGAGAGCAGTGATAAATGGAGTAAGCAGGGATTCAAAAATAGCCTGCAAGACTGACTTAAGAGACAGGTTGTAGTGTAAGTGGCGGAATAAAAAGGCATGCAGTGGAATCAAGACTAGGTAGCCTTAGTTTACAGGCAACCTAACATGCAGCTGCACCAGGGTGAGGTGTGGCGCAGCGTCTAGGGCAGCTGACTTCGGAGTGCACAGCTCACAGTTTGATCCCCAGTGCCGTGGCAGCCCAGCACCATGTGACTCTGGGCCATAGCTCGCTTTTTTTTAAAACATTTGTTTATTGGCATTTTCAATATTATTATACATATTATGCAAGCTACATGGGTTACATTCTCAATTTTTCAATTCTTGCTTTTCACGCTCTGAGTTCTAGTCCTTTATTCACATCTGAGCTATAGTATTCTGCCTCATTTTAACTCAGATTCCAGTATGTTGAACATTTTTTATATGATACACATTAGCACTATTCCGGGAGTTGGTTACACACACTATTTAGCTAATATCGTGTTTTCCCATTTTGCGCTCCCTCATCGCTTGTGTGTATGTGTTCCCAGTTTTGGTCAATGCCTATTGCAAACTTAACTATTAACTCTGTCCCTTGCAACTTGTGCCCCTCCTTGTTACGCATGTGGTGCCATCCTTGCTAATCAGTGTTACGGGGGTCTGGCTGTATGTGCGGGGGTCTGTACTGGGTATGTGGTATCTGCTATGTTGTTCTCTGTAGGGTTCGCTCGATGTCTTAAGTATAGCATTCCTGATATTGTGTGTCTTCCTATGTGCGGGCTTTTCCTGCCAGAATGGTCTCCCTCCCTCACTTTTATACTAAGTCAAGTGGTCTACCTGGGCAATAGCTCACTTAATCTCCCCGACGGCCCCTAGCGCCTTGAAACCCTTAGGGGTGAGTAGTTTGTGCTTTACAAATACCAGATTTGGATTTATTTATTTTATTCAGGGACGGGCTACTAATAAAGTTCCTGGCTCCCTGCTCTTACGTTTTTGTAAATTAATCACTCCTGAGAGGTAAATGTCAATCCCTCTGTGTTCCTCCTCCAGTCTTTTTAATGCTTACTGTCCAGTGAGTTCCTCTTCCTCTGTCTTTTTGATCCAAAATGAATGCTCATACTGAGGTCTCAGATTTTCCTACCTTCCACTTATAATCTAATCCCAATTACTGTCAGTGGCAGGCAGGCGAAGGGCTGCCCCCTTCCAATCCATACCCAGATCAGTCTTTTAAAAACTGATCACGGGTTGTTCTGTAATGGACCCTGCTTGGAAAGAGATTGGCTGAATGCGTTCTGCGACCAGATCACAATATGTGCCAATCAAGAGGATATTATTGCCTAATGTGATGTTCCTGTTGTGTTCATTAGACTGAAGTAGGCCTGATCCTGGTAGCACAGCCTACATGGGCCATCTCATAGAGCTACCTACCATCTAGGTGGATATTTGCACCGGGGAGGTATCCTCTCTTTATCCGGGTGGGTGCTGTCCCGTAAGTGCCCAGCAGTAGAAACAGGGAGGACCTACTTTGCCCCAGACGTGAGCCTTGGCAGCCTGCTTCTTTAGTGTACTTCCTGGTGTTAGGGGGCAGGAATGATAGCTATCCTCACAGTGACCATGTGCTACCCAGGAGCCTCCTTCTCAGCCCTCTAGGGCATGGATAGAATATAGTGCCCAGCAGGACAATAAAGTAGGCTTGAGGGAGACAGCCTAAGTCCTAATGTGATGTGCATTGAAAGGCACCCAGAAATTGCCCGCTAGGGTCCCATTTCTTATGATTGATACCTTGTGTGAATGATTATATGTCTAACATTCAGTTTTCTTCTGAGGTACCAGAATGGGACTCATTCTACATTGTCACCTTTACAGAAGCCCAACTGGCACACTAATGGGGAATTTGTGTTTCAATAAGTATACACCCGTCTTGTATTGTTCTTCTTTTTAAGTTAAAGTTTGGTTAAGATTGATTCACGATAAAATAAGGAATTATTTTGAAAAATAATTTAAAATAAGCTACTGTGCAGAGCTTATCAAAATTTATTTCAGAATTCATCAAAACCATTATGAGAATTAATCCCTTGTAGGCATCTTTACCCGACAATGCACTAGATTGCCCAAGCCGCCAAGGGTTTATTGGGTTCCCCACTCTCTTGTCTACTGATAAGGTAGCCTAGCAACAAGCCAATGCCTCTCAATCTGTCATGGAGCAGTTCAAGTTTTCCATCTTCAAAGCACTCTCTATATCTACCATCAACTCTGCAACTATCACCATCAGTCCATTGTACTGGCGTAAGTTGCCAAATGGTATTTTTCTTGGCATATTTGTTGCCAAACAAATGACTTTCTTCACACTTTCAATTGCCTCTGCTTCTCAAGTACTCGTCTAACAACATTCCTTCTCCACCACCCCTGACAGTGAAGCTCACTTCCTCATAAAATTAATCACACACTTTGCACAGTGGTCCACAAGTCAAAGGAATTATCTCAGCCAGTTTTTCTCCAGCAGCTGTAGGACCTTCTGAACATTATGAACAAAACTGTGTGTTGGATTAAAACCCTTTTTGGACACTGTATCCTCATCTAAGACATAGAAGCAAATCTCAACTGACATTTTTCTCACCTCTTGATATGCTCATATAACGTATATCTAGCCAAAAGTTGTCCTAATGCGAAGCTAAGGAACTGCGTATTAGTGTGCTTTTATATCACCCTATAAGAACAGGATTCTGCTCATGCACTTTATACACCAAGAATCATCGATGCAGAGGACAATCCAACTGACATGTATCAAACAATAGTAGGGCTTAAGTGGGTAACAAATGATGTCAGTGGACTGAACTTGGCATATACATTTTCTTGAAAGGATACGGAGGAGACATCTCTTACACTAAATACACTTGCATCTTTTTGGGTGACAGACATCATCTCTAAGTTTGGCAATGTGTACCTTCCATCCAGATACTGACATTTAAGTCCCATGAATCCACAGACATTCATATATGGCCACACACCACCAATGTAAACACTGGAGCATGAAACCACTCAGACGTTCCATTCTTTGCAGTCACTACATTTCTCATAAGTCTAAATAACTCTGCACATAGGCTGGCATACAGTGTCTTAGAAACCACCAATGAGCCAAGCAATGCCCACAGCATGCATGCAGCAACATAGGGACCCATGGTGTAGTGCCTGCCTGACACTGGATCTCTTGCGAGAATGATGTGTTAGCACCACTTCATGATTGATGGGCTTCTGCCCGAAGGTGAGTTCTTAGGAAAAGATGGATGGACATAATCTCCAACAGGGATAGAGCAGTGTATGTAGGGGAGCATGGTGCCTTCGTTTTGTTTGGGAAACATGTGTGGGAACGTGCTTGTTTCTAACAGGTTGGTCTATTCCTAGGAGAAGGTGACAGGTAGAAAGGTGCGCCATTCCAGTGGAAGGGGTGTCTAGTGTAAGTTGCATAGTTGGCACAATTTTGTGAGTTGTCTGATGTTGCTTTCTGCTAGACCAATAAAATTGCAGTTCCTGGTTTAATGGAGAGTAGGGAAACTAGGTAGCCCAATGTGGTTGTGATAGAATTAGACGACCATTTGTAAATAGTGATCAGCTATTTAGTGGCTGTTGGGTAACCAGTGAGCTTTCACTGCTATTTGCCTAGCCTAGCTGGGGGGTTGAGAAGACTCGTGGCTGTGCCATTAGTGAAGAAACGTCACCATTTTCTCGGCTGGCAGCTAATTATCTGAGAGTATGTAGTATTTGCCTGGCATTCATGTAAATAATAAAGTGGGTAAGGTGCAGTGGGCACGTTTTATCATCCAAACCTTTGTCAGGAGGGGGTGGGGGTTAGTAAATAGACCGAAAGGAAAGGCTACCTGTCTGAATAATTTTTCATTTCTACTTTACTCCTTATAATGGGGTGGTTGACTTACCTCAGTTTTGTATTTTTTTTAATGTATCTTTAGGTGGGTTTATTTTAATAAAACACAGAATATATATTTTTTTAAAACACAACAAAACAATCGAGTATTTCTGTTGCCACATTGATATAGTGGTGCGTTATTGAGAAAGAAAGAGGGAACCAAAGGATAAATTAATGTAAGAGGGTATATGCAGCAGAATGAAAGTATATTTTCCTGTAACATTTCGAGAATGCTATTATAGAATTAGTGTTCAGAATAGAGAGCATTTTTGTCAACTAATTTTACACCACCTAAGGATCAAGGGAAGTTATTTAAATGCTAACGCCCACAGAAACCAATGCTATTAGAACATGCTCAATGGGATCTCGATTCATACCGTGAGACTCCTGTGAACATCTTCTGGCTCCCTCTGGCTTCAAACAGTCAGGCTCCTGGTGTAGCTGTTAACTGGTAGTAGACACTAGAGGAGGGAGTGCTAATGCAGGGAGAAGGTTGGTGTTTCCTCAGACAAGGGCAAAGTACATGAACGTTATTACCAATTACTGCTCTTCTTGTAAGCAGTTTGATTGCTTCAAGTAACTTCAATGTTCTTCAGCATGTCTTAATATTAATTGAAATGTTGGTATGTAATGATAGGCTGGGTTTCATGTCTCGATGAACTAATGGATCCACTCGAGGAATCTGTGTTTGACTTCTTGGTCACAAGTTTGAATCCCGGTAGGTTTTCATCAACGGTTCATTCTTCCAAGATCGATAAAATTGAGTTGGATAACAAAAACATTCATGCCTAAATAGCTGAACAAACATATTTTGTTATGTATTTTTCTCATCCCCATATGCACAGGACGTAACATCACTGGATTCCCCATTATCCATCTGCACAGTAAGTGACACCACTGGATTTTCCATCATCCATTTGCACAGGAAGTGACATCTCTAGTTTCTCGGCAAAAACCGTCTTTAAATGAAGAAGTCAAGCAAGGGTACTTTATTTTCCATCACTTATCTGCATAAGAAGTGAAATCACTGGATCTTCCATCATCCAGCTGCGTAGGAAATGTTATAACTGGTTTTCCGGCTATGGCACCCTACCCTGCACCCCCCTCCTGGGCCAATTTGTGGCGGCTGTAGCGCGCTCATGCTGCTGGCATGCCATAGGAAAGTACGTCCACACCCATCCGTACCTGGACTGCACCCAGCATAAGGAACCCTGGTTCACCCCTACCCACTGCTACCCTCCTGCATTCCTCGGTGCCCTCATCCCTGGCCGCCGCTAGCTGTGTTGCTGCCACACCGTACCACACAACACAGAAGAAGCATTCACATGTGCTTTCTGCAAGTTGTCATGCACTCTCCCACACCCTATACTCAACACTCCTGCACAAACAGGATCCAGCACCTGACTCATTCACTCTCACACAAACCAGCCACCAACACAAACCAAACTCTATGCACACAACATGCCACACTCACATGTATGCTCCTCAACACCTGCTCGCGCATCAAACATACCACAGAGATGTGGGACCTACTACACGACCACGCTCTGGACCTGCTCTTCCTTACAGAAACATGGCAAAACCCAACCTCTGCACCGGACTTCGCTAAAGGCCATCCTTGTCAGCTACAAGATCGCTAGGCAAGACTGTCAGCACAAGCCCTGAGGTGGAGTCGTCATCATATTCAAAGATACCATCAGCTGCGCCACCTACATGAAAACCCCACCAGCTACATGGAACACCTTATGTTCAAGATACGCATCACAGCCAACTTCTCCATGGGTGGAACGATTATATATATAGCACCAGCACCCTGCACCAATTTCGCCAGGGACATCATGAACTTCGTTGCACCCCTCATCATAAACACCAGCACTTTCATCCTCTTCAGAGAGGAAATCGGACTGACAAAACACCACTGCAAGCAACTGGAGTGCAAATGGAGAACAAGTCAAGACATCACAGATAAAAACATCTTCAAATCAGCCCTAGGATGTTACCACCAGCAGATACAGAACACCAAGCACACAGCTCTTGCAGATTGCATCAACGCCAGCAAACAACAGCAAGGAAATCTTAGCCATCATCAACGATTTCAACACGCCTCTTGCCACCTCCAGCAACATCACCCCCTCACCTCACCTCTGCAACAAGCTCTCAGGATTCTTCTGTAACAAAATCACCTCAATATACAGCAACTTCGACCCTCAACCGGACCTTGCCACTGTCACAACTCAACTTCCCATCACGGACGAAGAACGAACCCTGACCTCCTGGCCCATCGTCTCCACCAACATAATTGCTGCTACTATGAAGACCATCCACCCAGGATCTCCATCTGACCCTTGCCCCCGCCACGCCTTCACCAAAGGACTACTACCAATCAGTGAAGTACTAACACCCATCCTCAATACCTCTATCAACTCCTGCTACATTACCGTCTCCAGGAAACATGCCCCATCATGCCCCTGCTCAAGAAATGATCTGCGGACCCACCACTCTTTCCAACTACAGATATATCTCACTCCTGCCATACCCGGTGTAATATATTGATGCCATACACACTAGGACCCTTGTCGTTCTGAGCGGACTCTGAACAGGAACTACATGATATGAGGGGATGTTTTAGGGTGTGGTTCTGGGATGTATGATCTAATGAGCAGAGCATGAATGGATGTTGCAGAAAAAATATATATTTAACTGCAGCTCCTGTGTGTGGCTCCAGGGCTGGGGAAGACACTACAACTGGCGACGAGTAGGGGGATTACGAGCCTGTGGAAAATAAGACTGCTCCACCTGAGAATTTGCAACAGTACGGCAAACTGCTCGTGCATACCGCATGTTCCCAGAATCAATGCAAAGCAGTCTGCGACTGTCACACGTGGAGTCAAAACCCTACTCCAGCCCATACACTGCCACAGAAGTACTCGAAGGCCCTGCAGAGGAGCATATTCAGAACGCCCGTCAGTACCACTGGTGAGGTTGTCGGCAGGGACGTTGCGCTGTTCCCAAAGTATAAAACAACTATTCAGATGAAGTAAGAAAATAACCATATCACCAACAAGGTACAAAAAAAGAGAACACACTCACACTCAGGGGAAATTAAAGAATACAGCGACATATGCTTCTGCCCACTGCTGATGCTCGCAGAAGTTGTCGGAGGCGCCCTGCACAGTGAAATCAGCTGAACGATACGTGCTAGCAAAATGGTGGCAGAAGGAAGTGCGAAATACAATGCAGCCGTATTCTTAAAGCCACCACCGCCGTTCGACACATCCAAGAAACAGAACATTGGGGCTAGATGGATGGCATGGATTGAAATCTTCAATGAATTCCTAGATGCAATAGAGGAGGAAGATGGTAAGAAAATCATCAAATGTTTGAAAAACCTTGCAGGTGATGGAGTGAAAAAAGCACTAAAGAAAATTTCACAGGCTGATGCAAAGTCGTACCATAAGGTGAAAGAAGAGCTGGGAGGCAAGTTCAATCCAATGGCAAATGTTGAATATGAAAGGAATATCTTCAGCAAAGCACAACAATAGACTGGTGAAACAATGGATGAGTTTGTTGAAAGACTTGATGCACTTATAAAACATTGCAAGTTCTATGACTTTACTGATGAAGAAGCAATGCACCTCAGAATCATCGATGGCTGCCTTTCAGATTCTTTCAGAAGGGGCATGTTGAGAGAGACACTCAGTCTGGAGAAAATGCTAAGGGCTGCGACAGCAGAAGAACGAGCAGAACGACAAGCTGCTGACATTGAAGCAAGAACAGTGCACAGTGTATCAGTATTGACCATGTAAAGCAAACACAAGCACACAACAGATGCACACAAGTCAATGTTGTCGAAGAAAATAAAACTATGTTTCCAATGTGGATTTTTGTTTCCCCTTGAAGGACAATGTCCAGCTCTCGGTGCAAATCTGTAAGGGTTGTGGGAAAGAGAATAATTTCATAAATGTGTCGTCAACTGCTGAAATATTTCAGGATGTTATTCGTAGATTAATCCAAACTATGGCACATGCTTTCAATTACAGCGACGACATAGTGGTTTTTGGAAGAACCCAGAAAGAACACGACAAACCCAACACTCAAATGTGCCAGTTACTTGCTGATGCGGGTCTCACTTTGAATGCAGCGAAATGTGAATTTCACAAAGCCAAACATATGTTTTTTTGGCACATTTTCTCTGATGGGTGAATGACTCCAGATCCAGACAAGGTGCAAGCACTGTCATCAACTTGCCCCCAAGATCTTACCACGCTGCGATTCTTTCTAGCCAGTTATTGTTGAGATACATTCACAATTTTGTCACAGTAAGTGTCCCATTGAGAGACTTGACAAAGCGGAATGTTCCTTTTTTATGGGCTTTTCACTGCGATCAGAGTTTCAAAGAAATCAAACATGCAACTGAAATGGCTTACTTTGACCCCAAGCTGCATACTGAAGTTACAGTAGATGCAAGCCTGGTGGGGCTGGGGGCAATCCTTCCTCAACACAACAGCTATCCGAATGAGTAGAAGCACATCGTGGCCTTTGCCAGTCGAAGCCTGTCTGAAACAGAACGTACCTGTTCTCAGCCAGAGAAGGAGAGTCTGGCTGTGGCCCTGCAAACATTTTCATGTATTCCTCTAAGAGAAACGATTTATTGTCAGCACAGACCACCTGACGCGGTTCACTATTTGTGGAAACCCGAAGGTTAAGATGCCTCCTCACATTGAAAGGTGGGGGTTGAGGCTGCAAGAGTACGACTATGAGATTGTACACAAAACCGGGAAGGATCAAAACCCAGCCAATTACTTTTCACAAGCGCCGCTACATCATCCTAACTCGACATCCAGGATGGCTGAGGAATATCTCAATTTCACTGTGAAGTCCAACACACCAGTGGCTCTGTCTGTGGACCAAGTCATTGCTGCCACCAAGGCAGACCAAGACCAATCTATTGTTAAAGAACTCATTGAAACCCAATCATGGATACGACGCACACGGCCTTTGGTTGATGATACTGAATTCTAAAAGTTCAAAAACATACAGGATGAGTTAGCAGTCACCCAAGAAGGCACAATACTGAGAGGCTCGATAATCGTCATACCTGAGAGACTGAGGCAACAGGTGTTCAAGTTGGCCCATGAAGGACATCGTGGCATGGCAGCCACCAAAAGAGCTTTTACAGAGTGTGGTTCCCTCAGCTAGATGAGCAAGTATAAAAGGAGCTGAAAGCATGCCACATCTGCAATTGCCTGTCCCCCAATGTGACGCAGCACCCCGTAACTATGTCTGACTTTCCTGCCCATGCGTGGGACAGAATTGCCATTGACTTCTTCGGATCAATAGGAGATAGACATCATCTCATGGTAGTCATTGACAAATATTCCTGTTTTCCTTTGGTGGAAACACTGTCCTCTACAGAGAACGCTAAAGTCATATAAAGGTTTGATTACATCTTTGCAACTTGGGGTGTACCTGAGATCCTCAAATCTGATAATGGCCCGCCCCTCAACAGCAAGGAGTTCAAAAGGTTTCTTGCATGTCTCGATGTCAAACACCAAAAGAGTACACCCCTCTGGCCCCAAACCAATGGTGTATTTGAAAGAATTATGGCCACCCTCAAGAGGGTAATTCAACAAGCATCCATGGAAGGAACTGACTTGAGCCAAGCTATGTGCCAGGCCCTCGGGCTTATTGATCAACTCCTCACTCCACCAATGGTGAGAGCCCAGCTACTTTGTTATTTAGGAGAGCCATCAGAACAAAACTACCTCAATGGACACCAGATCAATCAGTGAATACTCACAAACTTCGTGCCACAGACGCTACATGTAGGAGTAAAATGAAAGCGTACGCTGAGCAGCGCCGCCACGCCCAGGAAGCAGTCTTTGACAAAGGAGACTGGTATTGGTAAAACAAAGTCAGAAACGAAAGATAGACACCCCTTTTCGCAGCTGACCCTCAACAGGTAGTGGGGTGTCAGCATATTGTACTGGAAAGTCCATTACTCAGGACACATCACACTTTAAACACCTACCTTGACACTCGCCAGCTCCTAAAGCTATGGCAGAGGCACCACAAATGCAGATCCGGAGCCTGAGCCTGTGCCCCCATTGCATGATGAGGGTGAACCTTGATCACCTCAGATGACCCGAGCCGGCAGATAAGTGCGAGGTTCTCGTGGACTGATTGAGGAGACGTGATTTCAAATGATGCCCACCACTTTTTATTTAACAAAGGGGGAGATGTAGTATATTGATGCCATTTGCATTAGTATCCTTGTGGTTGTGGGTGGACTCTGAACAGGAACTAATTGATATGTGGGGGAGGTGTTAGGGTGTGGTTCTGGGAAGTATGACTTAATGAGCAGAGCATGAATGGATGCTGGAGAATAAAGATATGTTTGACTGCAGCTCCTGTGTGTGGCGTAATCTCTCTGCATGCTCCAGCCCTGGGGAAGATGCTACACCCGGAAAAAGTCACAGAGAAATTAATAAATTAATGTCTCACCAACCACCTCTGTGCCCACCAGCTCCTTGATGCCACACAGTCCGGATCCAGGCCCAACCACAGTACAGATACAGCACTCATTGCTGACACAGATGACTAACGCATGATCCTTGACATAGGAGACACGGCACCCCTCATTTTCCTGGACCTCTGAGGAGCATTTAACACAGCCTCACCTCACACCCCATCCTTATAAGGCGTCTGAATGAGATTGGCATCCAAGGGCCCGCCTTCCGCTGGATCTGCTCCTTCTTAACAGATAGAACACAAACTGTCAGCCTGGCACATTGCTGCTCGGAAACCCGCAAACTAATCTGTGGAGTGCCTCAAGGTTCTTCGCTCAGCCCTAACCTCTTCAACGCATACATGATCCCTCTGGCCAACGTCATCCACACACACGACATATACATCATCTCCTACCTCGATGACATGCAACTCATACTCTCCCACTCGGACAAACCCTCAACAGAAGAAATGAGTTCACCACCTGCGTGACCAAAATAGCTAACTGGATGAAAGGCAATTATCTCAAGCTCAACACCGACAAGACAGAAGTAGTGATCTTCGGAAAGAACACCTCACCATGGGACTCCAACTGATGACTAGTCAAACTCAAACCCACACCCAGCACTCATGCCAGGATCCTCGGAAAAATGATCAACAAAAAACTGGACATGACCGCACAAGGCAACACTGTCACTGTACCCTGCTTTCAGACCCTGAAGATGCTGGGGAAGATCTTCAAATGGCTCCCAAGCAACACTAAAAAAAACTGCCACTCATGCTCTACTTTGGACTACGTACCACCCTCTATGCCAGCATCACCAAGGAACTTGCACACAAACCATCCAGAACTCGGCAACCAGACTCATCCTCAATGTCCCACACAGAACTCACATTACACCACACCCCAGGGAGCTCTACTGGTTCCCAATACTCAAACACGCTCATTTCAAACTCCTCACACAAACATTCAGGGCACTACACAACTTAGGCCCCACCTACCTGAACAGTTGAATCTCCTTCCACCAATTACCCAGACACCTCTGCTCAACATGACTCCTCCTACTCAGACATCCCACGAATACAGAGAACAAGGTCAGAAGAATGGGCGTTTTTATACATAGCTCCGAAAGCGTGGGACAGTCTCCCATTCCACATCAGAGCCTTCTCCTCTCTTCTTGAATTCAGCAAGAAGTTCAAGACCTGGCTTTTCAATTAACCAACCTACCATTCATTGGCAGTGCTGACACCTGCTCTCCACCAGGATACACTTGCAGGTGATAGTACGCTTTACAAATACACATAACCTTAGCACAGCCCTTGACGATAGGTTATAAGGTTATGTTGATAAGGTTATGCTGTTGCTTTGCCATAGATCTATAGTGTGAACATGATTTAATAATGTCAGTCACTTTGGATAATATATGGGATAAAGTACCTCCGCCGTACATTTTAAGGATAATGCAAGTCACCAAGGAGTTCTATGACTATCTAGAGAAACAAGGATGCAGGCCTAGTTCTTTTCTAAGGTCATGGAACTCTGAGGTGACTTACAATTTTCTTAAAATGTACAGCAGAGAATATTTTAGACACAAGAAAGGGCTTGCACTTCGCCCCAGACTAAGAGCCATGAACTACCAGTTCGCCTTTGCAGGCCCAGCCAAATACCGCGTCATGATTCAGGGGTCTCCACACTTCTTCACCGACCATCTTGCTTTGAAAAGATTCCTCGACGGGAAAGACGGGAAAGATGAATCTCTCATGGACATTTCGGCCCCCGGGCCTTCTGCCACAAGTCCTTGATCTACCATCACATTTACAAATGCACAACGGAAAAACCGAAAGATGAAAGACGAAACTCTCTTGGTCATCTCGACCTCTGTTGCAAGATCTACAAGATCTGCTGCAAGATCTACAAGAACTTGTAAGATGAAAGATGAACTAGTCATCTCGACTTCTGCTGCAAGATCTGCAAGATCTACAAGAACTTGATCTACTATGGAACTGTTAAGTGCACATGTTTGAATCCTCTGTCCTCTCTGTAAGTTGTCAGTAAGTCGTAAGTTATATATCTTGGTATGCTGATTATCTTGACACGTGAAACTCTTCGACGTAACCCTGTGAGTATAACAACGGTGTTACCCAGATAAGTTAATTTCCGGTATGATGCTTTGTGCTCAATTATCATACTTGTTCACTCTGTCACAATCCAGTTAATGTACTAATGCACAGTCCGGGAGCATGTAGAAATTTGTACTACATTCGCCCGTTAATGGGCTGACATGACTCTGACTATGTTCAGTCAGGTTGCTTGTCCATACAGTTGGATACCTACAGCTTGTTCCTATCAGCTTCATACTGCTTCATACTACTAATACGTTTATAAGAACAGTTAGTTTATTTCTAGCAGAAACTTTTATCGCAATCAGTTTTTCAGGTACATGCCTTAGGGCACAGTTTAGCTTCATGCGCTCAGTTTATTATAATCTGGTTCTCCATGGGAGGGGAGCTCTCTTCCCCTATCACCATGCCAGTTCACTACTTTGGGGGTTGGGAGAGAGGGATTGGGGTGTGGGAGGGCAGGGGATGGGTTTTAGATCTTGTTTTCCCTTATGTACTTGTTTTGTTTTTCTTTGCCTGCTGTTTTGAGTTTTCTTATCATCTTTATTGTTTTCATCATTTAAATGTCAGGAATTGCAGTGTAATCTTTGTTTATTCAGGTGGTCCTTTAACAGGTGGATTGCCCTATATGTTCACAATCGTAACCAAGGTAGCGTCAGAGTGTCTAATAAATCTACAGCATATACAAAAAGGAGGTTCATGCCATTCCCATTACAAGAGAAAACGATACAAAAAGACTCCCCTAGGCAGAGAAATGCACATTATGTCCATATCACACCTACCATGTCTCAGTCCTCTCCTTTACCTGTGTCCCAACATAACATCAAGATAGTCTCGCTGAATGTTAAGGGCATAAACCACCCCATCAAAAGAAGGAAAATTCTAGACTATCTCCACAAACAGAGGGGTGACATCATATTGCTACAAGAAACTAAAATCGACTCCAAACAATTCAACTCACTTAGAAATAGGTTTTACAGCGATGTTGCAGGCTCAGACACAATAGGTAAAAAAAATGGTGTCCTGACTTTAGTAGCCAAAAAAGCCAACATAGACCTCGTCTCATGCTCAACCGACACACAAGGACGATGGGTCACAACGAAACTGGTAATACATAACACGGAATTCTACATCACAAACATCTATGCCCCCAACAAGGACGATTCGGCCTTCTGGGATGACCTTAGTAAGCAAATTAAAACAATCCCAGATACCGCCATGCACATACTTGCGGGTGACTTTAATCTTCCCCTGGACCCAGCCTTAGATAGGGACTCACGCTGTCCTTTTCGTATCAACAAGTCGCACAAAGCTCTTAACAACCTATGCAAACGTTTTAATTTGACTGACACTTGGAGGTTACAGAATCCCACAGGTAGGGAGTTCACTTTTTATTCATCTCCACATAATTCTTATTCACGCATTGATTACCTGCTTATTTCCAGCAATGCTGTAAACAGAATAGATCAAACCTCCATTGAGCCAAGAGTGATCTCAGATCACTCATGTGATTAGTTTGTCCATTACTGATCCGAAACCTTTTAAAAAACAATCCCTTTGGAGACTCAATAATGAGGTATTAGATACAGAATCAAATAGGCAAAGCATTGAATGTGCGATCCACAACTACCTCATGGTAAATAAAATTGGTGACACGTCGGATCTCACTAGATGGGAAGCACTAAAAAGCACTCTTAGGGGTAAGATCATTAAAATCAGTCTGCCATGAACAAGGACACCAATAGCATCCTTCAAAATCTAGAAAAGGAGATATCTATACTAGAAGAGAAACATATTACATCTAGAGAGACCTCTATTTTGAATGAACTGGTGAAAAAGAAATATGAGTATAATAAAATAGTAAGCAACAGAGCAGGGGTGTGGATTAATCATCAAAAAGCATTAGACTCTGTGAATCCAACAGGGCGGGGAAGAGCTTAGCTTCCTACTTAAAGTTCAAATTACAGAAAAATACGATCAAGACCTTATTGGACCAGAAGGGGATCGCCCACTCTGATCCTGATAAAATTGCAGAAATATTTAAGAACTTTTACAGCACATTGTATAGCAAAACCACAACTTGAACATCACTAAAGCACAAAACTACCTAAACAAATGCAATCTACCTGCCCTCTCAGAACAAGACAAGGTTGAAATCAATGGCCCAATAACAGCCAATGAAATTGGAGACACGATAAAAGCCCTTAAAGTATGAAAGGCGGCTGGACCTGACGGGTTCAATGCAAAATTCTATAAGTCATTTTCATCCGTTTTGATTCCTCTTCTTTTAAACATGTTCAAAGAATTCAGTGAATCCGGACAGATTAATGGGACTCCTGCTGAGGCTATCATAGTGGTGTTACCCAAGGAAGGGAAGGATCCATCACAACCTAAAAGTTACAGGCCTATCTCCCTGATTAACATAGACTGTAAAATTTATGCCATGATCCTCGCTAAACGACTCCAAAAATATTTACCCAAACTTATTCACCCTTCACAAGTGGGATTTCTAAAGAACAGACTCTCTAGTGATAATACACAAACCCTATGTCACGTCCTGGAGAAAGCCAAACTAACAGACTCCCCAACAGTAGCAATCACGTTGGATGCCGAAAAGGCTTTCGACAAAATTGACTGGTCCTACCTTAAAGCAACACTCGAAAAATTCGATCTGGGTGACAATTTTATCAGAATGGTAATGGTGCTGTATTTTAACCCCTCCGCCAAAGTTAGAGCAGGTGGGAGTCTCTCCTCCTCTTTTAAACTAGAACAGGGAACTAGGCAAGGATGTCCTCTCTCACCCACCTTATTCCTCTTAGCCATAGAACCGTTCCTTTATCAGCTTCGGAACAACAACCAGATCACAGGAATACGCTTCAACAACACGGTCAAAATAACAGCCTACGGAGACGGCGTGTTAGTCATGTCTGAAAATGCGGAATCTGCTATCACTGCGCTTATGTCCTCAGTAGAAGACTTCTCTGCGGTATCTGGTTATAAGCTCAATAAGGACAAGACGGAGGTAAAATTGCTAAATAACCTTGGCGGCAAATAAATAATTGGCAGCTTGAGCCTCTCTTGGCAACCAAATAGCTTCAAATACCTAGGCTTAGACTTCACCAAAGATTTAATCACCACCCTGCAGACCAATGAAAATGCCCTCATCAAAAAAATGTCCACGTTACTAGATGGCTGGTCACCGAAATTTTTATCCTGGTGGGGAAAAGCAGAGACACTAAAAATGATGATTACCCCATTAGTAAGCTACTTAGCCAGTATGTTGCCTATGACACTCTCTAATGAGTTCTTGAACAATGTTTACACGATTTCCAACACGTTCCTCTGGCAAGGGAAGAGGCCCAGAAACTGCAACTTTCCAAAGAAAAAGGGGGTTTGGGCCTCCCAAACTTTAGGAACTATCAAACTGCGTATCTTTGCAAGCAAGGATCTCATTGGCTACTAACCGACCCTGTCTACATCCCAGTATGGGTGGAGATAGAAAGGTCAATCATCAATGAAATACCGTTACCTGCTCTCCTAACCATGGATTTCTCTTCCATCCCTCATTCTAAATACATCATTCAGAATACTAAAAGAGCCCTGCTACGCCTGGACCAAATGTCAGCGGTAAAAATAAAAAAATCCAACTTAACCTCTATTTGGCGCAACCCTTATCTCAAGGTGGACGGAGAGATGTTATGCTGGGAAAAATGGTCAAAAAAACTGCATAAATCTAGTCAAAGACCTCTTTAAAGGGAAACTCCCGTCTCCTATCTCTGAGCAACAAGCACGGTTTGGTTTAGACTCCTTAGATTTTTATACATTTCTGAAACTAAAGGCACAGCTCACGCTACGTTCAATATTACCTACCGACCCGTTGATCCTCATAAGGATTTCCCAGCTAATAAAGTCAGGACACACTGTATCTAAAATCTACAAACTTTTATCCCCAAAACCTCGCAAATCACACTTGAAAAGTGAGATAAAATGGGAAGATGAATCTAACACTAGAAACATCCCCTTTGAATGGGACAAGATACATAAAACTCCCTTCTCAAATAAAATCTCACCAGTATTATCCCAAACGAAACTTATGCTAATAAAGAGGGCATACTGGACCCCTGAAAGGATGTTTAAGCTTAACCTCAACCAGGATCCTACATGCTGGAATTGCAACTCACATGTTGGCGACATTGCTCACATGCTCTTCCAATGCCCCATCTTACAAACATATTGGGACAAAATATACAAGTGTATAAACAAAACATTTAATATCGACCCCCCCAGGGAATTCTCCTATATCCTTTTGGGTTTTCTGGATCCAATGTTACCCGACGAGAATGATCGCTATCTATTAGATCTAATGCTTACTCTCGCCTGTAAAATAGTACTTAATAAATGGAAGAACTCCAAAGAAGTCTCCTTCAGAATGTGGCTAGAATGGTTGTCCTTTCTCAGAGGGGCTGACAATATCTCTTTACACTCTTCTCCCTGGCGCCCCCCACACAGGGAACTGTGGAGGTCCCTTGATGCCTTTTCCTTCACATATGACCCACCGTGAAACTCATAAGCCTTAACAAACCAACACTTATACACAACTGAACCATTCGAAGACTACTACTACACGTAGGATTTGTCTCATGATCTCCTTTAATAAGTTGTATATAACTGTTATGTCCTCTATTGCACGTCTGCAACCTAACTTTATCTTAGAACGACTGAAGTATGTGATATATAGACCACCTGTATCTCTCTCGCCACTTGCCTGCCACCCCACAGAATGACCGTTCAGCATAGGATTTGTCTCACGATTTCCTTATAACAAGTTGTATATAATCTGTTATGTCCTCTATTGTACACCTGCATCGTAACTTTATCACAGAACAACCGAAGAATGTGATATATATAGACCAACTGTATCTCTCTAAATAACTGCAACTCCAACTGCCACGCAATTGGTACCTCCTGACATTTTCTTCTTCTCTTGTATTATTGTATTGTTATTATTATTATTACTATTATTATTATTGTCCTGACAGTTTCTTCTTCTTTTGTAATTATTATTATTATTATTATTATTGTTATTAACATTGTTTTTACCGTTTATTATGTTCTTTTCCTTGTAAACTCAATAAAAATAATTTGAAATCAAAAAAATAATACATGTTCACAGTATCACCCTCCCAGCAAACCACTTAAATCCTCCGTATCTTGCTCTTTCATGTGGTTGCAGAAATTATTAATCATAATAATAATAATAGTGGAATCTAGTGTGAAATTAAACACACCAAAAACTGTTAGTATTTTGTTGCGCAAAGACATTAGATATTAAAAGTTTAATGTAAATCAAACTAATAAGGTGCTGAGGTTCAGAAAATGTTTAAAAAAACAGCAGAGAAATTCTATTTTTCCTGTGATGACCTTTAAGGAGTAAAAAAAAACATGTTGCCATAAATATACACTTTCTGCTCATGCTGTTTTTTTTTTTAATAAAAAAGATTAGAAGAACCAAAAGCCAGTTTATATTGTTTAAGCTGCAGCGGTCATTATGCTCATGTATTATCATTTTTGTGCATGGGCGAGCCTCAAAGCCTGTCAGAATTCTTCCTGGTTTTATCTCACTGAAACAGAAATTCCCCCTAATTTATTAAGGCACACAGACGGAAGCACAAAGATATATTTTTTAATATCGATAGGGTGGAGGTGGTGGGACAATCGTGCGTATGACTGAGGGCGCTCGATAAGGGTAAAACAGAATGAATGCAAAGCCCTCAGAAAGACGACCGCGGGAAGAAATGCCAGGGGAGGGGATTTTAATGCCGCTACAAAACCCCCTGCTGGAGGAATCCTTTGAAACGGCACTGCGCGCGGAACAGGAAGAAAATCCTTAATCGCTCTAATCATCTGCTGAATAAAACCCGTGATGTCCTCTCTGCGTTCGCTCCGCGGGGAGCAGGATGAAAACACTTCTGCTATGAAAACGCAATCCTCCTCACAGTTTCGGAGACAGATCCATTCCGTGGCTGCTATCTCGATGAGTGCATTCACACATTGTCATGCTAGGCAAATTGTGAATCTTTTGTCGTGTTTTATATTTGCATTTATACAGCGCTTTCTATCCCATTCGAGGCGCAGAAGCCTTTGACTCTATATCATGCCTATGCAACTGCTGTAATCTCTTAAAATGGCTGTCTGCCTCCAATAAGTAGCCCCTGGGTTGGGCGCATTCAGACTGATGCTGCAATTAGTGAAAAATGGCGTCTTGGTCGCTTTTTAGCTTCTTTACTCGGGTTTGGACAGTATGCTGTGTGTCGATTATTGATTTCAATATCCTAAAATGTTATTTTAATGCTTAGTGAATGGAGGAAGCTTTATGTAGGGCTGGTCTGGCCATTCAGGCTTTCCCTTGAGGGCTGCAAGATAGGGGGTTGATTTTAGGAACGTATGGGCTGCTGGAAATTCTGATAGACCTCCAAAAGCCCCCCCCCCCCTTATTTACATATTTGATAAAATGGTCTGCAATTTTCATTACTAGCCCAATATTTCTAAAATTGCCTTTGGGAGAAGAACCTCCGTCCAAATCCACTAGAGATGGTCAGTGCAGGAAATGAGGGGGATCCAGCTGGATCCCGGATCAGGCAGCTATTATTGAGCAGGATACGGGACCCGTGGAGGCCGCAGTAAAATAAGCTGAATTCATCCTGGTGCAATTTGCCGACACCGGCCCCCTGCTTTCTGTTTGCTACAACACCTGCACGGGTTTAGAGGGGATTCTTAATTTCACGTTCAGCTGGGCCCAACACAAAGGCCTCACTTAAAGGTTCAATAGCCCCCCCTTTTGTTGGTTGGCTAATGGGAACTTTCCAGAGCCTAACACCTAGATGCCAATGAGGAAAACAAAGGCACTTAGGCCCACATGTATGCATCGTTTTTGCGGTCAGAAACTGCCAATCAGGCTGTTCCCGACCGCAAAAATGATTTTACATATGTACAAAACGCAAATTGCGATTCGGTACCGTATTTGAAAGGGGCGTGTTTGGGGCGTTCCTTCCAAATCTGGATGGGATGTATGAATGTTTTGCGACCAAATTACGGTCGCAAAACATTCATATTTTACCGACTCCTTGAAGGAGGTGGTTACCCATTCCCCTTTGAGAACCACTGCCTGCTCTTAAAAAATGAGATTGCAAAGTTTCATCTTTTCTTTTTAAACGCATCCCATTTTTCGTTAAGAAAAACAGGCTGCATTTAACAAAAAAACGATTGCTTTATTAACAAGCATTGGCATAGCCAATAGGTCTCGCTTTTGGGACATTATAAGTGTTTAGCCATACAACAGTTGATGTTGCACCAAGGATATTGTGCTGCAGAAATAAATACTTATAAGGTCCCAAAGGCGAGACCTATTGGCTCTGCCATTGCTTGTTTTATATGCTGGTGAAACCTTATTGCGCACTGGGGCGAAGCTGCATTAATTGGTATACATTGGAAATAGTGTGAGACCACTCAAACAATACATCCAGTAACATCACAGAGTGATTAAAAATGGTAACTTCGAGCTATCTGCTGGTAACACATTTTCAAGAAGTACATCAAAAAGGATGCACATTTTGGTTTCATGTAGTTGAACATATTCACATTCACAGCAGAATGTTGTTCACCGTTTGTAAACCATTTGTAATGAGTCAGACTGGGTTTCGCCAGATGATAGTACGGAAAGAAGGGGAGAGGAAGGGAGGAGAGGGAAGAGAGGGCAAGAGATGAAGAGAAGAAGAGGGAGGGCGGGGCAGAGAGACGTACTGAAAAGCAGGAGATGGGGTGAGGAAAGAGGTGGATTGAGGGAAGGACAGGCTGAAAGAACTTGATTTTATATAGTGTCTCGGACTATACAGAAGTTGTTTCTAAGCGCTGTAAATAATGGGTGTTACAATTATACAATTAATAGTACTCAAAACAGAGCTTCAGGAGCAGAATGCAGTGATAGGGATAGGGCACGAGCGTAATTTATAGCAAGAGTAATGTGAGGTAGCGGAAGGGGCTGGGGAGAGGGAGGAAAGAGGAGAAAATGGACAAGAGCAAAACCAGTGGGGAGAGTGACGGGGCTGAGCATGCCAGCAAATGGCGACTGTAGAGTAAAACGATGCGCTATGAAAAGGGAGCGTGGAGAAGACGAGACAGGTGAGAGGACAAGAGCTAATGGGGGCGCGTAGATTAGAGGAGTTGGAAATTGTGGGCGCCAACGACCTGGAGAAGCAGGTGCAACTAAGAAAGGAGGTCGCGCTGTAAGGTGAAAGGTCAAGACAGAAGGGAAGATAAGAAGGAGAAGGTGTAAGACAGAAAGAGAGTCCAAAAAGACGTAACAAAGAATATAGATAGAGAAGGTGACTCAATGAAGCGTCTGGCGAGGGAAAGTAGAGAAAATAGAGAGAGAAGTTAAACGGGGAAGAAGAAAGTAGGCTAGAGTTGAGAGAAAGGGGGAGGGGACAGTCTCGGCAGAAAGATTACAGAAAGGAGACAGAACAGGTAGAGGACAGAAGCCACAGCACAGGGGAGGGGGGAGAGAAGAGAAAAGAGAGAGGAGAAAAGGCATGGGGTGGTATGAAAAAGAGAAAAAAATGTGTGACATAGAACGATGACACGAGAAGGAACAGCGGAGAAAAAAGCTGGATGATATAAATAAGAGACGCTTTGGGGTCTGAGGAGTGCAGAGGACAGCACACAGACGACACGCAGGTATGTACAGCGGGGACGAGAAACAGACGTGCAATACATATTCAGCGCAACGGGAGAGGGATGGGGGGGCGAACGTACAGGCGCTCTGGGCGGCGGGAGCAGAAGGTGCCGGCTATTGTACAGTCAGACATCTGTTGACATCCAGGCGGAGAGTCGAAGGTAAGGAGTGAAAGATGAGGGTGGAGGAAAAGGAGAAAGGGCAGATAGGAGGGTGAAAAGGATTTTAGGCAAAAGAGAGAAAGAAAAAAATAAAACGCATAGACAGCGGTAGATAGGGAAATGAAGGGAAGCAAAATGAAAGGTGAATGTGGAAGTCATTAGAAAAAGTAGAGAACGATAAAGGAAAATTAATGAAAATGTTTTGGGAGAGAAAAGGCGACGAAGAGACAAAGGTGAAAGCAAGAGTCTAGAAGAAACGAGGAACTGGAGAACCAGATAAAGTAAAATGCAAAAATAACTGAAAAGAGGGAGTTGGGGGGAGAATATAAGAAGTAGTAAGCGAGAAGGGGTATGAAGGACCAGGTGGAAAGAAAGGAAACAACCCTCCAAGAAAGCAAGATAAGAAAGAGTAAGGAACACGGAAATGGGAGAACGAGGAAAGAAAATTTGAAGATAAATAAGGATGGAAGAATAAGAAAGAAACAAAAAGAAAAGTGCAGCCGCCATTGTTGCCGATTAGGAGCGGTGTTGAAGATGTGGAAACAGAGTTGGGCGAGCTGCGCAACGGGACGTGTGGGCAAGGAAAGAGGCGCGCGCGCGCGCTAGGAGAGCAGTCTGCTTTTTTCAAAGCACATACTCGTGCTTGTGGCGCGCCGCTGCGCACTCCCGCAAGGCGTATGCCGCCACAAGCACAAGTATGTGCTTTGAAAAAGAGCTGCACGACGGCTAAAGGTCTCCTATGCAGCGCATGCGCGCTGCGTAGGCGAGACCTATAAACAAAGGACCTGCAGGAGTTGCTGCTAGTGGAAGGACATTGAACACAGACTGGAAGCTGTACTTAGTCCATGGTAGGGACATAGACGAAGACCCAGGAGGAAGCAAAGAAATGAGAGTGATGTGGAAGCCAACCAATGGTAAGTAATGGGGGGCTCTTAACCTTTTAACGTTTTTTTTTTGTTTAAAAGAGATTTCATAAGCGCAGCGCAAGCGATGTGCAGGCAAAACCCAACGAGAATTTCAGGCACTGGGATTGCAGCTCCATGAGAGCAATACTTTAAAATGTACTTGCAAGTTGATGATTAAGAGAACGCGTCCCGCGTTTTATGTTACTGAAAGTGTCTCCACTCAATCAATCAATCAATCAATCAATCAATCAATCATGTCACTTATAAAGCGCACTACATACCCGCGAGGGTCTCAAGGCGCTGGGGGAAGAGGGGGGTGGTGCTGCTACTTGTTGCTACCACTTTGGCAACTCATTCCATAACGGATCAAGATACAACACATGATGGGTCAGACATTCAATCTAGAAAATTTACAGTTGCAATGGCCTGAAACTAAACCACAAAAGCTGTGAGAAGCACAATTGCAAATGAGGAGTTAATGGCAGAGATGTGTGGAGAGTGCACAAGATCAAAAACACCCATCTGCTTTCATTTCGAGATTCCATGGCAGTCTCGGAGAAAGTAAAGTAAAAACAAGCATGTCCTCTTTCTGAGGCAGATTACAAAGATATTTCGTTTCTATCTTCCAATATCTCCTCTCAGACCAGTTATGTCCTCTCAAACATCCATCTATTCTACTGAATGCAGGCAATGCAAAATGCTTTAGTCTCTTCTATGCAGCTGCGTTTTGGGGGTCGAAAGGCCATTATTTAATGAATGATGAAGTTAATGATGGTATGCCTTACTGTTATTTGGAATTTATACAGTATATATATCTCAAACCACACTTCTCTTACTTGCAAAAGAAAAGTCGGTCACACACGGGTTCACCTGGATGAGTGCTGCTTTAATTGGCTCTCAGCATGACGCGTTTCGTCATAGTGACTTCATCAGATGCTTGCCAAACCATAAGAAAAATGAAACGTCCACTTTTAAACAACAAAATGCCCCACTCCGATAGGTTAAGGCATTGCTGACACGTCGTGAGGGGGATGTCTCAGACCCGGTGCTCCGAGTCCACGTGGAGCAGGCACATCAACGTCAGTACTTCCCCAGTGGGCGGTGTCTGCTCTCACCCCACGGCAGTCTGGATCTTGTAGTGGGTGGCGAGCAGCTCTCCGGGACCCTCATCCCACCACTAACATCCCGAATCGTGCCCTGGAGACCACTTAAGTAAGTAGAAATCCTCCGTGCAGTCACAGTCCCAAAGTATTAGAAGGGCAAAATTGCGAGGGTGCGGCGGTTCGGCGCTTTCCAAAAAGTTTTTAGAAATTCTACTTGCTTGCCACACAATCGCCAAACTCTTCAAGGATAGGTGCCCACAGGTGCTTGTGGCCGCACCAAAACACCAAACCACACTTCTCTTACTTGCAAAAGGAAAGTCGGGCACACACGGGTTCACCAGGATGAGTGCTGCTTTAATTGGCTCTCAGCATGATGCGTTTCGTCATAGTGACTTCATCAGATGCTTGCCAAACCATAAGATATATATATATATATATATATTAATTTATAGACAAAGCTTAGTGTGCAGAACAATTCTAGATGTGCAGAGTTTGTAACCCTGTTTTTATACTGCAGCTCCTTGCATGTCATTTATCTCGCCCGTCAGATTTGCATTTTGTGTACCACAGTAATGAAAAGTGACTGAAGAGATGATAATGTACCTAAGGTCATTGTGAGTCATCCAAGCACTTAGGGGCGAGCAAAGAGATGCCTGCTGGTGCCAAAGAATGAGGCTTTCACTCAAACAAGTTGCATGCCAAAGACAGAGGATTTGGAAACAACAGCCCTTTCCAGCTGGGCTAATTTCAATGCAACTGTTTCAGCTAAATTCAAACGTACTATTTATTTGAGAACTTTCTTTAAAAAAATACATGAGTGAAAAGGTAACAAAGGGCAAGAGTAATTTGATCTGAAAAAACATTCATTGACCTCTCTGCCTCCAGTTGTGCCCTTAAGACAGCTGCTGCTGTGATGACGCTTGGAAAGTTGCTTTACTTGTTTAATTCCAGTCTTAGAATATTTTGGGGCAAAGTTTAAAATTCCCAAATATTGTAAATGAACACTTAGCAAGTTAGCGTTTCACCGTGGTCCTCAGGGCTGTCGCACTAAAGGTGTTATCTGTTGACAAAACACTACAAATACCCTGAACAAGAGAGTGAACTGTCGTCCATGTGGGCGCAGGAACGAGCGCCTGGAAGGCTGACTGATCAGACACGAAGAGTGATGCGGCTACTTAACTCCACACAATCGTACTTATTTTCCTTTTATGTATAACAAACGGTATTTCCCCGGCATATGCAGGAAAAACGCTGTAGAGTGACACCTCTGGATTTGAGGAACACAGAACGTTTTCGTATTTATAACATGTATACTGCAAACTACAAAATGATCAGTCTCAAAGCGCTCATGCGGACTGACTACACATTCATCATCATTGTAAGTAACCTAATCACACGTGGTTTGAGCCCCACGAGTCACTAAACAAAACAAACACTAGTTTTAGTACCTAAAGAAACTGTAAAGAAAGAGTTGAAAAAGAAAGAAGGCGACAAAAACAAATCTGAGATTTCAAATGTTTTCAGACTTTATATATATTAACAGTTTGAATCATTACACCTTGATATTCAAAATACTTTCAACTACCTAGTTACAGTTATTGATGAGTGCTGACAAAATAATTAATGAGAAACACACGAAGTATTAACTGTGACTGAGTAGCAGAATCATATAACAGGAAGGGGAGGGGCGGAGGGAGTGGTTGCAATTAGTAATGGTACGTCCGTTTTACTTACACAAATACCAAGAATTACAGCAACAAATATGACACAATTATTTCTTAAGACAAAAGTGGGACGACCTGCTTAGAACAATAATCCAAAGATTGTCGATTCTGAGAAAATAAAAAGAATAACAAGCGCGCGCGCCTCGGGCTAAAAGTAAAAAAAAACAAGTGGCGGCAAAAGTGAAAGCGTTTCCCTTGCGGGAGCGAGCAGCGCCAGGAGCGATAATTGCTAACACATGGCGCCAAAGCTCGCTCCCGCAAGAGAATCGCCAAACGTGCACGCGTTGCCATTGAAAGCAATGCAACGCGTGCACGTTTTTGGGGACAAAAGCGGATCGATTCCAAGAGGTGCCCCCTATGCAGCGCATGCGCGCTGCGTAGGCGAGACCTAAAAAGCAATCACAGACATGGTGGACTGCTGATCTCAGTAAGCCACCATCCCTTTAATGGCTGCGATTCCTAATGGGTCGCAAATTGCGACCTACCTCATTAATATGCATGAGGTAGGTCTATTTGCAACCCACTAGGAATCACTAATGAAACTCAAAAGAGTTTCATACATTAGGAATTCCGATTTTCTAACTCAAAAGAGTTTCATACATTAGGAATTCCGATTTTCTAACTCAAAAGAGTTTCATACATGAGGAATACCGATTTCCTAATTGCGATTCTAAGAGAATCGCAATTAGGAAATCGGTATTCCTAATGTTAGTACATCTGGCCCCTGGCGTGTTATCAAGTGCTTAAGACAGGTCACTAATATTGTAGTATTGCATGTAATCAATTAATTGATTGTGCTGTTTTTATCTTTTTAACTGTTTACATATCGCTTGCACTGTTTCTTGTTGTGACTATTGTTTTTAAAATATCATTGAAATGCGTATTTATATGTGTGCTTTTATGGTTTGTTTTAAACCACAATAAAGCTTGTTTGACCTGACCACACCTCACCTGACCTGAAGTGCTTAAGACAAAATATGATTTGTAGGCAGATTTTTTACTTTGTTCACCCCCTGTATGTAAGGCATATGCATGCACTGTAAGAACGTCAGATACACAGATGCATGCACTGTAAGAGCATCAGATACATCGGTATATATGAATAACTACACTAATAAATATTTATATAGCACTTACTAATTTATTTTTTTATGCAGATTTATTTATAGCGTGTCTCATTTTAATCTGGGATTTCAGAGCTCTTTACATTCCATTCATATTATATGGAAGCATATAGATGCGTAAATCAATGTACAGACAATATAACATAAGACAATGAGGGTTACAAGGTGTAGGAGCTTCATACCATCCATACTGGTAGCCGTTACATGTTAAGAATGCTTGATCTGGAAAAACACAGTCAGGATTTAAAACGTAAAGCATTAGTTGGAGTTGTCTACATAAAAAGACTTTATCACTATCAGAAAGAACCCGTTTTAGCAACCTTAGAATATTGAAGGATTGAAACAAAAAACAATAGTGCTCTAAACCAATGTCTTGCAGCTCCATGATGCCGTTTTAAAGCGCACTGTGCTATATTATCAGAACTGTAACTTAAGAACTGCATGTAGCATAAGGACCTCTGTGACAAAAGCTGTAAGCCACTGAGCTATTTACAATACAAATCTGTGATCTGCTTGTTACCCGTTGTGCTTTGCAGCAAGCACATTAACCTTCTAAGCTACTTTAAGATGAGTCAAAACTGTGACTAGACAAAATACAGATCTCTCCAGCAAGCACATTAAGCGCCAAAATTATCTTACCAATTTTTATACCCTGAAAATTGCCGGGCACACAGAGATCTCTACAGCAAGTGCCTTGTCCCTAGAAGATATTTTAAAATGCAGCCTGTGACTAACTAGGTGAGCCAGAACAGACTTACTGCCACATTTGTCCTTGTTGCAATGTCTGTGCAACAGAGTTTTCTATTTTTTAAATAATGTAAAAGTTGAACGTCACTTGTCAGACTCTTCCCATTGTGACTCCAGCCCCTTCCTGCTGTCACACATTGACCCTCAGTTAATAAGATCCTGGAGTATTTTTTTTTCATTTCCAGCACTGCGCATGGTGCAATATGGGCCAATTTAAAAAATGTTGACAGGCTTGGATTTAGTACCGAATCGGGCACTGGTGTTATGAACAAGAGAAGTATATATTAATTTGGCAATTTATGATAGTCCAGGGGGGCAGCGTGGTCAAATTATCTTTGATAGAAATTCATGTGTACTAATGAAAGAGAGGTGTTTTGTTCATTCTTTATCCTAAGGGAATCTATGGTGCCATATGGGTTTCCGGCCTGACGGTAGTTTGTGAGTAGTGCAGACACTAAGACATTCAGTCAGAGAGTACAAGGGCAAATCAATTATGAAGGATTCTACCCTTTGTTCTACATTACATCTGCAGTGAGCATTTGTGTTGAGGGAACAAGCTCTCGATATGCTAACTCAATTTTTTTTAAAGCTGACCTACCAAACAGTTGACAGTTTTTAATTCTTCTTCTGATACCACATGCGCATCATTAATCACCCTTGTTACAACTCACCTGCACTGCGCCATTTCTTTTGGAGCACATACATGTCGTTTATTCTGGTATCTTAGTAAAAAGATAACATAATGCAAATATAACTATGTGTTTTTGATCCCTCAAATTTGCTTTGTTCTGCTAGCAGAGCTTAGGTCAAAAGCTCTCTCTGAGGGAACTATTGTTTCATGTTTTAAAAATGATTTCCAGTATATTACCCCACATAAAAAACAGTAATGTAATATCATGATTGCCGTAATGCAATTACCATATTTTGGTATTGCCAGATGCAAGATGAAGTTCTCTAAAAGATCCCCTTTCTGCATTGTTCGTATGGGGTTTCATACATACTGTGCTTGATTACATAGCCACTAAGTAAAGACATCAAGACATGAGCTTGGGTGTGTTTTAATAGCTGGTAGCAAGGAGGCATTCTGTGTCTACCAGTGAGTAGTTTATGGTTTAGGGACACACTTTTGAAAGGTATGAATATTCAGATAATTTTGGAAGACCATCATATTCACTCATACTTGTCGGTCAGGACCCCAATATGAGTTAATAGAAGGCAGTGAAGGGATCATCAGTTCATGCAAGAAAAATCAATGATAGGTTATAAACAACGCAGTATTGTTGAAAATGGACATAACAAGTTGGGTTATTAAAGGATAGCAAGAACATGACGTGTTTAGAAAAACCTTGGACTAGAGGGTTATTTATGTATGTGATGTGGAGAAATATGACTTTCAAGAAGAGCAAATCACCTTGTAGAAGATATCACCACATTTTTCTACAACTTGTGACTCAGTAGATTCTCGAAGAACATTTCATGATCCCTAGTTCCCCATCAGAAAGCCCTTGTCAACTTAGAGAAGTGATGATATTCAAAGACACAAACCAACTTACTTGAACAAAACTGCTTTGAAGCCTTCCTAATAGCGACAACTGCATCATCAACAGGTAAATTAACTAGAAGTTGGTTCGAAACCAGTGTTTCCTGCACCCTGAATACTCCTTGTTCCTGTTGGCACGAGATTAAGGGCCAGATGTACGACCAGTTTGTGCGTGCGCAAACGGGTTAGCGATCCATTTGCGCACGCAAAAACCTACATGGCCATGTACAAACACTATTTTGCGAGTCGCAAAAAATTGCGACTCGCAAAATAGTGTTTTGCGACTTGCTATTAGGAAGGGGCGTACCCTTCCTAATAGCGACTCTCTAGCCATGTATGAATGTTTTGCGACCGCAGTTGCGGTTGCAAAACACTCGCAATTTACCGCCCTCTTCAAGAGGGTGGTAATGGAGTAGCAAATGGGAAGGGGTCCCCAGGAGACCCCTTCTCCTTTGTGACTGGCTCTAAAAATATTTTTTAAGGGCAGGCAGTGGTCCCAGGGACCACTACCTGCCCTTAAAAAATGAAACAAAAACGTTTCATTTTTAAAAAAAATGCATCCCGTTTTCCTTTAAGGAAAACGGGTGCATTTAAAAAAAAAAAAAAACACTGCTTTATTGACAAGCAGTCCCAGACATGGAGGTCTGCTGAGCCCAGCAGGCCACCATCACTGGGAGGGCCAGCCATTCCCAATGGAGTCGCAAATTGTGAGTGGCTCATTAATTTTCATGAGCCTCGCATTTTGCGACCCCATTGGGAATCGCAATTAGTGTCTCTGACACTGTTGTACATTCCAAATTGCGACTCGCAATTTGCGACTCGCAATTGAGCGCAAATTGCGAGTCGCAATTTGGAATGGTCGAACATCTGGCCCTTACTCATTGGACAACTATCCTCCAGTGATCGATGGACCAGATAAATCTACTGGCACTTGGGACCCTACCTATGAACTGGGAGGCACGTTTAAAGCTAACTCTTTCTACAACTGGAATTGCTCGTCACACTTCAGAAACATGGTCACATTTTCTGAGACCACCAACCACTTTTAGGTCCACATTTTGGACACATTGTAATCTCCCAAGAAATTGCTTTGGCAGACCTTCAAATATATGAATGGATCAACTATGCATATGTCCATCATAACAACAGGTATGCTCAATTTTTACTCAGTGCGGGGGATCTGTGAGCAAGCAGATGAAGATAACGAAATATGTTACTTGACTTTGCTCCCTAGAGGTGCCATTACAGTTAAGGTTATATTGCAATTTTGTAGGTAATTCAAAAATCACATCGAACGTATGACTTTTGTCACTTTGTACCAAAGTCCACCTAATTTCAGTTAGTGTCTTGGGAATCACATGTGCTCTTATGTCTGACCTTTGGTGAACACTGGCCAAGGGTTTCCTAGTTGAAAACCTGTTTTTTTTAGTCAGTTTTTCTGCACTTAACATAGGTTTCAACACAGAACAGCTACAATTTCAAAACTGTCAGCATGACATTTCACCACATTTGACACATACATGTAATGTGTTTGAACCACGTGTCCTTCATAAATGGTGACTAATGAAAGCGTTTTTGAAAATAAGAGTTTAAACAAGGACTGTGTATACCTATAATTGCTCCATGTGCTTGATGAACGCAATTTTGAAGCTAGTTATAGCTGAAAATCCACTCATTTCCAGTGTAAGAGTAAAGTTCAAAAGCAAATCTAGCAGCAGAATTTTCTTTACAAATTAAAAGCATTAAGTTCATTTTAATATCTTTTTGACTTTAATCGGTAATACATTAATGTTAATTAGTCATTACTTTTTATATTGAAGTAAATACATTGTTTCATTCTGTTTCTTTAATTTTGATTACTTTGGAGGGTGAATAGTAAATTTGGTCCCTCAGAAACAAATATTTTCTACAATGTTGTTTATTTTGGAATGGAAATACTTCATTTTCACTTCATTCCCCACCAGCTGCTCCCACCCCAGAACAAAATTCAACATGTTCCCCAGTGATGCTTAGTTTGGAGTGAGAATAGTACATTTGACCCCTCCAGTGTCCTACACTTTCCAGAGTGTTGGTTAGTTTGGAGTGTGAAACGTCCCTTTAACCTCTGAAGAGTCCAACACTTTCCCCAATGTTACTTAGTTTGAAAGGAAGAACAGTAAATCTGTCCCCCAATATATGCATTGTCTTCAATAGTAGTTGGATTGGATTTAGAATTGTCAATTTGACATCACTAAATATATGCATTTTCGCCAATTTTACTTCAATTTGAATTAGAATTATAAAGCTCACGCTCCACCCTGAATTAGACGCATTTTCCCCAATTTTGGTTCAATTGAATTTGGAATAGGAAATGTTACCCTTCCGCAAAATATATGTTGATTTATTAAAAAATAAAATGTATTTGAAAATGTCTTTTACATTAATGTGGATTTATAAGAAGCTATTTTGTGAAGATATTTAATTTGATTTTTACATATGTATATAGTTTACTAAAAATAGTTTCTTTTTTAATTGACCTATATTTTATGAATTAAACATTTTTGAGGCAAAATGTTCTTTTATTTTTGAAAGGTTGTAATTTAAAGTACAGATTTGTAAAGAATAATTACCAAATAATTTCATTTTAATTATATAAAATATATTTAAAAAAGTTTCACAACATTTTAAAAATTAAAGTAAATTTTAATTTGATACATTTAATACTTTGAAATTATATTTTCAATATTTGTTGAAACCGTATTTTGGTTTTCCATATTTTTCTTAATCCTAATGTTAATTTTAAAAGTCAATATTTTTGTAACATATTTTTGCATTAGAAACTTTTAAACTGTAGATCTTTTTGTGGAAAGATATCATGGAATCAATATTTTTGTTTTTTAATAGGGTGGTAAAAATCAATGTAGCGATTTATTTTGACCTCAATATTATTGTTGATCGATATTTTTGTAGTTGATATTTAGGACTACAAACTCAAAATGTATCTATTTTTACTCTTTTTTACCCCCCTGTATCAAGGTGTGTGCTTTACTATTCAAGTCCATAAACATATTTCTGGGGAGGGAGTGCATGTAACAAAGATTTATAGAAAGGGGCAGTGTGTGTGTGTGGGGGGGGGGGGGTAATCATTTGGCAAGCCAGTGCATCTGAAAGCAATAGTGAGAGTTTTCAGCCATGAAGTCAGTTATTTCCAGCGATTTGTAAATATCTGATTTTTAGTACTGAGTTTGTTTCATCTCTTTGCCATTTGTGCAATGTGTGTCCGCAAGTGTCGACAGCCAATGGAAACAGGATACTATGAATGCTTTGGCTCTGTAATGGGGCATGTGAGGCAAGAGAAATAACAACACATGCAATAAACAAATCTCAGCACCTCTGACACCAGTCGTGGGACCAGTAGGATTAATAAAGTGAAGAACGGCTGCATGCACGGACACATGCCTAGACATCATCCCCAAAGCTGTGTGTCCGTTTTATTTGTGGTGTCCTTCGTGGGCGCTGGATGCGGTGAATCCGGTCCCACTACAGGCTCCACAGTGGTCTTAAGGAACCCATCAGGAACAGGACCGATTTGTCCCAGTTGACTGTCAAGCCAGATATACTTCCAAAACTCACTAATGTGTCCTTTAGGTATGAAGGAGCAGGTGAGTTTATACAAGCTCAGTGACATTTTAAAACAAAGCAGAGGTAAGCTTTGTTGGTATATTTAAGAAAGCTGTTTTCAATGAGTAAAGCAAATGTTCTGAGTGTATTTGTTTAAAGTGATCATGCTATGCTGCGAATGTCCTGATAAGACTGCTATCATATATTTATCTCCCCAGCAGCATTTAGCCAAACTAGTGAACTATGTGACATTTTCACAGGCTGCACCCGGCAATAGTGCATGAGAACTGAGGTGAAAGGGTCTTTGTCAATTTCCCTCATTCACAGACCGTTCATGATAACCTCTCGTGAGGGGAAGGGGACACAACTGCCTCTTCTCTCAGCCCCCTGCAGGTGTTGTCAGGAACAACAAGCGCCTAACATTAAATAATGCTTGGGTCTGATTCCCACAGGCAAATACAACACTGCTCCCTTGCAAGTAATGCAATATTTAGGAGGATTCGATTTTTTCATCTTACATCTAGACGCATCTGTGTTTGTATTCACTATATATATATATATATATTCAATGAAAAAACCATAGGTTTTAGGGACAGTTATAGTTACTTGGACATTGCACTCGTACAAAACCCGTGAAATTCCCCCGTTATAGTTAGTTCAGCTAACTATAACTCGCGCCCCACAATGCACTGCTGATGACGTCACATATTACATCACTCATGACATGGTCAGTGACATCACTGATGACATCACTGATGACATCTCAAATGACATCACTGATGACATCATCCAGTTACTGTGTGTTTCTGTAAAGTTTAAATATTTTTAATATATATATAGGAAAAGACGTATTGAAGAATGAGTGGGTGTGTAAGTGTCTGTATGGATGATTTAGTAGGTGCGTGACTGACTCTATAAGTGAGTGATTTAACGTATCTTACTGAATGCATGGGTTAGTGACTAAACTGGGTGAATGTCTGTATCCGTCTGTCTGTTGCTGTGTAAGTGGCTGCATGTGTTTGTGAATAGCTACATGAGTGTCTATATGAGTTATTGAATGGTTGTCTGAGTATCTGTATGGGTGCCTGAGTGTTTGTGTGGGAGGGGTGTGTGCGACTCTGTGCATAGATGTGTGAGTGGGTGATTCACTGGGTGGATGGTTTCAAGAGTGTATCTGTGATAGACTGTATGGGTGGGTAAGTGTGTGTAAGAGTGTGTTAGTGAGTGAATGTATGTCCCAGTGGTTCATGTGTGAGTTACTACATATGTGAAAGGCAGTATATATGTGTGTTGGAGTATATAAATAGCTATAAGCGAGAGTGAGTGATTGTGATAGTGGCTGTATGGATGAGTGTGTGCTTGTATCAGTGATTGTATAAGAGCGTAAGAATGTGCTAGTATTTGTATGAGTAAGTGAGCTGGTGTGTGTATAACTGTATAGGTTAGTAAATGGCAGTGTGTTTAATTATTTGCATGACTGACTAGGTGTGTGAGTACCTCTATGGATGAGTGGCGGTGTTTGAGTGTCTATATAGGAGTATGAGTGCATATGATAGTCCTGTACTGAGTGACCGTAAGTATGAGTGACTGTACGGGTGAGTGAGTGGATGTGTGCGTAGACCTATGAATCAGTGAGTGGGTATGTAGTTATTGGTGTTGGAGTGTCTATGGTTTTGCGAATGGCAGTCTGTAATTTAGAGTGGGTGTATCAAAGGTTATATTAGGGTGTGAGGAGGTGCATCAGATTATCACGTGGATGATGTCATCAGTGATGTCATTTGAGATGTCATCAGTGATGTCATCAGTGATGTCACTGACCATGTCATGAGTGATGTAATATGTGACGTCATCAGCAGTGCATTGCGGGGCGCGAGTTATAGTTAGCTGAACTAACTATAACGGGGGAATTTCATGGGTTTTGTACGAGTGCAATGTCCAAGTAACTATAACTGTCCCTAAAACCTATGGTTTTTTCAGTGAATTTCAAAGGTTTTTTAAATGCTAATTTCTAACTATAACATATCTGAAACCTATGGTTTTTTCAGTGAATTTCAAAGGTTTTTTAAATGCTAATTCCTAACTATAACATGTCTGAAACCTACGTTTTTTTCAGTGAATTTCAAAGGTTTTGTAAATGACAATTTTTAAATGTATTAATTGTTATATTAATTTTTTTCATACTGATTTACTACATTTTTAGAAACAATTTTTTTTTACATATTTTATTTTTTAAATTACATTGTAATTACATTATACATTACATTACAAAAAATACTTTCTGAGAATGAATTACTTTAGTTTAAATACTTTGCACATAGGCAATAGACTTTTAAGTACAGTAGTTACAGTTGTTGCAATGGGCAACACATTTTCAAACACAATGCAACATTCAGCTCAATGTGAATTTCTAGTTAAATGCAATTAGTTACTTTATGGATTACTTTTCTAACCACAGAACTGGATCCTAGATTCAGTCCTGGGACATCTCCTGTAAACAGTTGAGTAAAAGCGTTTTGGTTACAGTCGTGATTTTAAGGAATATTATTGTATTTTAAAAGTTGACACTTTGAAACTTTTTCTCATAGAATCACCAATGTTATCCTATGGAAGGAAATTCACTTAGCAGGTAAAAACTGTTATCATTACTCTTTCTTACTCAGTGTTGGATCCTGGATCCAGCACTGGTGCATCTCCTGTAAACAGTTGAAAGAATGCGTTTAAGTCATACAGGCGATTTTTAAGGAATATTTGTAGTTTGTGAAAATCGACACTTTGAAACTTTTCTGCTGAAAACCAGACAATGGATTCCTATGGAAGAAAATATAAGTTACTGGTAAGTATGGTTAAAATTACTTTTCAGGGTCAGTGCTGGGCTAAAAGATGCAGCACTGAGGTCTCTCCTGATAACAGGTGAGTAAATCGGAATTCGTATTTCGGCTGATTTTAGAGGAATATTTTAAAGTTCCAAAACTCCACACTTAGAAGAATTTCCAAGTGAAACCAGTCAATGTTAGCCTATGGAAGGAAATTCAAGTTACTGGTAAGTACGGTTAAAATTACTTTTCAGGACCAGTACTGGGCTGAAAGATACAGCACTGAGGTCTCTCCTGATAACAGGTGAGTAAATCGGAATTTGTATTTCGGCTGATTTTAGAGGAATATTTGTATGTTTCAAAAATCAACACTTAGAAACTTTTTCAGCAAAAAGCAGACAATGATATCCTATGGAAGGAAATTCAAGTTACTGGTAAGTACGGTTAAAATTACTTTTGAGGATCAGTACTGGGCTGAAAGATGCAGCACTGAGGTCTCTCCTGATAACAGGTGAGTAAATCGGAATTCGTATTTCGGCTGATTTTAGAGGAATATTTGTATGTTTCAAAAATCAACACTTAGAAACTTTTTCAGCAAAAAGCAGGCAATGATATCCTATGGAAGGAAATTCAAGTTACTGGTAAGTACGGTTAAAATTACTTTTCAGGATTAGTACTGGGCTGAAAGATGCAGCACTGAGGTCTCTCCTGATAACAGGTGAGTAAATCCGAATTCGTAGTTCGGCAGATTTTAGAGGAATATTTGCACAATGGTGAAGGTAGGGGCGGGGCCTGAGGTGACATCTGTGCAAACGCGCCCCGTGGCGCGTTTTAAGTTGGGGGATTAAGTCCCCTTGAATCATGAGGGTCCCTAGGGGCCAACTAGCCCACCAGGAACCTCCAGTATGCGCCAGGGGCTGCGTTGCAGAGACGTGTAGAGGGGCCACACCCCTTTTACACCTCTCTGCAACGCAGCTCTGTGGCGCTTTCTGGATGTACCTGTTGGGCTAGTTGGCCCCAGAGACCCTCAGGATTGAAGGGGATTTAATTCCCCATCTTAAAACGCGCTACGGAGCCTGTTTACACACATGTCACCTGAAGCCCCGCCCTCCCTTCACCACTGTGCAAACGCGCCCGTGGCGCGTTTTAAGTTGGGGGATTAAGTCCCCTTGAATCCTGAGGGTTCCTGGGGGCCAACTAGCCCACCATGTACCTCCAAAAAGTGCCACAGAGCTGCGTTGCAGAGAGGTGTATAAAGGGGCGTGGCCTCTGTACACCTCTCTGCAACGCAGCCCTGCGCATACTGGAGGTTCCTGGTGGGCTAGTTGGCTCCAGGACCTAGTATTCAAAGGGAATTACTTCCCCATCTGCAAACGCGCCAGGGCGCGTTTGCAGTGTGGTGAAGGAAGGGGCGGGGCCTGCGGGCCGATCGTTTTTTTATTTTTTCCCCTGAAGGGGGCTGTGTAGCCCCCTTCCTTTTCTTATTTTTGGGCCCTGGGGACCCCATCCCCCAGGGCCTTACCCCCTTTTTTTTTTTTATTTAAAAAAAAAATTATTTCTGGGGAGGGGGCGCGTGGCCCCCTCCCGAGCCCTACTTGCCCCGGGGACCCCATCCCCGGGGCCTGGCCTCTGGTTGGGGACTGTGGGGGTTCCCAAACCCCCACAGTCCCGCCGGCTCCCCGTGTCCTACGGGAGCCGGCATGCTTTACACATGGGGAGCAGCTAACATGCTGCTCCCCATGTGGAAAAGCAATTGTCTTTGGATATTGGAAGCGAGAGCAGGTTTCCTGCTCTCTCTTCCAATATCCAAAGCAGTTTGCAATGACAGGACGGGAGCCGCGAGGCTCCGTCCTGTCATTACAAACAGCAGTGTCCCGGGGGTAGGCACCCGGGACACTGCAGGAGCCGACCCTGGGGGTGGCGGTCCCCAGGGCCACCAAAGGCTCCAGGAGGGGGCCGCGCGGCCCCCTCCCCACATCAGCACAGCCCGGGGAGGTGGTGGTCCCCGGGGTTTCGGGGTCCAAAACGGACCCCCATTTTAATTTGTTAGTGCCCCGGGAGGTGGCGGTCCCCGGGCGTGTGGGGGGCTCGAGCCCCCCCCCCACAGGAAAAAAAAAAAAAAAGAAGCCCGGGAGGTGGTGGTCCCCGGGGCTGCGGGAGGGCTCAGAGCCCTCCCGCACCATTTTAAAAGAAAGCCCCAGGGGTGGCAGTCCCCGGGGCTTGGGAGCCTAGAGGCCCCCATACATAAAATAAACACGCCCCCAGCATGCCCCCGGGACTTGGCCCACCCGGGGCAAATTAACATCAAGCGCGGGAGACCGCGCTCGATTTTTATCGGCAGGATCCGCGCACCCTGAGCGCATCCTGCCGATTAAAAAAAAAAACACTTTTCTGCCCAGGGGTCCTTATGGGACCCCCTGAGCAGACCTAGGGAGTCAGGGTGTTTCTACCCTGCCCCCTTTGTGCGCTTTGCGCACTTGTTTCTGTCCCTCGGTTCTACCGAGGGACAAAATGACTGCCAACATTTCCTGAATCGGAATGTTGACAGCCAGCTGACAACCAATTAACATGCAGCTCGTGATCGGGACGGTGCGCGCAGGGTGTGCTGAGGGTACGCGGACCCTACTCGGCCATAGATATATATGTACTTTTACTTTTGATTTTCTCAGCAACTACTGAACGGATTTACACCATTTAACAAAAGGGTTCTTTCTGAACCAAGAACTACCTCTTTGCCAAATTTGGTGTAATTCCGTTCAGCAGTTCGAGCTGTAGCCGTGTCTAAAGTTTCCTATGGAAAATTGCATGGGGAAAACGCGTTTTGGGACCCCCCTTTTTCTCGGCCCCCGCTTGACGAATCCCCGAGACTTTCAGGGTAGGAGCGGACCGGAGCGCCCCACAAAGTTGGAAAATTTTGCGAAGATACGTCAACCTGCAAGAGAGTTATTTCAAATAGAATGTCGCGGATTTCCTATGGATAATAGGTTGTAACTATAACTATCTACTGGCGACCGCCAGTAGATAATATATATATATATATATATATATATATATATATATATATATATATATATATATATATATACAGTACGATGACTGTAATATACTTGGATCAATGACATGCTATGATGGCGGCGATACAATCTGGAAGGACGATTGTGTAATGGTGGTCCTTTCTTTCTTTCCCCTGCAGGGAGCCGAACAGAGTATTTAACCACCTGCACATAAATGAATTGTTTCACAAGGGGCATTTGAGAAAGGCTTGATGCCGAAAAGCGTCATGCCCAGTGCAAATAAAATGAACATTGAACCCGCAAGAGTGCTCCGGTTATGTTCCTGGTGGAGGGACTTTGGTGTATAATATATATATATATATCCTCAATATGCTCGAGGTCGTTTTATTTTCACTTTTCATGACGGTTTTACAGCAACAATGACAGTCAATTAATGTGTCTCGGACATTTTACAGCTTGTCCTTGTTTTAACCCCAAGGCACTATATGTTATGTGATCAGGTCCGTTACGTGCCATACCAGAGAATGCATAAATAGTGATGCTTCAGTGGGGCATTATGGGACTGAGAGTCCTGCGCAATTTCTTTCCAGTGGGTTGGCAGTAACAGGGCTATTAGTGATTTTAACTGCACACAGGTGGGGTCCGTAACACTGTTTACGTTTAGATAGAACATATTTAATTACTATCCTGTGTTTCTGAGGCTATGTAGAGAATTTTTTCATTTTGACACGACCGCATGCTAATTTTGGTGTTCAGCATTTGAGAAGCAGGCAGTATGTGTAATTAGATAAGGCAACCTCACAGCCACACCATGAGATAAGCAGTATCAGCCCATGTGACACGTTATTGCTATTGGAGGTGGTTTGCACCGATCTCTTGAACTCAAGAATAGCAATGCTTTTAACATTTTATTTGTTATTGTATACTTCATGCTAAATGTGCAACGTAACACTATGGGAGCACACTTGTATTGGCAACATCATGAGAACAGGGGTAGTGTACCTCGTTGATTACTAAATTGTTAGCTTATGAGGCCATACAGTGTTACCACATGATATAAGTTATTCAGGCACATACTGCAATGTATTTTCATGCAGTAGGCAATGTATATTATTTTTTGATTCTGCATGTAGTGTTTTTACTCTATTATTGTGGGACTATATATTGTAGAAAAAAATGGCGCTCACCAGATTGACAAAGGCTGTTGACACAGCCGAAACGGGTCTCTCTTGGTTGCTGGGTCGTGGGAGGCCCATCTTATTAAAAGAAGCCTTATTCCTTGCATTCCTCGGGTGCGTGCTCTTTTCCTTCGGGAGCAGGGGTTTTGTTGATATATATATATATATATATATATTCACTGAAAAAACCATAGGTTTCAGACACGTTATAGTTACAAATTAGCATTTAAAAAACCTTTGAAATTCACTGAAAAAACCATAGGTTTTAGGGACAGTTATAGTTACTTGGACATTGCACTCGTACAAAACCCGTGAAATTCCCCCGTTATAGTTAGTTCAGCTAACTATAACTCGCGCCCATAATGCACTGCTGATGACGTCACATATTACATCACTCATGACATGGTCAGTGACATCACTGATGACATCACTGATGACATCTCAAATGACATCACTGATGACATCATCCAGTGACTGTGTGTTTCTGTAAAGTTTAAATATTTTTAAAATATATAGGAAAAGACGTATTGAAGAATGAGTGGGTGTCTAAGTGTCTGTATGGATGATTTAGTAGGTGCGTGACTGACTCTATAAGTGAGTGATTTAACGTATCTTACTGAATGCATGGGTTAGTGACTAAACTGGGTGTATGTCTGTATCCGTCTGTCTGTTGCTGTGTAAGTGGCTGCATGTGTTTGTGAATAGCTAAATGATTTTCTATATGAGTTATTGAATGCTTGTCTGAGTATCTGTATGGGTGCCTGAGTGTTTGTGTGGGAGGGGTGTGTGCAACTCTGTGCATAGATGTGTGAGTGGGTGATTCACTGGGTGGATGGTTTCAAGAGTGCATCTGTGATAGACTGTATGGGTGGGTAAGTGTGTGTAAGAGTGTGTTAGTGAGTGAATGTATGTCCCAGTGGTACATGTGTGAGTAACTACATATGTGAAAGGCAGTATATATGTGTGTTGGAGTATATAAATAGCTATAAGCAAGAGTGAGTGATTGTGATAGTGGCTGTATGGATGATTGTGTGCTTGTATCAGTGATTGTATAAGAGCGTAACAATGTGCTACTATTTGTATGAGTAAGTGAGCTGGTGTGTGTATAACTGTATAGGTGAGTAAATGGCAGTGTGTTTAATTATTTGCATGACTGACTAGGTGTGTGAGTATCTCTATGGATGAGTGGCGTTGTTTGAGTGTCTATATAGGAGTAAGAGTGCATATGATAGTCCTGTACTGAGTGACCGTAAGTATGAGTGACTGTACGGGTGAGTGAGTGGATGTGTGTGTGTAGACCTAAGAATCAGTGAGTGGGTATGTAGTTATTGGTGTTGGAGTGTCTATGGTTTTGCGAATGGCAGTCTGTAATTTAGAGTGGGTGTATCAAAGATTATATTAGGGTGTGAGGAGGTGCATCAGATTATCACGTGGATGATGTCATCAGTGATGTCATTTGAGATGTCATCAGTGATGTCATCAGTGATGTCACTGACCATGTCATGAGTGATGTAATATGTGACGTCATCAGCAGTGCATTGCGGGGCGCGAGTTATAGTTAGCTGAACTAACTATAACGGGGAATTTCACGGGTTTTGTACGAGTGCAATGTCCAAGTAACTATAACTGTCCCTAAAACCTATGGTTTTTTCAGTGAATTTCAAAGGTTTTTAAATGCTAATTTGTAACTATAACGTGTCTGAAACCTATGGTTTTTTCAGTGAATTTCAAAGGTTTTTAAATGCTAATTTGTAACTATAACGTGTCTGAAACCTATGGTTTTTTCAGTGAATTTCAAAGGTTTTTTAAATGCTAATTTCTAACTATAACGTGCCTGAAACCTACGGTTTTTTCAGTGAATTTCAAAGGTTTTGTAAATGACAATTTTTAAATGTATTAATTGTTATATTAATTTTTTTCATACTGATTTACTACATTTTTAGAAACAATTTTTTTTACATATTTTATTTGTCAAATTACATTGTAATTACATTATACATTACATTACAAAAAATACTTTCTCAGAATGAATTACTTTAGTTTAAATACTTTGCAGATAGGCAATAGACTTTTATGTACAGTAGTTACAGTTGTTGCAATGGGCAACACATTTTCAAACACAATGCAACATTCAGCTCAATGTGAATTTCTAGTTAAATGCAATTAGTTACTTTATGGATTACTTTTGTAACCACAGGACTGGATCCTAGATTCAGTCCTGGTACATCTCCTGTAAACAGTTGAGTAAAAGCGTTTTGGTTACAGTCGTGATTTTTAAGGAATATTATTGTATTTTAAAAGTTGACACTTTGAAACTTTTTCTCATAGAATCACCAATGTTATCCTATGGAAGGAAATTCACTTAGCAGGTAAAAACTGTTATCGTTACTTTTTCTTACTCAGTGTTGGATCCTGGATCCAGCACTGGTGCATCTCCTGTAAACAGTTGAAAGAATGCGTTTAAGTCATACAGGCGATTTTTAAGGAATATTTGTAGTTTGTGAAAATCAACACTTTGAAACTTTTTGCTGAAAACCAGTCAATGTTAGCCTATGAAGGAAATTCAAGTTACCGGTGAAGTACGGTTAAAATTACTTTTGAGGATCAGTACTGGGCTGAAACATGCAGCACTGAGGTCTCTCCTGATAACAGGTGAGTAAATCGGAATTCGTATTTCGGCTGATTTTAGAGGAATATTTTAAAGTTCCAAAACTCCACACTTAGAAGAATTTCCAAGTGAAACCAGTCAATGTTAGCCTATGGAAGGAAATTCAAGTTACTGGTAAGTACGGTTAAAATTACTTTTCAGGACCAGTACTGGGCTGAAAGATGCAGCACTGAGGTCTCTCCTGATAACAGGTGAGTAAATCAGAATTCGGATTTCGGCTGATTTTAGAGGAATATTTGTATGTTTCAAAAATCAACACTTAGAAGAATTTCCAAGTGAAACCAGTCAATGTTAGCCTATGAAGGAAATTCAAGTTACCGGTAAGTACAGTTAAAATTACTTTTGAGGATCAGTACTGGGCTGAAAGATGCAGCACTGAGGTCTCTCCTGATAACAGGTGAGTAAATCGGAATTCGTATTTCGGCTGATTTTAGAGGAATATTTTAAAGTTCCAAAACTCCACACTTAGAAGAATTTCCAAGTGAAACCAGTCAATGTTAGCCTATGAAGGAAATTCAAGTTACCGGTAAGTACGGTTAAAATTACTTTTCAGGACCAGTACTGGGCTGAAAGATACAGCACTGAGGTCTCTCCTTATAACAGGTGAGTAAATCGGAATTCCTATTTCGGCTGATTTTAGAGGAATATTTGCACAATGGTGAAGGGAGGGCGGGGCCTGAGGTGACATCTTTGCAAACGCGCCCCGTGGCGCGTTTTAAGTTGGGGATTAAGTTCCCTTGAATCCTGAGGGTCCCTAGGGGCCAACTAGACCACCAGGAACCTCCAATATGCGCCAGAGGCTGCGTTGCAGAGACGTGTAGAGAGGCCACACCCCTTTTACACCTCTCTGCAACGCAGCTCTGTGGCGCTTTCTGGATGTACCTGTTGGGCTAGTTGGCCCCAGAGACCCTCAGGATTGAAGGGATTTAATTCCCCATCTTAAAACGCGCCACGGGGCCTGTTTGCACACATGTCACCTCAAGCCCCGCCCCCTCCCTTCACCACTGTGCAAACGCGCCCGTGGCGCGTTTTAAGTTGAGGGATTAAGTCCCCTTGAATCCTGAGGGTCCCCGGAGTCCAACTAGCCCACCATATACCTCCAAAAGCGCCATAGAGCTGCGTTGCAGAGAGGTGTAAAAGGGGCGTGGCCTCTGTACACCTCTCTGCAAGGCAGCCCCTGGCGCATACTGGAGGTTCCTGGTGGGCTAGTTGGCCCGAGACCCCCAGTATTCAAGGGGAATTCGTTCCCCCTCTGCAAGCGCGCCAGGGCGCGTTTGCAGAGTGGTGAAGGAAGGGGCGGGGCCTGCGGGCCCGATCGTTTTTTTTTTAATTTTTTTTTTTTTTTTGGGGAGGGGGCCACTACTTGCCCGGGGACCCCATCCCCGGGGCTGGCCCTCTCGTTGGGGACTGTGGGGGGTCCCCAATCCCCCACAGTCCCGCCGGCTCCCCACGTCCCTTGGGAGCCGGCATTGCTGTTCCACATGGGGAGCAGCTGACATGCTGCTCCCCATGTGGAAAAGCAATCGGCTTTGGATATTGGAAGAGAGAGCAGGTTTCCTGCTCTCTCTTCCAATATCCAAAGCAAGTTTGCAATGACAGGACGGGGCCGCGAGGCTCCCGTCCTGTCATTGCAAACAGCAGTGTCCCAGGGGTAGGCACCCGGGACACTGCAGGAGCCGGCCCTGGAGGGTGGTGGTCCCCAGGGCCATCAAGGGCTCCAGGAGGGGGCGCGCGGCCCCCTCCCATTCAGTGCACAGCCCGGGGAGGTGGTGGTCCCGGGGCTCTGAGGGTCCAAAACGGACCCCCATTGTAATTTTTCTTAGTGCCCCGGGAGGTGGTGGTCCCCGGGCGTGTGGGGGCTGGAGCCCCCACACAGGTTTTTAATAAAAAAAAGAAGCCCGGGGAGGTGGTGGTCCCCGGGGCTGCGGAGGGCTCAGAGCCCTCCCGCACCATTATACATAAAGCCCCGGGGGGTGGTGGTCCCCGGGGCTTGGGGGCCCTTAGAGGCCCCCACACATAAATTAACCCCCCCCAGCATGCCCCCGGGACTTGGGCCACCCGAGGGCCAATTAGCTATCGAGGCGCGGGAGACCGCGCTCGATTTTTCCGGCAGGGTTCGCGCTCCCTGAGCGCATCCTGCCGATTTTTTAAAAAAAAATTATTTTTTTGCCCAGGGGGTCCTTGTGGGACCCCTGAGCAAACCTAGGGGGTCAGGGTGTTTCTACCCTCCCCCTTTGTGCGCTTTGCGCACTTGTTTCTGTCCCTCGGTTCTACCGAGGGACAAAATGGCTGCCAACATTTCCTGAATCGGAATGTTGACAGCCAGCTGACAACCAATTAACATGCAGCTCGTGATCGGGAGGGTGCGCGAATCCTCCGTGCCCATAGATATATATGTACTTTTACTTTTTGATTTTCTCAGCAACTACTGAACGGATTTACACCATTTAACAAAAGGGTTCTTTCTGAACCAAGAACTACCTCTTTGCCAAATTTGGTGTAATTCCGTTCAGCAGTTCAGGCTGTAGCCGTGTCTAAAGTTTCCTATGGGAAAATGCATGGGGAAAACGCGTTTTGGGACCCCCCTTTTTCTCGGCCCCCGCTTGACGTATCACCCGAGACTTTCAGGGTAGGAGCGGACCGGAGCGCCCCACGAAGTTTGAAAATTTCGCGAAGATACGTCAACCGGCAAGAGAGTTATTTCAAATAGAATGTCGCGGATTTCCTATGGATAATAGGTTGTAACTATAACTATCTACTGGCGACCGCCAGTAGATAATATATATATATATATATATATATATATATCTCATCATCATCAAATACTTTATTTTTCGATCACAAAGATCTTATAAAGTGCAAAGTGCCATACAATCTACAAATCGTACAAACAATAAAAGCAGTATACAAAATACAATATAAAGCAGTGGTTAAGAACAATACAAAGTTAAAAGTCAATAAAAATAGCCCCGATTTTGACATACAAAAATTTAGGAAACTATGTAATACATTTGGAGCGTTTGATCCATATTGCATGCCAGAATCTGGCCAAACCAAATACCACCACCCTGCGTGTATCGGTGGCTAGGATTCTCATAGCCTCCAAGTAATGCCCAGGTCCTACCAATCTACATAATGGCACAATCCACTTAGCCTGCAGATTTTTATAATAAGGGCAGAAGAATAGCAAGTGGACTATTGACTCTAAGCAAACATTGCATGCAGGACACTGATCATCTGCGGAGGCATTGCTACAACACTTTTTACAGAACACTTTAGTTGGCAAAGTTTTGAAGCGGTATTGAATAAACAATTTCCGCGCCAGCGGTGGGACAATTTCATCAATGGTTTCCTCGTAAAAAGGGGCAAATTTAAAATTAGTAAAATCTTGGGTCAGGGTACCCACCCGTTTGGCCGCCTCCTTCTCCATGATAATATCCCAGTATATCTTTTTGACCCTACATTTTGGGATGAGGCCCAGTTTTTCTGGGGTGGACCAGTATTCCTCCATCCCAAGACTCTTCAATAGATTCTTCAAACAACTAAACCATGGGATAGAGTTGACCTGGGATCGCTTTAAGAGATCTATCGTCTCTGCTCCACATGGAGTGAGCTCATTTACCGACCACAGGCAGTGCCAAAACATTAACTGCTTGTAGCCCATCTTGTGCAATAACGTTTTTTGACCCAGGTCTAAAAACAAGGGGGCCAAGGGAGTGCTAATGGGGAGGTTTAACATTGATCGGATGAAGCTGTTTTCTACCATGGTGAGGGAGTTTGTATTTCCAATGCCCCACAATTCGGCCCCATAAAGAGTTCCCCCCAGTATTTTAGTATTATAAATTTTTAACGCTGGGGCCACTTTCCTGGACACTGTTTTTTTTGTGTATCTTGCCTAAGTGAGCAGTTTGTTGGATTAGTGATAATTGGGCTTTTTCAATTTGTGATGCCCAACTTAAGTTTGAGGTTAGGTGAATACCCAAATAATCAAATGCAAAAACTTGCTCGAGGGGGCTATCTCCTACATACATTTGCCCTTTGGGTGGCTTGGAATTCCCCTTCGAGAAGATCATGTATTTAGTTTTTGCCTCATTTAGTACCAAGCCGTGCTCCGTACAAAATTTGATAAAATTATTCAGCAATTGTTGCAAACCAAGGGGGGATTTAGAGATTAATAGAGTATCATCCGTGAAGCGTAGGGCTATATATATATTACCTACATATATATATATATTACCTACTGGCGGTCGCCAATAGGTAGTTATCGTTAGGACCTAGTTTTCATAGGAAATGTGTTTTTTGACTTGCCTATATCTTTGGCGTCGTTTGACGAATCTTCACAAACTTTTCCCAAAAAAGTGGCAAAGTAAGTCTTGTTTTGCATGGGAAGTTTCGGGGTGATCCGTTAAGGGGGGGCTGAGAAAAAAGGTGCTAAAAATGTGCATTTTCCTATTTTAATTCCCATAGGACGTTTAGTCGAACCTACAACCCGCACAGCTGGACGGAATTACACCAAATTTGGCAGAAAGGTAGATGTTGTTACACAGATTCTGCTTTTTGTTATTTGGTGCAAATCCGTTCAGTAGTTTTTGAGAATTTTAAGTTGAAAATTATAATGATATCTGTGGTCGCAAAACCTTCGCGAAAAAAGACGAACTTGTGCAGGGAAATGCACAGCTCTGATTGGCTGCCAACACTTCAACAAGGAAGTGTTGGCAGCCATCTTGGGAATCGGCTTCACCAAGTCCCCCCAAAAAATAAAAATAAAGAAAAGGGTGAAGGGTAGGAATACCTTGACCCCCAAACCAAGGTTTTAGGGTCCCTCTGGGACCCCACCAGGCAAAAAAAGCATTTGAAAAAAAACAATTTGACCTCGAGGTCGCAACGTATTCATGGCAAAAATAAATGTAATTAACACAAGCGCGGGCTCCCGTGCTTATGTTTAAAAAAGCCCCGGTTGGGCCAAGTCCCGGAGGCATATTTAGCAGTATGCGGGGGGCCGGGGCTGCCACCTCCCCGGGCCAATGAACTATAACAATGCGGGGACCACGTTGCCCCCCCTGCAGCCCTGGGTACCGCCACCTCCCTGAGTCAATGAATTATAATAGTGCAGAGGGGCCCGCGCAGCCCCCCACAGCCCCGGTGACCGCCTCTTCCCGCCACCACTGCTGCCGCCAAGACATAGCAAATTGTGCTCAGTTTTGAGCAAGCGAGAGCATTTTGCTCTTGCATGCTCATTGCGGAGCACAATTGTTTTGACAGCGAGGGAGCTGCATGTTTAGCAGCTCCCTCTCTGTCAAAGCAATGCCGGCCCCGGCAGGAATGCAGGGAGCCGGCAGGGATCATGGGGGCCTTGAAGCTTCCCTCACGGTCCCCAACACTAAAAAGTGGGTGCCCTGGGTGGGACCAGGGCACCCACACTAGAAGCCGGGCCCCAAGGATGGGGTTCCCAGGGCCGAAATCGGCCCGGGAGTGGAGCCTCACGCCACCCTCCCATTATCTATTTATTGAGAAAAAAGGAAAATGCCGGGCCCAGGGGATGGGGTCCCCGGGGCTGAAATCAGCCCAGGAGGTGGGCAGGTCGGCCTTTCTCCCTTCCATTAAAAACAAACTGTTTTAAAAAAAGCCGGGCCCCGAGAGATGTGGTCCACGGGGCCAAAATCGGCCACACCCAGTCACTCACCCATACAGCCACTCACTCTCCCATACAGCCACTCACACACTCACTCACCACCAATGCAGTCAGTCACACAGCCACTCCCACACCCATACAGTTACTCACACACACACTTATTCACCCATACAGGTACTCACACACCCACTTATTCACCCATACAGCCACTCACACACCTATACAACCACTCAGATATCCACTCACACCCGGATACACACAGTCACACAGCCACTCACATAATATATGTTAGAAATAGTAGCACTCATTAGTAGTACACAAAGCATAGTAATTTAACTTTTATAGTACCTTAGTATATGTTTAACCTTCATAAACTTTTAGAAAACAGTCAATGGATGATGGCATCAGTGATGTCATTTGAGATGTCATCAGTAATGTCATGAGTGATGTAACTGATCACGTCGTGAGTGATGTAATATGTGAGGTCATAAGCAGTGCATTGCGGGGGCGTAAGTTATAGTTAGCTCAGGTAACTATAACTGCTGATTTTCACTGATTTTGTATGAGTTAAATCTAACTATAGCGTCCTGTAATCTTTAGTTTTTTCAGTGAATTTCTAAGGTGTTTTAAAATTCTATTTCCTAACTATAATGTCCCTGTAACTTTAGATTTTTTCAGTGAATTTCTAAGGTTTTTTTAACGTTAAGTAAGAGGCCCATTGCAATGCACAGTGGGGGGGGAGGGCGGTTTGACCGCAGGGCCTGGCCTGGCATTGTGCTGTCCTCACCAAAGCTTGCTGCTCCTGCCCCCTCTCCTGTCCGAGTTCATGACCCTGCTCCCTCATTACAGCTGTGTGTGGCCTTTGTTCTGCCAATGCCCTTCCTGCCTGTCCTAAACAGTTAGCTTGCTGCCCCATCCACCTGCTGCCTACCCTCTGTTGTCTGAGTCCATGCAAAAGCCCCCTCCCTCCTGCCCTGCATGGTCTGATCTGCTGCCATTAATCTCCATTTAGCTTGATGTCCCTTCCCACTCCTCCTGCCCTAGGTTGCCCAAATCTATGCCCCATCATTGCCTTCCTGTTTAGCCTCTGTGCTTAGTTTGCTGCCCCTACTCTCCTTCCCCTGCCCTCTGATGTCTGTGTTCATGCCCCTGCTCCCTTCTTTTTGCCCACTATATTGCATGGACCTGCCACCATCCCACCTACTCTGAGCGTTCTGTTGAGCTGCCACTGCCCATCTCATCTGCCTAGCATGATCAGACGGCTGCCGCCTGTCCCTGCCACCTCCACCCTGCCTGTCCAAGTTCCATGCTCTATCCCCTCCCTCCTGTCCTCCATGGTCCATTTTGTTGCCACTCCCTTCTGCCCTCAATGCTCCTCCTGCCTGCCCTGCGTGGTCTGTTGTGAAGCCCCTTCCCCTGCCCTGTCTGTGTCCAACCCCTACCCCTCCCTTCTGTCCTCCATGGTCCTTTTGTGCATGCCCCTTCCTCTTGCCCACTATGGCCATTGTGCTGCCACTAACCCTCCCGCTTGCCATGCATGGTCTTCTGTGCTGCCACAGCCCCTCCCACGTGCCCTGTGTGGTCAGCTTGATGCCCCTGACCCCCTCCCAATTTCCCTCCATTGTCTGTGTGTATGCCATTATAGTCTCACTGTTGCCCTGCATGGTGTGTTGTGCTTCCAGTGTCCATCCCGCCTGCCCGCCATGGTCAGTTTGCTGCCCATGCCCTGGCCTCCTACCCTCCATTTTCCATGTGCAGACCCCTATCCCCTCCCTCCTGCCTTGTATGGTCCGTTGTCGTGCCCCTGCCCCTTCTCTCCTGCCCTTCATGGTCCGTTATGCTGCAATTGTCCCTCCTGTCCGTCTGATATGGTCAGCTTGCTGCCCTTGCCTCTTTCCCCTCTGCATGGCCCTATCTCCTCTCTATTGCTTTCCATGGTCCGTTGTGCTGCACTGCCATCCCGCTTGCTCTGTGTGGTGTATTGGGCTGCTGCAACCCCTGACGCTTGCCCTGTAAGGTCAGTTTGGTGTCCCTGCTCATCTCCCTCCTGCCCTCTGTTATCCAAGTCCATGTCCAAGCCCCATTCCTCCTTCCCTCTGTGATCCCTACTAGCCAATATTTTGAACTTGGTAAGAGGGAGATTTTGAAAAAACCTGGGGAATTGATTTTCCCCATTGACTTATATTGAAAAATAGTAGATTTTAGACAGGAGACAGATAAAGCCCTTTTGGGCTGAAAAAACATTGTGAGTCTCCTGCCTGAATCGGGTCTGTTGGCATGTATGGTTGTACTTCCACTGCCTCTTCCTTCTTCCCTCAATGGTCTTTTATATTGCCACAGACTCTCTTGCCTGTACTGCATGGTTGGTTCGTTGCCCCTGCCCCCCTTTCTCCTGCCCTCCATGGTCCAGTGTGCGGCCATTGCTCCTTTCGCCTGCTCAGCGTGGTCAACTTGTTGCCTCTGCACCCTCCTCTATGAGAGGGTCTTATTCTCATAGAAATTATGGTTAGTGCTCTAAACAACTAAAATGAGGACATATTTTCTGAGTTCTCAAATAGCGACAAAGCACTTTTAAAAAATTTGCTATCTTTATGTTTTTTATCTAGTTGATCACTTGATCAAATGTTACACTTAAGGGAGAGGATGTGGCGTTACGGCCAGAGCTGCAGACTTTGCAACTGGGGAACCAGGTTTGACTTTCGACGTCAGCTCGACATCCTGTGATTCAGGGCAAATCACTTAATAATGCCTAAAACCAACATGAATGTGTCCTTGTGTAATGTAACTGATGCTCATGTAAAGCACTCCAATACCTTCGGGTCCGGTTTGCGCTATATAAAACTGAAAAAAATCAAAAGAATTACGTGTTTTGCACACTTCTTATATTGGGCTATACTTGGGCTACATTTGGGTGATATTTGTGCTATATTTGGGGTTTTATTTTCTTTGGTGGCCATCTTGAGAGACTTATTTCTTATGAAGCTCCCTAATTTCCGCAATTACTGCAGTATCCACTGTAGAAAATGTTTTCAGTTTTCCACTTTGATTCCATCAAGATGTTCATATGTGCCACACTTTTGTCATAAATTCAGAATGTTAGCACTCTAGTTGCTCATTATAACACGGTAGTAAAGCTGCTGATCACCAGGGAGTTAACTGGCAGTCAGCTACTGTTGTTGAAAGTGCATGTTTCAGTCTGCATGTCAGAATGTTTTAATGAAATCGAAGAGGAAGATATTTGAGAACTCACTTAAAATGTGTCCTAATTTTTCTTTCTACATCACTAACCATAACTTCTATGACAAACTGAATCCCTTCATTTTGTTCCTTTCTAAATTAAATGTTTTACGTTTTACCAGTTTGATTCAAACAACATGGCTTCAGAGTTATCTTACAATTAGTAATATGCCATGAAATTTACTAGGTACACAAATATCTCAGCAGCAGATATCTTAATCCATATGATATTTTAAAATGCAGCCTCTTTGTGACCAATTTATTAAGCACAACAGATTTACTGTCACATTTTTCCTTGTTGCCAATTTCTTTGCGGAATATTTGAAAAAACATAAATGTATAAGTTGACTGTCAGGTTCTGCTTTTCATGACTCCATCCTTATTTTCTGCCACCCCTTGACCTCCAATTTATGAGTTCCCAGAGTAAATGTTTTCCAGTGCCAGCACTAGTTTCAGTATCAATATTAATTGAAGGGTCTGATGCATAAGAATATCAAACATTTTAGGAAGATAACAGTAAAACACATCACTATTGAAGATGGAAATCTGGGTAATGTAAAATGTAAAACATCTATGTTCTTTCCTAATATGGGATATCACCTCCTATACTACTTCCTTATGGACACACTACTGTACCTTCACATCTTCCACCTCTTTATCCACCAGGGCCCTTCCTCGTAGTTCTGAATTTGTGGAAACCATTGGGGGTCTCAGCTCTTGCTAATGGGGGAAACTGCCTGACCATCAGTGCAGAAACAGTGCACTCCACCACCTGCCTCAGGTGTTTTTTATAAAGAATATATTTACTGATTTTATTAGCTTAATAATTAGACATTGTGAAGTCAGGTTTTCCTGCAAAATAGTAGTAGAATTATTTGCCATCTTTGCAAAAAGAGATTACACCAAATTCTAAGCACGAATTTCAAAGAAAGGACATTTAACCATATCACACTGTACAAGAGAACATATTTGTTTAATTGCTTCTAGGGTCCTTTAGTGGATCAAGGACCACATGCACCATCACTAGATGCTCATTACTTTACCAAGGTGGGTTTAGCTCCACTGGGCATCACGCCTATATGTAGATTCACATTTTCAGCAGCCACTTAGGGAGCTAATGTATCAAGAGGATATAGCAGGTCTCTTGCATATGCTGATGTACTTCCTCTGCTGTCTCCCACTCATCTATGTCCTTAGCCCATTTATCTTTGATTGTATGCCATCCCTGCCTCTACTGTACTGGATGTGTCATGTTCCACAGCTCCTTGCTAACTTACAACATGCCCTGCTTTCTTCCCCTAGCGCTGCCTCCAGGTAGGAAGGTTAGAGTGGTTAAGCCAATAATTATATATAACTGCACCTGCACTGAAGTATGCCTGATTCCTTATCTACCACTCACCCTAAACAGCCACTAAAGACTATGGGGGTCACAGCTAGTCCATGCGGTGCATCTCATGGGAGAGGGACGTCACCTTACCCATTGATTATACAAGGGCATCAGGCCACACTCAGGAATACCACTAACTCTACTCCGAGCGAAGTGGACCGTGGAATTGGGCAAGGACCTAACGGATAAAGAGTGTGCTTTTGCCACACAATAAGATACAGGGTGCAAGAAATCACTGATACTGAAGTCTGGTCGACAGCAGGTTGCCTATTGGGTCTGCACAGGTGTCCCAAAGGGCAGAAAGTCCGTTACAGATTTGCGGACATGGCTATTTTAATAGCGAAACGTGCCATCACCATGAGATGGAAATCTGCCTCCCCCCCCTACACCACTTTCATGGCATGCAGAAATGACTCGTTGGGGTACCGCAGAGAGTGCGATTATTAGACAAGAAGAATTTCGTGGTCTACGTAAAATACCCATCTCTATGGAATGGGATCAGATGCTAGAAGCTTTGAAAACTATAGATCCATTGGCTACTCCAACATCTCAGGCCACAAGTACACCTCCCACATTCATATTAGCTAACTCGACCGAACCCATATAATGCCATATATCTCACACTGTCTTATTAACTAGGAGCATGAAAATGTATATTATTAGTAAAACTGTTTGGGCGAGAGAATATAACCTTCCGTTACAACCACAATTATATAGGAAGCCATAGAACTGGGGGTAGGGGGGTAATCTTAGTTTAAGTTATAGTAGTTTATAGTTGACTGCGTAGATACGAGTTTTAAAACATGAAGCTGTCTATTTACAATTGTAATTCTCATTCCATATACTTGCTACGCTGATGTAATGTAAAATGGTAACGTGTATATTTGCTCATGTATACGATTACAGTTTGGTTGTATTGCTGTCTCACAAGACCTCTTGTTCAAATTATATTCTTTTTGCTGACCAGCTGTGAATCGCATATGCTATAAGAATTGAAAAAACTCAATAAAATTGTGTTTCAAAAACAAAAACAAAAAAAAGACTATGGGGGCATTACGATGGCGGACGGACTTCAGTCCGTCCGCCATCGTGTGGGACCGCCCGCCAACAAGGCGGCGGTCCAACAGGTGGTATTACGATGCGGCCGCCCCCACGGCGGCCGCAAGTGCCACACTTAACATTGCAGCAGGTGCTGCTGGCTGCAGCACCTGCTGCAGTGTTAAAAATGCACTTTTAACATTTCTCTGCAGTACGTGGCAGGCACCATGCGGTGCCTGCCACATGGTGAAGGCAAATGAAGGGGAGCACCATAAGTGCCCCCCAGTTCCCTTGCCCCAGGCCCAGGAATGAAGGGGGGCCTGCTACGGGCCCCCAAATCCGTTTCTGCCTGCCATTTCGTGGCGGGTTGGCCGCAGCGAAATGACCGGCGAAAAGGGATATCATTATCCCGATGGCGGTGCCTGACAGGTACCACCGCAATGCTGGACAATGCAGCTGCTGCGACAATCGGTCAGAAAAAGACCGCCTGTTGAAACTATGGCGGTCAGACTTTCCAACGCCCCATTTCCACCCGCCATTGTAATCTGTCGGGCGGAAAACCGCAGTACGATGGCGGAGGTCCCGCCACCGGCAGGCTGTCGGCGGCAGGCCCTCTGCCATCGTAATGACCCCCAATGTGCTGTTCTTTCAACCACATATGGGGGGAGATCAAAACATGGTGGTGTTCATTAAATGTTTTGACCAAATACAGCAGGCCCTCTGTTGGAAAATGAGAACGATCAACTGACCTAACAAGCAAAGAAAAAATTCTCTAATGGCTACAAAGGCAGATGCTCATAGCACTCAAGGTGTCTGTCTCTTGGGAGAAAGGAAACACAGATAGCTGGATTGGGAGTGTGTCTGCATTTCTAATCATCACTGGGCATAGGGGAACAACAAGCTAAAATGTTTGCAGTATGTAAACTAAACTAAAAGAGAGTGATATACCAGTCTCTGGGAATCTGCCACCCTCAAGGATAAGGACAGTAAGGATACCCGGGTCATCTGCGCACAGGTCAAACTACCATCTGCATTTTTCCCATCTTTTTGACACTGCTCAGTCCTTCAGTGTGCAAGAGAATAGGAACCAATAAAGAACGGAAAAGCTTAGGGCGCAGCTCAAGGCAAAGGTCTACATGAAAAGGGGGGCTTGCCATCTTAGGATGCATCCCAGCGAGGACCATCCAAGACCAACTGCTTCGAGACCTAAACAACTGAAATATGATGTTGAAGTCCTTTCATATGACGTCAGACATGAGGCAAACACAATGTCCTTTTCGTATGCCATTTTCAACAATGCTGAAGTCTTTGAGGCTAAAATAACTGAGAAAATTGGTTGAGCAACTCTACAAAGCAACAGCTCAAGAGCAACTCAGTTTCTTTGAAGAGATCCTTCTAGATACCATTAATCACAAAATGTCAACAAAATTTGACAAGCTGGCACTGAAGCATAGGTGCAATCCTACAATAAATGCATCAACCACGACATGGTAGAACTGCATGGGGAATTCCAAAACACTGGAAAACAAATGCCACACCTCGCTGTCAGAAACAGACTAGGCCAACTGCAGGTGACTGATGAGGGGTTACGAAAAGTAGTAAAGTGTAAGAAAAGGCTTCCTTCGCTGTCTTTAGAGACAGAGGCTTTGAAAAATATGTCACAAATCTCACAACAACACTGTTGTGATGTTTTAGGTATTTGGCAGACCATGATCCCCAAATTACACAAATTCATTATGAACAATGCAACACTTTCACCTTACCAGTTCCCTCTGGTTCCTCCCACCTCCGTCACTCCTCGGTTTTAAACCCCTGATGGAGGCGGATGCAATAACTATAACTCAGGAAATCAAACCCTCTATCTTGTAAGTTTACCGTAAACACATGATGATCTCCTGCCTCTTGAACAAACCTTTGGGTGATCCTTAGGTCCTACCTACAAAAATAATCTATGATTTGGTTCATAGGCAATCGCTCAATAAAAATAATAATATATTTTGTTTACTAATCTTAACTGGTATCTTGACGCTTAAATAGATGTATGGTTTGACCCTGAGAGACTCATGTATGAAGTCCCCTTTGTATCTATACCGAGCTCATCAAGATGATTTGAGAAGAATGAACTTACACATTAGTGTGCATAATATTGCAACTAACATTTTTGGTTTGATGGCATGAGTTTTGAATTGATCATCTTTTTCAAATGATTGTTTTTATCTTTATTACTCTGTGAAGTTTTGCATGAAATGAACCACACTGTGTTACTGAGGATGAAAGAATGGGACTGCAATGTAATATGACAAGACTGTCTGGTATGTTCTTTCATCATAACAATGACTAATGGGTGGATGGAATTTTCGGCTTTGTAGCTCTATTCTCCTTTAAATTGATGTGAATTGATCAAAGAATTTAGAATTCATGTGTAACAATTGGTTGGTGGCTTAATGTAGGGAATGACTAGACTTAGGAAACTGTTTCTGATGCCATATATCTGTATCTTTTGGAAGAGTGTTTTTTATTCCAATACTTGTACTAGTATACAGTTAGAATTCTCCTATGAGTGCAACTCAGACATTAGCAAGGAGACTTTCTCTGACAGCATGAGAGCAGTCTTAGGCTGGCTCAGGGAAAATGAGCCACAATGCAATCCGGACAAAACTGAAATCTTATTGTCAGGGTCCAATCCTAATCCGGATTGGTCTGGCTCTTGAACCAGTGACAGACCTACTCCCCCCTCCACCAACACATGCAGTGAGAAATCTGGGAGTAATTTTCGACAATGAATTATCTTTTAAGGTCCACTCCATTCAGTTGCTGAGAACTGTAAATGGAGCCTAGGAGCACTCAGAAAATTCCTACCCCTCCTTCCTTGGAAAGCCCGTAAAACGGCAGTCCGAGGCATGATTCTCTCCAGACCAGACTATGCAAATGCCTTGTACTTAGCTCTACCTGCTTACCTTATTCGTTGCTTTCAGGTAGTCCAAATTACTGCAGTTTGTCTGCTTTTTAACCTCCAAAAAGGTACCCCTACTTCACCTTTCTTAACCAAACTGCACGGGCTCCCGGTCTGCAAAAGGATCACATTTAAAACACTCACCCTGGCACTCTGGGCTTTGCACAACACCGGCCCCCATTACCTGAATAAATAAATTAAAGAGTACCAGCCAAATGGAAGACTACCGTCTAGTAAGGCTCATTTGATATTAGCCCCTTGTATCAAAAAACACAATGCGCAGTGGTGCCTCTTTTCTAGTACGCTTAGCCAAAATATGGAATCTCCTTCCAGTGCAGCTCATTCGCCTACTAGAAGCCGAATCTGCCTTTCGCAAATCTTTAAAGACATATCTCTTTAGCCATTAAGCTTTCACCTCCTCCCCTACGTTTTCATGTTGCAGCACCGAGACACTCTACTAAGTAGCTGTCGTGCTATACAAGTAACGTCGTTCATTCATTCCTAGTATTTTTTCACATGTATTTTGGCATTTGTCCATGGTGTGCATAGGAGTTTAATGTGTTTTTAATTTTTTTATTGTACAGCCCTGAAGACGTTCCGCTTATTGTAATGGAATGAAACCCGTTGGTTGTACCTCTGATGCTTTGTATAATGAAGAATAAAGAAAGACATTAATCTACTACTGGAACGTTTGGTTATCTTATCACAATCAACTGATGACAGTGGGCCTTTTCTCCATTTTGATGAATGAACTGGTCTGCATTAGGAAACAGTTGCACTTGAGCAGCTGCATATGGGTTGAAAGATCCTCTGTGGCCGGCACCTACATGACAAACTAATCAGAGTTGTTCTGGCCAGGGGCGGCTCTTCCATGTGGGTGGAGGAGCGTCGCCCCACTGCTTTCTCGCTGTGCGAGAAGCAGAAACATAAAATGGTATTACAAATACCATTTTATGTTTCTGCCTCTCCCACTGCGAGAAAGCAGAAGGGTTTGGTTGGGGCGGGTGGGTGTTCGGGTCTGCTCGAGGGCAGGGGAGGAGTGGCTAGTCCAATGCTGCAGGCCCTGACTGTTTGGTCGGAGAAAATGGCCTCCCCATGGGTTGGAGAAAATGGCCTCCCCATAGACGTCTGTGTGGTCGGCATCCCAACCAATCACAACACTGCCATTGCAGCGTTGTGATTGGCTTAGTGGAGGGGAGGGAGGCTGCCTGCTTCCTGTTCCTGTGGAGGCAGGAAGCAGGAGCAGACCCAGCAGTGAAGATGTGGGACCCGGACAAGGTACGTTTAAAAAAAATTATTATTATTTAAACCCCCCTCCACCTCCCCGCGTGACCCCCTTCCCTCTCGACCACTCGCCCGTCCCCCTCCACCCCGCACAACCCCATACCCGCCCCCCCCCACCCATGAGCCATGCCGGCCGCAAGTGGTTCTGGCGTATCATTCTTTCCACAGCTGCGGACTTTGTGAATTCAAGAATTTGTAATAAGCCTCTTTTTCCATGATTCAACATTAACATCAAAGAAACTGAAGCTGTAGGCTGATCTATGGGCTCATGACCCTAGACTCCTGAGCTCTCTCAGCCCATGGCACTAATGAGAAGCTACTGGAAAATGAGGTATTCAAATCAGCAATCATGTAAAAACCAGTCAGGCGAAGGGGATACATAGAAAGACAGATACTGATTCCAGAACTTTTATCTAGGTGTTTCAGCTTGTGCTCTGAAATAGACAAGATGATGTGTGGCTTTGAACAAAACTCCTTAATAAGTAAATACGTCTTGTACACCACCTTTGCATACTAACAGGGCAATCTATAATGTTAAGTAGCAACTCCTGGAGTAGCACTCAAAATGAGGCTGTCTTTGTACTTGCAATCTAACGTGACATTGTACAAAGTTGTTTGTTGCTTCTACCTTTCCTTCCATATAACTGGAATAAACTAAGCTATTTATTAGTCCTTAGTGCTTGATTTTCTGTCATTGCTCAATATTATTTTTTGGCATTTGTAATAAGCGTAAGTCATGCTGTGTTTTACTTTCCTTCTGTGGATCCCATACTAGTGTTATGCCACATTTTTTAGTTTTCTAAATGAACCCACAAAACGTTTGGGGCTTATTTACAAATCCATTGCACTGCCGGTGCGTTTCTTTTTTTTGACACACCGGCGGCGCAGTGTGCATACCGATATTTACAAGGCCACGTAAAGCCACCCTGAGTGGCTTTTCATGGCCTTGTAAATATGGCCCCCTTTCACGCATTACTCTGCGTCAAAGGGGCGTTCCATAAGTGTTGCTGTGGGTGTTCCCACGCAACTTCTACGGAACCTGACGCATTCCCAGATTTACAAGGTTTTGTAAACCTGGGAATGCGTCAGGGAGGTGCAACAAGGAGAAATACCTTTATATCTCCTCGTTTTTCCCTTTTCTATGTGTGCTGCATTCTGCCGGACACATAGAAAGAAGAAAACACCTCTCAATATTGTTTTTGTGCACGGAGGTTTCCCTTCATGCACAAAAACAATCACGCCTACAACGCAGACACCCTTGCACTATGGCGCAAGGGTGCCTGCATTGGTGCGTGGCAGCCCATTGTGCACCAGCGCAGGGGAAAAGGACAGGAATGTGCCATATCTTGTGAATACGGCGCATTCCTGTCACTTTCTTCTGACGCACAGAAGCGCAGCCAGAAGGCCTGCTGCTCTGCAGTGCATCAAAATATTTTAAATGAGGCCCATTGACTCCAGAATATTGACTATTAGTATACTGTCAAGTTAAGTAATTATAGATACATAAGATTTATTATATTTAACTCTGAGTACCTCGATAATATACATACAGTAGAAAGAGAAGCTCTTTAACATGGTCTGAGGGAATAAAATCATGGATATGGGGGAAGGATTCATACACTGCACAGTCTCCAGAATATGCTTTAGAAATGTAATAAGCTCCTGCCAAGCACAGGATGCCTTACACTTCAAAGAATAATACAATCATGAGTGGGTGCATCCTTATTGTTCTCTTTCAGGAACTGATTTTTTTCTGGGTAAAAAAAAGATGTATATTCTGTCCAAACCTTCAGTGAGCTGAGAATCAGGATTATGCGATAATTTGTTACACGTTGTACAAGATGTTATGTTAAATTCCATTAGAGGAACCATAAGTGCATTGTATGCGGCATATGCCATGCACGTGTCAACTGAAAACATGCACCAACCTAACCTAATTTCTCCTAAACTCTTCATCATTATCTGCCAGGTCCTTGTAAAGGATTCAGAATACGAGGAAACCAAGGTAATGTATTTAGTTTTTTCAAGGAGAGTAATGTTGGATCATCAATAGCATTAAAAGCATTCTGCTACACCACAGTTAAGGAGTCGACCTCAAAGTAATCTATTACTCCAAAGATTTAAGCATAGCAGTAATTAAATTATTTTATATACTGCTTTTAGTTTTTTCAGATTTAATTTAATCTGGACATAGGGCTTAATTTAGATCTTGGCGGAGGGGAATACTCCGTCACAAACCTGATGGAGATCCCGTCTGCCATATTACGATCCCATTATATCCTATGGAGATCGTAATACGATGGACGAGATATCCGTCACATTTGTGACGGAGTATTCCATTGACTGAGATCTAAATAAGGCCCATAATCTTTTCATACATACATCTATAAAAACACACCAGCAGTCAAACATGGGTACGTACATAAACACACAATTTTCATTCATAGATGCACATACACAACACACAAAAACATACACACATACACGCGCACACATATCTCTCTCTATAAATATATATATATATTCACTGAAAAAGCGTCCCACCCGGGGCACACACAACATTGAGAGCCCATGGGGGCCGCGGGAGGGGGGCCACTCCCCTGCCAGCATCCCTCTTGGGTGCCAGCAGGAGCCAGCTTCATTGGTTTTCTCCCACCCATGAGAGCAGCTTTTGTTTTTGCTCCTGCCGGGCGGGAGCAAATCAATGTTCTCTGGTCGAGATAGCGCAGGCAGGGAGTTAGATTTGTGTTGGCTGTCCGTGCTCTCATGACCAGAGATAGTGTCCTAGGGGATGGCCTTGGGCTTTCCCCGTGGCTCCAACTAATAATATGTTGTGAGTGCCCTAATTCCCACCCAGGGCACCCACTACATGTTAATAGTAGGGGGCCGTGGGGGGGCGGCAAGGCTAACGAGCCATCATGGCGGACGCGAGCAGCTAGTGCTCCACCAGCAATCCCTTAGTTCTCCTGAATATCACCCTGCACCCGAGCCATCCATGCCTGGAAAGTGCAGGAGTAGACCAGCGCTGGACTGCGGTCACTAAAGAGACCCCGCAGAGGTCGTGGGGCTGGATAAAGCCCGAGTTACCGCCGAGGAGAGCTTTGCGGCCTAGGCAGCTGGGCAGCAAGCGCGAAAACGCGGAGGCTGACAAGTGGGAGCCGTTGCAGTAAAAGGTGGCATCGGTAGCTTGGATGGGACACGTCCGAAGCCGGGGGCAAGCCAGTACTAGTGAAAGAGGACACCTACCTGTCGTTGGCAGTTCCCCAGGCGGAGACGAACACCCGGAGGCCGTCAGGAGATCGTACTCCTCCCTCGAAAGGCCAGGTGGAGGTGGCCCTGGCCGGCTGGTGTATCGCCCCTTTAAAGGTTTGGGCGGGCGGAGACACAGCCGTACAGAGAAGAAACGGGTGTGCCCCCGCTGACTGGAGGAGCCCCGAGGTGACGTGGAAGACGGTCTGTGGTCTGCGGAGCCAGTTCGCGCCAGAGCGGCGTCCGGCGGGAAACGCCCGCTACAGCATACGAGGAGGCCGGAGCTTGAGCGGCAGACAACTGATGATGGCGCCGAAGCTGTAGACCACGGAGGTACGTGCCTGGCCGCTGCTGGGGCTGCGTTCAGTGGCGGCAGGAGCCCAGTGACTGACGGTGCACAACGCTCCCCGCTGGAGCCCTGGTTGGAGGGGGCCCGACTGGACTGAGACTGTAAACGCGAGACTGAGCGGAGGGGAGGCCGGGGTGCCCTTGTGATTATTGTGAAAGCGGCGTTGCTGACTGGAAAGACTGCATGAAGGCACAGAAAGCAGTCTGAGGCCTACGCGACTGGGCCGAGTGTGTGGAGCGGCCAGCAAGCAGACGTCACCGCAAGTAAGGCAAAGACCGAGGCCCAGAGGAGAAGCGGTCAATGCTGGCGGTGGCCCCCCTCCCCTCAAAACACAACGGTGAGAAAAAGCGCCTGATTACTGCTGGTGGCACCCTGGGAGTCGATGGGAGCCCGGAGGCCAGCTGAAGAGCTCGCTCCCTAACAGGAGGGCCCCAGGCCGTGTGGGGGTGACATCCGTTGGATAAGCAGTGGGGATCGGCGAGAGTCCGCACATGAGAGCGGATGGGGTGCCCTTCATTGGCCTCTGCAAACCCATCCTACCAATTGGGGAAGCCCCGCAGCGGCACTGGGGGTAGTTCACGGTCCACATAACGGGACAGCGCGGACATGGCTGCCACCGGGGGAAAGGCGCAAGAGGTATCAGTGGGAGGCTCAGAGTCGAACAGAGGTACACGCCCCCTGTCACGGATCTAGCAAAAGGGGCCCCAACTGAGTGAAGAGCTGCACCCCCGTGCTGTGGTGACAGATGCGGGGCTGAGGAGCGGAGTACGGGATCACCCATAAGGGGTCACGTGGAACTAAGCGGAGCTGCCTGGAGTGAGTGAAGCCTAATGCCAACGTGCTGGGCCCCAAAAGCATACACGGGCCAAAAATTGGGACAGTCTGGTGTGGACCCGCAGAGGTAAACCCCTACAGGCCCCCGCTCTGAGCCTGGCACAACTCTACAGAACGTCAACACTACAGCAGGGCCGAAGTGGCTCGGCAAAGACTCGCAATAGAACCACAGTGGATCGGGAAATAGATCGAGGGCCAGCCAACGTCTTTAGCAGCAGTGAAATAAAGCAAGCCCAGAGGGATGGATCGGGCCTAGTCCCTCACGGAACAGTGCGCAGAGGCGTCCAAGGGGCAGATTAGTAGGTAACAGAAGCGCTGCCCAACGGCTTGGGAACACCCTATCGTGGCGACCAGACGCCGGACATAAACGCAAGAGTGCAGAGTAAATTCCTAGTAAGCTCGAAACAGGGCCTTATCGTTTGGGGGCGGCCAGACCATACTGATGGAGCAAGGACTCGAAAAGAAAGAGACTTGCTCGAAGGTAATCCTCTTGTTTAACTTATTAACGAATTACTAACCGTGTCTTGTGAATAATAACACGCACCACAGAAACACGCGGGTAAGAGAAGCCTGCTTATGTGTGTACTAATGAAAATAACAATGAAAACGAACTAATTCCCGCTTTAAACGAAGAAATTGTTGTGCGCATGCGTCAATTGCATTTACGCAATATGACGAGTTAACAAATGGAGGGAAATTCTAGCGCATGTGCAGAAGGCATTAAAGTGGAGTCTTGAAGACTCGCGTGCATGGCATCTGCTTTGCCGAAATAAAATTCAGCTGTTTTACTAATGCTAATGCAGGGAAAGTATTAATAAATAAAGAGGGTTAGAGTAGAGATGGGTGGTATACAGTGAAATCATTTATTTGTGAAAATAACTTTTGTCTTTTTGACTTTATTATTAGTGCGTATTTGGGCCTTTGAAACTGAACAAGGCAAGCCGAGTCACGTGATTTATGCGCAGACTCACAAGAAAGTTAACCCGCAAGAATGACTAAGATTTTGTCAGCAGTCCAAGGACGAGAATGATGTGCCCTGGGAAATAGGGTGAGGAGTTCAGACAAGGAGACTTGTATTCATAACTTTGTAATAATTGTTACAAGTGAAGTTGGAATATGTATGGGAACGAAAGAAATGAATAAAGTTTAAGGGGATGGGTTTGCAAACAATAGAATCATAGAATAAGGGTAATGTTTAAGCATGGTGTGATGATCATCCCCCTTGCCTGACCAATTAGAATTCGTATTTTTGCGATATTGAAACTTTAGTGGGTGGTACATGATGAACGAAGGGTATAATTGAGGTACTTTAGTTAGTTAGTTAGCTGAATTGCTGAAGCGGAGACGGATGAGATATTGCAGAGCTCGGGATGCTGTCGGAGAGTTCGAGTTACTGATGGAGGGAGGGATGCTGTGAGGTGCTGATGAAGAATCGGATGCAGACTTTTGAAGAAGAACTTTCTATCCTAACTTATTTGGGTTAGATCAGAAGATTGCGGAAGAATCACGAGGAGGAAGAGAGTGTCAGAGAGGGGTGCGACGCAGACGTCGGTATTCTAGAGAGGTTAAGTATCTTGTCCTGAATCCTGTCCTGAAGTCTTTATCTCCTGATCTATCTCGGTGGACCCTTACCAGCCCTTTGGCCAGGGGGTTGGTCTTCACACCATCCTTGGTAATTATTATTCCTTGTCCGTTTATAGATGTTTTTTTCTCTCTGTCCTCTCCCTTTCTGAGCATTAATTATTGCATGAGTCCGAAGTATATGTTTAATTTAATTGAATTTCTCTCCCGAAGTTAAGGGTGACTGCGCTGTATTTTGATGGTTCACATGCCTTTAATTTAGATAAAGATTTTAAAGGTTCCCGAGTCTGTGGTTATTTTTCTGTAATTTAAGAACAGTTAAGAGTTATGTTCGTTATCACCATCAATTAGTTCAACTAATGGTCCATCGAACAGAGGAAATAACTTTTTGATCAGTGAAAAGGTTAGTTAGGAATGTTAAATAACTAATCTTGAGAAAATATGAAATTATAAAACTGATAGGTTGATGAGACTCCAGCGGTCTACTTGATACAGTGTGTGTTATGATTTATGGGCCCAGGTGAGTATATGGTAGTGGAGTATCTGTGGTTAGTTGGCCGCTGGATCAGTTTTCTGGTAGCAGAGCTATGGTTATTATTGACTAGTTTGGTGATAAGTATAGATTATTGATTATTGATTTATGTTTAAACAAAAGAGTTAGCGTCTTTGTTCTATGTTGTCCAGAATTCCCGGGGAATGAATAGCGGGTGGTGACAGAAGCCATACTGCAGTGTGGTTACTCGTCTGTTGGAATAACACTGAGAAGCTACGCAGGGCTGGCAGTGTTAAATTAGGGACTATTTTGTATAAAAGTGGAGTGCGAATGATAGCAAAAGGGGTTTGCTGGTGAAACTTTGGTCTCATTTCCCAATACGGGTGACACTGGGGGAGTAGCAGGTTCTCTGGAGCTTGAGTGAAGGGTAAACAGAGGTTTTTACTCGCAATATAAGAGGAGCAATTCTGAGACTCCAGAATAAGTGGAAAATTCTATCCTTTTGGTTTAGTGGAACAGACAGAGTAGCGAATGTTTTTATGTCATTAATAACAAAGAATTTAATGAAAAGTATTAAGAAATAAGTTTTCGTATTACCTTGTGAAGGGAGGGTCAGTCGCCGGAGTTGTACTGACGTCACAGTGAGCCGCGCTGGGATTGGTAGAAACAGCGGGCGTGTGACAAAAGCAGCCTTGTAAAGGAGGGGTCAGTAGTAAGGAGCAGCCTGAGTTTTATTGGATAATCAGTTAGAAGCCACGCTAGGATTGGTAGAAAGAGAAATTGTATGCAGGATTCTGATTTGACTGCCAGTGAAAGACGCACAAATAGAGGATTTCAAGGGTTTGCAGAATACAATTTTATATATTGTTCATCTAGGATGTATGGAGAAAAGAGAAAAATGTCATTTATAAAGAGAATTAAGAATTTATTTAAGAAAGATAAGCCTGTGTTAACTAGGGAAGGAATTCCTATTCCGCCACCAAAGACACCAGCTTCCTTTATGATGATGGAAAGAGGATATCATACTTGTGTATGGTTGGAAAATTGGATAGAATATACGAAAGGTGATGGAGTATTGGCATTTCTTGAAAATGGTACATTTAACGGGAGAATTCTTCAGAATTTGAGAATGAGAATGAATGATTTAGAACCAAGACCTAGGTTAACTCAGTACGAGGCTTTAGAAGAATGGGAGACTGAGGCATATGAACGTGAAAAATGTAGAGGTGGTAGATATAGAGGATTTTTCCCCAGACACTTGCATGAGTCGCGAGAAGGGCAGATGAAACAATGGAGGAGAGCTATGGTGTCCGAAGGTTTATATCCAGTGTTAATGGCTGAGGAACAGTCTGGAGGAAAGTGTAAGGAGAAAACGAAACACTTGAATATCACAGGATATGGTGAATCAGATGATGAGTTATTGGAGGATATTTTAATTAAAAATCCACTGCCGTATCAGGAAGCAACTAGTAAGGTTACCCCAAGTGCACCAGTGATAGGGATGCCTTTAACCCCACAAATTTTACATGATACGTCATTTAATACGGTGCTGCAGGATAATGAAAGAGATATTTTGAATAAAACAAGAGAAAAATTAGTTCAGAAAATTTATTTTTTATTTTTATTTTTGTGTTTTATAGAGCGCGAACTTGACCCGTTAGGGTATCAGAGCGCTTTACAGGAAACATAGAAATGTACAATAGGCTTGGAATCACAATAATATACAAAAGGTAAAAGAGGGCAGGGTGCAGGATATATGAAAGATGGTGGACACGAATGTACGATTTGCGCTTTATAGTTGCTCGAAACGAGTCCCCAGGTTTCTAGGAGAGGTGACTAGGTAATCCGAGGGGAGGCGCTAGTCAGGAGTTAATCAGAGTCTCTGTGCTGGTTGGAGGCAACATTTAAACGAGGAATTTACCCATAAGGAAGGTTTTGGCCTCCTTTTTGAAGCGTGTCAGTGAAGGGATTCTTCTGATGGTGGGCGGGAGAGAGTTCCATATTCTCGGAGCGGCCCCAGAGAAAGCCCGATTGTACGTTTTTTTCTTCCGGAAGCGTGCAGGTTGTAGCAATTAAGCCAATTAAATTTAAATGCTGAAGCTTTAACAGTACCAGTGACCATTGGTCCGGTAATCCCATTGTATGGAGATAAAAAGACTTGTCAGAAACAACAAACCATGACAATTCCGTTAACAAGTCCCAAACGAGAAGTAATAATTACGGATGACCAGACTAGTGAAAATGAATCAGTTATTTCACTAATGGATCTCCCAAATGTAGAACCTTCAACTGAAACTCCGAGAAGAGTTACGTCCACAAATTTGAGAGAGAAGAGATCTTTGGTTCCTATAGGAACTGGAGGTGCAACAGTAGTTACCCCTGAAGATATAGAAAGATGGGCACAAGAAATAGATAATCGAAACCCACCACCAAAGATATTAGATATCAGTAGATTGAAAGTGGAATTAGAAGAAATGATAGTGGGAAGTGTGAGCATAGAAAGATTGAATGTTTATAATGATGAAGAGTTATTATTTTTATGTAAGAGCATAACCAGGAGAGCAAGAGTATTTCATGAGAAACTAACAGAAGTCGCTTCAGAGATTGGAATAGATATAGGGAAATCGAAGTTGTTGCAGAAACCATATCGAGTGGATTTTACTGATAAAGATTTAGAAAATGTAAATGCTTCCAGTAAAAGACTACAGATAAAGGAATTAATGAATATTTTGCGAAAATGGGGAGACATTGATAAATGGAGAATTAGATGGATAAGAAAGAAAGAGGAAGTTCAAGCGAGAGAAGCATCATCTGCATTTCCAGTAAGGGAAACAGAACAGGTTGAGAAATTGTGTCCAATGAGAGAAGTTCCAGGAGGTGGATACGTTCATGTTCCTTGGAGTAGACAAGATATTTTGTCATTTACAAATGATTTTCCAAAATTGAGAGAGAAACCAGTGGAATGGTACAAACAAGTGGAAAGATTTGTGAAAGTTTCAAAGGTTTTATTAAAAGATTTGGATGGTTTATTTGACATTGTGGTACCTGCTGATTTATGGACAGAGTGTAAGATTACAATTGATTGGCCAAATGAGGAGTATGCTAGAGACTCGCAGACAGGAGCACCCTCAGAGGAAGTGATGAAGAAATATCACCAAGTGATTACATACTTGAAAGGGAAAATACCTCCTAAAGAAACAGATTGGGTAAAGATAGATAGGACAACTCAAGAACCAAATGAGTCTGTACACGCATATTATGAAAGGCTATTACAGGTGTTTAAGCAGTATAGTGGTTTTGAGAATATTGGTGATAAAGACATGGGACATTTTGTGTATCGGTTTGTATATGGTTTGAAATTGGAGATTAGTCAGATGATTCAGCAGCACATGTTCTGCTGGCAGAGTAAGACAGTGGATGAAATTTTAAAGTATGCAAAATATTGTGGAGATGACATTGAGGCAAGGCGTAGAAAGTTAAAGGAGAAAATGATGTGGGCACAGGTAAAATTGGCAGAACAGCAGGAGAATAAAACCAATAATCAGAATGACAATCAAGCGAAAGAGCAGAGTCAGAATGATCAAGTGGCGAATGGTAGTAAATTTAGAGGACGAATGAATGGAGAAGAAGCGAAGAAGAAGTTTCCTTGTCATGCGTGCGGAAAGCTTGGACATTGGAAGAACGAGTGTAAGAGTATTCAGAATAATAATGGGCCAAATCAAGATTTAATTCCACAGATGCAGAATGAAGTACTTATGAATCAGCAGCAGCAGGTAGTTACTCCACAATATCAGGTGCCACCAGCTCCTATGCCAAATTTTGTGAACCATCAAAAGTTCAGTACGAACACCGGATTTCAAGGAGAAAGTGGTAAGAATAATAGAACAGTTACACAATAATATTTGAAGAATGATGAGGAAAATTCGGATTTTGTGCAATGACGGTGCCTGAGGGGGGAGGAAGAGGAGTGTGTACTTGGCGCATCCTTGCCGGTAGATCAGTCAGGTCAGTTTGTTGATGGGAAAGTGGATGGTAAAGACATCACTTTTCTATTGGATACTGGTGCTACACGGTCTACTGTGAGAACAGCAGACATCCCAAACCTACCCCTCTTGGGAGATTCCATCCAAGTTGTAGGAGTGTCAAACCAACAGATTAGAACCACAATCACAAAACCGATGGAAGTGCATATTGGAAACTTTAAAGAAATGCATCGATTTGTAGTATGTGATTCCAGTCCCGTAAATCTGTTAGGAAGAGATCTACTGTGCAAGATGAATTGCACAATTTATTGTACACCGGATGGTGTCACTTTCCAGACCCCTGATGAGGACGTCATATACAAGATGATGTTAGCTAAGCAAGGAACAGAAGTAGATGAAATGTTTTCTTTGATAACTGAGAATGAATTACCTGAAGAGTTGAGAGCCACAGTCAATCCAGAAGTATGGGATTTCACAGGAAAGGATATTGGGTTGATGTCAAATGTAGACCCAGTGAAGGTGACAGTAAAGGAAGGTGCAGTTTACCCAAACACACAACAATACAAGATGAGTTCAGAAGTAAAAGCAGGAATTATTCCAGAAATTGAGCGAATGGTTAAACAAGGCATTTTAAAAGAAATAATGAGCAGCCCTTGTAACTCACCGATCATGGGACTTAAAAAACCTAGTGGGAAATATAGGATAGCGCAAGATTTACGAAAAATAAATAAAATTGTAGTGCCCTGTTGCCCAATAGTGCCAAATCCAGCAGTGATCCTATATCAGATACCTTGGGATGCAGGCTAGTTTACAGTAATTGATTTATGCCAGGCATTCTTTTCTATTCCCTTACACCCAGACAGCCAGTATCTTTTTGCCTTTAAGTTTGAGGATCATATTTACGCATGGTGTCTAGTTCCTCAAGGGTACACAGAGAGTCCCTCAATTTTTAATCAAATCTTGAAAAAGTGCTTAGAATCATTAATTATGCCTGGAAATTTGGTTCTAGTTCAGTACATTGATGACCTATTGGTGGCATCAAAAACACGAGAATATGGTGTCACTGACACAATTGCATTACTGAACCATTTGGCTGAAAAACGACACAAGGTGTCACCAGAAAAATTACAGTTCTGTCAACAAGAAGTTAAATATTTAGGGCATAAAATAGAAAGAGGAGTAAGAAAAGTAACACCGGAAAGAATAAAAATAATCAAAGAAATGCAGCTACCTCAGACACAAAAGGAGATGAGAGTGTTTCTGGGAGTGGTTGGGTACTGTAGGCAGTGGATTAACAGTTTTTCCATGCTGGCAAAACCATTGATATAATTGACCCGAAAGAGAGCAAAAGATCCAATTGATTGGAATGATGAATGTTTGGAAGCCTTTGTGAAGTTGCGGAATTGTTTGTGTGAAGCTCCTGCCTTGGGCATGCCTGATTATTCAAAAGAATTTGCGTTGTTTTGCTGTGAGAGAGAAAATTGTGCACTTTCAGTCTTAACACAGAGACATGGCCTGAGCCGACGTCCAGTGGCGTATTTTTCTGCCACATTGGAACCAATGGCTTCAGCCTTACCTGGCTGCTTAAGAGCAGTAGCTGCTACTTGTAAGAGTCTGGAGCAAAGTGAGTCAATAGTGATGTGACATTCTGTAAAAGTCTATGTTCCACACTCAGTTGAAATTCTTTTGACAAGAACAAGAACCCAACATCTCACCCCTAGTCGGCTGACTAGGTATGAGAGAGTGATTTTGGGAGCAGAAAATGTGACTGTAATAAGATGTACGGTTATGAACCCTGCCACGTTATTGCCAGATCCATGCAATGAGGAAGTAAGAGATGAAATTGATCATGATTGTCTGGATGTGACTGGATTGTGTACCAAGCCCCGTCCTGATATAAAAGAGACACCATTAAAGGAAGCTGATCATGAGCTATTTGTGGATGGGTCTTGTCTGAGACATGAAGAAGGAGGATTAAGTGCTGCTTATGCAGTGTGTAAAATATCGGGGGTAATTGAAGCATCCTGTTTGCCTGGAGTCAAATCTGCACAGGTAGCCGAATTGGTGGCCTTAACAAAGGCATGCAAAATTGGGAAAAATTGGAGAATAACCATATTTATGGATAGTCAATATGGTTTCTGGGTTGTGCATGATGTTGGCCAACTCTGGATGCAGAGGGGATTTCTGACTTCCTCAGGATCTCCTATCAGAAACGGTAAAAATGTGAAAGATCTGCTTGAAGCATTACAATTGCCAAAAGAAGTAGCAGTTGTCAAATGTGCTGCGCATCAGTCAGGAAATGACTATGTGGTAGCAGGCAATAGATATGCTGACCAAATTGCTCGATATTGTGCAAAAAACACAATGGCAATAAACAGAAAAATTGAAACGGGTGAAACCAGCTGCCAACTTATGTTTTTCTCAATACTAGAAACATGGGATGAGATTAGACAGTTGCAGGAAGAAGTTGAGGAAAGGGAAAAGGAAATTTGGATAAAAGCAGCTTGTACAAAAAGATCGGAAGATGAAGTATGGGTGTATTTAGATGGAAGACCAGTCATGCCAGATTGTTTGCTCTCTAAAATGGCAAGAGTTTATCATGGAGCAACACACATAGGGAGCGATTCAATGATCAGGTTATTCAGTCAGAGTTGGTACAATCCGAAATTCAGGGTAGTCGCAGAAAGCCTTTGCCAAAGATGCTTAACCTGTCAGCAGCAAAATCCAGGTAGGAAGACAGTGGTTAGTTGGGGAAAAATTGGAAAGGCAGAAGGACCCTTCACCAGGATGCAGCTAGATTTTATTGAGTTACCTCCTTGCAATGGATTAAAATATGTACTTGTCATAGTGTGCCTGTTCTCAAGTTAGGTGGAAGCATATCCCACCAGAAGAAATGACAGTCGCCAAACTATTGTTAAGGGAGTTGATTCCTCATTTTGGTTTGCCAGTCACTTTGGAATCAGATAGAGGACCTCATTTTAATAATGAAATAATTCGATTAATCTGTGCTGCATTTAACATTGAACAGAAACTGCACTGTGCTTATCGTCCAGAGGCTTGTGGAATAGTTGAACAACTAAATGGCACAATCAAGTCAAGATTAGGGAAAGTATGTGCATCCACAATGCTGAAATGGCCAGATGCATTACCTCTTGTACTGATGGGTCTCGGAAGTATTCCTGACAGAAAGACAGGAATGAGTCCACATGAAATTCTCATGGGAAAGGCAATGAGACAAGCATTTATTCCTGGAAATAAATTAATGACTATAACTGATGATCTGGTATTGGACTATTGCACAGGATTGGCTGAAATGGTGCGTTCTGTCTCCCACCATGTTGGAGAAGACGCAGTTGAAAGACAGCCAGATCAAGCACATGATTTGAATCCTGGAGATTGGGTGCTAGTGAAGAAACACGCAAGAAAGTCATGTCTAACACCAAGGTGGGATAAACCGTGTCAAGTCATACTAGTCACTACCACAGCAGTGAAGTGTGCAGGTTTGCCCAACTGGATTCATGCTAGTCATACCAGAAGAGTTCCGAGCCCATCAGAACAACAAGAGCAACCACTGACTGAACAGGCTGAAACGTCAGAAGTTGAAAGCTGTGAAATTGAAGAGTCTAGAGTGATAGACTCTAAAAGCCAACTATATGACGAACAGCCAAGTACGAGTCAGGAAGATTGGACACCAATAATTGAAATACCTGATGATGCTGTCGAAACAAGAAGAATAACAAAACTGAAAAGACAAGAAGGTAGACAGGGAAGGACAGGGGAAGAAGAACACACTCAGGTCAAAATAAACAAAGACATTCAGGAACCTGAGGAGGGAAAGGCAGAATTAGAAGAACAAGTTCAGGCAGAAGCTGAAATAATACCTGAACAGGATAACTAGATCTGGAAGAACAAGTTCAGGCAGAAGAAGAAGAACAAATTGTAGTAAGACCTGAACAGGTGCAAGTGGAAGAAGGTTCAAGCACAGAAAATAAAGAACAAGGACAGATTGTGCCTAGATTAAGTGAAAATAAAAGGACTCTAAAAGAAGATAAAGAAGGTGAAAGTGCAGTACAGGTCAAAAGAGTTAGAAAAGGAGATAATTGGCCAGAAGGAGTGAAGAAATTAAGATATTATTTGAGAAAATCAGAAAAGAAACCAGAACAAGTAAACGAAGTTACGAGTCAAACGGAACCTAAACAAACCTTAGTAAAACTTACACGAAGAAGCCCAAGATTGAGAAATTTAAATAGAAAATACAAGGCCCCTGAGTGGACCTACATTATACTCGAAGAATTTGAAAACTTAGATTTAAGTGAAGAAATAGAAAGGGTTCATGTTGCACAGATTGACGAAAGCAAATTGAGACCTCCTTAAAATAAAAGGAAAGTTAAACAGACAAAGAAGGAAAAGAGAGAAGAAATTTTCTCAGATTTGAAAATGGCAGAAGTTAAAGTCACAGAAAGACCAAAACGAGGTTTTAAAAGAAAATGTTTTAGATTTTGTTTTTGTAGTATTTTCTTGGTAGTATTGGTGTGGTTATTCCTAACAGTAGGAATACCTATGGTAATGGAAACAAATGGCAAAAATAATACTATTACTAATGAAAAGGTAGATAGAATAAAGGGAACTAAAATAGAAATAGGGGAAGAAGATGAGGCAAATTATCATAATAAGTCAGACTATAATACGTTTTCGAATGTGTTTACTAAATTGTTATTTCAATACGTAGAGACAATGGAAATCAGTAACTGCTATGTCTGTATGAAGTTACCTTCATCAGTATCAGAGGGGTTGACGTATCACCACATACCTTTAGCATATGGAATATCATGTAGTGTTTTATCAAGTTTATTTTATTCAACAGGGAGACTTCAGTATTTTTATTCAAATTTAAATGTAGTATTTTCGGTTGCCTATTAGAAAGAATATGAATCCAGTAGTTAGTAGTAAGAATGCTCAGTTTATGGGTGAATTTTTCTTGACTATGAGTTCAATAGATCTAGTTCAAGCACATAAAAATAACCTAACATGTATAATACGAGAAGAAGAAAAAGAATTTTTGAATTTAGTAGAAGAAAGGAGACAGGATTTAACCAAGAAAGCTAATGAACAGAAGTCCTATGTACCCCATGGGCTGAGAAAGAGGGAAAATATACAAAGGGCAAGGCTTATGCTGCGATGTCCCTGGATTTTGTGAAAAGGGGAAAATTCTACCTCCATAGATTAAAGACAGACTACAATAATAACTACATTGGTTCCAGTGAGTGTGAACACAACTTCCTAATTCTAGGAGGGTGGGGACTAAAAGGGGGAACTGATCCTGTATTTCCAGGAATCTATTATGTCTGTGGGAACAATGCCTGTTATTTTGGAATAGTTTTTCCGAAAATATACCATGTGGACAGAATCAATGGAATCAATGGGAAATCTAATGAACTAACACGGAGAAGAAGAGCTAGTTTTTCTGAAATAGTAGGAGATATATTTAGTGCATTGATACCCTCAGTTGGAGTCATTCTAAATTCACAAAAAATTGTAAATTATCAACCATAGTTGATCGTCTTTCTACAGACACTGCAGGAGGATTCTTAATGATTAACACAGAAATGGTTGCAATTAGGTCTATGGTTTTACAAAACCGTCTTGCTCTTGATATTTTATTAGCAAAGGTGGAGTCTGTGGAATGTTGAAAATTCAACATTGCTGCACTTATATTCCTGATAAGAGTAAAGGAATTAAAGGATATATTGAAAATATTACAAGAATGCATAATGATTTGACCCAACTGGAGGTTGACGGTGTATGGGGAAAACTAACAAAGAGTATAACATCGATAGGGAAATGGTTTACTCATTTTGGGAAAAGTTTTCTAGGTCAAATAATATTACCATTAGTTATGATAATGACAATAGTAATGACATTAATGATTACATATAAATGTTGTAAACACAGAGGGAAAGGAAAAATACACTTAGAAAAAGAAGAAAGAGGGAAGAAACGGAAAAGAGGAAATGAGGAGATACAACTAGAAGAAATGAAAGGAAAAATATATAAGAAGATGAAAGATTTAGAAGGAAAAGAAGTAACAAATGAGAAAATGAGAAAATAAATAGAAATTGAGATGTGCTAAAGTTGGCATCTGGGATGGGATGGGTAATTTTGTGATGGCTTAAAATGCCATCAGAGAGGGGATTGATTGAGCAAGGACTCGAAAAGAAAGAGACTTGCTCGAAGGTAATCCTCTCGTTTAACTTATTAACGAATTACTAACCGTGTCTTGTGAATAATAACACGCACCACAGAAACACGCGGGTAAGAGAAGCCTGCTTATGTGTGTACTAATGAAAATAACAATGAAAATGAACTAATTCCCGCTTTAAACAAAGAAATTGTTGTGCGCATGCGTCAATTGCATTTACGCAATATGACAAGTTAACAAATGGAGGGAAATTCTAGCGCATGTGCAGAAGGCATTAAAGTGGAGTCTTGAAGACTCGCGTACATGGCATCTGCTTTGCCGAAATAAAATTCAGCTGTTTTACTAATGCTAATTGGGGAAAGTATTAATAAATAAAGAGGGTTAGAGTAGAGATGGGTGGTATACAGTAAAATCATTTATTTGTGAAAATAACTTTTGTCTTTTGACTTTATTATTAGTGCGTATTTGGGCCTTTGAAACTGAACAAGGCAAGCCGAGTCACGGGATTTATGCGCAGACTCACAAGAAAGTTAACCCGCAAGAATGACTAAGATTTTGTCAGCCGTCCAAGGACGAGAATGATGTGCCCTGGGAAATAGGGTGAAGAGTTCAGACAAGGAGACTTGTATTCATAACTTTGTAATAATTGTTACAAGTGAAGTTGGAATATGTATGGGAACAAAATAAATGAATAAAGTTTAAGGGGATGGGTTTGCAAACAATAGAATCATAGAATAAGGGTAATGTGTAAGCATGGTGTGATGATCATCCCCCTTGCCTGACCAATTAGAATTCGTATTTTTGCGATATTGAAACTTTAGTGGGTGGTACATGATGAACGAAGGGTATAATTGAGGTACTTTAGTTAGTTAGCTGAATTGCTGAAGCGGAAACGGATGAGATATTGCAGAGCTCAGGATGCTGTCGGAGAGTTTGAGTTACTGATGGAGGGAGGGATGCTGTGAGGTGCTGATGAAGAATCGGATGCAGACTTTTGAAGAAGAACTTTCTATCCTAACTTATTTGGGTTAGATCAGAAGATTGCGGAAGAATCACGAGGAGGAAGAGAGTGTCAGAGAGGGGTGCGACGCAGACATCGGTATTCTAGAGAGGTTAAGTATCTTGTCCTGAATCCTGTCCTGAAGTCTTTATCTCCTGATCTATCTCGGGGGACCCTTACCAGCCCTTTGGCCAGGGGGTTGGTCTTCACACCATCCTTGGTAATTATTATTCCTTGTCCGTTTATAGATGTTTTTTCTCTCTGTCCTCTCCCTTTCTGAGCATTAATTATTGCATGAGTCCGAAGTATATGTTTAATTTAATTGAATTTCTCTCCCGAAGTTAAGGGTGACTGCGCTGTATTTTGATGGTTCACATGCCTTTAATTTAGATAAAGATTTTAAAGTTTCCCGAGTCTGTGGTTATTCTTCTGTAATTTAAGAACAGTTAAGAGTTATGTTCGTTATCACCATCAATTAGTTCAACTAATGGTCCATCGACCAGAGGAAAGAACTTTTTGATCAGTGAAAAGGTTAGTTAGGAATGTTAAATAACTAATCTTGAGAAAATATTAAATTATAAATCTGTGGTTAGTTGGCCGCTGGATCAATACCATACCTGCAATGCGGGATTAGAGACGGCACGTCGCGCTAAGGAGACCCGGCACCAGATCAGCTACTGTGCGCGCAGAAATTGGGCCTGACCTTGCAGCCGCGCTACAGCACCAACCACTGTTGGGAGTGAATGCCTTCCGCGCAACAACTGGCAATGGGCTGTCTGCGTACAAATGCACAGCAGAGCGCCATGCGTGCTGGCAATCCGGAGCCAACGCACACAGGAGGGGAAGTGACCGGTGACACGCTGAACACAACACTCGCCGCCAAACTAGACTCAGTGCTGGCAGCGGTAGAAAAAATCTGAACCACGTTGGACCAGACAAGATCGTCCCTTGAATCCAAGATTGATACGGTCACCTCGGACTTTACCCTTTTGCGCGCTGACCATCATAAACTAGCGGAGAAGGTTCATTTGCAAGATCAGTCGTTGACGGAGCTGAAACCCATCACCCAGAGCCACGCTGCGGCCCTGCAGGACATCTTGGACCGCATGCACGCACTGGAAGACAGGGTCGAAGATGCGGAGGGGCATTCCCGCCGCAATAATGTCCGTGTAGTCGGCCTCCCGGAAGGGGAGGAAGGACGGAATCCAGAACTTTACGTCGAGCCTTAGCTCCAGGACATACTACCCCCGGGAACATTGTCGCCACACTTTGCAGTTGAAAGGGCGCATCGTGTGTCGGCCCATAAGCCTCCCCGGGGAGCCTGACCGCGTCCGTTCCTGTTCAGGCTCCTAAACTATAGAGACAGGGACGCAGTCCTGCGTGAAACTCGGAAGATTACAGATCTCAAGGTCGGCGGGAGCCCGATCATGATATTTGCGGACTACACGGCACAAGTGCAGAGGCGCAGAAGCACTTACACGGCAGTGAAATGCCAACTTCGCGAGTTGGAACTTACCTACTCCCTGCTGTTCCCCGCCAAGCTGAGGGTAGTGGCAAAAGGCGTGGTCCGCTTCTTCGAATCACCTGCAGAGGTATGGGACTGGTTGGAGGAGTCTGGATTGTGGACAGGACCTCAGCTACGGAACCAACCAAGACTGCTGGTAGAAGGACTCACCGACGGGGGAGGTGTGGGAAACTTGGGACACACGAAATCAGTGGCAGCGGCACTGAATCCAGAACAGAGCAGAATGGAACGTCAGGGCGCCTTGGAGGTCGCTGCGGCACTTGGAACTACGATGTATCGGGAGTGCCAAGATGCAGGCCCGTCTGAATCAGCAACGGCCAGCGGCTCGTCAACCCCCAGGCCCAATGAACTCGATGACACGCAGCTACCAGATGTCACTCCACAAACTGCCGATGACATTATATGAAGGAACACTAATGCCATGAACTGTGCCAGAGACAACACACGCAAGTAGCGACTTAATTGAAATGTTTAACCCTGATAATGTTTATGCGCTGGTGTTTTGTGTAATGCTGGCATCTTAGTTAGAGGCGTGCGCATTTCACACGCGGAACCCGCGTCCAAGCGAAGCACGCAATTAGCGTAATGAACACACCTGCACACTGACTGGGTAGGTGGGTGGCAATACTCTGCCATGGCACAACAGAACCTGCCAAACCGTTGGGAAGGAGGAATCGCAGACGCGGGAAACCCACGACACCAGTACCACTGCAGTTAGGCACAATCAGCACACACCTCAACGAGTTGGCGTTCTGGAATAGTTTATGCCACCAATGGGCCTATGCAGCGCGAAGAAGACAGCCCACACAAGTAGATGCTCTGCTAACAAAATTTGCTGAGATGTGGATTGTGCGCAACTGGATTATCAAACGATGGCGCATAGGCTGGCTGCGCGTCCACCTCACACGCAAGCCCGCGACCAGTGACACACACACCTTGAGAATATGTGCCCTTGCACACCGGCTTGGATGGCGGGTGGCGACATTTTGACACGAAGGGAACACAAATATTGTAGTCAGGCACACGCCACACATACCCCTACCAGGCACTACACTGGAATAGTTTCTGTCATTGTTGGACATAAAGTTTGGACGGACATCTCCGAAGAGTTCGCCCCCAATAGTTAAATTGTTAAGGTTTAAGCCGAAGTTTTGGTTAAGCAAGACCAGCCCGAGGTCCCCCATATGCACCACATACTCGGAATTACACTGCCCACCTTGGATCCCCCCTGACAAGCGTAAGAGTCAGACATGACACAAGTTAATACAATCACGTGGAATATACGCGGAATGCACACGCCCACACGTAGATATTCAATATTCGCCTACCTACAGCGTCACTCGGCTGGCATCGCCTTGCTGCAAGAAACGCACATGTCACACACAGAGTTGGAAAGGCTCCGTCGGCGTTGGAGAAGCCAGATATTCGGCACCGCGTATTCAGCGCACGCGCGAGGCGCACTGGTTTGGGTAAGAGCGGGAATCCCGTTTGTGCATGAGCAAGACATAATTGATGATGAAGGTAGATACACCTTTGTGAGAGGGCGACTAAATGGCCAAACAATATTATTGGGTTCCATATACGCCCCAAACATAGACCAAACCTCTTTCCTTGTGCGCCTATCAGAGAAGCTAGCTCAATGGACTGGAATTCCCTGGTTGGTGGGAGGGGACTTAAACTCAGTACTTAACATAGACCTGGACAGGTCGTTTCCACCCCTTAATAGAACCCCTACCACATCCAACGCTCAGGCTCTTGCAGACTGGCTTACACACTGGGCACTAATAAACATCTGGCGCACTCTCAACCCCACAGCACGGGTCTACTCGCATTACTCAGCGGTACATGGGCTACATGTGTGACTTGACAGACTAGTGGGTTCACAATCGCTACTCCCATTAATTAAAAAGATAGAATACCTAGGCCGGACCCATTCCGATCATAACCCTCTGTGGATGCAACTTGGGTGGGAGGCGGATCGCCCCCCAATACCAACGTGGCACCTCCAGACCAATGCGTTGGAGGACCCAGCGTTCCGCTCATCATTAGGGACGGCCACTCTTGCATATTTTGAACTAAACAAAGACACTGCCAGTAGTGCATTAATAGAATGGGAGGCATTTAAAATAACGAGCAGGAAGGAGAGGGGAAGGGCAGAGACCCGCGGCGCCTAGAGAAGCTGCGTGCAGATCATGCTGATCTGCTGGAGCGCCTTAGATGTCACAACTATACTGCACACACAGCCCGTACACATGCCTTAGCTGATCGGGCAGGCCGACTACTCGCCTGGCTGATAAAATAAGAGTACACCCGCGCTCCGATAGGGGCTATATGAACAGCTACAGGGAATGTGTTATACACACAACATGAAATACATAACGCCATGACGCAACACTATACTCAACTATATCAATCTCGGGGGCGCTGTGATGAGCAGAGGTTGGAGGAGTTTCTGGGCTCTATACAATTGCTCACAGTAACAGACGAGCACCAGGAAATGCTCAATGAGCAGCTCTCATTAGAGGAGATCGGAGATGCCATCAAATCCCTAGCTTCCGGGAAAACGCCCGGACCGGATGGCTTGCTGGCAGAATATTATAAGGCATATCGAGAATCACTCACACAACAGCTCCATACTCTATACACCACCGCCTTAGAGGAGTGAAAGCTCCCTCCCTCAATGCGAGAAGCATATCTAGTGTCCTTATTAAAGCCAGATAAAGATCCCATGGAGCTGGGTTCATATAGGCCTCTGGCCCTACTCAATACAGACTACAAAATACTTGCAAAGGTGTTAGCGGATAGACTAGCACAGGTGGTCCCTATGCTGGTCCACACGGACCAGAATGGCTTTGTGCCGTCCCGGAGCACTTCTCTTAACCTGAGGTGCTTTTTCAGAGTGGCAACGGACGCGGTACAGGAGTGGCCGAGAGCAGGATGTCTAATATTAGACTTGGAAAAAGCCTTCGACTCCCTAGAATGGGACTATCTATCTGCGACACTAGAGAAATATGACTTAGGCCCAGGGTTCCTTCAATTAGTAAACCTGCTTTACACTGGCCCCACTGTCAGGGTCAGAATGGGGCCCTACATCTCGGACGCTATCTCGGTGCGTAGAGGAACTAGACTGGGATGCCCTCTGACCCCCCTCCTCTTTGCGCTCGCAATAGAGCCGTTGGCAGAGGCGCTGCGTACCACACTGGGAGACGGTATATCCCTAGGAGATGCCGTGCACCAGGTATCGCTCTATGCCGACGATCTCCTCGTTTATATATAAAAGACATTGAGAGAGTTCCAAACCAACTGGCACACCTGTTACAGAACTTTGCTGCACTCTCCGGGCTACGGGTAAACGTCGAAAAATCCTGCATATACGCATTTAACACAGGGGGTCGTAATCCAGACCTCACCATCAGTGGTAGAAAAGTACAGTGGAGAGAAGACACGTTTCGCTACCTAGGCATTCAGGTCTATCGCCAACCGAAAGACCAGTTTGACGGGAACCTGGGAAGGGCTCTGACGGCAATCCGGTCGCAAATGCAATTCTGGGGCACACTTCCACTTACCGTAACAGGTAGAGTGGCACTAGCCAAAGTGGTAATCCTCCCAAGGCTATTATATTACTTTGCGAACCTACCTATATATATTCCAGCTTCCTTCTTTGCCACACTAGAGAAACAGGTTAGAGACTTTATATGGGGCAACGCTCTGCACAGAATGGCACTAAAAATGCTGTACTTACCAACAGACCAAGGGGGCTTAGCAGCACCCTGCTTTGAACACTACTACCTAGCTGCTCAACTGCAGTGGGTAGCCCGGTGGCTGGCTGATAGGTACTGTACGGACACGGCAACCACGCAACCACCCTACCCACTGGGACAGATTGTTAGACTCTTCCACCGTGGCGTGAAGACGAGGACACCAGAGCCATTGTTACTTGCAGTGGCATACAAATGCTTTCGCAGGAGTTTATACATAACCCGAGACGTTATTCCCTATGCACCGGCAATACCATTAGAGGGGTCCCCCAGCGGCCATGCAGTGCTCACGGCACAGACAATTGAGGGGTGGCAGGAGAGAGGTGTTCAGACCCTCGGGGATCTATATCGAGATGGAACACTTATACCATACACGTCTCTGGTAGAAGACGAGGGGTTTCCACCGGGGCAGTTTCTCATACACCGCTCGCTGATAACCACACTGGCGACCAAATGGGGCGACATAACCACGGAGCCGCGGCCGCACCTCACCATACAGTAGTTACATGTAATGGGGCAAGGCAGACATCTCATACGCTGGTTCGCTGCCTCGTTTAGAACCCATGCAGCGATAAACCTGAATTCCCTCCGCCACAAATGGGAGCTAGACCTAGGACGCCAACTAACAGACAAGGAATGGACTCAGATACTAGAGAGCCCAACACGTATACCCAGGAATATGCGGTTCAGGCAAATTCAGTTGTATATAATCCACAGGGCCTACCTAACACCTGCTAAAATCAATAGATATTTCAATCGAGCAGACGCAGCGTGTCCGAGATGCGCTGAGTTAGGAGCTGATCTAATACACATGCTCTGGACCTGCCCCCAGATTGGTGTATATTGGAGCGAGGTAGCCAGTATGTTGCATGCCTGCACGGGACGCAAATTGCCTTTTGAATGGCCACTATGCACAAATTCCAGAGCACATCAGCCACCAAAGTAACATCCAGGTTCCTAGACTTAGGGATGGTGGTGGCTAAGAGATTGCTAACCAAAAGGTGGAAAGCAACAGATCCTCTGCATGCACAGGCATGGCGTCACCCATTGCTAGCATGGGCCAAGGCGGAAAGCCTCGCCATCAGGCGTGAGGAAACATTGGGCCTGCGCCAGGTTCCCATAGCAACATATTGGGACGCCCAACACGTATACCCAGGAATTTGCGGTTCAGGCAAATTCAGTTGTATATAATCCACAGGGCCTACCTAATACCTGCTAAAATCAATAGATATTTCAATCGAGCGGACGCAGCGTGTCCGAGATGCGCTGAGTTAGGAGCTGATCTATTACCCATGCTCTGGAGCTGCCCCCAGATTGGTGTATATTGGAGCGAGGTGGCCAGTATGTTGCATGCCTGCACGGGACGCGGATTGCCTTTTGAATGGCCAGTATGCACAAATTCCGGAGAACATCAGCCACCAAAGTAACATCCAGGTTCCTAGACTTAGGGATGGTGGTGGCTAAGAGATTGCTAACCAAAAGGTGGAAAGCAACAGATCCTCCGCATGCACAGGCATGGCGTCACTCATTGCTAGCATGAGCCAAGGCGGAAAGCCTCGCCATCAGGCGTGAGGAAACATTGGGCCTGCGCCAGGTTCCCATAGCAACATATTGGGACACCCAACACGTATACCCAGGAATATGCGGTTCAGGCAAATTCAGTTGTATATAATCCACAGGGCCTACCTAATACCTGCTAAAATCAATAGATATTTCAATCGAGCGGACGCAGCGTGTCCGAGATGCGCTGAGTTAGGAGCTGATCTAATACCCATGCTCTGGAGCTGCCCCCAGATTGGTGTATATTGGAGCGAGGTGGCCAGTATGTTGCATGCCTGCACGGGACGCGAATTGCCTTTTGAATGGCCAGTATGCACAAATTCCGGAGAACATCAGCCACCAAAGTAACATCCAGGTTCCTAGACTTAGGGATGGTGGTGGCTAAGAGATTGCTAACCAAAAGGTGGAAAGCAACAGATCCTCCGCATGCACAGGCATGGCGTCACTCATTGCTAGCATGGGCCAAGGCGGAAAGCCTCGCCATCAGGCGTGAGGAAACATTGGGCCTGTGCCAGGTTCCCATAGCAACATATTGGGACGCGTTTTTAATCGAGCTGCAGCAGAATGCGGGTGGGGACTTGGGAGACCCCTCTGCTGAGTGACATATGGGTAGATGGCATAAACGGGCGCGTCACTTGTGTATATAACACAATATCTAGCTGGCAAATATGTGTTAATCATGATAATACACAGGCACTTACACCATAGTCGGGAGACAATGAGAAATAAATTAGCAGGGCAACAGTACACGAGCATATGCGGGGAAGCGGAAGGGGTGCTACGGGCGGGGTCAAAGTTCTTTGTTGTTTTCTCTTTTCTTTTGTTGAATTTATTAGAACTGAACGGACTCTTGCACAAGTTCACGTCTACTGTAGTTGCACTTAAATGTACCTAATTGTATGCACTACATAACGTGCAATGATGACTAAAAGTTACGTAATGAAAATGCTTCTAAATTCGTAGCCGCTGTTAAGACACACCAGATACGTGTTGCAGGAACTAAGCTGATAATATTGTACCCTGTAATGTACCGATGGTCTGCTAAAGTGTAGGCATTGTATCAAATGTACCTGTTACAGAAGCGGCATGGCGTATGTACACAAATTCTGGCAAAAACTGTATAAATTGAATAAAAGAGGGTTTAAAAAAAAAAATTGTTGGGGGCCGAGGGGTGAACCCATGGCCCCCTCAGATCCTGAAGGTTTCCCAGCTAGCACCAACAGTGGGTGCCAGATGAATCCAGCTACAACTTCACTATGGGTGCCACGTGCCTACTTAGGGCACCCAAAACGCCCCATAGTTGGAGGCCACCCGAGGACCACCAAGGCCCCTAGCCAGTACCCATTGTGGTGCTGGTGGAAGCTGGCTCCATTTGTTTGCTGCACGATATTGAAAGTTAAAAAAAAGGAACCACTGACTCATAGCTCGTGAGCTGTAAAGCACCATCAAGGCACCATCCGCTTTACAGGCCATTCGCACACCTTTCATATGTGACACACACAAGACCATTCACACCGCCAGCCACGGACCCAACACATTACAACAATCATATCAACAGACAATGTAGACACAATGTACACCCTGGCAGAGAAAGAAAGAAAAGACAAATCACAGCCAGAAAACATCAGTGTCCGGGGGATTTGGGTCCCTGGACAGTGGTTGGATCTGGCCCTGGAATTCAAGTCCTTGGGGCCAATCTACGGACCAGGGAGGCGATTCCGATGCCACCTTCCCTGAAAAAACCTGACCCCGGGAGATGGGGTGCCGGGGTCTCTGTGAGGCTTGGGGAGGTGGCCGCATTCCCCGATAGATGCTTGTTCCTGGGGCCTTTCAATGGCCCGGGGGAGGTGACACATGCACCTCCTCCCCATAGTATAAAAACATTTCAGCACCGGGGGATGCAGTCACCAGGGCCTAAAAAGGCTCAGGGAAGGTGGCTGCAGGGTCACATCCTCATAATACATTTGGCAGCCCAGGGGACGGGACCTCGGGGCTTTCGAGAGGCTGAGGGAGGTGGACCACCTGCCCTCTTCCTATAATTATCTAATCGGCCCTGGGGGATGAGCGAGGTCTCCGGAAGGCTCCGGGAGGGGAGTCGCACTTTCCCCTCCTCTAAAAAAAAATATTTTCACGCCCCCCCCAGGCCCTAGTGGGCTGGGCTTATTTTTAAAAAGGCAAGAGACAGCCTTTTTTTAAATTGGCACCACGGATCTACACACAATTAAAAAAAATTGTTTGTGGTCCCAGGGGGTGGGGGTCCTTCTGGGAACCCCCACTAGGCCTAGGGGGGCAGGGTTATTCCTACGATGCCCCAATATATGATCTTATTACTTTTTTTACAGGACAGACTACCTGAGTTCTTAAAATAGCTGCTGCCACATCTTTCTTGCAGCCAATCAAATCGTATTTTTCCTATGTAAAATGAAATGAGGATGACATTTTTTGGGATCCTCTCCCCTTTTCTCGGCCCCCACTTGACGGATCACTCTGAAACTTTCTAGGAATGGGCTGAGATGAATGAACGTTTTTCTTTTAAAGATGGGGTCGTAAATAGCTCTGGAAGAGGCTGCACACCTCTCCCCATATAATCATGATGTGGCAATCCCCCAGGCCCTGACCCACCCGCAGGGATTCAAATTCAAAAGGGAGTGAGCTCACCCTTTTTTTACAATTTTTTTTTGCACCATACCACAGTAGTACCACGGTACTGGTAAAAAAAATCTGTATTTGGTCTCAGGCGAGTCTCTCTGGAACCTCATCACAAGACCTAAGGTATCAAATTGTATTTTCAGGACACAAGGACTCAGTCCCCAAGTCCTGAAATGACTGCCAAATACCTTTGTTGATGTGAGGCAGCCAATCAGATCTTATCTTTTGATCTGTCGGTCCTGCGCTACTACCGCGGCCTGATATATCTATAAATTTGAACCTTAATTTCTCACAAACTACTGAACAGATTTACACTACTGTCAAATTTGGTAATTCCACTCCATTTTGACTGTATTTCTATTCAGTTTTCATATGCATGGGGGGGGGAAATGATTTTTCCTCGACCCATGCTTAATGGATCACCTCAAAACTTTCCAGGAAGGAGCTGAGGTGGATGAACTTTTTTTTTTAAAGTTTTGCAGAGATTCCTAAAACAGCGCCAAAGTTATAAGCAAACAAAACATGCTTGTCTTATGGAAACTTGGTCCTAACGATAACTACCCAGCTGCGACCTCAATCCAACCCAAAATTCACCCACATCGCAAAATATGAACATATTATTTATTAGCCCTACGCATCATTCAAGTTGAGTGTATGATAAGAAAGGTTTATAAAAACATCATGATCATGAAAAAGAAATGTTAAAACATTTAAAAACTAATATTTTCAAATACTAAGGGCAAGGTGGCAAAATGGTATTAATGTCTTTTCCTTGCATAACTCCAGAGATGAAAAGGTGACTCCATTTAGGAGAGTCTTTTCCATAGCAGAGAAAAGGTCTTCTCTAGCGACAATCTTTAGTCAATAACTAAATACTTATTGACACGCACACATGTATGTACGTAAGCATGCATAAAATACTGGCACTCAGAGACACCGGAAGACAATAACCACCAGATGATCCAGGCACTCATGCTACGGATCCCATCAACCACTAGAAGCCCATACAAATCAAAGACTGTGCGCTATCTGAATGCCAATAACATATGATACCATGACATACATAGCAGCATAAAGATACTCCTCCTTGCACACATATACATGTGAACATGGGTGTGTATTCACATGAACACATAATATATGTGCAGAGTGTAATATAGTGTTTATTGTTAAGTGGCTATGGCTCAAAAGAGGCCTTGAGTCGGTCCTTCAACAATGGTAGTAGGTAGCGTAATATTCAGCAGCGCGCGCTGATGTAACCAACTGGTGGAGCCGGGGTTGGAAGGAACAGTGATTGGTTTGTTACTGCATGACTCAGGACTCCTCCTTAGGAAATGATAAACGATCTTTTATTTTGAATCCAGTGTAACAGAAAAACTCAGGGTACAACATGAAACTGTCATTTTTTGCTCATGTATTTGTGTGTCTATGACATGCAAGTGAAAATAAATGTACCTAAATAATATGTTATTTTGAGATAGAGTAGTAATAATAGTAATAACTGAATATTCGTCCAGTATTACTACAGTGCATAGGTCAAATTCCACGTTATTACCATAGTGCTTTCTAAATAAAGTGAAAACACACTGCTTATTGTATCACATATTGCACGTAGAAATGGCTTTACAGCGGAAAAGAGCTCTGCCTTCACTCAAAAGCTTATTTAATGTGCTTTTGTTTCACGCAGGGATTTAATCCGGTTTTAGGTTAAATACCTTTGTTTATAACTTTTAAAAAAGAAAAACAACAGGACACACATTTATATGACGATCCTAAGCCATTAATAGCTTCTTTCGCATTAACAACATCAGCTGCAACCATTAGACGAAACCCAGGCACACACTGACTGACAGTAGGTCGCATAATCTCTTGTTATGCGACTTTTCTCTCTTTTCCTGAGAGTTCCTGTTTTCCTTAAAGCAAATTCGAGTCTTATACATCAGCTCATATGAAACAGGGCACACATATGTACACACGTGCATGGGATCCCACATGTTTGCACACATACGTACTTTTCTTTAATGTGGCACTTGTTACTTACTGTAGCGGTCTAGTTGCTCATGTCCGTACCCGGGCCTGGCCCGGAAGAACCCACACACTATGTATCACTCTCTGGCCAGGCGTGGCCAGAGAGCTTAAATAAAGGGGCCGGGGTCGCACGGGACTTCCGGTCCAGACCAGTGTATCACGGTGCATGTCTCCTTATTTACCTGTGCTCAACTGGTCACTGCACCCCTGTGAAGCCACATCATCACATTGGCGTCGAGGGTGGGGGTCCGGAATCACGGCCCGCCCCACCGGTGCAGCGTTGCTGTGCTCCCAGCCCAACGGCCTAGTGGAGCTCGACAGGAGACGACGCGCAGCCCCAGTGCCATCTTCGACGCGCGGTGTCCGGCAGCGCTCTGCAGCACCTTTCAGGTACCGGAACCGCCACTGGCGTCTGCCCGTCCCCGCAGCCTCCCCGACACTGCCAACAGCGCTGTTACTCCCGGCCGCATCCCGGTAGAGCTCGCGCTCATTCACAACGTGCGCGCATGCGCAGCAGCATTTGCCCGTTCGCCAGGCAGCAATCCTCCACAGCGCCACCTAGGGGAACTCAGGAGGCACGGCAGAACACACAACTCGGCCACCCACAAGCTGGGAGAAGGGACAAGAGCAGCCTGGACCCGGTGTGGAACACCAGGTATTGACAACTGCACCCACCTGAGGGGAGAGAAGAGGAGGCTGAATACACATCCCCAGACAGAGGGCAGGGGTGCAATCTAGCGCCTGTCTCAGCCACGAGGAAGGGCAAGAGGCGCAGCAACAGTGAGTTCACGCGGCAAGGAAGACCATGTCTATCCAGGCAGCTCCAGCAGATCAACAAGCAGCCCCGCAGCCGGCACTCCCTGCAATGCTACCAGTGTCCCCACACTCTCAGATTAGTGCACTACCCCCATTCAGTGAACTGATCGACCCCGCCACAGCGTCACCCAGGTGGACAGTCTGGATTGGCAGATTGAACAATTATTTCATCGCCACGAGAGAAACGGATGGAGCAGTGAAGCGGTCGCTATTACTCCATTTCGCAGGTGATGAGATATATAAATTGTTCGCGCACCTGCCAGACACAGGAGCACCAACGGACTACGAGGCGGCGGTAAGGGCCCTGAATGCTCACTTCGACCCTCAGCTAAACCCGGATTATGAACGCTTTAAACTCCGGCAAGCGCGCCAAAGGGAAGGGGAGTCGATGGACGCATTCCATGCAAGATTGAGGGAACTGGCCAGTACGTGCACGGAAGATGACCAGACCAAGGAGGTTCGTGCGCAAGTAATTCAAGGATGTCGCAATAAAACTCTGCGGACCCTCATCCTCCGTCAACCACGCATCTCTCTGGAAGACATATTGGTCCTGGCACGATCACATGACCTGTCGGAAGCCAGGGCGACAGTGATGGACGCCGCCCTTACCCAACAGGTAGAGCAACCGACAACGGTGAAGGTTGAGAAAGTAGATGCAGTGCGCACACAGCAGAGAAGTACCCGAGGGTGATGGCCGAACAGAAGCACATGGAGATCACAGTGCGGATACTGTGGGAAGGAGGAACACCCACCAGAAGAGTGCCCAGCGCGGGGCAAGGTGTGCTCGAAATGCGGCATCCCCAACCACTTCGCAAGTGTATGCAGAGGAGGAATGAGAAGCAGAGGAGCACTAGGCCGAAAACCTCTGTCCAGAACGGTGAGGCACCTCACCCTGGAGGACGCTGAAGCCCCGAGGGGTAGTAAGCCGCCAACGCAGCGCAGGCAATACCTTGAAGACTCGTCCACCGAAGACGAAGAGAAATGCTATCTAATCTCTTTTGCCAGCGATCTCAAGCGGAGACGGCGACCTCAGCCAACATGCGCTATAGAGATTGCAGGGTCACCCGTAACTGCGCTCATTGACACAGGGGCATCCGTCAATGTCATGGGATGCCAGCAGTACAAACAGCTCAACCCCAGGCCTGGGCTATCACCGTCCCAGGTGAAGATTCTCACATACGGCAGCCGGACACCACTACCCCTGAAAGGCAAGATGACAGTCCGGGTGAAATCAGACGACCACGAGATCACCACGACATTCCACGTGGTTGACAGAGAGGCGGACATCCTGATAGGGAGCCCCACCGTGGAAGATCTAGGTCTGGTGACCTTCGCCAACGCCGTCAGGACACTACAAACCGAGGACATCCTCGAGCTGTTTCCCCAGTTGTTCAACGGTCTTGGGAGCATGAAGAGACCACCCGTGAAACTCCACATTGATAAGGCAGTAACGCCAGTAGCCTTAAGACATCGGCGTATACCTTTTCATCTCCGACCGCTAGTTGAACAGGAATTACAAAAGCTTGAGCAACAAGGCGTCATAGAGAAGGTCACCGGACCGACCCCGTGGGTTTCACCGATGGTAATAGCGGAAAAACCAAAGCAGCCTGGGAAAATCCGGCTCTGCATTGATATGCGCATGCCCAACCGAGCAATAAAGCGGGAGAGACACCTTACGCCGACCGTAGATGATATTCTGGCAGACCTTAACGGATCCCGCTGGTTTTCCAAATTGGATCTCAACGCCGGCTATCACCAACTGAAGTTAGCCGAAGAGAGTCGCTACATCACGACTTTCTCGACGCACCTGGGGCTACGGCGCTATAAAAGGCTGAACTTCGGGATCTCATCAGCGGCGGAGATCTTCCAAAACGCCGTAAAAGAAGTGTTGTCAGGCCTCCACGGGGTACTAAATGTCAGCGATGACATACTGATACACTCAGCGACAATTGAAGAACACCACCGGCACCTTCGGGCTACGCTCCAACGCCTCGCTGATCAGGGGGTGACCCTCCACAAGGACAAGTGTCAGTTTTTTAAAAAGTCGATTGAATTCTTCGGCTACGTGTTCAGCCAGGAAGGCGTGAAGGTAGACCCCCAGAAGTCACAAGCCATCCTGCGTGCCCCGGCCCCCACGACGGCGTCAGAAGTGAGAAGTTTCCTGGGGATGGCAACATACTGCGGGCGGTTTATACCTAACCTCGCTACCCTAGCCGAACCCTTGCGGGTGCTAACAAAGAAGGATGTCATGTGGAAGTGGGGACAAGAGGAAGAAGAGGCGTTTCGCACAGTGAAATCAGCACTGCTGGAAAAGATGACCATGGCCTACTTCGACACCTCCAAAGCAACTGAGCTAACCGTCGATGCCAGTCCTGTCGGTCTGGGGGCACTGTTGGCACAAGAGGCTGAGCCAGGCAAATGGGTCCCACTGGCTTTTGCGAGCAAGGCACTTACTCCCACCGAAACCAGATACTCACAGATTGAACGGGAGGCGCTTGCCATCAAGTGGGCGTGCAACCACTTTCATCTATACCTCAGCGGACATCCTTTCCGGGTGATAACGGATCACCAGCCACTGCTGTCCCTGTTCAAAGGAACCTCACCGCATCCACCACCCAGGATTGAACGATGGGCCATACAACTGCAACATTATCAGCTGGATCTGGTATACAAGCCCGGGGCGAGAAACCCGGCAGACTACCTCTCGCGCCACCCTTCAGGATCCTCTGACGGAGACGCCGAGCAGGAGCGACAAACGGAAGACTATGTAAATATGATTTCCCAGTGGGCCTGTCCGAAAGCTCTCACCACCGACGAGATCAAGACACACACTGAGACCGATGTGGTCCTTCAACGCGTAGCGGAAGCACTGAGGAAGGGGTCCTGGGAACACTTTCTTCACGACACCTGTGGGTGGAACGAGATAGATCGAGCCAGGCTGGGAAAAGTCTGGAGGGTCCGTGAAGAGCTGAGCGCCGCTAACAGTGGAGTAGTGCTGAGAGGGTCACGGATCGTGATACCAGCGAGCCTTCAAGAAAGGGCCACCATCCTAGCGCATGAAGGCCACCAAGGGACCGGGAGGATGAAGTCCCGAATGAGGGAAAAAGTGTGGTTCCCCGGGCTCGAAGAAGCTGTAGACACCGTCGTCCGGAGCTGTCGGGCATGCCAACTCACCAGTAGTCCAGAAGCCCCAGCTCCAGTAATAACTGAAGAGCCAGCCCCATCACCGTGGTCATGGGTGAGCCTGGACTTTGGGAGCGTTCCAGACGGAAGGGTGACAGCCGTCCTCATTGACAGCTACACTAAGTACCCTATCGTGGAGGTCCTCCCGTCCACGGCTTTCAACTATCTGCAGCCAGTATTGGAAAAGGCGTTCGCCCTCTTCGGGCTACCACAAGTGATCAAGACGGACAACGGTCCACCGTTCCAAGGAAAAGAATTCAAAGATCTCCTGACCCACCTGGGGGTGAAACATCACGGCATCATGCCACAATGGCCACAAGCCAACGGCGAAGTAGAACGATTCATGCGGACTTTAAATAAAGTGTTCCGAATAACTGTTGCCGATCAGGCAGATCCTGAGGTAGCACTCCAGAGGTTCCTGCGGGAATATCGAAGCACCCCACACTGCACCACCCAGCGGTCCCCGTGGGCGCTGATGCTAGCTGGGCCCAGGCGGGACACTCTTCCCATGGCGGATAATTGGGTGCCAGAACCATACGATCCTGTCGGCACTCAAACGAGGAGGTCCCTGACCAACGAAAAAGCCAGTAAGCAGAGGAGGGCACGACCTCGAGTAATAATGCCAGGGCGCACTGTTCTAGTAAGAAACCGTCGCGGTGGAGGAAAATTCCGTACTGCCTACGAACCCGGTCTGTGGACCGTGGTGAAGACCCGGGGCACAGCCGTCACTGCGAAGAAGGGAGGAGAGACAATTACCAGGAATGTATCGTGGTTCAAGATGGTGCCCGCTCCCGAGACTAACATGACCAATGACAACCGACCAACAGATGGCAATGTCGCCAACGAGGGGCCGGCTCCGTGCCTGGTGGGAGAGAGAGCGAGGGAACTACCGTCGACACCCTTGGGGCTGGAAAGAGAACAAACACCCAGTCCCGAAAGGTCGGAAGTGGCCAGTCCAGGGGTGAGCCAAAGGGTGAGACAACGGCGATATGACCTAAGGCCGAACCCTAGGCCGAACCAGAGACTTGCAGACTTTGTATGTTAAACTGTGAGGTTTTTGTTATGTTGAAAACTGAGTTGGGATGGGATGTAGCGGTCTAGTTGCTCATGTCCGTACCCGGGCCTGGCCCGGAAGAACCCACACACTATGTATCACTCTCTGGCCAGGCGTGGCCAGAGAGCTTAAATAAAGGGGCCGGGGTGGCACGGGACTTCCGGTCCAGACCAGTGTATCACGGTGCATGTCTCCTTATTTACCTGTGCTCAACTGGTCACTGCACCCCTGTGAAGCCACATCATCACACTTACCACTTATCAATTTAAATGAAATTTATATTTGTAGAGCGCTCTACTGCCCAAAGGTGTCTAGGCACTGAGACTCGGAGAAAAGAGGAGAGACGAAAGAAGAAAGAGCCTGGGAAAACAGAGTAGATGGGAAATTCAGATGTAAAAACCTACTGATTGAACAGCCCGGTTTTTAAGGCTTTACAGGAAGCGAGCAGCTTTTATTCTTTCTTGAGAGCCAGCGGCATAGAATTCCGGAGCCTAGCTGTGCAATCTAGAAAGATTCCGCCTCCCCATTTAGCTCTTCTGACCTTGAGTATTACAAGATTTGATATAAAAGAGGAGCGCAAAGATCTTTCAGGGACGTACCACTGGAAGCGTTGCCTAAGGTGTCCGTGACTAGAGTTATTCAGAGCCTTAAATGTGATGCACAGAGACTTGAACTCAACCCGTTTTGTGACCGGAAGCCAGTGAAGTGAGGGAAGGGAGGGGATGTGCTCCGTCGGCTAGACTGCTGACTTTGGTGCTGGAAACCAGGGTTCGAGCCTCGGGGTCGCGTCCACATCCTGTGATTCTGGGCAAATCACTTAATCTCCCTGTGCCTGAATGTGTAATGTAAATACGGTGCTCGTGTAAAGCACTCCAATACCTGCGGGTCGAGTTCGCGCTATATAAATATGCAAAAAATAGAACGCGAGGAACTGATTGGTGTTTAGGTATTGCCGAAAGCAGCTGAGCGCCCGCGTTCTGGACAATCTATAGTTTATTCACAAATGTTTTCTGAATGTTAGAGAAAAGAGCGCTGCAATAGTCTATTTTGGCAAAGATAAGTGCAGAGATCACCGATTTCCATAGGTACAGAGGAATAAAGGGAAAAAAATTCCTGAGGGTCTTGAGCACGAAAAAACAAGAGGAAGTGATATGGTTTATGTGTCCTTCAAAGGAGAGTTTGTTGTCAAAGTAAACTCCAAGATTTTTAACTCTGGTAACAGAAATAGGGAGCATCCCCAACTCCTGTGGCCACCATTTGGGGGACCAGAACGATGTGTTCCTGCCAAATAGCAGGCCCTCTGTTTTACCCGAGCCCAGTTTCAAACAGTTACTCGATATACAGCTTCCGACTTACTGCATGCAGTCATGGAAGAGAGATGCAGTGTCATCCGGATTGCTGGTCACCACTACCACAATAGCTAAATAATAGGTGTTATTATTTCTCTCAATCAGTTGCACTCATTTTAACAACTTTAGAAGGGGTATAGGCGAGGTCTACTACACTATGATTGAATCATGAGGCCTTGAATGTTCCAAAAGGTTAAAACATTGAGCTATGGGCCAGCTGTATCTGCTCACCATTATAATGTGGTATTACCAATATCAAAATCATGTTACATAGAAAGTATTCTGCTTATATACACATTTTTGTGTGATATTATATAGAGCTTCAATTTTCTCTAAATGATTATCGGTTGTATCTGGTAGGAAGATGGCTCGGGTGGAGGAGTGAAAACACATCAGAAATCTGTATGCATTCTGCCCTTTTCAGACTCTAGTATTAGTAATACAGGTCTGGGGGTTAATGCACTTGTAGATATCTGTATGTAGCCTGCAAGTCTTAGCTTAGAACCCTATTAAAGTACTTCAGCGTGTAAATGTGCTTGATGAAGAGATCTGTATCCTACCGGTAAAAGGTATGACTGCTCAAAAGATTGTCCAGGGGTTAATAAGCCTGCTGCAGAGCACTGTGCAACTTACAGCTGAAAACACGGTGCCCACTAATAGTGAGTGCAGGAAAATGCCCGTATTGCATAGTCACCCCCATTTTTATCTACATTGCTCTGTGGTTTTTGTACTCTGCGCACTGGGTCACTGCTATTCAGTGTTCATTGACCCTAAAAACAAGTTGAATTGTTATACTCCTACTTGGCATATTTAACTTACCTCTAAGCCCGTAGTATTTGGTACAAAGTGAACCCAGGCCCTGTAAGTTAAATATCACCAGTGGGCTGCAGCGCACATTGTGCCACCACTAAAGTGGCAATGAGAAACATGACTGCAGGCCTCCGACCAGTAACATGGCTGAGCATTTTTAAACTGCATATTCAACCTGACAAAATAAACCATTTTGCCAGGCCTAAATCTGCCTTTTAAATATTAATAAATCACCTAAGTAGGCCTTAAATGCCCATAAGACAGGGTACATGATATTTAAAAGGACATGTAAAAGTTTAATGTTCAACTTGCTGGGAAAATGCCCTAAAAGCTACATTCACTTTAGCTTTTTAACTGTTTCGCTACTTGTAAATGCTTTACACATTTTTTATGGTTAAGCCTGTCTGATCTGTGCCATAGCTACCAGGGGTTGAGCTCAGGTTTAAATTAATCTAACCTTTACTGGACCTAAAAGGAATAGCGATATTATAACTTATGGTGGACTACCATGCACCCCAACTAATAATGCATTTTCTCGCGGTGGGTTTATACATTTGTTACAGGGACCAATGTATAAACTGCAGATGACAAGTTTTGATTTAAGTTAGGCAGCTCACTGAGTTAATGGGCCGATGCAAAGATCGCCTGTAGGCCATAGGTTTGAATCCCAGCAGGGCTAACTCAAACGTTAATTCCGCAGAGCTCAGCAAAAATGAGAATCTTTGAGGTTGTCATCTACCGTTCAATGTCAAGGAACAATTTAATTTATGTAATTTACTGTATGTATGACCATTATTAGTGTATTAATAGTTGTACTTTACATACAAAAAAGACACCACTTATAATGAACATATAAATAAACATCGTATTTTCTCCTCTAATCGGAACAATGGATGCCCCACATCTTGAATTTTTACTGTCTTCTATAGTTTTTCTAGTTTACACGTTTATGCAGTAATTCTTTGAAATCATGTGCCTTTTCAGGACGCTTTACAAAACATATTTTTGTCATATGTCACTCTAAAACGTGAAATGGTATTACAGGCCATGTTTTTGTTTGTTCTGACTGATGAAAAGTAAGCGTTGACAAATATAATTGGTCTAGTTTTAATGTGCTAATGCATGCAAGCACAAGCATACTCATTCGTATATTTCTGTGCTTGCTAAAGCTTGGGAATTAGAATGCTTTTAAAATATTTCATTTCCTTGTGTGTAGTAGATGAAAGTGCCTTGCAAAGCACACAGACTCACACAGGATTCATTTTAAGGGAGTTTTGTGATGGTGAAAAAAGATCTCAGGGCAGTAACACTAATATAATTCAGATGACAAAATTTACATTCACAAATGCATGCCTGTGGCAGGAAGTTCATACAATACTAGTATGCCCCGACACATCAAAACTTACTCCGTGTGTAATGTCTCTCACTGGGATAAGTGAGAAGTGGGCTAGACACCACACACTTTCATGATTTCTATAACAGCAGCTGGTGAGTCCAGTGGTGAAAAACAAAATTATGGGGACCCAATACAGAATGTAATGAAGGACGCCTGAGTCTCTCCTAACTCACAAATATTCATTGGTCTTGGGCTGAATGGGGCACCCCGAAGGTTTGGGAGCCCTCCTGCACCGCAGCGGCCCGCGTTATGGACTGGGTGAATATTCACTATAGAAGTGCTCCTGTGTGTCACACCTCTCGCACCATGGATATAAGGTAGGGTAGAAAGAGGATGGACTACAGGTAGCAGAGTTCTAGAAGAGGTCATGCAGGTGTCGCAGGGTAGGATGCAGTGAGAAAACAGGTGACTGAAAAACAGGAAGCAAGAACATGAACAATGAATGAAAGCAGCAGGAGAGAAAGCTATGAGAGAAGCCAGCAGCAGTGGCGGCTGGTGACATTTGAAAGTGGTGAGGCATAAAAGTTCTAGATGAGTGCCCGGTGGCGAGCGAGTGAGTCTGACCATCATAAGAGGGGTTCAGGGGGCTTTCCCCCTGAGAAATTTTAGAAATAAAGAGTGAGCAAATAGTGCATTTTCAAGCATATTTGAGAAAGCAAGAAGTGACTTTGGCAAGCATATGTGGCAAACGCTGAGAAATTCATCTCCCAGTCCCTCCGCTCCTAGAAACCGACCCTAAGTAAGTCAGTGTGTAACCTCAAAATTATTCATTTTGATCTTTCAAAAAAAAAAGTACCTGGCATGGCAAAAATATCCTGCAGCTGTGAGAAGCAGTGAGAGGGTCTGTCGTAGCTGGGGAAAACAGCCAGGCTCGTTCCTGACGCCTTCCCAGTGCATTATCCAGGGACGTCTTGAGGATTTTGAGGGCCCTGGTCCAAACATATTTTTGGAGCCCTCTTCAGGGGAGCTTTGAATTTATGATCCAGTTTCAGCTCATCATGCCCAGTTGGCCTGATCACTGACAGTGCACAGACACACTCATCCAAATTCTAAATGGATAGTGGTGTGTGTTTTCAGCAGCTCACTAATATTAATGCAAATAATCTCTATAACCCCTCTCCCATTTCTCATTTGTGAGGTCTTGTTTTGCTCTAAAAGAAACTTTTTTAAGGATGTTGCACAAACACAACATTTGTCTGCAAAATGTCTGTAATAGACTCCACACCCACAATAAAAATAAAGGAAAACGGTATTTAAAACTATTTGTTTAAGAATTATTTACCATAATCCGGGCAAGACTCTGCATAATAGAGCTGGCTCTATCAGGGGGCCCCCTGAAAAGTTTGGGCCCCGGGCTAGAGCCCACTTTCCCCATGCCCTAAAATATCTCTGGCATTATCCCAGCTGAGTCTGCGTTCCATTGCCCAGTGGGCCTCGACTTGCTATTGCGCACACTGCAGGGCAGTGACGACTTGTGAAAGGGCGGGGTGAGGGGTCATCATTGCCAGCTTTAAACAATGCAGCCTCGGGAGGTACAGTGCTTATACTGTACCCGTCCAAGGCTGCCTGGATATATGACGCTGCCTGGTGTCATTTGTGGTCGGGCCCCCAAAAGTACCAAAACAGTGACTACCGGGCTGGCACCATGTCAGCCCGGTTTACTAAACTTTAATGTGTGACTGCACTCCTCCGTGCAGCTCCACCACTAAGTGCTATCCCCTGAGCTCTCTGTTTGCAGGGTGTTCGAGGCCCTCCTCCTCCCGCAGGCTCCTGCCTATGCCTCATCCCTGGTGGTCCAGTGGGAGAGCACTCTGCTCTTCTGCTGTTCTGCCTCTCTTTGCCTCTTCCTTTTGTGCCCTCTTTTTCTCTTTCCTTCGTTTTGCACTTCTGTCACTTTTCACTTTTTCACTTCTCACTCTCCTCACTCTTCTCACTCTTTCCTTCGTTTTCCCCCACCGATGCTCCCCCTGTGGCCCCTCCAGTGTGTCCTTCCCGCCACCCAGCTGACCCACCCTCCCCCGATCCCTACTTAATGGCGGTGCGCCAAAGGCAAGCCCGTCTGCGCCCATCTGCGATCCGACCACAACCAGCACTGGGGACCCTGGTCCTCTGACCCGCCACTGCTACAACTCCAGCACCCTCCACGATCTCAACCCCGGACGCAACAACAACTGCCAGCTCTCGACGCCGAACAACACCCACGGTCCTCTCTCCTATCTACACTGCTGCTGCACCTTCACCCACCTCTGAAACCCAGCAGCATCTCCCAACCTACCGAATATCACCGCTCACAAACCTCTCAACTGCATCCTCCTCAACGTACGTTCCCTACACAAGCATGCCATAGAAATCTGGGACCTCCTCAACACCTACTTGCCCTACGTCGCCTTCCTCACAGAAACATGGACCAACGCCAACTCTGAACCCGACACCTCCACCGCCATTCCCGACAGATACAAGATCTTGCGCAAGGACCGCCCTATCCGTCCAGGAGGAGGCATCACCGTCATTCACAAAAGCACCTCCACTTCCAGATCCAGACCAAACCCAAAACAACTCTCCACGGAACCCTCATCTACAGGCCGCCTGGCCCCCGCGCTCCCTTTACCGACGCCATCACCGACCTCATAGCACCCCATGCCCTCGCATCCACAGACTATAGCCTACTCGGAGACCTAAACTTCCACCTGGATAACCACAATGACTCAAACACCACCTCCCTCCTAGAGAACCTCGCCAACATAGGACTGAAACAACTAGTCACCGCCCTCATGCACACAGCCGGATACACACTCGACCCCGTCTTCACTGGAGGAAACATCGTCTCCTAAAGCCACACCATGGAACTCCTCTAGACAGATCACCACTGCATCCACTTCTCCTTCAAAAAACCCACCGTACACAAGCATGCCCACCGCCTCCCCTGCAGAAGCTGGAACAAAGTCACCAAAGACCAGCTCACCTCTGCCCTCGTCAGCACCCCACCATGGCTACGTCAGACGCAAACACTGCAGCATGCAACCTCCACACTGGATCACGAACTGCGCTGACACACTCGCCCCCCTGAAGAAGGCCACCGGAATACACATCAAGAAAGCAAGCTGGTTCACCCCTGCACTCCAAGAATCCAGATGCTCCTGCAGACGACTCGAAAAGACATGGAGGAACAACAAAACCCCGGAAACACGCGCCGCCTACAAAGCAGCCACCACTGCACATCACTAACTCATTAAATTCACAAGGAAGAAATCCCTCCAAGACAGAATCCTCACCAACACCCACAACACCAAAGAACTCTTCTCCATCATCAAGGAATTTGCCAAACCCTGCAGCGAAACAACAGACGTCACACCCTCCCAAGACCTCTGCAACAGACTCAGCACCTTCTTCCACCACAAGATCAAGATGATCTACGACAACTTCGACAACTAAGACAACCTCACCGCTCCAGCTCCCCCCTCATGTGACGCCACCCAACAGACCCTGCTCAAATGTATCCCGCTCACGACAGAAAGCACCTTGAAGACCATGAAAAGCATCCACTCTCGAGCACTCTCAGACCCCTGCCCACACCACATCTTCCACAGAGCCGCCTCTGCCATCGCACCCGGACTACGTCGGATGATCAACTGCTCCTTCGAGAGTGCCACCTTTCCCGATGACTGGAAACCTGACGAAGTCAACCCCCTCCTGAAGAAACCCTCCGTGGACCCGACTGGCCTCAAGAACTTCTGGCCCATCTCCATGCTTCCCTTCGCAGCCACGGTCATCGAAAAGGCCGTCAACACCCAGCTAGCAAATTTCATTGAAGCTAACAACGTCCTGAACATCTCCCAATCCGGATTCTGAAGCAATCACAGTACCGAGACCGCCACACTCCCCGCCAATGACAACATCTGCTCCCTCCTCGACCAAGGCGAAATGGCAACCCCCATCCTCCTGGACCTCTCGGCTGCATTTGACACCGTCTCCCACTGCACCCTAGCCACCAAGCTCCACGATGCCTGCCTGCATCTGCTGCAAGGCCCTTGGCTGGACCCTCTCCTTCCTCACCAACAGAACTCAGCGGGTCAGACTCCCTCCCTACCTCTCGGAACCGACAGAGACCAACTGTGGAGTGCCCCAGGGCTCCTCCCTCAGCCCCACCCACTTCAACGTCTACATGGCCCCCTCACAACCATCGTCAGGAACCACAGGCTCAACATTGTCTCATACGCCAACGACACCCAGCTGATCCTCTCCCTCACCAACTAACCCAACATCAGCAGACACAATCTCCAAGAAGGGATGAAAGCCGTCGCCACCTGGATGAAGTACAGCTACCTGAAACTCAACTCAGAAAAGACAGAAGTCCTCATCCTTGGTTCCACCCCCTCCACATGGAACGACTCCTGGTGGTCCTCCGCCCTCGGAAATACCCCCACCCCAACAGACGACGCATGAAACCTCGGCATCATACTAGACTCATCGCTCACAATGAATCGTCAGATCAATGTCTTCTCGACCTGCTTCAACACCATCCGCATGCTTCAAAAGACCTTCAGATGGATCCCAACCGCAGCCCCCCCCACCCATTGAAGTTAACCACCGCTGGCCAGCATCTTGGTGTCCCAGAGTGAACCAGCCAACTAAAACAAGATGGGGTCTCACAAAGGCCATTGGCATAGAGGAAGGACAACAACATAAGCTCAACACATCGTAGTGTTTCTCTGCATCCTTCAGTGAGCCAGCCAAGGAGAGACATGATGTCAGCCATGCCTTCAGACAGACAAAAGTATGAGTGCCACATATTATTGTGTCACTTGAATCACCATATTGAGTTGAGCATTTAATTGCGATTTGAAGAGCTTTTCAATGAAACTGCAATAAGTATATAATATTTTTGAAAAAATGCAGAAATACAGAGGGCTTATTGATAAGGATCCAAATTCTCCAAACTCTAGTTGGAAATAATATGCACCACAAAAAAATACTTTAAGTGTCAGGAGTTTGAGGTTGATATCTTCAAGAGGCACAAATGAGAGATTGCAGAGCGTTAAGGACCAGAGGTAGATCCCAAGAAGGAACTGTTGGCCTACTTGGAAGATCCTGAAGAGTGAAGCCAATAAGGAAGAGCGACTCAATTTTGGGAACCCTTCACCCCCACGACCACACTGGAATATATCATTGCTTTAATCGCTGCCCATTGAACATATCGTGTAGGCACTGCTAAACTTTGGTCAAAGTGACACCAAAGAAACAGAAGAGCCACTTTGGGTACCAGTGGGGTCCATGGACCTATCACCAAATCATGAAGAAAACTATGCTGAATGATGATTATAAGACCATGTGGTAGACTGGTGAAGAGATTCCTGGTGTGAAGCTGCAACAGAAGAACAATGAACCAGTTCCTTTACACAAACTCCATTCATTTCAACAGCAAAGACAGTAGATCCATCCGCTGGCATGAGGACATGGAATGAAGACTGGGAAAGTAGAGGACTCTGCAGGAAACAAGGATCTACAGAGAAAACCATTACTAGATCCTGTGCTAAAAGCAATATCAAAGAAAACCATATAAAAAAAAAATCAAAGAAAACCACCTCATTCTTGGCCTGAAAGCAGTTACCAGAACGAGATCTGCCCTTTGTCTTCGAAGACAAGCAAGTAATTTGGCCACCAGAAGGAAAGGAGGTAAGGCGTAAATAAGAAATGGAGGCATTGGAGATTTTACAACATCCACCCCAGGACACAACCTCCAGGAATCTGGAGAGAAAGCTAGGAAGCAAAGCATTTTAGAGCAGGCAATTAGAGCTACCAGTGGATCCTCAAACCTTTCACATATCCATGAGAAGTTGTCAAGAGCTAGAAAAAAAGTTGTGGGAAGAATGAAAGATGCTTAATATGTTTGCTACAACATTGCCCTGAACGTGGGAGGCTGACAGAGCCAGAAGGTGGTTTTCCTTCCACCTCACTATCTGATAGGCTAAGAAAGCTAGGGTCAGAGACCCTGTTCCTAGCTGATTGTTGAGATAAGCTTGTGTGTTCTATGTTTGAACCAAGACCACCCGATCATTCAAAAGAGGAGCAAAGTAAAGTCATGGACAAAAGACAGCCATCATCTCCCTCCTGTTCGATGAATGAAGGCTCTCTCTTAAAAGCCATATTTCCTAAACCATGTGGGTACCTACTATTGCTCCCCAGCCAGTCTTGCTTGTATCTGTGAGAAGAACTAATGAAGAAGGGAGATAAAGATAGACTTCTCTGTCGAGATTGGAGGGAAGAAGCTGTGAAATATTTTGCCTTATATATCTGCTAAGAGGTCCCTTATATCGTATTTTACTTAGTTGCTTTTTGAGGTTTTGGGTCATATTAGTCATTATTCATTTTCACAGGCTGATGCATTTATTTACATTACTATACAGAAATGTGCATTAGATTTATTGTGTGAATTGATGCTATGCTTTTAGGGGGTTATAGGCAAGTCAAAGGTTCCAATTAGCAAAAAGCCAATTTAACCACATTTAAAGGGGGAGCACAGGCACCATACTACTGGTTAGCAAGGGTTAAGTCCACAGAGTTCTAAAGGCAGCAAACATATAGGTTGCAGCAAAAGGCAGAAAAATAGGGGGTAACCATGCAGAAAAGCAGATTTCCTACACCTACGAGGTAGCCATACCTTCCAGTCTTTCTGATAAAATTGATAACATTGATGACAAGAAGCCACCCTGGAGACAATAGCAAAAGCAGATGCTTTGAAAACATCATAGCTCATATGAGAACTTTGCCTTCATTTACATGCCAGACTACACCCGCCTAGATAGCAGAAGCCACAGAATGAAAATCTTTAATCATGGATTGCGAAGTATGGCCAGCATAGATGGCAGCACTCATGGTAAGGTTCAGGCCAGAGAAACTTTTCTTTAATTCTGCTTCTGTCTTGTGTTCTACTGAATCAGACATTGGTGTTTCTTCAGAAGTAATAGAAGTATGCCCTGCAAGATTAGCCCACATAGAATCAAGCTTTGTGGAAGAAGGTAACACAAATTCACACTTTGCCAAAGGATATAAATGGTTTAAACATTTTGGTAGATCAGCCTTCTCATGGTTTTTTTACTTCTCTTTGCAATAATTCACAAATTTCATGGTTACAAGGAAGACAGAGAGGAGGATGAAACTGAAGCTGCTGGAACCTACATGATCTGGTTCTTGGCTGGTCTTAATCCAGAGGAATCTGAAGATTGTCTGCTAAGTGTTTGAACAATACAGGAAGACCAAATTTCTGATCATATTTACCCCCTGGGAACTGGTTCTGGAGTCCAAATATCATCGTCAAACTCTCAAAATGTGAAGTTGAAGGAAATGATGGTGAAGGAACTTCCCAAAATCACACAGAGTAAGTAGAAGGATCAGGGATTTCAGGCACGCATTGTCCCTGTGTATTGCCTCTGGACCTCTTGAATGCATCAGCCAAAGAAGAAATGAGGGTTTGATTCTCAGAATGAACAGGAAGGAGGTGGTGGAGGAGAACAATTCTCCACTGTATGCCTTTTCTTGTCCCAATTATCCCCAGAACCCTGGTAAGAATGGCACATGGGTGCCTTTTTCAAGTTTACCTTCTGTGCTTGATCCTTGAAGAAGAACAAGCAAACAATGAGCAAAAGAAATGTATTTCCTTACATATTGCCCCAGATAGGCCCTATAGGCCCTATATGTGGTCACTCTTAATGTCTGAATGAAATACACTGTTTATTTATTTATTTATTTATCCATAATGTTTTAAAATCTGAATTTATATCTTCACAAATAATTTACCTAGAAAATGTCAAAATCTTCAAATCCTGAGTTAAAAATATCCTCAAATATTAATTCAAGATCCTTACTTGCCGGAAAATATCTGTAACATAATGAAAAACAGGGTCTCCATCAGAGAAAGTCAGGCATCAGACAGAAATGAATGCAGAGCTGCTGCCTTTAAGGCATCACCAAACAGTGAATCTTTTCTTGCCCGTTGCAGCGACAAAACAGCTCCTTTCCCCACACCTGGCTGAATCCCCGATGAATAGCCCCACATACTACTACCATACCACAAAGCTTGGGGTATAAGCTGGAATCATCAGAGCTTCCTGTCTACCCTACGTCAGCTCATGGTTGCAGAATGTTTCATTGTCGCTCCGGATTCAACAGCAAGCCAAGCCCACCGCAATATCTACTATCAGTGGCGTAACATAGGCACCCGCAGCCCCCGCGGTACGGGCCCCCAAGCTCCAGGGGCCCCCTCAGCACAGTACCCTGACCTGAGAGCTCCTGATTAAGACTGGAGGGGGGCCCTCTATGTACCTTGCAGGGAGGCTCCCCTCAAGTTTCGTTACGCCACTGCCTACCAGGGGACCAGAGAAACAACATGGTGACCCAGTCCCTCCAGAATGCCCGGTAACTCTAAGAACTTGCCATGGGCTGGGAAGCCTCCTACAGCTAGATCCAGGACTTTAAGTGGGCCGGGTCTCACCGGTGCTGAGCACCGGCAGTTTTTTAAAGGGGGCCTCGAAACGGGTCTCTATCGGGCTCCGGTTTCTGCCCTGGCACAGGCGGTCCGTTTTTCCGGACTGCAGTGACAGCAGGCACATCGATGTGCGCGCGCTCACACTGCTCACTTCTCACTAGTGGAGAAGTTATGGCATGATGTCATGCCAGGTGAGCGTTGTAGGGGAAGGGAAATCATTTAAAGAGTCATTTACTCTCTTGATTTTCCTTCTCTTTTTGAAACTCAGGAGCAGCAACATTGTCGTGGTGTCACCAGGGCTTTAAGTGGAAGCTTTTTTCAATATCATATACAAGCGATAGTTGCTGCTTATTTATCTTATGCAACTAACAACCATTGACAAAGCCAATAGTCCTGACTTGTTGTATTTATTTATTTAATGAGTTTTATATAGCGCTGGCTAGACCCGTAGGTATCAGAGCGCTTTACATAAGGTTCAACAATGTTACAACAATGATAACAATTACACGTTACATCGAATATATGCAACACATTAAAGAGCGAGAAGGAGAGACAAATAGAGTGGAAAGGGGGAGAGGGGGAGTGAGAAGGGAGAGGAAGAGGGGGAAGACGGTATGAGAGACGAAGGGAAAGTCTGCCCAAAGACTGAATGGGTAGGTGACGGCCGAGGAGGGAATCCACAGCCAGTCTCCCCTAAAGCTCACAAGGTAGCTCCATCGGGCATCGGTCAGATAGATAGATAGATAGATAGATAGGAGACAAGGAAAAAGCAGAGTTACAGAAATACGATGAGGGGGGGATGGGCGAGACAGGGAGACGGGGAGAAACTGTGCCCAAAGTCCGGCTGGGTAGGTGACGGTCAAGGGGATGAACCAAGGCCGATCTCCTCAATAGCTGAACAGAGCAGCTCCACCGGGCGTCGGACATAATGCTCGGACTCCGCTGTCAGGATAGTGATCAGGTGTACTCAGAGATTGTCAGATTAGTGCGGGGGGGGTGAGAAACCATGGTCCGAATGAATTCCAGACGCCATCTGTCTGGCGGCTGTGAGAGTACCGTCCACATCAAAGAGACACAAGACGCTACGATCATCTGCCATTCCAGGGACTATGGAGATCAGGTGCTGCAGAGAATTCTTTACAACTGGAAACTGATGAATGGCATAACTCAACTAGTATTGAACAGTCAGCTGAGCAGACACACCTCCCCGGCGGTATGGCGGGGGTTATAGTTCTACAACCCACTATGAATACGATACGAAATGACAATAGTAGGGGAGCGAACTACAAATCCCGAATGCTAAAGAACAACTTCCCCGCTGGCATCAAAAGCGTGTCAATAGCAGGGAAAGTTGTATCATATATCTGGATGCAATGACAGAAACAGCACAATACAAGTTGGCGGCACACTATGCTAAGTACAGATTTTTAGCTTATGTGTTTTTAAGCCACGCCCTTAATTACATTGGCCACGCCCCTTTGAGAGACCCCCCAGTTTTTTCATCCAACTTAAAGCCCTGGCTAGATCTATGAACCTGGCCAACCATGTCGACGCAATGCCTGTGGGATCCAGATAAAGACAACAGGATGTGTTCGGGGCCTTTTCTCTCTTTGTTCCACAGGTCGGAGTGGGGTCAGAAAAAAGGAAGGACATAGGAGAGGAGAAGAGGGACATTTTTTTCATTCTGCTGAGTCCTGTGATGCCTGTCAGTGAAAGTTGGAACTTAAAATAATAAATTCTTGGATGAAATAAGAGTTGAGGTCATCATTTGTAAAAAATATAAAAAAAAGTGCAAAGGCCCTATGTTTTTTAAGGATCTTGCTTCACTGTAAAGTGCTAGGATTGCCGAATACCAATAACGTAAAGTCTTAATTCTACTTCCTCAATTCCCCCCTAACCGTACACTTACTGTCTCTTTATCTGACTCTTGCAGGTTTTTTCCATCCCTGCTTTCTCTCTTTGTCAATGAACTTATCTTCACTCCCTCTTCCTTTCTCCCGTTCGTTCCTTTCTCCCTTTCTCTTGTTCTGGGTCAACGTCTGATTATACAATAATAATTCCTGGTTCCCAAAAATGATTGCAGGTTCCCACTTCCTACACGAATTAAGCCCTGCTTCCCATACGGGGCTGCACGCCGTCGAGTTCAGTCCGTGCCCTGCATCCTTCGGCTTGCCGCAGCGCTGTCTTCGGCTGACTGAACAGACGAGGCTGGCACGCTGTCGGTGCAGTTGTAGCACCCCAAAATGGCTCGCGCTCTTGTCTCTCCTCATTTTCCACTGCATGAGCTCAGCCGTCACATCCATTTGCATCAGAAAGGAAAACCACAGAGCAGCCGCCGCACTGACTCAACACGATGTTATTGTGTACATAATTAGGAAAGAGCCACTCTGGACCACGCTGTACAAACTGATTGCGCAGGCGGGAGTGTTCTTTCACCAGGAAGGGCATTGGTTTATACCGGTGGGACATGTTGGCACCTGCCCCTCCTCTTTTAGATTCCTTTCAATGTACCTGGGCATAAACAAGCACTGGCAAAGTCAATATATCGGGCTGGCATTTTGAGTCTGGAGTAAATTAAAAAAGCAAATTTCATGCGCAGTGAAAAAAACACACATCATAGGACTATTGCTTTCTGTATACAATGCACTGAGGAAATAAAGAATTTAAAGTATGATGATTTAGTGTACCTTTGAATTGTAAAGTAGGCCCTGTGCATTGTAACACAAGCACTCTATAGAAGGTAAAATGACAGACTGAGCCAATAGCATAAGGTGATAGAGATGTAGGGCCTTATTTGGAATTTGGTGGATGGGTTACTGTGTCACAAACTTTACTGATATCCCTTATGCCTTATTACAAGCGTCATATTCACAGTGACGGCTCGCCGAGGGAGTGGTGCGGGCGGTGGGGCGAGGCGGGGGAGGGGCAGGGTGGGGGGCAGTGGTCTCGGACTTACGACGGACAGAACTCCCTCTGAGTTCTGTCTGTCGTATGTCCGAGTTCACTAGCCCCCTACCCTGCCCCTCCCCCGCCCCACCGCCCCGCACCACTCCCTCAGCGAGCCGCCACTGCAAACTCACTTGTAATAAGGGTTACGGAAGATCCGTCATGGTTGCAATGGAGTAAACCAGTCCATCAAACTCCAAATCAGTCACGTAGTCTTCTGAGTGGAACCAAAGCCCACTTCATGTATATATATGAAATAACTGGAAACAATAGGACATACAAACCACTGAGCCGTCAAGCCAGATCTAATGTGAACTTGGCTACCTGTGTTGGTGCAATATTCTTCTGTCCTTTAAAGCTTGATGCTCTATTCTTGCTTCAGGCTCAGTCTCCTGGGGTCTGTTCTTCTAAAGCAGTAACCGTGTTTTCAACATAACCCCTTCTATACATGGGTTCTTAGCAGTGCCGTAATGAAACTTGAGGGGGCCCCCTGCAAAATACATGGAGGGGCCCCCTCCCGACTCCCACAGAAGATCTCATGCCAGGGCACTGTGCTGAGGGGGCCTCCCCCACTGCGGAGGTCGCGGGGGCCTTTGTTTATGCCACTGGTTGTTAGGCTCTCGCTAGTATGGTATTGGATGGGTGCCCTTTACTAGCTATCTGCAGTACATTCTCCAGCTCCCACCACATGCATGAGTTCTGCACAACGTGGGCTATTGACAGAACCACCGCTGTATATTATTCCGAATGAACAAAGGAATTACATCAGTGATGTGAAGAAATGAATCTGCGAGTTTAACTTCATGACATTGCTTGTCCCAGTTACTTGTTCCTTCTTGTCTTATGATTGCGCCATCACATTTCTTGGTACAGCAGATGGAACACTGCTATTCCAAAGAAACATTCCTCATCATATTGCGAAGACTAGGTTTCACATCATCCCTTGTGATCTATGTCCTGTTGCCTGTCCAACGATTAAACGGTAAAAAAGAACAAATAGGTCCTGGGGCCCAAAACATTTCTTAGGAACTATCACTGGTGATGTCGAATTCAGGGTTGCCAAATGCAGGCGTTTGCCGAATGTCAAGGCTGCCTAGTCTTGATTTCACCTCAAGTCTCTTTCTTCGACCACCCTTCATTTTCTGTCCCTTTATCTTACTCTCACAGGTTCTTTTTCATCCGAGGTTTGTGCATTTGTCACTGTTTCCCCATTTTTCTCTTGATTCATTTTCCCTTTTCTGCCTTTCTCATTGTTGGTCTGTTAGAGAATCTGATGATAAAAAATAAGTGCCCACCTCCTACAACTACCTGCACAAATTAAGCACTCGTCCTGTGTTTCTAATGTACACAAGTCTTAGGAATGAAATCAGGAATCTCCTAATCCCATTTTCCAGAACCGGACTAGTGAGCAAAACGAGCAGCTGTCTTAGGACCTGATTTATAGTTTGGCGAAAAGAATAGGGTGGCAGAGTACCCTCTGCACCAAACTGAAGGCCCGCCAACGTCATTTAGAGTCGGGTGGACCTTTATTATGTCGATGGCGGAATCTACTCCATCTCCGCAGATGACATAACTCTCCGATGGCCCAACAGAGCAGGGAAAACTTCCATGGCAAACGGGGCATTGCATTTTTTTTATTTTCCCAAACAAAATCCCACTTTGAGTTTTTGTTTTGGAAAATAAAAAAAACATTATAAGTTTGTCATGTGGCTCCATCATGTTGACAGAGCTGTCCGTCAAACTTACAAAGCACTGACAGGAACCCATGCGAGAAATGTCAACTGGGCAAGCGAACAGCTCAATATTTGGCAGACGGGGCTTTACTTTACTCGGTCGTCTTGATAGAGTTAAACTTTGTCTGCCAAAATGTAGATCAGACCATTAGACTTTCGAACAGGAACTTATTTCTTCTCTGTCGCTTCCTTACATCATTGTTGAGTCATCCAGAGATCTGAAGTAAGCTGCTGTGGTGGCTGTGGTGGGGTCCGGCTAACTCTCACGCGGGCACTGCTCAACCCAAAGCCTTTGTATATCTGTGAGGTGGCGAGCTTAAGAAAAATCTAGAGGCCTCTTACCAAATTGTGTTGGGCAAGGTCATCGTCTTACTTAAACAACTTGTCCCACCTACCCTGCAGCCTCCAGTTCACAAAAGGAGCTCCTTGACCAATATTGTATCACATATCATATAAGAAATGTATGATCTCTTTGGTGAAGGAATGTGGCCAATTCCTTACCCGGAAATTTAATATGCAGCCCACTTCTGACATCAGATGTAAGAGTTATGGCCTCGCTCAGCATGACGCAGAACCTTCTCATTAAAATGGAGAGCTGTGGTTGTGAATTGGAAACATCTAGTCATATATTAATAATCTGTCCTGCTGAGCATTAAAATAATTTTCTTCGTTGCAGCCTTGCAAACACAGATGAATGTGTGAATCAACAAACCAGACACAGCACTTAATGTGACAGTGCGAGGCTCACCAAATGCCATCTGTCAATGTGCCGGGAGTCCTCTTCTGACATGCTGGAATAATTCTGAGCCTGCGACTACCAATGAGTGTGTCATGGAGCACCAAACAGTGATAGTAGATGTTGGCTGTGTGGGGTGGGCTACCACTGCACTCTGATGTGGGATCACTAAGGCCATATCTCATACTTCACCCAACAGCTGCTACATCACAAATCCTCTGGAGTACTGCCCACATGGGCTGGTCTTGAACTGACAATGAGCATCTTGACTTACGAGGTTTCCTCAATTAGACAAAGTTTTTCTCCCAATGAAGAAACAGTGGGAAGTTTGGCAACAGTCAAGGCACCAGCACTGAGAACTGTTCGGTTCTTACTGATTTCCAGTGACCCGCAAAGATGTTGGGGCCTTGGAGTTCACTCTTCCATACATGAGAAAGGCGGCCCGTAAACTGAAATCATGTGACTGATGGGAAATGTCTGTGGGGTCTGCGAGCGGGTGTGGTTTGATTAGATGGGCTTGTAGGGTAAGATCTGGGATTGGAGACACCAGGACTTTAATGAAAGGACCACCAACTCGTGTGAAATGCAAACATTGCAGTGGCCCGGGAGTCTCTTAAATCGTTGCCATTGCACTAGGAAGCAGAGGTCTGCAACCACCGCAGCCTCTTCCTTGGAATACCTGAAGACCTACATCAAGGACATGGTATTCTATTGCAGCATTTACACAGCAGTTACAAACCGTTTGCCTACATGGGTAGCACACTACACCATGTAGGGTGTATGGTTGGAAGGATGTTGTCTTTGACATGTGCAGAAACTACATAGCTAATGGAACAGTAGAGTGGCCTCCGCATGCTGGAAACTAAAAAGATACAGAGAGCTATTAAACTGTAAAAATAAGTAAGTAAACTGGCCCACAGGTTTTTCTGGGAGCCTGCCGCTGGCACTGCTGAATGCCTAGGTGCCCTGAATACCCATGATGATGGCAGTTTAGCTTCCAGGTCATGTCTCTTGTCTCTTCCCACCCTACACTTTCTTTCACTTTATCTCACATTTGATTGTTTTTTTTTATCCCTGCTATCTCCCTGTGTCACTGTTTTCCTACCTTTCTGATCGTCCTTCTTTCTTCCTCTTCTCCCTTTCTCCATTTTGCTCTGCGTCAGATGATGAAAAATAAGTCTGGGTCCCCTAAAATGAGTACCAGTGCCCACTGCCTGAAAACGCCAACACAAATTAGGCACTGGACGTCACAAGAGATAAAGCCAGTATGATACGTGTAAGATAACCTGAAGATTTCTCACTGGGTTAATGTCCCTACTGTAAAGATGTTGTTGAAACTGAAGGCTCTCTTCCTGTTGGGAGTCACCGATTTTATTTTCCTACAGGAAACACGTTACTGATGTCGTAGTTGACTTGTAACGTCCACATATAACTGGCTAACCATATTCTTTATCTAGGAAGGTACATAGCCCGTTGTCTACTCACGCATTTTCCAAGAGACACAGAAAAGCAAAATCACTTTGATACATCATGTCCATAGTTCTACGTCGGCTTTCTGAGAAATGAACCGAGGAAATTAAAATACACCAGAACGCAGCAAGGAGCCTGGGAAAGATGGCGCTGGTTTTTTGGCTCCGAGGCTCAGCTATAAAAATTAAGTCGAGAGGACTGATTAGCCATTGGCTATCTGGCAGCCATGTTTCAACAGGCACACATTAAGCCGAACTCCATAATTCATTAGTGCCTTCCGGGAAGATTTATAGATGGGTCCTTGGCATCGGGTGTGTTGATTTCCTGATGGAAACCACAATTGGCCTGAGCCAACAGACAAACCGACGTGGGGTGATGATAGGAACGGTGAGTTGGGGCCTCCTTCTGTGAAATTGTATGTTTGAGTGCACAGCTCACTTCGTGCGAGCAAATACAAATGACACCACCAAACGCGAACAACCCTTTAGCTTTCAGCTGGTTTAATTTCCAAGACTACCGAGTTATCTTCAGAAAACAGAATTGACTTGTGGGGGATTGGTTAGGGCTTCAGATTAAAACACAATTAGAAATAACGAGGTTGCAATGGAGATCAATATGGATCAATGTATATGCGCACACAACAGAAAGCCTAGACAAATACTTGTAGCATATCATTGAAGCAGTGTGGCATTACACTGAAGCAGTTTCTGGTATAATGTGCCAGTTTTCTCAGTGGAACAAGCAAACAAGCATTGGCAAAGCCAATAGGTGTAGCTTACACAAGAGTTATTTGCTTTGTAAATGTGTGCTAGACATGTTGTACAGCAGAGCAGCTGCTGTGCTGCATGGCTGAAAGTAAATGAAAAAAGTGCTATCATGCAGTCAGTGTTGACCGCGTCATATCACTTTTTTTTTCTTTTTACTTTCAGCCATGCTGCTGTACAGTATGGCAAAACAATACTTGCCATAATCAGTGAGTGGGTGTGTAAGTACAGGTATGGGTGAGTCAATAGTTTTGAGAATGCTAGTGTAGAAGTTGGAGTGGGTGTATGAAAGGTTATATGGGGGGTTTGAGTGGGTGTGTCAGAGATTCTGTGAATTATGTCATCAGTGATGTCAATTGAGATGTCATCAGTGATGTCACTGACCATGCCATCAGTGATGTAATATCTGAGATCGTAAGCAGTGCATTGCGGGGGAGCGAGTTATAGTTAGCTTAGCTAACTATAACTGCTGAATTTCTCTGATTTTGTGCACGTGAAATCTGAGCCGAACTATAGCGACCCTGAAACCTTTGGTTTTTTCAGTGAATTTTTAAGGTTTTTTAAATTCTATTTCCTAACTAAAACGGCCCTGTGACCTTCTTCATGATTGTGCACTGTGGTGGCAATGACCTAAGCACATTAACTGGAGTAGGACTGGAAATCCTAATGAAGGATACCTTTGCTGAGTTGATGCAGCTTTTCCCTCACACTGTCCTGGTGTACTCTAACATATGCCAAAGACAGAAATGGAAGTGGTCCAATTAATTCTGTCCACAGATTGACAAAGCCAGGAAACATGTTAATAAAACTGTTTTTGCATTCCTCAGAGACCATCACATGGGCCGTATCTATAACAATCTGCGTTTTGACATGCACGGAATTTATAGAAATTATGGAGTGCACTTTTCAGATGAAGGCAACAGGGTGTTTCTAAGTAACCTGAAACTCTGGTCTTATGTGTAGAAGCCATATACACACAACCAACACAACGGCTCTTGTCAGCGTCACCCTAGTACCCAAAATATTGTGAAGTTTTTATCTAAATGTGTTTTTCTTAGTTTTTGACAATCTTCGTGACGACGTCGCGATCCCCGCTAACATGTCACGAAAACGGAAAACAAAAGCAGACATCCAAAAATAATGTGTAAAAATATCCATTCTGAACATTGCACTACACATATTACTATTTACATAATTCTTTCAAAGCATGTTTCAACTCATATTTTTGTACTAAGTTTCTTTAAAAACAATCTTTCAGACCTAATTTACGTTTTTGCAGTAATTCGGGGCGTTGCGATGACGTCGTTAACCGCGACGATCGTGCCTTTTCCATAAAAAGTCTAAAACACATATATCCACACATACTACAGTGTTTCACACACAAGGTGTTTCTTACAGTATTCTCTAAAGTCATGTTTTTCTAGAGAGTTTCTATAAAAACCATCTCAAAAACCTATTTTATGTTTTTGCGGTAACTCCGGAGAGCGTGATGACGTCTGTAATCGCGATTCCTCCAGACACGTCACGAAAATGGAAAACAAAAGCAGACATTCAATAACCACCAACACATTCAATAATTATAACTAAATAATTAGTTTTAACAATCACAGTAGATAACTCACTATATAAATAACTCTAAAAACATGTATCAGAATCTCAATATCTCTATAACAATGCGTATTAATGATTCACTGATATATTTTTTTATATTCCCACCAATATTTGCGGCGACGTCGGAAGTCGCGATGTCCCTGCGACTGTACACAGGGGGCCGTGATGGCGGTTGCGGCATTGTCGCGAATATCACATGCGATTAAAAAATCAATTTTGGACACATAACTTGTGTCACTAACACCCCCATTTCTCAAACATGGGGTAGGAGTACCTCTACTCTGACCCCTTATGTTAGCTTTTGCAGAAATGTTCAGCCCCGGGAACCGTTCCCGATCAATAAAATGGCAGCTGCAACTTTCTGTTTCAGGTTTCGTCCAGCCAATCAGAGCATTCCCGTTGGCGCATGCATTTACGATTATTCGCAAAACCATCACGAAATATCCGCGGCCAGAGATATCACTATAATTTTTGGCTTAAATTTCACAAAAACTACGGAATGGGTTTACACCAAATAGGCAAAAGGCACTTCTTTGAACCAACATCTACCTCCCTACCAAATTTGGGGTAAGACCGTTCAGCGGTTCGGGCTGTAGCTGTGGCTAAAGGTTCCTATCGGAATTAACTTTACAAATGCACCCTTATTTCACGCCCCAAATTCTCGGTCCCCACTAAACAGATCACCCCCAAACTTTCCATGACAACCAGAACCTACCTTAACACTTTTTTGGGGAAATTTCAGGAAGATTGGTCAAACTACACCAAAGATATAGGCAAGTCAAAAAATGCTTTTCTTATAGAAACTAGGTCCTAACTATAACTACCTACTGGCGACCACCATATATATATATATATTCCAAAGTTCTTCAATCAACAATGGCCCCCTCAATCCGAGGGCGTAGAAGAGAAGCAGCACAGCCAGGCAACAGCAGGTTGCAAGTAGTCCTTTTTATTTCTTTAAACCACCGACAGTGCAACAGAGAGACCTACGCGTTTCGGGAGCCTTCAACTGGGTCTTTGAGTATGTGTGTAAAAACAAACTATTTAAAGGGAAACTTCCCTCCAAAATAACCTCCACAATTTAAAGGGACACACACAGATATTTTAACGTTTAAACGTTTTACACATTGCACAAACATGGAAACAGGCAGATTTTCAAAAAGTTTTTCAATAAATTTCTCTCAAATCCCCACAATTTGTTGTGTTAATTGATATATGCACAGAAACATTATGCAATGCTCTTGTTGAATTTTCAGAAAAATTCTCTAATTACGGTAAAGTACCCGTATGTTGTGTGGTGGTTGTAATCTGATCTACAGCCACCTACAATCTAAATTTGTTAAATAACAAGTGGGGGACTCATTTTGTACCTCAAAGGGGAGACAAACAATCAATTCTCGGAAAGTGAAAGGGTCTTACCACAGAGGGTTACCGTGTTGTTACTCTGTGGGTGGTATATTGGTAATTCACAGAAAAGTTTCATCAGAGCATAATACCGAGAAGTTGTCCATACCAAGCCTAATATGGAACATTGCTGTCATATGAAGACATAACAGCTTGATCTATGAGATTACATAAGGTGCTATCTAGTGCCATAGAAAGTGCAAAAGAGTGCAAGCAAGTGTGCAATTCATGATGGTATAATGGTTAGATCCAATGTTCGAATAAGTATACAATAGAGATGACAATAAAGCCGAGCTAAACATAGCGGGATCGTATACTCCAACTAAAGCTGAGGTTCTTAAAAATTTCTAAAAACTCCAAGAAACTCTCTTCTCACTTGGAATTCTCTCTAACGTCAGGGATACACATAGCTAATGAACTTCTTGTTCAAAATTAGAAATTAGAAAGAGGACCCTAGATGTCATTTAACAGTACTTTGCTATTAAGGTGCTGTGTAATGACACTCCACAAATGTCCTGAGCAAATGCTATCTCAATTGTAATCTAGCTATCACTTAGAAACCCAGTCACGTATTAACGTCAATGAACAGTACTATGATATTTAAGGTGCTATGTGCTGTAAACATTTGCACGACTCAATCACATATTTATGTCAATGAACAGTACTATGATATTAAAGTGCAATATGCTGTAAACATTTCCATGACTCAGTCAGTATATTGAAAATTAGTCTCATAACAAATATATATCGCAATTAAAAGACATGGATCGTAAAATTGATATTCCTGTTCATGCATAAATAATTAAATTCTCATTATGACACTAGATCCTCAAAGTGCTAAGTGCTGTAAACAGTATAGTGGTAAAAAACCTTTTTTTCCACAACTTAAAATCCCAAAAATGTTTAAAAGTGCCAGCAATAACACTTAGCCCTTTAAAAATACGGATTTAGTCAAACTTTAAAGTGCTAGTCAACAATCAACCAAGTAAAAAAGGCTAATGTCACGGTACCTAATCACCGCTTATCAAAGTATGTAAAGTGACCTGATTTCTATAGACTATAGGGAGTATAACCTCTAAAAAATCAAAGAACAGATATATAACAAGTCTTCATGGACCCAGCGTTCTATGTTCTGTTTACATATACTCAGCCATCATATTATTTTATAAACCATCAAGGATTTAAGACATAAAAGTAGCACACTTTAAAACTCTCAAGATCCCATAGGTAGGAAACAAGTGCAGAGTCTCTATTGTTAGCCCATAGATACATATCAGTGTCTTCCTTCTTTAAGTATCCATGTTTCCAGATGTAGTAGGGTATGGGCTGTACGTTGAGATCAAGGGATACTAAGAGACCCCATACTGCCCCAGCTTTTTTAGATGTGGATATATAGTTCGGCATCACTATTCAGCCCATTGGGGGTCTCTGTACCTAGTATGAGAATCTTTTTAGATTCCTCACGACGTAACTCTAATTCCGTATTACCTCCTCGTGGTTTCTTCTGTACATGTTTGATGCCGTAATATTTCATATTTTTGGTTTTCCCATCATGTTTTTCCCATATGTGCTTCGCCATGGCATAGTGGTAGTCTTTATTTGCGATTGCCCTCAGATGTTGTAGTATACGGAGCTTAAGCTTGTTGATGGTACTGCCCACGTATCTGGTGCCACATTGGCATTCCAGGACATATACAACTGATTCAGTTTCACAGGTGATTTTCTCCTGTATCTTGTTCGTTGTACCATAGATGGTTGCGTACTCGCTCTTATTTATGTCATGCCTGCAAGCCTTGCATTAAGTGCATTTGAAAAAGCCTCTGGTGGGAACAGGGAGCCATGTCATTGTGTTGGTTTGAGGATCGGTTGGTTTATATATATTTATATATAATATATATATATATATATATATATATATATATATATATATATATATATATATATATATATATATATATATATATAGACAGGAGTTTTCCGTGTAAACCCTCGATGATTTACGTCAAAGTCCCAGAGGGTCACAGAAAGGCAGCACTTACATCAGCAAGCCCAGGCAAGTTAACGTTGTTCACTTTTTGTTTATTTTTCTTTTCTCATTTTCATTATTTCTCCAGTGTGAGCATGCAAAGTGCAGGGTGCATCAGAAAACAAAAAGACGACCTACGCGTTTCGGCCAGAGGTCTTCGTCCGGGTCATGTGATGACATGTGTGGGGTGTTTTTAAAAAGGGGGTTGGTTAGACCCGCCCCCAATAACAAAAAACAAAATCCCAAATTAAAAACATGTTATTTGAGGGAACAAAGATTCTAAGTATAACATTCAAATACAGTCGATGAATTTAAACTAAATGACATCCTATTTGACCTTGTAAAGTACTTAAGGCAAGATAATCTTATTGAGTCATCAAAAGTTTAAATATACATAAAAAATTATTATTTCCTACTGCAAAAACAATAGCATAAGCCCAACTTCTGGGTTACTCTCCTGACATGTCCATAAGAAGTATGTATATATATATATGTAGCCCATATTGACTCAATCAAAAAATAGGCGATGTAACAAAACCCAATTCATTGTGAACATATGGGCACTACATATGACATGTGAAATTATTATCAAAATCCGGTAGAATACCAGATTAACAGAAAAAATGTAGGGATTTAACTTTATCAAAACATGGTATATTTTCTATCCTTAAGGAAATATATATATATATATATATGTTTGTACAAGGGCTCCATTTTACCGGGGGCCCCCGACCCTGCCGGGCGGGCTCTGTGGGCAGGAACGGAGAATCCTGTTACTTTGGAGGTACCATAAAAAACATACAGAGCCCAACTCTGGCTTAATTCCAACTGACCTTTATTCGTCAATGCGTGGCAAACAAAAGAACACCCATTCCTCCTTACGCGTTTCAGCGTTTCCGCCTTGATCACAGGTGAGTGTCATTTATATTCCTTGTGGTCACATGGCCCATAACCATTAACTACAGGCCCCAGGATGCACCATAATAAAACTTTCAAGACGTGGCATGGCGCAATATTTCATTTTGCTTAATAGCGTGATTCAAACACCAAATGTCACGAAAATAGATGCCATATTTTAAAGTGCAAACTGTGCTAGTTTCAAGCTGCCAAGTGCATATTACAAGCTGCCAAGTGCATAGTTCTGTTGCCACGCTGTAATAGTGGTTGAAATGCAGAGTTACCAGAGAGAGGATCGCCTCCCTCATCTCCCTTTCTCATTGATATATATATATATATATCCATCCAAATTAAGTTTGCCTCATGTGGGGAAGCTCACACTTAAGGAAACCTCTTCAGGTGAGTAGTTGCAGCACAACCAACATCGTGTAAAATATTCCAAAATCAAGCGGCTCTACGCGTTTCAGACGTTAGTCCTCGATCACGAGCCAAATGAAAGAAACACTGCAGCAATCCAGACACCTTTTAACCCATTTATTAAGTCCGCCCCAGTGGGCGTATGCTCGCAGTGAATGACAATCCCTCTGCATTCTGGTATTGGTAGTGTCCGGATACAAGTATTGTCACAGTGGATTCTGCAGTGTTCCAAAATAAAATCAATAAACCCCCAGTGAGTGGAACAAACTCATGGGCTGGTGATGGTGCTTTTTAACAAACTCACGATTGAGCCATCAGTCTTAAACAGCGCCCAGCAGTCTGAACGCCGAAGATCCGCTTCGCTCAGCGGTAGTGCATCCCCGCGGTCGGACAACGGCCGCTAACATCCATCCAAATTAAGTTTGCCTCATGTGGGGAAGCTCACACTTAAGGAAACCTCTTCAGGTGAGTAGTTGCAGCACAACCAACATCGTGTAAAATATTCCAAAATCAAGCGGCTCTACACGTTTTAGATGTTAGTCCTTGATCACGAGCCAAATGAAAGAAACACTGCAGCAATCCAGACACCTTTTAACCCATTTATTAAGTCCGCCCCAGTGGGCGTATGCTCGCAGTGAATGACAATCCCTCTGCATTCTGGTATTGGTAGTGTCCGGATACAAGTATTGTCACAGTGGATTCTGCAGAATCACTGACAAAATATCGAAGGTCAGAATATCGACCTACAGAAATATCGACGCAAGAATATCGAAGTCAAGAATATCGACATCCTATCTACATTATGGTAAGTACAAAAATATCGGAAAAAAAATATCGATGTCAAAAATTTCGTTGTTAAAAATATTGTTTTTTATTTAAGTTAAAAAAATAATGTAAAATAAAGTAAATAATACATATAATTAAAATAAACATAGTTAAAACTATTTTAAAATGTTTAAAAATTATAAGTAATATATATGTAATGTAAAAATAAATTAAACATATACATATAATATATATATTTACTTACTAATAATTTTTAATAATTATTTTAATTACATATATTTTTTTTAAATATCATATAAATTATAAATACATCTATACACATAAAACAATAATATAAATAAAAATTAAATAAATATAACAAATTTAAAAAATTAAAATTATTTTTAATCTTTTTTAAATTAATTATATACTACATTAACTAAAATAATACAAAAAATATTAGATAGCGGAGGTAATAAAATTACTATTCCAACTCCAAACAGTGCAACAGTAGGGAAAATGTTGGATAGCATAGGGGTAAATATTGCTATTCCCACCCCAGTGAGTGCAACAGTAGGGAACGTGTTGGATAGCGTAGGGGTAAAAATTACTATTCCCACTCCAGTGAGTGCAACAGCAGGGAAAGTGTTGGATAGCGTAGGGGTAAAAATTACTATTCCCACTCCAGTGAGTGCAACAGTAGGGAAAGTGTTGGATAGCGTACGGGTAAAAATTACTATTCCCACTCCAGTGAGTGCAACAGTAGTGAAAGTGTTGGATAGCGTAGGGGTTAAAATTAATATTCCAACTCCAGTGAGTGTAACAGTGTGGAAAATGTAGGATAGCGTAGGGGTTAAATTAACATACTTATTAATTAAATAATTTTTGTAAAATAAATAACATATTAATAATTAATTAATTAAAAAATTAATAATAAATACCAATAAAATTAAATTAATATTTACTTAAATAACATTAAATTACTTCCCACCTTATTCCCCCATAAACACACAACCCGCCACACATAAAGAAGAACACAATTAATGTAATTATCAGTTAATCAATTAATAAAAATTAATTACCAATTAATAATAAATTAACAATACATTAATTACCAATAACAATAAATAAAAAAATATTAATTAATTAATTATAATTAAATTACTTCCAACCCTATTCCCCTATAAACCCACAACCCGCTACATAAAAATTAACATAATTAATTTAATTATCAATTAATCAATTAATAAAAGTTAATTACCAATTAATAATTAATTAACAATAAATTAATTAACAATAACAATAAATAAAAAATAAAATTAATTATAATTAACAATGATAAATTAATCAATTAAAAAAATTAATTACCAATTAATATTTAATTAACAATACATTAATAATCAATAACAATAAATAAAAACATATTAATTAATTAATTATAATTAAATTACTTCCCACCCTATTCCCCTATAAACCCACAACAGGCTCTGATACTAAAACGCAAAATTTACTTAAAAAAAAATACTAATTTCTAAACATTTAATACATATATTTAAAAATAATAAAAATACATTACAAAAAATGTTAAACATACATATAAAATACATACAAAAATACACAACACTAATATAAATATCGATATTATTAACAACGATATTTTTGCTAACGATATTACTTACTTCGATATTACTTACTTCGATATAAAAAAAAACGATATTACTTACCTTAAGGTCGATATTCTGGTCACCGATATTCTTGACATCGATATTCTGTCCCTACGATATTAAAAACTCGATATTAGCGTAGGTCGATATAAAAAAATAGATATTTTGACTGCGCACCGATTCTGCAGTGTTCCAAAATAAAATCAATAAACCCCCAGTGGGTGGAACAAACTCACGGGCTGGTGATGGTGCTTTTTAACAAACTCACGATTGAGCCCTCAGTCTTAAACAGCGCCCAGCAGTCTGAACGCCGAAGATCCACTTCGCTCAGCGGCAGTGCATCCCCGCGGTCGGACAACGGCCGCTAACATCCATCCAAATTAAGTGTGCCTCATGTGGGGAAGCTCACACCCTGGGGCCGAAATTAGCCTCGGGAGGGGGGCCACGCGGCACCCTTCCCGTTTTTATTTTTTATTTTTTAGAAAAAGGGGTTAGGCCCTGGGGGATGGGTCCCCAGGGCCCCAACAATGGTAAAAGAAGGGGGGGCCATACAGCCAACATCTCGCCAGAGGCCCTGCCCCCTCCCTGCACCATTCTGCAAACGCGCCCCCTGGCGCGTTGTAAGTTGGGGAATTAATTCCCCTTGAATACAGAGGGTCCCTGGGGGCCAACTAGCCCACCAGGTACCTCCAGTATGCGCCACAGAGCTGCGTTGCAGAGAGGTGGTCCGAGGCCACACCGCTTTTTACACCACTCTGCAAACGCGCCTCTTGGTGCACTGCTGGTGGGGCGATGAGGTCCTCTTGTGTCCTGAGGACCTCAGGACACAAGTGGACTTCATCCTCCGAGCAGCAGTGCGCCAGGAGCCGCATTTGCAGACTGGTGTAAAAAGGGGCGTGGCCTCGGACCACCTCTCTGCAATCAGCTCTGTGGCGCTTACTGGAGATACCTGGTGGGCTAGTTGGCCCCCAGGGACCCACAGGATTCAAGGGGACTTAATCCCTAACCCAGAACGCACCAGGAGGTGCGTCTGCAGAGTGGTGGAGAAAGGGGGCGTGGCCTGTGTCCACCTCTCAGCAATCCCACTGTGTGGGGCTTACTGGAGGTAGGAGGTAGGCTAGTTGGCCCCTAAAGGACCCCCAGCAGCGGAGGGGACTTCAATCCCCATCCAAGAGCGCATCAGGGAGCGCGTTTGCACAGTGGTGGGCAAAGGGGGCGTGGCCTGCTATAAGAACTTAGCAATCCTGCTGTGTAGGACTTACTGGAGGTAATAGGAGGGGTAGTTGGCCCCCAGGGATGTCCTTGGTGGCCAACTACCCCTCTTGTTACCTCCAGTAAGTCCCACACAGTGGGATTGCTAAGATGTCATCGGAGGCCATGCCACTTTTTCTCCACCACTCTACAAACGCGCCTCCTGGCAGACTACGGGATGGGGGATGAAGTCCAATTTTCTCCTGAGGGACTTTGGGGGCCAAGAAGCCCTCCTGGTACTTCCTGTAAGTCCTACGCAGCGGAATTCTTGAGCGCTGGTCGGAGGCCCAGCACTCTTTCTCCACCACTCTGCAAACGTGACTACTACTTAAAGAAGCATCTTTCTGCACCTCTGACTTAGAGGTAGTTTTAATCCCCCTGCCCTATTATATACTAGGGCCTTACAGGGGAGGCCATGCCAATCACAGGGGTACCCCAACCCATAGTGTACCCTAGTGTATGTAGGTGTTTTCACTGTATACTAAGGGGCCGATTCCGATTCGGGCCGCAAATCTCTCCGACCGAGCCGGACCCGGAGAGATTTCCGACCGAATCGGACCCTAGCAGTCCGACCGAACGAGTACGATGCGCACGCATGCTATCGGAATCGATTCGGTTAGACTCCCATTGAAGTCAATGGGAGCCGGTCGTACAACACGTACGCGGGCTCCCATTGACTCAATGGGTGCGAGGCAAACAAGGGCGCCCCCTACAGCGGGTACGCGTCGAAGCGGGTTGCGCCGTACATGCACAGGTAGGGGGGACCCATGGGTCCCCCCTGTGTGCGACTCGCGCGGCTACGCATACAGGGGGGTCCGACACGGACCCCCAAAGTGCGGCTCCGACTGCTCTTTTGAGCCGGACGGCGCGAGTCGGTCGGACTGCTCGAGGCGCACATCGTACTTACCCGGCCAGAGAACGTCTCCATTGCGCGGAGCGAGTCGTGTCTGTGCGAGTCGGTCGGAGCGGTCGGCTTTCGCGAACGAATCGGTCGGTGCGGTTGGGTCTCGCGAACGAGTCGGTCGGAGATTTCGCATCGTACTCGCTCGCCCGGATGCACGTACGAATCGGTCGGGAAACAGGGCTCTGAATCGGATCTGGTAAAGCCGAATCCGATTCGGAGCCCTTCCGGCCGAGATCGGAATCGCCCCTAAGTGTCTTTTAGCATATCACTGGCTCCGGGCCTGGTTAGTCAGAGTCAGTTCCCACCAGTACCAGTCAGCAAAACGTTGGGGGCACAGGATGACTTTGCAACAAGGCCTCTTTCTGCACCTCTGTTGGTTCTTTCTGCATATCTCTTGCTTCTTTCTGCACCTTTCTTTGTCTTTCTGGACTTCTGTTGCCTCTTTCTGCATTTCTCTTGCTTCTTTCTGCGCCTTTCTTCCTCTTTCTGCACATGTCCTACCTCTGTAGGCATAGTTAGAAATTAGCATTTAAAAAAACCTTTGAAATTCACTGAAAAAACCATAGGTTTCAGGGACGTTATAGTTAGAAATTCGCATTTAAAAAACCTTTGAAATTCACTGAAAAAACCACAGGTTTCAGGGACGTTATAGTTAGTTGGACATTTCACTCGTACAAAACCAGAGAAATTCGGCCGTTATAGTTAGTTCAGCTAACTATAACTCGCGCCCCCGCAATGCACTGCTGATGACGTCACATATTACATCACTCATGACATGGTCAGTGACATCACTGATGACATCACTGATGACATCTCAAATGACATCACTGATGATATCACTGATGACATCATCCACATGATAATCTGATGCATCTTCTCACACCCTAATATAACCTTTGATACACCCACTCTAAATTACAGACTGCCATTCTCAAAACCATAGACATTCCAACACCAATAACTACATACCCACTCACTGATTCTTAGGTCTACACACACATCCACTCACTCACCCATACAGTCACTCATAATTTCAGTCACTCATCAGTACAGAACTTTCATATGCACTCATACACCTATATAGACACTCACACACCGCCACTCATCCATAGAGTTACTCAAACACCTAGTCAGTCATGCAAAGAATTAATCTCACTCCCATTTACTCACCTATACAGTGATACACAAACCACCTCACTTATTCATACAGATACTAACACATACTTACTCTCTTATACAATCACTCATACAAGCTCGCAATCATCCATACAGCCACTCTCACAATCACTCACTCTCACATATAGTCATTTATATACTCCAACACTCACATATATTGCCTTTCACATATGTAGTTACTCACACATGTACCACTGAGACATCCATTCACTCACCAACACACCCATACACACACTCACCCACCCATACAGCCCTTCACAGATGCACTCTTGAATCCATACACCCAGTGAATCACCCACTCACACATCTATGCACAGAGTCACACACCCCCCACCCACACAAACACTCAGGCACCCATACAGATACTCAGACAACCAATCAATAACCCATATAGACACTCATGTAGCTATTCACCAACCCATGCAGCCGCTTACACCAACAGACAGACTGATACAGACATTCACACAGTTTAGTCACTAACCCATGCATTCAGTAAGATACGTTTAATCACTCACTTATAGAGTCAGTCATGCACCTACTATATCATCCATTCAGACACTCATACACCCACTCATTCTTCAATACACCTTGGCCTATATATATTAAACATATTTAAACTTTACAGAAACACACAGTCACTGGATGATGTCATCAGTGATGTCATCAGTGATGTAATTTGAGATGTCATCAGTGATGTCATCAGTGATGTCACTGACCATGTCATGAGTGATGTAATATGTGATGTCATCAGCAGTGCATTGCGGGGGCGCGAGTTATAGTTAGCTGAACTAACTATAATGGCCGAATTTCTCTGGTTTTGTCCGAGTGAAATGGCCAACTAACTATAACGTCCCTGAAACCTGTGGTTTTTTCAGTGAATATATACATACATATATATATATATATATATATATATATATATATATAGAGAGAGAGAGAGAGAGAGAGAGAGAGATTTTATATAAATTCACTTTAAAAAAACATTTTAAAGTACAGTTACAAATTCAAGCCGAAAACACCCTAAAATTAGCAAGTTATGTTTAGCTCTGCAATCCATAACTCGCACAACAGCTATGCAAACCATACATCACACACCAAGTGCAATGTACAAATGTACATGACCTCACTCTTGATGTAACAAATGCAGTTACAAATGTCGTAAATAACCTTACAAATGAGATTATATGTCACATTATCATTCACTCAAAGACTACTCTAAATGTATCATTAGTTATTGGTCTGAATGTGTTATTTAAATGTTTTGTTCGTTTGGGTGTTATTGTGAGGTCATATGAATTGCATTTGGTGTGCGAGTTGTGGTTTGCCTGGCTGCGCTGCTTCTAATAATATCATGCTCAGTGTGCCAGGGCTGTTGTTCGGGGTGCCAGGGCACAAAAAGGCCTCTTTTTCAACACAGACAGGACTAAAACAGAGACACACGGACGCAGCTCCCCAAAACACATAAAGCAACACATAAATGGAATGCTACAACACACATACACACACAATGTGATACAAACAGTGAAACATTTTCCCTACTCCCAGCCTTAAGTTTATGGCCGTGGCAGCAGTAGGCATAAGGGACATCTTCAGTAGCAGGCTGCAGGCAGCGGTCAAAGTGTCTCAGCTCCCCGTCACCTAGGCAGTGGAGTGGGGCATGGTAAGCTGCTGTCACAGAGGAGGGTGGAAAGGATGGAACAGGGTTTTAGAAGAGTAGATAGTGCTAAATGCACAACCAGAGTCTGAAGCGGAGGTGCAGGCCATGAGCATGGGGGACATGGTAGCTGCACATTCACTTGTGAGTCGTTGAAGTGCAGCCGGGGTAACGTCCAGCCTTGGTGATGAATTCTGCTCAGAGAAGGTTTAATTTGCCCGCTTTCATGACTGGGCAACTGCCTGGCCTGTAAGATACACCTCTGTGTCTGTCTAACGGTGGTGCTCAGACATTCTCCAGACCTGTGCCAATGTGTATCTGAAAGCAAAGGATCTGACAGGCTGTCGGGTCATTGTCTGTATGCATCAATGTTGCAGGAAGCCAGCAGTACTAGACCTCAGCAGTGTACAGTGTTGATGGGCAGCACCCAATGGGCCTCCACTATATATGTGTACCTAGATATGTGTTTTGCTTTGTATAAACCTGTATAATAATTATGTTTATAAATATATAGGTATTCGTTAGTTCTGCTTAACAAACGAAGATATTACTTATGGTTATATTATTCTATGTTTAACATGTATATAAGTGACTGCATAAATAAGTAAATATTTTTATCATAACTATCTATCTACAATTGCTTCACTATTGATATAAAAAAATAATAATTTAAAGTACAGCAACACTTGAAAGTCTGAGTTTATTAAATGCAACTTAAATCTACATATATTACCTTCCTTATACATATATACCTTCCATGTACTTATGTATCTTTATATTTATTACTTTACTTCTAATTCAGCATTTCCAATGTACTACTCTATATCTGACCCTATACCTCTCTCAACATATCCTCTACCTCCACTCTCTGACTCACCCCAAACCATATTCTACTGCTATGAGCCACAAAAAACCCTTTCTAGACTATTCCCTCCCCTACCCCTCCTTGCATTATCACATACCTCGTTTACTATTCAGATCTCCCAAACACGCCTTTCTTAAACCCTTCCCTTTGACTCTACCCCCCCTCCGCCCCTTTACTCATCCCAACCCTTCTCGTGCTGGTATGAGCTCCAAACAAAAACAATTTCTAGACCCTTCCCTCTTCATACCGCCACTATCCTTTTCAATCCAACTAACAGACTAACATGTCCACCACTCAAATTGATTTCATATTTCCCTACACCAATTCCCCACTAATCCTGTTTGAGTTCCGGAGTAGTGTGCTACATGCCAAACAGTGCTTCGACACCTCATCAGGGGTAGCAAGAGCTATATAAATGCAAACCCTTCCCTCCTCTATCACTCCACTATCCTTTTTCAATCCAAATAACACTCAAATGTCCGCCGCTCAAATTAATTTCAGATTTCCCTATACTAATTCACCACTAATCCTCAATGGGTTCCAGAGTAGCATGCTACACGCCGAAAAAGCGCTTCGACGCCTCGTCCTGGGTAGTATAAATGTAATTACAATTTCAATCATCGTGCTATTAGCAGATGACAGGATTACATTCAGCAGAATGAGGCAAGGCTGATCAGGATGAGGGCCAACAGCTATGGTAAGATGGTCAAGCCCTGGGAGGCCAGCCTTTGTAGTAGCTGTAACAGAGAAGAGACCCAGGTAAGATGTGCTCTACAGTCAGTGTAACACGGTAAATCCAAGCGAGGACATGCTCTTTACCTAGTGTAATAAGGTAAATCCCAGAGAGGTCAAGCTCTACACTCAGCGTAACAAGGTAAGTCCCATCGAGGACATGATCTGCAGTCAGTGTAACAAGGTAGCTCCCAGAGGAGACATACTCTATAGTCAGTGTAACAAGGTAGCTCCCAGAGGAGACATATTCTATAGTCAGTGTAACAAGGTAAATCCCATCGAGGACATGATCTGGAGTCAGTGTAACAAGGTAGCTCCCAAAGGAGACATACTCTATAGTCAGTGTAATAAGGTAGCTCCCAGAGCGGACATGCTCTGCATATGGTGCGTGACAGGATAAAATCCAGCGAGGTCATGCTCTGCCGTCAGTGTTTAACAAAGGTAAATCTGAGTAAGGTCAAACTCTATCGTCAGTGTAACAAGGTAAATCCAACTGTGGACATGCTCTGCAATCAGTGTAACATGCTAAAACTCAGAGAGAGTGTAACGCGGTAAATCCCAGAGAGAATATGTTGTGCAGTAAGTGTAACACAATAAATACCAGATAAGACACTGTCTGCAGTCAGTGTAACGCAGTAAATCACAGAGAGGACGTGCTCTGGCGTCAGTGTAATATGGTAACCCAAGAAAGGACATGATGTGCAGTCGTTGTAACAAGGTACATCCGAGAGAGGACAAGCTCTAAAGTCAGTGTAACAAGTTAAATACCAGACAGAACATGTTCTGCAGTAGGCGTGACACGGTAAATCCCCGAGAGGACATGTTGTGCCTTCAGTGTAACACAATAAATACCAGATAAGACGTGCTCTGTAGTCAGCATGACGCGGTAAATCACAGAGATGACGTGCTCTGACGTCAGTGTAATATGGTAAAAACCAGAGAGGAGATGCTCTGCAGTCAGGTAACGAGGTAAATAACTGAGAGTTCAAGCTCTAAGGGGTCTTTGGGAGAGCAGCCGACCACCGGGAGGCTTGCGCCCCCGGGGATTTTGGGCCAGTGGTGCGGCCCAGAGCCCAATTGGGCTTGGGTTGTGCGGTTTTTGGGCTGGGGGAGCGGGGTGGTATTTAGCCGGACATTTTGTCTGCCGTTTCACCATTTTAGGTGAGGTGACACGGCAGCCGGTCCTTAGGGTGCTGGGAATTTTTTGGTTGGCGATTTTGTAGTTGGGAGCAGTTTTTGTAGTGTCGCTAGCACCATGACTGACCCCAGGGTTGAAGAAGCCATGCGCCTGCTTGCCGAAGCAGGACGCATGGATCTGGTGATGCAGGCGGCGCCTGAGGCGCAGCCGCCGCGTCGTGCGGCCGGAGGTGTGACGGCAGCGGTGTGGGCCTGCTTGCCCCCGCGGGCGTGTCGCACCAGGGCAAAGAACGCGGTAGGTGGGGCGGTCAGGGGCAGGCAGCGGCCGCCCCAAAGACACGGGCGAAGCGCGGGGCGGGGCGCCGCGTGGCGTCCCGCGCTCGATTTTGTGCAGAGGGGGCGGGATGGGGAGGCAGGGCCCAGCCATGAGGTACCCGCTGCCAATGAGGCCACGTGTGACACACAGGAGGGGGGAAGGGGGGGAGCAACAGAGGTCCACCAGCAGGGGCAAAGGCAAGGGGACTGGGGGCACTTGCAAAAGTGGGACAGGGTGTTGGTGACCAAAGGGGGGAAGACATGGGGTCTCCCCCCAAGATCAAGAGGCCCGGAGGGAGGCTGACAGGGAGGGACTATAAGGAAGGGGAAGAGAGGCCCAAGAGCACGGGGGCAAAGGGGGTCAAGGCCCGGCTGGGAAGGGGATGGGCGGCAGGGAGCCGCAGGGGAGGCCGCGTTGGGCCCCCCTGTCTCCTTGGACATGGGGGGCTGGCTGGACAGGGCCCCATGGGGCCTCAGATCCCGCTGGTCGGAAGAGGGGGTTGGGTGCGGGGGGAGCAGGCTGCGTCATCGTGGGGCAGAGAGGGGAGGGCAAGGGTGGCCTGGGGGCAGAGACAGGGTAGCGGGTTCGGGGTCCAGCATCTGCCTTTATGGCGGCCATGTTGGAACGGAGTGAAGAAGAAGAGCAGCGGGCATGAGGGGGGGAGGGGCGGGCATTGGGGCCACCCCCGGTGCCAGGACTCACACGTCAGGGGGAACAGGGGGTCCGGCGCGGCACTTGTCTGGGGAGGGGAGGAAGCGGGCGTGGCAGGCAGGCGTAGATGGGAGAGAGGCCAGCGGGTTGGGGAGGGGGGTCTCGCGGGCGTGGAGCTGGATGTGGGGGGTGTTTGGCAGTGGTGCCCAGGGACAAGGAGGGCAGAGGCGGAGGGGTATTCTAACCCCGGCTTGCCGGACCTTACTTTTCCGTTGCAGGAGTGGCAAGAGCACGAGGTAGTTTACTGGGGTGAGTCGCATGCGGCTCCGCGTTCCCGAGGAGAAGTGAAGGCACTGGCAAAGGCGGCCAGCCGGAACACGACGCGGGACGGTAAACTCACTGCCATACAGCGGTCTGAGGTGATCGAGGCGGTGCAACAACCCCATGGGGTCGATGCGGCCCCCGGGGCGGTGGTGACAGAATGATCATGCAGGGCAGCAGGGTTTTTCGCGCCAACGCGATCCTCAGTAGCGGATTTAGAGGAGCTAATACGAGAAAGGCGGGTCAGCGCAGAGGCGCTGGGGCACGAAGGGGCAGGCACTGAGGGTCTGGAAGGGGACATCCAGTTAGATTATGATGAGGACAGCCTGGAGGAAGGGGAGATTGTGGAGGAGGGCGAACGGGAGCCGCAGCGGGGGGGCAGATTAATGATGTGCCTAGATTGTTACAGGTCCGGAAACAAGGAGATCTCCCGGCCTGGGACGACGCGCGGCAACAACATGCACGACTGGTTAGGCGGCTGGATCCGGTGCGGACGCCGACCTTGACGCCAGGTAATAAGAACGCAAAAGGGAGGGGGCTGCTTGTGAGGCCCCGGGGCAGGGTATCGGTGGGGACGGATGCCATAGGCGGGGAGACTGAGGGGGCAGTGCGATTGCGCAAAGGCAGGTACGTCAAGGATTACGGGGGTAGGCACAGAGGGCCAGGCAGAAGTAGGGGGGAAGGCAGAAGGGGACTTAGCGGATGGTCGGCGGGAGGCGGGACCGGAGACAGAGTCGAGCAAAGACAAGACGCCAGCGGAGGGGCAGGACAGTGAAGGGGCCCTGGGAGGAGCCGCCAAGGAAAGCCACGAGGTAAAAATTCAGAAGCTGCCATACATGGGGGTGACTAAGCCACTGGGGGCGCACCTGATGCTGTCGACAAAGGAAAAAATTTGGAAAGGTGAGTACGAGGACATGCTCAAATTACTGCACAGGGAGCTTAGGGCAAAAGAGGGTTCGAAAGAGGAGGAACTGGAGTTATCCAAGCGGCCGAAGGTGCCGTTGACGATAGAAAATTGGACAGCGGCTTTCTTAATATTTGCAAGTGTGTACCGTGAAAAATACCCTGAGAGGTCCGTCTCGATCTTTAAATACATGGACGTGATTAGGAGGGCCCAGGTAACATACGGGGGCTACGCTTGGTCGCACTATGATGAGGAGTTTAGAGCCAGAATGGCCTGGGACCCAGAGGCAAAATGGAGGGAGATTGACGCGGATTTGTACCAACAAACCATGGGGGCAGTAAAATTTGGGAAAACAACTTACACGGCCAGCGGACTGCCACTGACTTACCGCCCCTTTCAGAGCTGCCCCACCCGGGGGGGGGCGGTACACAGCAAAAAACCCAGGGGGAGTTTAGGGGGCGTGCTGGGATTACAATAAGGGAACCTGTGCACGGGAGTATTGTAGATTCAGACACGGATGCTCCAAGTGTGGAGGGCGACACCCGCTCGTGCAATGTTTTGGGCCAGGATACAACAGGCAGGGTCAGCAGTATAACCCGGGTTTCCAGCATAGCGGCACCTTCCAGGGTCAGTAAACAGGTGGGGGCAGGGGTGGTAAGGGAGCACAAGGGACCATGGGAAAAGGCTCTTACGCCCATTAACCTGGAGTGCCTGGAGCGCTGGCTGGCTCACTACCCTTGTCGGGAGGATGCTACATTGTTGAACCAGGGTTTTTGGGAAGGATTCAGGTTGGGGTACAAGGGGCCAAGAGTAGCCAGGTGGGCGGAGAACTTGAGAACAGTCAAAGGGCATACAGATATAGTACGAGACAAGTTGTACAAAGAAGTTGCAGAAGGGCGAATGGCGGGACCATGCGGACACCTTCCTATCACGGACTTGATCATATCACCAATTGGGGTGGTGCCCAAGAAGGAACCTGGGCAATTTAGATTGATTCAACATCTCTCGTGGCCGGAGGGAACCTCCGTGAATGACTACATAGCAGAGGACTTGACATCAGTGTCGTACTCGTCAGTAGACTAGCCAGGGCACTAATGGAGACAGTGGGAAGAGGTGCGGAAATGGCAAAATGCAACATCAAGTCGGCCTTCCGTTTACTGCCGGTCCATCCGGAGGATTTTCAACTGTTGGGAATACAGTTTGAAGGACAAATTTTTGTAGACACGGCATTGCCTATGGGATGCTCCATTTCATGCGCACTGTTCGAGCGTTTTAGCTCATTTTTGCAATGGGTTTTTACATGGCAGACGGGAAAAGTGACGGTGACACACTACCTTGACGACTTCTTCCTGGTGGGTCGACCCGGTTCAAAGGACAGTCAACGGAAGTTGAACAGTTTTCAAGAGCTCATGGGTTTACTGGGAGTGCCCCTGGCACTAGAGAAGACACAAGGTCCAAGTACGGTGTTGTCATTTCTTGGTATTGAACTGGACTCGGTGGCCATGGAGGCACGCCTGCAGATGGACAAGAAATTGAACATGTTGTTGCTCATTGATGACATGCTGCTCAGACGGAAGTTGACAGTGCGGGAGGTGCAGGTGTTGCTGGGGCACCTTAATTTTGCATGTAGAGTGGTGCGGGCGGGGAGGACCTTTTGTAGGAGATTGGGCAGGTCCCTGGCAGGCATCACACTCCCACACCATCACATGAGACTCTCGGCAGGGAAAAAGGACTTACGCATGTGGCGAAAATTTCTAGAGGATTTTAACGGCATCCCAATAATGGCACCCAAGGAATGGGAATGGGACATACATATCTACTCGGATGCTGCAGGGGCCCATGGTTTCGGGCTGTATTGGGAGGGTAGATGGTGCGTGGAAGAGTGGCCACTACATTGGAAGGATGGGGGTAGGAGCATTGCCTTTCTAGAATTTTTCCCACTGGTGGTGGCAACAACAGTTTGGGGGCACGACTTGGCACACAAGAAGGTAGTCTTCAGGATAGACAACATGGCAGTGATGCAGGTAGTCAACAGGCAATCCGCTAGGGATGCACAGGTACTCAAGTTTTTGAGGGTGTTTGCATTGCTTTGCTTGAAACATGACATCACCTTTCAAGCCAGACATGTGCATGGGGTGGACAATGACATTGCGGACGCTTTGTCTCGTTCACAGTGGGAGAGGTTCCATGGGCTGGCCACGGAGGCGGACAACTGCAAGACACCGGTGCCGGTGGGGTTGTGGTCCATCGGAGACAGAGGATGCTGCAATTGGTGGTAGGGTCGTTGGCTCTTTCCACTAGGACGGCGTATAAGCAGGCTTGGTGGGAGTTCATGCAGGGGGGGGCTAGGAGAAGGGATGACGGGTGGGCGAGAGAAGAGGATGTGGTACAGTTTATTCTAGACATGATTGACAAGGGCTTGTCCAGAGTTACGATTACCGGCAAATTGGCAGGGATCGTCTTTATGGGCAAGCTGTGGTGGGGGTACGCACCTTCAGCAGGCGAGCTAGGGAGGCGAATTCTAGAAGGATGGGCAAGAGAAAAAGGTACACGGCCTCGAGGTAGGAAGCCAGTGTCTAGGAAGCTATTGGCGGCCCTGTTACAATGGATACCGAGGATTTGTAGGGTCAAGGAAGAAACAGTGCTATTTGTGACATTAATGTCTTGGATGTATTTTGGGGCGTTTTGGGTTTCAGAGTTGGTGGGCAGAGCAGGACAAGTGGGCATCCAATGGAGGGAGGTGCACATGACGGAAAGAGGGGTGGAGGTGATCTTGAGACAATCAAAGACGTACCAAAGGGTGAAACGAACAGGGGTGCTGCTGAGAGCCTCAGTGGACTCAGAGGTATGCCCTGTGGCATGGGGGGGCTTATTGAGGGGTATTTCAGGGACAGCAAATGGGGGTGTGTTTAGAAGGGTGTCGGGCAGGGCGGTCACGGCCGCCCAGCTGCTCTGGGTGATGCGAAGGGCTTTGAGGCTACTGGGGGAGGTACCGGGGGAGTACGGCACCCACTCCTTTTGGATCGGGGCTGCGACGGATGCGGCGACGCAGGGTTGGGGGGAGGAAGAGATCATGCACTTGGGGAGATGGAAGTCGGATTGTTTCAAAACGTACATTAAAAGGGGGGACATGATGATGTTTAGTGTATCCGCTCTCACGCTTGTGTCTTTTCAGGTGCAGTGGCCGGGCCGGCTTCGGCGGAGCTGTTGATATGGATAGTGGGGCACTCCTTTGTTAAATGGGCGGAGCGACATGAAAGGCAAAAAGGGAAAGGTTTAAATCTTGGCTTGGACCCGTCATTGTTTAAGGAGTCATGGCATGGAAAGGGGGGCATGCACTGGCGCGAGCTCATACCGTTCTTGAACAACTGCATCAGAAATAACGTTTGTCCGGATGTTTTGATTGTGCACTTGGGTGAGAATGACCTGGTGATATGGAAAGGCTTAGCGCTGCTCAAACAGATGAAGCTGGACCTGTTAGAAATCAAACAGCAGTGGTCAGGGTGTTTTATCATTTGGTCTGAATTCATCCCGCGAAGGCAGTGGCGAGGGGCAGACAGGCCAGGGGCAATTGATCAAGCGAGGAGAAAAAATAACAGGGACATGAGGAATTTTTGTGTTAAGGAGGGGATAGGGAGAGTAGAGCACCCGGAATTGAGGTATGCAGCGGTCTATTTTTTCAGGGACGATGGTGTTCATTTGTCACGCTTCGGAATGGAATTGTATTTGATACAGATCAAAGAGATCATAGATAGATCATTCAATATACGTCGATATCCGAAGCTCCCTATGTTGGGGGGGTCAGAAAAGCCCTAGGTAAGCGTAGGTGGAGAACTTTTCTGAGTGGCGTGTTTTCCTAGTGTTTTACAGGTTTTACAGTTTAAATTTATGGTGGCCCACAGGTTAATCCGGGAACAGGCAATAACGGGAAAGTAATTAAGAGATCTTTAGGTAGGTAGATGTTTTACAAATAGGTAAAGAGGTTACAGGATTAAAAGTTCAACAGTTAAGGTTTGTATAAGGGTTGTAAACAGTTGCAAAAGATTGGAGAGGGCGGAGCCTTAGGGCTGGGGGGAGGAGGCAAGATAGTTGGAAAATGTTTAGAGAGGATTAGTTTTGTAAGGCAAAGGCTGAGGTTAATGTTTTGTAAGGTGCACCTGTTTTCAATAAAGCGGCCTTTTTCACACTTACACAAGAGTTTTGGTGGTCTGTGCTGCGCCCTCCCCTCTGGCCCAAGGGGTCTTTGGGGGAGCAGCCGACCACCGGGAGGCTTGCGCCCCCGGGGATTTTGGGCCAGTGGTGCGGCCCAGATCCCAATTGGACTTGGTTTGTGTGGTTTTTGGGCTGGGGGAGCGGGGAGGTATTTAGCCGGACATTTTGTCTGCCATGTCACCATTTTAGGTGAGGTGACACGGCAGCTGGCCCTTAGGGTCCTGGGAATTTTTGCCCGCCCTCCCTCCCTATTTCTAGAGAGGAGCATACAAATTTTGGATTTTTGTTTTACGGGGCAGGTTTTGGCTTTGAGGGATTTTGGGTCTTTTTGTTGCAAACAGGTGTGCCGGGGGATGAGAATGTACATGGTTGTCGCTGAAAGCAGGTGCAAGGCGTGTTTTCCTAGTGTTTTACAGGTTTTACAGTTTAAATTTATGGTGGCCCACAGGTTAATCCGGGAACAGGCAATAACGGGAAAGTAATTTGGAGATCTTTAGGTAGGTAGAGGTTTTACAAATAGGTAAAGAGGTTACAGGATTAAAAGTTCAACAGTTAAGGTTTGTATAAGGGTTGTAAACAGTTGCAAAAGATTGGAGAGGGCGGAGCCTTAGGAGTGGGGAGAGGAGACAAGATAGTTGGAAAATGTTTAGAGAGGATTAGTTTTGTAAGGCAAAGGCCGAGGTTAATGTTTTGTAAGGTGCACCTGTTTTCAATAAAGTGGCCTTTTTCACACTTACACAAGAGTTTTGGTGGTCTGTGCTGCGCCCTCCCTTATGGCCCAAAGTCAGTGTAATATGAAAATCCCAGAGAGGACATGCTCTGTAGTCAGTGTAACACGGTAAACCTCAGAGAGGACAGGCTCTGCAGTCAGCGTACTCTGACATCAGTGTAATATCGTAAACCCCAGGGAGGCCATGTTCTGCAGTCAGTGTAACACGGTAAATGAAATCCCAGAGAGGACATGCTCTGCAGTAAGTGTAACACGGTAAACCCCTGAAAGGTTATGCTATGCAGTGCAATAAGGTAAATGAACCTCGAGAATGGGTGTCTACTTTGTAACAAGGTAAAGGCAAAGACCTGCCAAGCTCTGCAGTGAAGACAACCATGAGAGAGGGAGACAGACGGGCTCTGGAGACAATGTGATCGCGCGAAGGTCCAGCTCTGCAGCCAGTGTGAGAAGGAGGAGTCAATGTGATCCCAGGTAGTGTCTGCAGCCAGAGTAACAAGGGGCAGCCCGAAGTAGGCCAGACTCTACGGCTGATGAACACTGCTGAGCCCGGGGTGACCGCCATCTACAGGCAGTGGGTCAGGATTGCCTCAGAGTACTCCGGCTCTGCAGCCGGTTTACCCTGGGAGAGATTCCAAACCAGAGGCGTAGGGAACCCCTCCCCCCCCCCACTATCTTAAACTGGGGCTGCCAGTGAGCACGATGGGCTGGGGAACTGGGTCTTCTACAATGTTATTTACATGTTTATAGGCCTTTTCTGTCTGCAGTGCTGCAGAGAAAATGCTCATGAATGATACTACTAGGAAACATCATGACAGAGAAGGGTCGGAGGTAGCTGGTGTGCACAGGAAAGTAAACACAAAAGTGATGAAATGAAGGAAATAGGAGAAAAGACAGGAAGAGGGTTAGATTAAAAAGGTGATCATGAGAGAATGTTAAGAAAGAAAAAATAAGGATGAGACACAAAAGGTGGGAAGGTAGAAAGAGGAAAGAAAGAACTGGAGGAGAAAGGAAGGTTGAAACGAAGGGAGACAATAAGGAAGCAAAGGTGAAAGGTAAAATTGAAAGGGGAAAGGAAAAGTTACAGAATGAATGGATGGAAGTGTGAAATAATGGATAGAACGAAGGGTGAAAGGACCGATAGGTAAATGGGTAAATGGATGAACAGATGAAGAATGGACCAATGGAGAAGAATTAAATAATGGGTGAACAGTTGGATAGATGGATATGCTGATTGGTGCATGGGTTAAATGATGGATGGGTGGGTGGATGGATGTATGGATGAATGAATGGATGGATGGATTATTAGACAGAAGGGTGAAAGGATGGATGGATAGAAGGATGGAAGGAGAATGACAGGGTGAAGGAAATTGTCCTAAGGTGGGACGGGTTTGTATACTTTGCGTGCTCTCGGTGTAGAGGCATGGTTAGAGATGTGGTATTTTCATTTTCTGGCGACTTCCTTGGTTACCAGGGTTGGACTGGCCTATAGGGCAATCAGGCAGTGCCCGATGGGCTGGTCTCACATAACAGTGTTTGGGCTGGTTTTCTGGCAGTTTGTGGGCTTGTTTTGTGGTCGGTTTTTACTGTTGAGTTCCCTGATATTAAAACTAGCATTGCCTGCAGCAAACACAAATGTATGCAGTCTCCCATACCTTCAAAATACTCGTACAGCATGTATTTACAAGTTCAAAACTGGCCTTATTTGCACATGTGGGCAACTTTTTTAGCTATCTGATTTGCTAACGTGGGCCACTTTTACTTCAATGCCAGGGCCTATTTTATGCCCCAGTCCGACCCTGGTGGTCAGTGTGACAGAGGAATGAGCAGGCCCAAGCATCTTATGTAAAAGGCAAGAGACCAGTCTTTGCAGTCATTGTGACAGGTGGGAGGTCAAGAGAGAGCAGTTCTGTTCTGCATCCACAGACGAACTGATTGGTTGCAGGTTGGCCAGTTATATCAGACGAGGCCCTCAGTGGTCTTCCGGTATTTGAAGGCCACCAGGCAGGCATCTCATGGCGGGATTTTGTGATAAGTGGGGATGGGGGGGGGTGAATGCAACAGCTGGATCCACGCGATCCCCTCCAGGAATCCTGTCAGAGCGATCCACCCACTTCTAGTGCAGACAATCATGCGGAATTAGGAGAGTTGCTTGTATTGTTTTTTCCCACCAAATGATTGACATTCTTTGGGGTTCGCTACTCCCTGCAATTTAGTTCTCACAAAGCATGTCAGCTGCATCACAAGGGTGAAACGTGTCTCCCATAGTTAAACATGGATGAGCTGTGAATTGTTTGAGATTCTGGCTAGCATTTTAGAGCCAGGGCCCAAGGTTACAGTGTAATAATGCGCTTTAAAATATATATATATTTTTTAATTACCCATCAATCAGTTGACTTCTTCTCTGTAACAAAGCCCTGATTAAAACAACACTGCATAAAGATTATGACATTGTTCTAAAATCTCACTTACGGAAAACTCCTGGGTCCAGGCGCTGTACTGTGCTATTTGTATTTATTGCATCACTCTGAAATATTTATAAGTAGCAATACCTTCTGGACACCTAGGGAATGGCGTACAAGCCTGTGTTTTCCCAAAACGAACTCTTTCACCAGAATCCCCCTCCTGCTCCCAGTATGCATTGATTTAAAACTGAACTCCGAGAGTAGGGATCATATAATACTCAAGCGACGATGGAGGTAAGTAAAGAGCCATTTGTTTTTACAGCCATACTTGTAAAACGATCCGAATAAATCCACGGTGTGTAGGAAAGCAGGGGCTCTGCCTGCACCGGAGCCACGGGCTCTCCCTCCCCACGGTCTGCAATGCAGCCATGGACACTGTGTACATCCACTGGCTGTGGAGTCTGCGTCTGCGTGGAGACCTTGGGCGCACTCTCTCTCTCTATCGCTCGCTCTCTCTCTATATATATATATATATATATTACTTTCTCTAACTCTCTCTCTTTCTCTATCTCTCTCGCTGTCCTTCTCTCTCTCTCTCTCTCTCTCTCTATATATATATATATATATCGCTTTCTCTAAAATTCTCTCTCTTTCTCTCTCACTGTCCTTCTTTCCCTCCCTTTCTCTCTTACTCTCCCTGCCCTTCTCTCTCTCTCTGTGTCCTGTCTCTCTTTTGCTCTCCTTCTTTCTTGTTCTCTCTCATCCCTTTCGTTCTCTTCATAACTCTCTTTATGGATTTATCTCGATTTCAGCCCCTTTCTCCCTATCTCTATTCCTCTGTCTATCTGTGTCTGCCTTGCTCTGACTCTCTCTACCACACACTCTCTTCCTCCCTCTTTCTATATTTCCATCTGTGATTGACTCACTCTGTCTCTATCTTTTTCAGTCTCTTTCCCTATCCCTCTCTCCTCCCTTCACTCTCTTTCAGCTTCTCTCTGCCTCTTTGCATGTTTTGTCTCTGTCTGTGGCTCCCCCCGTCTGCCTCTCTCTTTCTCTGTGTCTCTCCATCTCTCCATGCCTCTCTCTTTCGCTGTCTCATGCTCTCTCTGTCGCTTTCCCTCTCTGTCTCTCTTTCTCTATATCTTTCTACCACTCTTCGTCTCTCTATCTTTCTCTCTCACTTTCTCTTCCTCTGTCTATATTTTTGACTCTGGCTGTCCCTGTCCATTCATTTGTCTGTTTCTCTCTAACTCTGTCTCGGTCTCTCTCTCTGTGTCTCTTTCTGTATATCTCCGTATCCTCCTGTATCGTGCTCTCTCTGTCTCTTTTGCTCTCTGCCACTCTCTCTCTCTGTCTTTCATTCTTGTATTTGTCTCTGTTTACCTTTCTATGTCTATTTCTCCCTCGCCGTTTTTCCCTCCCTTTCTGTCGATGTCTCTCCCTCTCTTTAACTCTCTCTCTCTTTCGCACTCTCACCACTGTCCAACCAACCTCCTCCACCCATTAGGATTGTAGATTGTCCACATCGAGACTACCGACCCCTCTGAATTAACGCCTCCCTGCACGTAATGTACGTTTTCCCCATTTCGTTGCAAACAAAACCCTTCAAATGTCCTATGAGGCCGCGCAATACAAAAATAATATTGGCGCTGATTACAAGTGCCCAAGCTACTGAGACACCCTACCAGCAGTGTGTCGCCCTGTCCGACCCCGGGAGAGCTCTGCTGTCCCATCGAGCCGCTTTCTCTGCCAAGCCTGTAAGGGTGGACCTGGCAGTGAGACATGCACACCCTGTAACCTGGGGGCACACACCTAGAAGCCTCTGAGGAAGTGAGCTGGGCACATGGGCTGGCGGTAGCAAGCCCTGGCGAGGAAATGGACGACCCATGGGCTCCAAGGAGTCTTAATATCAACATGCACTTAATAGCATCTAACAGTATAAAAAAAATCTGGAAGGCATCAATATGTGTTCAGAGGATGGTGTGGCAAGAGGAAAGAAAGTGCTCCCTCTGTAAAGTACATGTTTATTCTGTCCTCGAATGATATATTAATGATACACATATTTCATCTCTTTTCACATATGGATATATTACGGACCGGTGTGCAGACCTTTGGGACCTGCATCTTGAGTAAAATAACCCCACATCACCCCCACCCCTCACCACCAACCATCCACCAGGCTCCGGAGCACAGCCCCGTAGCAGAGACGTTTTAAGGCATGGGCAAAGTGGGCTCTGGTCGGGGCCCCAGCCTCTCAGGGCCCCCCTAATAGAGCCAGCTCTGTTCTGCAGAGTCTTGCCCCGATGACCTTGAATAATTGGGTGATGTGTGAGAGTCTATTACAGACATTTTGCAGAGAAAGTGTATGTTTCATGCAACATCCATAAAAGAAAATATTTCTTTTAGATCAAAACAGGACCTCGCATATGAGAAATGGGAGGGGTGTCACAGAGATTATTTGCAGTAATATTAGTGAGTTCCTGCAGTGTTACAATATTTAAAACAATATTTAAAACACGTCCCTATCCCTGAATATTATATGTAAACACATTAAAAATTTGGACAAGTGTACCTGTGCACTGGCACTGACCTGGCCAAGGAGGGCATGAAAGAGCTGAAACTGGATCATAAATTTGTGGGCCCCTGTTCCAAACAGGGGGCCCCAAAATATGTTTGTCCCAGGGCCCCTACAATCCTTAAGATGTCCCTGTGCTCTGTAGGCCACCAGCGTGGGTAGGTCATTCATGGTCAATGGTCAGTCTTCATATACGGATTGAAAGTCACACCGTCTGTCACACGGGACCTCACAGAGCCCTCTGGTTCTACATCTTATCATTCACACCAAACAGGAAAACCAAGAATTATTGCTTTATACATCCCGATACACCGGAAGCAAGGAGATATCAGATCGCGAAGCAATGTTTCCAAATACACTGCAGAATTCAAAATACAGGGGTTATATGTATATCTCATAACGTGTAGCATATAGGCGGCTAACACATTAAACAGTGTTAATACCAGTAACAAAACACATTCTGCGGTGCATGCCCAAATCTAAGTGCCCAGCTACTGCAAACCGAAAATACTGTGCTGAGGTGGTAAGGCCAGCTGACTCAGAGCCACGGAATTATTCGAGATGATGGTCGACGACCCCTCCATCCTCCATCCCCCACCCCACACTACCACCCTACCACCAGCACGCGCGCACATACTCGGTATGAATGGAACGAGGAAACATGCTGGAATACACCATTTTCATAGCTAGTATTTCCTCTAACCATTCATAATTTGCTGAAGAAAATTGGAACATATTTAGGGATTAATGCAAGACATTCGAGGGTGCAATTATTGCGCAGAACAGCCAATCTGAGTTGGAGGGGGGAAAGTGTTCAAGCCTCAGCAAAATATGTTTGAATCTTAACAGAATATAGCTAAGCTCCCAAAATACCCCAATTCGCCTGTTCACGGCCAGAGGCATCCCAAGACCATTAACTCTCCTTAAGGTAGTTCGGAGTTTGCCCCACTAAGGGCACTTGAGTCTCTTTTCTTTAGAAAATAACCCAGAGCTGAACTTGATCTATTCAGTTCAGGCACCGTATCCACCATATCGCAGCAGACACTTTACATCTCAATCAGAGATTGTAACTAACACAATGAGTTGATTATGCCTAACAAAGTGCTGTGAAGTGGTGGTAAAGGGACGTGTAGGTGCTATAGAAAACAAAATAAACAAGCAAACAAATAAATACATAAATAGTTTGCAAATTAAATTTGGGGCATCCCTCCCGATTCTGTAGCAGTTAGTGAAGCGTGCTAGGCTCCCCTTTACCCCCAGCCACCCACTGATCTTGTCAATTAATAATCTGTAAGAGTAACCCAAGCATGCTGCAGGTGACTCCAAAGCCTATTTCCCAGTCGGTGGTCGGCATTACACATTCGGCTACTGGATGCCTCCTCAGGGCAGCTGCCCAGCACTGCAGTCCAGGGCTGTCGAACCCAGAGCCTGACGGTACCGGCCACGCGGACACATAGGCACGCGACCTGGGGTTTCCTGCAGGAGGCGCTCTGGGAGCCCAGGGCAGGTGCTGCCACTGGCAGAAGGCGCGGGACCCGGCGCGCGCGAGAGCTGTACCTGTGCTTGGAGGGGTGCTGGCGGGGTTTCTCTCAGAGCCGGCAGCTGGCGGGGCTGCTAGAGCGCCAGGTGAAGAGAAGCATCCCGCTCTCCGGCCGGCGTCCCCATCCTCTTCCGCGGCTCCACCGAGAAAGGCGACGTGTGGTACCGGCCAAGTCTCCGAAGGGAAATAAAAAACACGTCTTCTGTGTGCGTGTATGTGAGGGAGAGGGAGGTGGAGGTGGAGGCAAAGAGAGACGGGAGGGGGAGAGAGAGCGAGAGAAGGGGGGGGTTAATGCCTGAGAGCAGCTGTGTACTCAACAGAAGAGTCAGTCTGTGATGAGGAGAGAGCCAGTGCCAGAGGGAACATTGCACTCGATGCGTATCCCACTTAAGGGAGACAGGGAGGGGGCGCAGAGGGAGAGAGGCAGTGAGGGAGGGAGGGTGGCAGGATATATATATTTTTGGCAGAATATGGTATATTTGTAAATAGTTTAAGAGAGGGATGCATGAGATGAGGCAGGAAGATAGAAGCGAGATGTTAGTGAAGAGGGCGCAAGGCTAAGACGTCCCTAAACAGATCCGAACCAGTGTCAGTGAAAACACACACCCACATTTCTCTAGAGCACCCACATAATCCATTGAACCATAAGACATTTCAACTTTACCTAAGGGTTACAACTGATCTCTGCAGCAGGCACACTGACCTACTGCGCTTGATTGCTGAGATTCGATCCTGCCAACATCTGTTTACTAATACATATTAGCAGAAGCAAGTGCATTGAGCTATCTTAATGGCATTCAAAGCTGATCAACAGATTTAACGGAGATTTTGCAAGAGAGTTGATATACAGAGCTGTTTTACTGAGACTGTAAGTGTAACGTGAGATGGCACACATTTCTACAGTGGGCGCCGTGCTAATCGGAGCTATTTTAGTGTGATTCGAACCCAGTGACCTGGTTTCCAAAGATCTCGAAGGCAAATGCATTGATCCCTGAGCTTTCTTACTGACACGCAATTTAGTGATTTTCTGGTACGCACAGATCTCTGCAGAGAGTGATTCCATCCACAGATCTATCCAATCACACTGGAATTGTAACATGTACCGTAGGCAGTAGATTAGGTGTGTAAGGTGTGTGTGTTGGAGGGGAGCGAGTGGTGTTGGGCTCAATGGAATGCATCGAGTTATAAGAACATAATGCCGAATATATTAGAGGAGGTAAAACGAATACATAACATGAGGAGAGAGATTTGTAAAAGAAGAGGGAGGGAACGTTGAGAAAGAGATGAGCAAAAGTCCGAGGCAGAGAGAAGGCAGCAGGACCGGGGGCTGGGCAGTGACGTGTACGGGCATCTGGCAGTCCGGGCAGACCCACCTGCCTCCTCCGGCCTCCCATTGGCTGCGCGCGAGCACAGCTTCAAGTCCCTCTCTGTCTGTCCTAATGGCTTTATGGAATCCATATTTGCGGTTCCGAGGCAATGACGCCTGATTCATTCGGCGCTTGTTGTGTTTAAACAGAGCAGAACATAATTCTGTTTTTTGTGCCTAATGTATCATGACACCCGTGAGGAGAGAGCCGGCACCGGGAATGCACGCAAATGTGAGAACAAGTCTGAAGCGAAAGGCAAGAGTAAGAGCTCAGTGCAGAAATGCACAGGAGAAGAAGGCTCGAAGCAAAGAACAGAGGCCCTCATCTTCCAATTAAAACGCGCAGTACGCTGCTTTTGCAAACGACTGCTTTGAGGCCGAGTTCTGTTTGCATCAGTAAAGATTCATATTATAAGAGGGGAGAAAGCAATCATGGGTGGAAAGAAAAGGCACAGATAATCCAGCCCAGGGCCCGCACTTTCCATCATTACATGACACTTGACCTCAGTGATGGCATTAACAAAATATGACATGTTCACAAAAATGAAATACTTAGTTTAGACATGGGAGTGTAGAGTGAAACAGTCAGATTTCGTCTCCTCATTGTCGCTCCTCGTCCAGTCATAATGCTTGAGGCATTGCCTCCCTGTCAGAGTTCCAGCGAGACCAAGTAAAACTGTAGTCTCTTTTCTGTTTGTCAGACTACCTTAAAGCCCTCCCCTGTACCAAGGCACGTCCTGCTTTTGGCAGAGTCGGAGTCCTCACGAGGTACCACTGCAGCATTTTTGAAAAACACAAATAAGGTGGGGGCTATGTTTTAAAAAGTTATGCGTCCATTGCTTAACGGTAATGGCATTACTTCTAGTCCTACTCGTCACCTTCCTTCTTAACCAATGAGGTTCCCTTGCCTCCATTAGACCCCTTCCTCTTGTAAATCAAAACGCCCCTCGCCCCCACCTCATCCTGTACGTAAAAAAGCCAAACCAGACACTCCGTTGCTCCATACTGGGAGGGCGGGAGGGACCGCAAAGGAAGGGGAGGGAGTAGGACTAGGAGTAATGCCATTACTGGTAAGTAATGGAAGCATTACCTCCCGTACCTCCCTTGCCTGCCTTTTCAACCAATGAGGACATAGCTAGTAAAATAGAAATGGACAACTGAGTCGGAAACTCCCAACAAAAATAGAATGCCTAGAACTAACACAGAAACATCTCGACGCCCACAGAGGACAAAACTCCGTGACCCAACACATCATCCAGAGAAGCCAACTCAGCAATCTGATAGAGACACCCAAACGAGGTAGGAGTAGACCAAGTCGCAGTCCTACAAGCTCCACCACTGAGGTCCCCTGGAAGACAGCCACTCAGTCTCCATTCTCATATCCATCCCCTTATAAGCCAACAAGACCGAGAACGTATCCACCCACGTAAAGAAGCTGTAGATGGCCGTCCCCCTCCTTGCGCGACTGCATTCCACACATAATGTGTAGCCAGTGCTTAATTTGTAAAGTATGAAGTCCAGGTGCTCAAATGTTTGTCAGAGACAACATCCACTTTCCCCGGCTCCACCACTTTCTCCATTGGCTCGCCCACTTCCTCTATTGGCTCCACCCACATCCTCAACTGGCACTGCTGAAAGCCAGATGTAATACATGATCTGAATTTCAGCACGGGAGCCTTTCTCAAGCAAGGTTTTGATAGGAGTCTCGCCCGCCCCGTAAAAAGTTTGAAAAAGATTAAATCAAAAGTGCATTTGAAGCACAATTTTGGAATACATTTGCTAAAATGACTAATGCATTGAAAAGGGGCACAGGAAATATTCCAGTGCTCTATGTGCCGATTTTGGGAAAGGACAATACTGGGATATGTGCAAAGGTGCTTTGTGTTATCATATACACACATATCCCTAATGCACCATAGGCGCCCCATATTTAAAAATTACCTCTGGTATGCAAAGACCAGAATTTGACTTGTGTGCCCCCTATACTATGGGTGCCCTCTCCTATGCCAAGAATTGCCTCAAATATGTCAGAACCAGGATTTTCTATGTGAGAACACGGAAAAATCCGTGCCTGCGCAGTGCACAGCTAATGTCCCTAAGGTTTCAACATATATATTTCTCTTTATTCAATTTTCATGATAGCAAATACATTTTTTACTCCAAAATGATTTCTCAGTATGTATTTCTTATTACATCCTTGTGTACAACAATTTTGTTTGAGCAAAAAACGTTGTTGATAACGAAACTTAAATACAATCCTCGTGTTCAATATGATATTAACAAATAGAAACTAAAAAGCGACCCAATGCATTTCGGGTTAAGAAACCCTTCTTCAGGGGTACATGTCATCAAATAACAATAATGTTGAACATTAGATGAGTAACTGATAGCTGCCGCCGTTCGGAACTACAAGAGTAAAATTGAGAACATACTCAAATTCATGTGTTCATTATAAGCAAGTACAGGTAAACAAAATAGGATTTGCACACTCCATGAATGAAACCCAATCAGTAACGTACAGAAAACAAGTAGAGGTCAGAAAAAAGTACATGATCATTCAAAAGGTGAGAAGAAGTCAAGGGTGTAAATGATAGTTTAAAAGGCCGCTGCATGCCAATGCCACCATAGTTTTGCGGGTGATTCGTGCTGTGAAACAACCTGAACCAGTGAGGGTTAACATGTGAGTCCACCATCAACCACCGTTGTATACCTTATATCCACATTTGTTCATACTTATCTACAACAAGGAAACCTAAATACATCTAGTGTGTCAATATAAAGGAATCAATATAAGCAATATACAACCATGCCGTGCTTACCGCAAATGCTTTGAGGTGCGAGCTTAGGACTCTATACAAACACAAACAAACTAGAAGTTACACTAACGTCGGACAATTCCAACTGAATAAACACACCCAGTGAACTAAATATGCAATGGCGTCTTACCGAAGGCAGAAAGAACGCGTTCCATATCTAAAAAAGTAACGAGGCGTCAGTTTAAACAATAACTGTAATAAATTATGAAAGTTAGTTTCCAAAAAGAATGATGCAAATGCTCAAGTCTCACCGGTGAAATGCTCCGTGAAACGAAGAGTGAAAGGAAACCTCGTGACCGCTATCGAGGGTGCGTGCGTCATGACGTATGCGGTTTAAAAAGGGGAGGCTATTCAAAGGTAACTTTATAAACAGCTCTCTATGCGAACACAGGTACTCCCGAAACGAATGTGAACAACCTAAGCGTATGACGAGCTACATGTATGGTTGCCTAATCGTATCTAAAACAGTTCTAATCTATGGAGTGCCTTGCACCATCGATCAGTTATGACCATGTAACTATATATGAAGGTTATAGACTCCAATAACCATGAACCATTAAAGCTTTAAAACCAAGTGGCTATATGTGAAGGAAAATGTCCTTTGTGACCAAATTACAACACCGAGCTAATGGATTGACAAGTGAAACAAAATGCGAAACGAGAAAAAGAAACAAGAACAGAAAAGTTCAAGGAGTGAGAATGTAAGTTACCAAAAAACAGAAAATGCAGATTTTGATGAATTCACATATGCGTGTTAATCCTGTACAAAATTCCAAGTTGCTGCTTGTATTTACAGAAAACACAATAATTCATAATGGTCATTAAGCCCTCCAGGATTAATAGTACCTAAATATTTAATCCAAAACGTTTCTCTACGTGCTAGCGAAACATTGTAATCTATTCCTGGAACCAAGTCAATTTTTTTAGTATGGTGAACCTGATCTGAGGGATGGTATGCGATGAGTTAACCCAATGAGCAGATAGACAAGAATTGCAATTTTTGTTGCGAATCATGCTTTTGTGTTCTATTATGCGGGTTTTGATTTTACGTGATGTTCTGCCTACATATGTAAGTCCGCACGGACATTGAATTGCGTAAATAACACCCTCTGTGTTACAATCTGATGTATGTCTTAAGTGAATCTTTTGGCCTGTATGCGGATGAGAAAAGTATTCCCTAGCATTATATTTCCACACTGACCGCAGTTCCAACATCTTCTCATGCCTTATATAGATCTGAATTGAAGGAATGCGTTTAGGTTTTAGCAATTCCCTCAAGTTCTTGGAGCGAGTGTAAGCAAACATGGGTTTGTCCATAAATACTGATGTAAAGTCAACCTCTTGTTCTATGATTTCCCATTGCTTAGTGATGATTTTTTTAACTTTTGTTGATTGCTCCGAATGTTTTATAACAAATACTTCCCGCCTGTTAATTGATTTAACAGATTTTTGTAGCAAGTCTTCACGTCTTTTCTGTACTACCACTTCTTTTGCTGAACTGAGAACCTGCGGAGGATATCCCCTTTCTTTATATCTGTTCAGTTGATCCTCAATGAGAGACTCACTTTGCTCCTCTTGGGATGTGATTCTTTTGATCCTGATGAATTGTGACACAGGCAGGTGCTTTTTCAAAGAGATAGGATGGGCACTTGTGTAATGTAAGGCGTTGTTTACATCTGTAGGTTTTCTATTTACAGATGTCTGTAAACCCATGGGTGTCTTCCGTATTTCAATGTCCAAGAAGTGAATTGTCTGAGAGTGAATAGTGAACGTGAACTGAATACGTAGATTGCATTGATTGAGTTCATTGATACATCCTTCCAGCTCGTCACGAGTTCCTTTCCATATTACTAAAATGTCATCTATATAGCGCATATATGTGATGAGGTTTTCCTGCCACTTTGAATTGTGTAATATATGCGTCTCTTCAAAGTATGCCATGTAAGTATTGGCATACGAAGGGGCTCCTGGGAAACCCATGGAGGTTCCTGTGCGTTGTAGAAAAAAATTATTTCCAAGAAAAATAACTGTGATAAAGCGCAAAATAGAGCAATTCCAACAAAAATACTCCGTTGTAATCATGTGTAGAATCCTGTAGGAGTCTCCATTCCACTGCCTCTAAACCTTCATTATAGGGGATAGAGGTATATAAAGCCACTACATCTATAGTGCAGAGCAAAATCTCTTCTTTGAAATGATGACTTATGGCTTCTAATTTTTTTAGACAGTCAGTGGTATCTTTTACATATGTGCCCCAAGATTGTACCAACGGTTGTAAATGGTAATCCAAGTATTGTCCGATCGGTTCATGAATAGATCCACATCCAGCCACTATTGGTCGAAAAGGAGGGTTCACCGCATTTTTGTGAACCTTGGGGAGCATATATATATGCGGTGTTTTAGGTGTGATGTTCTGTAAAAACTTTCTAGTGGTGGCGTTAATCCAACCCATGTCTTCAGCTTTAGACAGAATGGAGCCAAGTAGCTTCATCAATTCCTTGGTAGGATCTGTGTCTAACTGGATGTAAGTCTCAATGTCGTATACATGTGAGTTCACACTTTGTTCATAAAAGTCACTATCCATGGCGACAAGCGCTCCCCCTTTATCTGCTGGTTGGAACGTTACCTCCTTGTCCTGTCTTAAAGAGTTGAGAACTCTCAGTTCTTTCCTAGTCAGATTGGTGTACTTGGGTGTGCTGTATTTTATCGACTCCAGGTCTTTTTTGACCAACAGTTCGAAATTATCCAAGCTCTTATGCGAAAATGGAGCCATGAAATTGCTTTTAGGACGAAATGTTTCTGGTGGTTTAATGCGATCCTGTTCCTGCATGGTGGAAAAAAAGAACCATCTCAATCTAAGTTTACGCATGAACTTAAACAAAGACACTTCTGTTTCTAATGCATTTGATGAATACGTTGGAACATATGACATGCCTTTATTTAATACTCCAATTTCTTCAGAGCTAAAGTGTCTTTTGGATATGTTCATCACTAAATTTCTCCTTTCTTCAAATTTCTTTGAGGTCTGCCAGATTCCATTACTTTTTTTGACTTGTCCCCTACGGGTTCGTTTTCTTTGTTGAGGTTGATTTTGTCCGGAGGATGATTTGAGGATTGGCCCTGTGCCAAAAAAGAAGTTTTATCACTGGATGTTGATGCTACACCTTCTGCAAGCCTGTTAATCTGTTCAGTGGTGGATGGTGCTGGTGGTCTTTGCAAGGACAGTTCCTGGCCGGTCACTACGCTTTCTTCTGAGGATGCATTCCCAGTTTTTTTGAAGAATCTCTTTTGGGCATACGCCTCCGCCCACGAGTATACCTCGTCTAGTTTATAGTCTATGGTGTCCCTCCTGAATTTGCGTATTTTACGGTCATGTACCTCTTTTGCGTGTGCATCCAGTCTTCCATTGATATCAATTAATACCTTCGTCCAGTCCTCCTGCTCCATCCGTTCTATAATTTCATCTATGAGTTTTGCAATGTCCTGCGATAGTTCGTTGAGTATAGAGGAAAGTTCTTCAATGATTAACAAAATAAGATCAAGTGAGCACTTATTTAATATCGCATACCATCGTGCCATAAAGGTTTTGTTGAACTTAAATAACATAGGTTTTAAAGCAATTCTTAACCCCCTTGGTATGCGTTTCACCATGTGGTATTCAATCAGTGTGGTGGCATGAAGACGCTGGTTGACTTCTTTGCGCATAATGTATTCAAGTTGACGTAGTAATTGAGTGGTAGGTCCGGCGGTGGTGCTAAAAGTACGTGCTTCTTCTATCAGAGAGTAAATAGACTCAGCATCCTCTGCTGAGTATACTTTGGTTTCGGCTTGGTTGGTGGTGAGGTCAGCTATATCTTTGAAAGACATCTTTGATGGGGGGTGCTGGTCTATGACGTGGGCTTGGGGTAAGACAACCTTGTAAGTGGGTTAGACCTGCACACCTAGTGAAACAAGTTATAACTGAAATTGTGATTAGGAATCGAAGTGGGTTTTAATCTGTTTTGCGTGCCACTGCGTAATGGGGTGTAGCCCTGACCCCAGTGTAAGAATTGCCTATGTGAGAACACGGAAAAATCCGTGCCTGCGCAGTGCACAGCTAATGTCCCTAAGGTTTCAACATATATATTTCTCTTTATTCAATTTTCATGATAGCAAATAAATCTTTTACTCCAAAATGATTTCTCAGTATGTATTTCTTATTACATCCTTGTGTACAACAATTTTGTTTGAGCAAAAAACGTTGTTGATAACGAAACAAGTACAATCCTTGTGTTCAATATGATATTAACAAATAGAAACTAAAAAGCGACCCAATGCATTTCGGGTTAAGAAACCCTTCTTCAGGGGTACATGTAATCAAATAACAATAATGTTGAACATTAGATGAGTAACTGATAGCTGCCGCCGTTCGGAACTACAAGAGTAAAATTGAGAACATAGTCAAATTCATGTGTTCATTATAAGCTTTATGGCACGATGGTATGCGATATTAAATAAGTGCTCACTTGATCTTATTTTGTTAATCATTGAAGAACTTTCCTCTATACCCAACGAACTATCGCAGGACATTGCAAAACTCAAAGATGAAATTATAGAACGGATGGAGCAGGAGGACTGGACGAAGGTATTAATTGATATCAATGGAAGACTGGATGCACAGGCAAAAGAGGTACATGACGGTAAAATAAGCAAATTCAGGAGGGACACCATAGACTATAAACTAGACGAGGTATACTCGTGGGCGGAGGCGTATGCCCAAAAGAGATTCTTCAAAAAAACTGGGAATGCATCCTCAGAAGAAAGCGTAGTGACCGACCAGGAACTGTCCTTGCAAAGACCACCAGCACCATCCACCACTGAACAGATTAACAGGCTTGCAGAAGGTGTAGCATCAACATCCAGTGATAAAACTTCTTTTGGCACAGGGCCAATCCTCAAATCATCCTCCGGACAAAATCAGCCTCAACAAAGAAAACGAACCCGTAGGGGACAAGTCAAAAAAAGTAACGGAATCTGGCAGACCTCAAAGAAATTTGAAGAAAGGAGGAATTTAGTGATGAACATATCCAAAAGACACTTTAGCTCTGAAGAAATTGGAGTATTAAATAAAGGCATGTCATATGTTCCAACGTATTCATCAAATGCATTAGAAACAGAAGTGTCCTTGTTTAAGTTCATGCGTAAACTTAGATTGAGATGGTTCTTTTTTCCACCACGCAGGAACAGGATCGCATTAAACCACCAGAAACATTTCGTCCTAAAAGCAATTTCATGGCTCCATTTTCGCATAAGAGCTTGGATAATTTCGAACTGTTGGCCAAAAAAGACCTGGAGTCGATAAAATACAGCACACCCAAGTACACCAATCTGACTAGGAAAGAACTGAGAGTTCTCAACTCTTTAAGACAGGACAAGGCGGTAACGTTCCAACCAGCAGATAAAGGGGGAGCGCTTGTTGCCATGGATACTGACTTTTATGAACAAAGTGTGAACTCACATGTTTACGACACTGAGACTTACATCCAGTTAGACACAGATCCTACCAAGGAATTGATGAAGCTACTTGGCTCCATTCTGTCTAAAGCTGAAGACATGGGTTGGATTAACTCCACCACTAGAAAGTTTTTACAGAACATCACACCTAAAACACCGCATATATATATGCTCCCCAAGATTCACAAAAATGCGGTGAACCCTCCTTTTCGACCAATAGTGGCTGGATGTGGATCTATTCACGAACCGATCGGACAATACTTGGATTACCATTTACAACCGTTGGTACAATCTTGGGGCACATATGTAAAAGATACCACTGACTGTCTAAAAAAATTAGAAGCCATAAGTCATCATTTCAAAGAAGAGATTTTGCTCTGCACTATAGATGTAGTGGCTTTATATACCTCTATCCCCCATAATGAAGGTTTAGAGGCAGTGGAATGGAGACTCCTACAGGATTCTACACATGATTACAACGGAGTATTTTTGTTGGAATTGCTCCATTTTTCGCTTTATCACAGTTATTTTTCTTGGAAAGATATTTTTTTCTACAACGCACAGGACCCTCCATGGGTTTTCCAGGAGCCCCTTCGTATGCCAATACTTACATGGCATACTTTGAAGAGACGCATATATTACACAATTCAAGGTGGCAGGAAAACATTATCACATATATGCGCTATATAGATGACATTTTAGTAATATGGAAAGGAACTCGTGACGAGCTGGAAGGATGTATCAATGAACTCAATCAATGCAATCTACGTATTCAGTTCACGTTCACTATTCAGTCTCAGACAATTCACTTCTTGGACATTGAAATACGGAAGACACCCATGGGTTTACAGACATCTGTATATAGAAAACCTACAGATGTAAACAACTCCTTACATTACACAAGTGCCCATCCTATCTCTTTGAAAAAGCACCTGCCTGTGTCACAATTCATCAGGATCAAAAGAATCACAACCCAAGAGGAGTAAAGTGAGTCTCTCATTGAGGAACAACTGAACAGATATAAAGAAAGGGGATATCCTCCGCAGGTTCTCAGTTCAGCAAAAGAAGTGTTAGTACAGAAAAGACGTGAAGACTTGCTACAAAAATCTGTTAAATCAATTAACAGACGGGAAGTATTTGTTATAAAACATTCGGAGCAATCAACAAAAGTTAAAAAAATCATCACTAAGCGATGGAAAATCATAGAACAAGAGGTTGACTTTACATCAGTGTTTATGGACAAACCATTGTTTGCTTACACTCGCTCCAAGAACTTGAGGGAATTGCTAAAACCTAAACGCATTCCTTCAATTCAGATCTATAAAGGCATGAGAAGATGTTGGAACTGCGGTCAGTGTGGAAATATAATGCTAGGGAATACTTTTTTTCATCCGCATACAGGCCAAAAGATTCACTTAAGACATACATCAGATTGTAACACAGAGGGTGTTATTTACGCAATTCAATGTCCGTGTGGACTTACATATGTAGGCAGAACATCACGTAAAATCAAAACCCGCATAATAGAACACAAAAGCATGATTCGCAACAAAAATTGCAATTCTTGTCTATCTGCTCATTGGGTTAACTCATCGCATACCATCCCTCAGATCAGGTTCACAATACTAGAAAAAATTGACTTGGTTCCAGGAATAGATTACAATGTTTCGCTAGCACGAAGAGAAACGTTTTGGATTAAATATTTAGGTACTATTATTCCTGGAGGGCTTAATGACCATTATGAATTATTGTGTTTTCTGTAAATACAAGCAGCAACTTGGAATTTTGTACAGGAGTAGCACGCATATATGAATTCATCAAAATCTGCATTTTCTGTTTTTTGGTAACTTACATTCTCACTCCTTGAACTTTTCTGTTCTTGTTTCTTTTTCTCGTTTCGCATTTTGTTTCACTTGTCAATCCATTAGCTAGGTGTTGTAATTTGGTCACAAAGGACATTTTCCTTCACATATAGCCACTTGGTTTTAAAGCTTTAATGGTTCATGGTTATTGGAGTCTATAACCTTCATATATAGTTACATTATCATAACGGATCGATGGTGCAAGGCACTCCGTAGATTAGAACTGTTTTAGATACGATTAGGCAACCATACATGTAGCTCGTCATACGCTTAGGTTGTTCACATTCGTTTCGGGAGTACCTGTGTTCGCATAGAGAGCTGTTTATAAAGTTACCTTTGAATAGCCTCCCCTTTTTAAACCGCATACGTCATGACGCACGCACCCTCGATAGCGGTCACGAGGTTTCCTTTCACTCTTCGTTTCACGGAGCATTTCACCGGTGAGATTTGAGCGTTTTCAACATTCTTTTTGGAAACTAACTTTCATAATTTATTACAGTTATTGTTTAAACTGATGCCTCGTTACTTTTTTAGATACGGAACGCGTACTTTCTGCCTTTGGTAAGACGCCATTGCATATTTAGTTCACTGGGTGTGTTTATTCAGTTGGAATTGTCCGACGTTACTGTAACTTCTAGTTTGTTTGTGTTTGTATAGAGTCCTAAGCTCGCACTTCAAAGCATTTGCGGTAAGCACGGCATGGTTGTATATTGCTTATATTGATTCCTTTAGATTGACACACTAGATGTATTTAGGTTTCCTTGTTGTAGATAAGTATGAACAAATGCGGATATAAGGTATACAACGGTGGTTGATGGTGGACACACATGTTAACCCTCACTGGTTCAGGTTGTTTCACAGCACGAATCACCCACAAAACTATGGTGGCATTGGCATGCAGCGGCCTTTTAAACTATCATTTACACCCTTGACTTCTTCTCACCTTTTGAATGATCATGCACTTTTTTCTGACCTCTACTTGTTTTCTGTACGTTACTGATTGGGTTTCATTCATGGAGTGTGCAAATCCTATTTTGTTTACCTGTACTTGCTTATAATGAACACATGAATTTGACTATGTTCTCAATTTTACTCTTGCAGTTCCGAACGGCGGCAGCTATCAGTTACTCATCTAATGTTCAACATTATTGTTATTTGATTACATGTACCCCTGAAGAAGGGTTTCTTAACCCGAAATGCATTGGGTCGCTTTTTAGTTTCTATTTGTTAATATCATATTGAACAGGAGGATTGTATTTAAGTTTCGTTATCAACAACGTTTTTTGCTCAAACAAAATTGTTGTACACAAGGATGTAATAAGAAATGCATACTGAGAAATCATTTTGGAGTAAAAGATTTATTTGCTATCATGAAAATTGAATAAAGAGAAATATATATGTTGAAACCTTAGGGACATTAGCTGTGCACTGCGCATGCACGGATTTTTCCGTGTTCTCACATAGGCAATTCTTACACTGGGGTCAGGGCTACACCCCATTACGCAGTGGCACGCAAAACAGATTAAAACCCACTTCGATTCCTAATCACAATTTCTGTTATAACTTGTTTCACTAGGTGTGCAGGTCTAACCCACTTACAAGGTTGTCTTAGAACCAGGATTTTGTCATGGCTTGCCCCACTTACCAAGAATTATATATCCAATATGCCAGGATAAGTATCCATATGCCAAGGGTGCCCTTGCCCATTAGCCAAGAATTACCTCCAGTATCCCAGGGCAGGAATACAATCCCAAGCATAGAACTCTCACACCCTGCTTTACTCACATACACACACATACACACTGCGTGCAAACACATATGCTCAAATTCTCATACACTCTCACACTCAGATTTTCTCAAACACACTCTCTCACTCTCATGCACATTCCTGCTGACACTCCTCTTTTTTCTAGCTGCGTGTGTTTTAAAAATACTTGCCCTGCTGCTCCCCTGCTATATCTGTTAGTGAAGCTTGGTAAAAACTTTCCTCTACACACTATTCAAAACAAATGGCTTTTTTGCTGGTTTTTATGCATGATGACGAGTTGAATATTGCACTGTCATCAAATAGGTGAACCAGATTTATATTTGGTTGTATATGCGGATCAAGAAGTAACGATGTAGATGGATTAGACCACTTACCACATTACAAACACAGCTTTCAATTAATCTTATGTCAAGTGTGACTCCTTCAGACAGTGTTGGATTTTTATCCAGCAAAATATTTAATTTTGGGATTAGCAGTCGCTAGTTACAAGGTTTTAAAAAATTTACAAGTCCCAGTGTGTAAATCTTAGGTGCCTGGAAAGCCATGACTGGACTGAATGTGTCACAAAAGACAGTGGGCGTGTCAAAGAGTTTAAAAAAATTAAGTTTCAGGTTTTGGTTTTCTTTGAAACAGAGTAATCAAGCAAGCGGTGAAATGTCAGTGCCTACATTTTATGTGCAGATGTTCGAATTCCAGTGATAATCGGTAGACATTCACAGTTTTCAAAAAACAATATAGCATGTTCAAAACGTTACTACTCATTACAACAAAAACACCCTTATTGTGTGAACCCTCTGTCATAATACATCTGCAATCTCACTTTTTCAGTTGTCACGTTGTATAGCAGCAGCAACTATCTGATCTGAATTGCTAAGAAAGTCTCACTGTTGGCACCTCTGTTGCCTTGAAGGACCTGGAGTTTGGTGCACTTTTATAAGCCCCTGAGCTGAAATATTGCTGGTGCTCGAGAACTTGTGCCCCACAGAAGTTGTCGCACATGACTGATACAACACTGTGACTCCAGTCATGAGGCAATAACACTACACTAATGCAGTCAGAAACAACTGACTCCTGCGAGGGAGGGCCTCAGTGCAGTCAGAAACAACTGACTCCTGCGAGGGAGGGCCTCAGTGCAGTCAGAAACATCTGACTTCTGCAAGGGAGGGCCTCCGTGCAGTCAGTAACAACTGACTCCTGCGAGGGAGGGCCTCAGTGCAGTCAGAAACAACTGACTCCTGCGAGGGAGGGCCTCAGTGCAGTCAGAAACATCTGACTCCTGCGAGGGAGGGCCTCAGTGCAGTCAGAAACAACTGACTCCTGTGAGGGAGGGCCTCAGTGCAGTCAGAAACATCTGACTCCTGCAAGGGAGGGCCTCAGTGCAGTCAGAAACAACTGACTCCTGCGAGGGAGAGCCTCAGTGCAGTCAGAAACATCTGACTCCTGCAAGGGAGGGCCTCAGTGCAGTCAGAAACAACTGACTCCTGCGAGGGAGGGCCTCAGTGCAGTCAGAAACAACTGACTCCTGCGAGGGAGCTAGGGCCTCAGTGCAGTCAGAAACAACTGACTCCTGCGAGGGAGGGCCGGCCACGCAACCTAACTACTATGATAGACTACTACTTGACATTGGGCAACACTAGATGTGTATTTCCTTCTCTTTACTTTTTTTTTTACATCAAAGGTAACTGCTCTGTTTTTAATTCTTGTGTGTACGGATTCAGCGTTGGTGGCACGCAGAAGCCAAATGAAAGTTAAACTCATTTTGGGTTCGACGGTGCAAGAGGGCCTCAAGCTGAGCCAGAGCAAGGTACCAGCTTTCAGCGACTTGCTCAGCTCTTTTGAAATGTATTCTGATGAAACTGGGAAATATGAGATGGAATCCTTAGATCAGCCTCAAATTTTTCAAACCGAGAATCAAGTATGGTAACTAGATTGGGCTGAACTGGGTGCTGGCTCTAAGCCTCTCTAACTCAGCCCCAAGTAAAACACACTCCCGCAGGAGACTGAAGTGATGGAACACACGCCTCTTAGGAATATTATTATACAGGTTTTTGGACGCTGTTATTTGGTTCGTCTCATGCTGGATTGAAGGCATCTGCCCCGTCCTTCATCTTGTTTATGCAGTGCTGCCTCTATGTCGGCAATAATACAGCCTCTCCCCCACCCCCTCCCCGCTCCCGCCCAGAACAACGAGTCGACTGCAATATCCCCAGGGGTCGGCAAGAGCTCACCTTGGCGATGTTACTTAGGTAATAGCAGGCATAGGAGGCTCTGAAGCCCAGCACCAAGGACAAGCCCACCCCTGAGCGCAAAAGCCCCAACTGGACTTGCTGCTTCAGATAGAGGGAGAGGTCCCGGCCCAGCAACTGCAATTTCATGCCCATCCCGATCATCCTATGCCTCGATGTCTGACTGGAGGTGTCATTACGTAATGTTTTCTTACCAAGTTTTTTACACTGCAACTATCACAGTGACCACCCTCAAGAAAAAGAAGCGTTGGTTACTTACTGGGTTACAGTTGCGGTTACTGCATTTAGAGGCCTACTGCTGGACACACTGCTTCAAATGATAGTAGAGTCGTGCTGAACTGCCGGTGCGTGCGTCGTGACTCATGTGTGTGCCTCATGAAAGATGATATGGTGGGCTGACAGGCCGGCACGGCTGGCCGCTGCGTGGAATTTAAAAAAGATTACGCACGCTGCCACGGCTGCGCAGCACAGACCCACAGTCAGGACCAAATCTAGCCCAATCAGTGGCCCGCCCACCGGCAGTACTAACTGAAGGGCAGGCATGCATTTATTATTAGCTAAGCACTCTTCACCGGAGAGCGTGGGGACAGAATGTACAGCCCATTACATTTTTGTGGCATACGTTATGCAGTCGTTGATGTAATTTGGCACTCAGGTCTAGACCCGGCCCTGATGAATAAGTGCCGGTGCTAAGCACCGGAAAGCACCGGCACAAATTAAGCACTGTGTGTAGCCCTATAAGGGGTGGAAACACGCAATCCAGGTACCCTAGCAAAGATTGTCATGCATCCAAACAATTGCAAATCGCACTCCACACCCAATGACGACCACTGACAGTGCGCTGGCAGGATCACCACTCAACTGATAGGAAAGGCAGAAATGCCTTGCGGCCCAAATTAGGAGATCGGAACCAAAACAATCCTGCCCTGAAACCCTTTCAGAAAGGAAACCCACAGGACAATGCCCCCATCAGCCCCAAGTGCCAGGCGAAAACAATGGCCATCAAAAAACAAGTCCAAAACATCAAAAGAACCAAAACAAGTTGTGCAAGGGGCACAAATGGAGGACCAAGCAAAACCTCCAACTCCAGCCGCAAATTCCAAATTCAGGGAAATAAAGCACTGCTCTGGGAAACAAGGACAACAGCCCCTGAAAATGCCAAGGCACCAGACCAGTTAAATTTGCCAAGACCCATGAAAACGCCTGAATTGCCACCCATGGAACCCTCAAAGTAGCGACAGACAGACACATGGTAGCACCATACGGTAAAAACTGCACATCCAGAAACATACTGGCCACAGTAGGAACCACCAGCGACGCCAAACACCTACATTAAAAGGCCGTCTAAAGGCTGGCATAAGAATGCAGAATAGATGACCACGAGGTCTGCTAAGTCACCACCAACTGCTCCAAAGCACCTAGACTAGCTAAGCCATTCCGTGGAACCTCCGTGCTGGCAAATGCAACTTCCTCAATGATCCTAAAGAAAGAGCTAAAAGAAAAGCGGAGACCGAACCTCAGAAAGATCCCATTCCTTACCGATCCCCAACCACTTCAGGAGACGGACCCTCATCAGAAACTTGAGCAACTGAAATGGCGAAAGGACAGACACCAGAGGCCAACGACAAGACAATCCATCCACTGCCCAAGCCAGAGGACACCGTCCCTTAGAACAAAAGGTCCACACTGGCCCAATGACCATGTCTGATGGTTGCTAGATTACCGACACCAAGCTTTAAAATCCTCTCCTGGAATGTAAATGGCCTAGGGGACAAGATCAAAAGAGGGGTGGTCCTGCAATATTTGAAAAGACATTCTCCAGATGTACTTCTCCTTCAAGAGACCCACCTCCAGGGTACAACTTACTTTGCTCATCAATAGATGGAGGTAAAAAATGGTTGGCCATGCAGGCTCTACGAGAGGCTCCAGGGGAGTGGGCATACTCCTTCGCGCCTCATTCACATTTATTGTCAAACACGTCACACATGACACTCAGGGCCACTTTGTGGCAGCCACGGGACACTGGGAGGGCCAGTTGTTCAACATTATTTCACTTTGCATACCCCCGAGATTACACAACCCGGCATTCCCGGACCTGGGCGCACTGCTCCTCCGCCTCCCTGAGGGTAGACTGTTAGTGGTAGGAGAAAGTAGCACAGACCTTTGTGACACTATCGACCATTGGCCTTCATGTCAGAGGGAGAATTCCTTGCGGACTGTTTATCTACGATGGGCCTCATAACACATGGCGGGCCCTCAAGCACCCTGCCCGTCAGTATACCTTTCACTCAGGAGCCCATGGGAGTCTATCCCATATAGACTACATATTCGCACTGGCCCATCAGCTTCCCTACTTTAGTGATGCACATCACCCCGCTCGGGGTATCTCCGATCACTCCCCAGTGTGCGTGACCTATGGACGGTCCTCCATGGACCAGAGGTGCATCATTGTGCTTAATTCCTGGTATCTCAGGGTGCCCCATATTCAAGTGGGCATTTAGGAAGCCACCGATAGCTACTTTGTGGAGAATGAAGGGTCGGTGGACTCAGCCAGTGGCTATGGGAGGCATTCAAAACAGTCATTAGGGGCCAAGGAATATCCCTGGTCGCGGGTCACAAAAAGGATAAAAAAAATCAAACTAGAATCCCTAGAACGGGAAATCCAGGAGTTGGAGACTCTCATGGTCCTGGACAACTGCGAGACAGTGCAGGAACTCTTGGCTCTCAAGCATAAGGAATTCAAAGATGTCACAGATGAGGCGGCCAGGGCCAGATGCCATGTTGCCCAGCACCATCTCTATGAGGCTGGGGATAGGGCGAGTGGGCTCCTGGCTTGGCTAGACAGACAAGAGACAGCATCGAGATGGGTGTTTGAGGTGGTCAGGTGGGAGGGTACCCAGGTCAGGGATAGACAGGGAAAGGCTGATGCCCTTTCGGCTTACTTCACACAGCTGTACACCCCGTCTTCAGCTACCACAACTAATGATGTACAGGAGTTGTGCGACCTCCGTGTGCCAATTTTCACCTCCACCATAAGAGACCTCCTTGTACAGTACCTCACCGATGGTGAGGTCTCGCAGGCCATTTGTGCATTAAACCCGGGGAAGGCTGGTGGCCCGAATGGCTTACCCATTACACTGTACCAACTCACCGCAGCCAAGGTTGCCCCCTTTCTCTTGCATATGTTTCAAGAGAGTTGAGAGGTTGGGATCCTACCGTCAGATCAAAGACTAGCTAATATAGTTGTGATCCATAAAGATGGCAAACCACCTGATAGTCGTGCCTCATACAGGCTGATCTCGCTGCTCAATGTAGAACTAAAAATCTTAGCGAAGCTGCTGGCCACCCGGCTGATGGTCATTGATCCACCAGGACCAATCTGGCTTCATCCTGGGTAGAAATATAGCACTTAATTTGAGATGCTTACACGAGGTGTTAGGTCGAGCTGCTGATATCCGTGAAGATGCAGCGGTGGTATCGTTGGATGCACGGATGGCCTTTGATACGGTGGAGTGGCCCTTCATGTAAGTAGTTTTAGAAAAACAGGGATTCGGACTAGGATTCTTGGCCAGGATTTGGTTTTTATATACTTACCCACTGGCCCAGGTGACGGTTAATGGGGGCACATCGACAATTTTCCCGCTGCGACGAGGCATGGCTGCACGCTCTCCCTATTGATTTTTGCCCTAGTGCTGGAACTGTTGGTGGTTTAGATAAGGGGTGACTTGCTAATTAGGGGGCTAAAATGGTCCATGGAGTGGGAGGACAGGATCTCCCTCTACGCAGACAACATCCTGTTATATATATCTGATCCAAACACCACACTACACAGAATACTACATATATTTGACCTCTATCATAAATACATGGGGTACACCATCAACTGGGACAAGTCATTAATTTATGTACTCCATGGAGATCTCCCACGCCTCCCCAGAGATTGCACAGCAAGGGTGGTCACGGAGGGGTTCCGCTAACTGGGGAATTATGTCACCAGAGAGCAAGGCATTTTTCATGAACGTAAATTTGAACCCCCACCTGCACGTCTGTTAAGAGATGTCCAACATTGTAGGGCCCTGCCGCTGTCCCTGCTGGGGAAGGTGTCACTCTTTAAAATGATGGCCCTGCCCGCTTTCTCTATATTCTCCACAACACTCCATACCCAGTACCGCTATCATACTTTCGTGCAGTGGATGCCGCAGTTCGTACACTCATCTGGGATGGGGGTGCCCCCAGAATATCCCTTCCCAAGTTGACCAGAGGCTGGTGTGACGGCAGGATAGCACTCCCAGTGCTTCAGAAATATTGGGTGGCCTAGCTCATGTCGGTCAATCACTGGATTCACTTACCTCATGACGATGCCGCGTATAGAATGAACTGGCGAAATATGCACCTGGGAGGTGACCTCAGAGAGATTTATGATGACAATAGTTACAAATCACTTCCTACCCCGACTTCAGTCATGATACAGATATGGCATGCCACACTGGCAGCATTGGGATGGCGGAGTAGGATCGCCCAGGCGGCCCCGTTATGGGACACAGCTAAACTGGAGGTACTGGCAAGGCAAAAAGGTTTCGATAAGTAGGCCTCTCGAGAGTGGGAGACCTGTGGGTCATGGGTGGGAGAGGTGTCCTTTGCAAACTTACAGAGAGATTTCCAATTGGCACACTCGGAGGCATATTGCTACCTCCAGATCGGTCATGCCCTATGAAGGGCATTACCGGGAAGGAGGAGCTTTCTGAGGCCTCCCCACTGGAAGATCAACTACTCAATGAATATATGGAGAAGCAGGCGATCTCCCTAACCTATTGCAAAATCTTAAATAATTCCCCTGACCTCTTGCCACATCTTTGGGAAAGATGGGAGGATGACGTGGGCCACTTGGAAGATGACGAATGGCAGGAGGCGATGGCCTCCCCTAAAGAGGTGGCTATGCGTTCCCGCTTTAGACTTATACAACTCAAGATCTTACACAGAATCTACTTTGCCTGTACGACATTGGCTAAGATGGGTGGGGCTGAGTCGGCGATGTGCCCCGGGGGTGTGGACAGGTGGGCACATTCTTTCATATGCTGTGAGACTGCCCAGCACTCCAGGTTTACTGAGGGGCGGTGCAGTCATGTGTTATGACTGTGTGCAATGGTGACATGACGATGTTGGCAAAGTGGTGCCTTTTGAACGTATGAGAGGCTACCAATATAAATAGTAAGGATCGCCTCTGGGTGACATTGGGCTTTATGGTGGCCAAACGTAACATAGCTAAAGATGTGGAGGGCCGCATCCACCCCTACTCTGAGAGAATGGAAGATGGATATGGATTGGTGTATGCTGGTGGAGAGGGTGGTTTACAAGGGCAAGGTGTGCCGGAACAAATGGACCAAGATTTGAAGAAAGTGGAACGAATATAGAGGGATGCTATGCACGCCGGTCACGCGGATTGTGCATGCAGAACTTTCTGATGAAAACATGTTTTGAAGGGGCAGGAAACAGCTGTTAAGCTGGGGAGACTGAGAAACATTGATTGTCTAGGGATAGCTAACGTTTGCCCCCTATTGGATTACGTCTCAATACACTGTGATATGATTGTTGTTGTCATCGCAATGTTATGTTTGATTATTGCAATAAAAAGATTTATAAAAAAAAAAAGGTCCTCAATATGGTAGATACCTGAGAAGCCAACCAGACATACTGAGGAAGACCCCACCTCAGAACAATCACAACAAACAGGCACAGGAGCAGAAAGAAACTTTGGAGGACTGGAGCTTTCGGCTCAAGAGAGCCCTCCAGACATTCAACACCCCCCAAATGCACATAGCACTCAAGGTTAGAACCCAACCCTGCGCCCAGAAAAAGAAGTCCTGTGGAAAAATAGGACAGAGCCTTGACCTAGTACCGCCCTGCCTGAAGACAGAAGAGTCCACCATCAGAATGTACGGTTTCTGGCATCCCCAGCAGGAATGCCAGAAATGCGCCAGTGGAACCATCCACAACTCCCACCAGTCTGAAGACCGTTGAGAGACAAGAGACCAAAACCCCAGGACCTGCTCAGACTCTAGCCAAGTCCCCTTCCCCACCAGGAGAGACAGGCATCCATTGTCACCACCACTGGAACCGGAGGAGGCATGGAGAACCCCTCAAGAGAAGACCTTGCTCCAGCCAACACCATAGAACCCAGCAGGCCAAAGTCGACACCCGTAGACGGCCTGGAAGATCAAGTGCTCTTGGTGACCAAAGAGAAAGAAACCAGATGAACAGCTGGAGCAGGAGACACTGGCTCAAGAACCATAGGCCCAGTCGTATGCCAAGTGACCCAGTGCCCACAACCAAACCACAGCTGTAGTGCTGTCTGAGCCTTCAAAGACCACACCAGAACCTGCAAGCCGACCAATCTCCTCCCGGACCAAGGTATCAGACTCCAGCGAGTCAGAAACCATGCTCCGATGACCATCATGTCCGGGTAAGGCATCAAAGAAGACTGCACCCAAATTATAAAAAATCCACACCCCTGCAGTACTTGCAACCCCACATCCATATGAACAACAAATTGGGATTTCAGGAGGCTGCACCAACCGGTCGCCAAATTAGACAAGCATTGGCATATCCAATAGGTCTCGCCTTTGGGACCTTATAAGTTTTTAGCCATGCAGCACTTTATCCCCAATAACATGCCCACCTACTCCAACATTTCACCTTCCATACTGCTTGTGCACGTTAGTGAGATTACCTTGAATATTGTTATCACTGAGTAGTGAGGCCTTTTTTGCTGCATTGTGTGCACACATAACTAACATTTTTTCTAGGGTGATGTGTGTATTCATCGGAGAGATCTCACTCAGAGTATTATATGCAGTCACTGGTAGGACCTCACCTTCCGTACTGCTTGTGCACGTTAGTGAGATTACCTTGAATATTCTTTGCACTGACTGTCTTCTATGCTGCATTGTGTGCAGTCACTAGTGAGACTTCACCTGAACTGTTGTGTGCCCTTATTACTGAGACCTCATGTGTACTCTCTGCATGCACGAGCAAGGTTTCACCAGTATTGTAAACACTCACTAAAGATACCTCACCAGGAGGACAGTGCACATTCTTTAGTGAAGCCTTGCCTCCTAGCACTGTCTCCACACAAAGATGGCGCCAATGTAAGGGGACTTTGTGCACGAATTTGCCCAGCACTCCCCTGAACGGTTGTGTGCACTTATAACTGAGTTTTGGATTAGAAGACGATTTTGCACACTCGTGAGTGGGAGCTCCTTTTAAGTAGTGTCTACACTTACAAGTGAAACCTCATGACTGGGTTATTTAAGTGTATCACATGGGCGGTTGTCTGGCACGAAGTTGTGCAAAACATTACGTCGATTTACTTGTTCTAACAAGGCCAAGCAGACACAGAGTAAACTAATATGTGCATTTGTATCCTCAGCGTGAACTGTATCCTGGCGCAGAAAAAAGCAGACGTTTGTTCGACCTCTGAAGGATGAACGGCTGAGTGGACTAACTCCCCTTTCCCAATATGACGGTAGTTTGGAGGCAACGAAAGGGTAAGCTAATAAGTGGGGATAGCCTGAGGTGTGATATGTGAAACAGGGTGCAAATCCTGCAAGCTGGGAAATTGGCCCACTGCATTCCAAGGGGCCAAAGAGGGCCCCAAAATCGACAATGTAATCACCGCGCAGGGCATGGAGCAACTCCGCTCTCGCACATAGTGGTACCATGCATGGCAAAAGGATCCTAGCTACACATGTCCGTGACACGGAGAAACTGCCATCTGTTTGGGACATCAAGTGTCTTGTAGATAACCGACTTTTGGAAGGCTTGGTGTCAAGCCACAGGAAGCATCAAAGATAACGGTGTGTGTGGCCACCAGCAGGATATCGGGTGGCCCTTAGCTGATGAAAGGCCCATAAACCAGGAGACGGCCACACCGAGAGAGGCAGATGGCCCCCGGGAGAAAGAAGAAAGCACGCGCGTCTGCGCATACGCGATAAAAGCTAATGCTTATTTGGGTTGAACCTTTCACCTCGAGATACTCTCACTTCAAACATTTTAGACTATTTCTTTCAATTAAAAAAGAATGAAAACCACGTTGAATTCTAAAAAATGTGGCTAACGACGAATGATTTTCCAAGGATGCATTATTAATGATACACATTCCAAGAATAAATATCCTAGTACTTCCGGTTCCTGCAGGAGCTTACTTCCTGCTTCTCAGTAAGAGCGAGCAAGAGAGAGCGTTAACGGCGATCGGCCTAAGTTTAATAACGACAGAATAAGGACGTAATGGTTCAAAGGGCAAAATACCCTTAAGCCCTCCATAAAAAAAGTCTTTAAGCTCGTTAGCTCCAAAGCTGGAGCACCTCAGCAGGCATGTTATGCGCGTGCAGCCGGAGGTGAAAACGGGGACCTTATGGGTCACGCGCACACACTTCATCGCCTGCCAGTAGCTTTACCCGCACAAGCCTACTGAAGGATTAGATCGGCCTTCGGCATAATATGGATCAAACGAGATCACACAGACAGGATAGGAAATGAAAACACGTAAAGACAGCACTGGGATCTAATGTAAGAGACTGCTATACAGAGTTTGAACAGCCATTAAAATTTATTATCGACATTCAAAAATGATTTTATTTAATGATTTTTCCGCAAAAAAGTTAAGGGGGAGAAAGGATGAACAGAAACTGTTCTGAGTAGTGAGTGGACGCCAGAAAGATAGTTACCTTTGTGGAGATAGCTCTGCTAAATTCTGTCTCTCTTATATCCCCAGCTAATCGGACCTGGCGCCACGCGCTGGCCATGGATACCTCTGGCTTGGGGGTTACAACAGGATGTTGATCGATATGCATTTCCCATGGGGTCCATAAAATGTTGCCTGGAATACTTCCGCGTGGAAGTGTGCGTACAGCAGCACCGAAATGTCGAACACTCCAGTCATATGAACGCACATACAGACACAAATGAAGGGCAAAACGAAAGGAAAAACCGAGAGATCGAAGGACTGGCGGATGCCGGGTGTGTGGATGGAGAAACAAGTGTTAAAGAGGAGCGAAGTGACTGAGAAAGGGAAATCGCAATAAAAGCAAGCGAACAAAAGTGAAAGCGCCAGGATGTGTATCCTTGCGCTGAAAGTTAGCGATGCGCTTAATGAGCCATGACGACACAGGAAAGCCAGATGGTGCCTGTGCTCGTAACTGTGCGCGTAGCCGCACGCTCTAGGCCACACAAAAAGCTGTGGTCGGCTTTTTGAAGCCCACTTACTAAAAGTCTCGCCAGAGCAGCGCATGCGCTGGCTGAGGCGAGACCTAATAAAAACGAGCACACCCTCAGTGCGATGAATAACCATCCGTGGGGCCAGATGCCTGGAAACACTCCAGGCACAGATTTGAGGCCGAAGGGAAGGTCATAAAACTGAAAAAGAATCTCTCCCATCACAAAAAGCAGGACTGCTGTGAGGGGACCTGTGACAGGGATGAGTAGATAGGCATCCAGGAGACCCATTGAGGTCAGGCTGCGTGAGACGCAGGGTTGCTGGCCATTGCAGCGGCCAAAACCCTCCCAGGCCCATGAGAGGAACTGGAAACAGAAATACGTCAGTTGCTGGGGGAATGTGCTCGAATTCGAGTGCGCAGTGATCGGCCCCAACAACCAGGACCCAAAAAACTGATAGAACCTGTCCCTCAATTAAAAGAAAATGTTGGAACCAGCCTCCCATTGGCAGAGACCCCCATGACCGACATGGACAGGATCCCTTCATCGAAGCCCCCATCTGAGTCCTAACACCACGCTCAGGAAAAAGGTGATGCTGGAACCAACACCTCCGAAGGCAGAGCGAGGGTCCATGAGATTTGGGGATGTCGTGAAGGAAGTCGTCCACCCCATCCCAGCCAAAGACCACCCTCACTGGCCAAGGCAAGCAGCCATTCTTAAAACATTCTATAAGAGATGGCAACCACACCCCAAAGAGAACCAGAGCCAAGAAAGGAATCCACATCAAGGAATCTCGCACTCCAGAAATGGTCATTGCCCCAGCCATAGTGAACTGATGGCCACAACCAAAGCCCCAGTAGCCATGATTGAAGAGCACATAATGTGTACCGATATGGCTGCATGCAACCCAGCCAGCCGTACCATCACAGACATCCAGGTCAATGGTAGGCATATCAGATTGGTGAGCCTGAACAGAGTCCAGGCGCACAGAGAGTCAAAGGCCATCATTCCAACAGGGACAACCTCTGCAGCAGCCTAGGAACCTGAACTGTATCAGCATCCTTCCACTCCCCCAGCGAGAAAACCCTAACCGGACCCTAAAAAAGGGCTTGGCATACCTAGAAGGACTAAAATACTGGGAAGAAAGGGCAACTTCGTCCACTGTCGCTGGCAAGGATGCACACCCCAAGACTCCATGCATATGATACAAATATCCCACATCACGTCCCTGTACCCAGAAGAAGTTGAGGGAGCCGTCCGGATCCGAGGTCGAAGGAACCATGACCTAAAAAATGGACAAGTGCTTGGCCAGAACAACAGACAATCCAGACTCAGTCTGAAGGACACACACTGCTGCAGCTCAAGCCTAGCATCCCATCCCAGACATAAGTGGCCTCAACCCAGCACTGGGACTCCGAGGATTACGAAGCCACAAGCAAGAGAGAGGAACTCCATCCTCTGAGATAGATAGGACATACAGCTTTTTAAAAAAAAATTTTTTTCTAACTTTAACAATTAAAGTACCATTGCCCATCCTCGTAACTAAGCACTCGCCATCATCGAAACACCAGGAAACAAGCACATAACCTTCAGGAAAGAGTCTAAGACCCAAAACGCTAGGCCACAGTGACTTATTCCAAACAGAGCCCCTCAATAAGGACAAAAACACCCCAAAATAAACAAATGTGGGTATGCCAGCAGCGCAGGGTCCAGAGATCAACACAATCCCCCCCACAATCCCCCCAATAAGAACACAGAAAAGCGGAGAACAAAACCCGCTCCTACCATCCTTCGAAGTAAAAAAACCCTCAGAAATGTGTCCTGCCTTGGCAGAGAAGACGACCCGGAAGCACAGCTCCAGCCACCGCAGGACTGCCGGACTCCGTCCGACGACTGCCGACAGCGATCCTTCCCTGCTACGTCAAAGGGAAACCTGGAAATGCCACCAAGATGGGAGATAGCCGCCAGAAGCCTTGTAACTGCCAGGGATCCAGCCATTGAAGTCCCTCAGACTCTGCCATGAAGGGAAAACACCGGAAGGTAAGTCTCTCTGGAGACAAAAAAGAACAGGATGAGGAGGGGGGATAGGCATTCTTATTTACATAAGGGAGGGGTCTATTGGAGGCAATGGAGCCTCATTTGCTAAGACGGAAGGCGAGGGAGGGACGGGAGGTAATCTTGCTTTGTTTTGTTTGGGTGTATTGGTTGGAGCAGGCAGCTGGGCTGGTGGCACTACCCTGGCTTAGTTGAGCCCTTCACGCACCCCGCTAGTGTGTTGAGCAGGAGCGGGGAAGAGAAAGGCTCAGCAGCTTTCTTAGGACTGTGGTCTTTGGTCCTGGCCCAGTTAACAGCACAGAGTTAATATGTGTGTGTGTGGGAACCCCTTAAATTTTACACCCCGTGGTTGGGTGAATTGGAGACAGTGTTAAACCTCAAATTCATCAGGCAATGTGGCCTCGAAATAAGACAACTTACATCACATCAAAAATACAGTCAATTAAGTAAGGGCTGATTCATTAATTGAGTTCTAGGGCAGAAATACATTTTTAAAGATTCATCACAAAAATTCAAAAGGTGAACTAGATAGATAATAAATGCAAATGCATAAAGTCATTGCCATGAAGTCTCTGACTAAATAGGACACACAGAATAAAGTGCACAATCAGAGTAGTTTTAAGTCCCAAGTGAGCAGCAAAATCAGTGAGAAAATGGCCAGCATCCCTAGTAAAATTCAGGAAAGCTCTGGCTCACCCTCAAAATCTGGGGTTTGTATTCAGTTTTCTAGACTAGGAAATCATCAAACTCTGCAAAATCACCATTGTGTGAACAAAAGAATTCCACTCTCAGCAAACTGGAGCACAGGTCAATTAAACATCTCATTGCCTTAGCATCTAAGTACCACCCCACTACATGAATATTAATTCTGCCCTCTCTATGCTAAGTGTCATCCGGAGATGGCAGGGCAAGCTCATTATAAGAATAACAGTAAATTATTGTGCGTGAATGAAGTACAGTGAGCCAGCGGACGGACCTTTGGAAATGCAACATTGTTGCATCTGTGCTGGAAAGTCTTCTTCAAGTACAGCAAGAACGTCAATGGAAACAAACAAACTTGACTCTGCTTGGCTGTGTGCTGCAGAAATGATACACAGTGAATATGCAGGAGGAGACATCTATTTTGAAAAAGATGGCATTGGGGCCTAAATTGAGACCTAGTTAACATAAGTCAGAAAAACACACTTCTATAAGTCATAGCAAAATCATTTAGAATGCAATAGTACCACATCAGTGTGCACATCTAAATCGGAAAGTAAATTCACATTCTGCAAGTTGTTCATATTACACACAAATATAAACTGCACAAAAACTTTAACAAACTCACCCATCTGATTATTCTATAATCACAAAAAACCCACAATTAATCTAACAGTTATAACTCAGTCTGAATAATTTTCTGCTTCTTGGGATTTGATTCTTCGAACAGCTTCAGTTGATTATACACTCAATTTCTGGCATCCTCCATCTCAGTTTCATTTAGTTTCTTTAGAAGATCCTCTTTTCTCTTTACACCCACAATTTAGAAACATTACTTCAGAGAATTTGAACAAGAGAAAAAAGACAATTGTTTAAAATCATCACAATAGTTGCAAGGGTTAATAGTGTTCTAAACATACCACCTCCCAAGCTATTGATTCGTTCGCCAACCTTACTAAACCGCTGTCCTAGCTCATTAACCCATGATCCCACTGATTTCCACTAGATATGCTCTTCTAAAGTTTGCATTTCAGAAGAAAATGTTTTAGAACATTGGAATGTTGAGAGCTCCATTGAAGACAATGGAGAAGCAGCAGACTATATGAACTGGTATAGGCTGCTGCTCTCAACATTTTAATGTCCGAATACACAGCAGCTACCTTTCTCCTTCCCCGATCTCTCGAAAATATATTATTTCGGCAGAGGACCGCGAAAGGCAGAGGTCGTGCAGGAGGACACACGCAGCCTTCACTCTTCCCTCCTCCTGTAGCTCAGTGTCACTAGGGCTTCAGAAGGAGGTAGGGTGAATGCTGCTCAGCTCCTGGGTCTCCCTGGCTTGGCTGAACTACAAAAAGCAGTTCAGCTATGCCGGGGAGAACCAGGGGCTAACTTCAGCCGCCTTTCACAACTCTTGCAGTGAATATTCAAGAGGTAACAGCCATGGCCCTGAGCATGCTGTTAGCTGTAGAACATTCACAGTCAGAGCTGTGAACAAAGGCCTCACAGAGCCTGAGGAGATTTCAACACCTTCGGGCTTCGAGAGGCCTTTGTGTTTTTTAATTAGAACATTCTGCCCTCATGGGGCAGAATGCTCTAATAGCTTTACAGCACGCCATAGCTGGGCTATACCGGAAATTAAAGGCCTGCTCACTTGTTAAAGTCACTTGCCTTCGGCTTGGGCCTTTAACCCTCGAGTGGGCCTTTAATGACCGATATAGCCCGCTACTGCATGCTATAAAGCTAAAGTATATTACTAACATAACACTACTGTTATCCGGAATGAAGGTACAGCACTCTCTCATCCTGAAAACCCTACAAACACCACCTTCCATCGCAAGAAGTATATCTAGTGCTAAGCAGTTTTCATTATCATTATACACATAGCAATTAGCTCAGTATTAATCTTGGTTAAAGCTCTCTCAGTATTAGAAGCAAACTTGTCAATAAGTGTAGACAATCTACTAATTTTACATCATTCATAGCCACACTTTAGATGAAATTATAGCTCTGAATATATCTAATACTATCTGTCTAAACCCACGCTTCACTCTCTTCAGTCCAACAACAACATTCATCCATTCATATGATAGACTCCAAGAAATAATAAAGCTAAATAGCAGGGCTTAATTATGAGGCAGGTTGCAATAAGCAGTTTTACCACACTCACAATAAATTCCACTCAGTATTGGTCCTTCACCAACCAGAAAATCACTAGCCACATATTTTCTTTGACACTCACTCCCACCCACAAATTGTAACAACCTATTTTCTGTAGGTTCATCACACACCATGCACAATTCACCCTTTCACTCATGTTCCATTTTAAATCTTGGATGCCAATTCAAAAACCTAATTTCTTCCTCAGCTCAGCTTTAATCTGCTCGCTGTTTTTCTTTTCATCTTTCCAGTCTCTCAAAATCTTCACTCTACTCTCATTATATTTCTTAACAAATTCATAATCTTGTTTACTCAAACTGCACACATACTACTGATTAGCGTGTTTAGTGTTATGGTTGGTTTGTGCAACTGTATTCAAATATTTTCATTATGTTACCCTGTTCTCAGCACCTTCTGAAACAGGAAGATTCTCCAGAACAGCACTGAAATCTTAAAGGTATGGTGATAGAAACTCTTTCTTATTAAATATAATAACAAAAACATTGCAAGACATACAATATGAGACTGGTAGCTGTAGATATGCAGTGCTTTCAACTTCAGATGATGGAAAAAAGTACACACCATGCAGTTCTTAATCACCATTGTGACAATGTGTTCACCCAACATTTTTGAATAAATATTATTACTTAATCTACTAATTAAACTTTCCCTATGAATCAGTGTATTAGGCTCAACTTTATTATGTGCTGTAGTTGGTTCAACCCATGTGGAGACAACCTACCAGAGAACTAAGGCACAACAGTTGACCAACTAAGACTATTAGTATCATTATCAATGAGCCATGCTAACAATTTTACAGCATTTGCTGTATACCATTTCCATTGAGGTGAAAACAAAAATGAAAAGGGAACGTGGAAACGTGGAACTTTTTACAGCATCTGCTAAATGCCATTTCCATTGAGGTGAAAACTAAAATTTAAAGGGAACGGGAAAATGTGGAACTTCAAAAAGAAGTTTTTTGAAAGCCATGATATGTTTTTTCTTCTTCTTTTAAAAAAATAATAATAAAAAATTAAAATCCAACTTCAAAGTCCAAAAACTTTTTTCATACATAATGTCAATCTCAAAGCTTTACTTCTTCATGTGGTTTCTTTGCAAAGTTCAGAACTTATTTCATCACTGTCAGATTTTTAAAAGTTCAAGGTGGCTCTCCTTCTAATCTGTGTTCAAAGAGAAGTTGGCAAACCGTTTATTGGACTGTAGAACTCTGTATCCGGCTTTACTTCTCTTTTTTCTTCAAGCACATTTGCAAAGTACACCCATTAGGTGACGCATACTTTCTGTTTGCAATTCTCTTTTTTGTTTTTAGCAATAGGCATATCACTCTCACTGTTTTCTGAGTCGATTTCAGCCACTTCTGGTTCTACTTTGATTGATCCTGTCATTCTCCCAGAGCTTTATCTTGCAAGTTCTTTTCACTGCTTTGGATGATACAGCTCTTGCATCTTCACTTGTGACTACTGGTGAGTTTTCTTGACTCACTGATGAACTTGTGCTTGGATCAACATCAGCAACTCAACTCACTGTATTCCACTATCTCCCTCTGGAGGATCCTGAGACTCAATTTTTCAACTGGAGCCTTTCACTTGATGGATAAGAGAATTTGTCATCTTGCTGCCACTTGTGACTTTGCAACAGCTCTTCACTCTGATCCTTAATTTGAAACTGGCCACTGGTACTTTTGCAGGACCTTCACTTTAATCAGCAGGTTCACCAGTTTCAAAATTTTTTCCATCCTCCTCTGGATCCATCCTGCAAGCCTGATCTTGTCTCTGTGAATCTGGGGTTGTTGTCACCCCCTCTTCATCTGCCACCTTCACTCCCCTTGTTTGAGCGGCATGGATCCACTATATGACTTCAGCTCACCTCACAGCAGTGTTAGCCACAAGTACGACCTGGTAAGGACCCTTCAAACGTTCTTCAAGGAAGGTTTTGTGGACATGCTTCTTCACCAGAATCCAGTCACCTGGTTGCAAGGAATAGCATTGAGTTTCTCTTGACAGTGCTATTGCCAAATTCACCTTATGAGAAAACATATTTCACCACATTAGCCAGACATTTGCAGTAATCTAGTACGATGGCATCAGTTATTGATACAAGGGTTGCTGAAGGTATGTAGGCCAATCTCATAGCTCTGCCCATGAGCACTTCGTGAGATGCGAGTCCAGTCTTTTTGTCTGGTATACTTCTAATACTCATCAGTACAAGATGAAGAGCATCTGGCTATTTCAGAATAGCAGATGCACACACTTTACAACTTATTTTTGATCAGTCCTTTCATCTTCTTCACTACGCCAGAGGATTGTGGACAATAACTACAGTGAAACCTTTGGTTAATCTAGAGAACCGTACAAATCACTTAAAGAATCTTCTTTTTAAAGTGAATTTCACGATCCATCTCAACAAAGGTTGACAAGCCAAACCATGGTATCAGTTCCATTTACAAGAGTCTGGCTAGCATCATACTGTCAGATCTCATGGTAGGGTAGGCCTCAACCCATTTAGAGAACCAGCAGACAATCACAAGAAAATATTTAAGGCCATTATAAACTAGCATCTCAATCAAGTCTGCGTGAAAGCTCATAAACTGAACATCTCATTTGCCAATGTGACTCATCAACACCACAGTCCTCTTTCCCTGATTATTTCTGTGACAAATGATACACCTGTGACACAGATCAACTGTAACATTTCTGATTTTTTGTATTGAATCAGTACTTTCTGAAACTTCTAGTCATTAAATCACTTTCTACCTGAATCTAGCCTTATAAATAAGGCTCCCTGTTTTCCATTTTTACTGATTTTTACAGATAAATACAGACAGAAAACATTCATTTTTTTGTCTGTATCTATTTTTAAATGTGGACAAAAACTGAAATTGGGTTGCATTTTGAGTAATTCTAAATACAGTCTGCCATGACTGCCAGAACAATAGATGTGTGGATTGATAGATAAGGGAGTTAAAAAAGAAAGGAATTTTAGTAAAGAGGCTTTAACTGCAGTAGATATGCACAAGGTTGATACTGAAATTTGCATGTTTTCATATAAGTGCACTGATTTATCTTCTGCAGGTGTTCACAGCACTGAAACCTGGCAGACATTCAAGCATGAGTGAATATTTATCGGTTAAATAAATGTAGAAATATACTAATTTCAGCTTAATTTTTCCACAAAACCCAAAATAAATATAGATAAATACAGACAGAAATGGCAAAAAAATAAATACATAAAACCGGGAGCCCTACTTATAAATAGTTGGCCACTGAATATAAAATACTGTCAGGAAAAACGTAATTGTATTCAGGAGATACCCAATCACTGTGGTAACTTCTTTTGCAACTTGCCTGCTCCCACGTATGCCTCTCATCCGCTGGGAGCTCCTCTTGGAGTTACTCAATCCACTTAATGAAGTCTGTGGTGGGTTCAACAAGAAACAATTTACATTTTCTGAACTTTCAGTAGAACTTTCATTTGATTCATTTTGGTCTGTTTCTTTCATTGCAATTTGCTCAATAATGTCATAGTTGCATTCTTAAGTGCACAGTATTTTGCCACCTGGTCCGCATATTTGTTGCTCAGAATGACCAAATCATTTCCAGCCTTATGGGCAACACACATGACCACCGCAATTACTTTTGGCTGTTGAATTGCTTCCAACAAATCAAGAATATAGGAACCATTCCTGATGTGAATACCAGAGGATGTCATAAAACCCCTTTGTGACCACAACTGCTTGAAATCATGAACCACTCCAAAACCATCCTGGCTGCCTGTATAAATCGTCACATTCAAATTGTTTGCGAGGCAACAGGCTCTTGTCAGTGCAATCAACTCTTGTGCTGAAGTCACATTAGGCAGGTATGATGCTTTAACAATTTCAGAAATTGAACAAACTGCATAAGCAGCTTTCATTGCTCCACGATGAACTTAAAGACAAGAGCCATCCACTAAAAAATTCAGATCAGCCATTTCAAGAGAGCAATTTCTTTGATGTCTGGTCTTGATTTGGTAAATAATTCTGTGACATTTGCACAATCATGTTCTGGTTCATCATCATCATAATCATCATCATCATCCTCTGCGGCAGCTGGTGACATTTGAAAGTGGAGGGGAACGCAAAGCGCATATTTTGGCTCCCTGACAGACACTGTGAGGAACCAGCAATGCCTTCAGGCTCAGCGCCAAAGCTCTTAATCGTGGCTCATCATAAACAGTGTTTATAACAAACCATTACTGAGAGCTCTGGAGTTGAGGCTGAAAATAGTACGAAGCTCTCACAGTACCTGTCAGTGAGTCAAAAATGTGTAAAAACACCATGCAGACTAAGTTCAAAGTATGCTGTAGTGTAGCTCCTATTTCCCTAATAGGCTCTGCGCATTGGAATAATATATCCTATAGGTTTGACATAGGACTAAGGCCGGTATGTCCCTATCGAGTATATTAAACTTAATTACTTGTGCCAGCTAGCTCAGAGGCCACTAGAAACTCCTTGACAACAAGAAGGGAGTAGTTTCTGGCAGCCGCAAAACATGACCAATATGTTTCCCTTTTAGAATCAGAACGTGTCCCAGAGTCGTGGAAACACTAGATAACTATTTCACTCAGCTCAGTCGTGCATGCTTAGTTTTCCTCAGAGTTACACAGAAATAATAGACGCAGTGTTTTCAATAAAAGATTTATTGAACAGTCTTGTTTCTGTTGTAAGTATAATGTGCTGTTACGATCACAAGACAGTATGCGAGATAAATAATGTACAGGGTGAGCAGTAGAAATAAATAATACTGCGATAGCATTATCTTATAGTACAAATGCTGTTACATAAATAACACAGACTAAAAATGCGAGTACTCATACGATGCGGTGCTAAGATAGTTCTACCCCAATGTACCTAACCTAACCTAGGTATAGGACAAGGTATGAAGTAGGTGAAGTATTCCTTACTATGGTATACTAAGAGTATGTTTAATCTAGTATGCCTAGTATGCCAAGAGTCCCTCTAGGTTCTTATCAGCTCCATACCTGAAGAATGAGAGAGGTTGGAATCTCTTTGCCAGACTCGGACTCCAACACCCCGCAAGGGAAGTCAGATCACTGGAAGCTGGAAGCTGGGCTCTCTGCGTGCAGGGAATGGTAGCGTCTTCTCAGTGCGTCAGGCCGGGATACGGCTCCTCTGAAGTTGAGGTCTCCTCTAGTTTACAAGGGCTAGGGAAGGTATATTTATACCTGAGAGTACCTTAGGAATGTTAGCATTGACGTGAGTTGGGTAGCGAAAGACGTCATGGATGAACCCCTAAGGAATAATGGTTCATGCATAATATATGAGGCCTTGAAGAAATCAATAGTCCTGGGCTAGGGAAACTCCCGCAGCCTAAGGGTCTGTTCTTCATGAACTCGTTGTGACGTTAGGGTGGACGGATGTCAGAGACCATGCCTGTATTTGGAGTGCATGGTTTAATGCCTAAATAAGGCCTGGGATTCTATGCCTATATAAGGGCAGGGCGAATTGTGCCTATATAAGGACATGATATTTGGAAAGCCTGTTATGGACACCCTAAGGAGAATACAACAATGCACTTTATAATACCCTTACTACTATATTATTACCCATAAGCTACATGGGAAAAAATAAATACAACATGCTGGACATAGCTAAAGCTCTTAGGGAATGTAAGATTAATCCGTTCCATGCGTCGGATGGCCCCCGGCCGTCCGACGTCACGGTGGGCGTGTGCGTCGGACGGCCGGGGGCCGTCCGATGTGCGCACGCGTGGAATTCACCCGCATAGTGGGGAATTCCAGCCGCGTTCAAAGGGTTAAATAAAACACATGCAATATAAACAGTAACTAAATCACTGACAGGCATTACATTAACGTTTTGAAGTTAAAAATGAATTGTTTACTTACACACTGGCTGCATGGTGTTCATCTCTAGTCTGTGGCTCTGATCGTGGGGTGCCGGGGTCAAGTCCCCCAACCAATCCAGATGCTGATCTTGTGCTGTTAATAATATTAACAAGCGTGAGAAAAGCGCCAGGATTGACTGAAGCGAGCTGGCTCAGTGCTCCTTGAGACACTGGGGGCATGTGTCTGCTGTCCATCTGGCTGTCTAACAAAGCTCAGGTAAGAGAGGTTTAAAGTGCACATTTCGGTGTGGCTGTCGCAAGACAGCTGACCAAATCGACATGCATGCTTCAAACTGGAGTGGCCACCATTACTCCTCCCTGCTGCCAATCAACAGCAACGGCCCACCCTGCCCTCACACTGAGCTGGAGCTGGCAGCAGTACAAAATTAAATGGTAATAAAATCGTTTTATTACCATTTTATTTTTCACATTTGCTGCACTCGCGGCAGGGGTGGCGGCGTTTCTCCATCCAAATAGAGGAGCCACCGCTGATCATCATTACCATCATTTGAGTGTCTGTCTTCATTGCTGTCTGAGACAGGAAGCAGTTTTGCAGGGTTCAGAAGATTACACATCATATCTGATAGAGATGTTTTCAGCTACTAATTCACTGGGAATCACTCTGGACCCAAACTTAGACATGGTTAAACACATCAAGAACAACGCCAAGAGCGCTTTTCTCAACATAAAACTGCTCAACAAAATAAAACCCTTCATCCCGCCCAATGACCTCAAACAAGCTACTCAATCCCTGCTATTGTCCAGATTGGATTACGGGAACGCAACCCTCACAGGCACAGCAAATTCTCACTTAGCTCCCCTCAGAACAACTCTAAATGCAGCAGCTAGGATGGTCACTGGAGTAAAGAAATACGAACACATCTCTCCTGCTCTAAGAGAGCTAAAATGGCTCCCAATCAAAATGCGCGCCAGCTTCAGAACCGCCTGTCTCACACACAATGCCCTGCATGCTGGTAAACCTGCATACCTGGCCTCCAAACTCATCAAAACCGGTCAGACAAGGAACCTCAGGAGTACCAACACTCTACTTCTTATCCCTCCGAAAACCCGCAAACAAAAAACCTTATCACGCTCCTTCTCTGGCAACGCGCCCAAAATTTGGAACTCCATCCCAGTCCATATCAGGACTAACCCATCCTTTACAAAATTCAAAAGCCAGCTCAAAGACTTATTTCTCAACCGATCTCTTCCGAATGGATAGCTGGTGCTCAAAATTGAATCTCGCCCATTGCAGCACACAATCACTTTGACAAGAAGACCTCTACTTCACCTACCTCTGGTCTCACTCCTTTGGCCCCCCTCCCCGAACTGGATTCGTCACGAAGCAATGTGTGTATTATTGTCATTTTTTGGGTTTCAACTGGATTCATCACGAATCAACGTGTTTATTATTGTTATTTTTGGAATTTGATTGCACTATGATACATGCTGTAAAGCGCTTTAATACCCTCGGGTCTGGCTAGCGCTATATAAAACTCTTAAATAAATAAATACTAGTATGATTTGCTCATACCTGGTAAGGCGGCTGTTTGTCATGTGCTGAGTCCTAGTTCAGGTCAGTAAAATCTCAACTGAATGAGGAACATACAAAATTAGTGTTTGCCCCATTACAAACCGTACAGTTTGTTTAATTGCAGTGCAAACAGCTGAAACCGATTTCAGACAACCAGGAAGAGCTACAGTCACTGGATCCAACACAGCAGATAGATAGGACCCAGGCCTCATTATCCCCCCATGTTTTGGTGTCAATAACAAGAAGGCATGCAGGCCTTTTTCATGACAAAAGAGGTTGAAATCCCTATTGTAATCAGGCATTCAGAGGATGGTGGCATTACATAGTTTTTCTCTTAAATCCTGGAACACCTTCATACATTTGTCATCAAATGGTACCGCATCCTTGATATCACTGTGAGTTAGCCTTGTTAAAGGCTTCACAGTCAGGGAGAAATCTGGAATCGATTGATGACTCGAGCCAACAATTCCCAGGAACATTCTCACCTCCCTCTGGATGACTGTAGGACTCATCTTCAGAATTGCAGAAACTCATTCTTTTGAGACTTTCATTGCTCCTTTTTCAAAATCATGACCAAGACTTCTTTTTTGCAGTACTGCATTTTTGTAGGGTAAATCTTCTGACCATCGTCTGCAAGATGATTCAGAAGTGCAATAGTTTCTAGCTTACAGACTTCTTTTGTCTTTGAAGCCACAAGTAGGTCATCAATATATTACATGACAACTGTAGATTCTCCAAATCTTTCGTTACATTCTGACTAAAAAGTGAAGGACTTTCAGTATACCTATGTGGAATTCAACACCAAACAAAAACTTTATTCTAGAACTGAAATGTGAAAAGAAACTGACTATCCTCAAGCAGAGGAATTGAGAACAACTCTTGTTTTAAATCAATGGCTGTATACCATTCTGCAGTAATTTGGAACAATATTACTGCAAGATTTGGTCCAACCTGAAAACATAGGATCGCTATTTTATTTATTTTCCTCAAATCTTGCTGAATTGTCCATTTACCACTCATGTTTTAAAGGCTCATTATGAGAGATTTGCAAGGACTACAAAGCACCTCTTACAAAATGACCTGTTCTATCATTTGTTCAATAATGGGCTTCATTCCCCTTCTGCTTCTTTTGAAACTCTGTATTGCCTAATTCTAGGGAAAGCTGCATTGGGTTTTACATTAATCCTGACAAGTGTTGCCCCCTTTATCAATCCTATCTCTTTACCTGTGAAATCCCATACCTCTTCTTTGGCAGTAAGTCTTAAATCCAGAGGTAGATCGTTTTTAGTAAGAACTGGGACAATTGAACTCTTGAATCATGTGATATGATTTTAAACACTGAGGAGCTTATTTACAAGCCCCTTGCGCCGCCGGTGCATCACTTTTTTTGAGACACCCACGGCCCAATGGGCTTGCCCATATTTACAAGGCCATGTACAGTCCCCTTGCGTGACATTTAGTGGCTTTGTAAATATGGGCCCCTTTCACGCATTTCTCTGCGTGAAAGGTGCACTCCATTGGTGTTCCTGTAGGTGTTCCCACGCAAGTTCAATGGAACTTGACGCATTCCCAGATTTACAACATTTTGTAAAACTGGGAATGCATCAGAATCTTACGTCTCCCCAGGGGAGGCGTAGGAATGGCACAACGAGGAGAAATACTTTTATTTCTCCTAGGTTTTCCCTCTTCTTATACATGCTGCATTCTGCAGCTCGCATAGATAGAGGAAAATGCCATTAATTATTGTTTTTGTGCAGGAAGGTGTCCCTTCCTGCACAAAAACAATAATCCGGGCAGCGCAGGCACCCTTGAAAAATGACGCAAGGGTGCCTGCGCTGGCGCATGGCAGCCACTGGTGCACCAGTGCAGGGTAAAGCACAGGGATGCGTCGTATTGTTGTTAATACGACGCATACCGGTGCTTTGAAAATGACAGAGCATGACGCAGAAAAATGGCTTGCGGGATCGCAATGCATCATTTTCTTATAAATGAAGCCCTCAGTCTTCATCTTGAGTTTCAATTGCAACACCATCCGGTGACCAACAAATCACACAGTTCATTTTACAAAGCAAGTCTCTGCACAACAGATTAAGAAGAATTGAATCACACAGTATGAACTGATGATTGTTCTCCATTGCTCCTATTTTAACAGGGACGTCTGCTGTAAGCTGGTTAACAATTTGTTCATTGCTAATGCCTACAACTTGAATTTCTCTTCTCAGTGAGAGTAGGTTTGAAATCTTCCCATATCTAACTGTAGAGCGGGTAGTACCAATGTCAATGAGAAATGATACAGGCCATTCATCTCACCATCTACATATGGGCCACTCTGGTCTACTTCTAGGACTGCACAAAGCTTCCAATCCTTCTCCCTCCTCAAGCACTGTCATAGGGTATTAGTATCTGGGGAAAACTACAGAAAATCATTAAATGGATTCTGCTGCTACCAGGCTCTGAACAACTTGGCATACTTCAGGATCTCATTGATATCCTTAAATTGCAAACATATCACACCATGGCAACTTCAGGATCCCATTGATACCCTTAGGTTGCAAACATATCACACCTTGCTGAATATGTGAAAGAAGCTCAAGACGCAAACTCATAACAAACGCCGATAGCAAACCACTAACACCTTCTTTGGGATCTTCATCTCACCTGTGTTTTAAAGCTCACAGAATCTTTGCCCAGTTCACTTCCTATTTGGCACCTTCTTTTTCAAATGGTCTATCTCTGCTCTATATTTGTCAGCAACCACATCTGATGGAGTACTGTTAGGTGCAATTCTAGCCGGTTCCTCCAGGCAACTGCAGGAGCTGTCCATTGATCAGTATGAACAATAATCTCAAGTAATGTATTTAAATCTATCCAAAGCATTTTTAAATGTGTCACTAATCTATGAACCTCCTTGTATCACTTGCCAGGTTTGTACTAAAAAAAGAATATCCTTTAAGGTGAAATTAGCTTCTTACGTAAAAGAACATCTCATCCATAGGTCAGGCAGCAGCTCCAGGCCAGTTGTAACTGCCACTGACCATGGAACCTACAACATGTCATAGCTGGGCTAGAATGCCTTTACACTCTAAATTCCTTACATGCAAACACAATCCTTAAATACCACACACCCTCCCTCCTTACAACAACAAAATAATACAAAAAACAAAAGCAAAACTCTGACCAAAAACTAAAACATTTACAATTGTTCTGATTCACACCCAATTCCAAGAATTCCACTGCAATAGACCTAGACCACATTATCTCTCTTGTATAGTACCACTTTATCTCTTTATATGTAAAATCTTGGACACTGTTTTTACTTTAATTAAGTAGGGTTGGTTTAAACTCTTTTTAGACTCATGAAATAATATAGTCGACATTGTTTTTAAATTCCTGAAACTCCATTCTGGTCTAAGTAGGCATGGTTTTATTTTAAGCGAAAATGTATTGTACAGTCCTTAGTCATGTAATGGTTTTAATTAATCGAACACAAATGTATAAAATTACAATTACAATTATAGTACCACCCTATTAAAATTCCAAATTCACAGCATTGCGGAAGAGTTTATTAATTCTGTGAGGTCCTGTAAACGTAGAACTACCCTTGGACATTACAGTTTTTTTAATCATTACCATGTTTCCTACAGATAGATCAATTGCTTTACACCTTTCCTGATGTCATAATTCTGCTTCCGCTTCTCATCACATATCAATTCTCTCTCAACACCACCCTTCAATGACTCCCATGACACACTTTCATCCTTTCCCCAATGTATCCAACCTGGAGATAACTCCGTGTTCCCCTTCCTCCCTTGGAACAATTCAAAAGGAACACCACCTGTAGTGGAATATTGAGAGAACCGATATGTACATAGAAACCTCTTGAGTCCTTGAAGAGTGGAGTCATGGTTGGCAACCATGGAGAAGGAATGCAGAACACTGAGGCCATGACAAATGTAAATCATAACATGTTGTTTTACATAGTAACTGACAATAAGTTAGTAAACTGTAGTTGAGCTAGAGAAAGTACTAATGCTCTAACACTACATCATCTCCCTCCTTATAAACAAATAGCATATCAATAACTGAAAAAGAGCAAAGAAATAAAATATCAATAACTAAAACAGATATATATATAAGAACATGTGGCTCAAATAAGTTTAGTTCATATGAAAATCTTTAAACTTTGCAGGTAAAGGTGCATTGTGTGATAGCCTTTCTCAAGCCAGTGTATCATTCCGTTTGTTAACCAAGGAAGTGCCTGAACAGAGTGACGAGTCACTCAAATTGGAGTTAGAATCCATACCTTCTGTGGATGCTCTTGGAGTCAAACAAGGCTGACCAGACTCTGATACATTATTATCAGATGAATGATGAGGAATGCTAGGTTGAGTAGTTCCCGAATGTCCAGCTTGTGAAATAGTCGTGTTGATGTCATGTAAGGAAAACCAACTTGCTTCTGTATCTTGAGCTATGTCAAGATTCACTCTGTGTTCGCATATTAAATTGGCTTGTTCAGGGGTTAGTTTAACCAAAGCTCTCTTAATCCATCATCCCTTATCTTTAATGTTGAGCGAGCCTTTGGCCACTCTAATCACCTTGACAGACGAAGAACATTTTGTCTCACCTTTTTTACTCTGTGAGGAGTTCTTATCATTACCAGATCACCAACCTGAAACTCCTTGACCTTAATTGCACAGTTCTCATCATAATACTTCTTCTGAAGTGCTTGTGCTTGAGACGCCCATACCATGACAAGATTGTTGAGATCACACCAACAGTTCTTTTCTCTGGTTAAAAGATCTCTGATCCAATCAGGGCATGTTTCTGTTTTTGCTGATCTTTTTCTCAAGACACAAAATGGAGAAATACCATTGGTGCTATGTGGAGTTATTGAGTAAGCCCAAATCCTTTGTCTCAGAAAACTCTCTATACCAGTGGTCTTCAAACTTCTTAATGCTGCGCACCCCCCTGTAAAAAATAGAATCCTCGGGCTCCCTCTCAATTTTTTCACAATGATTCTGCTAAATTGCAAATGTTTAAATATGCCTAAACATATTTAGACATTGAAGTTAAGCTCTGATACCCCTTTTTACACATACTCCCAGTCAGTATATAAATGGCAAACGTTGTTAGTGAGGGCCCATCACACTTAAAACAAAGCATGATGCTTCTCTTGGCCAGAGACTGGCGCCCCCCGAGATCACTTAAAGCCCCCCAGGGTGGCCCGCCACCCAGTTTGAAGACCTCTGCTGTACAGGTAATTTATTAGCCACAGCTGTCTGTACACCCTCCTTGAGGAATCTATTTATCCTTTCCACTAAACCAGTAGAAGTGAGGGAATAGAGTGCTACTTGCAAATGTTTAATGTGGTGTTTGGCAATAAACTCTTTTATTAGGGTTGAGGTAAAGTGGGTACCATTTTCTGTCACTAATTTCATTCCCTTTGGGGTCCTTTTACATCAAAAATCCTTTATAAAAATTAAATGGCATTGGTTGTTAAGGCAGCAGGTACAAAGTCAAAATACACTCATTTTGAGAAATAGTCAACAAGGACTATTAAATACCTTTGATCTGATGGAAGAATCTCAAATGGACCAGCAAAATCCAACGCAACGTTTGACCAGACATCTTCTGGTATGGGAACTGTGTGAAGAGGTGTGAAGTGAGTTGACCAACGCTTGTCAGAAAGTAAGCAAGTGCTACATTTAGAGATCCAATTGGAGACTTGGGTGTCCAAAGAAGGCCACCAGAAGAATTGTTTTAAATGTTTGCATGTGCTGCCCACACCCAAGTGCCCAAAATGAGATGCCTGAATAAGTTTGTCTCTGAGTGACAATGGGGGAATGCACACATCATTCCTCATGAGAACCCCATCAACCACTGACAATTCTTCTTGGAATTGAGCAAAATATTTAAGGGGTGGAGTTAGAGATCTTTCTCTTGGCAATCCCTTTAGCATGAGTTCTTTAACCTTCAATAAAACGTCATCTTTATTCAAAGCATCCATCCAACCAACCTTAGAAATGACACCAGCAGACAGTTCCAACACATCATCCAGACTGGCTACAACACATTCAACATCATTTTTAATGTCTCCAGTATTCAGATTAGTTACAGGCAACCTAGAGAGGCAATCAGCCCTAGCATTTTTGCCTCCAAGAATATGTGCAATGGTAAAATTGGATTCTTGAAGATGTGATAAAAGTCTCACCAGTCTAGCTGATGCTTTGCCTGAACCTTTCCCATTTAGCATGTGTAGAAGGGGCTTATGGTCTGTGCATAGCGTGAAATTTGTACCTCATGAGAATGTTTTAATTATTTCTATGGCCCAAGAACATGCTAGTGGCTCCCTTTCTATTGTGCTGTATGCCTTCTTAGAGTGTAAGAGTTGACGTGATGCAAAAACAATAGTTCGTTCATTTCTTTGAATGTTTTGAGCTAATACTGCAATCCTAGTTGACTTCTGTCAACTATCAAAATACATTCAGACCCAGATTTATAAGAACCAAGAGCCGGGGCTTGAACAATCAAATTCTTGATAGAGTCAAAAGCTTGAGCAGCAGTTTGATCCCAAATAAATTTCTCCCCTTTTTTAATAGTTTTCGTAAAGGTTGAACAATAAAGCATAACCTTGGATGAAACGAGAGTAATACTCACTCATCCCAAGGAAAGATTTCAAGTCCTCTTTGTCTTTGGGAGAAGGTACCGCAGAAATTTGTAGAAAAGTTTGGTTTAATACCCTCCAGTGATATGTGATATCCTAGGTAATCCAAATGTTGCACTAAAAAGCAACACTTATCATCTTTCAATTTGACACCAACCTTTTTAAAAATATCAAGAACTCTAACAACTATGGAGTTGAGTTCCTCAATGGATTTTGCAAAACTCAAGACATTATCCTTGTATGCCTGTGTGCCTTCTATCCCTGTAAGAATGGTATCCATGAATTTTTGGAAGACACTCGCTGCAGACGCCAGACCAAAGGGAAGTCTCAAAAACGTATAGGCTCCAAATGGTGTGACAAAAGTGGTCCAGTCTTGAGAGTCAGCAGTGAGTGGGACTTGGTGGTATGCTGAGCATAAATCTAATAAGGAGAAGAATTTAGCGTCAGACAAATTTGCTAATAAATCTTACATTCTGGGGAGTGGTTGACAATCCACCAGAATATTACTGTTAAGAGTGCGTAAGTCGGCACACAAGTGTATATCACCTTCTCTTTTTCGGACTATTACATTGGGGCTTATCCATTCAGATGAGTCTGTAGAAGCAATCACTTTCCCTTTGACCAATTTATCTAATAACATCTTGACTTCTGTTTCAATTTAGCTAAGTCCTGCCATCCTATAATCAGTTTACTTCTTAAAGCAACATAAATATTTGTTAAAGTAAATCCCAACATAGTAATGTATTGTTCCCCATAGGCTTTAGGATTCACACCTGTAGGAGACAAATTTTTGAATCAGACCAATATTGTGAATACAAAATGTCTAAAATAATTGTGATGGGGCCCCAGAATCAGCCATCATCTGCATTTTGATTCTCCCAACAAGTGCCTCACATAGCGGACCTTTAACTGGTTTAGAACTGTTATCAATAGTATCTAGAGTAAGAACATATTTTGACAAATCAGACGTAACTTGAGAGGGTGATGCCTTTGTATCAATCATTTGGATGTGTACATCCCCTTTACCCCTGCACACACCTTGAAAGTGTCCTACTTTGTGACACTGAACCTTTCTTAACACTCTTTTCTTTAAAAGATAACACAGTCACAGTGTCAGCATCTTGAATCACATTAACAGTATGAGAGACCAATTCAGTACCCATCCGTTTGCTAGAAATAATAAATCTTTCAAGTGACTTGGCTAAATCTATGACCTCTGTAAGAGTTGGATCTCTGCAACTTAGGAGTCGTTCCTGAATCTTTTTAGAATTGCAGCCAAACACAAACTGGTCTCTAATTCTAATGTCTAGGATGCATCCAAAATTACAATTAGCCGCAGAATGGCGAAGTGCAGAGACGTAATCTTCTACAGTACCATCCTGAGTTTGGTTTCTTTTAAAGAAATTGAAATGTTCCAGAAGTACACTGTGCTGTTTTGTGAACTTCTTTTCTAATCTTGCAATATTTTCTTTGTATTTATTCCAATTCTCAGGTTCTTGTATAGGTATAATTTTTGGCAAATTGTCAAAGACTTGTTGCCCTTCAGTTTCTAAATTATTAAAAAGAATAGCTGCTTTTCTTTTGGGAGAAAAGTTCTTTGCTTCTAGAGCAAACAAATAGCTCTCAAATACTTTAAACCACTGTTTCCATGTTAAAGGTGATTTTCTAGGAAGCTGTAGGAAAGGTTGCAGATGTACTAATTGTGTCAAATTACTCGTGTCAATTTATGCAAAAATTCTGCAGAAATACTGAGTGGATGAGTGAACGTTATTAATGAAAGATTGTGTCTGGATAGAAAAACTTGTAAATCAATCTTGCCACAGTTTCCAAAATAATAGAAATTTTAATTGTACATACCAAATTGGCTAAAATAGAAGAAATCCTGTTATATTAGTGAAAAAAATGCTTTGCGATGGGAAGAAATTTGTTCAGAAACAACGAACAAATATTAAAGATGGCCGCCACGTTAAGAGGTTGCGTCAAAACATTTACTGAGTTGCTTACCGGTTTCAAGGGTAACCCAACTCCACGCTTATGTGTGTGCCATAGATTTGAGCTTGTGTGCCTGTAAGTGAGCGGGTGCAGGTGAAGAGCGGGTGAGGAAGTCGCGAGTCCATATACCGGAGCGGTATACCGAAGACCTCCAAAGCGTCCCGGGTTCTTGAAGAGAAATGCTCTTAGAGGCGTACGGGAAGAAAAGTGGGCTGACGCCTCATAAGGTATCTTGGTGAGCAGGAATCCTGTGCAAGCCGCTTCTGACGAAGTGTAGCGCTCCTCGTAGGTTAGTGGAAAACCTCAACAACAAGATGAGGATTGATGAAAATGTCGGTGGGCTCCCTCTTCAAACTCGTCGCAAAATGAAGAGTGGAGTTGGGTATATAAAGCTGTAGTCATCCAGAATTACAAAAATAAGTTTTCTTATTCCACGCAAAGGAGCCAAAGGTCCTGCAAGTCTCTCTCCAGTGGTTCCAACAGAAACTGACTAGAGTCATGGTTGGCAACCATGGAGAAGGAATGCAGAACACTGAGGCCATGACAAATATAAATCATCGTAGTTTGGGAAGGGTGGATCTATTTGATAACCCGTAAGGCATATTTAAGAGGGTCTTAACCTGGCTAAAAGAGTGGTGCTTCAGAAGGCGCTGTTGTGATAGAGAGGAATTAGAGCTGAGTAAGCCCAGTGTGCACAGGTATATTACACTAAAAACCGTGCCAACTATTGAACCATAGCTTCTAGGGGTTAAAAGCAACCATGACCGCTTCCTACCGAACAGATTTCGGCTTGATCATTTTCACTATCTTTTGGCCCAATCACGTGGTGTCATAGAGGGCAGTGTCTCATGCCCTGTGGCTGTGACGGCCAGTTTCCTCGGGATATGTTGCACTTTTTTAAAGTTTTGCAGTTTTTATGAGGTTCCTAGAAAGTCTTTTATTATCATTATTCTTAAAAAGGCCTGCTTTAGGAGGGTGAGCCCTGCTCTTATGTTTTTACGACTTCTCTCAAATGATACTGTATTGTACATGCTTAGCTTTTTAAGGGCTGCTATCAGGCTTAGGTCAAGCTGTGATTAATTTAGTTAGTGGGACCTATCTTTTATCCTGTAATTAGAATACATCGGTTGTACTGTATTGCTATTGCACATATGTGGAGTTTTATTGATGTTTGTACTACTTTTATGGTTTTAACTGAAAAAAACGAATAAAGTTTGATGATGATGATGATGAAATCATAACCTGTTGTTTTACATAGTAACTGACAATAAGTTAGGAAACTGTAGTTTAGCTAGTGAAAGGACTAATGTTCTAACACTACATCACTTCCCTCCAATCCCTTCCTGCACTCATTTCCAACTGCCCACACTCCTTTAGTGCTCTGTTGAATTTTTCCACAGTGCCATTTCCCTCAGGATGATACAATGAACACTTCCTGTGTTTGATACCTCTCTTTAGCAAAAATTCTTCCATATCAGCTGACACAAATTGGAGGCAGTTGTCATTCAAAATGGCATTGGGCAAACCGTCACGACTAAAGATCTCTTTTAAGAATTATATAACTGTCTTGGTTTCAATGCCAGTGACAATGCCAATTTCTACCCAACGCAAAAACGGATCAATCAAAACCAAGAAATAATTTGAACCTCCTCTTAAATGCAGTGGTCTAACAATATCAATTGCAACTACTTCCCACGGTTTAGATGGCAAATCTCTGCAACTCATAAGGGGGTTCCTGACTTTGCACACCTTGTCACTCTCTAATTTACTCTCTATCATCAAATCAACTCCTGGCCACCAGTAACTCAAATGTATTCTCGCCTTGGTCTTACTCATTCCCTGGTGTCCATCATGTCCCCAACACATGACCCTTTTTCTCAACAGTGTAGACACTACAAGTCTCATGCCACACAAAATAGTATCTGCTGCCACAGATCATTTTACTCTTATCTTCCAATAACCTCCTAGCTCTGCACTCTTCCTCAATTGAGAGCTCCAACCATTACACGTCATGAGACACCTGCTGCAAAACTGAATCAGCTGCAACTGCACTGACCCACTCTTCCTGAGCTATGCTCCCTTCATTGACACCGCAAACCTTCACTTCCTCATCATCCTGACAACTTTCTTCAACCACAGAACTCATGCAGGAAAGACAGTCAGTGACATTGTTTCTTGGACCCAGAATATAATACACCTCAAAATTTGAAATTCTGCAATCCAACAATCCTCAATGAAATCATGTCCAGTCCTTTCCTGGTCAATACTTCAACCAACGGCTTGTGATCAGTCAAAACGGTAAACTGTTTACGCCACACAAAATTCTTCACCTTCCTGATCAACCAATATACACCTAAAGCTTCTCTTTCAATGGTAGAATATTTTAACTCTGCCCCTCGCAAAGACCGAAAAACATACACAATTGGCCTCAATCCATCCATCTCTGAATCCCTCTGCATAAGAACCACACCAAGTCCCTTAACACTCGCATCCGTCATGATGAAATACTCTTTGAAAGGATCAAAACAACTCAGATTGTCAGTGTTTCCTAATTTCTTCTTGACATTTGGAATTTCCCTTTAACAATCCTCATTCCAAATGAATTCTGTCAGTTTCTTAAGCAACAACCTCATGTTTAGAGTTTTGGCAGCCAAGTTGGACATGAATTTAGCATGAAACTCTAATAAGCCTTCGAAAGACAACAACTCATCTTTTTTTGTGGACTTTTCAGGTTCAACACATTCGTGACCAACTTATCCTTACTCCATTCTCACTGACCCCTTGACCCAAATTCTGTATTTCGGTCTTCCCAAACGCACACTTACTCAACTTCAGGCTCAAACCACTCTCTTCCAATATTCTCAGCACTTGCTTCACTCTCTCATCAGGTATTTGTAAATATTCACCATAGATCAAAATGTCATCTTGCAAGCACTTGACTCCCAAAATAGCTCCAAACAGATGATACATGACACACAGAAACACTGCAGCTGCGGACACTAAACCAAAAGGCATGCACACAAAACAGTAGGTCCCGAAAGGTGTGATAAAGGTAGTAAGATCCTTGGAATCTTGATGTAATCTTATATGCTGATACGCCTCCATCAGATCCACAGTGGTAAAATATTTGGCACCATGCAACAAAGAAATCATCTCCATGATGTTGGGGTGTGGAAAATGATCACAGATGGCACACATATTAAGGGCTCTGAGGTCAACAAATAGCCTAATATCTCCTGAGTGCTTGCGAGCCAGTACAATTGGTGCAACCCACTCAGAACTTTTCACTGCCTCAATGGTACCCTCCTAACATAGTCTCTTTACCTCTATCTCAACCGACTCCCTCATTGACATAGGCTTGGAACGTACTTTGCAGCCTAAACAATGTAAAAGGAGCAACGTATTTCTCTCACTACTTAGATTTGACCCACACACTTTAGCGTAATGCATAAATGTTTTTTTTCTATTTTTTTCCAAGGAATTGGTGGATCCCCAAGTGTAGTAAGTAAAATAGGGTGTGGAACTACAGTCGGCATGGTTATATATGCTTTGCACAAAGACAGTAGAACAGATAACTCAAAATGTTGCAGTATACAGTATCCAGTCCGAATAATAGGAAACCCCAATGCACTGATTACAAGATGTGGGTGAAAATTGTCATAGGTTCCTTGCCGAACAGGGTAATGGTAAAAAGAAATCGCACACTTACTCACACTTTAGTTGCTTTTGTCCAGAATTAAACAGCAGAGAGCATGCTTATTGTTGTGCATAGAACACTGAAAGAAATATTGGAAAGTCGCACCAATGGCTGTGAATGATAAAATAAAACATGTGCAGGCGCAGAAATGCAGAGGCACAGGAGAGCCAATTCCAGTCCAGGCGTGCCAATCGCCCTATATACAAATGTAGAAATACAGGGGTGTCAATCCTCATCCAGGCGTGCTAAGGAGAGAGGCCAAACACAGAGGTAGGCATGCCTATTGTCATACAGGTGATGCAAGAGAGCTTGTTGATGCAACAAGAGGATGTGCCTATCACCGTACATAGGCACACAGGCACAAACAAAAACCAGATTAAAAATGGCCTCCGTACATCGATTTTCCGTTGTTTCTTCAGGAATTAGGCCTTGTATACCAAACATAGCAGTATGTCCCAGTCCCTGTGTGAAACCCAAAGAGCCTGCTTTTGTGACATTGTTAGCGCGATGAACAATGCGCTTCAGACTCGATGAGGAAAAGCACTCGAAACACACTGAAAGCACAGATGCACTGACTCAAAGAGCTTTCTGGTGTGACGAGGTGAGCACGATAAACTGAGGCGCTCAAGACGCGATGAGGAAAAATGCTTGAGACACGCTGAAAGTATGTACGCACTGGAATTTGAAAAATGCCAGGTCTGAGCATGGCTCCAACGATGCACACAGTCACACAGGGAAAAGTTAAATTGTAGAAGCGATGATAGAGTAACAAAACAGTACTTTCAAGGTTGCTTGGAGAAAATGCTTTTCTTCTCTGATCCCAAATGTAGTTGAAAAGTAACGTCTCCAGGGATAAATGAATAAAATCCTTACACAAATCTGAAGAGACCTGCTGGAAAATGAGCAGCAGTATGTTGAGATGCTTTTCTCCGCTCGCTGCCAGTGTAATAAAGCAAGAAAATCCTTTAAGGTGAAAGTAGGTTCTTTATTAAAAGAGCATCTCATCCATAGGTCAGGCAGCATCTCCGGTCCAGTTGTAACTGCCATTGAACATGGAACCTACAACATGTCGTAGCTGGGCTAGAATGTCCTTACACTCTAAATTCCTTACATGCAAACACAATCCTAAAATACCACAAGGTTCCTCTCACAAATCTGGAAAAAGTGTCATAAATGCATAAAGGTTACCTCTAGTCCAAGATACACACACATAATTCCCTCTATGCACTTCTCTCAGGAAATTCTGACTCTGTTTCTAGGTCTTTACAAATCACATTCACTTTTTTCCTGCCTCTGTATCTTTCTTTCAAGTAGTAACTTTCTTTCAAACTTATCTCTGTACTTCTTCAAATCCTTCCGATGTTTAGTTTTCTCAACTAGATCCTTAATGAGACCTCATAAAGTCACTCAGCCCAATTCTTTTATCTCCTCTTTAGTCAAGTCCATTTTATAATTTCTCTGTACATTCCTCATTCTGCTGATGTCCACCTCACACTCCAGTTAATTCCTCAGGTTTATCATGTGCTTCATTCACACACATTGCTGCTTCTCTAAACAAATATCTCATTAAATCAACATTGTAAGATATCCGTCTATTGTAATCAACGTCCCCAGTAAAATGTCTTCAAATGCAATCTTTAAGTCTAATGTTAATTTCCCTCTCTTTAGGAGGCGCAGCAGAAACAGTAGTAGACATCACATTAGAAACTGAAGAGATGGAAGTAGTATCTCTGCTAGTACTTGGCAAGGTTATCAATGTATTCTCAGATGGGAAACTCGCTGATGTTCCCACTACTGCAAGCGCTGTCAATCATTGTGCCTGTTCACTCATACCCTCTCTTGCTGCACTCATATCGGGCACCATGGAGACCTTCACTTGTCTTTGCATCCCATCCGTATATGGAGGAGGTCTGGAATTCAAAAGATAATTTAAAAAGTTATCCTCCTCATTCAAATCCTTCCCTTGGCTCTGCTTCTCTCCATCTCCCTCATCAACTTTCCTTTTGTCCGCTGTTTCTTAAACTATTGCAGGGACAACTCTCACTCCTTCTACTATATCCGCTCTCCGGCATCTCCCGATTGTCCCACTTGCTTTAAAACCACTTTCTATAAGAACCCCTCACCTGCTTTTTCATTTTCTTCCTCTCCTTCTCCATGGCCCTCTGATCCTATTTATTAAATGCCTAGAACTATGTAGGTCTAGGTAAAGTATTTCTCTCATTCATTGTCTGCCTTAAGAAATCTAGCTTTCTAATGTTAAAGGTACCCTCTAATGGAAATTGCAAGTGCTTATCACCAGAGGTGTATTCATGCCAATCATGAATCCAGGTACACATATAGAGCCCAACATTCGTCAACATTTTGTACGCAAGCAAACCCACTGTAGGTATTTTCTCCATAGGTATGGGCTTTAGGCTTGTTCTACACAGCATCCATTATTCCAGCTCACAATAATCCAAAAAACGCACAAAACAAGCAAGTGAGCAACAACCAATCCCAGCATGGCTATGTCCAAAGTCAACCATTCGCAGTGCAACTTTAACAGCAACCAGCCAATGACAGCACTATTCGGTGGTGACATCTCACCAATCCCAGCGTGACTTCTCAGCTTCTCCATGAATGAGAAAAAAAATGCACAACCTTTCTCATTGAATACCCACAAATAAACAAAATAATTCTTGTCTGCTCAACCTAAATAGGAATACAATCAATAAATTAGATTTAAAAGGATCTCACAAACATAGAAACAAGTCTAGTACCTCGGCAGCACTTGTCAACTCAGCTCACACTAAAGCAGACTCCCGTCGAGCGACAATCCATATCTGGCTAGAGTATTTACTTCCGTGCATCAATGAGCAAAGAATACCAACACATTGAACATATAAACCCTAGAAATTAAACTATTTAATTCAGAATAATCCCAATCTGTGAGAATGCAGCGCCTCACACACTATCTTTCCTGCAGACAAGTTCAACAACAATATCTTGAGATCTTGTGTCATGATGGCCGTCTTCCTCGGGATCTGTGCAATGCTTTTTGAGGCCCAACTCCCGGCACCTCCAACTCAGTATGCAATAAAAGCGCTGAGTATTGGAGTGGCCAGGTGAGGGGAAGGGTGTGGGAAGGGAACAGCGGGGAAGGAGATCTATAAAATACCTTTACACGCAACACCATACATATGTTTATAGACACTAACAGAATTCGCAGGCTGAATTCTACATGCTTTAGTCACTGCTAAAGAAAGTATTAACAACGTTCATATCATATCCAGTGCTTTAAATGGGCAGGTACTGTCCGGTACGGAGTACCGGCACTTTTTTATTTTGAGACGTAGAGTACCGGCACTTCTCAAGAGTGACGTAATACTTTTGATTGGAGAGTACCGGCACTTCTCAAAAACAAGCAGGTACTCTGGGACAGAGTACCTGCACTTCTATTTTTCCATTTCAAGCACTGATTATATCGTCTTTGTTTTTAAGCAAACACAAGGATTCTATATCTGGAATTCAAAGAACAAGACCTGAGACATATTTCTTAACAGTGGCAGCAGGTGTTGAACGTAAAATGTGGGGATTAAAGAACTCCGTTTGCGAGTTTGCTCCACTCGAGAAATGCTGCCCGGGATGTTAAAGTGAGCGCGCTTTACTCAAAGGGCTTACCGCTCAGAGCATGGCCTACTCTGTGAGTATGGCACCAGCGGAGGACTCGTCTACTCCTTTGTGCATTCTGGATTGCAGTGAGAGCCGGCTGGGAACAGGAAATCATTGGACATGCACGCCCTCATGCCTCTACATGATGTTCAGGATCAGATGTAGGCCGCTCAACAGGAAGGAGAGACAGAAGCTCTTGCACCGGCAAAAGCACCAGATTAGTGAGGAGTAAGACCTCCGACCCTCGGTCTAGGTCCACTCTCTCCCCACTGCTCCGCTGTGCCGTCTCTTGCCTCCAGACCCCGACCTCCTCCTTGGGAGGTTCGAGGCTGCTGCCCGCTCCTGCGCCTGCTGCCCGCTCCAACTGGGACCAGACTGCCTCCAACCACCGTAACCTTTCTCAGACGCTTTTTTCTTAATTTTTTTCCCTGTTGTGCCACTGTTATTGTGCCCATCTGTGTCTTGCTCTAATTCCACCACTGTTTTTATTTTCTCGTGCCTGCCTGTTCCTTTTGCCTTTCGCCGCTGCTGCCCCTGCGGCCCCTCCCCGGAATTTCCCCTCCGGATTTCCCCCGAATTCCCCCGGAATTCCCCTGCTCCCACCTCCCAGCCTCTCCTCCCTCCCACCTCCCCTACTTAATGGCGGCCACTGCGCGGTCGTGCAGCGGACGCGTGCAGCGGGCACGCCACCGGCGTGCCAAAGGCGCGCCAGAGGCAAGCCCGTTTGCGCTCGTCCGCGACCCGACCGCGGCCAGCGCCAGGAACCCTGGCCCTCCCACTACCCATCGCTACAACACCACCACCCTCCTCGCACTCAACCCTGGAAGACTTAGAGAATGCCAACAGGCCTCGCCGAACACGACCCACGGCCAGTTCTCCTGCCTCCACTGCCGCCAGACCCTCACCGCCACACCGGCCTCCAACACCACCGACGCCAGCACCGGCAACACCCTAAAATGCATCCTCCTCAACGTACGCCCCGTACACAAACATGCCATGGAAATCTGGAACCTACTCGACTCTCTTTCGCCCGACATCGCCTTCTTCACAGAGACCTGGACCAACGCATCCTCCGCCCCCGACATCAGCACCGCCATCCCAGATGGATACAAGATCCAGAGGAAAGACCGCCCCAACCACCCAGGAGGGAGCCTCGCCATCGCCCACAAGAGCACCCTCCGCCTCACCACCTCCAGCGAAACCTTCCCCTCCGCCGAACACCTGCACTTCAAGATCCAGACCACCCCCAAAGCCACACTCCGAGGAACCCTCGTCTACAGACCCCCCAGCCCCCGAACACCCTTCGCCGCCACCATCACCGACTTCATCGCACCCCACGCGATCGCCTCAACAAACTACATACTCATTGGAGACCTGAACTTCCACCTCGACAACCCCAGCGACCCCAACTCCACTATCCTTCGTGACAACCTCGCCAGCATCGGACTTAAACAACTCGTCAACACACCGACCCACAGAGCAGGACACACCCTCGACCCCATCTTCACGGCAGGAAACAGCGACCATTTCAGCCACACAACGCAGCCGCCATGGACCGACCACCACTGCGTACACTTCGCCATCAACAAACCCAAAGCACCCAAACCAGCCCCACGCCCACCACGAAGGAACTGGAGCAAGGTTACCGACGAGCAACTTAACTCCACCCTCAACCGAGACAACCACAAGGGGCACCCGACGCAAACAGCGCAAACGACGCAGCCAGAGAACTCCACACCTGGATCTCCAACTGCGCAGATGAGCTCGCCCGCTACGCAACCCCGACAGACAACGCCCCAGGAAAGCCGCCTGGTTCACAACCGCTCTCCAAGAAGCCAGACGCACCTGCAGACGCCTGGAGAAGAACTGGAGAAACACCAAGACAACCGAAAACCACACCACCTACAAGGACGTCATGACGGACTACCACAACCAGATCAGAGCCACCAAAAGGAACTTCATCCACAACAAAATCCTGGCCAACTTCACCAACTCCAAGGAACTTTTCAGTGTCATTCAAGAATTCACCAACCCACGCAGCGAAGCCACAGACATCACCCCATCCCAAGACCTCTGCGACAAGCTTGGAACCTATTTCCACCTCAAGATCAAAAACCTCTACGACAACTTCATCGACCATCCACCAAGCGCCACAGACGGCCCCCGCCCCCCAGAAACACCAGCCAGCCCACCATCTCCAACTGGACACCGATCACGGCCGAAGACACCGCCTCGACCATGAAAAGCATCCACTCTGGGGCCCCCACTGACCCCTGCCCCCCTCACATCTACCACAGAGCCGTGGCCGCCATCGCACCCGAACTACAACGCACCATCAACACCACCTTCAAAACAGGCACCTTCCCAGATGACTGGAAGCGCGCAGAAGTCAGACCCCTGCTCAAGAAGCCCACAGCTGACCCCACCGACCTCAAGAACTATCGGCCCATCTCGCTCCTCCCCTTCGCAGCCAAAGTTGCAGAGAAAACTGACACAATTCATTGAAGAAAACGCCATCCTCGACCCGTCCCAATCCGGATTTCGAAGCAACCACAGCACAGAGACCGCCCTACTCGCCGCCACAGATGACATCCGCACCCTCCTGGACCAAGGCCACTCCGCAGCCCTCATCCTACTCGACCTATCAGCGGCCTTCGACACCGTCTCCCATCGCACACTAGTCGTCAGACTACACGACGCAGGCATACAAGGAACAGCCCTGGACTGGATCCGATCATTCCTCACCGGAAGAAGCCAAAGGATCAGACTCCCACCCTTCCTCTCTGACCCCACGAAAATCACCTGCGGAGTCCCACAGGGTTCATCACTGAGCCCCACCCTCTTCAACATTTACATGGCTCCCTCGCAGCCATCGTCCGACAACACGGCCTCAACATTGTATCCTACGCCGACGACACCCAGCTCATCCTCTCCCTCACCAAAGACCCCACCACTGCCAAACTCAACTTCCAGAAAGGAATGCAAGACGTCGCAGTCTGGATGACCAACAGCTGCCTGAAGCTCAACGCCGAGAAGACAGAAGTCCTCGTCCTCGGTACCACCCCTTCTGCATGGGACAGCACCTGGTGGCCGACCGCCCTCGGAAGCCCACCTGCCCCCTCAGACCACGCCAAGAACCTCGGCATCGTACTCGACTCATCACTCTCCATGAACCGACAGGTCAACACCGTCACCTCCAGCTGCTTCAACACCCTCCGCATCCTCCGCAAGACCTTCAAGTGGATCCCCCCTGAGTCAAGGAAGGCAGTCACCCACGCACTCATCACCAGCAGACTGGACTATGGAAACGCACTCTACGCCGGCATCAACAAGTCCCTACTCCGCAAACTCCAGACAGTACAGAACACCGCCGCCAGACTCGTCCTCGGCATCCCCCGACACGAACACATCAGCCAACACCTACGAAGTCTCCACTGGCTCCCCGTGGAGAAAAGAGTCACTTTCAAAATCCTCACTCACGCCTACAAATACCTACACAACAACGAACCCAAATACCTCAACGACAGAATCAACTTCCACGTACCCAAAAGAAACCTCCGATCTTCCAACCTCGCACTGGCCGAAACCCCGCGCATCCACAGAGCCAGAGCAGGCGGAAGATCCTTCTCTCACATTGCAGCCAAGACCTGGAATGAGCTACCGGCAGACATCAGACGCGCCCCCTCCCTAAACACCTTCAGGAAGACACTCAAGACCTGGCTCTTCGGCTAAACAGATCTGCGGACCCCCCCTCAGCGCCTTGAGACCCTCACGGGTGAGTAGCGCGCTTACAATTCCCTGATTGATTGAGTGAGCAGCCCCCATAGGGCGGGCCACTTTTTATGTGCTCAGCCACACTTCGGCCACACCCAAGATGGCTGCCCTCTGGGTCAGCTGGGACGTAAATGTAGAGAGCCACCCGGGCTCTTCCACACAATGTATCCCTAAGACACGCATTCCTACACCCCTTGGGGCGGGCTCGACCCGAGGGCATAAATAAACGTCCAGAGACCGCTCGGGGTCTTCCGGCCAACAGAGTAATTGCTGAGTGACGTACATTTATTTGAGCGCTGTCGGGGCCTACCTTCCACGAGGCCCCGATGCGCTACATTGGCGACGAGGCCGGTCGTGCCCCATGCGTGCATCGCCTCCTACTCGGCGTCCTGCTGGGAGCTTGCGGAGCCCACCCGCATCGCTCCGCTCCTGCCTGCGGAGGAAGTTCTGACCGGGGCATCCGTGTGTCGCTATCGGTGACTGAGGCCTGCGCTGTCCGCCCCTGCTGGTGCTCCCACAGAGACCCACGTGGACCGATTCCAGGCCCTCCGCCGCTGTGTCCTACGCCCACCCACGCGTCTCCCCACTGCTGCGAGAGCGTGTTCAGCTGGCGGCGCACGCGGCGGCTGGAGTTCCTCTGCGGTGAGTGCCTGCCCAGAGAGGGCTTTCCCCGCGGTGGCGGATCGCGGTACTGCAGGCGCTCCCCCTGCCTCCTGCGTCAAGCTGCACCGGTGCACGACGGCCTGCTCCAGCTTTCGGCCCACCTCCGCGTGCCAGTGCCCAGGCCAGCTGACAGGCCTGTTCCTCTGCGCTGCCTCACCACGTGACAAGTCTCAGGCCCCAACTCTCGCTGCTGCCCAGTATCCTGCCTGCACCTGCCTGAGAGGGCTCATAAGGAGAAGGGGAAAAGAGGAACTGTACAATTAAAGAAGGCTCATACAGCAACAGAGGGAGAGGCACACTGGGAACACGTCTAGGCCCACCAGCACTCACACAGGGCGTGGCGCCTGGTCTGCCCCCGACAAGCATGACAGGAGGACGCCATTCACCTCAGCCTGCACCTGGGAGTAAAGCCGCCTCATCCGCGCCATCAAGACCCCAGATCAGCCAGCCACGCGTAGTCACGCGCCGGCGTGCAAACTCACCCACAGAGTCCTAACGCCAGGGCTGTGACTCCGCGCCTGCGCACAGACGCGTGGACACCATGAGCAACACAGCTCCGACTGGCGCTGCCAGCCAGCAAGCCGGGGGAAGCACTCAGGACAGGGGTGCCAACGCACCACCCCCAAGGCACGGTCACACAGCTGTCGCACCACTGCCACCCTTCAGCGAAGCCTTAGACCCCGCCACGGCGGCGCCACGATGGAAAGCGTGGGTAGGTAGGCTCAACCACTATTTCAAGGGCACCAGGGAGACCGATGGCACCGTGAGGAGGTCGCTACTCATCTACTATGGAGGCTCAGAAATCTATGACCTTTTCGAAACGCTCCCCAACACGGGTAATGACAACGACTACGATGCAGCGGTCGCCGCGCTCAACAGGCACTTTGACCCCCAACTTAACCCCGACTTCGAGAGGTTCAAGTTCAGACGGGCGTCGCAGTTGGACACGGAGTCGGTCGACATGTTTTACGCGCGGCTGCACCGGCTGGCCAGCACGTGCACCTTCCCGGATCATCGGGAAGAGATACAGGGCCAAATCATCCAAGGTTGCCGTTCCAGACTCCTGCGGAAGCTGATCCTTCGTCAACCTGGGATCTCGCTGGACGAGATCCTTGTCTTGGCCCGTTCACACGAGCTGTCGGATGTTCGGGCTGACGAGATGGAGGCTGCCCTACACACGCCCGTAGCTGCACCGCACACGTCCAGGCACGTGCCCATCAAGGAAGAGAAGGTCGAGGCAATCCAAGGACGCCCCAACACAGCTCGCCAAGCGCCGAGAACGCAGCCCGGAGGACAATGTGGCTACTGTGGGGAGGATCACTCAGCGACAGCCGTCTGCGGGGCAAAAGGAAGGACATGCTCCCGCTGCGGCAAGATCAACCACTTCGCCAAGGTATGCCGCAACGGTCGGTCCAGGCAGACTCCTTCGAAGCCGCGAGGCATGTCGCAACGCCTTCGCCAGGTCTCCATCGACGAGTCGCCATCTACAAGGGAGGTCCAGCAGCAGGAACGCTGCCTTGCTCTTGAGGATGAAGACGACGAAGTGTTTGTCGTGTCGTATGTCAGCAGAACCGACAATCGGCGAAGGCCACCACCAATGTGCTCCGTCGCGGTGGAAGGGATGGCTGTTCAGGCCCTCATTGACACTGGTGCCTCCGTCAATGTGATGGACTCAGAGCAATACGACCGCTTGTCACCACGGCCCCCGCTCATGCCCTCCAGGGCCCGGATTTACACGTATGGAGGGACAGACCCACTTCCTCTCCGAGGAGTCATCCATGCCAAAGTCGCCAGCGGAAAGTACACCACGGACACCAGGTTCCACATCACGGAAGGAAGGAAGGGGACACTGCTCGGCTGCCATACAGCCGAAGACCTGGGGCTCGTTTTTTTTTGCTAACCAGATTCATGACTCCCATGCCGAAGCCATTCTGAAGGAGTTTCCAGCATTATTCACTGGACTAGGGAAACTCAAGGGGAAGAAGTTCAAACTCCACATCGACACCACAGTGAGACCAGTCGCCCTAAGGCACCGGAGAGTGCTGTTCAATCTCCGCCCTCAGGTGGAGGAAGAGCTGAAGAAGCTTGAGGATCTCGACATGATTGAGAAGGTCTCTGGCCCCACCCCGTGGGTGTCCCCGCTGGTCGTGGCTCCCAAACCCAAGCAGCCCGGAGCCATCCGGCTCTGTGTGGACATGAGGCTACCCAACACGGCAGTCAGGAGAGAACGCCACATTACACCCACCATGGACGACATAGTGGCGGACCTGAACGGAGCCAAATGGTTCTCAAAACTGGATTTAAATGCGGGATACCACCAGCTGGAACTTGAACCCGAGAGTAGGTACATCACCACCTTTTCGATGCACGTTGGCCTCCGGAGATACAAGAGACTCAGCTTTGGGGTGTCGTCGGCAGCTGAAGTCTTCCAAAACGCCATCAGGGAGACACTGTCGGGTCTGCAGGGCGTGATTAACCTCAGTGATGACATTCTGGTGTTCTCAGACACCTTGGAAGATCACCACATGCACCTCCGAGCCACCCTGAAGAGACTAGAAGACTGCGGGCTGACCCTTCACAAGTCAAAGTGCTCATTCTACCAGGAATCTGTCGATTTCTTCGGGTACACTTTCACCAGAGAGGGACTCCTAGTAGACCCCAAGAAGGCCGCAGCCATCCGAGCTGCCAGCACCCCGAAGAACCCCACGGAAGTGAAAAGCTTTCTCGGCATGGCCACATACTGTGGAAGATTCATTCCGAACCTCGCTGCCCTGTCAGAACCGCTCCGTGCTCTCACACGCAATGACCACCAGTGGGAGTGGACTGTGGCCGCCAATACGGCATTCAACGACATCAAGGCAGCGCTGCTGGACAAAACGGTCATGGCTTACTTCCATCCGGGGCGGCGCACTGAACTGATTGTTGACGCCAGGCCAGTTGGCCTTGGAGCGGTCCTTCTTCAGGAGCACAGCCCAGAAGCCTGGAGGCCGGTAGCTTACGCCAGCAAGGCCCTCACAGACACTGAAACAAGGTATGCCCAGATCGAGAGGGAGGCCCTGCGATAAAATGGGCGTGTCAACATTTTCACTTATATCTGTGCGGCCAAGAGTTCACCGTTGTGACCGACCACAAGCCCCTACTCCCGCTCTTCGCCGGATCGTCCAGGATGGCGCCCCCGAGGATAGAGCGATGGGCGGTGCAGCTGCAGTCATACAATTTCAAGGTCATCTTTCGTCCTGGGGCCCACAACCCGGCCGACTACCTATCACGCCACCCTGAGTCTATGTCGCCTCCAGGATCCTCAGCGGATGCATGCCACTCAGAGGCATTTGTAAAGATGGTCTCGCAAGGAGCGTGCCCCACGGCCATGACACTTGAGGAAATCGGCCATGCCACTACCGAAGATGAGACCCTGTCCCGGGTGAAAACCGTGCTGGCGAATAATGGCTGGGCCCATTTCATGGATGGAACCCGTACTCTCAGGACAGAAGTCAGCCGCGCTCGGCAACAACTCTGGCAAGTGCGCCACGAACTCAGTGTGGGAGAGCAGGGAGTCATCCTGAGAGGACATCTGATCGTAATTCCAGAAAGGCTGCAGAGACGGATACTCCTGCTGGCGCATGTTGGACACCAGGGGATGGCTAAGACGAAGGCCAGGCTGCGAAACAAAGTCTGGTTCCCGGCAATGGATTCCATGGTGGAGGAGATGGTGAGACAGTGCCATGCCTGCACAATCACAGGGGGAGATCCGGCGCCGGCGCCAGTGATCACTGAAGAACCCAGTGAGACCCCCTGGGCCAAAGTCAGCCTTGACTTCGGGAGCTTCCCCGATGGACGCCACATGCTGGTAATGGTCGACTCCTTCTCGAAGTTCCCTGTCGTGGAAGTGGTGGCATCGATGGCGTTCACACACGTGAAGAGGATTTTGCACAAGACATTCGCACTGATGGGTCTGCCCGAGGAAATCAGGTCAGACGATGGACCCCCGTTCCAGGGCCGGGAATTCCAAGAATACCTAGAAAACAAAGCGATCCACCACCGGAAGATCACCCCGTTGTGGCCTCAAGCCAACGGGGAGGTGGAGTGCCTGATGAGAACGCTCAACCGAGCACTGCGCATTGCGGTAGACCAAGGAGAAGATGCAGAAGCGGCACTGGACCAATTCCTCGGCGCCTATCGACAGACACCCCACAGCACCACCAAATGCGCCCCGTCCCACCTACTCTTCAAGCGGCCCCCGCGGGACAGTATCCCGTCAGACCCAACGTGGGAGCCCCCGGAACGGGACAACGAAGCAGCTCAAGCCAGAAGGGCGAGGACCAACCTCAAGGCCAGTGAGGCCCGCCGGGCGCAAGAGCCACAACTAGGAGTAGGGGATCGAGTGGTAGTCAAGGACAGGCATCCCGGCTGGAAGTTTAGGACACCCTATGAGCCTGAAGGGTGGATCGTGATCGGCATTCAAGGGACCATGGTCACTGCCCAACGTGGGCAACAGTCCGTCACCAGGAATGTGTCTAGTTTCAAGAAGATCTGCGATCAAGGTCCTAGCCAAGAAGAGTATGATTTTCCAGACAGCACTCCAAGTTTCTCCCCACCTGGCTCATCGGGGATGTCGAGCCCCTCGCAGGGGAGCTCGCAAGTGGCGATCGACGATGCTGCCCCTTCGGCTGGTCGACTCTGTCAGGATGAAGTGACTGGGGCACTCCCTAATACTCCATCGGGTGCAGCGGGCAATTCCAGCTCCCGGAGTCAGAAGTATGGTCTCCGGCCTAACCCTGCACCGAGTCAAAGACTGAAAGACTTTATGTACACCTCTCCATGAATCTGAAGGTCCTGATGGTCAAGTACTAAAAGAAAGGGGGGATGTAGAGAGCCACCCGGGCTCTTCCACACAATGTATCCCTAAGACACGCATTCCTACACCCCTCGGGCGGGCTCGACCCGAGGGCATAAATAAACGATCAGAGACCGCTCGGGGTCTTCCGGCCAACAGAGTAATTGCTGAGTGACGTACATTTATTTGAGCGCTGTCGCGGCCTACCTTCCACGAGGCCCCGCCGCGCTACAGTAAAGTCCCACATGCATCTGCACTAGAAAGAAGGGAAAAAGTGCATTTAACTTGGAGCATAATATGACAAACACCTCGCACAGCACAAAGAGAAACAGCTAGAACACAAATGGGTGGGACAACGCAGCCACCAATGCGCAGAGCTGAACAGATGCCATTTTCCGCAAAGGGAAGGTCCAATGCTCCAGACATCACAGCAGCAGGAAGCAACCCATCAAGGTCTGCGCAGGCACCACAGCTGGGCTAGGGCGGGCCCTAGACCGTGCACTATCACGGTGCTGATGTCTTGGATTGTGACTAATCCGATTACCAAAACAACCAATAATAAACCAACATTTCTTCAACGCAAATCACAAATGAGACAAGTACATCAGTATCACAATGATCAAAAAACCAATTAAGCCAATAATCGTCGCACAACCAAAAACCTCACATGCAATATAGCAATCCATTACACGATACAATCCACAATACCTCAATAACACACCAGAACACTCTCAATAGCAACAATCATCCACCCTATTTATACTTAAAATCCTCCTTGTTTATAACCAGCCCCGCTAGTCAGGGACTCTACAAATAACCCATCAGGAAAATTCACATTGGAAAATCCACTAAAACTAAGGACTGGGCAAAACGAGATCCCTAAAACAGAAATGAAGTGCTTTTATAGCACAACCATCCTCTGGTACCATATATTTTGTGGGTGCAGAGAACCCCTAAATTCTTACATACCAAAATATTATCTTACAGCATGCCCACTGGTGGATGAATCAGAGATGTTGCTAAAACTCAATTTCATGAGGCAATGTGTCCGCTAGAAAATACAGTCAATTAGGTAAGAACAGGCTCAATAATTAAGTTCTAGGGCAGAAATACATTTTAAAAGATTTATTACAAAAATTCAAAGACACAGTACAGAGATCATGAATGCAAATGCATAAAGTCACTACCATGAAGGCTCTCAGTAAATAGAAATGCAGGGTAAAGTACAAAATCAGAATAATTCTAAGTCCCAAGTGAGCAGCAAAATCAGTAAGAAAACGGACAGCATCCTAATAGTATTCAGGAAAACTCTCTGGCCCACCTTCAAAATCTAGAGTTATATATTATATATGGCTTTCTTGAATAGAAAATCATTAAACTCTAAAAGAATTATACTCCCACTACTCCACTGCATGAATATTGATTCTGCCCACTCTATGCTAATGTCATCTGGAGATGGCAGAACAAACAAGTTACAAGAACAACAGCAAAATATTTTAAATGAACGAAGTAACGTGAGCTAGAGCAAGGTCCTTGGGAAATGCAACATTATTGTGTCTGTGTTGAAAAGAACAGCAAGAACAACTTCAATGGAAATAAAAAAATATGACTCTGCTTCACTGTGTGCTGCAGAAATGATGAACAGTGAATATGCATCCATTTTGAACAAGATGGTGTCAGTGCCTAAATTGAGGCCTAGTTCTCAAAAGCGAAAAAAACACACTTGTATAAGTCATAGCAAATTCATTTTAAATGCAATAGCACAATGTCAGTGTGCACATGTAAATACAAAAGTAAATGTACCTTCTGCACATTGTTAATAGTATACAAAAATTTAAACTGCACAAAAACTTTAACACACGCATGTTATTTTGGGTGTGCTCAGCTGCAGGGAGGCCAGTGTTTGGGGTGTAGTGAAAGCGAGCCATGTTTTCAATGGTTTTTTGAACCTGGGTTTGTTATTAAAAAATAATTCTGGAGTCTTGTAAAAAGAGTAGAGTCACTGGTGGCCTAGTGGTTAACGTCTTAGACTCTCGCTGTGAAGTGAAGTAGAGGAACATTTCTGAAGGTTTTGTTCTGTCTTACCTTTCACCCCAGGTACGCCCTCAGGCCAAGTGTTAAGTTTTGGCAAAAGGTAGGAGAGGACCTAACATAGCACTTTTTATGGATGCCTGAGATTAATTAAGAGGTTAATTGGTTAATTACTGACCCTTGACCAGTGGCGTAGCTACCCCTTGTGGTCATTGCTTTTGCCGCCCGCGGTGGCCGCGTGAAGAGCGCGGGGTGCTTCCGGTTTCTGTGTTGCTGCCCGCGGCGGCAGCATGAAAGAGCGGGGTGAAGGGCGTTGCCCCCAAAACTCGTGCCACCCTCCCAACCCCCCTTGCTATGCCACTGCCCTTGACAAGAGCTCGCCCTTACAGCTGGGGGATGTTCAGAGTACAGTTGAGAGTACAGCAAAATCAGTGCGAGTCGGGCTGATGAAAGAGTCCCTGAAGGATGTAATGGAGGCCAGGCAGTGTGCTCAGAAAAAGATTAATCGGTGCCTCCTGGTGAAACGGAAGACAAGGAGTTGATTTCTATTTTCAGAGGGAGAATTTAGCATTGGCTGAACCAGAGGAGCGGAGACAAAACTGGACTCTGAGGAGGATTCTGAAGAGGGTCATAAGTCAGAAGAAATATATTCAAGGGCAGCACCCACCGCTCTTACCTGCACGGGCCATGGCTGCTCAAGGGCATCAGCTGATGAAAGCCACAGCCCATATAGGAGACACAACAAAATCTCAATAGAAACCTCAACAGGTTGAGTAATGTTTCTATGCTCTGTATGCTGTTCCTCAGGTGTACGCTCTCCCATTTTATGATGTGGTAAAATCCATGGTATTAAAGGATTCGAAGGACTGGGAGAATCCTTAGTTTCCGAGGTTCTTTTTCTTAGATGCCCAAGGTTAATGTCATCTTTGCAAGCATGGATTTTACTTCATTCTTTGAGGAGTCTTCTCTTCCAGATGCTGTGAAGCACAAAATAGAAAGTGCCTTTAAGCGGAGTTATTCAGCATCCCACTTTGCTTCAACAGCTAACACCTATGCTGCCTATGCTTCACAATGCCATGTTGAAAGACTTCCAATTGGTCTCTGACTGTTTGCATGAGATAAAGATGCTACAGAGATATTGGGAAAGATGGAACTTCTGGCACAGTTTTTGTTGTTTGATTCTTTATGGGCAGCATCAACTGCTTCAGGGGCAGCAATTGCTGGCAGGAGGTTGATGTAGCTGAAACTGTGGAAAGTTAATCTAGCACACAGATTAACCTCCCAAATGTGTGGGCTAGTGTCAACGGTCTTAGACTCTTGCTCTGAAGATGAGCGGTTCGACTCCTGGTGTCCTTATACGAGAAATTATTTGATTCTTAGTTGAATGACATGGTTAAAAAATCGGTGGAGGAAAGAAAGATGATGTTTCCTTTGCATGCTTCTCTGGAAAAGAAGTCATTCTGTGAAAAGAAGCGAGGTCAAGTGGCTAGAGATAAAAAGGGCCCCATTAAAGGCATTGCCCAAGATCGGGGTGATATGCTGTTCTCACAATGTGGCCCAGCCACAGTCTGACAGTCAGCAACTAGATAATCCTGGTAATAAGGGCATGGCAGTGGAAGCACATCTAAGAAACGTTTTTTTACAACAAACCTTTATCCACAGTGGCTTTGTGTGGTAAAGGTCAAATGGCTTCTGGAGGTGGTAAGAGATGATTATTCCATAGAATTTGCCGACTGAGCTCCAGGTAATCGGTTCCAATCTACCCCAGTTCCAAAAGGACATGGCAAGGAAACAAGCAATGTTAGATGGGATCCAAACAATGATCCAGAAAGGAGCCATAGTTCCAGTTCTGGTCTCACAGAAAGAGTGTGGCATGGATCCTATAATTTTCCTTGTTCCAAAACTAAAGGGGAAATAGAGGCAGGTTCAGGACTTGAAGCAGCTAAACAAGATTGTGCAGTACACTCCTTTCAGTATACTTACTCTACAGATGGTGATTTAAATCCTGGTGAAACAGGACTTTCTGGTGACTCTGGATTTACAGAATGCTTATTTTCATGTCCCAAAAAGGCAGGAGAGCTAGTAGTATGTCTGTTTGCAATTCAAGACCATCATGTCCAATTCAGAGCACCTCCGTTTAGACTCTTGTCATCCCCGAGAGTGCTCACAAAGGCTGACTCCAGTTGTTTCTTTTTTACAATTGAAGGAGATTCGAGTGTTTCCATATCTGGACGATCAGTTGATATCTGGCTCCTCTTTTTCGAAATAGGAGTCCAATGTGAAGATCGTGTGCTCCTGTCTCGAGAATCTGGGATTCATTGTGAAATTTCAGAAGTCCAGTCTGCTCACAATGCAGTTGGAGACATTCATTGGGGCACTAATAGATACTCAGAAAGGGCAAGAGTTCTTGCCAGTGAGCAGGATCCAGTCTCTTCAGGCCAGGGCGTCCCAGATTGTGTCATTTCCCCAAGCAACAGCAAGAGAGTGATTAACTCTTGATTTCAGCTACGACATCTGTGGTTCCCTGGTCCCATCACCACTTGAACCCAGGAGTTTGAGACATTGATCCAAGTGTCAGAAGAAAAAAAGGGTCACTTAAAGATGTGGTTGTATCCAAGAAATCTAGAAAAGGGTGTTTGCTTTCAATTTCCAAACACAGTTGTACTGTTAGATGCAAGTGCATGGGGTTGGGGAGCCACTGGAAGCAAGCAAAAGGAGAGTGGTCAACCACAGAGAGGTTAAACTCTTCAAATTGGAAGGAACTAAGGGGCTGATTACGATGGCGGGCGGAAAAACATTCCGATTGCAGTGCTAGCGGAAAACTTCTGCCCGCAGGTACCGTGGCAAAACCGCCGGCCAGATTAGGATGCACCGCCAGAAACTCCCTACCGCGGCGGTCGGATTCCAGGATTCAGCGCCGGAAAAGATGAAAATCCGTCCGCGGCGGTCGGATTTGCTGCGGAAAGGTCAAAGACCGCCGTTACCCCAGCGGTCTGGAACACATGGAGCTATCCGCAGTATTGCCACCGCCATCCTCGAATGGCCGGATTCTCCGCAGCGGTGTGGTGGGCTGTATGAGGCATCGTGATTTGACCGGCGGTCCTGACCGCATTCCACACGGCGGTACCTCTCATGTGGCTCCATCCGCTACCGGTGCGGACGGAGATTTTCGGCGGAACCCGGAACACCGCAGCGGACGGGAAATGGGCTATCTATGCCCATCATAATACGGCGGACGCAAAGACCGCCGAACGAGTGCGGAAAAGGGCATTTTCCGCCACCGCCAGCACGGTGGATGTGTCTCCGCCCGCCATCGTAATCAGCCCCTAAGGGTGGTTTGGTGTGCACCTTTTTGGCCTAGATGGGTGTTGTTTCCGTTATTGACCCAGCTGGCACCAAGGCAGTTTTTCCACCTGCTGCTTCAAGTCAAGTCAAGTCAACCAAGCTTTATTCGATTTCTTTTTAGATAATCATAAAAGCACACAGTATTGCACATCGTCATAATCACAAAGCAGAATATAGTATTAAAAAACATCATATATAAAATCTATACAGATAAATTAAATTAAATTGTATTCTTGGTTACGTATTCACATTAAAATAGTTTTTCTACACTTTAGTACACTTTTTAAAAACAGTGATAAATGCCATGTAAAATATTCATTTTCTAAACATTGTAGGGTTATAAATGCAGGGCGGCATTGCCTATGACCAAGTGACTTTAAAATTGGTAAGACCCATCTCTTTCTTTGCACAGAATAAAATTTACAGAATAAAACAACATGTAGTGTTGACTGTTCGGAGACATCATCACAATGCATTTATTCATAACTCTTGACCAGTCATTCATTATTGGAAAACTTGTTAGTCTGTTTAAGATTCCTAATCTAAATCTGGTCAACAGAAATGTATCATATCCACCGTGAACAATTTTAAGAGAAGGCTGAATACTATAGGTTGTTAAAATAATCTGACTTGCCATTACTGTTAGCTTCACGATTTCTGTAGATAGTCTGAGCTCGTCCAGTAATGTCAGGCACTTTTCCTTAAGAACTTTCTTGTTACAGCAATCATTGTACTAGGCACATTATAAAATCAGGGTGGCCAAGATCGTTCATGAAGTTTTTAACATACTTTATCCACGTTATAGTAGATACCGGTTCAAGTTTAAAACTATCGTTTAAAATGTCCTGATTAAAGATAATTTTTGGTGACGTCCAGATCCTATGTCATAATAGAATGGGCTCTATTTTTATAAGGTCCGATACGTATGGGACACCTAATTCAGAGTGGCATACATAAGAAGATGTACTACTTGGGACTGCTAGTAAAAATCTTAGGAACGCATTCTCAACTAATTGTAATGGTTGCGAATCAACATAGCCCCAGACACCTGAGCCGTACATAGCTGTAGAAACACACTTAGCCTGATAGATATGGAGTAGCTCTACCGGCGGACGTCTGCCAAATTGTCTTGCAAAGTTAACTAAGGCGGCAGTGGCTTTCATAAACATTAATTTCCTTTCTTGTACAGCCTGAGTCCAAGTTCCATTTTGCACGAATAAAATACCTAAGTAGGAAAAACGTTTTGTAAGTTCAACCTTTTTCTTATCGATATAGATGTCTCTACATTTAGAACTACTGGCACCACATCTCATAATAAAAGTCTTTGATGTGTTTACTCTAAGACAAAGATCATGCATAAATAAGGAAAAACTAGTCACTACCCTTAGAAGTCCCACCTGAGTGTGTGACATCAAGATGGCATCATCTGCATACAGTAGAGCGGGTAGGGGCCGTCTATCAATTTGTGGGAGGTCCTGGCACTGGTTCACTAGAGCTTGGCCTAATCCATTGATATATAACGTAAATTAGAATGGGGCCAGCACGCAGCCTTGCCTTACCCCTCTCTGTATCTTAAGCTAGGCCGTGCAACCCCCCCGACACCATACCGCACCCTTGCCTTTGCGGCTCTATATAGTTGCCTCAGAAAATTTATTATCGGAGGTTCCACACCTAGGTCCTCCAAAAATCTCCATAATTTATCGTGAATTACACAATCAAAAGCTGCTGTAAGGTCTACGAATGCTAAAAACAGCCTGCCCTGCTTTGTCCGTGTGTATTTCCCTACAATAATATTCAAATTTAGACTCTGCTCAACAGTACCTAGACCCTCACGGAAACCAAATTGTAATTCTGAAATTATCTTATTGTCTTCGGCCCAATCCTGTAATCTTACGAGTAAGATTTGCCCTACTAATTTGACCAAGGAATCCAATAATGATATGAGACGATAACAACCCGGCTCATGGCGATCGCCTTTTTTAAAAATTGGGACCAGAGTTGATTCAGACCAGCTTTCTATAAAGTGAGAAGAGCAGCTTGCTGTTATTACCTGAGTTAAAAGTGGGCCCCATAGCAGCAAATTAAATGTATATAGGTCTATGGGGACCCCATCGGGCCCGGGGGCTTTCCCACCCATACTTGCCATTATGGCACAGTTAACCTCTTCCAGTGTAAACTGGAGATCAGTGGGACAAGTATTCAATAACAATGCATTGTCATGTGATGTTTGGGTTCTCGTAGATTTTTCACGCATGGGGCATTTGTACATAGTAGAATAATGTTCCACCAACTGTTCTTCTGCTGTTGCCATCTCAATCGAGGGGACATCCCGAGTGGCCAGAAAAGGAACTTTGACTGTGATCCAGCGCTAACAATAAAAATAATTCTCCTATTAGGCTTTGGTCATCCAGGTGCAACTATTCCTCTAACACACACACTATATCCATATGACGGTGGGGCCCATAACACCGCATATACATTCACTTACTCATTTGTTCCCTGGATTTCCTCCGTCATGAACCTAGGAGAAAAACGATTCGCTGGAAGGAGACGGGATACCTCTTTTATCATGACATAATATTTCTCATTTGCTTTTAAGGTATTCCGCTCATTGGTCGATGGACCAACTAGTAGGAATCAGTTGATGGTGATTAAGACCAGCTCAATCACAATAAACTCTTTAACATTTCATTTTTTTAATCATTGAGCTAAAGAATCACTAAGTCATTTGTTTAAAGAATAATAAAGTTTATATAAAGTTTTGAATGCAGGAAATGAGATTAAACTTATTATTCAGATCATTACATTTATCATCAATATAAGAATAATTTGAAATTGCAATGCATATTTATTAGACGGAAAAATAAGGTTACCATAATAAGAACTCTAATGATCAATCTATCTACCTATCTGGGGAAAATCTAATAATTCTAAAATAAAAATCTATCAGGAAAAGTTCTCCTAAAGCAGCATCTTTATACTCAACTGGAAAAGGGAAATAGCAGCAGCAGCATCAGCTCGTCAGCATCAGCAACCGCAACTTCACCCATCTACAGCATCTAACTTCTCCAGCATCTATCTCTGCAACTCCCGCACCAACTCACTCCCGCAGCAACTCCCGCAGCATTCTAACCCCTCCCACCAAGAGTAGGTCTTCTTATACCCTAATTCTAGCTTACAGCATAAAATGTTTCTTCTTCATGGCGTGATTCTTTCTCATTGGTCAAAACTCAGGCCCATATACATTTTAATCAAACTTCCTGGTCTTAACCAGTTCCATGTGGAATGTCCATGCAAGCATCGTTTCCCACAGTTCATGCAATTGCTCATCCATTTCGATCAGTCCAAATTGTATCTTTTTCTGTTACATTTTGTTTTAAACAGTTCCGTCTATTGATTCAGTTGGACTTCTCACGCTTCTTGCTGATCATCTTGGCACACATCTGCTCAGAAAGGTCACAACAGCCTTGACCATACTTCCATCTTAGCCTCTCAGCATCAGCACGTGATCATCCCTTTTCCACAGCCTCTCTCCTCTATCACATGGTCTCCCGCTCATGCGTACTCTAGCAACTGGCAGCCATTTTATATTGCTGCTCGACAGGCCTAAGCGCACTATTTTCAAAGATAAACAAAATATTGTTAAAACAAAGAAATATAAACCCTTTAGTTTCCCTTCCGTCTTTCTACGTACCCCAATTAGGTATTACCTAGCAAAAAGCAACATATAAAGCTGTCCCTTTCTTACCATCGCTTTATTTTGCAACCACACGTTTTATTTAAAAGCACGGATCATGCATTTATTATTGAATTAGTACGCAAATATTATGTTATGTTAGACACGTAAACAATTATAAGTTGATTAATTTGCACACGGAATAGCGTGTTACCTTTAACCCTTAACATATAACATACATTGTTGGTTATTTACTTAAACGAACATGTTTATTAATTATTTTACGAAAATATTAGGAGGTAAAAAAAATTTCATTTACCCTGCTCCAGCAACTCCCCCCTTTGGTGATTTTTAATATCACCACAAAACCCACGTTATACAATTTTCTCAGACAGCATATATCTTTTATCCGTTTGCTTTTGTTAGTTTACACAACTGTATCCCTTTCAACTTGTCTCTTCGTTTTCTTGTACATGTTCTCTTTTATTTCTTCTAACTCTATTTCACCCATTTCTCTCTCTCTCTCCTTGTTTATCATGTTTTCTTTTTCTATTTTATTCTGCCTTCTTCTTCTCTTTATACATGTTATTGCAAGCTTCAGTACTATTATTATTATTATCACGGTTGCTATTATTATAACTTTCCCTATTATTAATCCACTCATTCTAGTTAACCAATTTATTACTGAAGAAAACCCTTTACCAAGTTTTCCCCATGCACTTTCAACCTCCAGTGGAACAAGTTCTTTGTGCAAATTTGTAATATTTGTTATATACTTCTGTATATTTTCGCTTTTATCTGGAATGTAAGTGCAACAATGTTGGACTTTCAGCATTCCACAGACTCCGCCCTCTTTTGCCAAAAGAATGTCAAGGGCAAGTCGATTTTGCATCACCATAGCTCTCATGGCAACCATCTCGGTATTTACCATCAAGAACCCTCCAGCAGTATCTGTAGATAAACGATCTACCACTGTGGATAATTTCGAATTCTAAATGCATTCAAAGATATTCCCACTGCTGGTATCAATGCTCCAAAAATGTCACCTACTATTTCTGAAAAACTTTCCCTTTTTCTACGTGTAAAGGTATTTATCATTTTGTGTGTTCCTTTTTCTTTTCTATCCATATGAAAAATCTTTGGAAAGACCAGGCCTAAGTAACATGACCCATACCAATGGTCCGGCAACCTATAATAAGCCCTATTTCCGCAAACATAATAAATCCCTGGAAATATTGGATCTTTTCCCCCTTTGAATCCCCATCCACCTAAAATTAGGTAATTGTCATGGCAAATACTGGAACCCACAAAATAATTGTCATATCTTGTCTTATTTCTTCTAATGCACAACCTTCCCTGTTGGGGCCAATCCAGAGTCATAGCTGCATTTGTCTTTTTCTTGTCATGATTGTCTTCCTCAAACGCCCAAAGAGGTGTTTTTGTCTCTTCTATCACTTTTCTTTGAAATTTCACTCTTCAACTATCTCTAAAAATACCTTTTCTTCCTTCTTTAACTCACAGGTAAGGTTGTATCTAATTATACTATCTAATGTTAAAATCTTATCTTCTAAAAAATATTCACCAAACGTTTTTCCCTCTTTTATTTTGTTTAGCTCGGTAACTACAGAAACTTTCGCAAAAATCTTATTTATGTCAGTGTAATAATATTCTAATCTACCTGTTTTATAAAATAAACTTGCTAAAACGCTACATGTTATTCCATACGTCAAAGGGAGGTGATGATAAGTCACACCCTCTGCTACAGATGCAGGCAACTGCATACAAACATAGCAATCTCTTACATCCATTGTTTCTACATGCTCATATAATAATTTAGTAAAAACATTTTTTGAAAAATCTGTTATCGATTTGTCCTTGTGTAATTCTGCACTACTCTTTAAAATAACTGGTTCTTGAGTGTTAGCTCCTTTTTCTTTCTCAGTGTTATTAGACGTTTCTACTACAGCTAAACTAATTGGAATAGTGATTGCTAAAACCACCCATACTGTCATTAATAATCCTGTACAAAAACAGCACATCTTGCACCATCTACTTAAAAACTCACATTTACATTTTCTATCTCTAGTATTCTCCATTTTGTTTTATAACCTTATTTATTTGTTTTCCAGAAAATTGTGTCACTACACCTCAGAAATGACTTATTTGCCACTCTGTACTCCAATGTTTTGTCTTTACTTAGTACTTTCTTTTAATTCTTTCTCAGAATTCTTTCTTTGTCACATCCGGTAAATTCGTCAGATCCAGTGTTTTGTCAAATCCGATAGAAACTATTTAAACTTCTTTAGGTCTGTTGCACTTCACTTTCTCCCATCAAGCTTCTTTGTTCTGGGTTCTCGTGAGTGTTCTTTTCTTCTTTGTGACTAGTCAAAGCAAGATACAACCATTTAGGCGATCTATACTTCGGATTTACCTTCTTTATTCTTTTCGTTTTCTGCAAGTGTTTTCCACCTTGTTTTTCTTGCTCTCTTTGACTTGTTATTTCATTCACTTGTTCAGCACTTTTTTCATCCAACCTTATGATTCTGTATCTTAATTTTCTTACTTCGTTGGGCCAATTGTCTCCTTTTCTTGGCCTTTTTGCTTCACTTCCTTTTTGCTCTCTTTCTGTTTTCCAATTTCTTTTCCTTGACTCTAGTTTTTGGTTCCTTTCTTCTCCACTTTCTTCAGACTCTGTTTCAATTCTTTCGTCATTGCCTCTTATTTTGAAACTTATAATTTCATTTTCTTCTACTTGTGGTTCTTTTCTTATCTTCCTTCGTTCACCTATTTCTGTCCCTCCTCGAGGTTCTTCCGAATTTGTGTCAGTCTCTCTATCTGCTTCTAAATTTCCCTGTTCTTGTGTTTGACTATCTGTCCCTACTGCTCCTCGGGATTTTCCGATTTTTCTAGCTTTTTGTTTGAAACTCTCCTTTCTTCATCTATTAATATTATCTCCGAAGGATTTTACCACAACTTGTACTTGGTTGCTCACTGTCACTATCTTCTGGCTCAGTTTCTTCTCTTATGCTCTCAAAATTCCAATTTCTTTTTAGAATTTCTTCACAATCCGAATGCTCTGTATCAGATTCTGAACTGGTGTCTGATATTTCCAGATGTCGACTTACAGGTCGATCTTCAGGTTCTGGAACTTCAGCTATTTCTTCTACTTCTTCTGTCGTTGCACTTGTAGTTGGGTCTTCCAGATGTCGACTTTCAGGTCGATCTTCAAGTTCTGGCACCCTGTTTGTTTCTTCCTCTGTTTCTGATGCTGAACTGTTATTCAATACTTCCAGATGTCGACTCACATGTCGATCTTTAGGTTCTGGAACTCTGATGGTGTGACTGGCATGTACCCAGTGTTTCACTCCTGCACACTTGACTGCAGTGGTCGTCACCAGGATCACTTGTCGTGGTTCGTCCCAGCGAGGAACCAAACAGTTTCTTCTCCGGTGGACTTTTATACGGACCCAATCTCCTGGATTCAAGTCGTGAGCTGGTTTTCTTTCAAGAGTGGTCGCATCCGGTCCAACCTGATGAAACACAGAACGCACCACATCAGCCAATCCTTTGCAATAATCCAGCACTAGATCATCAGTTATAGTCAGTAGTTTGTTGACAGGTACTTGTGCTTGTCTCATTGCTCGTCCCATAATTATTTCATGGGGACTGAGTCCAGTTTTCCTTTCCGGAATACTTCTGATTGTCATTAGAACTAATGGCAAAGCATCTGGCCATTTGAGTCCTGTAGCTTGACACATTTTTCCTAACCTGTTCTTGATTGTTCCATTCACTTGCTCTACGATTCCAGAAGCCTCTGGTCTGTATGCACAATGCAGTTTCTGTTTAATACTAAGTGCTTCACAAATCAGTTTAACTAATTCATTTTGGAAGTGCGTTCCTCTATCTGTTTCAATCGTGACTGGAAAACCATACCTCGGAATGAATTCTCGCAGCATAAGTTTTGCTACCGTAATACCATCATTCCTTCTTGTTGGGTATGCCTCCACCCAACGGGAAAACAAACAGACGACCACTAGGACATACCTTAGTCTGTTGCAAGGTGGCATTTCAATAAAATCCATTTGCATTCTAGTGAAAGGACCCCCTTCTCGTCCTATTGTTCCTAGACTCACTACTGTCTTCCTTCCTGGATTTAACTGTTGACAAATAAGACATCTCTGACAAAGACTCTCAGCTATGGCTCTGAATTTTGGATTGTACCATGTTTGTCTAAAAAGTCTGATCATTGAATCTCTCCCAATATGGGCTTGTCCATGGTACATCCGTGCCATGTCAGAAATCATGCTATCAGGCATAACTGGTCTCTCATCTCTATAAACCCAAACATCATTATCTTCATGTTTTCTACATCCTGCTTTTATCCATGTATCCTTTTCCTCATCCTCTGCAGCTTCTTGCAACTGTCTCACCTCATCCCATGTCTCAATAGAGTTAGTAAAAAGCAAAGGACAAGAAATATGCTCTCTTTCCCGACATTTGTTCAAAGAAACCACATTCTTTGCACAATATTGTGCCATTTCGTCAGCATATTTATTACCAACAGTTATGTAGTCTTCCCCATTTTTATGTGCATTGCACTTCACAACAGCAATCTGTTTAGGCAGCTGTATCGCCTCAAGCAGCTTTTTCACAAAATCTCCATTTTAATGGGCGTTCCGGCAGACGTCAAGAAACCCCTTTGTGACCAAATCTGACCAAAATCGTGGACAACCCCAAAGCCGTACTGGCTATCTGTCACAATCGTAACCCGTACATTTCTTCCCAACTTGCATGCTTGAATCAGAGCTACTAATTCTGCGACTTGGGCAGACCGTACACCTTTCAGACAAGATGCTTCCATTACAGTTGCTACTGTGCAAACTGCATATGCTGCACTTAGAACTCCATCACTCGTTCTCAAACATGAGCCATCCACAAACAGAATATAATCTGATTCTTTCAAAGGCTCATCTCGTATGTCAGACCTTGGTTTTGTACAGTATTCGAGCACATTCAGACAATCGTGATCTACTTCATCCATTTCAATCACACTTTCTTCATCTGGCAATGATGTCGAAGGATTCACATTCATACATCTGTCAATGGTCACATTATCTGCACTCAAAATTACTTTTTCATACCTAGTCAGCCGACTATGTGTCATGTATTGGGTTTTCGTTCTTGTCAAGAGAATTTCCACAGAATGGGGAACATATACTCTCAGTGGATACCCCATCACTATGCCTTCACTCTGTTCCAGACTCACACAAGTAGCAGCAACTGCCTTCAAACATCCAGGCAACGCTTTCGCTACAGGGTCTAAAACAGCTGAAAAATATGCAATTGGTCTTTTCATAGTTCCATGTCTCTGCACCAAAACTGAAAATGCACATCCATCTCTTTCACTGCAATACAGCTCAAAATCTTTCTCATAGTCAGGCATTCCTAATGCTGGAGCCTCACACAATTTCTTTTTCAACTCTCTGAATGCTTTCATTTCTTCATCATTCATTTCAAAAGGATCTTTAACATCCTTCTTTGTCAGTTTCTGCAATGGTTTAGCAATCAGTGAAAAACCGCTTATCCATTGTCGACAATATCCAACCATTCCCAAAAACATTCTTACCTCTCTTTGTGTCATTGGAGCTCTCATTCCTTGAATCATTTTTATTCTTTCAGTCGTTACCTTTCGCACTCCTTTCTCAATTTTATGCCCTAAATACTGGACTTCTTGTTGACAAAACTGCAATTTTGAAGGGGACACTTTATGTCCTCTTTTTGCTAAATGATTCAGCAAAGCAATTGTATCATTGACACATGCTTCTTTCGTTTTTGATGCCACCAGTAGGTCATCAATATACTGAACCATTACTGACTTTTCTGGCATTCTTAAATCTTCCAATGATTTCTTTAGGATCTGATTAAAGATTGAGGGACTTTCTGTGTACCCTTGAGGAATTCGGCACCATGCCAAAATACGCTCTCCAAACCTAAACGCAAATAATGGCTGGCTATCTGGATGCAGTGGAATAGAGAAAAATGCATGACATAAATCAATTACTGTGTACCATTCTGCTTCACGTGGAATCTGATATAGAATCACAGCAGGGTTCGGTACTATTGGGCAACAAGGCACAACAATTTTGTTTACCTTCCTCAAATCCTGTACAATTCTATATGTTCCGTTTGGCTTTTTCAGTCCCATTATTGGCGAATTACATGGACTGCTCATGATTTCTTTTAGAATCCCTTGTTCAATCATTTTATTTATTACTGGCGTTATTCCTTCAATTATTTCTGGAGTCAATTTATACTGGGGCGTATTTGGGTAACTCGTTCCCTCTTTCACTGTTATTTTAACGGGATCTACTCCTTTCATTAATCCTACATCTTCTCCTGTAAAGTCCCACACTTCTTCTTTCACTGTCCTTTTCAATTCAATTGGGATTTTCTCTGCATCAAATACAGGAAACAAACCATTTACTTCTGGTTCTAAATTCACCATTGTCATTTTATACAGCACATCCTCATCCGGAGTCTGAAATGCAATTCCGTCTGGGGTACAATAGATAGTGCAGTTCATCTTGCACAATAAATCGCGTCCTAATAGGTTCACTGGACTACAATCGCATACCACAAATCGGTGCATTTTGCTAAATGGACCAATTCTTACCTTCACTAATTTAGTAAGAGGCGTTTTAATTTGCTGATTGGAAACTCCAACTACTTGGATATGTTCACCTGAGAGAGGAAGGTTTGGAATTTCCACTGACCTAACAGTAGAACGGGTAGCTCCAGTGTCAACAAGGAATGTTACATTTGCACCATTCACTTCTCCATCCACAAATGGACCAGACTGATCTACCTCTAGAGTTGCGCCAAGCACGCACTCTTCCCCCTCTCCTAGGCACCGTCAGGAACTTTCATCCGTGTCATCCTCATCCTGTCGTAACCAATATTGAGAAATTGCAGCTGCACGCGGCAACTGTGTTACCTGTTCTCCTCCGTAGAATCCTGTTTCTGCACTGTATTTCTGTTGGTTAACACTCTTGGGAAGTGGTGGTTGTGGCACCTGACCTTGTTGAGTAACTACCTCACTCTGCACCTGTGAATTTAATGATTGATTTTCCACATTAGGCTTTGGAGGAAATTTACACTCGTTTCTCCAATGTCCTAGCTTTCCGCAGTTGTGGCATGGCCACTTTTTCTTTGCCTCATCTATGCTCATTTGACCTTTTCCTTTACCTATATTAGGTCGGGATTTGACCTGTCCTGTTTCATTACCAGTATTACTCAATTGAGCTTCTTGCTTCTCTGCAACTTTCACCTGCGCCCACATGGCCTTTTCTTTCAATTTACGCTGTCTACTCTCAATTTCATCACTGCAATACTTAGCATATCTCAAAACCTCATCCACTGTGCTATTCTGCCAACCAATCAAGTGCTGCTTAATCATTTCACTTATCTCTGGTTTTAATCCATACACAAACCTATATACAAAATGACTCATATCCTTCTCATTCAGTGTCTCATAACCACTATACTGTTTGAAAACCAACAACAATCTCTCGTAGTACGCATGCACTGATTCTTTACTTTCCTGTGTTGTTCTGTCTATTTTTACCCAATCTGTTTCTTTAGGTGGAATTTTATTCTTCAAAAAGGTAACTACTTGGTCGTACTTCCTCATCACTTCTGGTCCTGGCGCTCCTGTTTTAGCATCCCTTGGATATTCTACAGTTGGCCAATCAATAGTAATCTTACATTCTGTCCACAAATCAGCTGGCACTACTATATCAAACAATCCATCCAGATCTATCCACAGCACTTTTGACACCTTAACAAATCTTTCCACTTGTCTGTACCATTCTACTGGTTTCTCTCTCAATTTTGGGAAGTCATTTGTAAATGACAGTATATCCTGTCTGGTCCATGGAACATGCACATAACTACCACCTGGAGTTTCTCTCATCGGGTACTCCCTAACAACTGGTTCCTTATCTGTCACTGCAAAAGCCAAAGATGCTTTATCTGTTGTTTTCTCATTCCTCTTCGACCATCTATTTCTCCATCTATCCACATCACCCCATTTTCTCAATAAAACAATTAACTCTTTTATTTGGGTCAGTCTTCCTGATGTGTTCAAATTCTCTATGTCTTTCTCACAAAAATCTACTCTGTATGGTTTCTGCAATGTTCTCACTTTTACAAATTCCACTCCTAGTTCACTTGCTGTCTCTTCCAATTTGTCATGTAAATTTCTAGCTCTCCAAGTAAGACTCTTGCACAAAAACATAATCTCATCATCCTGATAAATTTTTAATTTTTTCTGTTCCAATTGTTCCCAAAATCAATTCTTCCATGTCTATTTTCAACCTAATTACATCTAATGGTTTCTCTTCCGGTTCTTTTGTCTTTAGCGCTTTCATCCATTCATTTAACTCATCTGGAGTCGGACCTACAGGCGTACTATTTAATTCTATCCAATTGCTACTTCTTTCTGGTGTTCCTGATGCGGACTCCGTCACCATAGGCATTCTCCTAATTTCATTCTCATTTATCGTCAAATTTGTAGGTGGGCTTGGTCTATAGGTACTAGCCAAATTGTGTGCACCTTCATTATTCAGCTCCATTCCTTCTCTTTTTCTTTGCAAATGTGAATTCATGGGAATCACTAAAGAGCGTTCATCAATTTTCTGATTCTCAAAAATTGGCATTACTGGACCTATCGTTACTGGTACAGTTACAGCTTCCATATTCTTTGTCAATTCTCTTATTTTCTCAGTCAATTCTTTTGTCGTTTTTGCTAATTCAGTTGCATTGTCACTTTCTATCTCTTCATTTTGTGAAGTTTTTAATTGATCTTGTGACCTATTTGTCTCATCTCCTTCGTTCAGGTTTTTTATTCCTCCCAGTTTCCATTGGCGGTGCATTAGGTGTCACCACCGCAGAAGTCTGTTGGTATGGAGGTGGGTTTCTGTTTAAAATATCTTCCAGCAATTCGTCATCTGTTTCACTACCACCATACACATACTTTTCTACCACTACATGTTTCTTTTTCTCTGTACACTTTCTCTTTGCTTCTTCCTCAACTGTAAAAGCTGGAAACAAACCTCCTGTCATGTTAGCATATCTCCAACGCTTTACTCTGTCCTCATGATTTACTCCCCACAACCTTCCAGGCAAAAACTCATGATTCTTTAATCCTCTGAATCTTTCTCGCTCATACATCTCATCTTCCCATTCCGTTAAAGCTTCAAACTGTGTTGGTCTAGGTCTAGGTTCTAACATTACCATCTTTTCTCTCAAGTTCCGTAGTACAGCTACATTAAATGAACCATTCTCAGGGAAAGCCAATGCTCCATCATTCTTGGTGTATTTTGTCCAATTTTCTAACCATATGCATGTATGATATCCATATTTCAGCATCATATGTGAAGCTGGTGATTTCGGCGGAGGAATTATTTGTCCCTCTCTAGTCACTACCTTTTTGTCTTTCTTAAAGAAGTTCTTAACTTTCGACATCCATGACGTTTTCTCTCTACCATACTCATAGTACGACATGATTCACAACCTTTTTCGCCTTAAATGATCCGCAATTCAACACTGTTCTCTATGCGTTATTTCAACCAATACTAGCGCGACTCACACTAACACTCCAATCACAAACTTCCACGTCACTAGGCTATTCGACCAATCCTTGTGCGACTCACACCAAAGCTCCAATCAGAGCGATTTCTGTCTACGGCGCACTGTCCAATCCCAGCGCGGCTTTTGTCTACGTCAGTTCTGCTCCTGTTTCCATGTGACTGGCGCACTGTCCAATCTCAGCGCGACTCTTGTCTACGTCACTTCTGCTCTTGACCCCTCCTTTACAAAATTTATCGGCAATTTCTTTTTCAACAATTCTTCATTAGTTACAACATTTAAAACACATTTCCATTGTCTGATTCGCTAAACCGAAAAGATAGCTTTGACCATTTACACAAGAATTCTGTATTTTCCAGTAGGCAGCGCTTACCTCTACCCTACCACAGAATTTTCAGTTTCGCCGATAAAGTAGCACTTCCCTCTACCTTACCCTTCTTTCAAGCAATCAGTAAACCCGTTTCTCTGGGGATAAAGCACATGTGGAGACTATACTGCTCCTGAGAATTAAGGCCAGAGTTTCACAAGGAAACCGATCACTATTTCACTTACACACCTTTTATACGCAAAATGTCCCTATTATAACACAACCTGTGTTATTACCAAAAATGAACTCAGACAGTGTACAATTCCATGTGACTTCTCTTGCCACACGTGTTCCACTTCCTACTTCCCGGAAGCGTGAAAACTTACATATAACATAACGCGACTCAACAAAAAGTGTTAGACATGAACTTATCAATAATCAATAATCACCAAACTAATCTATAGAAACCATAACTCTGCTACCAAGAAATCTGATCCAGCGCTAACAATAAAAATAATTCTCCTATTATGCTTTGGTCATCCAGGTGCAACTATTCCTCTAACACACACACTATATCCATATGACGGTGGGGCCCATAACACCGCATATACATTCACTTACTCATTTGTTCCCTGGATTTCCTCCGTCATGAACCTAGGAGAAAAACGATTCGCTGGAAGGAGACGGGATACCTCTTTTATCATGACATAATATTTCTCATTTGCTTTTAAGGTATTCCGCTCATTGGTCGATGGACCAACTAGTAGGAATCAGTTGATGGTGATTAAGACCAGCTCAATCACAATAAACTCTTTAACATTTCATTTTTAATCATTGAGCTAAAGAATCACTGAGTCATTTGTTTAAAGAATAATAAAGTTTATATAAAGTTTTGAATGCAGGAAATGAGGTTAAGCTTATTATTCAGATCATTACATTTATCATCAATATAAGAATAATTTGAAATTGCAATGCATATTTATTAGACGGAAAAATAAGGTTACCATAATAAGAACTCTAATGATCAATCTATCTACCTATCTGGGGAAAATCTAATAATTCTAAAATAAAAATCTATCAGGAAAAGTTCTCCTAAAGCAGCATCTTTATACTCAACTGGAAAAGGAAAATAGCAGCAGCAGCATCAGCTCGTCAGCATCAGCAACCGCAACTTCACCCATCTACAGCATCTAACTTCTCCAGCATCTATCTCTGCAACTCCCGCACCAACTCACTCCCGCAGCAACTCCCGCAGCATTCTAACCCCTCCCACCAAGAGTAGGTCTTCTTATACCCTAATTCTAGCTTACAGCATAAAATGTTTCTTCTTCATGGCGTGATTCTTTCTCATTGGTCAAAACTCAGGCCCATATACATTTTAATCAAACTTCCTGGTCTTAACCAGTTCCATGTGGAATGTCCATGCAAGCATCGTTTCCCACAGTTCATGCAATTGCTCATCCGTTTCGATCAGTCCAAATTGTATCTTTTTCTGTTACATTTTGTTTTAAACAGTTCCGTCTATTGATTCAGTTGGACTTCTCACGCTTCTTGCTGATCATCTTGGCACACATCTGCTCAGAAAGGTCACAACAGCCTTGACCATACTTCCATCTTAGCCTCTCAGCATCAGCACGTGATCATCCCTTTTCCACAGCCTCTCTCCTCTATCACATGGTCTCCCGCTCATGCGTACTCTAGCAACTGGCGGCCATTTTATATTGCTGCTCGACAGGCCTAAGCGCACTATTTTCAAAGATAAACAAAATATTGTTAAAACAAAGAAATATAAACCCTTTCGTTTCCCTCCCGTCTTTCTACGTACCCCAATTAGGTATTACCTAGCAAAAAGCAACATATAAAGCTGTCCCTTACTTACCATCGCTTTATTTTGCAACCACACGTTTTATTTAAAAGCACAGATCATGCGTTTATTATTGAATTAGTACGCAAATATTATGTTATGTTAGACACGTAAACAATTATAAGTTGATTAATTTGCACACGGAATAGCGTGTTACCTTTAACCCTTAACATATAACATACATTGTTGGTTATTTACTTAAACGAACATGTTTATTAATTATTTTACAAAAATATTAGGAGGTTAAAATTTTTTCATTTACCCTGCTCCATCAACTGCCTTCCAGAATGCTGAACTGTCTCTTGATAAAGAAGCTTCATGCAGCGCTGTCCATGCTTCTTTTCTCAGTGTTTCTTTGCGCTCTTTAAGTGCACGTTTATATGCCCCCCTAGCCATTCTGATATCGTTGGCATTTCTAGGTGATTTATGAATCTCATGTTTTAGTCTGGAGTATGCCTGAGTGCATTTGGTATCAAACCACCCTTGTTTTTTACTACTCAGTTTATTTTTCTGCACAAATAGGGCCTCTTTTATAGCTCTAGATATCTGCTTAAATGAATCTAGAACGTTGTCATAGGCAGTTGTTTCATCTAAGCAAGCTATAAAGGCAGATTTACATTTGGTCACTACTTTCTTTGTGATTTCCCTTGGATCCACCATCGACCAGCGCAGTGAGTACCCATTTGTTTTGCTTAGGGCTATATTCTGTGCCGCATAGGAAGGTTTGTCTTTAGATTTTGACTGTTTCTGCAATAGTATAAATGAAGCACTTAGTGGGAAGTGGTCACTTAGGGCATTTTGTGGGTTATAAAAGCCTTAACTCTGTCTGAATATCTGTTTGACATCAATCAATAGCAGTGCTTTAAATGGGAAAAAATAAGTGCAGGTACTCATTAAAATGAGCTAGAGGTGTAGTGAGGGGGCAGGGCTAGGGGCGGGGCTAAGGGCAAGACATGATGATACTTAACGACTTCTATATTAGTTGCAGCACATACCAAAACACATGAGAAATGTGTTTATATAAACAAAGCAAGTTAACTCATTACACAAAATGAAAGAGAAATGCTATAATATGTTAACATTTCCTTTTTTTGCAATAGTTGCACCTTCTTAATGCTATACTGTTAATTGCTGTTGTTTGGCACAATACTATATATTTTTCAGCACGTAAGTAGGAAGAAACTGAAAATACCCCCACTTCGAACCAAAGCTCTTATGGCACAAAGCAAATGAAGCAAATCATCATTACCCTCCCCAGAAGATATCTCTTGTCTCTTCCATAGATCTATCCATTCATCCTTTCATCCTAGCATTTACCTGCTGATGTCCACCATTTAACCTTTACATTTTGTCGTCTATTCAGTCTTTCATCCATCATTCAGTTTTTCACCATTCCGTCTGTCCACCCTTCATATCCAAACCTATCTATCCATCCATCTCAAAACCTATCCATTCATCCTTTCACGCATCCATCTCTTTATCCACCCTTTTGCTCATTCATCAATCCTTTCGCTCATCTATCCATCAACCCTTTCACTCCTTTATTCCATCCACCCTTTCATTCCGTCCATCCTTTCACTCAATCCCACCTTTCACTCATCCATCATCCACCTTTTCATCCATCCTCACTTCCTTTCATTCATCCATCCAATCTTTCACTTATCCACCCATCATCCACCCTTTTATCCAATCATCTACCCTCTTTCACCCAGCCATCCATGCTTTCACTCATCCATCCATCTATTCATCCATCCATCCATCTATACGTCCACCCTTGCTCACTCATCCATCCACTCACTCACCCACCCATCAACCCTCCCTACTATGTTATTTATGAATCTTTGTCGCCGAGCAGACAAGTACACACAAAGTGCCACCCATATTCTTTAAAATACCTCCTGAGAGTGTTTTGATTCTCTCTCTCTTTCTCCCACTTTTTTCTTACAAGAAACAGGCATATGAATGCAGGCAAACATAGAAACATAAGCAGGCACACAAAAGACTTGGGTATGATAAAAGCCATGTTATACTCTTCACCTACCATGGCTTTTTTAATTGCCACCAGGGCTGGACTGGACATAGCCTGATTGCCACTGCCAGGGGACTGCCATGATTCCTGTGTTTGCACAAATGCACAGGATAGTGTGACTGTGATAGACAGCACAGGGCCTGAACGGACCCTGCTCTGTCAAGCACAGCGTGATGGTGAGCACCCGGACATTATTCAAATGAGCCCTGCTGAATAGCTCAGCTGGGGCTCAGATCGGAGATACAGAAGTGGCGCCTTGGCTGCCAGAGACACCTTCCACTCCGGCTCACCAGCACTCACAGCGAATAAGCCTACCTTTTAATGAGTACCGGTACTCTCCTCGGCAGAAGAGAAGTGCCGGTACTCAGAGTGATAAATCTAAGAAGTGACGGTACTCAGTACCGGTGAGTACCGGCCCATTTAAAGCACTGATATTTAGTCAATAATCGAGAAGCAACCTTTTCCATTAAAGGTATGCCTGAGGGGGTCCGGCGGAATGCATAACTCATTGGCAAACCCCAAATCAGAACCAAACATAACTTCGTTTAGGAGGTCCCCATATTTTGTATGTCAGAAATGCGTATCACTAATCCCATCCTCAGATGCAAACCCGCACAATTCCCCCCCATTTCTTGGGCATTGAACAGAGCTGAAGTCCCCGCCCCAAATTATGAACACATCTTTTGAATATCATTTTGAGTAAATTTTAAGTCATTATCCAATTTTTTCATTACCACTCCAATCTGTTCAGCAGGCACGTTATAATAAATATTTATCAGAATACAGTGCAATCTGTCAATATGAAGTACAATTAATTGATAATATATTTCCTCTTTTTTCAATTCAATTTTTCTCATATTCACAAGATTTGATACATATATGGATAGCCCACCCTTAGACCTTCCACGCTCCACTGGAATAGCTGCAGTGTGATAAGTTCTATATCCATTAATATGCACAGTATCCTCTGCCCAGGTTTCTTGGAAGCACATTATATTGAACTTCAGTATAAAGTCCAACCATAATGGGTTGGCAAGCTTTGAACAAATACCTGAAATATTCCAGAATACAAGATGACAAAGGTCTGAGTTGTTACTGCCCATGGTGTTTGTAGCTGTGGCATTGTCAGAGGATACCAGGGGAATAGAAAGTGTTGCGGGAATTACAAGATTGACTTTAGTGGCTATAGTGTCCTCAGTAATGCACGGGGTTCCTGCTACTTGGTAAAAATAATTTTGAGGTGTTCTTGACAAATCCAACTTTTTTACTATATCAGGACTTGGGCCTGGGTCGGGGCTACGTATTCGTGGCTCAGTTGTCATGATTTGGCTACATTCCTCAGTTCGTGTAGTATGTGGATCTATGTCTTTTTTTAGTCAATCTACCTCTTCTAAGGTTTGAAGGCTTTCAAACTGATTACAGACTGTCACATTATATTTACAATGTGCCATATCCAGATAATTCCTGCTAGTGGGTCTTCTGAATTGTTCCTTCGGGGGTTGATAGAAGTAGCCTAGAGGTACTATATTAATACCCTGAATTGCGATGAAATGGTTCCCTGCTCTCCTCAGTATGCTTTGCACTAGGTATGGGGATTTGAATGTTAGAACCACACAGTCTCCGGGAAGGGTTTTATAAGCTTTACCAACCCAACGAACTCTTCTAGCCATCTTAAATTCGACGAAAAGTGCTTCAGTTATCCCGGTTTTTGTACCTAACCAAAATAGATATTTATTCCTCAGAGCATCCCAGGCTTTGTGAGCTTGTACTGGAAGTTTAGGGACATTTGCCAGGATTATCGTATAGGGAGTAGCTTCAGGTGGTAAATCTAAGCAAGCCAACTCTGTCTGTTGTCTAGTTTGGGTTAGAGATGCGGTAGAATAGACATTTCTTAATTGCGTAGGTAAGGGAGTCCAGGCGTTTATTCCTTTCTCCTGGTTTATTCTGTCATTATCTACAGAAGAGGAACCAGATGAGGGTCTAGTAGGTCCTGTCAAAGTTTTGGGCCCGACTTGGCTATACGATCCTCAAAATTGGTCACTAATGGTGGTTCTGAGGTCTGTCTAAAAGATAACCCCTTACTCAAATTTATCGATATATCGTCGTTTCCCCTGGTATTGTTATTAAAGTGGTTGGTATTTCCTAGATGTTTATTTATAGTCTCCTCAGTTGTAATTAGTCTCTCAGTTAGATTAGCTAGGGCATCCCTTAGATAGTTAGCTATCTCATCCAGCTTTACAGTTAGCTTTCTTATATCTTCCTTCACGTTATAAGGCCGGGTATTTACAAGTGATCCCCCACATGTGCCTGCCTCAGATGGAGCTAGTGCTTTACCCCACTTAATTGACTTTTTATATGACTTTAAATGTGAAGTTCTTCTTCCCAAGTTGGAGTCCTCAATCACTTTTACATCTGCACCTGGGTTTCTGGGGCGTTTTGAGGGGGGTTGGGTATCACTTTCCTGGTCACTAGCTAGAATTTGATCAGATACATTTTGGACGCAGCCATTAAAAGGCTGAACTTCTTTTGTAGGAAATGGACAAGTATGATCGCCTTTACTTGTTTTAGGTCCATTTCTCGCTGTTACCTCTGTTCCCAAGTTTTCGGAATTCAGTGACTCTTCCACTGACAGAATTTGTTTTTCTATAGCCCCCACTGCCCCTGTTAAATAATTCATAAGTGTCAAGCGCTAGCCGGCTACAGATTTAGAGGTTGCCAAAGTCTTCTTGGTTTCTGCCTTTCTTTTCCTATTATTCGTATTATAAAAAACACCCGATGTTATAGATATAGTAATGGTCCACTCGTCTCTAGGCAGTCCAACAGTTTGACACCGGGTTATATTCAAACCCAGGGGGCTACTGGGGCTAATAGGAGCATTTACAGCAGATACTCTTATATTAGAATCCTTATATGATCCCCTCACCGAAACTGGAGAGCGAGGCACAGAAGATCGCCGAAAAGCAAAGAGATGGGGCCCGGCCCAGCCTCTGTCGGTCTATGACGGGCCCGTCTTGGGCCAGTCTTGGCCCGGGCCAAGCCCGGGCTCGCCCAGCATGCATCCCGCGCTGCGCGACGCCTTGAAGGTTTTTATAGAGCTCCTGCGCTCGATTTCCAGCATGGCGTGGCCCCTCCCCTCTCCACCAGGAATCAGAGGAGCTATGCAAAGTGCTCCGTGCATTAGACCAGGGGCAGAGGTGGTAGACAAAGTGCTCCGTGCAGCAGCAGACAATTGAATGAGGGTCACTTGCTGCTTCAACTCCATCCGTTCAGTCTCCAGTGCTGTTGCTGGCACAGTTGACACTTTGCATCTCACAGTCCAGATGTTAAATGACAGGCCCTACTAGCTTTAGGCTGGTCAAATGAAGTGGCTTTTGATCCAAGCTTGTAAGAAACCATCAACTCCTGATCTATATGTGAGGCATTAGAAGAAGTTTGGTGTAAAAAGAAAGGAATTGATCCTATGTCTTGTGACCAGCTTCTTATTTTGGATTTTTTTGCGTGAGGGGTTTGAGTTGGGATTGCCCGCCTCTATGCTGGCAGCACAATGGGCTGTGATTGTAGGCTTTAGAGAGCCTGTTGGTAATGTTGACAAGATTCTGCCTTTGGTGGTAAAACATTTCAGGACATTTAGGTTGAAAAAGCCAGTAATTCATTTTCCGACTGCTACATGGGTTTTATCCAAATTGTTCAAGGCATTGCAGGAAAAGCCACTTGAACCTTCAGAGTCTGCAGACATGGCTTGAGGGTCAGCAAAAGTAGCTTTTCTGTTGGGAATAATGTCTGCCAAAATGTTGGGGGAACTTAGGGCATTGGTTATTAATTATCTAGGAAGAGCGGAGCCAGAGCCAAGTCAAGGGTCTGTCTGGGCTTTAAGAGCCAGTGCGCAAGCTGGGCCCTAAAAATAGAAGACATCTACATCATACAACAAATATCATGTGAAAACAGGATAGTCTCTTAAAATCTTTTTTTTTTAAAGTATTTCTTTAACATGCAGAAGTGTTTCACCTTATTACATCAGGATACTATTATACAGTGTACACCCTGAGCTCACGTATTGGACGACGCTCTTATGTGGGATAACAAAGAAAACGGAGGCTCTATAAGATGAAATATTTGCCTAGGATCACACAATTTAGTCAAGCAGGGAAGCCAGGGTTGGTTGCAGGGTTTTAGGTTTTATATTATGGAATCCACCTACTAGATGGCTACCTCTTTCTTTCCTTTTTAACACCAAAGGTTTATGCTTTGTTTTTAATTCATGGTGCATGATGATAGAGTATAGGTGGCAAGCAGAAGCCATATTAAAGCTCGGCTCATTTTGGGATAAAAAGTCCAAGAGGACCTTGAGCTGAGCCAAAGCCAGGCCTCTCGCTTGAGCCTTAAGTGGCTCGCCCACTTCTACTGAAAAGTGGTGGTACACTCCCATTAATTGTATTGTGGCAGTGCGGAGAGCTGCAGGTACTCTGCCAAAGCCAGGCCTCTCGCTTGAGCCTTAAGTGGCTCGCCCACTTCTACTGAAAAGTGGTGGTACACTCCCATTAATTGTATTGTGGCAGTGCGGAGAGCTGCAGGTACTCTGCCAAAGCCAGGCCTCTCGCTTGAGCCTTAAGTGGCTCGCCCACTTCTACTGAAAAGTGGTGGTACTCTCCCACTAATTGTATTGTGGCAGTGCAGAGAGCTGCAGGTACTCTGCCAAAGCCAGGCCTCTCGCTTGAGCCTTAAGTGGCTCGCCCACTTCTACTGAAAAGTGGTGGTACTCTCCCACTAATTGTATTGTGGCAGTGCAGAGAGCTGCAGGTACTCTGCCAAAGCCAGGCCTCTCGCTTGAGCCTTAAGTGGCTCGCCCACTTCTACTGAAAAGTGGTGGTACTCTCCCATTAATTGTATTGTGGCAGTGCGGAGAGCTGCAGGTACTCTGCCAAAGCCAGGCCTCTCGCTTGAGCCTTAAGTGGCTCGCCCACTTCTACTGAAAAGTGGTGGTACTCTCCCATTAATTGTATTGTGGCAGTGCAGAGAGCTGCAGGTACTCTGCCAAAGCCAGGCCTCTCGCTTGAGCCTTAAGTGGCTCGCCCACTTCTACTGAAAAGTGGTGGTACTCTCCCATTAATTGTATTGTGGCAGTGCGGAGAGCTGCAGGTACTCTGCCAAAGCCAGGCCTCTCGCTTGAGCCATAAGTGGCTCGCCCACTTCTACTGAAAAGTGGTGGTACTCTCCCATTAATTGTATTGTGGCAGTGCAGAGAGCTGCAGGTACTCTGCCAAAGCCAGGCCTCTCGCTTGAGCCATAAGTGGCTCGCCCACCTCTACTGAAAAGTGGTGGTACTCTCCCATTAATTGTATTGTGGCAGTGCAGAGAGCTGCAGGTACTCTGCCAAAGCCAGGCCTCTCGCTTGAGCCATAAGTGGCTCGCCCACTTCTCACTGAAAGTGGTGGTACTCTCCCATTAATTGTATTGTGGCAGTGCAGAGAGCTGCAGGTACTCTGCCAAAGCCAGGCCTCTCGCTTGAGCCATAAGTGGCTCGCCCACCTCTACTGAAAAGTGGTGGTACTCTCCCATTAATTGTATTGTGGCAGTGCAGAGAGCTGCAGGTACTCTTCCTTTAATGCTAAAGAAGTGCAGGCGCTCAGGACCTTCCCATTTTCTTCTTCTTTATTTCTTGAATCAATGTTATTAGATAATCGTAAAAGGCACAATGTATCAACATCAAACATTCCCAGAGAGAAATTATATAAAAAACAAGCAAGTATCAACATAATGGACCAGAAATGTTCAAAAGTCTGAAATGAGAGAAAATTCATAATGTTAAAAACAATTAAAAAGAAAAAGGAAAAAGCTAAAAACAATTATAAAACTATAGCTTTTTGCTTATAAAGCTTCAATAAAACACAACAAGTTGAAGTTCATGAACAACAAACAACAATGCAATATAATATCACCCCCTCCCGCTTAAAAGAATTAGATTTTTCCGATGTCGTACAGCATATAATATTTAACAAAAAATACATACACTAAAACGTACCTCAAGAGAATTAAGCATCTGGAGATACAGTAGGGCTGGTTTGCATTTCTTAAAATTTAAACTCCTAAGTACTGGGAGTAAAAATCGCCTCACAAATGGCTGATATTATTTGCAAATGAAGCTAAAGTGTAGCAAACTCCGAGGCAACGATTCGTCACAAGGAAAGCGGACTATAGTAGTTGCACCAAACTCGCCCATAGGGAAACAAAGTTGACATCTAATTTAACTCAATCAAAATCTAGTCAAGAGCATCCAAGCTCCCAACAATTTGTCACCAGGTCCAAGCCTAAAGAAGTTTGGATCATGGCATAATCTTGATAAGAAGGCTTTAACATCTTAAAACTGAAAATCTATTTGAGAGCCAACCCGATCTGTTTTTTCACCTCTAATGGCTTATAGCACGGGTACTCATAGTACGGCCCGCGGGCCGCCAGCGGCCCGGCAAGCCTTCCTTGGCGGCCCGCGGACCTTGCAGACATCGTACCTGTTTTTTTGTTGTTGTTTTTTTTAAAGTGTCAGCAAACACCGCAGCGCGGACTCTGAGAGACTCTGCTCTATGGGGTCAGGTGATTCTTTAAAAGACCATTCACTTGTTAATGAGGCTTTGTTGCATTTTACCTCTTCTTAGCGCCTCTACATCTCCACTCTGAGTGGAGATGCAGGGGCGCTAAGAAGAGGTGAAATACAACAAAGCCTCATTAACAAGTGAATGGTCTTTTAAAGACCTGTGAAGTACTCGGGTGCGGCTGTGTGTGTTCCCGGAAAGCTGTCTCAGCCCCGGCTGACACACGCGGGGTGAGGTGAGAGAGGGTGACAGAGAGAGGGTGACAGAGAGAGGGTGACAGAGAGGGTGACAGAGAGAGGGTGACAGACATAGGGAGACAGAGAAAGGGAGACAGACATAGGGAGACAGACATAGGGAGACAGAGACAGAGGGAGACAGAGGGAGACAGAGACGGAGACAGAGAGGGAGACCGAGAGAGAGGGAGACCGAGAGAGAGGGAGACCGAGAGAGAGGGAGACAGAGAGAGAGAGACAGAGAGAGGGAGACAGAGAGAGGGAGACAGACAGAGGGATTGGGAGGGAGACAGAGAGGGAGACAGACGGAGGGAGACAGACGGAGGGAGACAGACGGAGACAGAGGGAGAGAGGGAGACAGAGGGAGGGAGACAGAGGGAGGGAGAGGGAGACGGAGACAGAGGGAGACAGAGGGAGAGGGAGACAGAGAGGGAGAGGGAGACAGAGGGAGAGGGAGACAGAGAGGGAGGGAGACAGAGAGGGAGGGAGACAGAGAGGGAGGGAGACAGGGAGGGAGACAGAGAGAGGGAGACAGAGAGACAGAGAGAGGGAGACAGAGAGAGGGAGACAGAGAGAGGGAGACAGAGAGAGGGAGACAGGGAGGGAGGGAGACAGAGGGAGGGAGACAGAGGGAGGGAGACAGACGGAGGGAGACAGACGGAGGGAGACAGACGGAGACAGAGGGAGAGAGGGAGACAGAGGGAGGGAGACAGAGGGAGGGAGACAGAGGGAGGGAGACAGAGACAGACAGAGACAGACGGAGACAGAGGGAGAGAGAGGGAGACAGAGAGGGAGGGAGACAGAGAGGGAGGGAGACAGAGAGGGAGGGAGACAGAGAGAGGGAGACAGAGAGAGGGAGACAGAGAGGGAGACAGAGAGGGAGGCAGAGAGGGAGGCAGAGAGAGGGAGACAGAGAGAGGGAGGCAGGGAGAGACAGGGAGAGAGGGAGACAGAGGGAGGGAGACAGAGGGAGGGAGTCAGAGGGAGGGAGACAGAGGGAGGGAGACAGAGGGAGACGGAGACAGAGGGAGACGGAGACAGAGGGAGACGGAGACAGAGGGAGACAGAGACGGAGGGAGACGGAGACAGAGGGAGACAGAGACGGAGGGAGACAGAGAGGGAGACAGAGAGAGGGAGGGAGACAGAGAGGGAGGGAGACAGAGGGAGGGAAAGGGAGGGAGACAGAGAGAGAGAGAGAGGGAGACAGAGAGAGAGAGAGGGAGGGAGACAGAGAGAGAGAGGGAGGGAGACAGAGAGAGAGGGAGGGAGCCAGAGAGAGAGGGAGGGAGACAGAGAGAGGGAGGGTGACAGAGAGAGGGAGGGAGACAGAGAGAGGGAGGGAGACAGAGATAGAGGGAGGGAGAGAGAAAGAGAGAGAGACAGAGTGAGTGAGACAGAGAGGAGGGAGAGAGGGAGGGAGGGAGAGAGGGAGAGATAGAGAGAGGGAGGGAGGGAGGGAGGGAGAGATAGAGAGAGGGAGGGAGACAGAGCGAGAGAGAGAGAGAGAGAGAGAGAGAGAGAGAGAGAGAGAGAGAGAGAGAGAGAGAGAGAGAGAGAGAGAGAGATGTGTATGCCGGGTCTGGTGGCTCAGTGGACGAAGGCGTCCGCTGCAGGGGCCTGTGTTCAACCTCATGGTCATGTTTTTTTTTTTGCTCTAGCCCCGCCCCCCACCGCCACTGACCCCGCCCCCACCGGTGCGGCCCTCGGCCACAAACCACACTGTAAATTTGGCCCCCGAGAGAAAGTTTGTGAGTACCCATGGCTTATAGAAATGATATGGCTGCCAAGTTTTATGCAGGTTTGCTTGATGTATTGGAGCCAAGGGATCTGGTTACCCAGGTCACATGAAAGGCAGTCATCAATTATATCTTTATTGAGTAAGGCATGAGCATTACACCAGATTGTGTAATGCTCATAATGTGGTTCTCAACATAGCCCAAGCCGAGCTGTGATGGATGACGTAAACTGCTCAGAGGGAGGCCAAAAATAAGCTTACATGCCCTGTGTTCCTTAACCAGCAAACCACTGACTTCTTTCTACACCCAAATTCCTGCGCCATAAATTAGAATTGGAATGCATTTCCTTTTGTAAAGTTCAAACAGAGGGGCAATTGGCTCCCCACCAATTTTACAAACCAACTTTAATCAAATAAACAGCCTATTGTAAGAATCACAGTCTCCTTAGGCGAGCATGGGTCAGATGTCCTAGTAGAGTCAAAACTTACCCCAAGGTAGGGAAACTCATAAATCCTTTCTATGGGTATACTCTTAATAAACAGGCAACAAAATTTTAGGTTTTGTTTGGAGGCCACAGACCATGTTAAAAGTTTACAAAGGCATTCTGCATAATTTTTAGACCATTTGAGATTTTGAAGAGAAGGGCCGCATCATAGCCGTATAATAACACATATGCAGGCTTTTTCTTACTCACTGGCATATCCTGTCTCTTCTTAGCCAAGACAGCATCCAGATCATTGATGTACAATTACAAAAGGATTTGCATATCTGACTGGGGCAGAGAGATCAAAATGAAGGGCATGCACCCCTTCCAGCCTCATAGATTTCAATATGGCCCAGAGCTTCAATCTGTTAACACTGTCATAAGTGTATGAGAGGTCCATAAAGGCTAGATGCATGGCACTATGTTTAGCAACTGTCAATTTGCCTATCAACAAATGTAAATTATGGCATTGTTGCATCATCCCTAAACCTGTCCTGAACCTATATTATACTTCAGATAGAATATTGGTTTCCGTTGTCCAAAGCATCAGCCTGTCAAGGATGATTCTGCCAATGACTTTCACCATGGAATCCAGGAGAGAAATTGAGGCGATAACATTGGGGGTCTTGGCAAATCCTTCAATTTTTAAAGATTGGGACTATAATAGCTGATCTCCAGGAATCCGGAAAAATGTATTTACAATCAGCATTTATACTTTTGGTAAGGAGCGGGGTCCACAGCTTAGTGTTTTCTTTGTAGAGGTCCTTGGCGACCCATTCGAGCATGGTGCTTTTTTAGAGGGGCTTTTATTAATTGCCTCCACTATCTCTTCCAATGAGAATTCTATAGTGAGAGGGAATTGGAGCAAGGCCATGCCAGAGGCATCACGCTCACTGGTCGTCAGTAGATCCTTTTAGAATGAACTGCCCACCAAGTGGGACCTATGTTCGCTCCCAGACTATCCCTCGAGGTGTTGGAAAGTTTTTTTAGATTAACTATTTTCCAAAACATTTGGGTATCCTTTATCTTGCAAGCTTAAACCAGCTTCTCCCACATGTCAGTTTGAAGGTCCGACTTCCTTTTTTTGAAGACCTGGGGTCAGATTTACAACCGTTTTAGCGGTCGCAAACGGAAAATTGGGACGTTTGCGACTGCTAAAAAGGGTTGTAGCATGTACAAACCCTATTTTGCGAGTTGGTAACCTATTACCGACTCGCAAAATAGGGTTTGCGAGTTGCTATTAGGAAGGGGCGTGACAAGGGTGTCCCTTCCTAATAGCGAGTCGCAGGGGGATGTACGATTGTTTTGTGACCGCAAATGCGGTCGCAAAACAATCACAGTTACCACCAATTTCAAATTGGTGGTAAGCAAGTCGCAAACAGAAAGGGGTCCCTAGCTGACCCCTTCCCCTTTGTGTTTGGCAGCGAAAATATTTTTTAAGAGCTGGCAGTGGTCCCATGGATCACTGCCTGCACTTAAAAAATGAAAGGAAAATGTTTAATTTTTTTCTTTTAAACGAATCCCGTTTTCCTTTAAGGAAAACGGGATCCATTTGAAAAAAAAATGTTGCTTTATTGAAAAAGTAAACACAGACATGGTGGTCTACTGACCCTAGCAGGCCACCATACCTGTGGTTGTAGCCCATTCTCAATGTTTCGAAAATTGCGACCTGCCTCATCAATATTGATGAGGCACGTCCTTTGCAACCCCATTGGGAATCACTAAATGTGTCTGAGACACATTACTACATTCCGTTTTGCAAGTCGCAAATTGAGATTCATAAAAAAAGTCGTAATTTGTGACCCGCAAAACGGAATGGTCGTACAACTGGCCCCTTAATTTCTATTCCCGCCTACAGATGGGGATTTCATCTCTGTTCAGTCAATCAAACAGTCAAAACTTTATTCAATCATTGATAAACAATCATAAAAGCAGCAAGTACTTAAATAAAAACCACAATACAAGGTAAGATGACACAGATATAATACATTCAAAAATTCATTGAAATTCTCTTAGGAGCAGCCCAAAATACCCTAAGTTAAAACAAGCAAACTCAATGGGAAGCATATGAAAGAAATGCAGGGCTGGTTTATACTAATTAAAACCATGTAGCTTAAGAACATGCTTTAAAGATTTTTTGGTCAATGGTTTGTAGTGGAAGCAGTAAAAGATAAAATACTCTAGCGTTTGCACAGAAGACTCATCACAAGAGCATATTAAAACAGACGCAGTATCGTATTGCCCACATGGAAAACAGAGATGGGATCTTTTGGACTCCAGCTGGAATTTCAGCAAAAGCTGCCTTTGCCAGGGTTTCTTAGTCCAGATCAAGAATGGATCCAAGTTTGGTGAGGTTAGCACCAACTATAACCAATGGGTGACAGCGGAAAAATCCAATGGCACCTCAGGGTTTAACAAAGGTAGATGTATGGATACCTCCTCCCAAGTAAGACTTATCACACAATTGTATCCAAACCCAGGATGGCTCCTAAAGCCTCTAATCACTCCTAGTGGTGGTACATGCCGCAGTTGCAGAAAGGAAATAGTTCCTTTTGTTGTTTAACCCTCACACACCCTATTGGTGTCATGCTTCATCATCGGGTTCACCCAGACTCCTAAAGGTCTGGGTGGGCTCGACTCGTCTTTCAGGGAGCTCTTAGGAGATGTAGGCCAGGGGGATTTAAAGATTAAAAATCCTACTACCGCCCCAGGTATCCCTTTATTAGCGGGGATGTAGTGGATATTAAAAAATAGTAAAAAGCGGGTCTTATCAGAGGTTATGGTACTAAGACCCTATAGTTTTGCCAACATGTTTCAGCCCATACAAGGAGTGACAAAAATTGGTCCGGGCTTTCGTCAGGGCACAAAAAGAGTTCCCTCCCTGGTTTATTCAAGACAAATTATGTTGACCTATCAATTGATCTTTGAAGGTACAGATAGCTGTCACCTTCATGAACACCATAAGTTATAGATGTTTGGATGACAAAAAATAAAAACTTTTTATCACAGTGAGGAGAATACTTATCCTCCTTTCTTCTGTAATAGAAAAATTCCACCTGTCAGGAGAAAAAGAGAAAAGAGAAAAAGAGACAAACAAAAAGAACAAGACTAAACATTGTATTTCAATAAAAGTCTTGTAGTGCCACTCCTATTCATGCTTGGGTGCACATTTTCATTTCATGCAAGGTCTATGTTCGTGTAACAACAACCAACAGAGCCCAATTGAATCGAGTTAATCCAAAACACCCAATTTGGGTGGCGTGCGCAATATCACATTACGTTAATAATAATCGTCAATGAGGAACAAACCTACTTAGAAATCACCATCCACGTTAAAAACCACTGTATTTTGTGACACAATCGTACCATTATTTATGAGCTCCTGTATGCCAGGAACATTTCCGTGATTATCAGGTGTTTACAATCCGTTCGTGACTTTTATGTGTCACCCAATATGGTCCGGTGTCACTTAAGAGTATACACGCTCATACACGAATTCACATACATCATTATTTCATGTGCAATAAATATCAGTCATAAATTGTTCACTCGGTCACAACCTCTATTTCTCCTTACCCAATTTGAGGGAAAATTGCGTGTCTCGGGGTCGAGAACGGATAGGCTTGTAGTCAATTGCTGCTCGTAAACAAAATGAACCGCTAATCTCATTAGGAATACGATTGTGAAAACTAAAAACCCCCCTCTCTATCATCTCAATGTCAGCGTTTCCCAACTTACTACATTACAGGTCCTGCCCGGCGGTATACCTAATCAGTATCTGCGCTCCCCGGCTCTCGCGTCTTGGTATATGCGGTTGCTCTCTAAATATAATTCACTCTGGGTAGCCGCCGGTGTGTGGGTGGGGCCAACTGCCTTGGCGCTTGCTTGAAAACGTAACTTCTGGTGCGCAAGACGCCGTTAGCTCAATGAATATAGGGATTTGTAGTTCATAGGACAGTCTTTGTAGTTTCTTTACTATATTTGGGTTACGTAAGGTGTATTTTTTTCAATAATCTCGGGATCAAAGGGGCCGTGTCTGAATATAAATATTATCGCAATAAAGAATAAGAGATACGCAATAATATCATGAGATAAGAAGGTCTAGATTGAGGGCGTAAACCAATATAGGTGAACCAACTTCATTAAATAAGAATTCCCTATATCTTATATACAGCATTTGTCATAGGGATGTCTTACATTGGCTATATGGTGAAGGACTGTACCCTTAAAATTATTATTGTTCAAAGCAGAGCATAATACCTAATGTTCCAGTAAGGCACACCTTTGTTTTGGACATATATACATCAATCAAACTTCTGTGTTGTATTTTGATACATGCTACAAGCACTGTTCAAAAAATTAATACTTATCTCATCTGAATGCATTCCAAGGTATGGAATCGTTCAAACCTTGTTTATCAGTCCCCAATCTGTATACCCAGCGTTGTTCACGTTCAAGGAGTCTTTTGGTGATATTGGGGCCATCATTCACTTTCTCAATCACTGTCCACTCTAAGTCTTTATCATTGTGTTTGTACTCCACATAATGTGCTGTTAATTTAGAGGCGATTATTCCACGTCTGATTGTGCTCCTATGTTCTCCAATTCGGAGCTTGACTTTGCGTGATGTCATTCCCACATATTTGAGTTTGCATGGGCACACGATCAAATAAACCACATTCGCTGTATTACAATTTGTGTGGTTTCGCTGTTCCCATCTATCTCGGATGCCCATATCAATGTCCTTGGTATGTTTAGTAAATGCGCAGACTGCACAGTTTCCACAAGGGAAATGGCCTTGTACAGGTGGTTGGTTCCATAGTGTCATTTGGGTGTCTACTGTTGGTTCCCAGTTATCTGTATGAATTAATCTGTTTCTAATACTCTTGTTTTTTTTAAAGAAAACATTGGTTTTTCAAAATTTAGTTTATTGGATGTCAAAATACGGCAATTATTCTGTATGATTTTTTTGATGGAGTTTGAGGATGACTTATATGTGGTAACACAGATGAGTGCTGTGTTCTCTTCCTTTGTATTCGTTTGTAGTAATGCTTCCCGAGGTGTATTACGTGATCTTTTTTCGCTTGTTCGATCACTCTTTTAGGGTAGCCTTTTCTACCAATTTCCAAAAATCCTATGTCAGAGATACAAAGCATCTTCTTAATATCCTGACAGATGTCCAGTATGACCCATCAGTGGAAACTATGCTTTGTTTAGATGTGGAAGCACTATGTACAAGTATTCCTCAAGAGGAGAGCATTCAGGTAATACAAACTATATTAAGACAAACTGACTGGCCCTGGAATGCACCAATAAAATTAATTGTAGAACTTATCAGGGTTGCACTCCCAGAGAATTTCTTCAGGTTTGAAGACCAAATGTATTTACAAATCCACGGTACTTCGATGGGCAGTACCTTTGCCCCCAGTATTGCCTGTCTTTATATGGGATATATAGAAGAAGAACATATATGGAACAATAACCCATTCTCTGACAGAGTACGTAAATGGCTACGGTACATTGATGACATTTTTGTCATCTGGCATGGAGATGACAAAAGCATCAAAGACTTCATGGTATGGATTAATAACATTAATCCATTCCTAAAGTTTACCAACACTAGTAATAATATGAAGGTATCAGTTTCTGGATATTAACATCATGGCCAAAGATGGGAAATTGGAACGTTCACTCTATAAAAACCAACTGACTGTAACAGCCTCTTGCATTTTAATAGTGCGCACCCATGCTCCTTAAGAGAAAACCTCCCGATTGGACAATATCTAAGGATACAAAGGAATTGTTCTAGTCTACAGGATTCCAACAGAGAGGCAAAAAATTTTGACAACCAAATTGGTAGAAAAAGACTACCCTAAAAGAGTGATCGAACAAGCGAAAAAAGATCACGTAATACACCTCGGGAAGCATTACTACAAACAAATACAAAGGAAGAGAACACAGCACTCATCTGTGTTACCACATATAACTCATCCTCAAACTCCATCAAAAAAATCATACAGAATAATTGGCGTATTTTGACATCCAATAAACTAAATTTTGAAAAACCAATGTTTCTTTCAGAAAAAACAAGAGTATTAGAAACAGATTAATTCATACAGATACCTGGGAACCAACAGTAGACACCCAAATGACACTATGGAAACACCTGTACAAGGCCATTTCCCTTGTGGAAACTGTGCAGTCTGCGCATTTACTAAACATACCAAGGACATTGACTTGGGCATCCGAGATAGATGGGAACAGCGAAACCGCACAAATTGTAATACAGCGAATGTGGTTTATTTGATCGTGTGCCCATGCAAACTCAAATATGTGGGAATGACATCACGCAAAGTCAAGCTCCGAATTGGAGAACATAGGAGCACAATCAGACGTGGAATAATCGCCAATAAATTAACAGCACATTATGTGGAGTACAAACACAATGATAAAGACTTAGGGGCCGATTCCGATCTGGGTCGGAAAGCTCTCCGACCGAGCCGGATCCGGAGAGATTTCCGACCGAGCCGGACTCCCCAGTCCGACCGAGCGAGTACGATGCGGCCGTATGCTGCCCGACTCGATTCGGTCGGACTCCCATTGAAGTCAATGGGAGCCGGTCGTACAACGCGTACACGGGCTCCCATTGACTGAATGGGCACGTCGCGAACAGGGGGGCCCCCTACAGTGGGTACGCGTCGGTGCGACTCGCACCGTACATGCATGTGTAGGGGGGACCATTGGGTCCCCCCAGTGTTCGACTCGTGCGGCTACGCGTGCAGGGGGGTCCGACACGGACCCCCCAAGTCCGGCTCCGGGTGCTTTTGCGAGCCGGACGCTCCGACTCAATCCGGCCGTCCGACGCGTGCATCGTACTCGCTCGGTCGGGAAACGTCTCCATTGCGTGGTGCGAGCCGTGTCCGTACGAGTCGGTCGGAGCGGTTCGGACCCGGGAACGAGTCGGTCGGCGATTTCGCGTGCGCTCGCTTCGTACTTGCTCGCTGGGACGACTGTACGAATCGGTCAGAAAAAAGGCCTCCGAATCGGGTCCGGTAAAGCCGAATCCGATTCGGGGCCCTACCGGCCGAGATCGGAATCGGCCCCTTAGAGTGGACAGTGATTGAGAAAGTGAATGATGGCCCCAATATCACCAAAAGACTCCTTGAATGCTGGGTATACAGATTGGGGACTGATAAACAAGGTTTGAACGATTCCATACCTTGGAATGCACTCAGATGAGATAAGTATTAATTTTTTGAACAGTGCTTGTAGCATGTATCAAAATACAACACAGAAGTTTGATTGATGTATATATGTCCAAAACATAGGTGTGCCTTACTGGAACATTAGGTATTATGCTCTGCTTTGAACAATAATAATTTTAAGGGTACAGTCCTTCACCATATAGCCAATGTAAGACATCCCTATGACAAATGCTGTATATAAGATATAGGGAATTCTTATTTAATGAAGTTGGTTCACCTATATTGGTTTACGCCCTCAATCTAGAGCTTCTTATCTCATGATATTATTGCGTATCTCTTATTCTTTATTGCGATAATATTTATATTCAGACACGGCCCCTTTGATCCCGAGATTATTGAAAAAAATACACCTTTACGTAACCCAAATATAGTAAAGAAACTACAAAGACTGTCCTATGAACTACAAATCCCTATATTCATTGAGCTAACGGCGTCTTGCGCACCGGAAGTGACGTTTTCAAGCAAGCGCCAAGGCAGTTGGTCCCACCCACACACCGGCGGCTACCCAGAGTGAATTATATTTAGAGGGCAACTGCATATACCAAGACGCGAGAGCCGGGGAGCGCAGATACTGATTAGGTATACCGCCGGGCAGGACCTGTAATGTAATAAGTTGGGAAACGCTGACATTGAAATGATAGAGAGGGGGGTTTTGGTTTTCACAATCGTATTCCTAATGAGATTAGCGGTTCATTTTGTTTACGAGCAGCAATTGACTACAAGCCTACCCGTTCTCGACCCCGAGACACGCAATTTTCCCTCAAATTGGGTAAGGAGAAATTGAGGTTGTGACCGAGTGAACAATTTATGACTGATATTTATTGCACATGAAATAATGATGTATGTGAATTTGTGTATGAGCGTGTATACTCTTAAGTGACACCGGACCATATTGGGTGACACATAAAAGTCACGAACGGATTGTAAACACCTGATAATCACGGAAATGTTCCTGGCATACAGGAGCTCATAAATAATGGTACGATTGTGTCACAAAATACAGTGGTTTTTAACGTGGATGGTGATTTCTAAGTAGGTTTGTTCCTCATTGACGATTATTATTAACGTAATGTGATATTGCGCACGCCACCCAAATTGGGTGTTTTGGATTAACTCGATTCAATTGGGCTCTGTTGGTTGTTGTTACACGAACATAGACCTTGCATGAAATGAAAATGTGCACCCAAGCATGAATAGGAGTGGCACTACAAGACTTTTATTGAAATACAATGTTTAGTCTTGTTCTTTTTTGTTTGTCTCTTTTTCTCTTTTCTCTTTTTCTCCTGACAGGTGGAATTTTTCTATTACAGAAGAAAGGAGGATAAGTATTCTCCTCACTGTGATAAAAAGTTTTTATTTTTTGTCATCCAAACATCTATAACTTATGGTGTTCATGAAGGTGACAGCTATCTGTACCTTCAAAGATCAATTGATAGGTCAACATAATTTGTCTTGAATAAACCAGGGAGGGAACTCTTTTTTGTGCCCTGACGAAAGCCCCGGACCAATTTTTGTCCTCCTTGTGTGGGCTGAAACATGTTGGCAAAACTATAGGGTCTTAGGACCATAACCTCTGATAAGACCCGCTTTTTACTATTTTTTAATATCCACTACATCCCGCTAATAAAGGGATACCTGGGGCGGTAGTAGGATTTTTAATCTTTAAATCCCCCTGGCCTACATCTCCTAAGAGCTCCCTGAAAGACGGTCGAGCCCACCCAGACCTTTAGGAGTCTGGGTGAACCCGATGATGAAGCATGACACCAATAGGGTGTGTGAGGGTTAAACAACAAAAAGAACTATTTCCTTTCCGCAACTGCGGCATGTACCACCACTAAGAGTGATTAGAGGCTTTAGGAGCCATCCTGGGTTTGGATACAATTGTGAGGTTAGCACCAAGACATAGGCCTACAGCGCTGACTTTGCTAATTCCTCCATATCCCGGATGCCTTCCAAAATGACTGGTATTGTCTCTTAACCCGGTTAATATCTGCCTTAGTCAGAAGGGGGGAGTCATAATCAAATCACTTCTACCAATTGCTTTTGCAGAGGACTCTACATACTTGAGCCAGGGAATCATGTTGCCATTATCAGAAGCTAAACAATCTAAAATAACAGCCTGATTAAAAACTTAAGTGTTTATTGGCCCAAACTGAGACCCAAAGCAATAGAGGAGCCATTTTGTTTGAGCCCATTGTGTAAGGCAAACCCAGTTCCTCATGCAGGAGAAAATGGAGGATTGATTGGGGAAGGACTAATACGTGAGTTGGCCACATCCTGAATGCCCCAGACCCCAGCCCCATATGTTAAAAGCGGTAAAGGATTACGCACAAATATTTCCTTAAGAGGCTGTTTTGGTTTATTGCCCACTCTGCAAGCAAAATCAAAAAGCACCCCCAAAGCTTGAGTAAAACGCTGACACCTATTGACAGTACAAGTAGGCCAAGTACTCCAGGAGTCAAAGATTTGTCCCAAATACGAAAAGGTAGTAACTTTCTCAAGCAATTGCCCTTTTATTCTGATGGGGCCTGGTTTAGTCCTTCTGGATCCACAGACTATAATCTTGGTTGTGGAAAAATGAGTCTCAAGATCAAGGCTATCCATAAGTGTCACAAAACTGTCAGCCTGTGCTCTCAGGCCAGTCGGGTGTGAGAAAGCAAAGCATTTTTTGTACTTACTACCATTCCTAGGAGTTTAGCGTTTATCCGTTTGTATCTCTTCCTTGAGTGACTTTGCAACTTGTACATTTGCAATTTTTTTCTGCTTGTATTTCTTTTGTAACGCATGTAATCCAAAGTCCTTATGTAACGCTACTGGTTCTTTTGTAAAGCGCTCTGACACCTTTGGGTAATGTTCGCTATGTTCGCATTTCTTTTGTAACTCATGTAATTCAAAGTCCTTATGTAACGCAACTGGTTCTTTTGTGAAGCGCTCTGACACCTTTGGGTAATGTTCGCGCTATATAAAATCGCATTAAATAAAATAAATAAATAAAATAGAATAGAAATAAGATGGGTGCAAGCACGCATCCTAGTCGCACACCCCATCCCACCATAAAAGAAGCAGAACATTCTCCACCAGGGCCATATCTTACCGAAGCATTAACCCCACAGTGCAAGGCTCTTAACAAATCAATCAAATCTTGATCTAAGCCCAACTTTAACAGAATGTTACAGAGTTTACTTTGGTTCACTCCATCAAAGATGCTGCTTAAGTCCATAAATGAAAGGTATAACCCCCCCTTTAGCCGTCTTATACTTATTAATGATTAGATATAAGATGAGGCACTGTTCTAGAGTGCTAATCCCTTCTCTGAAGCCATATTGGATAGGAAAGATGACATTGTCCTGCTTACCCCAGCTCTCAGCCCTATTAAGGACTATTTGTCCTATGATCTGAACAGCGCAATCTAGGAGCGAAATGGGTCTGTGCATGAGGATCCTGCCTTGCTCCCTTTTTGAAAACTGGCACAATTACTGCAGCATGCCAGGAGCTAGGGAACCTACTGCTAGCAGCACAATTAATATAAAAGTCACAATAGGGTCCCACAGCTTGGGGTTCTCCTTGTACAAGCCCATAGGGGCACCATCAGGACTCGGAGATTTCAGCACAGGACTAGAATGAATCGCCTGAGTCACTTCATCAAGACTAAACCTGATTTTTTGTGGAAATGCAGGTTTAATATTGAGGAAATTATTGAAGGTAGCGCACGAATATGAAGAGATTGTTTTAAAATGTTCCACCCACTGAAAAGCACTAATGTTGGTCCCTAAAACATCCATCTCGTCATCTAGCGGGAATAGCTGATTATTGATTTTGCAGAAGCCTTTTGTATCTTTGGCTAGTAAAAATCTACCAGGCAGTTTCAAATTGCATTTTTAGCTGCCAGCTTGTTATCTCTAATGATCGTTTAATAGTCAGCCCTTCGTTTGATTAATAATGGAGTATCCTTGGGGTACAATTTAAAGCCTGCAGCAGCCGTCGGGTAGCAGCTATACACTCAAACCGACTTAAATTAGTTTTTTTACAAACACTGACTGGACATGAAATACACATTTAAATATTTTCGTTTGGCATTACAAACGCATCAACAGTCAGGTCACAAGGCTGAGTCAGAGATGAAAGATAATTGTGGAACAAGGTGAAGTTAGATTGTACTACAGTAACCATTAATGCAGAGATGTGCATATGACGTCATCTTAACCTGAACCCTCCATCGATCATCTTTAACTTTCTCAGCCCACCTAGTGGAGCATGATTAGGTGCGATAGGGAGGGAAAAGGCCAATTCAATAGGGTTATGGTTACTATAGGTGCTAGGTGTGATGGTATCTGAATGCACAAATTCATTCCTAAATGACGTCACAAAAATGTAATCAATAGTTATACCTCTGCCCGGCAGATAAAAGTGGGAGGAAAGGCATTGGCATCTCCAAATAAATCAAACTCATTTGCTAAGCCGGTTACTGAGATGGGTGGCAGACTCTGGGCTTTAGTGCTACAGTGGTCAGGGCCCAATGTTGATAGTGGCACGTGCCTCATAAATGGCTACACCCAAAGGCCATTGCAAAGTACAAGTTTAAGTGTTGATAGAGGACGGTGCCTTCTTAATACATTTTTCACAAACAGAATAATTTCCAGAATTCAACGGTCGTTTCCAAACATGGTGTGTTTATTCCAAAAGTTTGTTTCATGTGTGAAAAAACGTTTGGAATAAACACACCATGTTTGGAAATGACCGTTGAATTCTGGAAATTATTCCGTTTACGCAAAAATTTATTAAGAAGGCACCGTCCTCTATCAACACTTAAACTTTCATTTGCTAAGCCAAATTTTATAAGACATTTATGAAGCTGTTCAATCCTTTGATCTGCATTGTTGATCAAAGCACCCTTCTGGACTACCTGAAAGGGGGAGGACACTTGAAAATATGAAGGCAGGGTGGTGCTGGATCCTAGTTTGGTGGTGAAGTACCCCCCATGATAACATTAAAACACCCTAACACTTCAGAGGACCTATCCCATAGATTCTGTATTGCAGAAAACTAATTAATTATCAATATTACATTTCTTGCCTTTTGGGGAAAAAGCATTATAAAAATGCACAGTGAAAAAGTTAATGTTAGTATTAGCAGAGCAAATAATCAATAGAATTTGAATGTCAGAGTGACTAATTGGTACAGGAATGATCTCATAATTGCTAGAGACACTAGCAAAAATGAGGAGGACACCCTCTTCTCTTCTATTCCTTGGGGTTGTATTCAGGGCTTTTAGTAGTAGCTTATATACGCTTCCACAAGCCCTGTCAAACCAAAAAGGCTGGTTTGCCCGTTTAAAGCACACAACTTCAAATGCAACACTCCTAAAAATAATACTTATATTAACTCTAAAAAGTACATAGCTTGAATTGAGAGTGAAAAAACTGTACACACGTAAAACACCATACACAGTAGCTGAAGTCCCCGATGATGTCTGTCAAAAGTTCAGCTTAGATTTTATACGACCAATATATGTCTTATCCGTAAGTCAAAAATATGCAATAGTTATGGTGGACGTTAAAAGCAAGTGGATTTAAATCAAATTTATGAAAGAGATAGCAACTGCAAGCACAAATGCATTAATGGAAGACATATTTACTATAGAAATACTACCAGGAACAATAGTAACTGACAATGGTGTCCAATTGGCCTCACATAAAATCAGTGGCGGCCGGTAAGGTATGGGGGTGGTGAGGTGAGGCGGGAGGGCGGGAGGGAGGAGGGTGGGGGTGAGGGGGTTTGAATTTTAAAAAATCACTTACCCGATCTCACCGCGTCTCTCCATTGCCACGTCTCTCCCACGTCGAGTCTCTCCCACATCAAGTGAGTCTCTTCTGGATGACCGGGAAGCACCCAGGCTACCCACAGCCAATCACAACGCTGCAATGCAGCATTGTTTGGTAAGCACCCAGGCTCCCCTGAGCCAATCACAACACTGCAATGCAGCATTGTGATTTGTCTGAGTGCGGTGGTTCGGCGCTCAGCCAGGGAATGGGGGCATGGGAATGTTCTCCATGCAGGCTGTAATGCAGACTGCATGGAGAACATGCGAAGTGAGCATAAATGTTTGGCCGGCCCGAGAGGGCAGGTCAAACCTTCATGCGCACTTTACAGAGTGCACAACCACTCATCCGCCCCAACGTCAGGGGAGCCAAGCCCTACCCTAGCTTGACCACATGGAAAAAAAAAGATAATTACTTCAGTTATTATCATTTTATTTTTTCGTTTACACTGCTCCGTGAGCAGTGGAGCGAAGCTCCTCCGCCTTTGTGGAGGAGCCATCACTACATAAAATGAGAAACTATCTAAAGGAAAAAGCATAAAACATCTGAAAACAAATCCTTACTACCATCCAAGAAACGAATTATTTAAAAGAATGAATCACATAATAAAAAGGGCCATACAACTGGCTGTGTCAAACAACTTGCATGTAGAAGCAACAGTATCAGAAACTTTAAAAGCACACAGAACAGTATCCAAAGAGGATTCAATGGAACACCATTTAAATTTATGAGGGTCGTAAACTACATTTCGCTCTTACTCCTTGGTGGACATACGACGTAAAAGAACAAAGTCACACTGAAAATGAAAAAATCCTAAACATTTTTCCTTTCCAATAACCAAGTAAAACTATTCTCCCACCATTGTAGCAATCCAATCTGATTGTACTCCCCTTTACTTCCTTTTACTCACTTGTTTATTTTTACGTTTCGGCTTGGTTTTATGATTTTACTGCTGGCTTTTTCATCTTTGTTATCCTATTCCACCTTGTTCAAATCTATATTTTGGGTGTTAGGTGCCAAATCATCTTCAGCCATTCATTTTGTGTAATTTACTCTTTTGTATGTTCTTGAAGTTGACTTACACATACATGCAAAGTGACCTTTCCTTTTATATGTGTCACATCCCTTGTCTTTTGTAAGGAAAGGTTTTCTATGTGCTAAATGGTTTGTGCTATCATATCTGTAACAACATTTGTTTTCTTGTTTGTCATTGTATTTTTGTTTATTTTGCATTGTTTTTTGCTCTCAACACTTATATTCTTGCAATTTCGGATCCACTGTAACTATGTTTTTACCTTGGTTTCAATTTCTTCTTTATTTACCTTGAGTTTTTTACGCATCTCATAGATTTTCCCTGCACTTTTCCAATAGGGATGGCCTCCATTAATGTAGGATTTTTACTAAAAAATAACTGTTCCTGTTCTTATGAGATTTTGCCATGCACTATAAATTGGTCTCTGATTATTCTCTCTGTCATAGTTCCAAAGTCACATGCTGCCACTAATTCCGTCAAAACCTTCACAAATTGCTCTACGCTTCCTTTGTCTCTTTGTGGTCTCTTGTAAAATGTATGTCTCATCATTATTTAGATTTATTTCCTTTGTGTAATGTTGATTCAAATGTTTGACGCTTCCTAATACACACTTAATAATATATTACCAGCTGCATCCTTTCCTGGTACATGATAGTCAAACGCTCTCTGACCTTCCACCCCTAACCAGGTCAGCTTTTTTTCTGTTAGAATTGGAATTAGTAACAACCATTGCTACTAGGCAAGCATTAAACATTTATTTCCATACCAGCCATTGAATAGATAGTTCACCTGTTGTGCCTAAAAATAAACAATAGTGGTTCATTTATACTATCCAATGGGCCCGATTCACAAAGGTAAACTTAGACCAAAAGCCTAAGTTTAGACCTGAGGTCTAAGTTTAGACCTAAAGTGTAACTTTACCACTCGTAAAGTCAGACTTTTGGTCTAAGTTTAGACCAAAAGTCTAACTTAGACCAAAAGTCTAACTTTACTACTAGTAAAGTTAGACTATTGGTTTAAGTTAGACTTTTGGTCTAAACATAGACCAAAAGTGCAACTTACTCCTAGTAAAGTTAGACTTTTGGACTAAGTTAGGCTTTTGGTTTAAGTTTACCTTTGTGAATCGGGCCCTTAGTGTTTTAAATATGGGTATCTCTGTAAGTGATCAAAAATTTTAAAATGTGTATGACACCTTTGACAAGAAAGCCAGTGGAAGTTGGTTTTCAAATGCAAATGATACTGTGATACTTTTAACACTGCTCCTAAAGGGTTTAAATTTAATTAAAATATAGATGAATATTTATTTCTACTTGAAATGTGTCGCAGGAAGTCAGGAAGCTTCAATCATCCATAAGCCAACCATAAGATAATGAAACAAAAACAGGTTACGGCCTTCTTTCTGATTTGACTTCTTCAGCCCAGCCTGCTCCGTGTCTTCCTTGGAATCAATATGATGTTACTGCAAGCTGGGTGTGATTAGGGGGGAAGTAATGCCCCCAGCAGCAGGTCACTCCTTCAGGGATTTTTTTTTAAAATTACGTTGAGTGAACGATGACTCACCACCTCACACTGGGTAGGATTCACAGCTACCGGTCTCACTGCGCTCCTGCAGTCACCAGCAATGATTCCATTCTTGTCATTAGAATGAAACGATCACACAGAGGCAGCAAGAAATAGCAGAACAGAGCAAGATTTATTAAGGTCAGGGTGGCTCCTCCACTAGGGCGGAGGAGCGTCGCCCCACTTCTTTCTCGCAGTGTGAGAAGCAGAAACATAAAATGGTAATAACTACCATTTTATGTTTCTGCTTCTCGCACTGCGAGAAAGCAGAAGGGTTTGGATGCGGGCGGGCGGGTGGGCAGGGCTGCTCTGCGAGTAGGGCTGGGCAGGGGAGGAGTGGTGTGCCCACTCCTGAGTGTGCATGACTGGTTTGGTCGGCCCTCTGCGCTTCTCCATGCAGGCTGCAATGCAGCCTACATGGAGAACATGGCCAGGCCATTAGCCCCTGGCTGGACGGCGTCCGACCAATCACAATGCTGCTGCAGCATCGTGATTGGCTTAGGGGTGGGACCTGGCTGCCTGCTTCCTGTTCCTGCTGGAGGCAGGAGAGCAGGAGAGGAGCAGAGACAACGCTGGACCTAGCCGGCGGGAAGATAAGTTGAATTTTTTCTTAGTATTAAATTGACCTGCCCGTGCGACCCCCTGCCCCCCCCACCCGCGAGTCATGCCGGCCGCGACTGATTAAGGTAAGGATTTCCAGAGGAGACCGTCTGGGCAGTCACACAAGAACGTCAGCAGCAGCCCTTCCAACTGCCATCTCAGTGTCGTTTGCCACGTTCCGATCTTACAGCATTCTAAATTCCAGAACAAGGTGTGAGATAAGCATGCGACAAGATAGAAATAAACAAATTCACTACACTATTCATCCCAAAAACATAGTTTATGTTGAGAATATTTCACCAAATGATAAAGAACCTGCACAACACTTGTCAAGAAGTAATATGTATAGCAATGATGGCCAGCCCCTACTGTGTTCTAGCAACATTACTGCAAGAAAACAAGTAATAGCTTCCATTAGGCTCTTTGCAGGTCTCTGCAAGAGAAGCCTTGTCTTGTTTTAACAAAACTCCCATCATCTGGTGTCGTAAAGACCATAAGGCCCGACTCTATCGTAAAAAGACCAATACTCCATTTTCTGTATTGTTGCAGAATCATCAACATGTCTACCTTTGAGACAGTTGTCATCTGTACTTACCTTTCCAAGAACCTGTGAAAGTGTCAGGTCGCTCAGACATAGACATTGATAAGACACTTGATGCGACATCAGTCTGGAACAAGTGCCTTTTTATCTCAATTTCAAGGTTAAGCAAGATCAATATCCAAAACAGTGTAGCGTGAATTGTCACATTTTTACCTTATTTTTTTTTATATGAATGCATCTAAGACTAGCATCTTGATGCTCATTGGTTATGCCATACATTCCTAAGGTGATGTTGAAAATAAAAGGGCTGCCACTGCACCACTTGTCACGAGAGGCCCTTCGCCCCAGATTATCACGCAAGATACTGCCAGAGAAGATCTTTACTGACAGAGATGCTGCCATATTGCACTTTCTACTGAAAGCTGATACCGAGCCGAGTCTGGGAGGAGCTGATGCAACACGTGTTTGCCTTTCGCAGGGATCATGGCCTTCCCAACTACTGATAATTACATTGTTTGGCTGTAAACAGGTATGTAGTGCGCTGATTCTCCCTGAGAATCTCAAGACACAAGTTATACTGTTCCATGCTCTTCAAGCGTAGCGCATAGAAGTAGGTTTTAAGGTGTTAGGTTTTTAGATTACATTTTGACAATGGTAGAAATGTTCATTTTATTCTCGTTGCTCTCTACATGCATTTAAATACCAAGCCATTGTCAAGTGAAGAGTAGGTTACTATTACTTACTCCACCTTAACAATATTTTGGGAGTCAATATTATGGTCATGATATATCTGTAGGTCGATATTTCAGCAGTGATATTGTTGTGCAACACTAACATAAACTAATCATTTAGTAAAACAAGTCAAGATACAATTGGGACAATTCACAAAATCACTTTTGCGTATGGAAGTAGTGCTCCAGTAGTATTACTCTCCTACTCACAAATGCTATTCACAAATATCAGGCCAAAGATCTCCGCCTCCACCTATCCTATCTCTGCGGAGATTTCTGCACATAAAGGTATACATTTTTGGAGTAAATGTGAGAGGGTCAAAGGGAAGTGGCTGGAAAATGGAGAACATTTATTACTAAATGAGTGGGGTTTATGGAAATGTAATGAGGGGTTTGGGAGGAACATGCAAATAACAAGACAATTGGTATTCACAAAAGGTAAAGTTAAATTGACCACAGTAATACTACTGACAAAACAGGCTCAAGTCTACTCCAATGAAGTCTCGGAGTAAGTCAAGCACCACACATGGCCAATGATCCACTCTTTCTGCATGTCATCTAACATCTTCTTTACTTCATCCCGAACAACAATGGGAACCTTCTTCATGTTATGCCTTACAGGAATTGTACCTTTCTTTAGTTTTATTACATTAAAGTACTCCTTCGAAAAGTCAATCTTCTCACTGAAGATGTCTGTAACTTTCTCTAACATAGGTCCTAGTTCCCCATTACCATGTATCCCTAGAGTCTGTTCATCAGATAATGGATCAAGCACTATGTGCAAATCATACTGCTAGACACAACCCAATATGGCTGGACCCTTATGATCCATGTACATCTTTCCTGTTGACTCACGTGCTTTGAATGAAAAAAAACAAGCATCTATGGCACCGAAAAAGTATATTGCACCTTCCCCATAAACCTTCAGTTGAATATCACTAGGATGTAGAAAAGCACGTGGCTACATATTATCAAATAATGGTTTTAGAACAATAGTATACAGGTTTCAGAACAATTGATCCACGAACAACCATAAATTCTATTAATGCACCATTCACCAAGAATTCCGCTCTGGGTCTGTTTCTTCTCACATCACTAGTGTTTTAGATACACAATACATTTTCTTTGTCATTTTGTCATTCACACAAGCTATCCTACTTTTAGATATATCTTTACGTGATATATCTATATGCCCCCTTTCCCTGCACCTGCAACAGTCCTTGTTGTGCGTGAAACACTCCTTAAAGTTAGCACCACACCTAAAACAACCTTTAAATGCTGACTTGTTGTAGTTATTGGGGTTCGATTCGATCTGTTTCTCAATGTCTCTGTATAGTTCTTTTCTTTGACATCAAAAGACTTTGAACTTTTGTTTCTGCTGCATTTCCTTCATGCAAGAGTAAGATTCTTCTACTATTTTTGCAATGTCAATAGCTTCCTTTAATGTTGGGTCCCTCGCAGCCCAAAATCTTTCCTGCATCCTTTTATTTTTGCATCATAGAATCAGTTGATCTCTGATCATCTTATCCATCATATTGCCAAAATCACACTTTATGGTTAATTCTCGTAATCTAGCTACAAATCGGTCAACAGTTTTGTGAGTTTTCTGTGGCTGCATCTAAAATGTATGTCTTTGCATAACAATGTTAACTTGTTTTCCAAAGTGAATTTCTAGTCTTTTCTTAGCTTCCATAAGAGCACCCACAATTTCATCATTGTCTGGATCTGTCGCTAAAACATTTTAAATGTGTTTATCTTCCTTTCCCTCTCCATTAAGTAATAAGTCTCTCTTCTTAGAAAGTTTGAAATTAAGGCCATCAATAGCTTCCAAGCAATTCTCAGAATTCTCAATCCATTCCTCCCATTCATTTTAAGGAAGATTTGCTCCAGTCAAAAACGTTCGTGATGCAGACTGAGCTGAATGATTTTCCACAATATAAATACAGAAAATTGCTTGAAATCTAGAAATTGTAATGTCCTTGTCCACACTATTTCTTCTCTGCTATTATTGTCAGGAGAAGTGTACCATGTGCCCATGTTTGCCAAACGTAGACGTTTTGTATTCAACTCAGTTGACCTGAATTGTTATTTAAGGCTTCTTTTTGTTCCTACAGACAAAAGGCTGTATTCAAAAGGCAGAGGTGGAGCAAAGGACAACAACAGTCCAGAAGATACGACGCTTGAATGAGAAAAAATGGCAATAGTATAAGGACGAAACCGAAGTCCTTTCAGGGTAAGTCAAGCTCTGTGAAGTTGGGCACACTATTGCCGAACCGCCTGAGTCTGCGTGAACACAACGCAATGCCTGATGCAGTTGCAAGCTGAAAGGTTAGATCTCGCGTGCACTGATTAACAGAGTGCCTCGTGCGTGGGAAACTACTACACGCAATCCCGTTCGCCGGAGTTCCTCAATCTAAATGATAAATGTTCAAAACAGAGATAGAACACCCCGATTATTTGCCTTAACGAAAGAATCTCCTTCCACGCACCCATAAGATTCCTCTAATCCGCCGACCTCCCCCTTGCCCAAACCCCGCGCATCTACAGAGCCAGAACGGGTGGAAGAGCCTTCTCCTACATCGCGGCAAAGACCAGGAACAAGCTCCCGATCGACATCAGAAACGCCCCCACTCTGCACATCTTCAGGAAGAGCCTCAAGACCTGCCCCCCCCCAGCGCCTTGACACCCTCACGGGTGAGTAGCGCTCTTCACAACTCCCTGATTTATTGATTGATTGATTAACGTCGATCTTGAAAAATAAAAACGCCAGTGACAGTTGAGTGCAGATTTGCATACCTTAGGCCGATGGCAGGTAAGAAGAACGAGCTCTCGTACCTAGGCTTACTTCAGTCGTGGATCCAATCCCCATGCAGCTGGTTTCGATTTAGAACAGGCGCACATCATGAAATTGAAGTGATGAGGTAAATGTCTTGATATATTCGCACAAGCTTTTTTATTCTGAAGCCGGCATGTACATGAAGCACGGTAACTGTCACCTCAGGCCACTATGATCCTCATGACCTCACGCGGAACACTGGTCACTGAGGCAACGTGATGACAAAGATAGAGCCAGACAAGGTACAGTAACAGAGAGCAAAGCTGCTATAACAAAAAAATACAGTTTTAACATAGCAATATGTGCAGAGGCAGTTTTGTCCATGTACGCCAACCCCATTGTTTCTGTCTATAATAGGGTCTTGATTAAATCTGCTTGCATGAAGCACATATCTACTGTGATAAGGGTTATGTTTTTGGGCAAAGGGATTTGTGAAATTCTCCCCTTGGCACACTTTGTGATCTAGTGTCTAGTTAAGATTTGAGATTTCTAAAAAAATAAATAGCAGAAACAATACAAGCAATTGCTTGGAAATGTAGGTGAAACGTAGTGTCTTGTCTTTTGCCGGCTGGTAATTTTGTGCATGGTTGAATGAATGTTGAACAGCTAAAAGAATGTTTCCCACTGTTAAAATGTTATTCATCAGGATCTCGTGTTCTACGTGACTGTATTTGGAATGTTTCTGTTAAATTAGGTTTATTTGTGGCTTCCTTGCTAGTTGTCTGGTGCAGTGGGGCCCCACCTGTATTTTCAACTGGAATAAAGCTCGGAGTTTTTCATGGCTACAGTGGCGTAAAATCTTCTATTCACCCGAACTCCACAACCTTCATTTACAACAAATTAGGAAAAAGCTTACCTTACAACCTTTCATCAATAGATGATACAGGCATATGTTTTATCAGAGCTAATCTAAGATAATGCTACGAGACGCTTTATGAGTGTTTGTACAGAAGGAGAAGGAGGAGGAGAAGGGGAGGGACAGAAGGAGGGAGGAGGAGACGGAGAAGGAGAGGGAGAGGGAGAGAGAGAGGGGGAGAGGGGAGAGGGAGAGAGGGGAGGGGGACGAGAGAGGGAGGGAGAGGGGGAGAGGGGGAGGGGAGAAGGAGAAGGGGAGGGGGAGAGGGAGAGTGGGAGGGAGGGAGAGGGCGAAGGAGAGGGAGAGAGGGAGAGAGGTGAAGAAGGAGAGGGGGGGGGAGGAAGAGGGAGAGAGGGAGGGGGAGAAGGAGAGGGGGAGCGGGAGGGAGAAGAAGAGAGGGAGAGGCAGAGAGGGGGAGGAGGGGGAAGTAGAGGGGGAGGGGAGAGAGAGAGAGGGAGAGGGGGGAGAAGGAGAGGGGGAGGGAGAGGGAGAAGGAGAAGGAGAGATGGAGGGAGAGGGAGAAAGAGAGGGAGAGGAAGAGAGGGAGAGGGAGAGGAGAGAGAGAGAGAGGGAAAGGGGTAGGGGAGAAGGGGAGGGGAAGAGGGAGAAGGAGAGGGGGAGCGGGATGGGGAGAAGGAGAGGGAGAGGAGGAGAGGGAGAGAGGGAAAGGGGGAGGGGAAGAAGGAGAGGGGGAAGGGTGGGTGAGGGGTAGGGGAGGGGTAGGGGTAGGGGGAGAGGAAGAGGGAGAGGGAGAAGGAGAGGGAAAGGGAGAGGATGAGGAACAATAACAACACAGGTCAAGCAATCATTTCGCTGAATTTTTCATATTGTTTTTTCTTCTCAAGTATATTATCTTGCTTATATATTTTGCACATTTGTGCAGCTAAAAGACATTGCAGTACACCAGAGGAAATTGACGTCTTAGATCTCGAATACGAGTGCTTATTAATGAATGATCCTTGTGCAAACACCTTATTACACAGGGATTTGATTTCATTTTACAAATGGCTAAGTGCACCATCACACAGAAGGGTCTCGTGAAGCTAAAACTGAAAGTGTAGGAAGGCAGCACATATAGGGTTAAACCATGTATTGCATAAACAGCCAAGGTTTGAGTGTTTTAAGTCATTGAAAAACTTTGGTGTGAAGCGATGGATGTATTCGTCTATTATACATACTACTTTGAACATGATTGAAGCCCATATAGGAAGCCATGGAAGTGCATTAAGCAGAGAGTCAGAGTGACTGTAAGGGGTTCTTTCAGAAGACAGATGACACTCGCGAATCCATCAGCAGAATTGCCATTTAGTATGGAGAGCTAATGTGTGTCATCAATGCAGGAGTAAAGTTTAAGGCAAAAAAAGCAAATGAGTGCCGCTAGCGATTTGATATATACGTCAAGTAGATTGGAACATAGGACAAATCCTATTAAAACTCCATAGAGATCAGAACAGGTTCGTGATCAAAGAGGACCCAGACTAGCCTGCCGAGATCAGCCTAAAAGTAATGATAACAAGCATTGGTAATGCATCGGCTTCGCCTATGTAATTAATAAGGAGCTGTTTTCATCAATCATCGTCTGGGAGAAGGAAAGAGCTCCCTGACAGATAACACGGGAGTGGAGAGGATGTGGCGCAACGGCCAGAGCTGCTGACTCAAGAGGTGGGGATCCCGGTTCGAGTCATGGTGGCGCCGCGTAATATCACGGGGGATAAATTGTTATATAAATATGCTGCAAGAGTAAAAGGCAAAACTTTAACGGGGGCGCGAAACTGATAAGAGAAGCAGATGAGGAACAAGCATTGGTAAATGCAGGAAAATATGCTACAGCCAATGGAAATGGAGGAAAGGTAAGTGGCACACTCAGGAACCAATGAGAAGCCAGGAAAGAGAGGCGGCAGGATGTAAGTCCCTTCTAAGTTTATATTGAAAACAATAGATTTCTCATGTGTTAACCTAAAGAGCAATTGAAGCACCACATGCTCGACCTCTGTCTCTTTAAGTTGATTAACGAGAATTAATGAGAATGAGGATCAGAATTATAAGTAGTCCCACGTCTGCTGATTACTTTTCTAACCCCGGGGTAGGTAAGATAAATAGAACAGCACCCTTTGGAGCCTATTAGTCAAGGTCTTAGTCTAGTACCTAGAATTTTGCTTTTTTTATTTTAAATGTGTTACAGAAGTGTTTGGTTGCTCTGATGGTGTATGTCTTTGTTGCTCTTTTCTGACATTACCTGAGCCATAGACATATTAATTCAGTTAGCAAAATGTTGTAAAAAGATTGTGACCCAAGCTCTGGGTTGACGTGTGTGTGTGTGTGTTGTATGTGTATGACTCTCCTTACCTTTCAGTCTCAGCAACAGTAGTCAGTAGTTCAGCTATCAGAGGGGCTGTTGTCTTATCATTTGGATCAGCACAATGGGGCTTGCGCCGCCGGTGCGTCACTTTTAATATGGGAAAAGGGGACTTGTATGGGGCTTATTTACACGCCCCTTGCACCGCCGGTACGTCACTTTTTCCCATATTAAAAGTGACGCACTGGCGGCGCAAGGCACTTGTAAATAAGCCCCAATGTTCTTTTGCCAGGTTTCGATGCAGTTCTGGTATCATTTGTGGCATCTGCATCCTACGTGTGGCAAAATTTCCACCATATATCCACCGCCAGGTTTCTCGCTTTAAATAGGACGGCATCTCTGCAATGCTTTTGACCCTTGAACCACTGACTTCGAGCAATATGTCTGCTAAGAGGTGAAATGGTATCCAACAGCAGAGGTAATGGGAGCGGTGAAACATTGAAGAGCCTGACAGAGATACCATTGGATATTGTCCGCCATGACTTTCCGCTATAGATTGGGTTGCTCTACTTCCAGTGGGAAGGGCGGGAAAACCATTATTTTCTGGTGGGACTTCCATTGTGCCTTCGAAATATGTCCCCCTTTGTGTGGTGTAAGCCAGTCGGCTCTCACTCACAACTTGGACACTATACTGTCACTGGCGATTTCAGAAAACACCATTGTGTCAATGCTTAGCCCAGCTTCATGAACCTTGACAGGCATAGTGTCTGTTTTTTTCTGAAGCAGTAAAATTTAAGGCCAGCATATCCATTTTGCATAGTAAAGGAATTACACCTGTTTTTAGTTCAGTGGCCAGGAGGCCCTAATAGCTCTTTGTTGTGCTGTCCCAAGCCAGCTGCTGGTGCAGCCTCCTAGTCATCCACATCTCAGTATCCAAGACCTTAGGATGGCATCTGTGAGTAACCTGCCCTCCTTTGCTTTAATGTATTTACTTTTTGCACCTGTGGTGATATCTGAGGGAGAGCAATGCACCAACAAACCAAGCATCAGTCTTGACACGAGTGGAGATACCGTCAGAAATTTGCAGACAAATCTCTCTGTGATCTGCATGTTACACGATGTGCTTTGCAGCAGGCACATTAACCCTCTATGCTAATTTATGAGTCAAAATTGTGACTGGACAAAACACAGAAATGCATTAACCCCCGAGTTACCTTACCGTTATTACAAATCCCCTGAAAATTGCTGGGCACGGATCTCTTCAGCAGGGGTCTTCACCTTGTAAGGATTTATAAAATCTGGCCTCTTTGTGCGCAATTAAATGACCCAAAACAGATTTAAAGTCACGTGTGTCCTTGGTGCAAGTTTCTTTGAGGCAGAGTTTTAAAAAATAAATGTATAGGTTGACTGTCATGCTCTGTTTCTTATGACTCCATCTCTCGTATTCCCTACCTCGTTTCCTCTGCCATTCCTTGATACCCAATATATGAGTTCCTGGAGTAAATTTTTTCCAATCCCTGCACTAAATATTAGAGTATGCACAGTAAATTATTTTTTAAGGGAAATTTTTAGCCAGACTTTATCAACCACTCCTTGTCACATGAGATGAGATTCCCACTCAAGATGGCTATTTCTCAAATAACCCACCTAACCTCGAATTGGCCACCGCTTCAGGCAAGGAGACACCAGAGCACACAGAGATCACACCCAATGCATCTCAAGGAAGTTTAAAAGGATACTCACAGGCCACTACTAATGCAACGCCCCATTTTTCACAGCTATTAAAGTAACTCAGGCCTAGTCTAACCTCCATGCATGAGCTGCTACTCACGCACAGATGAGTCTCCTTGTGCTTTCTGTATAGCTGAAAGGAAGGGTGAAAGGCGGGTAATTGGCTCAGCGCTCAACTGGTAATTTAACACATTATATCAAGATCGAGAGAAATAAGGGTGGTGCACACAAGGGAGGAATGTTCACCCAATATTCACAATTTGGAACCAAAAGAGGCTCCAGTACAAAATTTACACATTCCCAATGACACACACAGTTTATAATAAGTATTCGATTTGGAGTAATAATGCAATCCACAGTTCATATGTTCCTTCAATTCTTGGACTCCATAGGTCACTTATTCAAGTTTAGGTCTTCAAAATAGTCAAAGTAGCCAACGAGTGTTTTGTCGAGAATATCGACTTCATCAGGGCTGGTAATCTCAAACAAATCTAATCAGCAGCAAAACCATGCTGTTAGCTAGAAGACACATCACAGATCCACCGTAGTATATGGGAGGAGTGCTCAGCCAACCAAGTAATAATCACTAAATGAAGGGTCCTTCGAAAACCGATGAGAAGAAACGAGAGGCCAATCAACCGTGGTTAAATATACAATGGATGTGGTATTATTAATGCCATAATGGGTCCAAACAGTGCTTAGGAGAGAGTGTGTGATAAAGTACAGAAATAAAAGGGGTCCGTCAGAACAGGCATCCCCTTGTGCTTTCTGTCCCTAAAGACCTGATCGCATCTCGGCATGAGAAGACACATGTGCTTGTTGTTTACGTCTTCCAGCCTGCATAGGCTCGCAAGCAGGGGCAAAGCATAGTTAGTGACATTCGGGGGGTGTGATTCTCAAATATTTCCAACTAAAAAAGCAGTGGACCACAGGGTGAATATGTGAGGTGATCAAGGTATGGGATAGACTGTTCCCATGAGGAGCAGGGTCAGTACTGATTTGCCTTAGGTGTGCCTCTAGGGCTGATTTAGAGTTTGACAGACAGGTACTCTGCCCGCTAAACTCAAGGTCTGCCCACCCGATTTTTAGGCGGGCGGAACGCAAGTTGTACGCCGACGGAGTAGAATGTACTCTGTCAGTGTAAAACTTCTTCGATGGCCCAACATGGTAGGTAACATTAGAAGTAAGGCATCCGACCGTCTGCCCTATTCAGAGTGGAACAGTCAGATAGCTTATTTTTTTTACTGACCATCACCGCCAGGTATATCCTGGTGGTGAAAGACAGTAAAACAAGAACAAGCATTGGCATAGCCAATAGGTCTCGGCTTTGGGTCCATATAAGTGTTTAGCCAGAGCTATTGGCTTTGCCAATGCCTTTAATCTATGTTGTAGAGCAGTGTGGCTGCTGTGCAGCACATTGAAAAGTTATAATAAAAAAGTGTTATAAGCATTGTGTTACCTTATATATAACGAAGACATTATGTAAAACTGAACGACCCTATTAAAAAAAGAATTAACATAATAAATGTCTTCTAGTTTTTTTGTCCTTGCAATGCTGGTGACTTCTTCCTGCCTGTTCTAATGCTTGCTTGTTATAGCTTTTCATTTTTTGTTATGGGGGTACATAAACAACAGGAGGGTGGAGGTTGGGAAATAGGACCTGAATTACAACCCGAGCAGCGGACAGACATTAGGGGAGAATCAACAGATGCCAGATTCCGAGGGCAGACTGAGGTGGTGCTGAGTGGTGCTGAGGTGGTGGTGTGCTGGTGCAGAGGTGATGCTCAAGTGATGCAAAATGATACTCAGGTGGTGCTGAATGATGCTGAGGTGGTGGTGTGCTGGTGAGGAGGTGATGCTCAGTTGATGCTGAGCAGTACTGAGGTGGTGCTAAGGGATGCTGTGGTGCTGAGTCATGCTGAGGTGGTGGTGCTGCACTGGTGCTCAGGTGGTGCTGAGTGATGCTGAGTTGGTGCTGTGGTGATGCTGTGCTGATGCTGAAGTGGTGCTGCATTGGCACTGAATTGCTGTTGAGGTGGGGCTGCTGGTGCTGAGGTGGGGCTGCACTGGTGGTGGTGCACTGATGCAGAGGTGGTGCTATGCTGATGCTGAGATCGAGCTGTGCTGATGTTGAGGTGATGCTGTGCTGGTGCTGAGCTGGTGCTGCACTGGTGCTATGCTGGTGCCTAGGTGGTGCTGTGCTGAGGTGGTGCTGCACTGATGCGGAGTTGGTGCTGCACTGTCGGTGGTGCACAGATGAGGAGATGGTGCTGTGCTGATTTTGAGATGGTGCTGTGCTGATGCTGTGGTGGTGCTGAATGATACAGAGGTGGTGCTGAGTGATGCTGAAGTGGTGGTGAGTGATGTTGAGGTGGTGCTGAGTCATGCTGAGGTGGTGGTGCTGTGCTGGTGCTCAGGCAGTGATGAGCTGGTCCTCAGATGGTGCTAAGTATTGCTGAGTTGGTGCAGTTGTGAGGTGTTGCTGCACTGATGCAGATGTGGTGCTGCACTGATGCTGAAATGGTGCTGCGTTGGTGCTGAATTGCTGCTGAGGTAGAGCTGTGCTGATGTTGAGGTGGTACTGCACTGGTGCTGAAGGGGTACTGCCCTGGTGCTTTGCTGATGCTGAAATTGTGCTGTGGTGGTGCTCAGGTGGTTCTATGCTGATGCTGATGTGGTGCTGCATTGTTGCTGAGGTGATGCTGCACTGATGCTATGCTGGTGCTGAGGTGGTGCTGCACTGGTGCTGAAGTGGTGCTGAGTGATACTGAGGGGGTGCTGACGTAGTGGTGTGCTTGTGCTGAGGTGGTGCTCAGGTGGTGCCGAGTGATATTGAGGTGGTGCTGAGTGATGCTGAGGTGTTGCTGAGTGATGCTGTGGTGGTGTTCAGGTGCGCTGTGCTGGTACTCAGGTGGTACTGAGTGATGCTGAGTTGGTGCTGTGCTGGTGCTGAGGTGATGCTGCACTAATGCTGAGATGGTGCTGTGCTAATGCTGAAGTGGTGCTACATTGGTGCTGAGTTACTGCTGAGGTGGTGCTGTTGTTATGCTGTGGTAGGGCTGCACTGGTGCTGAGTTGGTGCTGAACTGGTGGTGGTGCATTGATGCAGAGATGGTGCTGTGCTGATGCTGAGGTGGTGCTGTGGTGATTTTGAGTGATGCTGAGGCGATGCTGTGCTGGTGCTTAGTGATGCTGTGGTGGTGCTGAGTGATGCTGTGCTGGTGATGAGTCATGCTGAGGTGGTGGTGCTGCGTTATTGCTCAGGTGGTGCTGAGCTGGTGCTGAGGTGGTGCTGAGTGATGCTTAATTGGAGCTATGCTGAGGTGGTGCTGTGCTGATGCTGAGGCAGTGCTGCACTGATGCTGAAGTGGTGCTACATTGGTGCTGAGTTTCTGCTGAGGTGGTGCTGTGCTGGTGCTGAGGTGGTGCTGTTGTTATGCTGTGGTAGGGCTGCACTGGTGCTGAGTTGGTGCTGAACTGGTGGTGGTGCATTGATGCAGAGATGGTGCTGTGCTGATGCTGAGGTGGTGCTGTGGTGGTTTTGAGTGATGCTGAGGCGATGCTGTGCTGGTGCTTAGGTGATGCTGAGTGATGCTGTGGTGGTGCTGAGTGATGCTGTGCTGGTGATGAGTCATGCTGTGGTGGTGCTGAGTCATGCTGAGGTGGTGGTGCTGCGTTATTGCTCAGGTGGTGCTGAGCTGGTGCTGAGGTGGTGCTGAGTGATGCTTAATTGGAGCTATGCTGAGGTGGTGCTGTGCTGATGCTGAGGCAGTGCAGCACTGATGCTGAAGTGGTGCTTCTTTAGTGCTGAGTTGTTGCTGAGGTGGGCTGCACTGGCGTTGAGGTGTGGCTGAGCTGGTGGTGATGTTGAGCTGGTACTGGTGCTGAGTGATGCTGAACTGGTACTGTGCTGAGGTGATAATATGCTGATTCTGAGGTGGTGCTGTGCTGATGTTGAAGTGGTGCAGCATTAGTGCTGAGTTGCTGCTGAGGTGGGGCTGCGCTGGTGCTGAAGTGGGGCTGCGCTGGTGGTGGTGCACTAATGCGGAGATGGGGGTGTGCTGATGCTGAGACGGTGCTGTGCTGATGTTGAGGCGGTGCTGCACTGACCGTATAGAATGGTTTCATTTCCACATGCTATTTAATTTCTGAAGATGAAAGTGGACACAAGTGACCCAATTGCTTATGTTGTGTTTTAAAGAACAGTGGTAATACACTGTGACCATTTTCGTTAAAAGAAAACGTTTACACCAACCCCCCTCCTCTTACACACACACACACACACACACACACACAAACACACACGCACACACATGCACACACACAAACAGTCCATGTAGAGTGCAGAACTCCTTCATATCTCTGCTTTGCGCACCATGCTCTGCTCTCTGGTAAACAAATATGTTTTTGTTCAGAAATAAATTCATGCACAAACCTCCCAGGAAAATGGCACTCACGAAATACAAAGCAGATGATTATCATAGCTGTGTTAGTCATCAAAGAGAGCGGGGCAGGCATCTATCCAGGGTCTCATGCAATAAGGATTGCTGATATAGAGGCAGCACATGCATTGCCACACTTCATTCACATGCCCTACAAAGAGAGAACTCATTGTTTAATGTGCTATTGGCCAATGTAGTTTTAAAAACACTTATAACTTCAGATTTCAATCACTTCTGTATGTGAGCAAAGGGCATTGTTTCAGGTCTGTCTATAAAATAAAATAAAATGCCAGCTGCTTTCATGTGATTAAAAGTTCTGCATAACACCAGGCTCTCCTTTGAGCACAGCAGAAATAAACACACAGCAGCAAGTTGTGACTGATGAAAAAAATAGTGACGGCTTGTGGGTGTGTAAAGAGCCATCTGGACTGGTCTGTTTGCTTGCTAGATGTATGGGTTGCTGGCTGTGTTTTACTTGTATGTATGTATGTATGTATGTATGTGTGTATGTGTGTGTGTGTGTGTACATATGTTACAGCACTGTTGTCCCTACTCCCATGTTTGGGGCACCACCAACCCTGGCACCCTCTGGAGGCCTCATGGGCACATTAAACACCTGCTCAAAGACATATACTGGATATTCTCCTGTACAGAAGAAATGCAGACTTTTGGTGAAAGCTGGGACAATTTTGCTGCAATACAAGTAATTATCTTTTGGCAGAAAGGAAAGGTGAATACTTGGTTAACAAGCATTGGCATAGCCAATAGGTCTCGCCTTTGGGACCTTATAAGTGTTTAGCCATGCAACAGTTAATGTTGTTGCAGTAAGGATATTGTGCTGCATAACTAAATACTTATAAGGTCCCAAAAGCGAGACCTATTGGCTATGCCAATGCTTGTTGTGGATGTCACCAACTCCCTTCTGTTGACTCTATCATGCTGTGCGTTTCGGTCCAAGACCCACACTGCAATCACCTGATGTCTTTTAACCTCTGGCCATTAGAAGAAGAGGACTTAGTCCATGTATTTCATTTCTCTTGCATCTTCCCCTGCTTGTGTGTTGTGTTTGCAAAATCCTGGCACCTTTAAGCGGTGGAGGTGGGTGCATGGAGGACGGTCACCAGAACTTCTCCTTTTGCCCCACTTGATCATTTCACACTGTCTTTTGCGCTAAGGAACACCAACAGGAAACACTTATCGCTGTCCGCCTCACTTCATTGTCGCCCCCTTTCCATGATCAATGGGTATTAATGACTGCGACTTTCACCAACAGAGAGAACAGAGAACTTGCGCCGAGCACCGGCTTCTTTCACGTATCAGCGTTTTTCTCTCAATAAATTTTGAGGTCAAAGGTCATTGTTGGTTATTTAATACCTTTCACCTCCTTCCATAGCTTGGAAACAGGGAAATTAAGCGACACAGTCTGAATAGCACTTGTCAGGATGCATGCACTACCACAACACCATACAACTGTAAATACGACGTGTCCACTTGATCTATGCATTACTGAGCTCTGTGAAAAATGAAAGTAAATCTTAAACTTAAGTAGGATTGTGTCTATGTTGCGTGGAAGGGGAAAGCATTCTGCGCTGTCAAATAATGCAATAGTTCTAACATACTTCCTCACTTAAAGATGCATGCATCTCAACAAGAGAAACTGGGTCTGTAGATTGTAAAATAAATAGATACATATTTAACACACAATTCATTTCACGTCATTTCTTTTTCAAAAGAACCGGGCGTTTGTAATGCTCCCCTTTGGAAACCTTATTGATTTTAATGTCTTGCAAACAAGACAGCACACCGCATAGCGCCGGGGCGCCGTCCCTACACGGAGTGGTGTTCAGTTTTCGTTAGCAAGTACTCTAAAGATTTAAAAACACACGATATAAAAAAATATTTTAAAAAACTTCTGCAGCAGAAGCTACAGTACCCCTTTCACCAGTACCCCTTTCACCATGAGACTCCTCCTCCCCCCCACCGCCCTTTCACCATGAGACCCCCTCGAGATGAGAAAAGAAAACATACAGAGAGCTTGCAGAGTGGGTACTCACAGGACTTCCAGGTCGCGGAGTGCTCGGAACGCCCCGTCTTCAATGCAGCTGATCTGGTTGTAATCCAGTTGCCTGTGAAACAGAGCAGCGGGGTCAGCATAAAGATGGCAAACAAAGACGGCATTGCGCGAGCTGCGCTGTCCCGGCTGGTCGGCGCTACTAGGCTCAACTTCAGTGCTCCGGTCAAAGTGCCGCGCGCCGTCCTCGGGGTGTCCCGCGCCATTCTGGCCTTGATGCCGCGCGCCACGGAGATCTCTCTGCTCCAACCTCCCTGCTCAGAGCCGCAGCGCACAGGAAGCCCCAGTAAATAATAACTGCACCTTATATTAAACGCCAAAGGAACTCAATTTCATTACATCAAGAAAAGCTATCCATTAGAAGCTCTCAGCGTCATCTCGCGAAACAATTTCATTAAGGTAAAGGACTGTAAATCACTTAATGTCACATGCATCCCCTCGGTGACCTAACAGAATCCATTTATCAGAGGAGCCCAGCTGCATGTTAATTCCACCTTCCTTTGCAAGAAGCTTTACCCTCAGCAAAAAAAAAAAGCACTGAAACACAAGTGCGGCCCCGCGCACGTGTCGCGAAAGTGAAACAGTACTCCGGGACCCGGGTTAAAGAAGTGGGACGGGTGGGGGGAGTGCGATTCCCTTGCGGGAGCGAGCGGCGCCAGGAGCGATAATTGCTACCATATGCCGCCAGCTGCTCGCTCCCGCAAGTGAATCGCCAAACGTGCACGCGTTGCCATTGAAGGCAATGGAACGCGTGCACGTTTTTGGCTGAAAAGCCGAATCGATTGCAAAAGGTCTTTTTGCCTATGCAGCGCATGCGCGCTGCGTAGGCAAGACCTAAAAAAGAGGGAGGTGTGTTCTGAAGTCCTGGGAAATCACCATGGGGCACCAGGCCGCAGAGATGTATTCAAGCATTTCATCATTTCAATCATACCACACCAGGCGGAAACAGCCACATTGAATAGCGCTCGGCGCAAATCTTTCATTTTTACAGCTGACGTGGGAGGCACAGCACGAACCAAGGCCTGTGTGAGCGGCCTCAAAAGACAGAGAAAGCAGTAAAACAGCCCAGTATTTTCCATGCCTAGGTTTTTATTTGTTTAAATCACACTAGTCTTATTGGTTGGCAATGAAAACATATTTTATCGCCCTTGCACTTTGAGCACATGTAATAAAAGGTAGGAGTGCTTCGACTTTTAATAGAATTGAAAGGGCATTTTACTGGGTCGTGGGCACAGTCTAACCTGAATGTTCCATTTCTGTGTCAGGAAAACTCCAGTAAATACCTGAAATCATTGTTGGACAATGAATATGGATAATAATTGCCATGCTTACCCTTACGGCCAATGCTGCCGACTTTGTAACTGGGGAACCAAGTTTGAGTCCTGGCATCGGCTCACCAGCCTGTGATTGTGGGCACATCACTTCATCTCCCTGTGCCCTAAAAAAAAAAGCTATAGCGATACACAGATTTATAATGGCAGGAAGAACATGCTGCTTCTGTTATACTGCTGTTCCCAAACATTTCAGAAATACTAAACTGTAGAATAATGAGGTGCCGAGTTACTCACGGGCTGCACCCGTGTAACATGATGGACCCCAGGAAATCAGAGAGGCTTCCAGGCACATACTGTGACAGATATAGAAGCCCCTGAGTGTACTTGCACACAATGTCAACGTGCCTGTGCTTTGCGACACAGGAACAGGAATCAAGCCCAACTATAAATATTCACACTGCTGTGACAGACAAGTTGTGGGTGCGGTTGGAGTTATTTGTAGCTGTCTAGGTATAACTAGCGACAGGAGTCCATGCGATTATAAATCAAAACACACTTCCGGACCAGGGGAGTAGCAGACAGTGGACGCCATGTTTAAAGATAAGGATGCCTATAAGGGATTTAGTCAAATAAAAATAATTTTTAGTAGTTCTATATATATATATATCTGTGGAGTGATATCTAATAACACTCAATGGAATAAATCAAACTGAGCTGTACAAAATAAATAAGTAAATCAATTACACCAACCGGGTGAACCAAAGTAGAAATATATATTTCAGACATATTTTGTGTTTTTGTGTTTTAAAAAAAAAATCTTTCTGTATTTGAAATTTACCTTTGATACAATATTACAGATAAAGGAAAAGAGATGTAATTGGTAATGAAATCACTGTGATAAATGTTTTTAATCATTGGGTTTTAAATGTCTGGTTTACAACCAATAGTGTTTTAATAAAATAATTGGAATCGAAGCACATTATTGTTTATTGTCCTTTAAGGAATTGCTTGTTTGGAATCACTGTTATAAAATCTCAACTACCTCAACACTGATTATTTTCTCTCAATTCTTTGCATTAATTATAGATGTTATTGCTTGCTTATATGTATGTTAAGTACCTATACCACATGATCCGCATCTGAAGAAGTTTATAATATTTACTTGTATATCCATCACAGTTACAATCATTCTAGTTGAAAAGGGATTTCTTTGTTTTTGCGCTTGACAAGGAGAATGGACATAGGCATAGCAGACCCGACTCAGGGCCCCAGACCCAACTACAAACCCAAGAATATATTTATTTAGGGGAGTGTCACACCCCAAGCATACTCCTCCATGAAGGTACGCTCCTGCTCACAAGTCACCCTCGTGCCCACAAAGCACGCCCGGACTGCCCATTTTTTCCACCTGACATTTGCCTGGTGGGCTGGAGCCTTTGGAGGGTAGTTTTTAGGGCAGGGGTTCGTTACTGGGACCTCTGCCACTTTCTCCAGCTTCCACCAATAAATACGGCATGCACAAGGGGCTGAAAGTGAGAGAGGGAGCGAAGAATGAGAGAGAGAGACAGAAGGAGAGAGCGATAAGAGAGCTAAGGGAAAGGGAGCAGGGCTGGTTTGAACATTTTTGCCATGGCTGTTTTTAGTTCTCAGCCGTGCCCTACTGTAAAGTAAGTAAAAGCATCATAGTACACTCTCACATTCTTCGCAACACTTAAAATGACAAACTTACAGACAGCAACGTAGCTGGTGTGTCATGGGCCTCAAGGCATTGAAGGAAATGGCTCCCCTTGCTGTGATACGAATGATAAAATACAGCAATAACCAGGGTTCAGTGAACCCCTTAGGCCTCTGCGTCACTGCACCAGCTGCACCACTAGAAGTCAGGCATCTGCTTACAGGTTTGCCAGGTCCTGCATTAGGCAAATAATGGCTCTTCGTAAGTACATTGCCAGTCACAGGAGAAGAGTCAAGCAGAAAAGACATGGAGCCGAGACCGAGGCGATGCTGCTAAAGCCACCTGGGCAGATGACTGATTCATGAGCGAAAGGTATTCCAGAAGTCATAAGGCAGGCTATTCAGCTCCGATTTCGAAACTGTTAGAAAAAAATGCAATTAGAAACCTTTAGTTCGAAAAACATTTACAAAAAATGTAGTTAGAAAAAAAGTTTGAAGTTCAAACTTTGGGCCAGATGTACATAGACTTCCATTTGCGATTTCCTAATAGCGAATTTTTGAGGTTCACTATTAGGAAATCGCAAACAGCTAGGTACAACAGTGTGTTTTACATGGTTTGCGATTCCCAATGGGTCGCAAGAGACCTGTCTCATTAATATTCATGAGGCAGGCCGCAATTTGCGACCCATTGGGAATGGCTAGCACTCACAGGGATGGTGGCCTACTGGGGTCAGCCGACCACCTTGTCTTTGACTGCTTTTTAAATAAAGCAGTTTTTTATTTTGAAATGCAGCCTGTTTTCCTTCACCCTTTCCATGCCGAGGACCTAACGGTTGTGTCCTCGGCTGTGGCTCTGGTGTGGCGAGGACGTAACCTTTACGTCCTCGGCACACCACCCAGAAATTTCTCTGCTGTAAACAGCAGAGGGATTTTCTTTTTAGTTTTTGAGCCTCGGGAGATAGGGAAGAGCTTTCCCAACCTCCCGAGGCATTTTTTTTCAATATAATGACGATCGCTCGCTGGCATCATTACATTGAAAGTGAAAGTGAAAGGAGCTGATCGGCTCATTTCACTTTCACTGTTTCGGTGCTCTTGGGGATATCTCAGACCCCGAGCACCTAGGCAGATGAGAGAGGTATCATTGTAAAGGGGAGAATCTTCACTTTCCAATGGTACCCATCCTTAGTGGACCACTAGACACCAGGGAGGGGAGAACGGCCCGTTGGGCAAGGGCCTTTGCTCCCCCCAACATTTTTAGGCATATTCAGAAAGCCAACTAGGATCCAGGGATTTTTTTAAATGTAAATTTAGGGGTGGGGGTTTCCCTGAATGGGCATTGTAATGCCCCCACCAAGAAATACGCATAGTCTTTCCGCCCCCTTGGGAGGCAGATGGGGGCAATAGCCCCCGATCTGCCCCCGATGGGCAGAAAGCCCACTAGGAACCAGGGTTTACATTTTTATGTATATTTACAGGTAGGGGTAGGGGCTGCCTAGAATGGGCATGCCAATGCCCCCAACGCCCCCCCAAAAATAGCCACAGTCTTTCTGATCCTCCTGGGGGGCAGATGTGAACAATAGCCCCTGATCTGCACCCACCTCGAGGGGCAGAAAGTCCACTAGGAACCACAGATTTTTAAAATGTAAATTTAGGGGTGGTGGCTGCCCTGAATGGGCATTGTAATTCCCCCCACCCCACCAAGAAATACGAAGTCTTTCTGCCCCCCACAGGGGGGCATAAAACCCACTAAGAACCAGGGATTACATTTTTATGTAAATGTAGTGATGTGAGCTGCCCAGAATGGGCATGCCATTGCCCCCACTACCCCCAAAAACTTGCCACAGTCATTCTGCCCCCTCCATGGAGGCAGAAAGCCCACTAAGCACCAGGGAGTATTTTTTTTTTAGCCAGAGTAGGGGTGGGGGCTGCCCAGAATGGGCATGCCAATGCCTCCTTCCCCACTCAAAAACAAATGGAGAGTCTTTATGTCCCCGGGGGCATATGGGGGCAATAGCCCCCAATCTGCCCCCCGGGGGGGGGGGCAGAAAGCCCACTAGGATGCCAGGGACTATTTTTTTAGTAGTTCAGGGGTGGGGTCTGCCCAGAATGGGGATGCCAATGCTCCCAACCCTCAAAAAAAATAGCCACAGTCTTCCTGCCCCTTAGGTAAGGGTCGCTCCCCTTTTTCTTTTGAGCACACATTTTGGCCATTTCTGCCCCTCCTTGGGGGCAGATCAGTGATATTTTTATCCTCATCTATCCCCAAGGGGGGTCCAAAACCACTAGACACTAGCGAAAGTTTCTGTGTGTGGGTGTGAACTGGAGTTCGGCTGACAGTCTGTGTGTACTAGCGTTTAGCTGACTGTGTGTGAACCTGCATTTTGCTGGTGGTGTGTGTGGACTGGCGCTTAGTTGGCAGTGTGTGTGGACTAATGCTTGGCTGGCAGTGTACGTGGACTGTCGCTTGGCTAGCGGTCTGTGGGGATGCACATGTCTTGCGGTGTGCATGGATTGTCGCTTGGCTGGCGGTGTGATGTGGTCTGTCGCTTGGCTTGCGATGTGCATGGATGGTGCTTGGCTGGTGTTGTGCGTGGATGGAGCTTGGCTGGTGGTGTGCATGGATGGCACTTGGCTGGCTGTATGGCTTGAGTGGATCCCCAGCATTTTATTACCCAGAATCCCCCGCAAACCTCAAATTTAGCTAAAAAGTCACACATTTCTCACATTTCTGTGTGGAAAAGTTGTGGGAGCACCGCCCCAGTGCAAATTTCCCACCACCCAGCATTTCCCTCGGTCTCCTGATAAAACGATACCTCACTTGTGTGGGTGCCCAAAGCAGAGAACCTAAAAACATATAAAATGAAAACCTGAAGGGGAACCAAAGTGGATCGAAAAGAACAGGTTTTTTTTCACAAGTTTTTAGGCTGACTCTGCTTTGGGAACCCACACAAGGTTTGCAGAGGATTCTGGGTAAGAAAACATTGGGGGATCCATGCAAGCCACACTTCCCTGGACTCCCCCAGATGTCTAGTTTCCAGAAATGTCTGGGTTTGGTAGGTTTCCCTAGATGGCCTCAGAGCCCGGGACCAAAAACACAAGTGCCTCCTATCGACCTCGAAACAATCTGTTTTTTGCAAACCTGCTAAACCAAGACATTTCTGAAAAATAGACATCTGGGGGAGTCCAGGGAGGTGTGGCTTGCGTGGATCCCCCAAAGTTTTCTTACCCAGTACCCCCTGCAATCCTCAAATTTAGCTAAAAAAATCAAACTTTTCCCACATTTCTGTCTAGGATCATTCGACCAGCACAAATTTCCTACCACTCAGTGTTTCCCTCGGTCTCCAGAGTAAAATGATACCTCACTTGTGTGGGTGGGCCAAGGGCCTGTGACAGGGAATGGCCAAAAATGTAGAGATTGAGGGGATGACACAGCGAGCTCTAAGCGCTATTTGTTATATATGTTTTTAGACTGACTCTGCATTGGACACCCACACAAGTGAGGTATCATTTATATCAGGAGACCAAGGGAATGCTGGGTGGTAGGAAATTTGTGCTGGCACAGAGATCCCAGACAGAAGTGTGAGGAAAATGTGATTTTGTTAGCTAAGTTTGAGGTTTGCAGGGAATTCTGGGTAGGAAAACGTTGGGGGAGCCACGCAAGCCGCACCTCCCTGGACTTCCATGTGTCTAGTTTTCAGAAATGTCTGGGTTTGGTAGGTTTCCCTAGATGGCTGTCAAGCCCGGGACCAAAAACGAAGGTGCCTCCTTTGCAAAACTAGGCCGTTTTGTGAAAGATAATTTTGATGTCGCCACAATACGTTTTTGGCCCTTCCCTGTCGCAGGCACTTGGCCCACCCACACAAGTGAGGTACCATTTTTATCGGAGAACTAGGGGAACGCTGGGTGGTGGAAAATTTGTGTCAGCCCGGCGATCCCACAACTTTCCCACAGAGACAGGTGATTTTTTTAATGCTAAATTTGAGGTTTTCAGGGGATTCTGGGTAAGAAAACATTGGGGGATCCACACAAGCCACAACTCCCTGGACTCCCCCGGCTGTCTAGTTTTCAGAAATGTCTGTGCTTGGTAGGTTTCCCTAGATGGCCATTGAGCCCGGGACCAAAAACGCAGGTGACTCCCTTGCAAAACCAGGTATTTTTGTGATAGATAATGTTGATGTCTCCACAATAAGTTTTGGCCCATTTCTTGTTGCAGGCACTAGGCCTATCCACACAAGTGAGGAAGTATTTTTATAGGGAGACTTGGGGGAATGCTGGGTGGGTGGAAGTTTGTGACTCCCCACAGATTCCAGAAATGTGAGAAAATAATTTTTTTTGACAAAGTTTGAAGTTTGCAAGGGATTCTGGGTAACAGAACCTGTTGGGAGCCACACATGTCACCCCATCCTGGATTCCCTGGGGTGTCTAGTTTTTTAAAATGTACAGGTTTGCTAGGTTTCCTTAGGTTCCGGCTGAGCTATGGCCCAAAATCCACAGCTAGGCACATTGCAAAAAAAGAGTCAGTTTTCAGTGGGAAAATGTGATGTGTCTACTTTGTGTTTTGGGCCTTTTCCTGTCGCAGGAACTAAGCCTACCCACACAAGTGAGGTACCAATTTTATATGGAGACTTGGGGAAATGCTGGGTGGGTGGAAGTTTGTGGCTCCCCGCAGACTCTAGAACTTTTCATCACAGAAATGTAAGGATAATGTTTTTTTTGTCAAAGTTTGAGGTTTTCAAGGGATTCTGGGTAACATAACCTGGTGACAGCCACACAAGTCACCCCATCCTTGATTCCCCTGGGTGTCTAATTTTAAAAAATGTATAGGTGTGCTAGGTGTCCCTAGGTGCCGGCTGAACTACGACCCAAAATCCACAGCTAGGCACATTGTAAACAAGCATTGGCATAGCCAATAGGTCTCGCTTTTGGGACCTTATAAGTATTTAGTTATGCAGCATAATATCCTTGGTGCAACAACATTAACTGTTGTATGGTTAAACACTTACAAGGCCCCAAAGGCGAGACCTATTGGCTATGCTAATGCTTGAGGTGGTGTTGAGTGGTGTTGAGGTGGTGCTTAATGATGCTGTGGTTGTGCTGAGTGGTGTTGTGGTGGTGCTTAGTGATGCTGTTGTGGTACTTAGTGGTGCTGTGGTGGTGGTGCTTAGTGATGCTGAGGTCGTGTTTAGTGGTGCTGAGTGATGCTGTGGTGGTGGTGTGGTGGTGCTGAGTGGTGCTGTGGTGGTGCTTAGTGATGCTGTTGTGGTACTTAGTGATGCTGTGGTGGTGGTGCTTATTGATGGTGAGGTGGTGTTGAGTTGTGTTGTGGTGGTGCTTGGTGATGCTGAGGTGGTGTTTAGTGGTGCTGTGGTGGTGCTGAGTGATTCTGTGGTGGTGCTGAGTGATTCTGTGGTGGTGCTGAGTGATGCTGTGGTGGTGCTGAGTTGTGTTGTGGTGCTTAGTGATGCTGAGGCTGTGTTGAGTTGTGTTGAGGTGGTGCTGAGTGATGCTGTGGTGGTGCTTTAGTGATGTTGTGGTGCTTAGTGATGCTGAGGTGGTGTTTAGTGGTGTTGAGGTTGTGCTTAGTGATGCTGTGGTGGTGCTGAGTGGTGTTGTGGTGGTGCTTAGTGATGCTGTTGTGGTACTTAGTGATGCTGTGGTGGTGGTGCTTATTGATGGTGAGGTGGGGTTGAGTTGTGTTGTGGTGGTGCTTGGTGATGCTGAGGTGGTGTTTAGTGGTGTTGAGGTGGTGCTTAGTGATTTTGTCGTGGTGCTGAGTGATGCTGTGGTGGTGCTGAGTGATGCTGTGGTGGTGCAGAGTGATGCTGTGGTGGTGCTGAGTGATGCTTAGACGAGTTTTGAATTTAATCTGTACATCCCGCTGTGTAGATAATTACACTCTAGGCACAGATAGATATGCATTATGTTGCCTTCTGCACAGCGACAAGCATGTGCAAGAGCTGAGCGAGAAGGGAAGATGTTTGACAGACTATGTACTCAGCGAGACTTTAAAATGAATGCATTTAAGCAGAGACAAACCTAGCCCATTGTATTGGCTTGTTGACTGTTTAGCTCTTTGCTGTAAGCGTCCGTGGTGGCCTTGGGGCTGACAAGAATGCAGCCTGTTATGATGCCGATAACAGAGACACGAGTATGCAGACTAAATAGGGGGCAGGTAGGATGTCTCAAATCCTATAGGCAGATAAGGGCCGCCTGTTAATGAATATCTGTAAAATAGGAACATGTGTAGACTCTGCTTGGCTTCCTTTAATTCAAAAGATACATTGCCTTTTGCACCATTGCGCTTCTCTAATGCAAAGAAAGAAAATGAGCAATGTAAAAACTCCTCGTCTGCTGACAAAACACAGGCAAATGCAGATGCAGTGGTGACGTGATGTGTGGTGGGGGAGGGGGCATTAAAGCGCTTGTCCGAGCGAGAGGAAAGCCAGATGGCGCCTCTGAGAAGGGAGGGGTAGTGCGCGCAGTGTCTGTAAAACAGGAACATGTGTAGACTCTGCTTCGGCTTCCTTTAATTCAAAAGATACATTGCCTTTGCACCATTGCGCTTCTCTAATGCAAAGAAAGAAAATGAGCAATATAAAAACTCCTCGTCTGCTGACAAAACACAGGCAAATGCAGATGCAGTGGTGACGTGATCTGTTCCTTTAATTCAAAAGATACATTGCCTTTTGCACCATTGCGCTTCTCTGATGCAAAGAAAGAAAATGAGCAATGTAAAAACTCCTCGTCTGCTGACAAAACACAGGCAAATGCAGAAGCAGTGGTGACGTGATCTGTTCCTTTAATTCAAAAGATACATTGCCTTTTGCACCATTGCGCTTCTCTGATGCAAAGAAAGAAAATGAGCAATGTAAAAACTCCTCATCTGCTGACAAAACACAGGCAAATGCAGATGCAATGGTGACGTGATCTGTGGTGGGGGAGGGGGTATTAATGCGCTTGTCCGAGCGAGAGGAAAGCCAGATGGCGCCTCTGAGAAGGGAGGGGTAGTGTGCGCAGCGGAGCCATTAGAGAACACCCAGATGGCAGCTGCGCGCGTGCACGCCATCGTGAACGCAAGCTGGAGGCCAGCAAAAGCCTCTCTGGTAGCACTTCAAAAACCCACTTACTAAATGTCTCGGCCAGAGCAGCGCTAAGCGCTGGCTCAGGCGAGACCTAAAAATGGGTCAGTTTTCACTGGCAAAATGTGATGTGTCCACATTGTGTTTTGGGCCGTTTCCTGTCGTGGGCACTAAGCCTACCCACACAAGTGAGATACCATTTTTATCGGGACACTTGGGGAATGCTGGGCAGAAGGAAGTTTGTGGCTCCCCTCAGATTCCAGAGCTTTCATCACAGAAATGTGAGAAAAATTTGTTTTTTAGACACATTTTGAGGTTTGTAAGGGATTCTGGGTAACAGAGCCTGGTGAGAGCCACACAAGTCACCCCATCCTGGATTTCCCTGGGTGTCTAGCTTTAAAGAATGTACAGGTTTGCTAGGTTTCCCTAGGTGCTGGCTGAGCTAGGGCCCAAAATCCACAGCTAGGCACATTGCAAGAAAAGGGTCAGTTTTCAGAGGAAAAATGAGATGTGTCCACGTTGCGTTTTGTGCCTTTTCCTGTTGCGGGCACTAGGCCTACCCACACAAGTAGGGTACCATTTTTATCGGGAGTCTTTGGGTAAGACAGAATAGTAGAAAATGTGTTAATGCCATTTGTCTTTCTATGCATTTCTGCCTTCCAAATGTAAGATAGTGTGTAAAAAGAACTCATTTTTAAAAATACCCTCTAATTCACATGCTAATATGGGTACCCACAAATTCAGAGATGCTTCTAAACTCAATTTCAGAAATACATAGGTTTCCTTGATACCTATTTTTCACTCTTCATATTTTACCAAATGAATTGCTGAATACCCAGTACACAATCAAAAACCATTGCAAGCTGCAGCCCAATTATTGGCTCTGGGTACCTCAGGTTCTTGGTGAACCTACAAGCCCTATATATCCCTGTGACCAGAAGGGACCCACGGATGTAACGGTATATTGCTTTCCAAAATCTACCATAGTTAGAAGAAGTTACAAGTAAAAATGTATGCTCAAATTGCTGTTTTTTTCAACTCACTTTCTATATATTTTTATTTCAACTGTTACTTTGAATTTTGTCTACTTTTCAGAAATGTATAGCTTTCCGGGATCCATCATTGGTTTGCACCCATTTCTACCACTAACTGGAAGGAGGTTGAAGGCACGAAAAATAGGAAAAATAGGCTATGTCCCAGTAAAATGCCAGAACTGTGTAAAACATTTTGGTTTTCTGACAAAGTCTGCCTATTCCTGAAAGCTGGGAAGATGGTGATTTTTGCACCACAAATTCTTTGTTGATACCATTTGCAGGGAAAAAATCAGACACTTTCTTCTGCAGCACTTTTTTCCCATTCCCCCCCCAAAAACAAAATTTAGCCATATTTTGGCTAATTTCTTAGTCCCCTCCCGGGGATTCCACAAACCCTGGGTACCTTTACAATCCCTAGGATATTGGAAAAAAAGGAAGCAAATTTGGCGTGAATAACTTATGTGGACAAAAAGTTATAGGGGCCTAAGCGAGAACTACCCCAAATAGCCAAAAAAGGCGTGGCACGGGGAGGGGGGATGTCTGGCAGCGAAGGGGTTAAAGGAAAACGGAATGCATTTAAAAAAGAAAAATGAAGTTTCCTATTTATTTTTTAAGAGTAGGCAGTGGTCCGTGGGATCACTGCATGCTCTTAAGAAATGCTAGTGCCCACATTCACAAAGGGGAAGGTGTCCCTTGGGGACCCCTTCCCGTTTGCGAATGGGTTACCACCTTCTTCACGGAGTCTGTAAAGTATGAATGCTTTGCAACGGCATTCTGGTTGCAAAACATTCATATATGCCCCTGCGACTCATTATTAGGAAGGGACGCCATTGGCATGCCCCTTCCTAATAGCGACTAGCAAACCCAATTTGCGATTCGGTAATAGCTTACCGAATTGCAAATAGAGCTTTGTACATTTAAAAATGCTTTTTTCTGCAAAGTGGGCTGTTTGTGGGCTGAAAAAAGATTCGTACATCTGGCCCTTTGACCTTTAGAACAGCTTACCATCAACTCAACAGGGTTCTCACCCTGTAACTGTCTAGAACTGGATTGAGAACTGAATAGCAGTCCAGCGGAAGTCATTGCAAGGTAATTGCCAAGATCGACGTTATGGTAAGAACCAGGTCGTAAAAGAGTTTTAGCATCTTTTATTTGCAGTTGTTTCAAACAAACTGTTTATGAACCAAGTGCTAAATATATAACAGTTTCGAAGTAAGTCAGCCTATAGGTTTTTCAAACTAAAACGTCTGAACTTTTACCTTAGATTAGTGAGGTAACATGCCAGTGAGCTTATATATTACTGCGTTTAGAGAAAAGCAAGGTAAATATTCACATGGTCAGAGATTAGAGGAATGCTTGCTTCCATGAAAGCCATCTTCTTGTTCTGCCTCTTGATGACCCACAGGAAAGATCAATAATCTTTGAAAATGTGACCCATTTGCCATTATCCACACTTTCTGAGGCCAAGATTTTGAGAGCTAATTCACAGAAGTATAATTGCAGGTGTTAGGGCTAAAGGCATCTCATGGCACACTTAGACATGTTGCTAAGGGCCTCATTTAAAGTTTGATTGGTCAGATGCTGTATGTCTAGAGCAACGGTTTGAGAGCATAAACCATCCCAGCTATGTTCCTGGTCAGAAAGAAGTTTTCAGTTCTCAAGAAATCATGCAGGAATTTTTACATGCCCAGTATTTTCAACAGGTTAAAGTACCAGTTTCTCTGCGTTGGGGTGTCAGGTATTGCCTATCTCCAAAGTATTGCTTTTTAGCTTACACAACATAAGGTTTATCAGTTTCGAAACCACCCTTCTTTCTCCATGGTAACCCTAGCATCCATCCCAATATGTTAGGAGATGGGTGCCTAAGTTTTTTGATTTCCGATGGCCTCCTCAGGATAGTAACACAAGCCCCTACAGCCTCTGTAGCACTGGGTGGCTCTCAACCTTTCAGGGGCCCTCAACCAGTGGCAGCTGGCACGGATCGGGGGTGGGGGGGTGAGGGGCTGGGAGGATCAGGAGGGTAGTAAAAAAATAAAACAAACTTGCCTCCTTGCCACCGCGTCTCTTCTCGTCGTCCCTCCTCGTCATCACTCTGCTCCGGCATGAAGCAGGAAGCACCCAGGCTCCCCTGAGACAATCACAATGCTGCAGTGCAGCGTTGTGATTGGTCTGAGTGCGATGGTTCGGCGCTCAGCCAGGGACTGGAAACCTGGGCATGTTATCCACCTAGGCTGTAATGCAGCCTGTGTGGAGAACATGCAAAATGCACATCATGGTTTGGCAGGCCTGAGCCTGCCGGCCAAACTGTCATGCGCACTGATAACAGTGCATACCCCTCCCCGTGGGTGCCTGTTATCAATAGCCCTGGCCCCGCCCCAAAGACTCCGGGACACAAAATGAATCGATAACTCCTAGATTACTGAACTTGGTTAATTATCGCTTGGTCAGATATAGACCCTCTGTCATAGGCAGCTGTTTATTTGCTTATGCTGTATATTAGATCCTCTCGAATTGCCTCTCTTGTTGTTGGTTTTTCTATTATCATCTTTGTACTATTATCTATTGAATTCTTGCCTGATATGTTATTGCGTGCCTGTTTTACTGTATTCTATCACGAAGTGCTCTGACACCTTCCGGTCTAGCTAGCGCTATATAAAACTTATAAATAAACTTAGATAATAAACCACGGTTTATTTTCGTTTTATTTTTATTTTCTTTACGCTGCTGGAAGGGGGCGACGCTCCTCCGCCATAGCGGAGAAGCCGCCGCTGCCCTCAACCCTTCAGGAGCCCCACATTCAGTCCATGGCCAATGAATATCTGTGACATATGGGAAACCAAGGGGCCACTCTTCAAATTCTTCAGGGGTGCCCCATCACTTTGCGTTACGCCACTGGGCCTCCTCTACGCATATGAAGACTCAAGTGCAAAATGTACTCAGACATTGGCAGCTCCACAATAAGTGAGTTTTAGAACCCTCTCTCCCTCAGCCCTTTCATCAAAGGTTTGGTTTGTTCTTATTAATTACATGTAGCTGGGTGTGGAGTGCCATTTGTATGAAATTTTCAGGTTGGACTCGGCCCCTTGCTTAAGATTTCACTCATTGATCACTGTCAAGACGTACTGTTTTTTATTTGTATATCGCAGATTTCCAACGGTGGATGGGTCTTTGGGTGAGTCTTGTGATAGAGGACGGAAGCAAAGATATACACAATATTTTCTTTGGTGACAATTGTAAATCCACAAGGCCGAGCAATGATTCATTACATGTTGCTGGTGAGTACCTAGTGGCTAGTAATCTAAGACTGTTGACAAAGAAGGCAAGGGTCTAACATACATTGTGGGAAGCAAAGTCACAGCAATATTTGTCAAGGTTAAAGCAGCATCTAGGCAGGCAGGAAGTTTTGCTAGTTCAAGAAGGAAGGCGGTCACCCTTTAAGAACCATGGGGCATATTAGCAAGGGCACTATCGCCGCTTTAGCGGCACTTTTTGCCGCTAAAGCGGCGATATTTATATCGCCCTATCAGCAAACTGTCTCTAACAGCAGTTAGAGACAGTTTGCGGGCATTAGCGCCCGTTTTTACCGCTTTGCATGTCAGCGATATTTATCGCTAATGACATGCAAAGTGGGCGTTCCCGACGAACAAACCTGGGAAACACTGCGCTAACAGGCCTATCGCCTATTAGCAAGGTGGCCATGGCCCCAGTTAGCGACGTGAAAAGTCACGCTAACCGGGGTCATCGCCATTTATTTAACACCTGCAATTAGCAGGTGTTAGCCATACCTAACATGGGGGGTGGATTATGCTGATACGACCACAGGGTCGTATCAGCAAGGTGTTCTCCCTTCTCCATGCAACATCGCTGGTTTTTCAGCGATGTTGGCCCATTTCCTGCTATCGCTGGAATATTCATCGCCATAGCGCTAATCGTTGCTAATACAGCGTTAGCGCGGCGATATATTCCAGCGATAGCCGGCGATAAAAAAATCACGCTAAGCAGGGTTAGCGTTGATTATCGCCTCTTCTTGCTAATATGCCCCCATATTGCTTTCAGAGTGTAAAACTCAGGGTCATATTTACGAGCCCCTATTACCACAATAACTTCACTTTTATCGACGTTCCTGTGGCGATAGGGGATTCGCCTTATTTACAAGGCGGCGTTAAGCGTGAAAGGGGTGTGCAATGGGTGTTGCGGTGTGTGTCCCAGTGCAACACCCATTGATTTTGATGCTACCCCCTATTTACAAGGGTGGCGTAAATAGGAGGCAGTGCCAAAATTAAGACCAAAACAACCTGGTGTTAACATGGCGAATTCAGGAGAAATGCTTTCTTTCTCCTCGTTTTTGCTGTTTCTATGTGTGCTGCATTGTGCATCACACTAGGAAACAGAAAAACACCATGAATGATTGTTTATGTGCAGGAAGGTGCCCCTTCCTGCACATAAACAATCATTTAAAAAATGACGAATTGCAACTTCTATGTGTGCTGCACAATGCAGCACACAGAAGTTCCAAATCGCCATTCTGGATTGTTTATGTGCAGGAAGGGGCACCTTCCTGCACATAAACAATATTTCCCTGCAACGCAGGCACCCTTGCACAATGGTGCAAGAGTGCCTGTGTTGGCGCTAGGCAGCTACATTTAGTGCCAGCGCTAAGGGAAAGGCAGGGGTGCACCGTATTCTTGTGAATACGGTGCATCCCTGCATTTGGAAACTGTTGGAGCGCGGTGTTAGCCTTCTTGCCCCTTAATTTCGTTATTCGGAGATATGTTTTTTTCACAAAGCCATGACTGACAGTTTTGACTGGATGCCACTTTCAGGGAACATCAACAGTAATTCATTTATTTTTAATTAGTCATCTTTTGAATAATCTTGTGTAATTTACTTTTGACATTTTAATTATGTCTGTCGTGTTTAAGAAACTGCAACATCGTAGTTTATTCAGCTCCTTAGACCTCAACAATATTTAATTAAATTATGTTATTTTTATTTTAACCTTATTTTAGACCGCTGTTTCTTATGTTTGTCCACTAATTGCATTCGTAATGCCATCCCATCAAATTCATGGTTGCTTGAGAACACCTCATTTTTTGTTCATATTTGTTTTGGGCACCTTATGGATTACGGTTTACTGCTGGTCACTGATCCTTCTGGTGTGTCATTATTGAAGGAGATAATAATGTTAAATGCTAAAAGGAAGTTGGTACCGCACCATGTTTCAATGTCAATAATGAAGATACTAGCCAGAACCAGTTCCGAAATGGATCCTCCAGGCAACTACACATCTGGACAAAAGAGCAGAGCATTTCTGTTTCTCTCACCAAGGCCCTGATTTTTTTATATAGTCAGAATTAAGTCTGATGAGTTAGTCGGGATTAAGAGCTGTACGGATTTCATCACACTTAGCTATTGCTGGGTGTGAGAAAGTCTGCAACCTTTGTTAAATTTTGCTGGGTCAAACCTGCCGGAATGTACCGGGGGTCAAGTAAATACCTGAACATGCAGTTTTTTCACATGTTATGGCCCACAGGGGCGTAGCTTGGTCAGTAAGGTTGGGGGGGGGGGGTGTGAGCTCCAGATTTCCCAACAATCACGCTGGGGTATCTTATTAAAACACATTATATGAGAAGCAGGACATGAGGGGGCTTAAGGAGCAGTAGGAAGGGCGAGGAGAGCGGATACTTAAAACTCAATCATTTATACAATAACCATTTTTAAGACCTTTAAAACAGAGAATAGAGTGGGTATTTTTTCCAATCAATCAATCAAGGTTGGTAAAGTGCAACTACTCACCCGTGAGGGTCTCAAGGCGCTGGGGGAGGGTGGGCGAATCCGTTGAGTGCTGGGGTCTTGAGGTCCTTCCTGTACTGGGGCAATGTGGGAGATTTCCGGAGGTGGAGAGGAGGGTGTTCCAGGCTTTGGCCGCGAGGTAGGAGAAGGACTTTCCTCCCGTTCTAGTCTTGCTGATATGCGGGATGGTGGCCAGTGAGAGCTGGGCTGATAGGAGGTGTCTTTTGGCTACATGTGTATGTAAAAATCCCAAGTGAAATCCGACAGACACCTCACCATACCCCTCACAAGGCACCTGTACCCAACTATTTACTATAGAGTAAATTTATTAGGGGTGTAACACCCCAAAGACTTCCCCAGAAGCTACGTCCCTGATGGCCGCTTTTGAAGATCAAAATTCAAATAGGCAATAAGTATCACACCTGATAAAATCCGAACCAGGGATATTGAATTTTATCTGATGTGATAATCATCACATCCCCTACCGGCCCACTCAGAATCAGGGCCTGCTTCCACTCTCTGTTTCTTTATCCTCCTTCATGTGTAGGATGTTCCCATGTCTTCATCCCTCACTGTTTTTTTTTTTTTTTTATCCCCAGCAAGTGTTTCTCCTCTGGGCTTTTACTGACAAATAGTGGGTCCATAGTCTTAGCACCTCCCCCCTGAAGCTTTTTGACAATGCCTTGAACTTGAGGCTCTTTCAGTGATTAGCACTCTCCATTCATAAGGATGTAGCAGGTATACAAGGGGGATCATTTGCAAAACAATGACGCAGCTCCGATGGTTATTTTGCTGCGCGAGCTGCGTCATTTTAAAAGCACAGGGATGCTTTGCATTAACAACAACATGACGCATCCATGTACTTACCCCAGCGCTGGAGCACAATTGGCTGCAATGCGCCAGCACGGACACCCTTGTGTCATGTTGCAAGGGTGCCTGCTCTGCAGGGATGATTGTTTTTGTGCAGGACACCTTCCTGCACACAAAAAATAAATTGATGGCATTTTCCTCTTTCTATGTGCACTGCAGAATGCAACATGCATAGAAAGAGGAAAACACGAAGAGAAAAAACTCCTTGTCGCGCAACTCCTATGCCTCCCCTGGGAGGCATAGGATTCTGACGCATTCCCAGCTTTACAAAACTTTGTAAATCTGGGAATGTGTCAGGTTCCATGGATGTTGCGTGGGAACACCCACAGCAACACCCATGGAACGCCCCTTTCATGCAGAGTAATGCGTGAAAGGGGCCCATATTTACAAGGCCATGAAAAGTCATGCACGGTGACTTTACGTGGCCTTGTAAATATGCAAAAAAGAACAATTGATGGACAGAATGCAGAACAATGTCATACATTCACCCCAGTACAGAGATCTGGGCATAAATCCATCGTTTTTTTGCTCACCATGCCATTCCAGTTTGGACCCAGCCATATGCAAATCAGTCTTGACCCTGCACCCAATGGGAACAGTCCAGCCCGAACTGCCAGGCCAGGTCCTCCCTGGACTGGAAACAAGCATCCTAGGACCGGTTTCGGGCTTTCAGCCCTCATCAGCCAGGATAGCTTGACTCCAGTGGCATGGCGAGCATGCGACCCACGTCTGGGCATACCCATCCCACTCGGGGTGACAAATGCAAAAAGAACAATTGATGGACAGAATGCAGAACAATGTCATACATTCACCCCAGTACAGAGATCTGGGCCTAAATCCATAGTTTTTTTGCTCACCATGCCATTCCAGTTTGGACCCAGCCATATGCAAATCAGTCTTGACCCTGCGCCCAATGGGAACAGTCCAGCCCGAACTGCCAGGCCAGGTCCTCCCTGGACTGGAATCAAGCATCCTAGGACCTTGTAAATATGGGCAGGCACACTTCTCCACTGGTGCGTCAAAAAAAGTGACATACCGGCAGCACAATGGCCTTGTAAATGAGGCCTAAGGTGTCCATCATAAAGACCTTAGGGCCTCATTTAGAGTCTGGCAGATGTCGGATATCTGCAAAAAGCAACAGACATCCCATCTTCTATACTCTATTTACAGTTGGGGAAACACATCACTTCCAAAGGCAGAACCTCTGCTTGCTTTGCCAGTGGAAACCATTAACCAATGGCCTTCTGTCACTGGGTTGTAGGTCAATGAACTACAGAACATCTGCTCTGTTGTGCATTTTTCCTGAGCAGTAAGGCCAGGGGAAACCAAAGAGATAACGCCCTACATGTCAGAAGAAAACTCACACCATGTCAGGTGCTTTTCGTTTTTGTTTTCAATGACAAACTCTTGATTTGGGAGATCATTTTTGAAAAGCAAAGAAACTTTGATGAGTGAGTGTGTGAAACATTGTGATTGCCCAGCAAAGCTTCAATGCACTTAGAGGATCCGAGACTCACTCTGGTGAAGATACAAAGATCTCTGCCTGCCTTTCAGAGAGTTCAAAGTATGGGGACGATCTTCTGCCGTGTCAATGGAAGACATCCCTCCACTGACCTGGCAGAACTTCCCTGTACTCCAAGTAAAGCCCTTACGGTACATACTACATTGCAAACAAACCACTCCTTCACAGAGAGCCAGTGAACTGATTTACCTCTACTGAATGGCTGGCGACATTTTGTCTGGCCCCTTTCAGCATGACTGCATTTCAGATCATTCAAATCATTCATAAGTTTGGTGAGTGATGAGATCAGGAGACTATTCCAATAGGAGAGAATGGCATTAATGATGGATTCATCTACCAGGATCTGAATTCAGGTAGTATCAAAGCGAACACTCGAGGCTGCGCATTTAAAAAAATATTCACTTTATATTTTTTCACACAAAAACTCTGTTAAAGAGAAGCTGTGATTCTTTATACAAATGAATGAATTCCCTTACAAAACTTTGAGTGAAGGAAATTATGGTTCTGGTGCGAAAACCTGAAGAAGTACCTCAAAAATACTGATTTGCTAGTTATCTGGAGTTACGCAAACGTAACTTCCCCCCACCAAGAGAGCTCTTGGTGACACAGATGCCATCACAAATAACACTGTTGATGACATCACAGGTAGCATTACACCATATAACCATTACCATTATCAATGACATCACTGAACCAGATCCATCGCACAAAAGTGGGGCGGGAGATGGGACGGAACCACAGAATGACATGCTAATGCTAACACTGTGAGTGATGGGCGAAGGTAAACACTGTATCACATTCAATTACAGGGCTATAAGAACCATCAGGTTCAAACCACTTACGTCCTTGAGCAGTAAATGAGAATATGATTAGTGTGAGACCCTCACTGACTCTGAGTGGAATCGAGCAATACAGCAGTTGTGACACATCTCGATCAACACTCGCCTCAAGCTTATCCAATTCAAGTATCCACCGAACATACTGAATATCGACACGCTTACAAGTTATGCTCTCTGAGACCCCACTGACATGTCCTAGGTGTAATCAATCAGGGGCTTTTTTCTACCACATGGTATGGTCCTGCTTGGCCATTAACCGATGGTGGGGAGAAGTCACTGGCTGTTTGCCTGGGGGACAGGAAGGAGGGACCTAGCTTCAACAAAGCTCTGTTTACTAGGAGTTATGCTCCAGACCAAAGCCCACATGTCCACCACTCAATTCCTGAACCTGGCACTAGCCCTGATCAAACTCCAGATAATCTTGAATTGGAGATTGCTAAGACCCCAGAGCTCTGGTAACGGAAGGCAGACCTGTTGAGGTATGCCAAAGCTGAACTTGACACCTACTCTAGACTGGCGGGTGACCTTCGCAGCCCCAAGAGAACATTGGACTGGGATCGATTTCTCATGACAATGACTTCCTAGTTGCACAACAAGTCATCTTAGCGGACACATCACTAAGAATATATACCATTCTCCAGTCACTAGTGCAAGGCACTAGTCTGGATTAACACTGCTTCATATATGATTTGGCACACTTGTTTTGCATGCTTACACACTCTGACTTGCACCAACACCTCTTTGTATGTATTGGACCACACTGAAAGGGTTAGGTGGACATTGTTTTGTGAGGGGGAGGGGGGGCGGGAACCAGGTTATAGGACTGTTTGGACAGATTGTTCTGGACAATATGTTGATCTGCTAAATGTACCAATGCATAATTTGTGTCAACCTTGTGGTTAGATCACAGCGGGCAGAAGCACATTGTTCAATGTGTTAAATATCTGTCAAAGTTGTCTAATATCCCGTCTTCATGATTCTTTTTTGTGATATGCACTGAGAAATGAAAATAAAGAGCAATCTGTGACGGAATAATTTAGGCTCAACATTAAACCATACCCTTGCAGATGTCTTAGGAGGACCTGACCTTGTACAGGCGCTGTGTCGGTGTGTGAGTTGAGAGCCATTTTGACCATGTTGAATGTACTTTAAGGCCCTTCAATACAAACTCCTAATCCAAACACTCACTAGACATATCCCTTTATTAAAACCCCTCTCCCAAAAACCAAGTGGGCACGCCCATTTTCCTTTGGAAACTTGGAATTCTGAGTGGGTTCAGAAAAAACAGACACAACAGATTTTCACACTCAACATGTTCATGAGTCACTCCACAGCACAAGATCGAGCACACTGCTCCTGCAAAAGTAAAAATTTACCTAACAATGCCCTGTGTTGGTGCACCTTGAATAAAACAAAATTCTTATTTCATATCATGATGCCACAATGCCAGACATACTTGGTCTTCTGACAAGAATTTACTTGATCCTCTATCATTTAGGTTCAAATCCACAGGAAACAAAAGGCTTGCAGTTAGGAGTGCTCTACTCTGGAATTGCCCAGCAGCAGCCCTTCCATTAGGGTGGAGGAGCATTGCCCCCCTGCTGCAAATACAGTGAAGGTGAAAAATAAAGTAGTAATAATATGAATTTATTGCCATTTTATTTTTCACTGCTTCCAGCCCCAGCCATGTTTGAGGGTGGGACAGGGTCACTGGTGCTGACTGGCAGTAGGAGAGTGGTGCTCACTCCAGTATAGAGTGCCCATGTGACTTTGGCCAGCTGTCTTGCGATGGCCAGCCTGACATGCGTACTTTAAACCTCTCCAACCCAAGGTGTCTTAGACAGCTGGGTGGAGAGCATGCACAGGCCACTAGTGCTTGAGGGAACGCCGAGCCAGCCCTCTCCAGTCAACTCTGGCACTTCTCCTATGCTGCTTAACATTATCAGCAGTATAAGAGCAGCGTCTGGATTGGTTAGAGGAATTGGATCAAACCAGCGCCGATGGACTGGAAGCAGGAGGATTGGAGGAGGCGAGCCAGTGCAATGCAGTGGGCAATCCCATACTTAATTTTTATGTTTATGACCCACTGACAAGCACAGTAAGAAACTCACACTGCCTTCAGCCTCAACGCCAGAGCTCTCAGTCATGGTTCATTATAAACACTGTTCATAACGAGCCATGATTGAGAGCTTTGGCATTGACCTTAAAGGCATTGCTGGTCAGTGGATCAAATAACTGATGTGCTTGCCCACCAATTATTTATGGTACTGACCGCCACTGAAACTGCCAACCTCAACGTTTATGAGGATTATGTTTGTGTAAATAGTCCTCAATCCTGTACATGCTTGACATGAGGATGGTATCTTCTTTTCTGAGCATAAGACAGCTTCAAGGAAGTCATCTGAACAGCAGGTGAAGGATTTCACTTTACAGTGTTGTAATGAAATACATTTTCCTCAACAAAGATTTTTTCTTCCTTGTATTCATAGCTTGCAATTGCATTTTATGTTTGAAATCCCTGCTGCGCTTTCTGTCCATCCCGACACACTAGACACACTAACACTTCAAGACCTGAGCATGGACATACAAAAGCCTGGGGAGGTTCTGAAATGTATAATGCTTTGTGCACACAATCCTATTCTTTTAGCTAGAAGACACAAATCTCAGAGATATTTGGGCCCAAGAGTTGAACCTACTTCTTATTAATACCATCAAGCTTGAAAGAGTTCTCAGATTTTTGTAAATGGACAGCCAATGTTAAAAAAAAAGCAAGATTATCCATTGTCAAAATGGTCTTGCAGTCATCTATATGGAGGATATGCAATAAACAGCTCTTTTGAATATTTACAGTATAAAATGTGCCTTCCTTCTTTACTACATCGAGAAGGCATTCTTCTGTTCATTATTGAATTTTCAGTAATCTACTCCACTACCCGGAATTATAGCAAAACTAGGAATATGATCAATCCACCAATAACGTTCTCTAAAACCGATTATTTACTGGTTTTGCTTTAGGTACAATACAAAACTAAATGGTAGCATCTGTAGATCACTTTAAAGGATGTAATCCCACTGAAGTGCTGCCTCTCTTCTAAGCGACTTGACGAGTTTTTGAAATACCCTACCTTGGTAAACAGACACTATACCCACTCTTTAAATGCTTTTTATAATAATTAGTAGACAGACAACATTTTCCCATTATTAGTAACAGTGGGCGGGGAACTCCACTCCGCTGGCGGAGCGTGCAAAGTTTCTTTACTCCTCGCTCCACTTGAAACGTGGAGTTCGGGGAAAAAACTCCACCTCCCGTTTAGCGGAGTTTACCAGTGACGGTGGCTGGCCGACCCCTAGTAGACACACTCTATTTCCAAACATTCATGCAGGCAATTCGGTGACCAAATCTTTAGCCTCTTGAAGATGACCGCAATTTGAAAAAACTAGGGGGCAGATCTACAATGAAGTGCCGCAGCGCGGCAACGCAAGCCCTTTGGCTGCGCCACGCTGCGGCACTTCCGAAGCACAGGAATGCGACATATTTACAATAATATGTCGCATTCCTGTGCTCTCCCCTGCGCTGGCGCACAAACTGCAGCCATGCACCGGCGCAGGCACCCTTGCACTATGGTGCAAGGATGCCTGCGTCATGGGGAGATAGTTTTTGTGCAGGAAGGGGCACCTTCCTGCACAAAAACAACCACTACAGGCATTTTCCTCTTTCAATGCGTGCTGTAGAATGCAGCACGCATTGAAAGAGGAAAAAACGAGGAGAAATGAAAACATTTCTCCTCGTTGGGCCTCGCTACGCCTCCCCTGGGGAGGCGTAGGATTCACACGCATTCCCAGGTTTACGATTGCTCGTAAATCTGAAAATGTGTCTCGTTCCATGGGTGTTGCGTAACACCCACAGCAACACCCATGGAACGCCCCTTCCACGCAAAGTGCTGCGTGTGAAGGGGCCATATTTACAAGGAGAGGAAAAGTCACGCAGGGTGGCTTTTCCTCTCCTTGTAAATGTGGAGAAGTGAAATGCGCCTCCAGTATGTCACAAAAAGTGACGTACTGGTGGCGCAGGGGGGTTGTAAATCTGCCCCTTCGTAATGGGTTGGGGAAATGCTATTCTTGTCCCTCTTTTGCTTCTACTTTAACTTGCGCTTTGCGTTCCAAATTCTGACAATGAAACAACAGGAGGGGATGCAAACGTGAGTCACCCAGCGGATTCTAAGGCTACTCTGTCGCAAAAGAGATGATTGGTGGAATAGGGCAGAAGTGAGCGGGGTCTCTGGGGCGTGGTCCATCCCAGGATCTCAGTCTCACCGTTATACTGGGGTGCTGGAGGCGCCAGCATGAACCTCGCTCCCGAGGCCAGGACCAGCCAGGTAAGCAGTGTCTGTTTGGAAGAAGTGGTGTTGTACCATATTATTTCCGGTTATCTGAGTGTTTCATAGAGGGAATGCAGTGGGTATCCCAGTGAGCACTGGACCCAATGAATTTACACTGGTGCTTTGTCTTTGGGCAAAAGTGGAGGTACGTGAGCGAAAAATACAATACAGTGTAGCCATATAGTGGTGTAGTTATTCACATACACCTTCCTTGTTATAGTGTTTTTTGGTACTTGTGTTAGCTTTTAAATGTGCTGGTAGCAGAACATTTGTCGCATGCAGTGTGTGCTGCTGTGAAGTGGTGATCCTGACAAGTGATGGAATAACGTGATGCCGTTTTACATAGCATGCACACCCATACCTGAAGATGTTTGAGCGTTTTTCAGTAGACGATGAAACATATTACATAAGAATGGGAAATTCTTTCAGCATTATAACCCAGTCGCAAGACCCGCCTCCCATTTCTACATCAGAGGAGCAACATAGCCTCAGAGTTCCTCAAGGGTAAAGACATCAGAGTGTGGGGGTGCCACGTGAATTCGCCCTACCCTAAAGTCCTTATTTCTCAGTTTCAGGCAGCATACTATCAAGTGCTCCCCTAACATGTATTAGCTTTCTGCTGTGAAGACTTACAAGCGGTTTGGAGATGGGTGATGTCTTCCCTGGGGATAGGTAAAGGATTTGACTGGAATAGGTATAGGTTGTTCAGCAAAAAGGTCATTTTAAGGGCTACTGTGCGTCTCACCCACAAGAGCAAGTGATTTTTCCAGGCCAACAATGAGGATTTAGCCTTGTGTAGGAGGGATTCAAATCTGAGTTTGGCACAGGTAGAGAGGATGGGCGGAAGGTAGATGCCCAAATATTTATTAGAGCTTGCTACCAACTGAAATGAAGTGGTTGTGGTTAGGGATTCCGCTAGGGGGTTCCCGCCTACCAAGATCAGGCCTTATAATTTTGTCATGTTTATCCATAGGCCCGCAACTGCTTGAAACTCCTCCAGGAGGGTGATCAGGGCCTGTAGCGAGCTTCGCAGCTCTCTAATAGTGAGTTAGATATTGTCGGAGAAGGCAGACACCTTAAAGATGCCCTTGATTTTGATTTGATTTGATTTTAAATTTATAAAGCGCCGCAGTTACCCGAGGGCGTCAAGGCACTATAGATCAACCGTCCAAGAGAAAAGTCCACTAGAGTTCTAAGGGAGGGGGCTGGCTACAAGCAAAACAGCCAGGTTTTAAGTGCCTTCCTAAAGGGCAGGAGCTGAGATATGGCCTTTATGTTTATTGGAAGATTGTTCCAAAGTTTACTGGGAGCAGTAGAGAATGCTCTATCGCCCCATCTCTTTCTTATGGTTTTAGGTACATTGAGCTGTAGTTCAGACGCAGAGTGGAGAGATCTGCCCGGTGAGTACCAGCCAAACATAGTTTTTAGACTTGAAGGGTAGGGGAGGTAGAGAGCCTTGTGTACCATACAGAGAGATTTGAAGCTGATTCGCTTGTTAATCGAGAGCCAATGAAGGGTTTCTAATCCCTTGGCAGCCGACTGCCCTCTGGGAATGTCCAGAACCAGTCTTGCCAGTGCGTTCTGTACCACCTGTAGTTTGTGCTGCGTACTTTTGTTTGAGTCTAGATACAGAGAGTTACAATAGTCGAGTCTGGGCAAGGGCAAGCTGCTTGCGTGCAGGCTGCTGAATGAGTGGAAAGATTTTTTTCAACATCATCATAATCCATGTGCAAGTTGTAATTGTACGATTACTTTGAGGATTAAAATTAAGTTCCTTGTCCATCAGTACTTCTAGGTTCTTGACACTGTTTCCCGGAGTAGGGCAGATTCCTAAGGACTAGGGTCAACAGCTGCTATTCCAGCATGAAGCGCCTGGGCCAAAAATCATCACTTCTGTCTTATCCCCATTGAGTTTTAAGAAGTTGCCTACCATCCATTCTTGCACCTTAGTCATGCAACAGGAAACATTTTCGGCTACTGAGCACGAGTTCTTAGGGACTGACACCAGGATCTGGGTATCGTCTGCATATGACACTACCTCTATTCTGAAGGAGTGGATAATAGCCGCTAGGGGTGCCACATAAAGCTTAAAGAGCGTGGGGCTCAAAGATGAGCCCTGAGGCACTCCACAGGGCAGAGAAAAGGCGTTTGAATAAAAGTGCTGTAACTTCACCTTTTGCTATCATTCCATCAGGAAGGAGGACAAGAGGGCTAACGCTTGATGTGAGATACCAAGACCCCGGAGTCTGTGTAGCAGCAGAGCGGGTGAGATGGTATCAAACGCTGCAGACAGATCCAGGAGTATCAGCACCACCCCCTGACCCTCATCCACCAGACGTCTGATATAGTCCGTCATTGAGATCAGAGCAGTTTCTGTCCCATGATGTTTTCTAAAACCAAACTGGGAATCCTCGAGCCAATGTTGCTGTTCTGCAGTCTCCATCAGATGGGTATTCAAATGCATCTCTAGTATTTTTGCCGGCACTGGAAGCAGAGATAGTTTTTACAGGCCGTAATGTCCAGATTCGTTTTTTTTAGGAGGGGCATGATAATGGCCTGCTTCCAGCTCTGCGGGTAGTGTCCAGATAAGATCACATTGTTAATTAGCTTACAAAGTGGGTCAGCTATGAAGTTAGCCACCATGTGGAGAACTGCAGGAGGACAGACTTCTAGAGGAGATCCTGCATGAGTTTTCAGGAGGTATTGTTCAGTCAGCTTAGGAGAGAGTATAGGAAATACAGAAAGGCCTTTTGTCCCCTGGCTGGAACAGGAAAGCAGCTCTTGGGATACAGATGGAGACCCACCGACAACAATAGGGTGGGTTGTTGTGATAGAGGCTGCGCCAAAGCCTGTGTGTATATCCATGATCTTAGAAGGAAAAAAGATTGCTAACTTGTTACAAAACATCTGAGAGCTCTCTGGTTCTACTTTCGGCTGGGAGGCCGAGAGCAGTTGTACCAAGCTTGAAAAGTTCGTTAGTGGAGGTAGCGTTATCAATTTTCTGGGTGCAGCACTTAGACTTTTCTTCGATTAGTGCACGTTTGTATTCTTTGATGTTTATTTTATATGAGATCCTATCTTGCTCATCTTGAGTCTTCCTCCACGCCCGCTCATGCCGACGGCATGTTTGTTTAAGCATCCTAAGCCTGTCATTATACCAGGGGGCAGATGGAGAGCTCCTTTTATGTAAGGTTGCCTTCAGAGGGGCCAATATATTTGCTGCACTCTCCAGCCAGGTAGCGAAGGCCTCTGCTCCGCTATCCCGGTCATATGGCATTACAAAGGACATGCTGTTTAGAGTTCTGGATAGTGCCTCAGCTGAGACCCTTTTCCAATTTCTGGATTTGTCCACCATGCGGGGAGTACTATTATTTCTAACAGCTGAAGTGGGTGAAAAAGCGAAGGCAATTACACTGTGATCAGACCAGCTGATAGGGATAGTTTTATGATAGACCAGTCTGGGATCATTAGTGAAGATCCCATCCAGAATATGGCCTGCCTTATGAGTGGGGGAGGAGACCAATTGTGATAGTCCAATATTAGCAAAGGCATCTAAAAGGGTATTCGAGTCATGGTTGTCCTTCTCCTCTAGATGAAAATTAAAATCTCCCAGGATGGTCATCCGACTCTCGGCTAGCAAGGGTTCTAGAAGGAGTTTGAGGTCCCTGAGAAAAGAGGGTCTGGGGCCAGGGGGCCTATAAATCAGCAGCCCTCCAAAGGAGCAGGTGGCAGAGATAATCAGTTTAAAGAGAAGAACTTCACAAGATTGTAAATTAAAGCCTGATTCAATCAGACATTTAAAATGGGACTTAAAGACAATGGTCAGACCTCTTCCCACGCGTCCAACCCTTTCTACCCTCTGGATGGAGTAGTTGGTCGGGATTGCGTCTACAAGATCGGGTCCTGAAGCATTATTGGCCCAAGTTTCAGTAATAAGGACCCAGTCTGGTTCAAAGTCTGCTAGAACAATAGCAAACTCCAACTTATGCTTGATGATAGAACGAGCATTTAGAAGAAAGCCATTATATTTCTCTCCTTTACCAGAGATGAAATTTCCGGGGCTGTTACTCGATTTCCTGATCGCATGCCTCCTGTTGTAACATAAAGGTACACAGTACCCACAGGAGGCAGAAGCACATTGATGATAACCATAAAGGTTCTCAAAGGGAAAGGTAATACAGGAGAGGGAGTTATTACCGTCTCTAAACTTGAGCAGGTTATCCCTGGAGTACCTGAGTCTTGTTACCTGTTCCCTATTGCGAAGGCCAGGGTTCCGGGCGCCGGGCGCAGTCCGGTCGCGGATGGGCGCAGACGGGCATGCCTTAGGCGCGTCCATTGCAGAACAAGATGCCATGAATCGGTGGGTTGTTCCTGATTTCTGAGGAGGGGTTCCAGGAAAAGTTCAAACAGAAGAGGGGTCAAGGGGCATCCTTGTCGAGTGCCCCTGCGAATCAGGATAGGTGTTGAAAATTGACCATTGACCCTAACCTCCGCATTAGGGTGCAGTAAAGTATGGAAATCCACCCTTGCATCCTGGCCTCAAGGCCGAACCTATTGAGGACCACAAAGAGCATTCCCTAGTCAACCCTGTTGAATGCATTCTCAGCATCCAGTGACAGAGGTCAGCTGCCTTCCCCTTCTTCCTGCCTATATCAATAAGGTGGAAAGCGAGTTTAGTTTTGTCCCTAGTGGTCCAATTAGGTATGACGCCTCCCTGATCAGCGTGTGTCAGGTCAGACATTAATTAATCAAGTTGATTGGTCAGTACCTTCGCGAAAAGCTTCAAATCAAGATTCAGTAGGTAGACTGGACCTTAAGAGGAACAGTGAATTGGGTCTTTGCCTGGTTTGGGTATCAGTTCAATGGACAGTTCTGTCATGCACGAGGATGCTCCCAGTCTGCTGTAAGGGAGTTGATGGGGTTGTGAGGATAGGGAGGAGCTGTGAGGCAAAACGTTTATAGAAAAGTGGGGTAAAGCCATTGGTTTCCGGGGCTTTGGACGGTTTGAGTTGGTTGATGTCTGCTAAGACTTCGGCCAACAAAATGGTATAATTGAGTTCTGCGGCTGTGGAAAGTCGGGGCAGAGTGATTGATGAATTCATGAACATCTCTCAATGTTCCATGGAGGTCAAGTGTGCTGCATAAAGGGATTGGTAGAAAGAATTAAATACTTGAAGTTTAAACCTCTGTTGATGTGTACATGACATCGATCTTCCTGATTTCGCCAAGGTGTTTGTGGGCTTGATGGGCCCGCAGGTTGTGGGCTAGTAAAGTACCAGGGTTGTAGCCCCCCTTGTGGAAGCGGGTTCCCATTCAAGCAAGTATGTAGTTTGCTCTAGTGTACGCATTTGATCCTGTATTGCCAAGACCTTCCATCAGAGTTCATTATAATGGCAGTTTGTGTTGTAGCTCAAAGGTCGTCAAGTCTGAGGATAGTTGGGGCTTAGTCAGGTCATGCATGCACCTGAGCATTCCTACCCCTTGGATAAAGTTCCCTCTAACAACCACTTTTAAAAAGTGTCCCACACTGTGTGGATGTGCAAATCTGCAGTGCTGTTGTGGGTCAGGTAGTCTGCGAACTTCTCCCTGATGACAGTCACCACAGCTGGGTGTTGGAGGAGGGAATCATTAAGGCAGCATATCCCACGTCTTTGCAGTAGAAGGTCAGCAAGACCAGGCAATGATCCGAGAGGATTTGAGGAAGCTAGTCTGCTTCCATTATGGTGTGTTCTAGGCATTTGTCTATAAAAATTAGGTAAATCTGGGCATATTTATGTTGTGTTGCTGAGAAATGGGAATAATCCATGGCGAAAGGGTGATGTGCACAGCATGCATTCAATAGCCCCAGGTCAGCGAGCCAAGCTCGCCCCTCCGTGGACAATTCCGGGATCCCTCCATGGCACTGGTGTGATTTATCCTAGGTGGTGCTAGAGACAAGATTGAATTTGCCACCAATTATGAAGGGACCCACAGCAAAGGCCACAATCGTCTGGAGTGTATCTCGCAAGAACCCTTCTTGCTCAGATTTAGGAGTGAAAATAGATGCCATGCACAAAAGACTGCCCTCCCAGAGACCATTAACTTCTACCTATTGGCCCGCTGCACCTGACTTGTGGTTGTGTTCATTGAAGGGGCAGAGTGGGCAAACAGGAATGCAGTGCCCGCCTTCTTGGTATGATATTGTACTGGGAATCTGTGGGATCGCAGTCTGTGTGTGTCTACGTTTAGGAGATGGGTTTCATGGAGGAAGCAGACGTGTGTTTGGATGGGGTGAAGTTCACCCCAAATGATCAGGCATTTAGAGTGGTTGTTGAGTCCCCTGGCATTATAAGTGGCAACCTTCAAGGTAATGGGTCTCATGCTCATGGCTTAGGCGCTGTAACAGGGAGAAGTCGAGTGGCAGTTAAGCCCCAAGTGTCAGTGTGTGAGAACCCATCCCCCCAAAAAGGGAAAAGGAAAAGAGGCAAATATTTCAAATAAAAGAATAACAACAATAATCAACCAACTATGGGTGAAGGCGAGCCCTGGGGGACTCCCACCCAATATCAACACCATTTTAGTGGGGGTGTACTGGCGGTGAAGACACCATGAGATAGCCCAGTCCATGCCAGGCCTAGGCTAAAGGTGAAAGTGCTGGGGAAGGCTTGTGGTCCCTACAGTGTATGCTCGTTGCCCCTTGAAATAAGGACTGGCATCCCAGATAACTGGTGAGTTCTGAGGTTTGTGGGCTACCCTCTGTGGTTTCGCAAAGGTGTTCCAGAATTTGGGCTTTACTATTGTCGATATCCGTGGTGCTTGGGCGGTGCCGTCTCCCACGTTCTGGCACCTTCTGCCAACTGGAGCCATCCCCACAGGGAGCAGCCCAGGTCCCAGAGGGAGTAATCTCCCGGCAGTCAGCAGGCAGGTTCAGGATCTGTTTAGCTTCCAGGAGGGAGGCCGTGACGAGTGTGCGGCCCACCCAGGTGGAAACAATGCGAAATGGATGGGCCCACAGGTACTTTGTGCTTCTGGAGATCAGAAAATTTGTGACGGGTTTGAAGGTGCACCGTTTGGAATGGTGGTAACCGATAAGACTTGAAAGAGGAGAAGTTGTGTACCATTAAAGGATATGGCACCCCCCTAGTCGGGATTTAGACATAATTTCCTTTTTCTCTGTGAAGCGGTGAATGTGGGTGAGGACATCTGGTATGCATTCCCAGCACGGTGGAGAAGTACCACCCTGTGCAACCTGTTCATTAGAAAAAGTTCTCCAGCGCCTCGTTCCAGGATGGCATTGAAGAGGTCCAAGAAAAAGTGGGGGAGATTAGACTCTGCAACACTGTCCGGGAATCCCTGGATGCAAATGTTGTTGTGGCAAGAGCTACTTTCCAGGTCTTCACATTTCTCTTGAAGGCTAATTTGCTGGTCTTCCAATTAGAGGATATGTTGCTGTAGAGCCTCACATTCCTCAGATTGTTTGTCCAATGTTTGTTCTGTCTGCCCTACCTGCTCACCGAAGTCATCCTGTTGGTAGGTGCATAAGCCTTTTTGAAGATCCATTTTCACTCCGTTGATATCGTTGATATCATCTCTGATCTCCTAGACTATCCAGAGGAGCAGGCCTTTGGTGATTGGTTGAGCACATTCCTCAGGGGTAGCATTCTCGCTTTCAGTCGCAGGTAGTATTGTGGTTTCGCCGCGGGGTTCATTCTGGAATTAGATCTGGAGGAAAGATTTGATGTTAGAGTCCATTTTGCGGCATCCTCCGGCCATTGCATCAGTTTTGCGGGAGGGTGGGTTCTCTGGAGTTATGGCATCCGAGGCGCCCCTTAGAGGTGCCTACAGTGGAGGATGGCAAAACTGTAGAAGGTGCTCCGCACCACTTCGGGACTCTCAGGCCAGAAGACCAATGTTACCTGGTCTGTGGGTGATCCCTCAGGGGCCTCGGATAATTTCTGCTGTCCAGTCTACAATGTCAACGGCAATGTCAGGCATTCCCTACCAGGCTGGTCCACTGCAGTGGGTGACAAGAAGAGATTCCTCCTCTGCCTGGATCCCAGCCCTCACGCAGAGAGGCATGTAGGAGGGGCATCTGAGTCACCAATGAGCCCACCCCAATCGTAGTGCAGTGTTCAGGCCTCACACCCCCGTACACAATCTTTGGCTGCGGGGCAGCTGGGCAAGCAGGGTTGGCCTGGGAGTCATGAGGTCCACGGTGCCCCCACAGTCCAGGTTGAGTCAGCCGCAGGCAAAATGCACTCCTAGTACAGGGAGGGGAGCCCTTCCGGCTTTGCGGGAGCTGTGGTATCCCACATGTCTGGCAGCAGCAGGCCTTACCTCTTCTCCAACACATAGGGCCCCATAGCAGCCAGGTGGACATGGTTCGCAAAATTGGAGGGCCGTAGCTTCCCAGCAATGCTGGTGGGCCGGGACATGCATGGAGTGGAGTAACGCTGGATTCAGGCAGACCGCAGGAGTCCTCTAGGCTCTGTGCAGCACAGCCCACCACGTCCGAGGGCTGCAAGCTCTGGAATCGGCCAGGCAAACAGCACCACACTCTCTTAGCTCTCTTCACCCTTGGCGTGGTGCATTGAAATGGGCCACGGGACCAAGCACCGGGTGCACCTCTATAGTTTATGGGCCAGCAGGGGCGGTTCATGTTGGGGCACGGGCGTTGGGGATCCCTCCTGCACAGGAGAATTAAGTGTATAGATGGGGCCAGGCTCCAAATTCACATATCCACCATCTTGTCTGGCTTGGCCACCCATAATGACATTTAAATAAAATTTATTATATTTGAGAATTTATTTAGTTAACATTTTTGAAACAACAAATAAAGTAAAACTAAACTTGATTCCAAGACTGTGTCTTGGTCAACACTAATGGTCCTGTAAGGGCGGGAGTGCAAATTAAAATGGAATTCAATTTAATTCAAAAAGAATTTAAATTTAAAAAAATGTTAAAGTTATAATGTAAGAGTATCTTAAGTTTTAGTGCAGGTGTGTTGTCCTTTATTAACAAGGTATTTCTAGGTGAATAGGAGTTAGGGAAATGTGTTCTAATAATTTTTATTAATAAAATGATATGTAGTTTATTAAAAATGAATTACATTTATATCACTTTCTATTTGGGGATCTCTTCCTGGCGTCGAATATCTCCATAAACAGCCCGAAAAGTTACTGAAAATAATAAGTCTCTTCCCGCTCATTTTACGGGGTTGAGACTTGTGAGTCTAAATGCAGATGAAGATGTCTTCAAGGAAATGCTGAATACCATCCCTGAGAGAGCTACACCATGGTACAGGTGTAGAACTTCACTTCCGAAGATATCCTTATGTATTGTATTGTATTGTAATTGCATTTATATAGCGCTTACTACCCCTGACGAGGCGTTGAAGCGCTTTTTCGGCGAGTAGCACGCTACTCCGGGACCCACAGAGGATTAGTGTTGAATTAGTATAGTGAAACATGCAAGTACATTTTAAGTGGTGGATAGGTTAGTCAGTTATTTGGATTTGGAATGATAGCAGAAGGATAGAGGAGGAAAAAAGGTTTGTATTTATATAGCCCTTGTTACCCCTGATGGGGTGTTGAAGCACGCTACTCCGGAAGCCCATAAAGGATTAGTGGTGAATTAATATGGTGAAATATGAAAGTAATTTCAGTGGTGGATATTAGTCAGTTATTTGGAGTGAGAAGGATAGCGGAGGGATAAAAAGGGAAGAAAGGTTTGCATTCATATAGCACTTGTTACCCCTGATGGGTGTTGAAGCGCTTTTCTGGCGAGTAGCACGCCACTCCGGAACCCATTAAGGATTAGTGTTGAAAATTAGTATAGTAAAATATGAAGTAATTTGAGTAGTGGATATGTTATTCAGTTATTTGGGTAGAGAAGGGTAGGTGGCGGGATAGAAGAGGGAAAGAGGTTTAGTATTTATATAGCGCTTGCTACCCCTGATGGGGTTTTTGAAGCGCAAGTAGCACGCTACTCTGGAACCCATAAGTATTAGTGTTGAATTAGTATGGTGAAACATGAAAGTAATTTTAGTGGTGGATATGTTAGTCAGTTATTTGGATTGAGAAGGGTTGGGGAGGGTAGAAAAGGGAAAAGGTTTGCATTTATATAGCGCTTGTAACCCTGATGGGGTGTTGAGACGCTTTATTGGCGAGTAGCACGCTACTCTGGAACGCATAAAGGATTAGTGGTGAATTAGTATAGTTGAATATGGAATTTGAGAAGTGAACATGTTAGTCTGTTAATTTTGATTGAAAAAGATAGTGGAGGGATAAAAGAGTAAAGGTTTTTTCCTTTTTTTTTTTTTTTTAGTTCTTAGCAGTAGGAGGAGGCTTTTGGATGAGTAAAAAGGAGTTTTGGAGGGGAGGAGTCAGAGGGAAGAGTTTAGAAAGGTTTGTTTTAGGGGATCGGTATAGTAAAAGAGGTGTCAGATGATGCAAGGAGGGGTAGAGTAGGAGAGAGTCTAGAAAGGGTTATTTTGGGGATCATAGTAGTGGTATGGGGTTTGGGATAAATGAGAGTGTGGATGTAGAGGATATATTGATAAATGTATAGGATGAGAGATAGGGTAGTGCATTGGAAAGAGTAGTAGAAAGAAGTTTGAGATGAGTCAGAAGGTTGGGCTAGAAGATATATTGAGAGAAGTATAGGCTGAGAAATAGGGTAGTGCCTTGGAAATGCTAAATTAGAAGAAAGTGATAAATATATAGATCCATAAGTACATTGAGAGTATATAGATACATAAAGGAGGTAAGTATATGTAGATTAAAGATATTGATAGAGGCACAGGATGAGAAATAGGGTAGTGCATTGGATATGCTATTTCAGGAGAAAAGTAACAGAGACACAGATCCAAGTACATGGAAGGTACATAGATGCACAATGGAAGTAAGTACATGTAGACCAAAGATGATTTTCATTTATTTATTTATTATTATTATTATTATTTTTTCCTCTCAACAATATAATTATTCTACATGTTTATACAAAGCAATACACAAAGATAGGTACATGTCTATAGTGAAAACAAATGCTTATATACAGAGGGATATGCTGTAAATTTCTGTTTGCGTGTGGTGCTTATGTGGGGAAGAGCCAATTCTTGAGTCGTTTTCTGAAGATAAGGTGGTTGTCGGTGGATCTTATGTTGGGGGGTAAAGAGTTCCATAGTTTGGCTGCTTGAACAGAGAAGGATGTGCCACCCATGGTTTTTTTCTTGTATCTTGGGATTTTGAGGCGAGATGCTCCTTTAGAGCAGAGGTTCCTCTGTTGAATGTGTTTGGTGATTTTATTCCTGATGAAGAGCGGTCCCATTCCATGTATTGCTTTGTGGGTGATAAAAAGCAGCTTGAACGTGGATCTTCTGGCAACCGGTAACCAATGCAGGGCTTTCAAGGCAGGGGAGATGTGGTCTCGCGGTTTGATATGCAAGAGTAGTCTGGCAGCCGAGTTCTGAATCCGTTGTAGTCTTTTCATGGTTGTTAAAGGTGATCAGGGGTAGAGGCTATTGGCGTAATCGAGTTTGGACAGAACAAGGGAGATGGTAGCTTGAACCTTGTGCGGAAATCCCAAATGAGGGAAAATTAGTCGCAGCGTTTTTATAGTGACAAAGCTTGATCTTGCTAGTTTGTCCACTTGGGCATTCATCGACAGCTTGGAGTCCATGGTCATTCCGAGGTTTCTTACTTCCTTCGATACTTTAGGTGGTGATCCCAGTTCATTAGGCCATGCGGCAAGCGGGTTGTAATGTTTCCAATCGCCACATGTGAGTATTTCCGTTTTTGAAGTATTCAATTTGAGATGGCTCCAAGTCATCCACTGATCCACGGCTCTGAGACAGCTGAAAATTGGTGATTTTCCAATGTCTTTGGGGCATTCCAGTTGAAGGAGTATTTGCGTGTCATCTGCATAGTTATAGCACGTGAGGTGAAATTGATTGATCAGTACTGGTAATGACTTCATGTAAATGTTGAAAAGCATGGGCGAGATGATAGAACCTTGAGGGACCCCTGCTTTTGTGGAGTACGGTTTGGATGAGAAAGGTGGGGTATGGATGACATTAGTTCTGTTTCGAAGGTATGACGCGATCCAGTCTAGAGCAGTTCCCTCTATGCCGGCTTCATAGAGTTTTTGTTTCAGAGTGTCATGGTCAACCGTGTCAAAGGCAGCGGAGAGGTCCAAGAGGAGTAGCGCAGCAACCCCGTTGCGGTCAACTGTATTCTTCAGGTCATCCCAGGTGGCAAGGAGGGCAGATTCAGTGCCTCTTCCCGGACGGAATCCTGTTTGGAAGTCTGAAAGTATGTCATTCTCTTCAATGAATTGTGACATCTGGGCGAACGCTGCTCTTTCTATCAGTTTGCCCAGGAAAGGTCCATTTGTAATGGGTCTGTAGTTGTCAGGGTTCAGCGGGTCCAAGTTTGTTTTCTTCAGTAAAGGGCGTATGTGTGATTTTTTGAGTTCTTCTGGAAATATTCCGGTAGTGAAGGAATCGTTGATGATTCTTCTTACTGGAGTGGCAGCAGAGGTTGTTAAAAGAATTGTCTTGAAAGTTTGTGGTGGACAGGGGTCAGAAGGGCTGCCGGCATGCCTGCTTGCTTTGACCAGGTCCATAAATTCATCGTGTGAGATGTGTTGGAAGGAACGGAGAGGCTTGGTTAGAGTATTCTTGGATTGTTGTTTTGTACAAGGGTTAGTGCTGGTGCTTTGTTTCTGTTTTAAGTATGAGTCCAACGTGTCTGCTTTGTCCGTGTAATGATTTGCCAGTTTGTCTGTGAAATCTTGAGTAACAGGATGAGTTCCTTCTAGGAAATTTGGTTTGCGAAATTCTTTGAGTATTTTATAGAAGTCTTTATTTGCACATTTAGCGTTTTGAATTCTGTCTGAATAGTACCTTTTCTTAGCTTTTTGATAGCCGACTTGTATAATCTGTTAATTTTTTGTAGGTGAAGTTTGTCTTGTTTGGCGTTTGTTTTGAGCCAGGTACGTTGCAGCTTTCTAATTTGTTGTTTTATGTCTTTTATTTCTATGTTTCTCCAAGGTGCTTTTTTTCTTTTGTTCTGTTGTGTGGTTTTGAGTGGTATCAGGATGTCAAAAGCTTCTTGTAGCCACTCATATAGTTTTTGAACAGAATTTATTGTTTGCAGATTTGTACTTGATGTTAGTTGTGTTTCTAAGTGTTCCAAATTGAGTTTGTTCCACGGCCGATAGGTGGATGGATGCAAGGTAGTTTTAGGTGAGTCGCTTAGTGTTGTATTATGTTGGAAAGCAAGCAAGTGGTGGTCTGACCATGTGACTGGAGTTATAGTTTGAAAGGTAACTAGTTCAGTATTAGCAAAAATGACATCTAGGATATGTCCAGCGGTGTGTGTCGGTTTGTGGACAATCTGATTCAGGTTCAGTGCGTCTAGGCCAGTAATTATTGTTTTTGGATGGGTCATATTGGGTTTGTCTTTGTGAGTGTGGGCCAATGAGAACACCACTCTGGACACTCACACTCAACACAAAATGCTTCCAACATAGACCCACAGCAAGTATAACAACCTCCCAATTGAGCACTCCCCCTAACCTCGGCGTGTTGCATGCCGTCCAAATCTGGTAATGTGCTTTGGGGCCTTGCAGTGAGTATGAAGTGCTACAGAAATTAAACAACAATGCAATAAAATACCCCCTTTCCAGATCTGCCAACCTACAAAAACATTTCACCATGTGAGGGGCGGGCCCTCGTGCCTAGAGCTACCTAAGAAGCACTGTGCCCTCCACAAATTGCCCAACTCCCCCTCCCCCCTCAAAAAAACACAAAATGTCACTGAGGCTGGTGCCAATGTCCTGGGGTGTTTTCACACCCCCTAAATGGGCATCAGCTGCTTCCAGCCTCTAAAAAAGAGCTGGAAAGCCGCTCTGTGCAGTGCTTTCCAGCTGTCTTTCCTGCCGTCGTGTGATTTCGGCTCTTCACTGGGTGATCGTGTGAAGGGAGCAGAGATCCTGTGACACACGGTGGCACCGTGTGAGTTGGCAGGTCTGACTTTCTCTTCATTGTTCTATAAGGCCCCTCTCGTCTCTCACAATTGTTTTTTTGTCACTGAGTGTACGATTTCCCCCATCCATCCTTTTCCTCAGTTTTGGCCTGCAGTCAACATATGTTTAACATTTGGCAGAATTAAGCGGCCGCCTCTTTATCACGGCTGACACTAATACGTTCTTTTCCGGTTCCCAGTGCGTCGAGCTGCTTTGCTGCTGCCACATATTAGCAGAGCTTAGGGCATATCGAATGCAATTAAGGTGGAACGTTGTTGGCGGAGCACCTTCTGAAGATATTTTTACATAGATAAATTAGATATTAATCGGTACATTTCATGTCCATTAATGACCAATCAGGCAGACATGGCCTTAACGACTTTGAAAGGATAGCTCATACAATGCCAGAAACAATTGTGTGGCTTAGCTGACAAAGAAGCCTTGGCAAAGCCAATAGTGTCGGCTTTTGAACAGTGCTTGCACTCAGAGAGCATGGACAGAGAGCACCACGTTCACTGTACACACATGGTCACAAAGTCTGGCATACAGGCGCTCGCGCACACTTACAAACATCAATGCACATACACCAGCACTCATGCATAATGCTGAGTAAGCGCGCGCTCGTGGTTTCAGGCATTACTGTAGTGCAGCATAATGCGTAGCAGAGCACCAAGGTAAGGTTTATGAGGGGAACGGAGAGCATTTCAAGAGGGACCACAGACTGATGTGCAAAATGGGAGCTCCCAGTGGTGTCCTCGCTGAGTGCTCTAGGGGCCACATGTATCAAAAAAGCATTTTGTGATTACCAAATAGCGATTTTTACCGACTCGCTATTTGGTAATCGCAAAATGCTATGCATGTAAGGAATCGCCAAATATTTAGCGATTCCTCAATATTACCAAATAGTGATTTGGTAAATAGGCTATCGCTATTGAGTAATACTTCAAATTTCTTCCTATTGACCTAAAGGCCCATAGGTGCGAATGCTTTTACATTAGGTAATTTGCGATTACCTAATTGGTAATTGCAAATTAGCAAATGCAAAGCGAAGGGTGCCCGGGGGCCTATGGCCCCCCTGAAGCACCCCCCCCCAAAAAACTAATGTGCACATGTAAAGTGCACACATGCCCTGGGGGCATGTGTGCACTACATGGCAGTTTGAAAAATGCGTTTTTGTGCATTTTTCATAATGTGCACATGGTCAAAGAAGTCGATGGTAATAGCATTTCCTAAATGCACAGTTAGCATTTGGAAAATGCTTGGTACATGTGCTAAGGGAATTGCAATTTAGATTCCCTAGTTGTAGTCGCAATTATAGGTATTCGCAATTTTTGCGATTACCTAAAATTGCAACTACAAAGCCTTTCATACATCATAAAAGGATATTTTGCATTCGTAAACGGCCGAATTTTGCAATTCACACTGTTTGTAAATGCAAAATTGTTTCATACAGGTGGCCCTAAGTGAGGCCCTCAGAGGGTACAGGGTGATATGCCATAGAGGGCAATGTGTGATGTGCCAGAGTGGAGAAATGAATGATGTGCCTCATAGCAACATCTGGCAGTGCTAGGTTTCCCTGTGTGGTAACTCTGAGTGATGTGCATCAAGAGAGTTTAGCATGATGTGTAGCTCAGGGGTACAGTGGTTTGTGCATTATGGTGGCACAGGATGATGTGCAGCAGTGGTCACACAGTCATGCACTGTGGGGATATGCATCAATATGATCCCATGATACGGTCTAGCCAAGCTGATTTTTTGACTATTAGCATTTTGAACGCCTCGATTTTTAAGCCTATACTTACAATGGTGAAACCAAAACTGCAAGCCAGAGAATGCAAAGATCTGATCACTTAAAAGCCAGAACTGGCTATAGTCCCCACACATTACTTGGGGCCTCTTTTAGAGTCCAACGGACAGAGCCACAAGAGTGGTGTGACTGCCAAACTAATGGTTAGCCCACTGTATTTAGAGTTTGGTGGATTGCCATGCTTCTGCCGGCGTGCCACTCCTGGCTCAGCCAGGGGAATCCTTACACCAATGGCCGGATGGACTTGGGTCCATTGGTACAAGTACTTCAGACACTCAGGCCTATTTAGGGCATATGATCTGAAATACTTTTTTCGGTTCGGGACCACCATGAGAAGAACCCTAGTGGCCCCAAACAATTTTTTTTTTACCTACACTGGATGTCAGGGTCATTCATTTTGTGTTTTATAAATACTTTGCTTTAGGAGTCCATTCAGACCCTCCAGGATTTTGTGATTAAGTGATTTGCAAAAAAATCCTAAATTGACAGTTTTGTAAGGGGCAAAATTAAATTAGCACAGGGCCCGCCGCCAACGGGACATACGTGTTACAGCAAACAAATGATGAACGGAATGCTGACAATGCAAACATTCTCCCCCAGTCAAAAGATCTGGGTTAAATCCATCGTTCTTTTGCCCACTACGCCATCCCAGTTTGGACCCAGCCATATGCAAATCAGTCTTGACCCTGTGCCCCATGGGAACAGTCCAGACCGAACTGCCAGGCCAGGTCCTCCCTGGACCAGAAACAAGCATCATGGGACCGGTTTCAGGGTATGTCACCCTTCTTCAGCCAGGCTAGCTTGAATCCAGTGGCACAGTGAGCAAGGGACCCACGTCTGGGCATACCCATCCCACTTAGGGCGAAAAGTGTTACAGCAAACAAATGATGGACGGAATGCTGACAATGCAAACATTCTCCCCCAGTCAAAAGATCTGGGTTAAATCCATCGTTCTTTTGCCCACTATGCCACCCCAGTTTGGACCCAGCCATATGCAAATCAGTCTTGACCCTGTGCCCCATGGGAACAGTCCAGACCGAACTGCCGGGCCAGGTCCTCCCTGGACCGGAAACAAGCATCCTGGGACCGGTTTCAGGGTATGTCACCCTTCTTCAGCCAGGCTAGCTTGAATCCAGTGGCACAGTGAGCAAGGGACCCACGTCTGGGCATACCCATCCCACTTAGGGCGAAAAGTGTTACAGCAAACAAATGATGGACGGAATGCTGACAATGCAAACATTCTCTCCCAGTCAAAAGATCTGGGTTAAATCCATCGTTCTTTTGCCCACTACGCCACCCCAGTTTGGACCCAGCCATATGCAAATCAGTCTTGACCCTTTATGGAATGGCATGGTGAGCAAAAAAACGATGGATTTAGGCCCAGATCTCTGTACTGGGGTGAATGTATGACATTGTTCTGCATTCTGTCCATCAATTGTTCTTTTTGCATTTGTCACCCCGAGTGGGACGGGTATGCCCAGACGTGGGTCCCGTGCTCTCCATGCCACTGGAGTCAAGCTATCCTGGCTGATGAGGGCTGAAAGCCCGAAATCGGTCCTAGGATGCTTGTTTCCAGTTCAGGGAGGACCTGGCCTGGCAGTTCAGGCTGGACTGTTCCCATTGGGCTCAGGGTCAGGACTGATTTGCATATGGCTGGGTCCAAATGGAATGGCATGGTGAGCAAAAAACGATGGATCTAGGCCCAGATCTTTGTACTGGGGTGAATGTATGACATTGTTCTGCATTCTGTCCATCAATTGTTGTTTTTGCATTTGCCAACGGGACATACGGCTGGCCCGGGAGGGCCACAGATGTAATTAGTACAGGGTCCGCTGCCCACGGGGCACACGGTGGGCCCTCAAGGCCCAAAAATGTAATTAGCACAAGGCCCACCAGCCACAGGGTATGCGGTGGGCCCGGAGTGGGGGCAACATTTTATTAGCAAGGGGGCTTGAGGGGCAATAGTTAATGTAGATCGCCTCCCAAGGCAGAGCCTGGGTTCATAGCTGCCAAGATTCCCAGATCCATACATGATGTGCTGTTCTAGTCAAGGTTTTTTCTTTTGAATTGTGGGACTCGTAGTCCTGTTTTATACAGAATAAACAAGACTACTAGTCCTAGAATTCAAGGAAAAACATGGACTAGAGCAGCACATCATGCATGGACCTGGAAAACTTGGCAGGGCTATGGGTGGCACAAAGTACAAGTGAAAATTGGGCCCTGCTCACTCTTCTGTCACCAAGAGTACCCCTGCCCCTCAACCACCAGTGACCCATGACCACATAGCAGTCGCCAGTCACATTCTTGCTGACCCAGGGCTCTACTATTGCAAAACTAAGTGTTGCAAAAATGCTGCAAAATTTCCATATTTGTGCCGCAAAATGTCCTTATTTGTGACGCAAAATTTGCTAATCTAGTCCACAAAATCCGGGGTGGGGCTTTTATTTTTGTAACACAAAACAAATTGCTGAGCGGCTGTACGAAACAGTGGCCACTCAGAAAACTTTCAATACCTTCAGAAAAGCCATGGAGGCTGTGCATCTGAGGGTAGGTAAACCTCTCCAAATACAGTGACCTGTAGTTTACCAGTGCAGCGGAGTACATCTCCCCAGTGTCTTGTCAGAAATGAGTAGAGCCCGTCAGGGTCTAAATGACCACCATGGTGCACTGTGCAGCTGTGGACATGGACTGATGAATTGCAACTAAACAAAAATATACCCTTAGACCCTCTATAGTGTAGACAAGCTGGTGTGTTTTGGGTGCTTTTCCCATGTCTCACAATTAGAACAAAAAGTTTGGTCCTAAGTAATAATTTAAAATATTTGCAGTTACTGTGCTCCTTTAACAGGCGGTCATTAGCCATTTTAAAATGTCTATACACAGTCATCATACAGTAAACATATATTTTCAATCATTTTCTCAGACCCATTAAGACAAAACATTTTTGTTTTGTTATTTTGTATGTTAATTTCTTGTGTTTATCTAGCACATTACACAAACAGCTGTGTTTACTTTTTCTCACAAAACAATGGATCTCATGGAATACAGTTTTATAATAGGAAACCATCCGAAGCACTCAGTTTGCTTATCAAGAAGGGGAACCAATATATGTGAACTTGCACAAGATTGCAAAATGATAGTGTTCGGAAGGGTTGGTTTCAAGAAATAACTTTATTTCCACCAGTGCCAAACCAATGAAAACAGTAAATGCTTCTAAAGATTATAGTGAAGCAGCCCTGTCTATTTCTAAAGCATGATGCTGATAGCTTAGTCATTGGGAAAGCAGCTTGGAGACAGGGCTGATGGATTCAAGGAACAAGGGTGGGTGGGTAGTAGATTTATTCCCCTCATTTTTGTAGACGATGCGGTACTGAGTATCAGGATGGCAAACGGCTTCCAAGGTCTGTGTAATTCCTAGGTATCTTTCAGGGATGCACTAGACATGTCAACCAACCTAAATAAATCGGAGGTCTTGTGGTAGGGTGGTGCAATCTCAAAGCAAAGATTGTGAAGGTATCTGTTGTAATAAAATAGAGTCCATTCCATGTAGTATCTTCAAGTTGATTTATTTAAGTAGATGTTACAAGGGAGAACCCCACCAGGAGCAGCCTTACTGCTGCTCAGCCCATCCACCAACTGACACTAATACTCACGAACATTACACTCACCAACATTCTCGCACAAGGTCACCCAGGCTGAGCAGCAGCAGTATAACACATCCCCTTTCTTTATAAAGGAAATGAAGGAACTCTCAAAAGACAACAGAACAGTTGCGAGAAATAAATAAGATGACAACTTTCTGAAACATAGCATGAAAAATTAAAGATGGAACATTCATGCAGAGGAAATGAAGTAGGAAGGGAGAAACAGGAACACAAGTACAAAGACTCATGCACAGAAACACAAGTACAAAGACTCATGCACACCATCCTCCTTTCTAACACAAACACAACCCAAACACTCCCACACCACAGACTACAAACCAACCCAAATACAAGAATCGTGCAAGCTGGCCAGGCAAACATCAGAAAAGTACAAGGGTGCCAACAACAAAAGTGCAAGGAGAACCATCCTGTAAAGAAAAACAATATGTACACGTGGAGGATATCCACACGGAACTTAATAGCATCGCAACACCAAAGTAATTGCAAAACTTCCCCCAACAACAAATTGGGGTGTGATGTGTGAATGGGACTCCACACGGAACCAAAAACACTCCCCACGCAAACCTTGATGTGCGAGGGAAAAACACAACACTACCAAAGTAAACCTTGACGTCCAAGGGAAAGCACTCCCAACGCAAACCTTGACGTGCGAGGGATGTATGAAAAACGGACCAAACAGAAGAAATGCACTTCCCCCAACAGCAAGTTGGGGTGTGATGTGTGGAAGGGACTCCACACGGAACCAAAGCAGGCGCACCAGACCTCACTCAACAGGTAAAGAACTCCCCCAACGCAAAGTGGGGTGTGATGTGTAGCAGACGCTCTACACGGAATCTAAGCAGGCGCAAAACACTTCACTTAACACGTAAAGAACTCCCCCCAACGGAAAGTGGGGTGTGATGTGTGGAAGGGACTCCACAGGGAACAACAACACTCCTAACACACACACCTTGCACATAAGGTAAGTAAATGCACAACTGAATGTCAAGCAGCAACATCAATGAAACAGAAAAACCACTCACTCTAGGAAACCCGTACTACAATGGGTGGTAATACAGCACCAACCCATAGCCACATAAGAGTGGGAGAAAACACTGCAACACCACAAACTTCACAAGCTGAAATACAGAAAACTGTCATTCTAATGGACATTCAAGAAACAAAAATGAGCAGTAAATAAATCCACAATCTCCTCTATGTATATAAGCTAACAATGATACTACCTATTAAGCTTCATTGACATGCAAAATTTGTGGATAAAACGTTAAAAGTACTTTAAACAAAAATAGCAGCAGAAATAAACTTAAAATAAAGTAGAAAGAAAATGCTCTACCCCGGTGAGCGAACTCTCACCCGAAGTCCAATACAGTCACATTGCTGACAAGAGTAACACTGGCAAGAAGACTTGAATAATGAAGAGCTGCACCACCTCTGTAATGTCTCCATGGTAACAGTTGCTGCGACAGAAGGCAGAGAAGGTAAAAAAAAACAAAAAAAACAGTACCTTCATTTTGAAGATTTCCCTTTGAGAACTTGCCAAAGTCCAGAGTCTCACAACGAACTAGAAGCGGGATAAGAGACTCAAGCAGAAGGTATGGAATCGCCAACTCCTCCATACGAGGATCAGAAGAACTGGGAAACCGGTCAGGGAACTGAAGAACTGGCAGACTGGTGAGGAAACTACGCTTCACGTGCGCACTGAAATACACCATACTCGCGGCTTCTGCCACAGCAAATCTCTCTAGGAGGAGCAGGAGTCACCCTCTTGCGCCGTATCAAAACAAACTGAGAACGTGGTTGGCGAAAAAAAAACAGAGCAGCAACATATTGAATGAGCCACAGCCAACCTAAAGATGGCGGCACACTGTCAACGTGGATGCAGGGTGGCTCTCGGTGCGCTTGTGCACCAAAATGTCCCAGAGCAGGCCGAGAGAGGAACGGGCGTCACAGAAGGTCCCACGGAGCTGCGCACGTCTTGATGCAGGTAGGATTGCACGCGCTGTTGACAGCTCGTGCTTAGGTTTTTGAACGGCAACACGGCAGTTAAGAAACGCCCACTAACGTGAAGTCTCAGCGGACACCAGAAATAATAGTGAAAAGGTGTCTCACCTCTCTTGACTCCACGCGATGCCAAATCAAACTGCCAACGCACTGCACCGCAGCCTGACGAAGGTGCTTACACACAACTTTATCACAGACCTGAGTACACGGGTAGAAGCTGATTTCCATTTCACTCGGCACTCGCTGTACTGGTGTAGGTTGCAGAAGGTCTATGGGTAACTTGGCAGTAACAAACACAAGGAGGCAGGAATCAGTTACTCCACTGGGAAATTCCACTTATGGGAGGCACTCTCCCAGTGTAGCAGGACAGGGAGAAGGACAGGAACTGGCACACAGGGTTGTGGGCCATAGCAGGTAGAATCCTTAGAGTTCAACTCCTCTTGAAGGACACCTATTCTGGGTCACAGCATTGAGGAAGGTAGAAAGTCCAACAGGAACTGTCAGGCAGGAGGACAGGAAGGGTGAAAATGCAGTAGGGAAGGGAAAGAAAGTCCAAGGGGAACTGGCACTCAGGGGTTGGGGCGACTGATGGAGTGGTCACTGGTGGGGTTCAGGGGTGCCAGTAAGCTTGAAATACGCAGCTTCCATTCCAAAAGAAATTCCTTTACCTTGTAGTTTCTTCAATGTTCATAGTAGCAGTCCACTGAAGTTGCACATGCAGATTCTTTCCTTAAAATCGTCGCCAAAATATGTTGTAATAAAATTCCACTCACCAACATTCTCACACACAGTCACCCAGGCTGAGCAGCAGCAGTATAACAGTATCCCTTTAAGTAAGCATGAATGCATTTATGTACCTGCCGTTTGATAAAGGTATGAAATGACGACAATTTACAACTGCGAGGAGCACGCGATTTAATAGGGCCAAATTAGCTGTTTTTAGGCCTGGTCAAGAGACAGCATTAGAAGTGTCAGCATCCTCGTGTCTTAAAATAAATCCTAAATAAATAATATATACCTCTATAGAAACATAGAGGGCCTTTGAATCAGCCCTCTTCTTTCATTGGTCTGTTCAATTGTCATATGCCTTGGCTTCCTGCTGCCACAGCACACAGCATAGGGCGATTAGCCAATTTGGGCAATTGGGTCTCTTGCACTGTTTCTCTGATCACACATCTGCCTGAAAATAAGTACATTTCAGTTCCAGGGATGGCGACAGAGCTGGTGGGCCAATAGCTTACTTTGCCAATGATTTTGTTTCTTTACATTCCTTATCTGTTTTAATTTTTTTGCCATCTTCGTCTATTTAAACTGTACTGTGTACAGTAATGTGCCAATAAGAATCATATTTTCTGTGATGTACACTAAAACTGAAAAGAGCTTCTATGCCTGTTCTAAGTGGAGCTGACTTCTGAGAATCAACTATACTATTAAATATTAAATAAAAAATCATGTGTTGCTAAGTTTTTTTATTTAATATTTTTATTGCAAGAATAAGGCCACCAGCTTTTTTTATTCTTCCTTTTATTTTTGTGACATATATGCTTGCAATAAAAAAAAAATCACATCAGACCAATTGGCTTTGTCAATACTTGTTTGATTAATCGTAGCGATAGGTGTTTAATTTACTATGTGAAATGTATATAGAGATAATTATTCTAAATTGCTGCTAGACAAAATAGATTTTTATAGCTTACCTCCTTCTATTTCCTCATTTATCGTGCAGCAGGCGACCTGTCTCACTTATTTGGATGACACTTTATTACCCATTATGAACAAAATGCCTAAGAAGCCTTCGTAGATCATAGAAGTGACTGACGAGAAACACTAAACCTTTCTCAATAATCTGTCAGATTGTACGTCCCACTAACAATGTCAACAGACCCTTAAAAGTCCCTTGAAGGAAAATCTAATTTTAACACGGGCATGGCAAGACAAATGCTTCCAGCTGGAGTTACAAATGCTTTGGCCACGCTATGTACACTTACAGCAACCCAGGGGCGTAAGAATGCGCTTGCAGCCCCTGCGATGCATTGGGTCCCCCAACCCATCAAGGTTTCCGTTCAGCCCACAGCCAATGAATATCTCTCAGATACGGGAGACTCAGGAGCCCCTCATCACATTTTGCAGGTGGGCCCCATCATTCTGTGTTAGGCCACTGCAGCAATCTAATGCGCTTTTCTTATTTTTTTGTTCACTTTGCCACTGGATTCAAGCTAGCCTGGCTGATGAGGGCTGTTAGCCCGAAACCGGTCCCAGGATGCTTGTTTCCGGTCCAGGGAAGACATGGCTTGGCAGTTCGGGCTGGACTGTTCCCATGAGGCACAGGGTCAAGACTGATTTGCATATAGCTATGTCTGAACTGGGGTGACGAAGTGAGCTAAAGAACGATGATGGATTCAACCCAGATCTGTGACTGGGGGTGAGTGTCTGAAAAGTTTCAGCACTCCGTCCATCGTCTCCTTGTGTATACTTTCGTTATGTCCATAGACTACTGAATCAGCCTGATGAGTATCCTGGGTATGAAGCCTACAAGTGAGCCTGGGTCTCTTCAGACTGAGGTCATCTGGAGTTGAAATATCACACAGAGGTCAAAGTTGGATCTGTGTCTCCCACTGCACAGCTAGAAGGCTCCACAATGTCCGTTTTTGTGGTCTCTCATATCAAAGAGCAGTTAATGATCATCCAAACATTTATTGACCCTCCATATTTGGAAATAGATATTTTCATTTATCTATGATATTAGGAAATGACCAAAAGTATTTTGGGGTGAAGATCCTTTGTCAGGGCGCTTCATAATCAAGCGTTCATTTACACCTAAAAAATAGAAGAAAAATGCAACTTGTAATAAATTCAAATCTTAAAACAATTTCATATACCAAGGCAAGTTCGCAAGAACGACCTTAAAACAATTCAATCTAACAATCTAAATTCATATGATAATGCCAGTCAGTCATTGTCTTTATTTGATCTTCCAAAGGTAGATCATAAAAAATACACAAAAAAGATCATACAATAAAAACATTAAAATTACAAAATTCCTTCAATAAAAACCTTTGGTAACATGCATACAAAAAATTCAAAAAAGACTACATAAAACTTAATACAGGAATCTCAATTATGAAGGTGGGGACATTTTTGTACAAAAAATACCTGCGTTACCCAGTAGCAGCTTTAGGAGACTTAAAGTGCATATGGCCAAGTGCAGCATCATAATAAAAAGCAGCAATTCATAATACAGGAGAATATATATATATAGATTATTGTTAAAACATCATGCTCCTTCTTTATGGTAGGATGCACTTAAAAAAACTAGCAACTGAAAAACATGTATCACAATCATTAAGTTGCTGTAAAAAGAATAGAGCGCTTTTACACCTTGCCGACGCAACAACGGTAATAAAAACCTCCATGTATACGGCTGGTAATATTTGCAGAAAAATACAAAATGTAATAAGGTCTGGCTGGATTGCTCGTCACATGGGCAATTGCTAATGCACGAAGAGCAGTATTGACCTAATGGAAAGCATATAAGCCAGCGCATGGAGCCTAACCTAAATCTGGCTAATAAAGTTCTCTCGTACACGTTTGTCACATATAAAAGATAAGGGGCAATCTTTGGCGCCATCTGGATGATGCAATAATCCCTAACCAGGGGTTTGGCCACTTCCGTTAATTCCCTGATGGCCCGTCTATGCTTGGCAAAACTATCCTATACCCTGTATTTATCCTTTTTCACGATATTCTCAGGGTGCTCAAACAGATGGGCGCAACCAAGGGCCAGGAAACAGTCTCTAATATATTTTAGCCAAGGAATTGCCAAACCACAGTCACAGAGCAGGCAATCTGTAACCACTGCCCAGTTGAGATCAGCTTCCTTGTTTGCCCATATTGCACACCAGAGGGCCAGAGGAGCGGCATTAATGGTATCCTGCACATAATCCATGCCTAACTCCTGGTGCAGGGAAAAATGCGGGGTCGGGGAGGGGGGGACCCAGTAACCGGCAGCAGAATCTATTCCCCCCCCCCACTTCCCTGCATCCCCAAATACCCATAGGTTAAAGTTGGCAAACATTTCCGATTATATATCTCCAAGATTGGTGCTATAGGTTTTTTACCAATGGTCATGGCGAGTGAAGAAGTAATGCCTATTGCTCGTGTGAAGGGAGTTATCCTATTTTTAGATGCAAGTAGACCAGGTGCATCTATCATCAAACTCCAAGCCCAAATATGTAAAACAAGCTTACCCTATCTAGATTTTTACCATCTATGTTTAAGGTGCGGGTTTTGGTGTTTCTAGGGCCACATACCATTATGAATGTTTTAGCAAGGTTAGTCTCCAAATCCAGGTCTCTCATAAAACTAACATAGCTAAAAATCGGGCTCTTAAGGGCATTGGCCGTCCTTGCCAGGAGGACCGCATCGTCTGCGTATAAAAGCACGGGCACGGCTTTTTGCCCGACATGGGGAGCGTCCACCCCAACGAAGGCCAATGAACTATCCAACCCGTTTGTGTATAACAGGAATAGAATCGGGGCAAGAACACATCCCTGGCGCACCCCATGCTCAACTCTGAAAGAATCTGTGCATTCACCAGCATTACCGAATCTAACTACTGCTGTAAGATCATAGTGTAGGAGTCTTAAGAATGAAACCAAGCCCTCATCAACACCCATACTCTCTAAAATGGCCCATAGCTTGGATCTGCATACATAATCAAAGGCGCTCGAAGGATCCATAAACGCCAGGTGTATAGAGACACCCTTGGGGTATCTAAAATTTGCCACGATTAGATGGAGATTGAGGCACTGTTCGATGGTCCAGAGCCCTTGTCTGAACCCATATTGGGTTTGGGAGAGGATATTGTTTTTATTTATCCAAACTAAAAGATGATCCAAGACTGCCCTCCCAATAATTTTGGCTGTAGAGTCTAAAAGAGATATCGGGCGGTAACACTTTACATCATGCACATTTTCTTTTTTTAAAATAAGGACAATTGTTGAAGTGCGCCACGATGTAGGCACACCCGAACTACAAACAGCGTTAAAAACACACAAGTGAGAAGAGGAGTCCAGAACCCCGTATTCTCCCTAAATAAATCAAGGGGAACACCGCCCGGGCCCGGCACATTCTTGCACCGACTGTCGGCAAGGTTTCCCTTCCTGCACAAAAACAACCCTGGCTGTAACCCAGGCACCCTTGCACCATGATGCACTAGGCAGCCAAAAGTGCGCCAGCGTCAGGAAAGGACAGCAATGCGGTGTATAATGGGCCTTTTACACAGCGCAGCAAGGTGGCTTTCTGCTTTGCGCTGCGTGAAAGAATGATAAATTTGCCCCAAAATCTGGGAAAATGCCCTGCGAAATAGATGCAGTCATCGATCCCTAGATAGTGGTGAAAATATCAATTTAATTTTAGAACCTGGGATGTAGTCCTGGGAGTAATTTGTAAATTTTATCTTCCTATCATTCTCTGTGAAAAAAAACGAGGAACTAATTTCAATTCTGTTTAAAGCAAAAGACGCTAGTTCGGAACTTGAAGATTGAAGTTGTGCTTGGCTAAGGGGCAGGGCGAGTTTAATGTAAATATCAGCAAAACTGCTACATATCAGTGTAAATCGTGTGACTACATGGGAAACAACTGTGGTACATTGCACCAGTGCAGAGGACGCCTATCCGGATAAATCATGTCAAAAGCTTGATACATATCAACAGCCTTCAGTTTCATTGCCTGTCCTATTGAAAACCTTTGCAGTACTTTCAAACAAACTTCTCTCGCCCTGCTCATATTTGAACATGGCCAGAAGTAGACATGGACTCCGTTTTTCGTATTTATCAAGTTATTTCCTTGAACCTGGTGTGCCAAGGCCAGGTTTATTTATTTTTTTTTTTTATTTTTTTTTAAAGTTTTATATAGCGCTGGCTAGACCCAGAGGTATCAGAGCGCTTTACATGAGAAGATAATATAAAGCAAACATGGCATACAAGTAGATAAAAAGATAATGAAACAACGTATGAAATATACAAAACAAAATAAATATACAGGTGCAAGAGCTATACACTTCAAGTAACTAGGTATATGATGTTCGCGAAATGGACAGATAATACTGGACAAAATGTAAACATGGTGATTGGAGATCAGGTGCAGGTCACAGGTTAGGACCCCCAATAATAATTGAGTCAAACATGGCGTATAAGTAGATAAAAGATAATGACAACAATATGTGAAATATACAAATCAAATAGATAGACAAATCAAACAAATAGATAAACGAATCAAATAGATAAACAGGGGCAGGAGCTATACATATCAAGTAATTAGGCCGATGATGTTCATGAAATGGACAAGTATTACTGGACTAATATAACATGGTGAAATTGGAGATCGAGTGCAGGTCACAGGTTAGGATCCCCAATAATAATTGAGGAGGTGGATTTTGAGGTCTTTTTGAAGCTGAAATAGGAGGGGTTGCAGCGCAGGTTTTTGGGAGGGCATTCCAGATGATAGGGGCATTACCAGAGAAGGAGCGTGATTGTGTGGCTTTCTTTTTATGCAGTGGTGGTATAAGGAGGAGGGAGTTGGTGCTTCTCAGGGGTCGTGTGGTGCCCGCAATGAGGAGTTTCTTGGAGAGGTACTGCGGAGTGATGCAGGCAGTTTTGGAGGCAGATCTGCCTTCAATAGGGAGCCATTTAAGAGATTTGAGAGCCGGGGATATGTGATCGAAGCGTTTGCAGTCTGTAATGAGCCTGGCTGCAAGGTTGAGCACTGCTTTGATTGGAGCAAGGTGGACCTTGGGGATTCCGTTGAGGATGGCGTTACCATAATCAATGCGTGAAAGAACAAGTGACTGAACTACAAGTTTAAAATCATCGGTAGGTATAAAGGGTTTGATTTTCTTGAGGTGACGGAGAGTGAAGAGGGCTCCTTTAGCAGAGTTTTTGATGTGGACGTTAAGGGTCAGGGTGTTGTCGATAGAAATACCAAGAGATTTGACGGAGTTGGACAGCGTAAGTGAGCAGTTGAGTGCGTTAAGGTCAGAGATCCATGATTGAACGGGGAGAGGGTTGTTTTTAGGGGAGAAGAGAATGATTTCAGTTTTATTAGGGTTAAGTTTGAGATGATTGGAGTGGAACCAGGTTTGGATCTTGGTGAGGGTGTTGTTCAGGTGTAAGATGTCGGCATGAGTTTTAATCTTGTAATAGATTTGGGTGTCATCGGCGTAGAGGTGGTAGTTGATGCCTGCTTGTTTAAGAATGAGGGTGAGGGGTTCCATAAAGAGGTTAAAGAGGGAGGGAGAGAGAATAGACCCTTGGGGGACTTCAAGGGAGACAGGAGTGGGTTTAGAAAGACAGTTTTGAATTTTGATTTGCTGAGTTCGGTGTTGTAGGTAGGAGACGAACCATTTGTAGGCAGTATCATTGAGGCCGAAACGGGTCCTAAGCACATTAAGTAGGGCTGAATGGTTGACTGTATCGAACGCTGCGGAGAGATCAAGGAGGATAAGAAGGCAGGTCTCGCCATTATCAAGTGAGTGGTGGATGTCATCGATGACATTGAGCATTGCCGTTTCGGTGCTGCAGCCTTTCCTGAAGCCTGATTGAAAGGGATCAAGTAGGTTGAAGTTTTCGATGTGCTTGTCTAGTTGTAGTAGGACACATTTTTCAAGGACCTTTGAGAGAAGGGGGAGGTTAGTGATGGGGCGGAGATTGTTTAGGTCATTGGGGTCAGCATTGGGGTTTTTGATTATGGGAGAGATTTGTCCAAGTTGAAGGGAGGTGGGGACACAGCCAGTCGAGAGAGAGGTGTTGATGATTGTGGTCCAGTATGGGGTGATGATGTGCTTAAGGGCAGGGACAAGGTTAGAGGGTAAGGGGTCTTTTGTGTGGGAGGACGGTTTAAGATTACCAATTATTTTAAGGACTTCTAGCTCAGTCACGGGGAGGAAGTTGAGCAAGGAGGCATTGTTCTTTAATTGTGAGTTAGGGTAGTTGGTTTCCGGAGAGGTAGCAGGGTCAGTTGGTCGAGGGGATGTGGAGTAGGCATTTGAGGTGAGGACGGGTTTGCATTGGGAGTTGGAGGGGAGCTGTGTGGAACGGAAGGATTGATCAATTTTGGCTATTTTTTCCGAGAAGAAGTGGGAAATTTCTTCACATCTGGCTGAGGAGGCGATCAGATTTGGAGGTGCAGGGGAAGTTTGGTTACAAATGATTTTGAAGAGTTCCCTAGGTCTGTTTTTGGCACGATCAAGTTGAGTGCAGAAGAAGGATGCCTTTTCCTTGAAGATGTGTCTTTTGTACGTGGATCTGGCGTGTCTGAGGAGTGCAAGATGGGAGGGAGAGGGATGGTGTCTCCAGGTTCTTTCCGACAGTCTGAGTGACCGTCTTTCGTTGTTAAGCTCGGTATTAAACCAAGAGTTGGAGGGGGTCATTCTTTGGTTTTTGAGTTTCGGCGGGGCTAATTGGTCAAGAATACCAGTGACAGTATTGTTAAAGTGTTCAGTGAGCTCATTAGCATTTTGTGAGGGGGAATGAGAAGAAGTTGAGCTTGGAGTTTAGACTCAAGAGCACCCGGGGGATATGTTTTAGATTTCTGGTCAGTTTCTTTGGTCTGTTAATTTTGGAGGTGGGGAGATTTGCATTGGTAGCAATGGTGAACAGTATAAGGTGATGGTCAGACCAGTCAATGGGGACGATATTGGTCACGGAGGCCAGATCTTCGTTGGAAAGAATGGCGTCAAGGATGGCTCCTTTGGTGTGTGTCGGGGACAGACATAGTTGTTTGAGTTCATTGATCTCAAGTAGATTAGTGAGGAGGAGATAGTGGGATCATTGGTATCGTTCCAATGGAGGTTGAGATCCCCAAGAAAGAGATTTTTTGAGTTGGATAGTGAGGATTGTGTCAGGAGCTCAGATAAGTCCTCGATGAAGGGCTGGGGGGGCCCGGAGGGCGATAGATGTTGTGTAGACGAATTGGGTGGGAATTTTGGGTTGTCAGTTCAGCTTCCAGGTATTCGCAGGAGGAGTAGCCAGAATTATTGACAAGGGATAGCTGAAGTTCATTTTTAAAGATAATGGCTAGACCACCCCCAACTCTGTCAGGTCTATCTTTTCTAAGAATAGAGTATCCCGGGGGGTCAAGTATGCTCGTTGAGTGGTCTTTGAGCCAGGTTTCTGTGAGGAATGCAATGTCAATGGATTCACTCAGGATAGTTTCTGAAATTTCCGTGGCATGTTGGACTGCGGAGCGACAGTTGACCAGCATACATGTAAGTGGTGTGGGGTTGCATAAGGTGGGTGGGCAAGTGTGGATCGACGTGAGTTGGGGCTGTGGTCTGGGGGAAGCGGGGGAGGAGGGGATTCTATTAGTCCCTAAGATAACAGGGATGTGGGAGTAGGGGAGTGGAGAGTTGGTGGTTGGTAAGCTAGGAAGGTAAGAGTTGCATAGGTCGGAGAGGTCGGACGGGGAGAGATGGTTCGAGGTGCGGTGAGGTCTATGTATACGGCAGCGGAGAGGAGTCGATCTCCAATGATTGTGTTTGGTGTTAGGGATTTTCGGGGGAATTTTGGGGGATTTCTGGGGGATTTTTGGGCGGGGCTGGGTGGGGATTTTATGGTGAGGGAGGGATTTGGAGCTGTGGAAGATAAAATCTTTCCTGAATTGAGAGAGTTTAGTAATCAAATTAGATAGGTCAAGTTCGATGTTGTGTAGGCTCTGGGCAATTAAGGTGAGGGGAGGTACCGAGGGGGGGTGGTCTGGGTTAGTTATGGTGGGTGGACTGATGTGTGAGGGGGGAGATAGGGAAGTGGGTGTGGAATGAGGGGTGACGGGGCTGTTAGGTGTGAGGGGTTCGTTAATCAAATTGGATAGGTCAAGTTCAGTGTTATGTAGGCTCGTGTCAATTGGGGTTGAGGGGGGTACTGAAAGGGCGTGGGCGGGGGGTAGGGAAAGATATGGGTTAGTTGCAGAGGGTGGATTGATGTGTGAGGGGGGAGAGAGGGTGGTGGGAGTGGAGTGAGGGGTGACGGGGCTGTTATATGGGAGGGGTTCAGTGATCAAATTAGATAGGTCGAGTTCACTGTTGTGTAGGTTCGGGGCAATTAGGGTAAGGGGAGGTACTGAGGGGGCGGGGGAAGGGAATGATCTGGTGGTAGGGAGTGGTCTGGGTTAGTTGCGGAGGGTGGACTGAGGTGTGAGGGGGAGATAGGGTAGTGGGTGTGGAGTGAGGGGTGTCGGTGCTGTAAGGTGTGAGGGGTTGGGCTAGGTTAGACATGAGGTTAAGAACTTCAGGAGATGTGGTCAGAGAGGATAAAAGGGCATAGAGTGAGTGGAGAGCAGATATATTAGGGTGGAGGGGTTGTGTATTTATCGGGGGTTGGGATAAAGGATTGGGAGGCGGAGTTAGGAGTTAGGAGGGCCTGAAGGGGCAGGATAGGGGGGATGGGGAGGAGAAGAGGGTGTACGGGATGGGTAGGAGGAGGGGGTGAGGAGTTGTGTTAGGGGATTGAAGGGCAAGGACGGTGGAGTACGTGAGTAGTTGGGTAGGGGGAGAGAGGTTGTGGGGTCAGGCAGAGGCGGGGTTATGGGAGGGGAATGATAAGTAGATGGCAGGGATTGGGGGCAACCGTTTTTAGTGGAGGGGTCCGAGGAGTGTGAGTTCCGGGTGTTAAGTGGAGAGAGGGAAATTAGAGGGGGATGAGAAGTAGGTAACGGTGGTTGGGGGATGTTATTTGCTGTAGAGAGGTCCAGGGAGGGTGATGGTGAAGTCGATTGTTGGAGGATGGTGTTAGCTGGATGGTTGAAGGTGGAGGTGGAGTGAGGGGGAAAGGGGGAGGGAGAGATTGGAGGGGCGTTATTCAGTAGGGGAGAAGGAGTGTTAGGTGCCGAGTGGTCGAGGAGGAGAGACATAATGCTGAAGTGGTGTTCGAAGATGGAAAGGTGGGATACCGTGGCTTGTATGAGGATGTTACCTGTTTTGAAGATGGAGATATCAATATCACCAAGAAAGGCTGGGGAGGGAGTGGTGGATATTTTGAATCCATATGGTATTTTGGTTGATTTAGAGATTGGGAGGTGTTGTAGGAAGATGCTTTTCCATTTGGAAGGACGTATGGAGTAAAAGATGTAGTTGGTTATAATGGGGGAGGTGAGGCTGAGGTAGTTATCAACAATGAGTGTTTCAGGGTTACGGATAAGGAGTTTATGTTTGAAGTTTTTCTTGGCATGTTTGGAGAGATTGGGGGGTAGAGAATGGTCCATGAGTTGGGGCCATGTTTGGAGAGAGTAGGGTCCTGGGGGTGATGGTCAATGCTGTGGGGGGCATGTTGGGTAGACGTGAGAGGAAGAGAGAGTGGAGAGAGGGAAGTTAAGGAAAATGGGGGGTAGAACAGGAGATGAGGATTGGGAACAAAGTGGGGCACTGGGAGAGTGGGGGGTAGAAATATGGGGGCTAGACAAGGAATAGGGTGGACAGGCGAGGAATTATGAATCGGCAAAAAGGAGCAGATCAAATAGATAAACAAATTATATCGACAACATGGAGCAAATCTAATATATAAGCAGTCGGCACAAATGGAGCAGATCAGTATACCAGCAGCAGGTTTGCAAATAAATAGATAAACAATCGGCAAGTACGCGCAGATCAGTAGAAGACAGCAACAATGCTTGCGAGGGCGTGGAATGTCTAAATTAGAGAGGGAATGCCGTAAGAGAGAGTAATACAAGAGTAAAAATATAGATAGAGTTAGAGGGACATATGGATAAATCAATGAGCCAAGGAAATACTAAGCGGTAAAAAAGTTAGAGTAAGAAGAGTAGAGTCAATAATCAATAGAAACAATTAGAAAGGGAATACCTGAAGCAAAGCAAAATAATAAGCGGTAAGAAATTAGAGTAAGAGGATAGAGTTGACAATCAATAGAAAACAACAACAATACTTGCGAGGGCGAGGAAGTTCAGAGTTGGAAAGGGAATGCAGGAAGGGTCACATAAGATTCACAGAACAGATACTTAGGCAGTGTTGAGGGACAACATAGTGCGGGGTCGGAGGCATCTCCATTTTGTAGAGTTTGAAGAGATGTAGTGACTGTCTTGTGACAGGAGGTAGGTTAGGGAGATATATTGAACTTGTTTCCCAAGTTCAATATATTTTTATCACTTTTTATTTAGCGCGGACTTTACCCGAAGGTGTCAGTGCGCTTCCCAGTAGGAACGGTAACATTACATGAGGAGAAAATTACAAGTGAGCTTAATACAAAAGCAAGCGTTTTCATTACATGAGGAAAAAGTGACAATTGTGCAACTAACAAAAACAAACAAAATACAAAAAGAGGTAGCGAATGATACGTTACAAAAGGAAAGATGTCTGGGGCAGTAAATCAGGTCAAATTCCCAAGTGCATCTCCGCAGCTTTTTCGGTCTGTTGCTTTGTCTGTAGTGGCCCAGGTTTCTGTGAGGTGAGTAAGGGGGGGGGGGGGCAATTCCCCTTATGTTCTGGAGTCCTGTGCCTTACTTCCCAGCCCCAACACTCAATCTTTACGATGCGTGCCCCCACTGGTATCCTCCTATAATGCTCTCTGAAACTCCAGGGAAGGTGCTGCCTTGTGTCTGCGGGATAGAGAAGTGCTCAGTTGTGATACCCAGCTGGCAGTGTTGACAGATGCAGCTAATCGGGCTCAATATCTCACCCGCCCCAGTAGACGTGCTATCTGGGGACAGTGGGCTTTCGCTGCTACAGGTTGGTGTTGCAGCTTGGCAGCACGTATAATAGCGGAGGTGGGGGGGGTTCAAGGAGCCGATCCTTCACCTCGTTATCTTTGCCCAAATCCCATGCTACGCACACTGGGACCGCTTTCCGATTATCGGCGATCGCGGGAGTAGGTGCACACAAAGACTTCGCGCATCCCCTCCGGCGCTGTGGTGGTGCCTCTTTTTCCCCAACGCAGGTTATCCCCTGATCTACAAAAAAGGATTATTCTGGACAAATTCATCTCCCTGCATCTGAAACTGTAAACATATCTAATGTAAACTATTTATAAAAACAGTGCAGCTCGATGTGCATCCTTCTCCGTATCACATGCTGCTTCCTTAATCTAGTCCGGATCAGACTTCACACACCTTTCAGTACTTCATACAATGCCCCGTGCCCCTGCTACAGTGAACATGTTCTTCATCAGGAACTTCACTACTCTTGAAGCTCGGTCTTCACTATCCCAGATGCCTTGAAAGCAGAGAACTAGGTGAACCTGCAGTGAACCCTCCATGTGGTATTGCACCTTAGCATCAACTCCAGAATTTAGTGTTACAATAAAATGGTGGACAAAATATTGAGGACCACAATATTTACAGGGTAAGTAGCAATAGATAACTATAAGTTTACAATATTTACAGGGTAAGTAGCAATAGATAACTATAAGTTTACAATATTTACAGGGTAAGTAGCAATAGATAACTATTTGTTTACTTTACTTAACTCCACATCTCGTCCCTTGACTATAATATATAGTTTCCAAGGTGCATTTGCCTGGTCAATGTTCTGGTCCTCAATATTTTGGTAGCAAGATTTTTCTGTAGTAAATATTTCGACATCTATCCAAACAGTACTTCAATGGACTTGAAACAATACCTGCGTTTAAACGTGCAATATATGAAATGAGTGCTCTGTAAGAAAGCAGGCTTTAAATTAAGGTCAGGGACGAGAGTTTTAGGCTTATTTTGTTTTATTTTGATATATTATGCAATATGATTATCCTAGCATCTAGGCTTCCTCCTTAATTCCGTCTCCTTCTTCTTCTTTCTTGTCCTCACAAGGAATGGGAGCGCCAGGACCACCGGATGATGATATGATGATGTGCCCTCGGAAGGAAATAAGAGACCACAGGCAAGTGGACTGGTTGGGGAATTTCGTCTAATGACTGTTTCTTGGGAAAAGGGGTGAAGGTTAATACGGGGGGATTCCTTTACAGACCCATCACCAATACTCCAATGTGGTTATCATACTTTTCTGTGCTATACAGAGAAAAGGAACGAGTAGTATTACAAACTCAATGGGAAGTCAGATTCTCTCTCTCTCTCTCTCTCTCTCTCTCTCTCTCTCAAAGGAGGTTTCGGTTTTACTTTATCCGCCACCTTCTGTAGGGGGTTTAAACCAGGGCACTCTTTGTTAACTTGTCCTTGCTATGAAGATGATAAACGAAAGTTGAAAGTTGTGCCAAGTATGAAAAGAGGTAGCAAACCCAACCAAAGAAAGAAAATAAGTCCAGAGAAAAGTCTGAGAACTGCGTTTCCTGTCCTGATACAAATGGAGGTGCCACTTAGTGAGATTTTTATTGTGTCCGGGCAGACCGGGTGTCGTATTCCCCTCACAAGCTTTTATCACCCTCCACCCGCCTCCCGTATTTTCACAGGAAACGCTCCCATACCTGGAGAAGCCACGCTCCTCCAGAAGGTTAAGGTCGGTCCGGTGGCCCTCGGGTTCCGTCACGACTTCTCTTTGTCCACGAGCTTTGGATTCTTCCCTAGTCTTCGGGTTGCTTCTTTCTTCTTTCGGCCCAGTTGCTTCCTTCTCCGCCTCTCCTGCGTCCACCTTCATAGGTACAGTCAGGGCTTTAAGTGGGATGAAAAAACTGGGGGGTCTCATAAAGGGGCGTGGCCAATGTAATTAAGGGCGTGGCTTAAAACATGTAAGCTAAAAATCTGTCTTTAGCATACTGTGTGCCGCCGGACTTGTATTTTGCTGTTTCTGTCATTGCATCCAGATATGATACAACAAGTAACATCATACTTACAAGTCAGGACTATTGGCTTTGTCAATGGTTGTTAGTTGCACAAGATAAATAAGCAGCAACTATGGCTTGTATATAATATTGAAAAAGCTTCCAATTACAGCCCTGGTGACACCATGACAATGTTGCTGCTCCTGTGTTTCAAAAAGAGAAGGGAAATCCAGAGAGAAAATGACTTTCTTAAAAGGATTCCCCTTCCCCTACAACGCTCACCTGGCATGAGGTCATGCAGTAACTTCTCCACTAGTGAGAAGAGAGCAGTGTGAGCAGCGCACATCGATGTGCCCACTGTCACTGCAGCCCGGAAAAAAAACGGACCGCCTGTGCCAGGGTACAAAACAGAGCCCGATAGAGACCAGTTTCGAGGCCTCCTTAAAAAAACTGCTGGTGCTCAGACCCGGTGAGACCCGGCCCACTTAAAGCCCTGGGTTCAGTAAATATTAAACTTTTCAATTTTCAATCTTGCTTAGGGCGGTCGACCTCGAATTTGGGGAACTGGGTTCGAGTCTCGGCAATGACACTGAACATCCTGTGATTCTGGGCAAATCACTTAATCTCCCCGTGACTAACAAAAATGAATGTGTCCTCATGTAACGCAACTGGTGCTATGTAAAGCGCTCTGATACCCGATTCGGGTCAAGTTCGCGCTATATAAAACTCTGTAAAAAAAAAAATATTAAACCACTTTACTAATGTGTTAATATTGTCTCATTTTCTAAGCAGTCACGGACCTCCTGAGTAGGCTTCGCGTAACCCCAGGGATCTCTGAACCAAAGGTTAGGAACCACTGGTTTACACTCTTGAAAAGGTATATTTCATACCTTTGTTTTAGGAGTGTTTTCTGCCACTTAGGTAGGGCTGGATTCTGAGTTATGCAGTAATACCACATACGAATTACAACACCTGGAAGTTTCTGTACAGCCGGTATCCGGTATCGATATTTCCAGGTTGCGGGAATGCAGAGCAATTTCAAGATGGACCATTAAAATGGGGGATCGTACATGGGCATTCTTGTCTCCACACTGATTCCCATATGTTTTTCGCCATTTTCAGCCTACTTCATCCCTGGGGATTTTGACTACATTCTGCAGGGTGAAAATATCAGACATTCGGTGTTCCTACATCAATCATAATCCCACATCAGATTCATTACATTATTTTTATAACACAGTCTGATTTGACAACGGCCATTTTGTAAACCAGTGTATATGTTCTTCACATAGTTTGATTATTTCCTTTATCTGCCCTTTATGTACTTAATAGAAAAGAATTGCCTATTCTACCGAGATAACTTGTCCTCTTACTTACGATTCATCATCTACTCAAAGAGCTCCCATCTCAGTTTTAGTATACAGGTCCACAAGCACAAAATTGCCATTTCCATAGAAACACTGTTTTCTCTTTATGAGATTCATATTTTGATTTAGTAAATATTCAGTGGGTTCTGTTGCTGCCCATAGAAAACATTAGGATCACATTTGATTTTTTTTCCCCAAATGTTCTCTGGTGTGGTTGCCTTGTTTGTTAATAACCCGTCCACGTGCTCATTCCCGTGGTACAGTATAAGACTTCTGCTACAATCATTTCCAATGTTTGTTTAACTGCATTACACATATTTTGATAGGGAATACGTATACTTTTTCATTAAGGAGTCTTATTTGATATTGTGCACACTCTGGGTGAGGCAAGAATGGCACAAGGGTCTTTCACAATACAATAACAGGAAATGCTCTCACACGAAATGATGTTTGGCAAGGACTTGAAAAAAGTCTTTACATATGATTAAAGAGTGACCAAAATATATTATTATATATTATGTAGTAATATGTATTATATATTATGAAGTGATACACTACATGCAGTAAAAATCAAAAACTAACTACCATTCTTATGATTCGCTGTCTTTATGCTGGCTTTTGACCCTGTACAGCACCCCACTGCCTTTTTGCTAGCTTCACACTATACAAATAACACATAAATACATAGATATTGAATGCTATAAGGCTTTTACCTAACACTACGCAGTGTACAAAAGGACATTCTCAGAGAAGATGGCGCTCTGTTTCACAGACTCCAGGATGACCCCATGACCCCATCACAACAACTCAGTGACGACCTCTTGCTGCACTGCAATACCATTGCAGATATTATCCAGATTTAAACTGTTGCTATTGACATCATGCTGACGGCAGAATGTCCACCATCATGCTTCAATCTTCAAAATATACAAACTCAATGCTTTTTTTAAGATACCGGGTTAACCAAGATCATCAGAATCAGTTCACCGAAAAAGGGGTTTCCATGGAAAGAGCTTTAGTTTGTTTTCTTAGCAACTTTGTGCCATTCAATGAATCTCCATGAAACGTTCAAATAGACAAGTTCCTCGATTTTGGGTTCTATTTGTCAAGATTTTTGCAGATCCTCCAAACAGAGGCAAAAAAGTGGGGGTCCCAAAAGAGACATTTCTCATTTTAACTTCCACAGAAACCTTTGCTCCTTGATAGGGAAATACAGCTGAATGGAATTACATCAAACTTGGCAGTTAATTAGAACTTTACTCAAAGGAGTGCCTTTGTGTGACTTCTTGTAAATTCCTTTAGTAGTTTTTGAGAAATTGGGACTTAAAAAGTGTTCTGTCTCAGAAATGAAGAGGTTAAATGTTAGAGATTATACAAAAAGCATCAGCGGAATGTTAAAAAAATAATAATCAATGAGTCTACCTATTTATCTATTGTAAATTCAACAAAGGACCTCACTAAAAGTCTATGTCCATGTCCTACTTTGGCTGAGGTGGAAGCACCAAAATATTCATTTTCCTTATTGCATCGTTTGTGGCGGCGGGAATGTAGTACATGTCTTCTTTCTACCTTGTCATGTCTCACAGTTTCAATCTTGTAAACTGATCTTCATTCCTCCAGTGTTCTTACCATGAACACTATGGGCCAGATGTAGGAAGCGAAATAGCGATCGCAAACGCTGAAATTCGCAGAATTTCAACGTTTGCGACCGCAAAATAGCCCTGTGCAATGCAGGAAGTGAAAAACCCACTCGCAAAATAAGGAATCGCAAAATTTGCGATTCCCTATTTTGCGCAAGCATTTAGAGAATCGCAATTTGCAGACCATGGACTGGAGTGACGAGCGGGCAGAGGCCGGAAAGTCGGAGCGGCCCCTGTCCAGCAGCATCCCCACGGCTGGAGTGAGCAGCACTTGCGGTAAGGGTGGACTGTCCCCGCAGCACCTGAAACACCCTCGCAATGGCTGCAGGGGTGACAGAGCCAAAAGTGAAGCGCTCACTACACAAGGCCCCCCAGAGAGCTCTGCGGCCCACCTACTTACCGTTCTATCATGGAGGTATGTTGCAGGGCTGTACTTTCTTCTTTCAGGCAGCTGCTCCGTTTTTTTTTCGCCTTGCCTGACCTGAAAATGGCGGCCGGATCCGATTTTTTTTTTTTTTAAATTAAAAATCTGTTCCAAAAGGGGCTTACGTGAACAGCAGCTGCCCCTCTATGCTCTTAGGACAATTTTCTCCCTTCCAAGGAGTCCATCAACTATCCTGGAATGAAGTGGGGGTTGTTGATGAACCGAAGCCTCACAGGGCCCTGCCTGACCCTAAAATGGCGTCTACGCACGAGGTGATTTGATCTGAGCTCTTGGCCGATTTAGACCTACTCATTCCTGCTTGTTTTCCTTGATGGATTCAGTCAGGGCTCTGCTGTTCCTCCAGGTTGCCACAACAATCTAACTCATCTGCTGTATGCTGACATTGTTTTCCTCGTCTCCCCGTTTGTGTCTCCTTCCCTCCCCTCCCTCTGTGATTCTTTGATTCAAACTGATGTAACTATGTAACCCGTAACTCGCTGATTCAACTGATGTAGATAACAAAACTGTTTGTACCTACCACGGAGCCTGTGCAACCTTGGCCGATGCCCGGTGGAGCTGTCCTATGCAGCTATAGAGGAGTCTGGCCCCTTGGCCGTCACCTACCCAGCCGGTCACCTGACATTGTTTTTCCTCGTCTCCCCGTTTGTGTCTCCTTCTCTCCCCTTCGATGGAACAATGACGACGCCCCTGGGCGGATACCAAAACTGTTTGTACCCACCGCGGAGACCGAGCAACCTTGGCCGATGCCCGGTGGAGCTGTCCTATGCAGCTATAGAGGAGTCTGGCCCCTTGGCCGTCACCTAGCCAGCAGGTCATCTGACATTGTTTTTCCTTGTCTCCCCGTTTGTGTCTCTTTCCCTCCCCTTCGATGGAACTATGACGACGCCCCTGGGCGGATACCAAAACTGTTTTTACCTACCGCGGAGCCCGAGCAACCTTGGCCGATGCCCGGTGGAGCTGTCCTATACAGCTATAGAGGAGTCTGGCCCCTTGGCCGTCACCTATCCAGCCGGTCATCTGACATTGTTTTCCTCGTCTCCCCGTTTGTGTCTCCTCCCCTCCCCCTCCCTCTGTGATTCTTTGATTCAAACTGATGTAACTATGTAACCTGTAACTCGCTGATTCAACTGATATAACTATGTATCCTGTAACTCGCTGATCCTCATGTAAAGCGCTCTGATACCTCCGGGTCTAGCCAGCGCTATATAAACCTTTGCAAAATTTTTAAAAAAAAATTAAAAAATGGTGGTTGCCTAAATAAATTTCCCTATTCTACAAAAACATGCATCTGCTTTCTTCTCCCTAGATCTTAACCATATTTGTGCTGCTTTTCATTCTGCTATTGTAGTATGGCTGGGCCTGTATTGTTCTTTCAGTACATACATTTGTAAACGTTCCCCTGCTGATGTCTGCATTGAAACATACACACTTTTTTCACTGTCTTCATTTCTCCCTCCTTTAGTTGAATTTTCAACTACTTCCTCCGCTTACCTTGTGGTTAGCATCATTAAAGTATATGCATTCTTGTCAACATCCTGCATTTTATTGACCTCTCTATTAGTGTACATCCTTCCTATCTTCTGACTAACCCCTTTGCAACATTCTGTCACTACCTGGAGGACATGGAAGATCAACAGCACGATCAATGCGATGGGCAACAAGGCCTTAAATAGTCCTGACATTCAGGAAGGTACCCAAGTAGACCACTAGGTATACAATTCGCTAGGGGCACCCCCTTCATCACCATCTTCTTTTGCAAGGTATGCAGAGTCTTGTTGGCCTCTGTCAGAGTTCCATTCTCTTCGCCATTAGCAGGTATATAGGTGCAGCAGGCTGCATGGATCTTGGTACAGACTCCTCCTTCCATAGCTGCAATCAAGTCTAACCCATATCGATGCTTCATAACCATCACTCTCATGGCACGAAGTTCTTCTTTGATAGCATTAAAGCCGTCCTACGTGGCGTTGATGGCACGCATCAGCTCTAAGTGGGTGATCTTGAGCCAACATGCAGTCGATTTAACTTGTACAAACAAGAGGATGCTCCCAAAGAAAATCTGAGCATCATTGAACAGCTTGTACCCTTGCGGAACGTCTTCCCAGGCCGTTGTACCATTATACTCTGCAGTTCTCTTCCTCCGATTGATGATGTAGCAAGGTTGTTGGATGGCTGATGGGGTGGTCATGAATTGCGAAATGTCTACCACTGGAATCACAAAGGACAGTGTATGCACAGTTACCAAGGAACAGAGGCCCTGCCATCCTGAAGGGATTCATGTATACAGCTACTCACCACAGCACCATTAGTAGTCTATTAGGCTGGAGGTGTCCCACTGCAAGTCCAAAGTGAAGGTAGTGACTTTGCAGTTGATATTCTGGCCCACCAAGACTGGTCCATTTACCCTGAAACATAAAGAAAAAAGAATGGGTTTTTTACCTGCTCAAATAGTTGTTGATGTTTCTACCCAAGTTAACCTAGAGATATTGTCATCGCACACTTCTATCATGTGCTATTGTCAGTCTGATTTCCCTTCCATAGAGAGAGTGCCCTACACCCAAATGTAGTGCCCTGGTGCAATTGCCCATGAACATATACTGATCCATTCACCATGAAATAAGGTATTTCTTGACAGTCATGGGATCAGGGTGCAGCAGAATAATTTTTGCAAAAAAGCGTAGGTCTATATACTCCTAAAAATCCCTGCCCTAATATCTTAGCTCTCTAATTCTGATCCTTATACCTCAAGATTCCTGTCTTTTCCATCTCATCTAGCTTCGCTAATAGCTTCTTACAGTCTGTTATAACATCCATTACATCTGCTACCTCGTCTTCATAACGTGTAGTGTTTACTAGATATGCTCCCTGTCTAATCCACAGCGGTTGCACCTGTGTTCGCATTCTGCAAAGAAAACGCGTAACAAACACATAGTAACATTTGGGGGTACCTCTCCAACTGAGTGTAACCTGTCTGAGTTGGTGGCGTGCGGAATCAAAGAACAGACAAAACAAGAAGCATTGGAGGTTTGGGTGCCTTTCTCTGTCATATGCCTGTAACATAGACTATCTAACAAGCCTGCATAAATGCTATGGGATATACCTTCTTGCTCAGGTATTTCTCTTTGCAAGGGTTTAATATTTTTACACAACCCCATGCACGAGGTATAATACCATTGCAGTGCAATTGCAAGCATAATAAGGCATAACAAGAAGAACAAAATAGCTTTTTGTCCATTAGTAGAGTTGATAATATATTCCACTTGTGCTTTGAAAGGTAACTTGGTCATTCTTGTATTTCTCTCTCTCCCTCTGATTTCTCTTGTGTCTGTGGAGGTGTCTGAGGCAAGGCGGGTTTCAGGCGCACATGGCTTCGGTGAATTCATGGTTTCCGAACAGCTACTTTCAGGGCAGTGGGAGTGCTCATCGTCACCGAGAAGGGTCCGTTGTAGCGAGGATCCCTCCATCTACGTGTGAAGTTACAAATGTGCACCTCTTGGCCAACAGGAATCGGACTGGTCTGCTGGGCTGGGGCAGCCATATCTGTTCGCAATACCTGTTTAGAGAAAACCTTAGCAGGCTTCAGTAACTCAGACAAATAACAACTCATTTCTTCTCCTAAAACTTCATCTGTTTTATGGACATCTGTCTTTTGCCGTGTTATTGATAAAGGGATAGGCATTGAACGTCCTGTCACTATTTGATGTGGCGTTAAATGATGATCACTCCCTGGCTGATTTCTAAGGGCATACAAAGCCAGTGGTAAGCAGTACAGCCATTTCTTTTTCAGAGTGTCACATAATTTGCTGATTTTATTCTTAAGGAGGCCATTCAGGCGCTCCACAACACCATTACTCTGGGGGTGGTAAGCAGATGTCAATTTATGATTGATTCTTAGGGTGGTGCAAAGGTGCTGAAAGATTGCATTGACGAAATGGGGCCCGTTATCGGAGCAAATCGCTTCGGCCATGCCCCATCTCGGTATCACCTCTCTGATCAGAAGACTGTCTGCTGCCTTAGCATCATTATGTACACAGGGTCCTGCCTCAATCCATCTTGAAAATGGACAGACAATCACTATGAGATATCTATAGTTGTTACATCTTTCTATCATGTCAACCAAATCTAAATGCAAATGCTTGAATGGACCTGTTGGACGTGGTATGGTTGAAGTGATCACTTTTAAGGTCAGCTTGGGGCTATACTGTTGGCATATTGCACACTCTGCAACATACATAGAGATAATTTCAAATAGGTGTGGAATAAACCAGTCTGCCTGTAGTGTAGCAAGAAGATACTCTTTTGAGGTGTAGGCTGGGAAGTGTAGTTGCTCTAGAGCTGTGTACAACAGGGCTTGTGACATTACTGGCTTCCCTGTACTCTCTTGCCTATAAATGAAATCTGTTGGAGACTGAACACACCCTCTCTGTTCCCAAAGCTTCTTCTCATGAGGAAATGCTTGTTACTGGAATTCACGCAAATGTAATCGAGCTGTTTCAGTATATGGAAGCGATAATTCTGTTGCAACCTGTTGCCTGCTTGTCATCATACCTAATGTGTTTTCCTCACATTGATCATAATTTGGGGAGGCCTTGGCTGCTTCTTTTGCTGCCTAGTCTGCCAGGGCATTACCTCTGGAGATAAGATCCTGCTGATTTGTTGGGGCCGCACATTTCACTACTGCTACCTTTGATGGAAATGTTGAAGCTGTAATTAATTGCACCAATAAATCTTTATGCATTATGGGGACCGGTCAGATTTAAGAAACCCCCTCCTTTCCCATCTGTGAATGCTAGAATGTAGAGTGGTGGTGACATAGGCTGAATCTGAATAAATGGTAACCTCTAATCCCTCAGATAACTGCAGTGCTTCAATAATGGCCACTAATTCAGCCACCTGTACTGAAAAGCAAGAGGGTAATGGCATCTGACTAATTATCTGTAATGTAACAGATGATCCTTGCTGTTTTGCTCTTGCAACAGCTGCTCCTGAAAGTCTTATCCCAGTTCCCTGATCTATGAAAGACGAACCATCGACAAAGAGTAATATGCCTCCTGGAATGGAGTCTTCACTCACTTTACTTTCTTCATTTAGTGTGTAATTAACACAATCATATCAGTTGATCCAGCAACTGTTCATCGTCAGTAACTGGGTGTGCAAAAAATGTTGCTTGATCAACTGTGTGACAGCGAACCACTTGTAAATATGGTACTGAAAGGATTACTTCATTTCCAGATACTCTCTGAGTCGTGAGGGTGCTCTTGCTCTTTTGTAAAATAGAAAATACTACATGCTCTACATACAGTGTTAATGGTGATCCCATTACAATGGTGGTGCTTTCTGGATTGCAAATGCTGCTGTAGCCAGTGCTTGCTCACATGGATAGTGACCTTTCATGACAGGATCCAACAGCCCACTGTAGTAGGCAATTGGTTTGTGTCCCATAGATGTCTTTTGAGTCAGTACAACTGTCATTGTTGTTCCATTACAATGACAGAAGAGGTAGAAGGGTTTGCTGTAGTCAGGTGTACCTAATATTGGAGCATTCGAAATTGCTTCCTTTATCTCCTGAAATGCTGTCTCTCTCTCTCATCAATCCAGTTTATTTTATTTCCACTAGAATAGGACTCTATTAAAGCAGTCAAAAGTGGCGCAGTCAGGGTGGCATCATCAAAAACCCACTGTCTCACGTAATTACAAAGTCCTAGAAATATTTGCATTTGCTAAGCGGTAGTGGGTTTAGGCTTGTTTCTGATACACTCTCCTCTGTCTGGTGTCACACTCATCCCATCTTTGGATATTATCTGTCCCAAATAGTGAACTTCTTTCTGCACATAGTGTAGTTTGTTGTCCACTTTGTACCCTTTGTCTGCAAGCGTGCAAAGGAAGATCAATGGTGTCCTCCCTGCATATGTCTTCAGTGGGGCTACACACTAAAATGTCATCTACATGTTGTAAAGGTTACTTTTGCATTTTATGTTTGCCAAGTCCTTTTTCATTGTCTGGTTAAAGATGCTTGGGGACTCACAATAGCCTTGTGGGGGCCTTCTGTGGCAGTACTTAGTTTGGCGATACGTAAATCCAGTCAAATATTGGCTATCTGGGTGTAATGGATAGGGTAAATCGGGGTGTTACAAGGTGAGGGTCTCTCATATATTACCCCATTCTCAAGTAACACCTGTATGGTGGGAAAGATGCCTTCTTCTGCTTCTTTGGATAAGGGATACTGGTGCACCGTCGGCAGTATTGCACCGGGTTTCATTGCTATCTTCACAGGCTCAGTTCCTTTGATCTGTCCCACATCATGTGGCCCCTTTGTCCAAAGTCTTTCTGTTACCACTGCCAAATCCTTGTCTCTTTTTGTACCGTCTTGTGCATGTTTTAGCACTGTTCTGTACTGCAATCGTACTCTAATGGGAATGTCCATTTGAAATACCCCTGCCTCAATTGATGGACTGTCATCAAACATCTCTTCATCAGATATGTCTCTCAACTTGACCCCTCGATCTGTAAATGCCACTGATGCCCACTTCAATTGTCTCTGGTCCAGTGCTATTAGTAATACATATTGTGGCTTTATTTCAAGGGCCATTCTCTCAAATACCATGTCAGGTTCTTCTATAGGATCTATAGGCTTCTGAGGTCTGAACAATAGCTCTTTAGGTATCTGCACTGTCTTTCCCAATAGTACTGGTGTATGAGCTATCAAAACATATATGCCACGCAAAAAAAGCTTCTGTGTCCTATGGAATTGTTCTGACTTGTTGTCTCGAATCCTCATGAGCTATGAGTAACAACATCGTGCCTGCTGTAATGCCTGCCATGTATCATACCATTGACCCATCTTCCAAAAAAGAGATAGTCATATTCAGCTTTCTCATCAGGTCTCTTCCAAGAATATTGACCGGTGCCTCAGGGGAGTATAACAATGGTCCTTCTAATTGTGTGTCTCCTACTGTCATGCTCACTGACTGAGTAAAAGGAACCCTCCTGACAGCCCCAGAAAACACTTGTGTGTCTATTGACTTGTTAGAAAGTAGTGGTGTTCCTTCCTTTATACACGATTTAGTGGCCCCAGTGTCGATTATAAAACTATAGGGGGCGACCTTCTATAGCTACCATCACAGTGGGTTCCTCATCTGATCTGTGGGTCACCACTAGTATTGGACACACAATTGTTGTCTGTGGACTCTCTCATTCTATATAGCTGTTAGTTGGCGTCCCTCTGGACAATTGGACAGTAAAAGGATTACCTGCTTGCACCGTCACTCCTCCCATCTGCATCTGTGTGGGCCCTCCTGCCGTATTTCTAACAACCTGGGATACATTCTGTGACAATGAAGAAGGTCAAGTAACACTTTACATGACAAACTGCGTGCACTACAATGTGAGTTCAACAAGCTTAAATCAATATTGACTAGATCATCAAATTGTATACTAATGCTTTAAAACAAGATATTTAAACGAAAACACGAACAAGCTTCAAATTGATTGTGTTGAAAAAATGTTCTTATTGAAAATGTCAAATAATAATTATATCATGTAAAGCATCAAGACATGTTAACATTACATGATCAAGTATAACTTTTGAACTAATACAAGGTTGTTCAACCTAAATGCATTTCAAATTTGTACAGTGTTAATTATACACAAACAGTCAAAAATAGCCCGATGCATTTCGGGACGAAGTCCCTTCTTCGGGGGCCACTGTAATGCAAAAAAATATATGTACAAGTGAATATTAACTGCGTGATTCTCAATTTTATGAAAAAAACACAACAACTTGCCAAGAAAGTTACCACGTAGCTACCAAGGTGAGACACCCTATTGCCTAGTTTAGTACGTATCGTGGTGATCATACTGGAAGGTAGAGAGAAAATGAAGAGAAAGGAATAAGGGGAGGAAGAGTTGCCGTCACCAGTAAATATTGCTGTTAAGTCATCCTAATCATTGCCCCCAACGAGGAAATTAACGACTTGCCAAGAGCTACCACCTAGTGCTACATATTGCGGATCACGTACAAAAAAGAAAGTGCAAAGAAAGGAAGAAAAGAAATAAGTGCAAGTGCAAAAATCTGGCAGATACCGTAAACGAACCTACCGGTCAAATAACTGAGTGTGAGCATATAATGAAATGACACGAGTGAACTGATAAGCTGAAAAGATGCGCTGTAAGTCAACAACCTGAAAATAACAGGGATAAGAATAAATAAGAAACGTGAATGAAAATAGTGTAAAAAACATGCCTCAAACCCGTGACATCTGAAAAAATACCCGAAAATGCGGGTAAACCAACGTAACCATCTGCAACAAAATGCAGAGAAATAGTAAATACAACGGACTTACAAAAAGCCTCAATGAGCTTCCAGGAACCTACAACCCAGAATCTTGAGTTTGTAACTCACCGAAACGAGAGAAAACAGCGTCTCGTGTAGAAGATCGTGACTGCACCGTAATAGCTGGTAAGCACTGATCCTGATTTAACTGCCGCGGAAGCCCGCGAAAATTAAGATTATCACCTGACTACGGACGTAAGAAACAAAGAAAGGAAAACTATACGCGCAGAGCCGCCATCTTGGAAAGATGCGCTCTGAAATGAATTTAACCTGAAACTATGCTCTAGAAAGTGCCTCGAAACCACATAAAAACCCTAAAAACGTGGGTGACTGCACCGTAACAGCTGGTAAGCACTGATCCTGTGTTTAACTGCCGCGGAACCCCGTGAAAATTACGAATATCACCTGACTACGGACGTAAGAAACAAAGAAAGAAAAACTATACACGCAGAACCGCCATCTTGGAAAGATGCGCTCCGAAGTGAATTTAACCTGAGACAATGCTCTAAAAGGTGCCTCAAAACCACATAAAAACCCTAAAAACGAACGGAAACACCAGTGAGTACTACAAAGTAAACCTAATAATAAATGCATAAGAAAGAGTACCACAAAAATAATGAAAACGATGAATCAGAAACACAACAAGTGTGCTGAACCCCAATAAGCATGCGTGGAACCGAACCACGAAAAATACACGCATAATGATAAATAGACGAAAAAATGGTGAACAGGTGCTGATAGCATAGAAAGAAAGAAACATGGAAGAATAACAAGCAAATAATTCACATGACATAAAATGGTTGAATAAGAAAGTAGAATAAGAACGGTTAATTCGAAAAAATACACACATAGCTAAATTGAAGACTTCTGGCAACGAAACCCATGACCCCAAAAATGAAAGAAGATCCATTAGAGAGATAACAGGAAACGGCATATATCAACAGTTGGCAAGTGGTGCACTCTATCTTGAAATGGGAATATATGATAGATGTCCTGATATAACATGGACTGAAATAACATAAATCACAATATAAAAAATAATGGTGCGTAACAAATAAGCACAATGTAAGGTGAGAGCAATTCATAAGGTGAGAGCAATTCCTCCTCTGGACATAAACATTGTTTACAAAAAGCAGCTCAAATCCAATTTGTCATTGAGACCTAGTGGCATCATGGTATTAAGCCTCCTGAGCCAGAACACCTCTCTTTGGGACAATTTTTTACTTAGATCAATTCCTGTCTGAGATACGAGTTTTTCCACAATAATAAACCGAAGTTGAGAAATATTGTGACCTTGCTCCATCCAATGAACTACTAGGTTTGAGTTCGTATTTTTGTTTCTGATCATGCTTTTATGTTCTCCAATGCGGACTTTCACTTTTCTCTCAGTTTTTCCAACGTATAAAGAACCGCATGGACATTTAATGCAATAAATCACATTCATAGTGTTACAATCTGAAGAATGAGTAAGAGAAATTTTAATGCCAGTTCTGGGGTGTGTAATAAAATCCTGTTGCATGACATTATTGCAGTGCGTACAATTACTGCATCTTTTCATCCCTGTTGGTTTTGTCTTGGTGCTCAAATTTTATTTAGCTAAGAGTTCCTTGAGATTGTTACTGCGGGTGTAAGCAAACAGTGGTGGTTGATTGAATGAAACACCAAAATCAGGTTCCCGTACTAGTAATTCCCATCTGTTAAGGATAATTTTCTTGATGCTTTTGGATTTCGTAGAAAATTTCGACACAAAGACCGACCTGTTGATGGGTGTTTTTTGTTTGGTAGTTAGGGGAGTACTTCGATCAATTTGATTAATTCGATCCTCCGCACGTTTAATGATAGATAAGGGATATCCACGTGCTGTAAATCTAGTCCTAATCCTGTCGAGTTCTTCATTGAATTTCCCAGTGGTAGAAGATATTCTTTTAGAGCGAATCATGTGAGAATATGGTAAGTTCTGTATCAATTTGGGAGAGTGAAAGCTCTGGAACAGGAGTGTGTTATTGCGATCAGTGGACTTGATAAACACGCTGGTATCAATGGTAGAATTAGACTTAATCACCAAAACATCCAAAAAGGTAAACTAGTCACACTGATGTTTGAAGTAAATTGGATTCTACTGTTTCTGGAATTCAAAACTTGAATTTGATCTTGAAGAGATTCTTTGGTGTTGGACCAGATTAAAAAAATATCGTCAATATAACGACAATATGTAATGAGATGTTTACTCCAATTCAAATTTTCAAAGATGTGTTTTTCTTCGAATGCAGCCATAAAAATATTCGCGTATGTGGGCGCCCCCCCAAAACCCATGGATGTTCCACTAATTTGAAGAAAAAATTCATTCTGATAATGAAAATAACTGTGCTGTAAACAAAATTGTAGTACCTCCAACAGAAACACTTTATGAGCACGCATGTCCGGTTGATTGAGTAACGCCCATTCAATGGCTTCCAAACCTTCTTGTAACGGGATTGAAGTGTACAGTGATGTGACATCGATAGTACATAAAATGCATTCAGTCATGTTGGTTAGATTCAACTGTTGTAGATGTGATAAAAAATCAGTAGTGTCTCGCATGTACGATTTCCAAGAACGTACGATTGGTTGGAGAAATTGATCGATGTAAATGCCAAGGGGTTCAAATAACGACCCGCATCCGGACACAATGGGTCTGAATGGGGGATCGGTAGAGTGTTTATGTATTTTTGGCAACATGTACATGTGTGGCCTTTTCGGATGCTGCTTAGTGAGAAAACTTTTAGTTTTACTGGAGATCCAATCCATGTCCTGAGCATTGTCCAAAATGATCTTTAATACTTGAAATATTTCGTTGGTGGGGTCATGATCCAATTTAAGATAAGTATTTTCGTCCATGAGATGTTCTTGCACTTTTCGATGGTAATAGGACGAGTCCATCATGACTAAGGCACCTCCCTTATCTGCGGGCTGAAATATCAGGGTTTCCTTGCTGGCTAAATCCTTCAAAATATTCCTTTCTTGTTTGGACAGATTTTGACCTTTATGTTGATGATAATTCAATTTGGTCAGATCCTGTTTGACAGATGATTCAAAACAGTCCAATATTTTATGAGAGACTGGAGGTACGAAAGTGCTTTTGGGTCTGAACTCTGCAAACTCATGATCCTCTTTAGTAATTGGCTGTATCAAAACATTATCGAAAAAGTGACGTAAGCGTAAAGTGCGCATGAAACGATAAATAGCAACTTCTGTTTCATGAAAGGTTGTCTTGTATGTTGGTACAAAAGATGTACCTTTATTTAAGATTCGGGTTTGTTGGGTGGTCAATGTTTGAGAGGAGATATTTATGATGATTGTTTCTGACTCCGTAGATTTTGCCGTGATTTCTCTTTGGTTCTTTCTTTGTCCTCGCCTTGTTTTGCGACACTCCCACTGATTTGTCCTGTGGCTGCATCTGGTGGCTGTGAGGACTTTTGTCCCTTGGATAAAAAAGATTCCGTGGAACTTGAGGCGTGAGTCTCACTTAATTCAGTGCCCATCCTACTGGTGCTTGCGACATGGATTCTTGCTCCATTATTATCCACAGGGGGTCTGGTTGATTGTATATCACGGTCTGATACTACGCTTTCCTCTGATGAAGCATCAGGATTTTTTCTGTATGGTCTGCGCTGAGCATACATTTCTGCCAAGTATACACCTCGTTCAACCGGTAATCGATTGTATCCCTTTTAAATTTACGCAATTTGCGTTCTTGTAATTCTTTGCCATAATTTTCTAATTTAATGTTAATTTGTTCCAATGTGTTGGTCCAATCTCCTGAGTCAATGCGTGCTGATAAATCTTGTTTGATGTTGAAAATTTCTTCTTCAAGTTCTTTAATTGTTTGCTCTTGGCAAGTCGTTAATTTCCTCGTTGGGGGCAATGATTAGGATGACTTAACAGCAATATTTACTGGTGACGGCAACTCTTCCTCCCCTTATTCCTTTCTCTTCATTTTCTCTCTACCTTCCAGTATGATCACCACGATACGTACTAAACTAGGCAATAGGGTGTCTCACCTTGGTAGCTACGTGGTAACTTTCTTGGCAAGTTGTTGTGTTTTTTCATAAAATTGAGAATCACGCAGTTAATATTCACTTGTACATATATTTTTTGCATTACAGTGGCCCCGAAGAAGGGACTTCGTCCCGAAATGCATCGGGCTATTTTTGACTGTTTGTGTATAATTAACACTGTACAAATTTGAAATGCATTTAGGTTGAACAACCTTGTATTAGTTCAAAAGTTATACTTGATCATGTAATGTTAACATGTCTTGATGCTTTACATGATTTAATTATTATTTGACATCTTCAATAAGAAAATTTTTTCAACACAATCAATTTGAAGCTTGTTCGTGTTTTCGTTTAAATATCTTGTTTTAAAGCATTAGTATACAATTTGATGATCTAGTCAATATTGATTTAAGCTTGTTGAACTCACATTGTAGTGCACGCAGTTTGTCATGTAAAGTGTTACTTGACCTTCTTCATTCTCACACATGTGGGACAGGCAGCCCACAAATACTACGTAGCACACTCAAACCTAGTCCGTTAGGTCAGACAAATCCAAACAAAAGGGATTTGTTTAAACAGTTATATATAGGAGTGCACCGCACATACTCCATTTTTTGCATACATTCTGTGACACCTGCCCCTGTTGTTCAGTCCACTGAACCTGAGGGACTTGCTGGGCTCCCTGTATCACTTACTGTTGGGGACACCATTGCATCTGCTGTGACCCCACCGGCCCTGTGGAGTGACCCATCCTTGCACTCGCTCATCCTTCCTTCTAGCTCTACACTCTCTTGCAATATGACCCATATTATAACAGTAATAACACTGTACTCCTACTTTGAATCAATCTTGTTTCCTTCCTTTTACTGGCCCTTGACCTTCTGAAATACTTCCTTGTTTCTTCACTATGTTACTCACTGGTTGCCCTACTGGTGCGTGCACCTGCACTGGCGCAGTAACAGCCATCTGCGGTGCAGCTACGAGTGCCCCTTGTGTACTGGATTTTTAAAGTTTCTGTTGCACCAGTTTAGCTGTAGCCCTTTCTGCTTGTTCTGTCCTTTCCTTGTCCTTTTCTTTCTTTCGCTTGAAATACTCTATTATATGAGCTTGTATTTCTGGCCACGGTTTAGCCTCTATTCCCACTACTCCTTCTAGGCTTGCTTGTATATCCATGGACAGACCTCCTATTGAATAACATTGCATTTCCTCCAGTATTTTCCTGATTACATCCTACTTCTTGTACCCATCGGTTTTATAGTTTCTGCCATAAGGGCTCCAATGTCTGGTCTGTCTGGATATGTCTGCCTGAGAGTGCTCCACACATATTGTCTGATATTGTTAAAAGATGACCCATCAAACTGTGTGTCTGTCAGGGTTGTTTGAGGGAATCCTTACCTAATTAAAATGGTATTTCCTTCATCTCCCACCAAAGAGCTTAGCAAGCTTTTAACATCGCCCAAGGCGAGGTTCACTCCTGCAGTGTGTTTCTCAAAGCATCCTATCCATTTTCCTGCTCCATCAGATAACAGAGGCAGTGCTCTTTTTAACTTCTCTCTAGCCATTTGAGGCCATGGTATATATGTGGGTACTGGCCCACCCTTGAAAATGAGGGACAACATCGTTATTGGTCGATGATTTACTGGTCTCTGGCCTAATCTCGGATCTGGTCTATTACTCCTGATCACTTCAGTTGGTTTGTCTCTAACATACTCCTCCCATAACGCGAGGCACTCTTTCCTATAGGGGTAATCCCATTCCGGGTTGCCCTGTCACTGCCGTATACAATCTGCCACAGTTGCTAAATCAATAGGGTCAAAAGACTCTTGTTGGGGCCATTGCTTCCTCCCGTCCTTTTTAGTGCATTCTGCTAATGCATCAGAGAAGGGCTGGCAATAACAGCTACCCTCCTTATATTCTATCACCTCTATAGCTGTCAAGTCTGACTTGCCCCTTTTTAGAATCGACTTCCTTGGCCTTTGGCAAGTGTCTCTTACTGCCATAAGTGACCCTCAAACAAGGCGCAGCGGAAATTGAATGGTCCCCTGTTAACATCCTGTTCAGCTGCACCCCTGTCAGGTCTGTAAGCCCACTCTCTATCTTCCTCTGCCCCTCCTGCATCTTGTAGCTCGTCTGGGGATTAATGATATTGTGGCATCTCTATGTCCCTCTCCCATCCTTCTTCTTCATCTCTTATTCATTCCTAAACTGCCTCTCTTAGAGTTTCTGTAGAAGTATCCTCTATAGGTGTCAGGTCTGACTTGCCCCTTTTCAGAATTGGCTTCCTTGGCCTTTGTAAAGTATCTCTTACTACGATAAGTGACCCTTGCACAGGACGTGGGTGGAAATTGTATGGTCCCCTGTTAATGTCCTATTAAGCTGCACCCCTGTCAGGTCTGTCATCCCATTTTCTATCTTCCTCTGCCCCTCCTGTGTCTTGTAACTTGTCTCGGGGTTCATAATATTGTGGTGTCTCTATGCCCCTCTCCCATCCTTCTTTTTCATCTCTTATGCATTCCTTAGCTGCCTCTCTCAGAGTTTCTGCCGAAGTGTCTCCCAGCCTAAGAACAGTATGTCCCATAGTCCACTGCCCTCTAAGGGGAGCTGAACTTTGAGAGCGCTCTGTCTAACAGTGTGCTGCAATTTATTTATAAGTCTGTATCTTCTGTACGGTTCTTGACCGGGCCGAGGAGTTGTAGGGGTGGGGTCAGAACTTGTCTCCTTTCCCTCTGATGTTTGTCCCCTCTCTTTAGGCTCAGCTCTAACGGGATCTTGGTACCCCACAGCTGGCAGAACAGGGTAGAGACCATAAGGCGGGGGCTGTTCGGGTACCTCTTCTGGTGCTGTCAGTTTTACGTCTGCTTTTGTATCATGGAATAACCGCCATAATGCAAGGGTGGCTTCCCTTTTCTGTCTTTTCTTCCTATTATACTTAGAGCAAATGTAAGTCAGTGTATGTTCAATTACAACTTCATCAAATGCCCCATCCTTTGCCCATTGCTTAGCCTGGCTCTTAGTACCTTTGTGCCATTGTTTACAATATTACTGTATTTTCTTCTGATCTGAAGGAAAAGTTTTTATCACGTGTTCCAGAGGGTTCTCCATGGTCCCCTGCAGATGTATATGTCACTTTTATTCCTTTCTTATTTGCCCACTGTCTTATGTCCCTTTCAAAGCTTTTCTCCTTCACTAATCTATTTGTGCCCTATGACTATCACTAAAATTACAATAGTGGTGAACATGTACTAATTTTATGCAGTGTTACCTGACTTCACATATATTACCATGAGGCCAAAGTGATGAACATCAAGTGCACCTATTGCTAGTCTGTGCAACATTTCTTCCATAGTTATATCCGGAGCAGGTGCATTAATGGGGGGGGTCTAAGCGGATTTGTGCCTGAAGCAACACATGTCTCCACGGTATCATGAATATTCACGTCTATTTGCTGTACTGGAGAATGTGATGTCCCATACATTTTTCAGACTCCTGACTCATAAATATCAGTGAGGTATGCAGATAGAAGGACCTCTAATATGATGGGTGACTCTGTTACTATATGAATTCTACAGGTGTTACAAGGACACAGAGGTTCAGCGTGAGCCAATTGAAAGGTAAAAATTAATTCAATCTCATCTGCCACGGTAAATTATCAGCCTCACTCACAGGGAATTATTATTAATCCTTAGGCTTGTCTGGGGATGCTTTATTTTGGTTCCCTGTTTTGATATCAGAAATAATGTTTCCCCACTTACAGGACACCTTGGAGGTCTGTACTTAAATTCCAAAAATATCACACAGATCTTGCTGCCTTTCTTCCTCACTTATACCAGACTGTAGGACTACTGGCGAGGAACCCTGCCCCTTCTCTACAGTTTGTCCCTCGTGGCTATGCAGCACTGAACTCTGTATATCGTCTTTTTATTCATGGAGAAATATCTGTGTGCACCTCATGCGCTTTTGGATTCGCAACCAAGGGACTGGGCGTGCTCAGGGTAAGGTCAATTGACACCAGCGAGTCGCTGTCCCTTTGCCAAACTATCAGACTCACCAACTGATGCCTCAGCCTGGCTGTTCCTCCTTAGAGACACCTTCCGGATTTATGAAATCTGGGATTACAGGAGCCGGGCGTCTGACTTATTCAGAGTAAGGCTTGCCAGCACTGATCAAAAATGACAGTCTCTTTACCACGTCAGACCTCACACACTTGTGACCCTGTCCTGTCACTGTTCCTGTACTGATTCTCTGGGGCAGCTAGGATACCTGCACTGATGCCTGCTAGATCAAAAAAAAGGGGGACCCAAAAAGGGGTGTCTCTTCCAAAAGTTTCCTTCTGGGTTGTACACTAGGACCGGATGGATCACTTCTGACCGGAGAGCCCCTTCCAGGAGCTGTCTCCTGGGTAATTCACTACTGCCCATGCATCAGATCTCCCCCTCCCCAGGATTGTCTCTTTCTTTCTATCTCATAGAGAATTTCACACTAGCTAGTCTTTATTTTGTTATTTTTTTATTTTTATTTGAGGTTTTATATAGCGCGAACATGACCCGTTAGGGTATCAGAGCGCTTTACAGGGAAAAACACGTTACGTACAAGATAGGCATTGGCAAAATATAGGGATGAGGGTTAGGGAAATGACTACAGTAGGATAAAAGCAAGAGTTATATACAATAAGTAGTACAGTACAAAAACAGCGAGCGACATGTAAGCAGTAAAACAGGACGAACAGTTAATATACGGAGAGGGCCAAGCGAATACAGGAGATTATGCAGAGACACAAAGCCATAAAAGGCTGTAAAGCGCAGCAAAGGGGGAGTTATTGGAGGAATTTGCTCATTAGGAATGTTTTCGCTTCCTTTTTGAAGCGCAACAAAGTAGGAATTCTTCTGATGGAGGGAGATAGTGAGTTCCAGATTCTTGGTGCGGCCCCAGAGAACGCTCGGTTATATGTTTTTACATTGCGGAAGCGGGGTGGCTGGAGCACACGGTCTTTGGCGGACCGGGAGTTTCTGGTTCTCCCGGATATCACAATTTTCTGGGCGAGATACTTCGGGGAGTTTGTGTACAAGGCTTTGTGAGTGATGAAGGCCAGTTTGAGCTGGATTCTGCCTTCAAGAGGAAGCCAGTTCAAAGCCTTCAGATGTGGTGAAATGTGGTCAAATTTTTTTGAGCCAGATAAGAGTCTAGCTGCTGCGTTGAGGCAAGCTTTCAGGGGGGCTGTCGAAGTCTTTGGTAGGCCAGATAGGGTGGAGCAGCCGTATTCAATTCTTCCAGCATGTACCGGGAATCACCACACATTTATATTTATCACAATAAAAGAAAAGGAAATACATATACATTCATGACAATAAAAGAAAAAGAAAACCCAATGCATGCATTTCTACATTTCTGTGCTATGCCTGCCAAAGAATGGTGTAATTTAAAACTGCAAGGTATGAAGTTCGATCTCTCCCCTCCCTTTGTGTCAGCAACGTGGGATCTTATCCGCACGTCTTTGAATGGACAGTCTTAACATAATACTCGGCAGTTTCTTACCTGATATTGCGCAGCCTCTATTCAATCAACGGCAGGCAGCTCTCCCTTGGAGACAGTCTGGGGCAGGCGAGATGAACTACTCGGCTGGCTGAGCCACAACATTCTCGAAACGAAAAAGAAAACACGACTTTAATTGGCAGCAAAGCACAGAGTCTATTAACCTGTGCACAAGTGGAAACACAGACAGCTCTGCAGAACTGAAACTGAGCTTCAAATGGTACGTAAACAGACAGTTTAATATATACCTTTTCAAAGGTGAATACGTCACATGCATAAGTATTGATAAAAACTTCTAGCAGGCATCGTTGTCAACAAAAGGCAATACTATTCTACAAAAATAACTGTTCACATGATTATTGAATTCTGCACCGGTGGTTTGATATTTTTCTTCGCTAGCTTGGTGTCTTTGGCGTGCCTGGTTCTGAAGCGTAAAGCACTACTCCTACAAGTCTGCTGTTCTGTGAAGCCTAACATCCTGTCTGCCCTGCATGTCTATTCTACTTTTATCAACATATTTTATTAAACAAGTGTTCCCTTCAAAGCGGGCCTGTGGCCTTTACTGCTATGGTGGTTGCCTAAATATATTTCCCTTTCTACAAAAACATGCATCTGCTTTCTTCCCTCTAAATCTTAACCCTGTTTGTGCTGCTTTTCATTCTGCTATTGTAGTAAGACTGGATCTGTATTGTTCCTTCACTACATACATTTGTACACGTTTCCCTGCTGATGTCTGCATTGAAACCTACACACTTTCTCCATTGTCTAAAAACCCTAGATTAATTTCAACAAGTTAGACCTAACAATATTTATTGGGAAATAATGTCCAGAAAATATCATGACGTGGATTTTGGCACAGTAAGAACAAAAGTCTGCATGTTATGCCCCATTTTGTGGGCAAAACTTAACATAGATGATACTTATCATACTCAATAAACTCCATTCCGCTCAGTGTGGAATTGTTTTTGTGTATGATAGCACACAGGAAATTGAGTCACTCATTCCGATGGCCTGACTGTTCACACTCAACACTTTTGGGACCCTGATAAGTGCTTTTGTCCTGGTTTACAGTTAAGGTTTGACAATACTTTAACATTTGGACTTGGCACTCTTAGTAACTCCGGATCAATGTATTCATGTTTAGTAAGGATGAACTTAGATACTGATGTTGGAGCAGACAGAGGATTGATAGTTGCTGCAATCTCAGTGCTAACCTACGGGCACAAAGGCACAAGCTAGGACTATTTAGGCTCAGTTTGGTCTGTCTTGCTCTGGCAAGCCCACTGACTAACTGCATTCCAAATATCTGTGTAGAGGGGCAGGGTCACAGTGAGGGGACACTCAAGTGTAGGGCTTGGGGTTATTTCTCTGGCACTCAGGCTACTGAGGCTGGTTAAGGGTCTGTTCTCACACCATACCAGTTAGAGGCTAATGGCTACCAACATAATGGAAAGTGAGTGGCCGAAAAGGTAAAAAAAGTAAAAATAAAACATTTGCACAGGGAAGACATGGGTGTATCAGGAAGAATCATCACTTAACTCACCTATACTTGTTGACAGGTCGGTCCTAGGCAGCCCTTCTTCAATTTCTGTTGGGGGAACAGCGGTATTCCTAGTGCTCTGCAGCGGCGTCACTAGGGTTGGTGTCACCCAGTGCGGTAACTCGGTAACTCATGGTGTCACCCCCTCACGACTTACCCCATGACACCATCACATGGGGTGACACCTTTCCCAAATGAGACTATTTAGTAAATAGTCTCATTTGGGAAAGGTGTCACCCCATGTGATGGTGTCACCCGGTGCGGTCCGCACCCCCCGCACCCCTCTAGTGACGCCACTGGTGCTCTGCATCCACATTCCACATGTCTGAACACATTGGACTGCCTGAAGGCATCCATGCAGTCAAGGTCAGCTTCAGGACATATATTATTACCTGTTCCCTCAATGGACTTGCCAAGCCCCTACCTTTTACCTGCTAACACCTTACTGGCTTACCACACGCCCAAGGTCGATCATCCATCCACTTAGTGAGATCCATATGTTTTGTTGGCAGAACTCTAAGCATTCAGCTATGCATTTAGCTACACCTTGTATAACTTACTTGCTGCATCGCTCCGACTTGGAAGCAAACTGTATGATATACATGAAAGTACTAAAAATACACTTGTTTCAACAGACATTTTGATATGAATGACACTGATTCCCGGCACAGCAACGAGATTCATACTGTATAAAATGTCTCTCACCTTGATCTTCTGTAACCCTTGGTGCTCCTTCCCCACGAAGTACATTGAAGCAGTCACTAAGGAGTATCAGTACTAGATAAAAACAATAAATAAATATCACGTTCTTATATAATTGTCAGCATATTCATCTCAAGTTCAATGAAGGTTTTGTTGCAGTTGGAATTTGTCTATCAGACTTTATTCACAAGTGCCTAAGAGTAAGCAAATTTGCTCCAGTTTTGAAATGTTGCTAACATTTTCTGCGACTTTCTGCTGCTATTAACCACTTGGTTGAGTTGGGATATGTTTTGCTAATAGTAGGACTATGGTTAACAATGAGTAGTACCTATGAGTTCGATAATTCAAGTGGTTGCATAGCTATGTATGTCTGTTTAGCAGAAGTGTTTAGTTGAACAAGATTCAACATTTACCTTAGATACTGATTGAGTGTGCATTTCACTAGTGTTTTTTCATTCTTTATCTATGGAACATATGTATTTAGGAGTGTTGTTGTGCAGACTGTTTGAGTGCCGGCCAGTGCAGAAGCACCATGTGATGCCACCTCTGGAATATTAGGCTCTGTGGAGAAAGCACATATTTGCCAGTTAAGATTCAGCCTGACGGGAATTAAGAGCTGAAGAGAGAAGGGGTGGAGGCCAGATGCAGTAGTCCAGTTGCCAGTGACCATTAAGATTCCTTCTCACAGGTAAACTGTGTGTAAATCTTGTTTCTGAAAGTGCTCTCTAGTGCCTCTGTCAGTCTAGCCTGAGAGAGAGGCCCCAGCTGTTCTGAAAAGATCAACTTTTTTCCATAAATCACCATCCCTTCCTCATTTTGAGTGCAGCATGTCGAGAGGTGGAGCCTGAATGGCGCTGTTGGATGGAAAAGTCCTCCTCATGGTAAGAGGCATGTACCCTTGCCCTGAGCGCCCAGCTTTACTGTTGTCTGGATCCCTATGCTGATTTTGTGCCATAGACGAGCACACATCATGTGTGTGCACCATGATGTAGGCCTGTCTCATGGATTGCGGCCTTGTCGGACTGGGAAGGGCGTCCAAAGCGCTACCCTCATAGTGGTGGAAGGCTCCCACCTTCACTGGGATTTAAGCAGCCGAGCACAGTGGTGGCAGCATACTGTGTACTATCTATGATGAGTAGTAGTGAACAGGAACTTTTTACCCTACATCGCTGGAGTGAGGCCTACAGACTCACTCACCTTTCTAAAAGTTCTGCTGTAGTGTGCTTAACCCGGCCTTGGCCTACATCGGGTGGATGGGGAGTGCTGCATAGCGCAGGAATAGTGACTGTGCAGAATGTATGCGTGCCAGGGAAAGGTACACTACAGGGATAGAGAAGCACTGTGCAGTGTGCATGCAATCAATCAATCAATCACAGAATTTGTAAAGCGCACTACTTACCCGCGAGGGTCTCAAGGCGCTGGGGGAAAAACAGGGGGGGGGGTGCTGCTACTGGTCGAACAACCAGGTCTTGAGTAGCCTCCTGAAGGTCAGCAGGTCTTGGGTCTGTCGTAGGCTTAGTGGGAGGGTGTTCCAGGTCTTGGCGGCGAGGTGGGAGAAGGATCTGCCGCCGGTGGTGGTTCTTCGAATGCGAGGGACGGTGGCGAGGGAGAGGTCGGCGGAGCGGAGTTGGCGGTTGGGGACGTAGAAGAGGAGTCGTCTGTTGAGGTAGGCTGGGCCAGTCTTGTGGAGTGCCTTGTGTGCGTGGATGAGGAGTTTGAAGGAGATTCTCCTGTCGACGGGGAGCCAGTGCAGGTTCCTCAGGTGGGGGGTGATGTGGCTGTGGCGTGGTACATCGAGGATCAATGAAAGCACATGCTGGGTGAATGAGTGCTCGTGTCAAGTACAATACTTGAAGGGTGAAGTGTTGTGCAGCGCGTACATGGTGAGTGTGTGTGTGCTGGCAGTGTGTGTGTCAGTAAATAGCACACTCTGATTAAATATAGAAAAGTTTCAATGCTGGATGTAGTGTCTGGTAAATATGTATAGCGGGATCCTACTGGTCCCTGATGGACTCCGTAAAAGAATGACGTGATTGTTTGGGTATGGTTAATAAAGTTCATGATGCAATGCGTACAGTTAGTTAATGGTTGCCCTCTGAAGAATAAAAAAGTGCACTACAGAGCTCCATGTGCGACGTGGTCATTTCCATGTTACCGGGCTGGGAGAATTCTACAATTGGCGACGAGTTAGGGGATGTGCAATCCGTAGTAATGAAGGTGCTCTCCCTGAGAGTTTGCTGAGGTCCAGCAAACTGCTCGAGCATGCCAGATGCGCTTCAGTTGAAGTTAGGTAGTCGACAGTTGACGTATGAGGAGTAAAAGCACCACTCCGCCATAGCAAGGCTTTGAAAGAAGGCGAAGGCGCTATGGAAAATTCAGTCACAGTCGGCCCTGAACCTGCTGGAAAGGCTGAAAGAACATTGCACAGAGCCAGCATATATACGGTACGATAGTGCTAAAGGCAGCGACAACTAGGTACAGAAAAGCACAGAAGGCTGTGATACCTAGGTTAAAAGTGCACCAGAAGCATACTGATGCCAAGAAACACTGAAGGCACTGAAAACCAGGTACGATGAAAAAAGATGAGAACGGTGATGACCATGCACATGAGAAAAAGTAGTCACTCATCGTCAAAGGTGACAAAGAGGACATACAACATCATATCGGCCGCGACAACACTGATGCAAGCATGCAGCTGGGGTCTAGAGATGGTATGAATGGAACAGGTCCTAGCGGGCAGCAGACGGAGAGGGCCCCACTCTCAACATCAGTGAGGTCCACAACTGACTATGACACTGCCATTTTCTTGAAACCGCCGCTGCCATTCGATACCACCAAAAAACAGAATATTGGCACCAGTTATGCTGCCTGGATCGAAAAGGTAGATGATTTCATAGATGCCCTAGAAGAAACGGATGACAAAAAAGAGCATTAAATACTTAAAGACCCTTGCAGGTGATGGAGTAAAGAAGCGATAAAGAAATTACCACAAGCTGAGGAGATATCTTACAGTCAGATTAAGGCAGCATTAGGAATCAATTTCAATTCAATGCCGAACATCGACTATGAAAGGTACATCTTCAACCAAGCCAGACAGCAAGCTGGAGAAATGATGGATGTGTTAGCTGAAAGACATGAGGCTCTCATCAAGCATTGCAGGTTCAGTTAATTCAATGATGAATAAACCATCCATCTCAGAGCCATCGATGGTTGCCTTTCCGATTCGTTCAGACGATGTATGCTGTGCGAGACACTCTGGAGAGAGTGCTCATGGCTGTAAGAGCAGAATAACGTGCAGATCGACAAGTTACTGATATTGAATCTGGAGTAGCCGACAGCGAATTAGCATTGAGTATGAAAAGTAAGCAGAGACACAAGGTCGAGGGCCTTTAAGTAATGTCTCCGGAAAAAGAAATTGTGTTTCCGATGTGGAGTCCCCTTTCTACACTAAGGTAAATGTCTCGCCATTGGACAAACATGTGCAGGTTGCAGGAAAGAAAACCAATTTGTAATGGTTTGCAAAGCGAGGGAGAAAATGATTACGTCACGTCGAGAGAAGAAAATGGATGCCAGAAAGTTCCAGTAATCCTCTAGTCTCACCCACAAGACCAAGCGGCGACACCAATTGAGGCAAGGGGAAACTAAACAAGGTCGATCGTCATCAAATGTATCTTCCAAAGGTTCTTCAATGTCATTGTCGAGCGACAGTGAAGAAGATGGCTGTGCGATGATGGTGTTGACTGGTGAACAATGTTGAGCATGTGAATTTGGCTTCATGCAGGGAAGAGTTGAGGTCTAAGAGAGATCACCACGTGAAACAATCACGTTCATTTAGACATTCCCCCAAGATCACACAAAAGGTAAAAGGTTGTTCCATACCCTTTTACATCGATAGTGGTGCATCAATAAGTATCATGCCGGCAGAGAAGTGCAATGAACAGTGGCCGGTGCCCCGTCTCACACCTTCAGAGACAAAGGTATACACGTGGGCTGCCACCATTCCATTGCAAAGTCAAGGATCATTTATAGCAACCATGCAACACTAGAAGACGAAGGTACAAGCACCGATTCATGTCCTTAAAGGAACTTCATCAAGTGCTTGTTTACTCAGTTCAGAACTGCTGCAGACATGGGTCTGATTTCCATCAACTATAACATAAATGCACATGCAGGCATAGTAAGTCAGTTTCTGTCATTGTTTCATGGGCTAGGAAAGCTTAAGACCATGAAAGTGCAACTTCATATCAATGAGGACATTTTCCCTTTTGCTAAACGGCATTGTCAAATTGCTTTTTGCTTGCAGGAAGCTGTTGAGAAAGAAGTGGACATGCATGATAGCATTGAACATTGTACTGGTCCGACACCATGGGTTTCACCCATTGTGGTAGTGTCCAAAAAGGACAGTGGAGGCGCAGTGTGCATCTGTGTTGACATGTAGCAAGCTAATAAGGCACATGAGAGAGAATGACATCCCAGTCCGCACATTGCAGATATGATTACACAGCTGAATGGTGCCAAAGTATTTTCTCATCTCGATCTGAACAAAAGATATCATTAACTTGAACTAGACGAAAACTGCAGGTACATTACCACCTTTTTGACTCATATTGGTTTGTTCAGATATAAAAGACTACGTTTTTGGGTGTTGTCAGCTGCAGACCTTTTTCAGGGTGTAATTCGCCACATAATACAGCCTGTCACACATGCTTTTATTTATAGTGATGATATTCTGGTATCTGGTGCCAATCGAAAAGGACATGACAAAGCCCTTACACAAGTATGCAGCTTGCTGGCTGATGCCAGTCTCACTTTGACTGCAGAAAAGTGTGAGTTTCACAAAACAAAACTCAAATTCTTTAGGCATATTTTCTCTGAAAAGGAGATGACACCAGATTGGCTAAAGTACAAGCCTTATTGTTCCACTACTCTGCCACAAGATGTGACCAAGCTGCGATCTTTCCTTGGCATGGCCGGTTACTGTTCCAGGTATATTCGTGATTTTGCCACAATCAGTTGAGAGACTTGACAAAAAAGAACATTGTGTTCAAATGGTCACCTGAATGCAACTGAAGTTTAAGAAAATCAAACATGCAATTGGGAACGCTACTGAAATGGCCTTTTTTTATCTAAAACTTTATACTGAGAGTGTAGTAGATGCCAGCCCAGTAGGGTTGGATGTGATCCTTGTCCAGCACAGTTGACACGACAATGCTCAAAGGCACATTGTGGCTTATGAGAGCAGGAGTCTGTCGCAGACCAAACATGCTTATTCCCAACCTGAGAAAAAAGTCTAGCTATGGGATTGTGAAAACTTCCATGTGTTTCTATAATGAAAACATTCACCCTTGTCACTGAACAGCAAGCTTTACTTACTATTTTTGAGAATCCTAAAGCCAAGGAGCCCCCTCGCATCGAGAAGTGGGGGTTGCGATTGCAAGAGTATGATTACACTATTGTGCATAGGCCAGGGAAAGATAAGAATTGCGCTGATTACTTCTCACGAGTGCCAGTACAGTGTCACAGTACAACATCTAAAGCGGCTAAGGCCTATGTTAACTTTATAGTCATGTCAAGCATACCTGCAGCTCTTTCAGTGGAGCAAATTATTGTGCTACAAATGTAGATTGAGATCTGTGCGTCCTCAAAGACATTATTGCCCAGCAATCCTGGAAGAAACACACTCGACTCTTACTGATGACTTTGAATACCAAAAGTTCAAAAATGTAAGCAAGGAACTCTCCATCATGCAAGAAGGCATTATATTACAATGAGGTTCTAGAATCGTCAATCCAGAGAGTCTGCGACAACAAGTCATTGAACTAGCCCATAAGGGTCATTGTGGCATTGTTGCCACCAAGAGAGCTCTTCGAGATCGAGTGTGGTTTCCTCGCCTTGACAAAAGAGTTGAAAGAGAATTATATCCCTGTCATTTGTGCAACTGCTTGTCTCCCAAAACAACACAGCATCCATTAGTTATGTCTGATCTCCCGAAGCAGGGTTGGGAGAGGATTGCATTTGATTTCTTTGGATCCCTTAACAACAGACATCATCTAATGGTAGTTGTTAATGAGTACTCACGATTTCCCCTGGTGGAAGACCTGTCATCAACCGCACATGACAAAGTCATTAGGACATTAAATTACATTTTTAGGACTTGGGGTGTCCCCTCTATTTTTAAGTCTGACAATGGCCCACCATTCAACTCCCAAAGGTTTAGAGAGTTTCTCACTAACATAAATGTCAAACATCAGAAAAGTACCCCTCTCTGGCCACAGGCCAACTATGTTGTTGAATTCTTCATAGGAACCCTAAAGAGAGTAGTTCAGCATGCTGCTCTAGAAGGAAGTGATCTCAAATCGGCCTATGCTCAGCCCTGTGTGCCTACAGATCAACTCCCCTTTACCCTACAGGTGAAAGCCCTGCCACCTAGATGTTTGGGAGAGCAATGGAAATCAAATTGCTGCATTGGACCACTCATATGTCGACAGATGCAGATGAGATCGCTACGACGGATTCCTTTCACGAGTCCAGAATTAAGACCTATGCTGATGAATGCCAATGTGCTCAGGACATGGTTTTCACAGAGGGAGACCGGGCCCTGGTCAAGCAAAAACAGAAATGCAAGTCTGATGCTCCGCTTGATGCTGAACCCCTGAGGGTTGTGACGAGCAAAGGACATATGGTGACCGCTCAACGTCCCGGAAAGTCTATCACTAGAGATTCATCACATTTCAAGCACCTACCTTGATGTTTGCTGGCTCCAGATGTCAGAAGTAAGAGCTGCCCACCTCCTACACCTACCTCTGCATCCACAGTGCCGAAGGCTGGCCCACTCCTCCGCTCCTTCAACCTCATCCAACTAGGTTTGGAAAACTGGTTCAAGTACCTCATGACTCACTGAGGAACAATGTATATGTGTAATATTGGTACTTTTTATTTAACAGAGGGGGAGATGTAGTATCTTCTACATATGTATAGCGGGACCCTCTGGTCCCTGATGGACTCCGTAAAAGAATGGCGGATTCATTTGGGTGTGTCTGGGTGAAGTTAATAAAGATCATAACACAGTGCATACAGTTAGTTAATGCTTACACTCTGGAGAATAAAGACATGCACCTCAGAGCTCCATGTGTTACGTGGTCATTTGCATGCTACGGGGCTGGGGAGGACGCTACACTGAACAATGTGCACAGCTTGAGTGTGTGTGAAGTGCAAGTGCACATTTGAAAGTACAATGCATGGAGGTAACAGTGCTGGACAGTAAGTGTGCTGTGAATGTACATGAAGTAAATGTGCCTGCAAGGGTACATTACATGGAGGACCCTGGGTTCCATTTTAGGAAGCCCAGGCCTGCCTGGTGAAGACAAGAGGAGAGGAATCTCCCCAGACAGATTTGCGTATTGCTGCAATCTTGTGTGCTGGGTGATACACACAATGGAGTGAAAAAGGAAGAGACTCCATTTACACTTCAAAAGACTTCTCTTTGATTCAGTGATAGAGCACAAGGAAGGGGCTGGACACACCTCAGGAAAGGATATGGGGCTGATAAGGGAATCATAAGGAGTAGGGCCAGGGTCTGGGATTAACCTTTCTATGCACATATAACTGTGGCTGACATCCAGGTGTGAACACTGGTCACTCCAATGACATTTAGTGGGACAATCAGCTTCAGAGCCCTTCCTGCTGCGACAGGCAGTCTTTCGTCTCTGCCTCTACTCCTGCTCTGAGGTTGATTTCCTTTACATACCATTTAAATTTTTTATACTTTTGTGTCCAATCTGAACTTGCTGGGTTTTTCCAGAGACCACCCATTTTCTTGTTTTTGTGTAGCCTAGTCATGCATATGCAATGGGGGTTATTCCCAAAAGCATTTATGAGTACAGGAAGTAGTACAGAGGGAGTACTATTTTGCAAACTCATACATTCATTTGTGAATAGGCCTCAATGTGGTGTGCCTCCTAAATATCGAAAAGGGAATATTGTGGGACATTCAATCAATCAATCAATCATGTCATTTATAAAGCGCACTACATACCCGCGAGGGTCTCAAGGCGCTGGGGGAAGAGGGGGGTGGTGCTGCTACTGATCGAAGAGCCAGGTCTTGAGGAGTCTTCTGAAGGCCAGTAGGTCTTGGGTCTGTCGGACATTAATATCGGAGACAGAATATTGAGGGCCAAGAAATTAAAAGTTAAGTATTTGTAGATTTTCTATACCTAACTCCATATATATGTACCTTACAATATATATATATATTCAACGTACGTAAATGTGGAGTGAAGAATAGAAAATCTATACTTCCTCCATATGTACTTACCTTTCAATATTATGTCCCTTTGTATTTTGTCTATGATATGATACCAAAAACCTCTATGCTCAGGGTTCAATGGTAAAATCTCACAATGTACATTAGTCATCCACTGTTGGATCTCATTTTGTGGTATTTTACTTGCTTCCTGTGTCGCAGCTCAGCTGCTGGCGATAACATGAAAGTGGTACCTTTCTCTTGGGGACAGTAAGGTACCTATCCAAGAACTATGGTTGCTTTGCTTTCTCTGAGGGGCACATTTGCAGGAATATTGGGAGTTGCCTTCACAACTAGGTGATGGGTCTTATCAAGGGGGTGTGACACAATTGTGAAATTGGGAGATCTTGCCCAAGTAGAAAAATATATGGCAAGAAGAGTCTGGAGGAACTCAATGAGTTGGGCCCAGACTTCAAAAGAGTATTTGCCTGGACAGAGAGTGAGGCCTCCTCTAGCACACGGCTGAGCTTGTTCCTTGGAAAATGGCATGCTGTCTGCAATGCAGCTCACGGCAAACTGTCCACTACACAGAACAGGTAAAACACAGGTTGCAGCAGCGTAACGCTCATTCGCAGATACAGAAAAAATACATTACAGGCATTATTAGTGCAAACCTCTTGGACACACACACACATGGAGGTGCAAACACATGCAGGATAGTTACCGTACATGGAGCCTCTGTGGTTTATCGAAACATAGTCAGTAAAGAGAATACAGCACAAATATATTCTGAACACCATGACAAAACATGCTGCCAAAGCTCAATTGTGTTCAGAATTCCTCTGATTAAAGAGGGTAAGTGGCTTTATGAAGATCAAAAAGAAAAAGACTGAGTGGTTCATGTTTGTTTTTCAGCTTTATAAATATTAACAACTAAAAAGACAGCATCACTTAGCGGTTTAGTCTAGTTTTTATCTCTCTGGAGGAGGAAAACATTTGAGCAGCCAACTGTGGGATGTGGACAGGTTTGCTTTGATCTATAGATTGCTCACATTTCAGTGGTAATTACAGAATCATTAGCTTGAGTGACTGTTAACTTCTGCCTAGTCATTCATTGCAAAACATCATCACCCTACACAAAATGAAGAGTAAAAATGTTATTGCATGGCAGTTCAAGATATTATCAACCCGAATCCAGCATCCTCTCTGCGGTGCTGCTTCCGCACAGCGAAAGTAACCCACCTGCCACTATCTTGACTCCTACAGGAGCAGAATGGATTTGAGGGAGGGGGCATATGGAGAAAAAGAAGCATGAATGCCATTGTCCATGCCAACAGGGAGGTCAAAGAGACACATATAGAATTATGGATGGTGAGTAGTGAATAACGGTGATGTTTTCCACCAAGTGGTTCTGAGTGACATCAAATAGACAATGATAGCAAAGTTTGAGTCGTCTTTGAAGTCACCCAGAACGTCCAGTTGAAAAACATCCATGTGAGTCCCCTTTTACCCATTTGTCATTTTATGTTATGTATGGTCCCCAAAATCATCTGCCTCTCCCTTTAATTGCTAAACAAGGGCAGAGGAGTAATGGGGGAACCATGCATAACATGGCCTCTCCTCTCTGTCCCAAATGTAAAAAATACCTTTCTTCCTGCCACCCACACTCACCATCCTCTGCACCTTTCTCCCCCCTCCCCATCCACCAGGGTTGGATTGGGATTAAAAATCAGCCCGGGCACGCTATAAAAAAGCGGCCCACAATTGCATATTGCCTTTCGCAAAACACTGCTTCGGCGAAATTTTATTTAAAAAAAGGGGGGGGGGGGTAAAAAAATGCACGGATTAGTTTACACTGGTGAAATACACCTGAAAACAAGTGACGCCACTTCTGCTCAGGCCCCCTGCCCCCGCTCAGTATGCACACATTATTTGCCCAGCCCAGCGAGAGAAAGGGAGTGACAACTCTGCCCTTTGATAAAAGGGAGGTAATGGACGCCCATCTGCCTCCAGAAAGGCCACTCAGGCACCCACTGGGTCGCTGGCGGTATCCGAACAACGCAGAAACTACCCAAATCGGCCCCCAGACTGCTCAAAAATGCAGTCCACAGCTGGAACTGGACACCGGCCCCTCGGGCATTGCCCGAGTGCCCGCGTTACCAATCCGACCCTGCCATCCACAGTTCTGCTCTCTCCTTTCTTGAGCTGCCGCTCAGAGCAGCTCTGGGCTCCTTTATGGCACATCAACCAGCTTTGCAATGTCATAGCAGTGAATGGCCAGATTTAGAGCTGGCAATCACGCTCCTGGCTTTCAATGAAAGCCATACAGAACATATTAAATGTGTTTCCTACTTTCGCTACGCTCCGGCAGTGAATAACTAGGGTTAGAATCTAGTTATTTAGGATAGTGGCTTCCTATGGAAGCCATACATAACAAGCTGCTCTCTCACGGCTAGTGCCTCAGGGAAACATTTTTTTTCTGCAGAGTCTAGAGCTTGTTTGTGTCAGGCGTCCGAAGAGAGAGCCCCGCTTGATCCTTCGTAGGCACACACACTGCATTTGACTTCTTTCCCCTTCTTGTGTACACAGACACATTTTCCAAATCTCTCACGCTACATGCAACGTGACATTTACTCTCCAGCCCCCTCGTTTCCGTTCTGCCTCTGACTAGCAGAATTACGCACAAAGCCCTCGACGTCTTTTCTGAATGAAACCTTCTGAATGGATCATGAGCTGCGCGCGGCAGTCCTCGAGAGACGCATCGCGTCTCCATTATGTGTACATAGCCATGAATAGCAATTCGGTGCGCAATAATCCGTGACAGACTCCTGGGTTATACAACATAAATGTGCAAACACCCCGGGGCTTCGCCATCCTAGCTGCGGCAAACAGCAAATGATTGTAGGTGCGTAAGATGCACTGGTTGTCCCGAAGGGTACACTTGATGGCCGGATTACATAAACCTATTTATTTTCATACACAAAATATGAACATGTATTTTTGCTCCCCCGAACTCTACTGACAGTCGCAAAAAGAAACGTAGCAAAATCTCACATTTTTCCACATGTCATATGCGGCTGCCCGTGCCCCACCCCCTTCTCTAGTTTCGGGGACTCAGGGAGGAGTCCCCCCCAGACTGGCCTGTGGCGCTCTAGGCGCGTCACTTCCTGCGCGCGGAGGATGGGGGGGGGGGGTATATAGGCCTCCCCTGCCATTTTGGCATCCTCTTTTCGCGCTGGTCACGCCGTCTCCCACCCTACCGCTTACCCGGCGTGGAGGAGGTAGGCACGATACATAGAATGTTGTAATGTTTTCTTTTTCGTTGCAGGCGGAGTTACAGGGCGATCTGGAAGCAAATGGGTACAGAAGGGTACCTCTGCATGGCACAATAGGGGTGCCAGAGCCAAATCCTAGGAGCCTCATGGGAGGTTCCTGGAAAACCGCGTCGGCGTCCCGTTAGTCCTTCGGGCGGTTGTGGGCCTGAACAACCGGGGGCTTGCCTTGCTACACTCCGCCCTGAAAGGGGCGTGAGTAATAAGGGACCAATATGTCACGTGATCCGGAAAGAGGATCACCCCATAAGGTGTAGCACTGATTGGGTTCTCCCCAGTGCTGCTTGGCTCATCAGGCGGGCAGGCAGCAAAGTTGGTTCCAGCTGTCTGCCCTTGGATCGCCCGTAAGATAACCCACCATATTGCATACTGTTGTATGGAATAAACCTGCAGCAATAGTTACCCAAACAAAAGTTGTCTTGTGTATTTATTTATTTAGCATGCATGCTATGTGTTTGTGTGGGTGGGGAATGTTGCCAATGATGGCACTATGGTGCTAAACAGCCACTCAAAGCGAGTTATATACCCGTTGCTGCAGATGGGGCACTCCGTCACAAACGTGACAGATATCCTTCCGCCATATTACAAGTGCATTAGATCCTGTGGCACTAGCAGTACAGCGGGCGGTATATCGGAGTATCCCATCCGCTAAGATCTAAATCAGGCCCTGAATCCCGTGTGCATTTGTACTGTGATTGTGCAGGGTGTGTGCGTCACTCTCATTGCCATGTGCTGAACTGTTTCTATAGGTCGTTCTTCTGTGTCATTAGGGGGGAGGATGTGGTTTTACGGCTAGACTGCCGACTTTGGAGCTGGGAAACCAAGGTTCGAATAGAGGTCGACTCCACATCCTGTGATTCTGGGCAAATCCCTTAATTTCCCTGTGCCTACCAAAAAAATGAATGTGTCCTTGTGTAACGTAACTGGTGCTCATGTAAAGTGCTCCAATACCTTTGGGTCGAGTTCGTGCTATATAAATCTGCAAAAAATAAATAAACATTCTTGTTTCCCGAAGTAGTGCCTGATCGGATGTGAAGGTGCTACCCGAGAAACAAAGGTATTTCCTCTTCGTGCGTGATGACAACTAAGGTGCAGTTATCGTGTTATCGGACACAGAGTAGTGGTGTGATGGATAAATAAGCGTGAGATGTGGTTTTGCCTTCATGGCTTCCATCACACAGTATGTTGGCAGCTGTGATCAGCTCAGCAGGTCCCTAGGTGATGTTTTGATTTACTTTCCTCCTCTCAGTCCAGTTTGCTGGTTTGGTCATCCACTCTGAGGTCTTATAGAGATGCGCAGGCATGGTTGGGGACCAGCATCAGAGAGCTGTCAGGGTGGACTGCATTACAGTCATCCCTCATGTTATTTCCATCAAAAGAAATCAAGTAGAGATCAGAGTATACGGCTGAGGGCTGGTCATGACCTGGAAGGTGAACTATGTTAAAGTTCTTCAGTGGCCAGAAGTGTGCAACAGATCTCATCAGTTACAATTTATCTGTTTTTACATGGTTATAACATATTATAATATTTTTTTTATTTTTTTTGCAGCCTTGAGAAAGTTGTGAGTCGAAACACGTGTGCAATCGTGTTTGCTGAATCAGCATGTGAACAAATGGTCAAAATGTGTTCTTGTATCAGGAATGTGTGCATACATCATACTGTAATACTACAGTTCTAATTGTGTGCTGCCCAAGATCCAGGTGCAACTGCTATATGTTAATACCTACAACTGGTGTCCAGCTTAACAGCACAAGACTGAGCTACTCAAGCCTCCAAAAATATAAAATACTGATACTGTCTGGTGAAACCGTCAAGTTTCTATCGGAGTCTGTGAGAGAAAGTTTCTAAGATTGCTGGAGACTTTTATTAAAGTAGCTAAAGCAACCTCAAGACTTCTTTCTTCATCCTGCTGCTCATCATAATGATCAATGGCATCTTGGATTTTCCTGCATTGTAGGACTTTAGGGCTCCCATGAGCAGGTTCGAGTATTTACAATGTTATGTTATATGGCTTGTAAAACACGCTCATATTTAAAAGGTGTCTTGGCGCTAGTGTCATGAAACATGACATGGCAGTTATTGATCTGTGTTCCAAGAGAGTGGGACTCTACATGTGTCCACAAGGGATACTAGAGAATTGAGAAAAGCCAGGTTTTAAGGTCTTTTCTGAACTTTAACAGATTGGGTTGATATCTCAGATGAGAGGGTAAAGCATTCCACCACTTGGAGGTTGAGAAAAGGAAACTTCTACCTCCCCAATTTGATATTTTAATCCTGGGGACCAGTACTAATTTTGCTGAGCTGGATCGTGAAGGGCGGATGGCGGCATACCATTTGAAGGTTTCTTGAAAGAAACTAGGACCTTCCTGATTAAGTCCTTTATGTGCCCAACAAAGTGCCTTAAATTGTATCCGGGATCTTATTGGAAGCCAATGGTCTTGATGTTGGATGGAGGTCGTTTTTTGGATGCAAGAAATCAGAGTGATTTATAACAGTAGAAGTGTGCTAAATAAGCTTCAGATGGTCCAGAACGCTGCAGCTAGTGTGCTCCTAAACCTTCCATATAAGGGTACCTACTCTTGTTTGACTCAACCCCATTGAAGAGAAGTTCAGTGTCATAGAGAAGAAATCTGCTGTTCTGCAACTCAGCTTAGCCCGCTATTAATTAAATGAATTTATTTTTTACGAATTTCAAGGGGATGCTATGTCATATTACCTCATTGTTAGTACATGTTTATAGATTGATGTGCCTACTTTTACCTGTTCAATTTGTTGTTACACGTTTTAACAAGTGACTTATTTGTTTTTCTTATTATGTAAAACGCTGCTTCTCTTGTACGACCCCCTGGCCTACCGCTACTTGACGAAGGCCATCTTATGTTTCAGTTTTACATTTGTGCTCGCCAGTTTAGTTGTTTTCTGCTCGCTTAAGCATGTGGAGGCAATCTTCTTGCATTTAAACAAACTAATTTAACTGTCATTCCGGTAGCCCATCAAGGCAAGCTTGTCTGCATCCAATCTGCAGTCAGGAGAACCCCTTTGCTCTGCTCTACCAGCAATTTAGATGTGTTCTCGTGAGCACCTTCTGGACTTGCCTCCTCCTGCTACTGCTTCTCTAGGTCAGCATCATGCTTCTTTGGGTCACCAAGTTGAGAACAGCTCAGTGGGTTCTCCAGATTCTAAGAACTAATTTACAAGCTGCATTGCTCAATGTTAGATCTTTAGGTAAACATAGTGGATTATCACCAGCAAATGGATTTTGGTATCAAAGAGACAAAATGACAAAAAAAAAAATCAGAAGATTATGATAACGAGTACAATGTGTTATTCCAAGTTTGCTTCCATCTTGGCACTAATTTGTCAAGTAATTCTTAATTGCACATTTTAGCAAGCAAGATACTAGCTTAGGAAGTATCTTAAAAGTTTGCATTGGGGCTCAGTTTGTGTGTGGATGAGAGCTAAAGATAAATGGAGAAGCAAACACTGATACCAATATATTTCAAAACTTTTATTTTAAAGTTCCCAAAACGGTGGCAAACAATTTCCCACACAAACAAGGACACCAAGCCTACCATTTGCCTCACAAGTCGCGAAATCAAACCCAGGCATTCCGGTTTGTCAGATACAAAAACATATCTGGCCCAAAAAGATTTCGCAGCCAACATTTCTGCTCCTTCAAAGAAACCACATTTTCTTCCAAAATGTGGACAATTCACAAGTCTGCCCCACCTTATCAGCCAAAGCAAAGTTCTGCGCACACTTTTGTCCTTTCACAGTTTGTTGGCACTTGGGAGATGATGCATATCTCACATAAAAATCACTGTGTCCCAGCAGACAGGAGTGGTGCAGGAAGTTGAAGATGTGATTTACATGGCCCAAAGCATTTTCCTGACTTTAACAGCACTTCACTGTAGAGTGTTCACACCTCTTTGTATATGTTGACTTGATGCTCTAGGGAGAATAGAGACAGGCCTGCTGTGATAAAGTTCAGTACTTAAAGCCTGTGTCTGGGAAGTAGCCAGATTTACCATATAGCCAAAATAAAGGACATAGCATCCTAATAACAAGCATTGGCAAAGCCAATAGGTTTCGCCAACGCGAACTCCATCTGTTTGGTCAATGTTTTTTTTACATGCTGTTCACCAACATATAAACATTGGAGTGGAGGAAAGACGTGGCAATGCAAATAGCCGATAACTAAGAAGGACATATTGGCTGAGCCACCCTCCTCCTACAAACTATCCTTAAAGAAAAGCCATCTTTAATGTTAAAAAAATATCAAAGTTACCGATTTCTGTGCATGCGAGTTCCCGGGACCATGTTAGGATGCCTTGTCAGGGGTAGTAAGCGCTATAAATGCATGGTGTGTTAATCAAATGAATGTTAAAGCATGAATTACTATGTGTGAAGGGGAAGAAGAGAGTAATTAAAATAATGTAATGTTAACGACGCTTGGTGTGTTTATTGAACGAATGCTAGGGTATGAATGTATGTGTGTGAAGGGGGGAAGAGAGTAATTAAAAGTAAAAGTACCACCAGGGTCGCGTAGTAACAGCGAGCTGGAAAAGGCTGCAGGGGCTGTGTGAACTGCGCTCTGGTTTGGTGATTATTGGAGGGTGGGAGCCGTGTGAAAGCCAGCCATCATTCAGTACAAGCTGGATGGCGATACAGGAATACTGCACAGGGGTGTCACAGCTCACACCCCACCGGACTCTACCAACCCCTTCTCTTTTGCCTATCTCTCCAGCGCTCTGTAGTGACCGTAAGTTGACATGTCAGCGCTTTATAAAATCCCCGAAACATGGTGACTTGACATGAGTCAGTTGGTCTCACTACGACTCCGGTGGGTGCGCAATGCCTGTTGGGTATGAGAGGGCTGCCCTTGATGGGAACCATTTAATCAGTTTTGTGCTTATTGACCTCCAATGGAAAGGGCTGGCAGGGCAGCTTCCTGTCTCTTCCATGTAAATAGACCGTTCCCTTCACTCCTCAGTTTTGGAGCAAAGTCGAGAGGGTACTGAGCAGAGCGGAAAATGGCACTAGCGCCAAGAATGAATGTATGTTGTCCTCCTGATGGGGGTAATGATTAATACGCTGATTTGTGGCAGGGAAAGAATTCAGAATGTTCCTCACTCCTCTCGTTTTGGTAGCCAAGGGAACTGAGAGACAAGGAGATAAATTAATTTCTCAGTAAAGGATCGTACAATACGTTCACACAGGAGAGCAGAGTTCTCATGTTTCCCCATGTCAGGCCTAAGCAGCTTGTTTACATCTCTTTTGTTCTTTGTGCCCTACCATTGGCCGCTCTGCACTTACAAATGAGAAGCAAAACTACAGGTACCATAATGCAAAGGGGAACACAGAACAGGCTCTCTGATCCAACATGAGAAGTTAAGTGGAGATCTGGGAAAAGGACCACTAGATGCAAACTTAAAGCAATTCAAAGGTAGCGGCAAGATGGAGCCTAGGTGCCATGTTAACAATTCCCTTGCTGCACCATTATGTAAATTATAACAATTCATTGGTAACACGCTGGCTTTCAGAGATATCACACATACTTATAAATAGTAAAAGTAATATGAAGCAGCATGAAGAGTAACACAGAGGCAGCGCCTAAATGCACTCTTAAAGCAATTCAGAAGTAGCAGTCACTGGTAAATCCATTAGGTTTCACCTATGTGATTAATAATAATTTTTTGTTATGGTAAGTCTTAAGTTGGTGAGCAATTGTGCAATATAAGTTAATGAAACTCCGTCGGTATCAGAGCACTTTACAGAGTTTGCACAGCAGTATTTACAGGAGTTACATATGGAGTAAATAAAAATACACAATAACAATATACAAAAGAAGTATATAATAGACAGTGGGGTATGTGAACGATATTGTTCGCAGGTAGTTATGGTAGGGTGTTTCAGAAGTAGCATCTCCAAAACTTCCCAAGCTAAATATATGGGTATAGTGTTGAGACAAACATGAAGCGTAGGACTATGCAGCACAATCCAAAAAGTGCTAGAACAAATTTACGATTATGAAAACAATTAGTTTTTTTGTAAAACTAACAAAAGTGTCACTGTGTACAGTGAAAAGCCCTAACAACCACTGAACCTTCGACCTGGCACCACCAATAACCTCAGATGGCCACATAAGTGAAATAAGTTGCATGCAAACAGACCGAGGTGCGGAATCATAAATGCAGACGAAGTAGAAGGTCATTATATTATTGCAATGTTCCTGTTCAAGGAGGAAGACGCCAACAAAGAAGAAAGACAAGAACACAAAGATTAGGAGTCAATTTGCTTTTCCAATAGAGGGCAACTCGCCTCAGGCCCTGCAAGGACAAGCTGTCTCATCTCATGTGCATGTTTAATGCATTTTATCAATGACTTGACTATGGCCCCATCTGAACAGGGCAGCATACACTACCACAACACTATGCATTATTAAGTCTCTTACCGGCGGCAGATCTTTCTCCCACCTCGCCGCCAAGACCTGGAACACCCTCCCACTCAGCCTACGACAGACCCAAGACCTGCTGACCTTCAGGAGGCTACTCAAGACCTGGCTGTTCGACCAGTAGCGGCCCCCCTTTTTTTCCCCAGCGCCTTGAGACCCTCGCGGGTGAGTAGTGCGCTCTACAAATATTTGATTGATTGATTGATTGATTGATGAGGCATCAGTGAAGGCATTAATATTGGCAAAGGAGAGGGCAGCTGCCAATGTGATGAGTACCCAAAGCATTTTGTTCTAATGCACCTACGCTTAATATTAACTGTCTCATCATTGCATGGTCGTGAGCGGATGGTCACAGCAAACATTTATTGTCAGATTCGGGCCCTGTATTTAAAACAGATGACACTATTGTAAGAGAACGCAATAAATCAGTGGCGCAGCCTTTTGCAACACAAAGTAAAATTTTAAAATACCAATAACAATCAGACTTTGTTTCAATTTCTCAAAATATAAAGCTGTTTTTGATAAAACATTATGAACGAAAGAACTATCTGAAAGACCGATGCGCGGGATTACCGTTCTTTAAAACACAGAAACCCAGAGCTAATAGAAGGTTTTAGTTCTTTGCGTTAATCATCACAGACCACAACTAGACTGTGATTTAATATACCAATAGATTATCAGATGAGAGGAAATAGGTTCGCTTCTCAGCTCCAATTACAGGTCTCCTCCCTAAGAGACCAATTAGTCCAGCATGCATAAAAAGCTGAATTACCAGGGAAATTCCAGCTCTAAAATAAACGATCCCCTGCAATCAAGGCAATTTATGAATAAAAAAAAATGAAACAGAAAAAGGACGACCCAGCCATGCAAATCAAGGCCCGTGCCGCTATGAAAGCTCAGGAATGAGCTGACAATGTGGTTTTGTTTAGGCCCAGCCCTGATAAAAGAAATAACTTCACAGCTATTTCCATGCAACACAAACAATGAAAAAGTTACAGACCCCTGCTTAGCATTTTCGGAGGCAGATATCTGAAGTTCCTATTCCCCATGGGGCTAATAGTAGATTGCTTTCTGTCGGACTACCTAGCCCCACCACTGAAACTGTTAGAGAAGTACAGACCCGCACACTCGAGTTGAGGGGAGTGGTGGTTGAAAGAACGAGACAGATACTGACCGGAATCGGCGGCCGTGAAGTTAGTCCTCAACTGTTCTCCATGTGAATCCTTACAACAATACAAGTACTGAAGTGGATGCGTGCTTGTGCCCCAGGGGGACGGTGGACTCGAAAGATGGCGTACACCATTTCGGTGATCTTCCGCTAGTCTGTGTTTCTAGGATTCAAGTAGCAGAGGGCTGAAAGTGAGGCTTGGAGACCGATGTGTTCCAAGCCTCGTGTAAAGAATAACATTTACAGTGCAAGTCAAACAGAAATCACTTAAACTAATTAAAGACAGCGGATCGGATGGCAAAAACATTTGAATAGAAATGCCAGCACTTTAAAAAAAATTTAAAAGCACAGCACAAGCGCTTTACAGGAAAAACCTTACAAAAAATAGTTCCATAAAAGAGATGGAAACAGTACTTGGTCACTGGAAAACTGATAAGAGAAGCACAGAAACAAGCATTGGTAAATGCAGGAAACAGTATGCCACAGCCAATAGAAATGGAAGAAAAGAAAGTGGCAAGCAAAGGAACCAATGAAAAACTAGGAAATAAAGGAGGCGGGATGTAAGCCCCTTTTAAGATTTATATTAAATACAATAGATTTTACAAGCATAGTGCAAGCGCTATGCAGGCGAAACCTAAAAAGTCATCCTGCAATTTACCTACATATATTTGTTTTCAGAAACATATTTGTTTATTTCAAACAAGTACCATTGTTTACTTTGCTTTTCAACAACAAAAACCACAGGAAAGTGCCATTGAATAGCGTACCGCTGCAAAATGGCAATTTTTAACATCCACACTAAACGTGAGAAAATATACGGAACCTTTTTACAAAAAAAAGTTTAACATCTGCCTACTCTATGTATATTTCATACTCACTTTCATTGTGGTACCGCATACTTACTGCCTTTGTATGCATTTTGGTTTGCCTCCTAAAATGCATAATGCGCTATATAAAAAAAAATACTTCTGGGTGAACATTACAAAACATAATTGCAGCCTTTGCATACCAAACATCATATGACTTGCCTTGTAAAATACACAATGCACAATTTTTCTTAAAATACAATATCATAGACAAAAAGACATGTTACTCACACATGGCCACTGCCATTAGACACCTGCTTTGCAAATCAAACCGAGCTCTTTTGATTTCAAAACTTTTATGCCCACAGACACTGAATGCAATTTATGCAAATTACCCCTACAGCAGGTCATATAGCCTTAAGGCAGTGTGCATTATATTACATATGAGGACTTATCTGCATAGGCATATAAGCCCCTGTGCTGTCTAATATAATTACTAGATAGTATGATTGGATGGGGAAGCCATCTTAAGTATAAGTACAGTTCCCCAGCTACATGATGGCTTTACTGAAACCTATGGAGTTTGGTATCAAACACTTTGGGGCCGATTCCGATTCCGGTTGTAAAACGTACCGACCGACACGGACCGGGAATGGAGACCGACCGACACGTACCGGCGCCTTACGACCCGCGTAGTACTATGCAATGCGGGTGAATTACAACCGACTCGTACGGGACACAAGCCGCACGACAGAACCGTACGGAAATCAGTGATTCGCCCGTAAACGGACCGGGAATCGTACCGACCGACACGCATCAGGAATGGACCCGACCGACACGTACCCACGCTGTACGACCCGCATATTACAATGCAATGCGTGTGAAACGAGACCGACTCGCACGGAGCACAATCCGGAAGACCGAGACGTACAGAATACAGTGACTAGCAAACAATAGACTCCTTTGCGACCGACGCGTACGCCAACGTAGAAACACAGCAGAATGTCAGTGTGACAGACTCGGATTACCCCGCAAGAGCCACTGGCAGCGTCCATCCCGGTCAAATGAATGTCTCCATCATGCTCAACAAAACCAAAGGAAAAAAGACAAAAAAAGGACCAAACAAGCAATGACAAAGCCAATAAATAAAATAAAAAAACATGGAACAAAGACACACCAACAACTCCACCTACATAAAGGCCAGAAATCCCTACCATGATCCTTTGCAAACTACAGACATAGGACAGCAGACAACACCACCACACTGCAGAGACACACCACAACTCACACACCACACAACATCTACACCAGTTGCACCTCTCAAAAAATCAATCACACATTCACAGATAAACTCACACCCACCACACTCACTTACACCCTCACACACACATCAATCCCCACAACCACCCAGCACCATGCCCCCCAAGAAGAATCCAAAGTTCACAGATAGTGAGTTGGAAGTCATGATTGATGAAATCCTCAGAGTAGAGCCACAGTTGTTTGGCACATTGGTCCAACAGACCCCCATGTCACAGAAAACAAAGATGTGGGAGAGGATTGTCGACAAGGTCAACGCACAATCACCTTGTTTGTGCACAAAGGACAATATTCAGAACAGGTACTATGATGTGCGCAGGAGGGTCAAGAAGCTCATCGACAGGGAGCACGCCTTGAGCAGGCAGACTGGCGGTGGCCCTCCTGCCAAACCAACATACTTCAGGTCCTGGGAGGAGAAGGTGCGGGCCATCCTACCACCGGAGAGCATCCATGGATTAACAGGAATACCAGAGCCTGGTGAGTACACAACCAATATACTCAATATTGTGCGGCAATACACATATATCACTGTCAAGGGGACAGTGAAACCAAATACTGTTAGCAAAGCCATAGCAACAGAAAGGCAAGTATCCTGTGACATGTATGCCAGTTACACAAACACAATACCTGCCATCTCATAGTAATATGGAACTATGTCATAACATGTACAAACCTAACAACAAATACAGCAAGGCATTGGCATAACTCACCAACAAACACTGTCAGCCATTTTGCCACCACTGTCCCACTACCTCACAGGGAAGCTGATTCACAGGAAGGACGGTTTGGTATCTGGGAAGGTAGGTGTATCCGATAGCATGATGGGAGTGGTTGTCACAGCCAATAGTCCACATCCCACATGGACCATCAAGCTCACACTGAACCATGCACCCCTCACAGGCAGTGGAAATGTACTGATAAGATGGCTGACACTGGGCTCTGCTGTGGGGAGCACAAGGCCCAGTAGGGAACTGTGCACAAACAAACACCAGGCCACCACTGTCAGCCATCTTGCCATTGCTGTCTCACTACCTCACAGGGAAGCTGAGTCAAAAGGAAGGAAGGTTGGGTCTGCTAGGAATGTGCTTGTAGCAGAAAGCATGATGGCAGTTGCAGTCACAGCCAACAGCCCCCCTCACACATGGTCCCACAAGCTCCACCCTCAAACCATGCACATCACACAGGGAGTTGAAAAGAACTGACAAGATGGCTGAGAATGGGCTCTGCTGTGGGGAGCACAAGGCCCTGGTGAGACTTGTGCCCAAACAAACAACAGGACACCACAGCCTCACATCCTGAGTGTTAACTTCCACTCCCTGCAATGGAAGCATGCTGCATGGTGGGATATCTGGCTGGGGGGGGGGGAGGAGGACCGCCAGCTCGGACTACATCTACCAGCAGCCCCTGTCACACACACCCCTACCACCAACACCAAAATACACACCTGGGATCATGCTCCACAAGAGAGTGAGTGAAAAGCCACTTCCAAGATGTCTGACAATGGGCTCTGCTGTATGGAGCATAAGGCCCTGCTGGGAATTGTGCTCAAACAAACAAGAGGACACCACTGTCAGTCATCTTGCCATTGCTGTCTCACTCACTCACAGGGAAGCAGAGTCAAAAGGAAGGTAGGTTGGGTATGCTGGGAAGGGGGGTGTAGCCAAAAGCAAGATGGGAGTTGCAGTCACAGCCAACAGTCCCCATCCCACATGGTCCATCAAGCCCACCCTGAACCACGCTCACCTCACAGGCAGTGCAAAAGTAATGACAAGATGGCTGACACTAGGCCCTGCTGTGGGGAGCACAAGGCCCTGCTGGGACCTGTGCTCAAACAAACAACAGGACACCAATGCCTGACAGCCTGAAAGGTAACTTGCACTCCCTGCAATGGAAGCATGCCTCATGGTGGGATATCTGGCCTAGTGGGAAGGAGCACTGCCAGCTCTGACTACATCTACCAGCAGGTTCTTGCACATACACACCCCTTAACACAAACTCCACACAACTCACCTGGGATAATGCATTCCCTCAGACTCAATTAAAATATCTCACAAAGATTTACCACACTGGGTTCTGCTGTGTGAAGCACATGGGCTTCTTGGGACTTGTGTTCAAACAAACACCAGGACACCACTGTCTGCCATCTTGTCAGCACAGGCACACCACCACACAGGGAAAATGAATCACAGGAAGGAAGGTTAGGTATTGTGGGAAGGTGGGTGTAGCCAAAAGCATGATGGGAGTTGCAGTCACAGCTAAATATCCCCCACCCACATGTCCCAGCAAGCTCACACTGAACCATGCACACCTCACAGGGAGTGGAAATGTACTGACAAGATGGCTGACACTGGGTTCTGCTGTGGGGAGCACGAGGCCCTGCTGGGACCTGTGCTCAAACAAACAACAGGACACCAATGCCTGACAGCCTGAAAGGTAACTTGCACTCCCTGCAATGGAAGCATGCTTCATGGCGGGATACCTGGCCTGGGGGAGAGGAGGATTGCTAGCTCTGACTACATCTACCAGCAGCCCCTGTCACACACACCCCTCCCACCAACACCAAAATACACACCTGGGACCATGCTCCCCAAGAGAGTGAGTGAAAAGCCACTTCCAAGATGTCTGACAATGGCGCTCTGCTGTGGGGAGCATAAGGCCCTGCTGGGACTTGTGCTCAAACAAACAACAGGACACCACTGTCAGCCAACTTGGTAGCACCGTCACAGTACCTCACAGGGAAGCAGAGTCAAAAGGAAGGAAGGTTGGGTATGCTGGGAAGGGATCACTGACAGAATATCGATAACAAGAATATCGACCTACAACAATATCGAAGTAAAAATATCGAATGCCAAAATATCGACTCCCTATCTACAAACAGGTAAGTACAAAAATATCGACTCCAAAATATAGTTGTAAAAAATATAGTCAGTCAAAATATCGAATTTTTAAAATGTATGAAAAGTAATGTAAAATTAATGAAATAATATATATAATTAACTAAAACATACTTAAAAATACTTAAATAACTTTAAAATTAATAAATAATTAATGTAACTTAAAAAAAATAAACACATTTAAATTTTTTAATACATAAATATATTAACGTAATATTTATAAAAAATATTCAATATTTTTAGCGTAGGATAGCGGGACGGTAAAATTTACTATTACCACTTCAGTCAGAGCAACAGTAGGGAAATCGTTGGATAGCGTAGGGGTAATAATTACTATTCCCACTCCAGAGAGTGTAACAGTAGGGAAAGAGTTGGATAGCGTAGGGGTAAAAATTACTATTCCCACTACAGTGAGTGCAACAGTAGGGAAAGCGTTGGATAGCGTAGGGGTAATAATTACTATTCCAACTCCAGAGAGTGCAACAGTAGGGAAAGCGTTGGATAGCGTAGGGGTAATAATTACTATTCCCACTCCAGAGAGTGCAACAGTAGGGAAAGAGTTGGATAGCGTAGGGGTAAAAATTACTATTCCCACTCCAGTGAGTGCAACAGTAGGGAAGCGTTGGATAGCATAGGGGTAATAATTACTATTCCAACTCCAGAGAGTGCAACAGTAGGGAAAGAGTTGGATAGCGTAGGGGTAAAAATTACTATTCCCACTCCAGTAAGTGCAACAGTAGGGAAAGCGTTGGATAGCGTAGGGGTAATAATTACTATTCCCACTCCAGAGAGTGCAACAGTAGGGAAAGTAATATTTTAATATTTTACTAAAAAATAATTAATTATCAATACTAATAAATATTATTAATAACACTAATTACCAATTAATGAATTAAAATTTTTTTTTACCAATTATCAAAATGTAATTACCAATTAATAATTAATTAACAATGAAGTAATTATCAATACCAATTAATATTTATTAATATGTACTTAATTTCAATTAAATTACTTCCCACCCTATTCCCCTATAAACCCACATCCCGCTACAACTATTTAATTAATAGAATTAACATAATTACCATTTAATCAATTAAAAAAATTACCAATTAATAAAATTTAATTACCAATTAATAATTAATTAACAATAAATTAATTATCAATACCAATTAATATTTATTAATATGTACTTAATTTTAATTAAATTACTTCCCACCCTATTCCCCTATAAACCCACATCCCGCTACAACTATTTAATTAATTGAATTAACATAATTACCATTTAATCAATTAAAAAAATTCCAATTAATAAAATTTAATTACCAATTAATTAACAATAAATTAATTATCAATACCAATTAATATTTATTAATATGTACTTAATTTTAATTAAATTACTTCCCACCCTATTCCCCTATAAACCCACTACCCGCTACGGAATTAAATGACGCAAAAATTAAATAACATAAAATTCATTGCTTTTAAAAAATTAAACATACATTACAACAACTAATATACAGTTTTAACACATATACTAACATACAATACACTTAGAAAAAATTCGATATTATTAAAAATTCGATATTTTTTAATGCCTATATTATGTACTTGATATTTTAACTATCGATATTACTTACCTTAATTTCGATATTTTTAACGACTATATTATGTCCATTCGATATTATGTCCATTCTATATTTTAGACTCGATATTGTGTCCATTCGATATTTTTGTTTCGATATTATGTCTGTTTATCGCTGGGAAGGGGGGTGTAGCCAAAAGTATGATGGTAGTTGTAGTCACAGCCAAAAGTCATCCTCCCACATGGCCCATCAAGCCCACCCTGAACCATGCTCACCTCACAGGGAGTGCAAAAGTACTGACAAGATGGCTGACACTAGGCCCTGCTGTGGGGAGCACAAGGCCCTGCTGGGACTTGAGCTCAAACAAACAACAGGACACTACTGCCTGACATCCTGAACGTAAACTGTGACTCCCTGCAATGGAAGCATGCCACATGGGGGATTACCTGGCCTCTGTGGGTGAAGGAGGTCCTGCAATGGCTCCAAATGCCATCAAGGCCGGCTCAAAACACACCTTCTCAGCCAGAACAAATAGCACCCTTGGGACCAGTCACTCCGAAAGTAAATGCCCTGGCAAGATGGCTGACACATGGTCCTGATGTATGAATTGGCTGCAAGTCACACCTACCTACTGGCCAACTCAAACACATTTACACTCACAGCCATTGGAACTGTAGGTATCCTCTCACTGTCTGGGGATGCAGTGTCCCAGGGGTGTCCCCTGACCTGGCTGTGAAGGTGTGTCTCGTAGATGACAATTGGGGAGATGCAGACATACTACATAGCACCAAGCACACACAATGTCACCTATACATTATTGACAGGGGACACCTGACAGTGACTAGAATGGACACACTCATATAGCTGACATTGTAGCATGGTGTCATTCCCAAAAGGTGCAGTTGTGAGCTGCATTTCAATCCCACATCGTTCTGCGTTGTATGCATCATTCACACAACACATCACTCACTGTCATAGGCACTCCAAACACAATGACTAACCTGGACTGCATTGGAGGAGGCATGCAACTCACAGCAGCAGAACTGCAACACACACACCTCTGGCCATCACTGTCATGAGCATGGAAAATCAAGAGAGCTTCTGTGCTCAATCCCTCTCACCATGGAGGAAATTGACAAGATAAATGACGTTAGCACGTACAAAACTCAGCACCAACATCATTAGCTACGGTAACACCATGACTTGTATGAAATGAGATGTGAACTAGGAACACAGACAACCAAATAGTATCTCCCATAAGATCTCAGGCATACCGGACTGTGACCATGTTGTTCAGACACACCAATGCGACGCACAAAGTCAAGCAAAAACTGCCACCACACATGCCCCAAGCTTGCAACATACCCTAAGTGGAATTGTACGTATGTCATCGTTAAAGCACAAATGTGGACAGGGATGATACAGCTGTGTCAGGCATGTGATGGCACTTGAGTAGCAATGGCCATGTACAGACAATTGATCATTACATGAGCTGGTCATGCACACAGCTTGACGTGCACATTGAAATGGTTCAGGTTGCCATGACAAAGTGCTTCAACAATATCAACCTCTGTCTGTCACAACTTAGGACAATGCAATGTACAGACTCTCATAATGATGTCCAGTGGCAACTGTCATGTGTGTGAAACGTTGATGTGTGTAGAACCATAACATACATTGTGTGTCTCTTCCAACCACAGGCGATGCTGGGGACACAGCAGGAACTGAAGAAGAGTCCCAGTCCCAGACTCTGGCGGACCCTGAGCTCTCCGGTGTGGATCAGTCTCTGTCCTCTTCGGACGACGACCACGAACGACCTGGCACCTCCGGTGTGAGTCATCGTGCAGCACCAGCAGTAGGAACATCAGCGCCCCCTGCAACCACTCCTGCCACATCTGACAACAGACAGAGTACCCCTGCCGACACGGACAGACCAAGGCCACAGACCACCGATGGCACAGGTACACAGGGCACCCTGGAAGCAACGGACAACACCACCAGCACCAACACCCAAGGGGGCCCAGTGTCACCTGTGACTGCCACGGCAGGTCCTGCCCGCATGGGTAGGGGCGGTGGGAGGGGGGCAGGCAGAGGACACGGCCTGCAGAGGGGGCTGGACTGCATGATGAGCCACACCTGGGACGCATCATAGATGCGTACCATGAAAGCACCGGAGGTTTTGGCCAGGTAGTGGGGATCCTCAAGGACCTCAAACAACAGCAGGCTGCCCATTATGCCCGCTTGGACTCCCACATGTCCCATGTAGAGACACACATGCCCCGCATGGAGTCCAAGTGGGACAAATTGGATGATCTAACAGCGGTGCATAGGGACATACTGACATGCCTCCGCCAGATCAGCGCCAACATGACCATACCTCCCTGTGCGCCCACGACATCTGTTGCCACAACATCCGCAACTGCCACAGGGAGGGAGGAGGACTCTGGCGGAGAGTCCTCGGCACCGCAGCAGCCTGCAGTTGAGGGTCCCCCGAGAAGGAAGAGGGGTCGTCCAAAGAAGGGCAAGTGAGACGCTGATGGCCATGCACATCCCCCAGGAACTCAACACCTGTTCTTGATATCGTCCTTTGTGTGCAAACCATTTAACCTTGTTGACTGACACCCAACTCACCCACTTGACATGAGTTGGAACAATGCATCAAATTACTGTGGACTTTACTCTGGACATTTCATCTTCCAACACTACCAACTCACCTGTGAACTTTGGATTACCATCACACTGTACAGAACTTCCAATTACGTTCACTATCCTCACACATGTTTGTAAATAAAATCACAATCACACAATACTTGCCTCTGTTGTGATTTAAACTTGGTTTGTGTCATGGAGATGATGATCTGCTAAAGAACACTGTGCATGCAAACTACTACAGCAATGTGAACACCGTTATGTGAGTCATGGTAATGTGACACATATGAGGGAGACACACCACTAGGGCAACACAACACATACTCACCATGGCCATCTAACTCATCGCCTACACTGATGTTGACAGGAAATACAGTGGAATGCACATACACCACACCCATCCTGAGTCAGTGGCAATCAGCCCACAGGTACAGAATGCAAATGACTGTCGGATGTGTGGATACAGACGAAGCACATCCCAAAGTGAAGCACAGGTTTATAAAAGATTTACAACCTGAGAATTCCACAACTGATGCAAGGTAACCTCACGTGACAGTGATCAAAAAGTAACCAAGTGGTAAACAATGAAAGTCCAGGGGTGTGTGGCACATCATTGGTTGGGACAATGACTACTTGCACTCTGGATCAGGAATATGGGTGTCAGGGTTCAGAACTCACCATACAGCAGCCAAAGTACCCTGTGAAGGACAGACAGAAAACACAATCAAAAACACAGATTTACAGCATACAACTACAATATACATGCCCAAAACAAATCCCAAGCTACGTAAACACAACCTAGTAATCAGGTAAACACTGGGAGTACAGACTACCTGAAAGGACACATCACTGCAAGCATCCTGTCAAGTAGCACACAGCCACACTCAAGCAGCACCAGTGCACCACCAACATATATCAGGCAAACACAATACTTTGACAACACATCACTGTATACTGACATTCATGTGAAGAAGTTGTGGATCAGCTGGGTCCGAACATCACCCTCACCATCACTTGCATCATGCCCCAGGGCAGGATCCTCCACGGCTGGCGGATGTTGGTCATCGTCATCTTGGATGAGAGGCAACTCCTTCCTCACTGCCAGGTTGTGTAGCATGCAGAACACTATGAAGATTTTGCACACCTTAGCAGGTGCATATGGAAGGGCCCCTCCTGTCTTGTCCAGGCAGCAGAATCTTCTTTTCAGGAGACCAAATGTCCGCTCGATCACTCTCCTGGTCCGACCATGTGCCTCATGGTAGCGCATCTCCGCCGGTGTCACAGGGTTCCTGAGGGGTGTCAGCAACCACGGCATGTTGGGGTATCCGGAGTCACCTACATATAGACAATTGCACATTAGATGAGTTTGAAAAGAGGGTGGAAAACAACATTACTAAACACACACAATGGTAAACAGTCAGTACACACAGACAAGCCAGGCACGCTGGTTCTGCATCTGTGACATCATCGTCGGGATGCGACTACTCCTCATGATGTAAGCGTTGTGCGCTGAACCTGGGAAACGTGCACACACATGTGAAATGGTCATGTCCCCCAGACATACCACCAGAGCATTGATTGAGTGGAAATGTTTCCTGTTTCGATATGTCTGCTCATGTGCCTGTGGTGGTACCAAAGCCACATGTGTCCCATCAATGGAGCCAATGACATGTGGCATCCTTCCCAGTGCATAGAAGTCACTCTTGATGTCAGTGAGTTGTTGTGGGGTTGGGAAATGGATGTAGTGGTTGAGGAAATGCAACATCGCCTCCAACACATCTCGAAGCACACGGCTGAACATGGTCTGTGACATCCCACCAGCAGAAGCCACAGTGTATTGAAAGGTACCGGTGGCAAAGAAGTTTAGGGCTGCCATCACCTTCACCTTGGGGGTCAGCGCTGTAGGGTATGGCCGGCCAGGTTGCAAGTGTGGGGCCAACTGCTCCGCCAAATCATCAATCAGTGGCCTAGTGAAGCGGTACCGTCGGATGCAGTCACGTTCAACCATGGTTGCAAGGTCAGGGAACAGTCTGTGGACAGCTGGTCTCCTGCAGTACATAGATGAGCAAAGAAAGGTTGTCAGTTCCCTATCTATGTGCCAGTGTCCACGCTAAATAGCACATGAAACATCATAACAGGACACAAGTACCTGATGTGTGTGCTGTTGGGTATGGGCACATATGTCAGCTACATGCCCATCATCTGACATCTCAGCTCCACATGTCTACACAACAAGGTCCATGTTGTGCTGTGACAAATCTATGGGCTCTGTCACAGTACATCAGTACGAGTGTCACATACCAAACACACACCACAGTGACTAGTGAGGACAGATGTCTTCCCCACATCACAGGTTTTTGACAGACACACACACAGGGACCTTGTACTGCCACAAGGACACTATCATGATGTAGCGTCTCATGTACACGCCACAACGCACACGACACCCACATGAAGTGCCACCTGATTTGTTTGCAGGTCATACATGGATGTCTGTGACACACAGACGCAACATCAACTCACATTGACAAAACACATGGATGTGGGGACCGTTTGACATTGAGCACATGAAATCAGAGTCATCTGCGTTGCAAAATGCACACACACTGTGGATGAACATCACATTTGTGGCACTGGGACACCCTGTGACACACATACCATTCCACCTAAGAGTCAGGGTGTATGTCACATGTCATACACAATGTACCCCTGGAACTGTGTTCGTGCCTTGTGCTCAGAACTGTACAGTTGTCAATCACAGTGGTTATGTGCACAACACACAAAGGTATCTGTCCCCATGACACCTTGCACAGCCTGGGAGTGGGTGCCACCAAGTGCCACATACTAAATCACATGTTGACCCACATACACACACAGGTAATGCAGCCTGACATGCCTTTTGATATACTGTGTCACAGGTTGTATTGTTGTAGGTGTGCACATGGGTCCCTGGCAAGCTATGGTGGGTGGCATCCTTTTGCCCATTGACTGCAATGGTGACAGATGCGGGTGACTTTTTCAAAGATGCGTCGTACACCTAAGGACCGATCCGTGCACAGGCCTTGCCCATTGACTGCAATGGTGACAGACGCGGGTGACGTTTTCAAAGACGCGTCGTACACCTAGGGACCGATCCGTGCACACGCCTTGCCCATTGACTGCAATGGTGACAGACACGGGTGGGTTTTCAAAAGACGCGTCGGACACCTAGGGACCAAGGCGTGCGCACGCCTTGGACCCTGAATGTAATGGTGACATACGCGGGTGGGTTTTCAAAAGACGCGTCGGACACCTAGGGACCAAGGCGTGCGCACGCCTTGGACCCTGAATGTAATGGTGACATACGCGGGTGGGTTTTCAAAGACGCGTCGGACACCTAGGGACCAAGGCGTGCGCACGCCTTGGACCCTGAATGTAATGGTGACATACGCGGGTGGGTTTTCAAAAGACGCGTCGGACACCTAGGGACCAAGGCGTGCGCACGCCTTGGACCCTGAATGTAATGGTGACATACGCGTGTGAGTTTTCAAAAGACGCGTCGGACACCTAGGGACCAAGGTGTGCGCACGCATTGGCTATTGACTGCCATGGAGACTGACGCGGATTTGATACTTGTACGATTTGTGTGCTGAAAAATCCGTTGGCTCCCTACAACACTGTATCAAACTCATTGGGGTCATGAAGTTGAAATTTTTGAACGATGCGGAAGGCGTGTACGAGGCGTGCAATGCGATGGATTGGCCAGATTCATAGGATACAAACGTGTCGGGCCTATCGCTTTGGTCGCATGGGACAGAATCTGCCTCTGCAGCACAGATATAAGGCTGTCTGTTCCCCTGAGAGCTCACTTGCCTGCACTACATGCTCCAGATTGACATCTCTGCTACCACTGCTGCTGTCTCTGCATCCTCTGGCTTCAAGAATGGCACGTACTGTGGAGAGGGCCCCAGCCTTCACAGAGGAGGAGAACCAGGCCCTGCTGGACAGCCTCCTTCCACAGTACAGCAAGCTGTATGGGAAACCAGGGGAGCAGGTGAGTGTGCAGTCCACATCCTTTCTCATTGTGCATGTTGTCTGACTAGCACTAATGGCATTGTGTACACCAGTGGCTAGCATGCTCACTGAGTAGTTGTAACCCCCAAAGTGTGTAGGTACCTGTAGTGAACAGGTACTGTGCTGAAAAAGTGCATTTTTACACGGTTATAATACCCAGGCAATGTTTCCATGTTGTTAATGCAGGACAACTGTCCATTACCATAGTTGCACTACCTGTGTACATCATATGCCCTTGTGATAACGACATGTATATCCAACTGTGTGATGCACAAACATGTTGCATGTGTAGTAATGGTCTTTTAACTTTGTCATCCTCACAGGTTGATGCCCATCAGAAACAGGAGATCTGGAAGACCATCGTCCGGGCAGTTCGATCTGTAGAGGTCTACAAGCGCCGCATCCGCAACTGCCAGAAGAGGTGGCAGGACCTTCGTGGCTGGACCCGGAGGATCGCAAGAGTCCAGCTGAAGCTGTCGCCTCCTCGCAGAAGCGGCGGATGACGGATCCTGACCCCCCACATGCTCCGGATTCTGACTGTGGTCTTCCCTGACCTGGATGGGCAGTTAAAGGCCAGACAGCAGCAAGGAGGGGGTAAGTGCATGCCTTTTCTGTGAACTATGTCTCACATGCTATTTGCACTCCTTCAGCCTGGTTACACTCCCACAGTTCATCTGTCTGCTTAAACAAGAGTAATGTGCCTAAATTAGGTTATGGCCCATCCTCATCTGATACACAGGTGTGGCCCTTTCAGTCTGTGACTTGTGTCACTTGGGTTGTGTGTCCCTGCTGTTGTCCAAGGTTAAGGTTGGAAACAGCATCTGCTACCGGTGCATTGTTTTGGGCTTCATGAGTGAGGCAATTGATTGACATGTGTCTGCACATTGCCAGAAATCTGACATGTACTCTGTGTGGGCCATTAATATGTGTTCTAATTGCTGCTCTGGCTCACCATATGTGTCTGGGGTATTTACCACACACCCATGCAGCAGGTGAGACAATGATGGGGCCTCAGAAGAATGTACATCATGTGTGTCACACATGCATAGACACATGCCTAGTGTTCAGGGTAATCCCATGTTGCACATGGACCAGGACAGGTATGCCTACTCCGGACATGAAAGTACACTCTGTTCTCCTACTCCTGTGTGTCAGCCTACATTTTGGGCATTGTGAAATGTGCAATCAGGTGTCTGCCTCTGTGTCATTGTGGAGTGGCCTAGCTTTTTAGACTCCTGGGATGTTAAACAGTTTGTGGTGGGCAGCCAGCTGAGATGTGGCTGTTGGATCAGCACAATGGGGTACAACATAGGTGTGTAATCACTTGACTGTGCCTAATGGTGTATTCTACATTAAAGTGCAGGCAGCTTTAATTCGTTCTCATCAGACTGTGATGTGATCATGTTTACAGATTTGTGCTTGCAGTCACTCAACTGTAGCATTTGTATAACGTGGGATCATCAGATGCCCTAAGATGTGGGTAGCAGTGGGTGAACATGTGCACTTGACAGCTGCAGAGCTTACATTCCCCACAAAAACATGATTGTGACACAGTGCAGACTGTTTGTTTTTGGATGCACTGCCCCTGTGACTGAAGCCAGTAATGACTGATTAGCCAGACTGGCCTGTAGCATGGTATACCAATTGCAAATGTGTATCCTGCAGTAATGTCAGTTGTCCTGCATGCACTCAATTGTGGCATTGACCATCAATACATGAGCACATCATGGTGTCTGGTGAAGGAAGCATATCCATATTACTGACAATGACTTTGGCCATCCCTTATCCTGACACATGTACTGAGTCAGTGGCAGGAGAAGGGATATGTGTGTACTGACACATTTCAATCACAAATCCTGTAGTTCAGACAACTGTCTATGTGGTGCATGTGTGCATATGAGTAGTGGCATACTACATGCACCAGACAGATGGGTCCATGGACGGGAAGGATATGAGGGGCATGGTTGACTGGCAGACTGACAAGTGTCTTGTTCAAATATGTGTCAGCACTTTTTGCAATATTTTGCAAATGATGCCAAGGCGTGCTCTGTGATGTGCTGTACTGACTGTGATGTGTCAGGTCAATAAAGGTGACTGATGTGGATCGTTTATCCTGATTGTTTGCAGATACATCTACGGCTACTGGAGGAGACAGCTCCACGGACCAAGAGGAGCCGCAGAGCCAGACTGGGTCCGCTGCAGAGGAGTCATAGGGACCCAGTGGCACAGAGGGTGAGGGGAGCCACACTGAGGAGACCTCAGCTACAACCACCTCGGCTGAGGAACACAGCAGCTCGAGTGATGACTCCCTTGTGGAGGCGGGTGTCAGGAGACCCCAGACAACACCTAGCGAGTCTGTCCCCGCCACCACCACCATCTCCACCCTCCCATCTGCTCCCATCCCAGATGTCCGTGGAGGCTCCCGTGTAAGGGAGCATGTCTCCTTCGTGCCAGGCACCGCACCCCCTGCCTCTGTCTCCCCTGCTGCCCTGAGTGTGGAGTCTGTGGACTTACTTAAGCAGATCCATGTAGGGCAGACAGCGATGCTGAGTGTCCTCCATTCTCACACCATTCTGTTGACACAACTGGTGTCCTTCATGGAGGGCATTTCATCAAACATGTCTGCCCTACAGCGGACCATTCAGTCCATGGCCTCCTCACAGACGGCAACAGTGTCCCTCCTCCAACAGTCCCTCACCCCTCCTACCTCTGCCCCATCCACAACCCCCCCTACCCTACCTGTCCAAGGCACACACACACCGGCACAGGCACGCACCACAACAGACACAAGCAGCACACAGCCACGCAAGACAAAATCCAGACGCACAAGCATACACACTCCGGGGACTGATGGCACACACACAGGGGATGGGTCACAGACACACAAACAGGCATCCACGAGCACTCTGCAGTGCTCAGATGCCTCTCCCTCCAAAACCCCTTCCCTTGCCTCACCTGCAACCCCCCTTCACAGCAGCTCTTCCTCTGTGACCTTGGCCTCTTCCCCACCAATCCATCTGATCCAACTTACAAGGTGAAGAGGAAGTCACCACGCACAGAGGGGAGTTCCCTGCCACACGGACACCCTCCCCCAGGCGCAGGAACACTGAGGCCCCCATCCGCAAATCCCCCAGACCAGGAAGGGCAAGACCCCACCACAATCCCACACTTCCACCACACAGTCTCCGTCCTCCAGCCCCCAGGCCACCACTCCACAGGTCCCCCGCCACACCCTGCCCCAGGTTCCCCCACACACCGATACCGCATCCCCAAAATTCTTAGGCCCTCCCCCCTACCACATGCACTTCCACCCCCACCTCACACGCTCAGCCTGTTCCTGCCACTGGTGTGGAGACCGTGTCCCCCCCTCTGTCCTGCCCACCTCATCTGAACCCCATTACACTCCTTTGGAGATTGGCACTGCAGTAGAGAGCACATCCACCCCATCTGACTTGGGCACTGCAGTGGAGACCCCATCCACACCATCTGACCTGCCCACTGCAGTGGTGACGGCAACCACCCCATCTGACTTGAGCCCTGCATTGGTGACGGCACCCACCACATCTGACTTGAGCCCTGCAGTGGTGACGGCGCCCACTGTGTCAGACACCTCCACTGCAGTTGCCAGTGACACTCCTGCACCCACCACCCCTCCCCTGCCCCATTCTGCTATCCCCTGATCCTGTCCCTGTGGTGCCTGGCCTGCCCCTATGTATGCCCCTCCAAGGGGAGATGTCCCCTGGCCGTAGCAGTGCAGGCAAGCAATGGGTGACAACTTGTCACATGTCACCCTGGTAGGACTCTTGAAATGGACTGGCCATTGGCCTTTTGACATTGTGGACTTAACAGTTACAAGGATTTATGTGCTGAATAAAGCCAATTGTTGTTATCCAGTGGTGTTGCATCTAATGTACATGATGTTGATGAGGAGTATCATGAACTTGCTGTTGTAATGGTGTTTTAAAGGAATAAGAAACTGATTTGTTGATGTGATGGACTCCATGTGGTCCATGGGATATGTGTACTATTTGGTATGTATCCATGACATCCTTTGCTGCAATTTCAGGGTGTAATGATAGCAACATTTTGGGACTTTCTCCTTTTGTTTGCTACTTCACATCTTTGGCATACACTGTTGCACATATGTTGGGATTACATTTGTGCACATTGCAAGATTCCCTGACTGGGCCCATCTCCACTGGACAGGCAGGTTTGTGCATCAATGGTACACAAGTCATCTGTGTCATCAGTGCAACTTGCTATACATGTGTATTGCGTATGTGCAGATGACTTAAGGGACACTCCCGTACACAGGCTGATGTGACCAGAGCTTTCATTGTGTTGTAATTGTTGGCTCACTGAGCAAGTGTTATGCTGACATGACAGAGCCCTGCACAGACAACGTTTTGCACAGCTGACCTGCCCCAGGAGTGGAGTCCCCTCATGGCAGTGTGTCATTCCATGACATTTCCTGAGCCCATGGTGTGTGTTGTGTGAGCATGTCTGTGTGTGTTTCCTTCCCTTTTTCTACACAGCCTGTGTTCCCTACAGATGTTCCTGTTTGTGGCGCTTACTGAGTTGTCCTGTGTTCATCCAACATCTTTACCCTGGGTTTTCTGGGATGTAGGTGCATGGCAAACTACTGGTCATTAGGGTGTCATCCCTAGGTGTTTTAGTTGTAAGGTCCGGGATGTTGTCAAACGCACGTGGGACACATTCAGGATTCCCCTTGGCACTTCTGTGTTACCAACATCATGTTGTTTTCCCTATGTGGTATCTGTCAGTGAGTGGGTCACTTGTATGTGTGTGTGACTACTCCCACTCATCAGGGTCAGAGCTGCAATGTTGGAAGGTGTCGACATGTGTTCTTTGTGGGTCTCCTTTGTTTCCTCATTGGTGTGGGAGTGTGGCAGGGATCCCAATGATTCTGGTAGATTTCACGTCATGCCCATGTACCGCATACTGTGCAGTGTGGCAGACATTCACAAGGGTTGTTGACTGGCCATGTGTGATGATTTTTGGGTACCTTGGATCCCCCCACCACCCCTGGGATTGTCATGGGTGCATAAGCAATGTCACCAGTCCATGTGTGCTTAGCTGATGCACATTGGTGCAGATCAAGGTGTGTGATGTTGAGAGTGGCCAAATGTGAGTTGTCTCATGGCTAGGCCCCTACCTACATTTTGCCCATTGATTACAGGCCATGGCCAGTGATTTGTGTTTGTGTAGGTGTGATGGAAGTTTGTTGGTCAGGACACATGACCCAGTGCGCACAGGTGACTGTGCTCCACAGTATGGGCAACATCTACCTTTTTTTCAAAACCAAAATGAAGAGCTAGGACACTAGGACGGCCGTCCTTGTCCCTGTGATTTATAATATAACCAAAGAAGACGGCCAAGGAAAATGACTGTCTGACATTAAGATGTCTGGCACCTCAAAGGTTTATTATGAAAACCCTCACACACCAACCTGGTTGGTGTCATGCTTCATCATCGGGTCCCAGCCGGGTGGCCGAATGCTACCCAGCTGTGCTACAACACCTGTTTACAGTGGAGCAGGTTTTAGGTGTATGTGAGTGTGATGAAGTGAGTGAAATATGTAAAAATACCTCCAGATTACTACCCGTTACTTTATTCGTGGTGATCTGGGGTATGGTTAAAAAGACAAGAGAGTGGATAAAAGGACTACAAGTACAATGTTCATGATATGCTGGTGTTTTGAACCCCACAATCACCTTTTGGTCACTGTAGTGATGTGGGGTTTAGACCCCATTACCACAATGTTCCTGATATGCTGGTGTTTTGAACCCCACAATCACCTTTTGGTCATTGTAGTGATGGGGGGTTTAGACCCCATTATCACAATGATCCAAAAATGCTGGATTTTTTAACCCCACAATCACCTTTTGGGCACACGTGATGGGAGTCACATTGTATGTTCACTGTCAGAATCTGTGTTGTAAGCATTTGACACACAAAAAAACAATCTTGCAAAGATGGTAGGGGGGTTTGCTTAGACACCCTATGTGTGTGAATGCTGGTAGTGCTAGGCATCCAGCCCCCTATGAGTAGGGGGTACTAGAAGTGATGGGCACCCAGCCCCCTATGAGTGGGGATGGTAGTAGTGATGGGCATCCAGCCCCCTATGAGTAGGGGGTACTGGTAGTGATGGGCATCCTGCCCCCTATGAGTAGGGGGTACTGGTAGTGATGGGCATCCAGCCCCCTATGAGTGGGGATGGTAGTAGTGCTGGGCATCCAGCCCCCTATGAGTAGGGGGTACTGGTAGTGATGGGCATCCAGCCCCCTATGAGTAGGGGATACTGGTAGTGATGGGCATCCAGCCCCCTATGAGTGGGGATGGTAGTAGTGATGGGCATCCAGCCCCCTATGAGTAGGGGGTACTGGTAGTGCTAGGCATCCAGCCCCCTATGAGTAGGGGATACTGGTAGTGATGGGCATCCAGCCCCCTATGAGTAGGGGGTACTGGTAGTGCTAGGCATCCAGCCCCCTATGAGTAGGGGGTACTGGTAGTGATGGTCATCCAGCCCCCTATGAGTGGGGATGGTAGTAGTGATGGGCATCCAGCCCCCTATGAGTAGGGGATACTGGTAGTGATGGGCATCCAGCTCCCTATGAGTAGGTACTGCTGGTAGTGATAAGCCCCCCCCTATGAGTGGGGACTGCTGGTAGTGATAGCCATACACCCCCCTATGAGTAGGGACTGCTGGTAGTGATGGGCATCCAGCCCCCTATGAGTGGGGATGGTAGTAGTGATGGGCATCAAGCCCCCTATGAGTAGGGGGTACTGGTAGTGCTAGGCATCCAGCCCCCTATGAGTAGGGGGTACTGGTAGTGATGGGCATCCAGCCCCCTATGAGTAGGGGATACTGGTAGTGATGGGCATCCAGCCCCCTATTAGTGGGGATGGTAGTAGTGATGGGCATCCAGCCCCCTATGAGTAGGGGATACTTGTAGTGATGGGCATCCAGCCCCCTATGAGTAGGTACTGCTGGTAGTGATAAGCCCCCTCCTATGAGTGGGGACTGCAGGTAGTGATAGCCATACACCCCCCTATGAGTAGGGACTGCTGGTAGTGATGAGCACCCCCCCCTATGAGTGGGGACTGCTGGTAGTGATAACCATACAACCCCTATGGTTTGGCTGTTGCTGGTGGAAGCGATATCCTCACGCATTTCGCGGGTTTGTGACGTTTGTTTGTGTGGTGGGTGTCTGACTTACCGTCGGCGACGTACGCGTCTGTTCCTGATCCGGTCATAGATATACAGTACTGGGATGACCTGCGCGATGGGATTCATCATTGGTTCGTCTCGTACTTGCTGATTGTTGCTCTGTCTCGTACACGTTGATAGTTGGTCCGTCTCGTAGCCGTGGATCGTGTTGTGGCGCGAATCGGACCTGAAATACAACTCTCCCGGATGCTGTGACGTGCTGGAAGTGGCGACCCGTTCGGCGCGTATGAAGTACGCATCGTACTTGTCCAGCCGGAAACTGCTGTGAAAATGCTTCCGTGCGACTCGAATCGGCGTTTACGGATCCGGCTCGTACGGGAAATGTTGCTGGAATCGGAGCCTACGTGCCGATCGGGATTTTTACACATTTGCGCATCGTACTTCATCGCCCGGACGGACCGGCTCCTGGAACGAGTCGGTCGCAAGGTAAGGCTACGGACAGCTCTGGGAGAGCTGTCCGAGCGAGATCGGAATCGGCCCCTTTGTCTTCATAAATCCATACTGATGCCAGTAGTGAATTTATTAAGACAAGCACCCAGAGGACACCTTAGAGGTGCCCCCTAAAATTCTTACCACTATCTATCCCATTTAACAATTCCGAAAACCTTTTCGGATCGTTACTTGGTTTTAATAATTTACAAAAAGTGTTTTGGTGATTACAAACCCTCAGATTTCCCAAATCTTAAGGTTTGTAACCAGTGAACCATTTTGTAAATTAGGTCCCAGAAAGTATTATGTGATGTTAGTGCCTGCATTGCGTGAGATTAAGAAAGCCTGAGAAGAAGAATTATGGCCTCCTCTCAAACTAAGATGAGAACATGGAGATGGGCTCGGTGGACAGAGATGAAGAGACCGTCTTTGAGAACAAGATGCTAAGTAGGTAGGTGCGACTCATAAAAAGAACAGACACAGGTGGTGACTTAGGTTTCCCTGCAGGAGTAGCTGTTCTTGAGAGCAAGATGCTAAGGAAGTATGTGATTATCATAGAAACAGACAAATGGTGAATCGGGCTTCCATTCCAGATGAGCTTTTTAAGAGCAGAATGTTAAGAAGCTAAAGGTGCCTCTTAGGGACACAGTTGTACATGGCAACTCAGGCTTCCATAGAGGAATAGATGTTTTTGAGAGCAAGAAGGTAAGGGGGTAGGCGCTTCTCATAGACACACTCTCATGAAGCATCTCTGGCTTCGATATCGAAAGAGCTGTTAAAGAGCATTATGCTAAGAAGGTAGATGTGTTTGTCATAGAAACAGATGTGCAGTGACTCAGGTTACCCTGCAGGGGGTGTTGTTTCTGACAGCAAGAAGCTGAGGATGTAGGTGCGTCTCATTGAAACAGCCATATGCGGTCATTCAGGTTTCCCTGCAGGAGGAGCTGTTCTTGAGAGCCAGATGCTAAGCAGGTAGGTGCACTTCACAGAAACAGACATGTAGTGACCTCCACCTTTTAATCGCCCACAAAATTACAAGATGTGCTTAGGGAAATTGAGACAAGCATTGTGCCCACATGGGAGGCAGTTAGGCACCCTACCCCCAGAGAGAATGATAGCCCCCACTGCACCTTAAGAGAGGCTTGGTTTGGTACCCAGCAGATTCAGTATTCTTTCCCAACTCAGAGGTTCGGGCTGGTACCCATGCTTCCCTTCCTCGAGTGGTTCTGGTGGTACCCTGTGCCCTATTGATGCTCCGTTTCAAACCCCTCTTCCCAATACATGCTGTGTTTAGTGCTCTGCCAACCACAAATGCCCTTTTGGTGCCCCACACTCCAGGTGTGTTCTGTTTTGCATCCTCACCCTTTCCTAATACATGCTGTGTTTGGTGCTGTGCCCTCCCGAGATACTCTGCATAGTAACCTCACTCTCTTGCCAAGATGGACTTAGTTGGATACTCTACCCTCCAGGGGGTGTGGCTTGTACCCTTCTGACCCATACATTTCCGGTATTGAACCCTGTTCCAGAGGATCTCGGTTTGGACAGGAATCTAAGTTTGCCTTCTTCGCAGCCCCGAGCAGCACCTTGGTTTAGCGCCCTGTCACCTCGCACAGCCTCCTCTCCTCCCCTGAGCTGTGATTCTGAGCTCTGGCACTCTTTACTCCCTAAAGCCAGCCCAGCTGTGTGGACTACATTTGCAAAATGTCTGATGTCGGAATTCTGTTGATGCTGTATCATTGCTGACAATGAGGCGTCAGCACCCAGCACTGTCGTCTATGTACAGCCCCATAGGTGCCCTCCTGTGCCCAGGGCAGCTGGAATTATGCGACAGGGAAGGGTCAGATTGTGTGGTGGGGTTGAGTGAATTGTGTGGCCGGATGGGACAGAATGGGACACATAGTGCGGGACATTTGGTGACAGTGCTGCTTCATTGTTTGGTCGTGTTTGCACGTGTTAACACCAGCTATGCAAAGGTTTCACCTCATTAGTGAGCATTGTGTCCAGGAGCATCGCCCCACTGCTTTCTCGCAGTGCGAGAAGCAGAAACATAAAATGGTAATAACTTTTAGTTATTACCATTTTATGTTTGTGTTGCGGGCGGGCGGGTTCTGCTCTGCTCTCCGAGCAGGACAGGGGAGGAGTGGTGTGCCCACTCCTGAGTGCGCAAAGACTATTTGGTCGGACCTCTCGGGCCGCCCAAACCAGTCATGCGCACTTTTCCCTCCTCCATCCAGGCTACAATGCAGCCTGCATTTAGAACATGCCCACCCCATAAGCCCCTGGCTGGGCGCCGTCCTGACCAATCACAACGCTGCTTGCAGCATTGTGATTGGCTTAGGGGAGGGAGCTGGGCTGCCTGCTTCCTGTTCCTGTCGGAGACAGGAGAGCAGGAGCCGAGAAGACACAGGACCCGGCCTCAAGGTAAGTTAAAATTATTTTTTTATTTAAACCCCCCTGTGTGACCCCCTGTGTGACCCCCAGCCCCGCGCGACCCCCAGCGCCTGCCCCCCCACCCGCGAGCCATGCTGGCCGTGACTGATTGTGTCAAAGCTAATGTCACACACCCTGTCACCTTCGGTCGGCTTACTTTGAAACCCTTTATCTCTGAGAGGGGAGTTTTTTTACACTGTTATACTGTCTTTAAAATTGCCCATATCTTAAAAAAAACGAGAACCAAAGCAGCTACCTTTTCTGATAAGGAAAGGTACATTTAAATACGTTTACATTTCAAATGTTTGCCAGGCTGCGCTCCAGTCACAGCCTTTGTGTAGTGATACTCCTCACAGCAAGGCTTACTCCCGCCTGGAGCACCCACAACAGAGGCACAAAGAGGTGTGAGGGCTCTGCACTGAAGTGTGATTATGGTAGACAAATGCTTGGCCTCACCTAAAGGGTCCCCTTCAACCTGCAGCTTCACCCCTACTCACCCATAGCTTCTACAACAAGCATTGGCATAGCCAATAGGTCTCGCCTTTGGGGCGTTATAAGTGTTTAGCCAGAGCTATTGACTTTGCCAATGTCTTCAAGCTGTGCTGTAGAGAAGTGTGGCTGCTGTGCAGCATGCTGAAAAGTTATAATAAAAAAGTGTCAGAAGCATTTTTGTTACTTTATATATGACCAAGAAGGCATTATGTAAAACTGAACGACCATATTAAAAAAAGTATTTACAATAAAAAATGTCCTCAGTTTTCTTTTGTTCTTGCAATGCTGGCAACTTGTTTCTGCCTATTCCAATGGTTGTTTGTTAAAGCTTTTTTTTTGAGGGGGCATAAAGAATCGGAGGGTGAAGGTTGGGAACTAGTACCTGTATTATAACACTAGCAACGGCCAGACGCTAGGGGAGAATTAACAGATGCCAGATTCCGAGAGCAGGCTGAGGTGGTGCTGAGTGATGCTGAGGTGGTGGTGGTGGTGACTGGTGCGGAGACGATGCTGAGGTGATGCTGAATGATACTCAGGTCTTGCTGAGTGATCATGTGGTGGTGTACTAGTGCAAAGGCGATGCTGAGTGATACTGCTGTGGTGCTGAGTGATGCTGTGGTGGTGCTGAGTGATATTGTCTTTGCGCTGAGTGATGCTGTGGTGGTGCTGAGTGATGCTGTTGTGGCGCTGAGTGATGCTGTGGTGGCGCTGAGTGATGCTGTGGTGGCGAGTGATATTGTGGCGCTGAGTGATGCTGTGGTGGCCCTGAGTGATGCTGTGGTGGTGCTGAGTGATGCTGAGTGATGCTGTGGTGGTGCTGAGTGATGCTGTGGTAGTGCTGAGTGATGCTGTGGTGGTGCTGAGTGATGCTGTGGTGGTGCAGAGTAATGCTGTGGTGGTGCAGAGTGATGCTGTGGTGGTGCAGAGTGATGCTGTGGTGGTGCTGAGTGATGCTGTGGTGGTGCTGAGTGATGCTGTGGTGGCGCTGAGTGATGCTGTGGTGGCGCTGAGTGATGCTGTGGTGGCGCTGAGTGATGCTGTGGTGGTGCTCAGTGATGCTGTGGTGGTGCTCAGTGATGCTGTGGTGGTGCTGAGTGATGCTGTGGTGGTGCCAAGTGATATTGTTGTGGCGCTGAGTGATGCTGTGGTGGCCCCGAGTGATGCTGTGGTGGTGTTGAGTGATGCTGTGGTGGCACTGAGTGATGCTGTGGTGGCCCTGAGTGATGCTGTGGTGATGCTGAGAGATGCTGTGGTGGCGCTGAGTGATGCTGTGGAGGCCCTGAGTGATGCTGTGGTGTTGCTGAGTGATGCTTTGTTGGCGCTGAGTGATGATGTGGTGGCGCTGAGTGATGCTGTGGTGACGCTGAGTGATGCTGTGGTGACGCTGAGTGATGCTGTGGTGATGCTGAGTGATGCTGTGGTGGCGCTGAGTGATGCTGTCGTGGTGCTGAGTGATATTGCTGTGGCGCTGAGTGATGCTGTGGTGGCCCTTAGTGATGCTGTGGTGGCCCTGAGTGATGCTGTGGTGGTGCTGACTGATGCTGTGGTGGTGCAGAGTGATGCTGTGGTGGCGCTGAGTGATGCTGTGGTGGCCCTGAGGGATGCTGTGGTGGTGCTGAGTGATGCTGTGGTGGTGCCGAGTGATGCTGTGGTAGTGCCGAGTGATATTGTTGTGGCGCTGAGTGATGCTGTGGTGGCCCTGAGTGATGCTGTGGTCGCGTTGAGTGATGCTGTGGTGGCGCTGAGTGATGCTGTGGTGGCGCTGAGTGATGCTGTGGTGGTGCTGAGTGATGCTGTGGTGGCCCTGAGTGATGCTGTGGTGGCGCTGAGTGATGCTGTGGTGGCGGTGAGTGATGCTGTGGTGGCGGTGAGTGATGCTGTGGTGGCGGTGAGTGATGCTGTGGTGGCCCTGAGTGGTGGTGTGGTGGCGCTGAGTGATGCTGTGGTGGCGCTGAGTGATGCTGTGGTGGCGCTGAGTGATGCTGTGGTGGCGCTAAGTGATGCTGTGGTGGTGCTGAGCGATGCTGTGGTGGTGCGGAGCAATGCTGTGGTGGTGCGATGCTGTGGTGGTGCTGAGTGATGCTGTGGTGGCGCAGAGTGATGTTGTGGTGCTGCTGAGTAATGCTGTGGTGGCGCTGAGTGATGCTGTTGTGGCACTAAGTGATGCTGTGGTTGTGCTGAGTAATGCTGTGGTTGCGCTGAGTGATGCTGTGATGGCGTTGAGTGATGGTGTGATGGCGTTGAGTGATGTTGTGCTGGTGCTGAGTGATGCTGTGGTGGCGCTGAGTGATGCTGTGCTGGCTCTGATTGATGCTGTGGTTGCGCTGAGTGATGCTGTGGTGATGCTGAGTGATGCTGTGGTATTGCCGAGTGAGAGAGAGAGTGAAGATATATATCATGCTTCGGAAATTATGGCTACTTCATTTCTGCTGAGAGTCCTAAAGCCATTTTATTACAATGCACAGTTCCCAATTCTGCTTAAGTGCATTCAGCTGAGCACACGGCCCAGGTACTTCACAGAAGTGCTTTCTCACAAATGGTATGGAGAAACGCCTGCACCGCACACAATGGAAGCGAATACTAGTCAATCATGTTAAATATAAATATATACATAAGTATGCACTAAATAAGCAAGCATTTCGGTGATATAGGTTTCAATGTTTTTCAACAGTGCTAAACATGAAGTCAGAATATTTTGAACACAGTCACACTAAAAAATAAAAAGAATAAACTTGCAGATGCGCCTGTAGAAAAGAGTTGACTTTTCTGTCCGGTTCCAGAGGGGACATCAGTCTGGAGATGGGGCAGAGAGGAGAATTGGGAGACTACATCACTTCAAAAACCTGACTGAGGTTTACAGGGAAGCAGAACAGCAGAACGCTGTTGTTTTTCATGTGTCTGTAGTCCAGGGCCGTCAGTTGGTAATGTGAGCTGCTGCTGTGATCGAAACATCAGAGTCGTGACAGATGCCAGGCAGAGCTGCATATGCCATGACGAGAGAGTTAATGAGCCATGAAGAGGAAATGAGGAAGAGATAGGAAAGGCAGATGGCTGCTGAGCGCGTGCACGCGCGTAACAGCAAGCCTTAGGCCACAAGCAAAAGCTTGTGGTCGCATTTCTAAAGCCCCCACTCACTAAATGTCTCGCCAGACCAGCTTGCGCTGGCTCAGGCGAGACCTAAAAATGACAGTGCTTCAGGAAGTCTAATCAGCAGCCATTTTACTAACAAAAGTGTTCATTGAATTTGTAAACTGTAAATGGAGCCCTTTCACCATCCCCTCACTCACACCAGTGTTTGCATCCTCTGCATCCTCTGCCTCTGCCCTCCAGTAGCTGTCCTCATCTTCCATCTGGTGCCAATGCAAACCAGAGATAATTCAATGTATCCCACTCCACTGTATAATTAATACTCTGAGTCAAACCTGAGGTTGAACGTCAGAATCCCTTTTCAGTGTGTACATTAATTCCCATGTATTTTCTCGACATATTTGTCCAGCCATTATTTTTCACTTTCAACCCTTGAACTGATTAACTGACCTGGCTGGATCAGTGGCCTAGCAGGAGTCTAGCCATGGAGAGATGGTTTACCTGATTCTATTACCTATTAAAAATTTCCAGTATAGCACAATCTTCACAAGTAAATAATGTTTCTTCTTTCTACATTCTTGAAACGGAAAGATGGTTTACCTGAATCTAGTACCCATTAAAAATTGACAGTATAGCTCAATCTTCACAAGTAAGTAATGTTGTTTTTCGTTACATTCTTGCATCCTCAAACTGTATGATGTCTCAAAAATATTCACTACATTCCTTAAAAAACTGTCCTTCAATTAAAATTTCTATTTGTCACTTCTTCATTTTTTCTCTTTTCAAATGTCCCTCTACTTCCATTCCATCCTCTGCATGCCTTATCTCTCTGAGCACAATCTAATCTGACACATGCACCTTTGACTTTTCTCTATTTCAGCAAATTTCCCACAACTCATTTACAAGACCACGATCTCTCCTCCTTCCCGTGAAAGTCATACCTATGCAGCCTAACAGTACGTAATCTCCTCTAACTCCTGTATTAATTCCACCAACCATATGCTTGAGCTCACCTTTCCTTCCCCTTTTTAATGATTGCAACCAACCACTATTACTTTGGTCCACCATAAAAAACTGAAATGACTGCATGGAATGAATTGCTTTGAGCGCACAAGATTTATCCCAATAACAAACAGTAACTAATAACACTGAACTAACCATTAACCTTGGGTTCTGGAGTAGCTTGCTGCCCGGCGTAAAGCGATTCGATGCCTCCTCTGGGGTAATAAGCGCTTTATAAATACAATTACAATTTGAATAAGTGTTCACTCTTTAGGTATAGCACCTGCATCAAAGTGTTTGTGAAATTAATGACTATGTTGCTTGTGGAAACGTTGGCTCGCTTCCTAGACCTCAGAGAAATAAAATATAAGATCATATTACCCCGCGGCGCAGCTTCTGTGTCTGGTGCTTTCACTGGATGAGTTAGCTTTATTGCTTGCTAATGCAATAAAAACAAAGAGCGGGCAGGCGAGCTTGTAAGAGCTGAGCAGCAGAGGGAGGCCCAGCAGAGTTTGTCATCACTGCTCGAGGAGAAAGCATGTAAAGTTTCAATAAACTCAGCTTACACAATGATAATATCAGGCGTATACAATGTGTCAAAAAGCCTCCAGAATGCAAAATGAGGGCATAATTAAAAATAGCTGATTAGGAGCCAAAAAATCAATAAATTATTGGTATCAAAATCACAGAGAAAGCAAAAGATAGGCTTCTCCAAGGAGTAGCTCGTAAGCTACTGATACCTCTCCAGCTACCTGTAGTTAGCTCTCTTGTGTGCATCCCAGCCTACTAATTTAGAAATGTTTGCTTGGTTTAATTAATAGATGTATACCAAAATTGAAAAGTGTGTATTTGAGACGGAAATGTGTATGTTCAGAACTCAGATCTTTAGAGAAAAAGTTTGAGTTTCCAAAATACATTAAAAGCAGATATTTGAGTGACAAATCATTCAGCATTGAGAAGACATTACTAATAACATTACCCTTGTGTCAGGCACACTGAAGCTATGGGTGTAGCCATGTTGAGGCACTCCACGTTGACAAAGTCTTTCTTACATTACTGCTGGTAACCGTGCCTGATGCACTGAGGTGACCACTGCTGATAAGATTGCATATGGCTCCCACTAATGTAATCTTGTTTGTTGTAGTCACTATTACAACACCAATTATATTAGAAGCGGAGGATGATTTTCATTGACGTAATATAGCTCTTCAAACCATTAATCTATAAATTCTTTATTCAGTTGATATAGCCATAAGAGAATCAATTATACATGATAATAAATAAAATCATTTTATCATTCCATTGTCTAAGAATGCAATATTTGTAGTAAATTTAATAAACAGTTTAAAACTAACATCATATCAAATAGTGCATGCACCAGACTTAAAATATATTTTAACTGTGTTATCCTTTCTTAGCTTTGATAGCACATTGGATGAAATTAAATACTGCTACACACACTACTTCAGAACTAAGCTGTTGTAATAGACTAATTGCCAAACAGCACTGGTTCGCTTTAAAACTGCACAGAATTGGTATTAAAAAAAGTTTCATGGCGGCTGAGTAAAGCTCTGTGCTGATGAATTATCTCATGAGCAACAAGGAAGCTCCTTAAACCAAGTGCCACAAGAGGAAAAGAGACAAAAAAGTGCACAGTGTTGAATCTAAATTCATTTAAATAGTACCTATACTGCAGATTTGTACCAAAGCAAGATAGAGCTCTAATGTCATGGATGTCACTATTGCAAAGTGAGTGCTTATTGTGGGTTTACATAATTCACGCAAGAGTGTTGCATTTTCTTGATGTGATAAATCCCTGTTTGATCCCTTATTTAGTTTTAGAGTTGACCCAATCAGGGTTATTAAATAACTCCAAGGCATCTGGCTCACAGAGAGATTTTTTTATGTAAGTAAGTCTTGGAATGGAGGGCTCTCTCTCCAAGACTAGACACTCACATATAATATACCTTGTAAGGCTGGCCTACTGATTCGCCCACAGTGGGACTCACAACAGCAATGAGCATATTTTTATTAGGTCCTCTATATACGGGCCCCCAATTCATTGTGACATACATGAGTGGAACATCTCTGCCGAAATGATGGAAATCTCAGCAGAAAACTACTTTCTTCTTTCTGTAACCCTTTTGCTTCTATATACCTCCACAAGCCTGCACCGGATGAGGCCAATGATATACATACAGTCTTGATGGTCATGGAAAATGTATGATGCCTTCTAGTATGTGCCTGTCGCCAGTTAAGAGCTTCATCAAAAAGAATCCTCAAATATGTGAAGTTCTTAACACGTTGTAAGAGGGTTCCTCCTATGTTGTAGGCATGCCATTTTGTAGGCTCCGGCCCACAAAACATTGTGATGGACTTCAATAAATTAGTAGCCAAGTCAAGCTCTTTCATAAAGGAAGTGAAGTTATCTAGTAAACACTGAAACCCATCTGTGGTTCTTGCTAATAGGACTGCATCGTTTGCATACAACGATAGAGGAATAGGGTGCTTGACCAGCTACTGCAAGTCCTTCCCACTAGCATTCAGAAAGATCTCCAAGTTGTTGATGAATAAAATAAAAAGAAAGGGTGACAAGACACAACCTTGACGCACCCCTCTATCTGTTCTAAGTTGGTCAGTACAATCCCTATTTCATCAAAAGCACTCCTTGGCTGTCCTTTTGGTGAATAACTTTGTCAAAAAAGTTACGATTGATTTATCTACCCTTAATTCTAGCATGATGGACCATAATCAAGAGGGATTTACTACGTCAATGGCATAGCTGAGGTCCATAAATCCCATATGTATCACCCATTTCTTGCCTTTTGTATATTTGCCAATAAGCAGACATACGTTTAAACATTGATCCAATGTCCCTAGTCGTCACCTGAAGCCATATTGTATTTTTGACAAGATGTTATTCGGCTATACCTCTACTTCCAATCTAGCTAACAGGACTCTACCCAAGATTTAAACAGTAGAGTCCAGAAGAGCTATTTGGGGGTAGCTAGGGTAATTTTTGTCACCCTTTTTAAAGAATTATTGAACTAGACCAGGGCGGGGTAATGTGCTCTTAGTTCAGGCTCTGATTACATTTGTTATTAGCAGTGCCCAGAGGTCGATGTTACCCAACACCACTACAAGCCCAAACCGCTGAATGGAATAACACCATATTTGGCAGAAAGCTAGATCTTGGTCTAGAAAGATCTCTTTTTGCTATTTGGTGCAAATCTGTTCAGTATGTTTGACTTATTAAAGGAAAAAAGAAATAAAGATATCTAGGGACGCATTTCCTCGATTACAGGTTTTGTGGAGGAATACTCCGAAGTCCGATACTGCTTTAACCACCACAAGGGCCCAGCCGGTCTATCCAGGATTTGTGGGTACAACCACATGTCAGTCCCTCATTACTAGCCGAGCTTTCATGTGGATTCTACCTGCCACCCTCGCTCTATCCAGAATGTGGCCTTATGACCAAAGCTGCCATTTTAGGAACTGGGGGACCAGGTTTGAGTCTCGGCGTCAGCTCAACTTTCTATGATTCTGGGCAAATCTCTTAATTTCTCCATGCCTAAAAAAATGGGCGTTACCTCGTGTAATGTAACTGGTACTAATTGTAAAGCATCCAATACCCTTGGGTTGAGTTTGCGCTATATAAAAACTGCCGACAAGAGAAAACTCCTTTTTCCTTATGATCGAGTATGAAAGCACTTTCTAATATGTGAGTTCAGAATATCATCTGCATAAAAACCTATTGTGTATGATTTTATAGACTATAATTTTGCTTGATAATGATCTTGGCCACATACAGGGTTAACATGACAACTGTCTTGCCTCTTAGTTGACTAATGGCACTGTCACCAGTGTGAGAATAGGGGCAGGAATGGTCTAAGTTCATGTTTAAAAACTTTCAATGAGTACTTCTCGGTGCCCTGGTATAATGTGATGTATTCAAGTCAAAGCTTCTACATATTAAAGAAATACAGCTTTTGAATAATTAAAGAGACTTTATGATGGTTTATGTGATGTTTGTTGTATGATTTGCATTGCAAACTGTTCAGGGCTCGGCTCAAACACGGCTCTAAGAGCAAGCTGCACCCTTGGCTCAGCTCTGGCTCGGCTCTCCCTGTTAGTTTGTTCGTAATTTCAGAACCCCGCACCCTGCAACTTATAATCATGCCCCTAGTGCCTCAACCTGTCTTTCTTTCTTTCTTTCTTTTATTTTTTCTTTCTTTCTTTCTTTCTTTCTTTCTTTCTTTCTTTCTCTCACTCTCTCTTACATACACTTCTATTTAGCATTAGAGCTTATATTTATTTAGAGTTTAAACCCAGTGATTCTCAAAAAAGAAGAGCTATTTGGGGGTAGCTAGGGTAATTTTTGTCACCCTTTTTAAAGAATTATTGAACTAGACCAGGGCGGGGTAATGTGCTCTTAGTTCAGGCTCTGATTACATTTGTTATTAGCAGTGCCCAGAGGTCGATGTTACCCAACACCACTACAAGCCCAAACCGCTGAATGGAATAACACCATATTTGGCAGAAAGCTAGATCTTGGTCTAGAAAGATCTCTTTTTGCTATTTGGTGCAAATCTGTTCAGTATGTTTTGACTTATTAAAGGAAAAAAGAAATAAAGATATCTAGGGACGCATTTCCTCCGCGGATCCGAAAGATCTCAAAATGAGATCTGATTGGCTGGCACCACTTCAACCAGCAAGTGGTGTCAGCCGTCATGGGACTTGGACTCAACCGAATCCCAAGAAAAAGGTAAAAAAAAATAATAATAAGGGGGCAGGGTAGGAATACCCTGAACCTCTAAGCCTGGTGGTGGGGGCCCCCCCAATTTTATTTTTGATTTTTGCTGCAAATTTGCAGAGGATCCACAAATCCATGGCCAAATGTTTTTTTAAAAACAAGCACAATCTCCTGCACTTGTTTTTTATTTTTCCTCTCCGGGTGGGCCAGGTCCCGGGGGGGGGGGGCATAACATTTTATTATATAGGGGAGGGAGCGCATGTGGCCCCAATCCCAGGTAAATTACAGCCCAAGGGACCGCCGCCCCCGGGGCCTGACCGATAATAAACAATGGGAGGGAGCTGCGAAGCCCCCGTCCAGGGCCAATTTTGGCTCCAGGGCCCCCTTCCCCTAGGGCCTGACAAAAATGTGATATGAGAAGGGAGGCTGTGTGCCCCTCCCCATCCCGGGCTGATTTCGGCCCGAGTACCCCATTCTCTGGGGCCCAGCCAATATGCATAATTGGAAGACGACCTGCCCGGGGTCCCCTCAAGACACTATAACTCGTGCCTGAAGTTAACTATAACTCACACCCTCGCCATGCAGGGCTAATTACCCCACAAATTACTTCAGTCCTGACATCTTCTATGACAGCATTGATAATATCACTGCAATATTTGCAATAAAATTGTTGATGAGAAAACTGTGAGTGGCGGGGCGCGAGTTATAGTTACCTTAGTGCACAAATTATAGTTTCTTGAGATAAGTATAACTATACCTGTTGAATTTCTATTGTTTTGTGCGTGTAAAATCTGAACCTAACTATAACGTCCCTGTAACCTTTGTTTTTTTGTGTGAATTTCTAAGTTTTTTCTTTTTTAATTTAAATGGCCAGTCCGGCTTTGGACAGCATGTATTTCAAAATTTTATGAAAGCAAAAGAAACACAAAATTGTAAATTTGCGGTTCCTATACGTGATTAAAATTAGCATGTGCATCTTCAAAAAATAGTGATCATGTCTTCACATGAGCCTCCTCATAGCAAGCAATCATGCTGAGTAAAATGCTAGATTGAAATGAGTTTGTGCGTTAAAAGGGCTCCGGTGATGGCTCTTCAGATGTAAGTTGACTATTGTCTTGTCCTTAAGACAAATCAAAGCAAGTGCCTTTTGGATAAAACAAGAAATAGAAAATGTACTCCACTTTAACAACGGTTGAAAAGGTCAAATATTTCGATTTTTGTTGCCTGAGCCAAACTTCAATTGCTTGAATTTTTGCTTTGGCAACATTTAAATATGTCGATTTCTGTTCCTTTCTCTTTTCCTTGGTGCTTAATTTCATTGCTGTTGGTTCCGCTTTCGGATTTAGGTGCAGCACAATAGCAATCTTCATATTAGAGCAACCAAGAGACAGATTAAATGAAATATCTGTTGTGACTCACACATACTGCCACGCTCTCTCTCACACCCACATGCTGTCATACTGTCAAGAAATCTTTTCACTCTCTGTTTCTTTCTTTCCCTCTCCAGGTCTATCTGTCATGTGCATGCCCGCCCGCTCACATCCGCGAGCACGCACGCATTAGGGCCACATGTATGTAGGTTTCATTATGCAATTTCCTAATAGCAATTTTTTTCGATTCGCTATTAGGAAATCACAAACACCTATGTACTAATGTGTCTTTGACACATTTAGCGATTGGGGTTGCACTTGACCTCCATCATTAATATTCATGAGGTAGGTCGCAATTTGCGACCCATTGGGAATCGCTAAAAATACAGGGAAAGTGGTCTGCTGGGGACAGCAGACCACCATGTCTGTGTTTGCTTTTAAATAAAGATTTTTTTTATTTAAAGCAACCCGTTTTCATTAAAGGAAAACGGGATGCATTTCAAAAAGAACAAGCATTAAAAATGCAATAGGTCTCGCAATTGTTTTAGTTAGAGCTATTGCCATTGTAAATGACAATGTCTTTTACTCATGTGTTAACAGGAACATTTTGAGAAACTGAGTGGATACTTAGAGGTAAACGCTAAGCCCCCATGGACGACCCCACGTTTGCCTGTGTGGACGGCAGCATCACCATCGTCAGCCATTGCAAATGCTTGTTTTTGTTAGGCACGGGGAGATTAAGTGATTTGCCCAGAATTACAGGATAGTGAGCATTATTGCTGAGACTTAAACCTAGTTCCCTAGATTCGAGGTTGACCGACCTAGCCGTTAGGCCAACTCCTCTCCCCAATGTTAAATGCACGGTTCACTGTATGTCCATGTGCAACATCTAAAAATGAACCAAGTGGAGCGGTGACATCTAAATATATTTAACTTGACCCCACCCCCTTTCTTCTTGGCATCCTTATGATGCAATTAACCAATTGCTAACCTTGCTTTGTGTGTCCTGTGTTTTTAATTGCTGCTCACAGTGAACTACAGAGGAGACGCAGTTTGCTTTTTTTTTCAAAGAATGAAGAGAAACCGGTCTCGTAACCAGATGGGGTGGGGGGAGGGTGCTGCAACCCGACCCATGTCCAAACTGTGATTGCAAGGAACTGGGCTGAGGAGAGGGCGTCTGTGGAGAGAGATGGTACAGAAGAGGTGAGAGACACTATCTCTAAGAGGAACTGGGCTGAGGAGAGGGCATCTGTGGAGAGAGATGGTACAGAACAGATGTGCTACGGTGAATGAAGAGAAAGGACTGGAATAAAGACTGACAGCAGTGAGAGAGGAGAGTGGACAGAGCATCTAAGGAGAGACCGTGTAGCAGAAAGGAGGGTACTTATCTTAGAAGAGGTGGTTCTAGGGTAAGCAGGGCAGAAGAGAGGAGAAAAAGTGCAAAGATGAGTGAGGGGGTCTGAGGAGAAGGGCCACTACAGGGGAGAGAAGCGAGTGGATCTGAGGGTTAAGGGGCAACAAAGAGAGAGGAGAGAGAGACGGTATCTGAGGAGAGAAAGAGTTTCGTAGAGAAGAGAAACTGACAGCAGTGAGAAGACATGGGGTCTGAGGAGAGGGGGTATATGAGGACAGAGAGAGTGTAGGGAGGAGAGAGAGGCCGAACAGACGGATGTGCAACAGTGCAACAAAGACAAGGGAGAGTGTCTGGGGAGGAAGGAGCAGCACAGCATGAGAACATATTGAGGAGAGTGGGGTCTCGAGAGAGACAGGCAATAATGAGGGAATTGAGGACAGAGGGCAGTCTGAGGCGAAAGGGGCAACGGGGTGTAGGTATGACGAGAGGGGGGTTTCTGGGGAAAGAGTGACAGAAGGGGGGGAGGGGCCGCAGAGAAGGGAGATGGCATCCGAGGTGACTGGAAGCAGTCCCACTCTAGAGGGGAGAGGCTTGTGGGGGGAGAGGGATATGAAGAGAATGGACTTGATGGAAGAGCGAGGGTATTTGAGGAGAAGTGTGTAGAAGAGAGGCAGCATTGGGAGAACCGGCCAAAAAAAGAGCTATAAAGTGGCATGGCAGGGGGGGAGTTGGGAGAGAGGTACAGAACATAAGGGCAAACAGGAGGGCGATCTGAAGAGCAGGGGTGAAAAGAAAGAAGGGGAACAATGGAAATAGAAAGGGTAGTAACGGCTGGGTAATAGAGGGCAGTGTAATAGAATAGTGGTGAACAGATGGGAATTAAAGGAATGGTGAAGGCTATTGGGGAGAGCGTAGAAGCGGGGAAAGAATGTATGGGAAGTAGGTTAGAAAAAAACAGCGAGTGAGAATATAAAAGAGCTGCGCTTCCAGGGCAGGAGGGGGAGGGGGTGACTTCCTGCTATTCACACTGTGCATGTTGTCTAATGACATTTACAACACACTGCAGAGAAAAGCATAATAAAAATATTTTTAAAAAACCTGAAAGAGCTCCGATTGAGAAAAGTCCTACCCCTTACCAACAGCTCCCTCAGCACTTCCAGGAATAACCAGAAAGAGAGGGGTCGGGGAAGGGGGGCGGAATGCAAGCAGCACCCAGCCTGTCACAGCAGCCAATCCCAGGCCGGCGGCCCAGCGGGGACTTCCGTTACGGGCCAATCCTATCGCTGAAAAGTGAAAAAAAAAATACACACATTACCCCTCCCCCGCTATCGTACAACTAACTCCCCCCCTCCCTACACTACTGGGAGGAAAAAAAGAAGTAAAGCTTCACTTGTGAATGGTGCTACTCCAGCGGCACAGTGAGTGGAGCTGTCCCGGGATGAGGTGAGGCGGACAGTGCTACTGCCACAGCGAGGACGGGCAGGTGAGCTGTGCGATGGTTTCCCGCCAGGGCAGGTAGTTTTGCCAACCTGTCTAGTTTGGTTCATTGCTGCCCACAGTCCTCGGGAGGAGAGTCGCTGTTCTGTGCCATGCTTTGCAAGTCTGTTCATTCAGCCATTCCTTCTTTTGCTTGTCTGGACGTCTGCTAGCACCTGTTCTAAAGAGCAGCGGGTCAGCATGACCCACCCGTGCGGGGTGAGCCTCTCTGGACCGAGGACTACAGGGGTCGGACAAGACCCACCGCAGGAAGGTGAGTTCCGCTCCTGGGGGTCCAAGCTGTGCCTCCCATCCAGACTATATGGGATTCCCTCGTGGTGTAAAGGGATCAGGAGCGTATACTGCCTGTGACGGTGGAAAATCTACCCAAACTGAAGTTGGCTGAGGGGTGGATTCTATAGGACAAATAATTTAAGACTGCTCATTAAAAAAGAAATCAACATTAACCGGAACAGTGAGCGCACCTCCGGCCAGCGGGCGTGTCCGGCCACTGATAGGGGAAGCAGCGCAGCTGCTGAGCAGTGTGCGACTGAAACAAAATAGTGCTCACCGGCTATATATTGAGGACTGTGTAATACCGCAAGTAAAGGATCCAGTCCGGGTGGGCGGGACCAAAAGGAGACAGGGCGGTAACAAGGAGGGACTAAGAAGCCTCCTTTACAATAGAAACACAGCGTTTAGCATGCACAATGACGAAAACCAATTAAAAGAAGGGGCGGGGCTTCAAGTCCCCTTCTGAAATTGTATTGATTACAAGAAGCCCTCGCAGAGCGAGCAGCGCATGCGCGCTGCAACGCCAGGCGAGACCTAAAAAGGAAGCATTTCAGTTTAATTTTTTAAGAGCAGTCAGTGGTCCGTGGGAACCACTGCTTGCTCTGAAAAAATGTTTTTGCATGTGTTCACAAAGGGGAAGCGGTCCCCTGGGGACCCCTTTCCGTTTTCAAAGGGGTTATCACCTACTTGAAGTAGGTGGTAAAATGCAAATGTTTTGCAACCGTATTTTGGTGGCAAAACATTTGTGCATAGCACTGTGAGTCGCTATTAGGAAGGAACACCCTTAACATGCCCCTACCTAATAGCGATTGCGAACACATTTTGCGATTCGGTATTAGGTTACCGAATTGCCAAAATGGCCTTGGGGCATAGGAAAATACTTTTTTCCGGTCGTATGTGGCTCGATTCAACTGGATAAAACCTTAGTAGATGTGGCCCTAGGCCCCGATTACAGGTTTTGTGGAGGAATACTCCGAAGTCCGATACTGCTTTAACCACCACAAGGGCCCAGCCGGTCTATCCAGGATTTGTGGGTACAACCACATGTCAGTCCCTCATTACTAGCCGAGCTTTCATGTGGATTCTACCTGCCACCCTCGCTCTATCCAGAATGTGGCCTTATGACCAAAGCTGCCATTTTAGGAACTGGGGAACCAGGTTTGAGTCTCGGCGTCAGCTCAACTTTCTATGATTCTGGGCAAATCTCTTAATTTCTCCATGCCTAAAAAAATGGGCGTTACCTCGTGTAATGTAACTGGTACTAATGGTAAAGCATCCAATACCTTTGGGTTGAGTTTGCGCTATATAAAAACTGCCGACAAGAGAAAACTCCTTTTTCCTTATGATCGAGTGTGAAAGCACTTTCTAATATGTGAGTTCAGAATATCATCTGCATAAAAACCTATTGTGTATGATTTTATAGACTATAATTTTGCTTGATAATGATCTTGGCCACATACAGGGTTAACATGACAACTGTCTTGCCTCTTAGTTGACTAATGGCACTGTCACCAGTGTGAGAATAGGGGCAGGAATGGTCTAAGTTCATGTTTAAAAACTTTCAATGAGTACTTCTCGGTGCCCTGGTATAATGTGATGTATTCAAGTCAAAGCTTCTACATATTAAAGAAATACAGCTTTTGGATAATTAAAGAGACTTTATGATGATTTATGTGATGTTTGTTGTATGATTTGCATTGCAAACTGTTCAGGGCTCGGCTCAAACACGGCTCTAAGAGCAAGCTGCACCCTTGGCTCAGCTCTGGCTCGGCTCTCCCTGTTAGTTTGTTCGTAATTTCAGAACCCCGCACCCTGCAACTTATAATCATGCCCCTAGTGCCTCAACCTGTCTTTCTTTCTTTCTTTCTTTTATTTTTTCTTTCTTTCTTTCTTTCTTTCTTTCTTTCTTTCTTTCTTTCTTTCTTTCTTTCTTTCTCTCACTCTCTCTTACATACACTTCTATTTAGCATTAGAGCTTATATTTATTTAGAGTTTAAACCCAGTGATTCTCAAAAAAAAAAGAATAATTCATACATGATGACCAAGACATCCAGGCATTTGATTTGGAATTACAACATATATGATTTAAGGTGCTTTGAAAACACACTATACTATTAGTTTCTCTGGCTCTCTTTCTCCCTCCCTGGATGTTCCTTTTGTCTGAATTTCATTTCGAGTTGGGCAGTTATAATGGCTAAAATCACCCCTGTAGAAATACTATTTGTGCACGCTATGAGGTCGGTTTTTGCACCTAATTGTTTAATGTAAGTGGTACACAAGGTAGAATACTGTCTGGGAACGGTTTTTTTGCATCAGGATTTGCACACAGTATTACTCTTGCAGGGTCTGGATGAAATTGCCCATGCACAAATCGGGAATGGTGCTTGCACTCATCTCCTAGTATGTGTAAGGTAAAGAACCTAGGGCTATGTTATAGAAAGTGCCCTTGGAGGGCAACAAGAGGGGGCTAAAAAGTGAAAAAAGACAAAAAGGCAGCAGGCCTTTTCCAGCTATGCTCCCTTAGTCTGGATCAACATCTCCATGTCCATCAGGACTGCCCCAACGCTGCTCCAATTGCGTAAAGAGTTGAAGGTGCACCGACTTAAAGAACACTAACTCATGCTGCAGTGCTAGGTCACTTTTGCTCCCAGAAACCAGCTTCCTCTGCTGTTACTCGTTGACTGTATGCTTGCCTTTGACCCTGTACAACACTCCGCTTTGTTATGACTAAGTTTGCCATACATACAACAGGTGTGTGTGCCCACTTTAGCGTCTACGGGACACTTTGGTATTACAGAAGGAGCTACAAACACTTGTGCTGCCCAATCTGTAATACACTTTGTCCCGGCACATCCTAAGGGGGAATTTCCTCATTTGCTTGGGGCATGGCCTCCACACATATAATGAATAACTTTGCCCCCTGCGTTCAAACCATATTATAGATGTGAGCATAGTGGCAAAGAGGCCTTCAGGAGGCCCACCTACTGTGCACCAGATAGAGTTGGTGCACAGTTAGTGCACGCCCTGAGGGCACCCCTTGAAATGTGAGAAAGGGGGTTCCCAGGGATCTCTCCAGGCACCCTGTGAGAAGGGTGCAGTAACACATAGCACCTGTCTGCAGTAATATTTCTGCCTCCTCTTTCAAATGCAGACTGGGTTGCTGCCTGAACAGTGAAAGGCAGACTTGGGGCATCAAACAGCTGGCCCACCTTCTACTAATGAGCTGTCCCTACTTCGATTGCACAGGGGGTCTATATGCATTGTGATAGGATACACTGCTCTGGCTTGCATCTGACGCACCCAGTCAAAAGGTTATGGACTCAGGAAGAAAAAAATGTTTTCTCAGGATTCTTTTTAACTTTGTGCCATACTCTGAATTAGGCTATTTATGTCACTCTCCCACAGGTACACTCCCTTACATCATCTAATTGCCATCTTGTCCCTCATCATCATCACAGTCTTTATTTCATGAGGAGAAGTCAATTTCTGGGGAAAAGTTAACACAGCTTCCCCTAAAACTTGTCACTAATCTGCAATCTCTCCTGTAGCCTTAAAGGCACCTTTAACTGACTTCTAAAGAGATATTCCAGTTTCCCTGAGAAAGAACCTAACTAAAGGCGAAAGCTCATCTTTCACCCAATTAAAATGTTTTTTCATTTATTGTGAAACAATGTTTAATTGTTATATATTTTGATATACATAATACACAGTACAAAAAGCAATAGAAACATCTTTTACCAAGCACTAACAAAGCTTAGAGCTTTGGCTCTTAAAAGACAAAACCTACATAAAATATAGAAAAGGCTACAGAACTCTCAATCACAACAAATATTTATATTATTGTGACTAGCACAAAAAATATTCCTTAACTGAAAAGATCCTAGCAAATTATGGGCTCACTGGGACTAAATATTACTTGTGGTGTGTGTTGTTGCCTTGCTCTCATTAAAAACTGGTCATAAGTTGTATCAGTTCAGTGTTTGGGAAAAAGGAGGTTAGCAAATGGAAATATAAGTCTGTGGCAATTGCCACTCTTAATTTCTGTTTACAGCGGAAGCGAAAACAGGTGCATTACACACCTACAGCTCTATATAGTAGGGTCTTGAGACAGTTTTGCAACTTAGATACATACCCTTGTGACATGAATGCTTTACTCCCGTAGCACCTACATCCTAGGTTTAGAAAAGGGCAGGACATAGAAGGTTGTATCATTATAATATTTTACTGAACAGCAGGTTGATGCATGCAGTTAGAAGGAGGCAGCTATTATTGAGCTCGATACAAGATCCACGCTGGACCAAGTGAAATATGCTGACATTTTTCCTAGTGTAATTTGCAGACACCGGGGCACATTGAACAGTGCCAGCGGGTTGTCCACTTTATTGTTACAAACAAGAATATGCAGACTGTGAAGGGGCTTTCTTATTTATTTACAATTTAAGTTGGCCCACAACAAAGGCCTCAGTTAAAGGGCCATCAGCCATGCTTTTATTCAAGAATGAGCTGGCTGCGAGACACCTGGAGCCTAATACCTATACGCCAAAGCACTGGAGGATAAACAAAGGTACACAACTTATCACTTTACAAGTCAAGTACTTAAGAGAAACATTTGACGCAGGTTTTTACTTTGTTTACCCCTTGTATATAAGCTATATGCATGTACTGTAAGTAGGTAGGCATACGTAAAGAGTGCATAGCTGGGAGAAACAAGAAGTCTGGATTTAAAATGTAACAGTGCTGGGGCTGTGTCTGTATTTATAAGATTTTATTGCTGGGCAATGGAACCCTTTTTAGCAGCCTTATAAGACTAATTGAGGAAGAAAACAATAAGGTTCTAAACCCATACCTTGCAGTTTGCAAGCAGCTTGTTTATGCTGGTTCATAGTGTACTGTGCTATAAAGGTTGCAATTTATGAACTGCAAGTAATAAAGGATATGTGTCAAAAGCAAAAACCCGCTTACCTATCTACAATAAAATTTGTGATTTTGCATGTTACATAGTGTTCTTTACAGGAGATGTATTATCCCTCTATACAGCATTATGTGTCAAAACTGTAACTAGACAAAACACATATCTCTCCAGCAACTGCATTAACCACTAGAGTTATCCTCCCGTAACTATTATCCCCTGAGATTTTCTGGGCACACAAAGATCTCTGCAGAAGGTGTCTTAACAACATAAGATATTTTAAAAATGCAGCCTTTGTGACCAGCCTTTGTCAGTTAAGTCAGAACAGATTTACCGTCACATTTGTCATTTTTGCCAATTTCTTTGCTGCTGAGTTTGAAAAAAGTAAGGGTATAAGTTGACAGCCAGACTGATTTTACATGACTCCATTTCTCATGACTGCACCCCCTTTCTGTTGTCACACCTTGGCCACCAATTTATGGGTTTGCATATCAATGAGGTCTTTGTAGTGGGTTCATGGTGAATTGGCAAAAAAGTGCATGATCAGCACCCACAGGATAAAAGTCCAACTGAGCCATTCATTCCCCTAAATCCCCAAGTTCTAACAGCTCCATATGTAAAGAGTTGCACTCTTATTTGTACGAGCCGATCATTGAAAATATTTGGAATGTAAAACATTCAACAAACATCATGTTAGAATATGATATGGTTGCATATGATAAAGTTGTCTAGGAAAGTGGAACCCTTCAAATGGGTTGGGATACAAGATGAGACTTTCACTAAATCGAGGAACTGGGTCTGGTCTACCCCATTTTTAATGATCCCTGTGTAGGTCTGCTCCTTATTGTTGACACTGGTGCATCCTTACTCCCCTAAGGGTGATCTCTTCACAAAACATTACAGTGACAAATGCAATGCATCCAGTGGTGTTCTTTTCTCAAACCTGAACTACTGCAGAGAATAATTACATAATTTAAGACTGCAAACTTCTATCAAGAATGACTTTCCCCATTAATGACATTACCTGGAGGGGCCACTGCATACTATGGCTTTGTGGACAAATTATTATAACATGACATTTTTGAAGTTCATGATGCATGCTAACAGAGGTGGTTTCTCCATTGGATCGTAAAGGGTGTTGCCCCTCTCCCCAATACAAGCCGTCATGAGCCGCCACATGTATCATTTAAAAGTGGCAGCCATTTTTCTTCTACTCCTTTCCTCCTGCCGCCATGCTGTGTTGATCTGCGGTATCTAGCCTAAGGGCAGCGTGAGTGGAGCCAATAATGCTGATTGGCATTAGCAGGCAGCAGGGATGGATGAAGTGTGCATGTTGGGTTGGGCAGGTCTCGTTCTATGACCAGCCTGACATGCTCACTTCAGTCCTCTCAAATCCATGCTGTGTTAACAGCACAGCCCCCTGTTCTCCTTTGGAGCACTGGCTTTACCTGCTCCATCCAATCCTTGTATTGCTTTCATGCTGTTCACCACTATAAACAGCATGAGAACAATGCAAGGATTGGTTTTAGTTGTGCTAGGATGGCCTGCCCCCATTGGTCCACACTCAAAAAGCGGCATTACAGAGATTACGGAGTGCGGTCAATGACTGTGTGGCTTTATTCTGAAGCCATGCAGTGATTGGTCATGTTTCTGTCACTTGCGAGCAACACAATGCTCTCAGCATCAGCGCATGATGGCATTGTGCACAAGGGGATAAAAGATGGCTCGTACTGCCTGCCGCAGGACAAGTGCTCTCAAGTCCTGTCTGAAAGACAGTTCAGGCCTGTTCTCCTGTCAGAGCAGTCGCAGAGATTTACTTTGGTTCGGTACCTCATACTGGTAAAACAAATACACTTAATGGGCTGTCTGTTTTTCATTGCTTAGGTGGGCCTGACAGGGTGTCTTCAGACGCCCCCTCACACCCCTAATGTGCATGACATTTCTTTTTCCATCTCTAAGTTCACGTTCAAAGTAAAGTATGTGTGTGTAAATTTGAAGTTGCAATAATTTTTGTATTGCATTTGCTTCCCCATATTGACTTTACAACGGGCCCTGGAAAAACCTAGTGGGCACTAGAATGATAAGATGCTGTACAGTGGCGGCCGCTACATACAACAAGCGGTGGGGTGGGGTGGGGGGAGGGGTGCAGGGGAGCACGGGAGGGGCGCGGGGGAGGGGGGAGCCGAGGGACTGTCTAAAATAATAATAATCAAAACAACTTGGACGGACCCGCAGAGAGCGGTACCACTTCAGTTGACTCACCTAGCTAGTAGCAGAGAGCAAACATCCAATGGATTTTTAAGAAGACCCCTCACCCACCAACCTAGTTGGTGGCATGCTTCATCTTTGGGGTCCCATCTGAGTTGCCGAATGCAACCCAGCTGTGCTACGATGCCTGGTTACAGCGGAGCTGGTTTGGTGAAGTGAAGTGAGTGAGTGCTCTGAGGAAAGGGTGCTCAGAGAGTGGTGAGATTAAAAATGTCTCTAAGATATGCCCTGGTGAAAAACTTTATTATAAGGGTCTTAGGACATGATTAAAAATGATATTGGGATATATTGAAGAATAGATTGTGCTTCAATATCCCTTAAAAACTGGTCAACATGTTTCAGCCTCTTACGTTAGTCGTAAGGCTTTCGTCAGGACCAAAGTGTTGGAAAAACCAGTGAAGTGGTTACAAATGTGGAGGTAAACACGTGTGTGGAATGTCAGCACACACCCTAAAGTGTGCTGTGAGTGTTGTGGGAAAACCATACTTACGGACCCACTGCTTGGTTTAGTATATTAACCAAGAGTAAAGCAATCTATTTGATCCTGCGGGGAGGTGGCCTCCTGTAGTCAAACATTCGTCAAGGATGGACCCCCATATTCAAACCTGTAACGTCCTTCACAGGATCCCGCCGGTGACGAAAGCACTGCCTTTAATCTCTGAAATTGAAAATGCTGGATATTTTAATCTGTGGTCTGCGGGCTGCACACATGTATACAGCAGGTGCATTAACCACTGTGCTGTTTCCATGTGTGTGTGGTGCCACTTATTCTGTTCTGCTGGTCGGAATTCAGTTTATCGGTGTTGTAAAAATTTCAGTTATTAACCACTTCTCTTCCTTTCATTCGTGGTGCCTTTTTGATGAATTGGAAAATCTTGGCTGCCCTAAAACAAAGTAGTAATCGTAGGCACTGGCAGTAGCCCTGGGGCAGGTATTTATACCCACCACGAGATCCACTCTTTTTTATTATGGCTTTCCTATCAGTACCATGCTTCAAAACAGTGCATCCTTTTGTGTGTGAAGTGGGGGAGAATGGAGCAGGGTGCAAAGCCACAAAGTGACACAACGGATGAACAAATAAAAGAATGTGCTATAACTGGTATAGTCAGAAGTGCTTGTGAGTGTGATTATGGAGAAAATGACAGTGATCAGTTGCCTCAATGGCAGTGGGCAGAGCTAGTGGTAAACTGTTCTTTACAGAGGGTCCTAGCACTTCATTTATTTAAGAATGGGGGGGAAAAGATGTGCTAGGGAGAAGAGGGTGGAGAAGGAAATGAGAAGAAGTTGGAGGAGCAAGGAAAACAAAATGGATAGAGAAGAGGAAGGGGAAGGAGGATAACGGAGTAAGACTGAGGAGTGAAGAAGAACGGAGCAATATAAAGGAGGGATGAGGAAGAAATTGGAATTATTATGGTTAGGAAAGAAGGAGTGGGAGCCAAGGAAAGGATTAGTGAGCAAAAAGCAGATGAGACAGGGGAAAGAAGGTGAGAAAAAGGCCACAAGGTTAAAACATGTATTATTTATTCATTCGGGGATAGAACTCTTCCAAACTCTCCTTGACGTTGGTGTGCTTGCTCTCTGCACTCACTCATTCCTTTCAGTATGGGGTTGTATAGCAAAATGTGCCAGAGCTGCCTTTGGTTCCAAGTGTAGTACAGGACTGTGTGTATAGTATGTGCATAATTAGTTTCACTTTTTGGGCTGTGGATCACAGGATGGGAGAAACATGCCTGCTTCACATCATGGGAGTTTGGGTGATGTGCTGTCTGGGACTCCCTGTGTTCCACGTATTGTTGTTCCTAAGCATGCTGGCATACAGCCGTTTCCCAAGGAGGCTGTGAATGGCCCTGACATTTAAAAACTACGCTTGTTCTTCTAAATTAATTACATTTGAGGTGCTTGGAGAGCTCTGTTTTCAGATGGCGCTAATCGAAACCTGCACTGCACCTCTTTAAAGCACTGTCGCCTTTCATTTATCTGTGCAGGAAATCCAGATTTACAATAAAAGTGTGCATGCAGGATGTTTAATTATATGTAAGACTGGTACATGTCAAAGTTGTTTTCATGGAGAGTATTAAAACTGCTGTGCGGATAGCATATCGGAGACTGGGCAGAATATGTCAGTTCTTTTTTACTGGCAGCACATGGTTTGTATGTTTCCATCAGTTTTACCTTTTTTGGAGAGAACTGGTACCCAGTTTAATGATATGATGATGGTAGCTTAACGCATTTGTGACTTCATTTGTTCTGGATCCCTGGTGCTATTTAAGTGCAGTGTGTTCCCTTAAGGCAATAGGAGAGCATCCCATGCTATTGCACATTGAGTCCACGCTAATAATTTATACACCTTATTGCTTTTTCACAAAATTCTTTAGTGAAATTAGCTCTAAAATGAATTATCTGTCCTTCTTTTTTTCAAAATTTTCTCTGGGGGAGAAGCCTTTCCAACCACCCCATTATTTCAATTCCGCATGCTCGCTTTGCTCACTCTTGGTCTAACTCACCTCCAAGTTTTTCGCCCACCACTTTAAAAAGTCACCAGCCGCCACTGCATGCTTACCCCTGGGGTACTCACTGGTCTGTTTTTTTTTAATATAGCATCTGCTTTGGTTCAGGACAGCAGCATGGAAAGGCTGTTTCTTTACCTTTCTCTCATCAAGGGGAAATTAAAGATGCATTCACCTCTGCAAGTATTTATTTAAAAAAGTGGATAAAAACAGGAACTGAGAATCAGTCACTCTCATAACAGGAGCAGCTACGAGTACTATGGATGAAATGCAGTCCAGTCCCACTGCAATAAATACAGTAAATGTTGTGTACAATACATTAAGTCCTGCGTTGTGCCCTCAAATGCTGCTAGTTTTTTTTTAGTTTTATATAGCGCGAACTCGGAGCACTTTACATAAGCACCAGTTGCATTACACAAAAACATGTCAAACTTTTTAAGATGTGGGGAGATTTAGTGATTTGCCCAGAGTAACACTATGTTGAAAATGCACTCTTTGGCAACATTTTCCCCTGCCTCTCGCCCCACTCAGTTTTACTGGGAGAGAAGGGAAAGTTGCACATGCAGAGTGCATTTTGGGTTAAGGTTTTATGATACAAGTCTTTCAGATAGGACTAGCCGCCCGTGGATTTACTGTTCTGGATGCCCATAAATTATAGCGTGATAACTGCCCCTTCCCCAGAGCCATCAGGTTAAAAACAAACTCGCTGGAACATCTGCTCAATTATTACATGCAAATCATAGGTTATTATGAAGGCATTGCAATAGCTTTTCTGGTGGGACAAGCATAAAAAATAAATGGATGCAAGCCTGGATTCGAATCTGCTCCTCTGTTCCAAAGGCGGAAGCACTGCCATTACGCCGCACTATCTCTGAAGATCTTAACAGCCCCCTGACATTAAAAGAGCAAGCAGCAGCTGTAGAAGCTGTATGCTCTGTAATGTGCAGCATACCTAACGTGCCCTTAATAGCTGCACTTCGCCAAGAAAGTGACAGTTTTACCGCCGCTCATCCTCATGTTTTTAAGCATGTGGTTAAGGAATGTACTATTGGTGATGTGCGTGCTTCGTACAATAACCACACGTCATGTCATTCCTTTCAGCGTAAAAGGCCATTTATTAGGACAGGGTTGCATACATTTATTTAACTTGATTAAAATTTAACAATAACATCAATGCTTCATAAACGACATTCCCATTCCACTCATTGACTTCCTTCTATATACCAAGTCACTCCTTCACTTGCCTCACAAAACATCCTCCAATGAAAACTGTTTGCCCCGATGGGCGCATCCGATCACTGTCTTCTGTCACCAGTGCTCCCTTCCTCCCTCCCAAGAGGTGGATACACCCACATGTGACTACCCACCCCTCCAAAATACTGCCTACGCCCTGCAACCTGTCCTATATTGGCAAAAACGCTGTAACATGCGCACCACACTACCCCTATAAACTGTAGGGTGGGTGGGTGGTCCTTTTTTCTCTCTAACTCTCCTGGTGGTGAAAGGTGTGAGGAAGAGGCTGGACATGCCCTTCCACAACACCTTTTATCTTACCACTAAGCTACCTGCCCCTTAATTGATACCCGGCCTATCTTCACCTGTCCTGCCTGTTTTGCACGAAGCACCCCAGGGAAAGACTAGTCTGCAACTGTCACTTCTCCCGGGGGCCAACATCATGCAATAGCCACACACCATGTCATTCCTTTTACCGTAAAAGCCATTTATTAGGACAGGGTTGCATACATTTATTTAACTTTATTAACATTTAACAATAACATCATGTTTCATAAACGACACACCCATTTCTCCCCGTACCATTCACACCTCACACCAGCTTTCCTCCCAAGCCGTCATGCCTTGCTTCATTCTTCCCCCTTCCACTCACTGACATCCTTCCATATACGCAGTTACTCCTTCATTTGGCTTATCAAACATCCTCCAATGAAAACTCTTTGCCCCGATAAGCGCATCCGCTCACCGTCTTCTGTCACCTGTGCTTCCTTCCTACCCCCAAGAGGTGGATACGCCCACATGAGACTCTCCACCCCCTAAATACTGCCAACCAGTAAATCCCCTTAGGGCATTTTACTGCCCCCCCCCCACGTAGCCAGTCACTGGTATGTTCTCCTGCACCAGATTTTTTCGTTCCACAATTTGTTCACCACATCACCCAATTCCATCATATAATATGCATTCCCTAATTGTGAAAGGTGTATCCCATTGTCCTGGAAAAGGCACTGCTCCCCTTCCTGAATGCTCCATGTGATATCACTTTGATTTCTTTTGTCATGCAAAACACCCTCATGGCCCGCCGAGCTCTGTCGATCGCCGCATACTTCACCGCCCCCCTCCAAACACTGCATGGCACAAATTAAGCCCAGACGAAGCATCTACCCGAAAAATTTGCCTTGATCACCTCTAAGACCTGCTGCATGTGTTGCAGCAGCGTCAGGCTGGATAGCTGGACCAGATCGTTCTCCCAGAGATGAATATGGAGCATGTCCGGGTAACACCTCTGCAGAATCAGCTTTGTCAACCACAGCAGCAAGTTACCCCACCTCATCCCCTCTTTACCCCACCATAGCAACTTATGTTGTCTACTGTGTAGTCCCAGGTTTTGTCTGTACACCTCCTGGTCTGCATACTTTGCTGCTCAAAGGAATGCCCCACAATCCAGATCACCATCTTGGTCCCAGGACAGCCTAAGCAGCCTGCAGTAGAAAAAAGGCCATTAGCGCTGCTGACCCTCTACACAACCCCCCACCCCCACCCAAGACCTCATCACTTCCGCACATAGCATTCGCAGTACCTCGACCTCCACCTGCCAATCTGTCGGATCTGACCCCAAGACCACCCCAAACGTGCTGCTGCCATTGCTGCCCCAATCCGAAATGAGTGTCTCCCAAAGCTGGCTGGGTCCTTTCCCAGCCTGCCGAAAGCCCAGTGCAACACTGCCAACAATTGGAAAGCAGTAAGCCTATTACCCCCTTCATGACAGAAAACAGCCGGCTGTCGCTGACTGGGCCATTCCCTGAACTTGTGCCATTCCCGCACAGGAAACACCTCAAGATTGCCCCCTTTGCACAGCCATACCCACCTCCCTCTACCTGTCTGATCTGTCTTGGACCGACGCAGCCAGATGCCCAGTCACCCTTGATCCAGCTGCACCTCCTCATACAACACCGCCAACTCCCGGGCGGACCCCAACAGTTCAGCCACCCGAAATGCTCCAAAGAACATCCAGATCATACATAACCGGAAAGCACTCACCTCAAAACGATCATAACAACACACCGGCAAAACAGCCAACAATTCTGTCAACAATTCAAATGTAATCTCATCCCGCAATGCAGGCATCTCCGGACCCCTCTCCTTGCCCCACCCCTTCAGAACCCAGCCCAATATCTCATCTGTAGCTAGGTTAAAACCCCAGAATAGTTTGCTATAGAATGAAACTCCTGCCAACTTGCCCGCAATAGTCGTTGGTGATAGACCTTTATCAATGCAACACAAAACAAAACGTAAAACAGTCCCTTCAAGTTCTTGGATTTCCTGCATCAATTCCTCCAATGAATGTCCCCCAAACTCTCTCCATGCCAGACGGTAACTCATTCTGGTGGGCTCAGTCAATGACTTCTTGACTCGACCCACTACTCTTACCCCAGGCCCAACTGTCTGCCCGCAACAGTGTCTTGGCCCCCTCTGCTCCTGGCACCAGTCAGCGAAAGCGATGCCACTGCGAACAAGATAATGAGTCTGCTATATCATTGTTGACCCCCGGTACATGCTTAGTCTTCAAAACAATGTTCAAATGTAAACAAACCAGCATGACTCTCTGGAGCAACCTCAACACTCTCAAATCCCTTGCCTTCTGTCTGTTCACCAAGTCAACCACTGTCATGTTGTTCACATTGAACATCGCTGTCCTGTTTGCCAGTTCACCACCCCACACCGACAAAGCCACCAATAGCGGGAAGAACTCAAGAAGAGCGATGCTACATCCTTGATTCAACCAGTGTGTCAACCATTGTTCTGCGCACCACCTCCTATCCGAGAACAGACCAAAACCCTGGGCTCCCGCTGCATCCAAAAAATTCTGGACCTACCAGACAGCCTTCTCATCCAAAAACCCCATTGCCACCCCATTGAAGTCTTCCAAAAGGTTTTCCATATGCAAAGGTCAGCCCTGACAGGCAAAGAAATCTGCACTCTGTGATGGAGCAATGCCGCCTGACATAGCCATGCCCAGCCACCTGCAAAAAGTACGACCTGCCCTCACCACTCGGCAGGCGAAATTCAAGAACCCGAGCAGCTTCTGTATCTCTTGCAGCTCGATTCTCCTCTCACTGATAACGTGCAACAGGAAACTCTGAATCTCTCGCACTTTTGGGTGCACAGACAGAATATTGAGTTTTAAATGTCGACATACACAAATATCGAGTTGGAAATATCGTGATGCAGAAATATCGACAGCAAGAATATCGTGGTCAAGAATATCGACTTGGAGGTAAGAAATATCTTTTTTGAAAATATTGAAGTCATTAACATCGTTTGCAAAAATATAGTTGTTAAAAATATCGTTGTTTTAATTAGTGTTATGTATTTTAGTATGTATTTTAAAAGTATGTGAACTATTTTCTTGTATAAGTATTGCTTTTGTTTTCTAATATATGTGTTAAATTTTTAGTAGTTATTAATTTTATTTTAGTTACATTTTGCGTTTTTAGTTCTGTAGCGGGTTGTGGGTTTATAGGGGAATAGGATGGGAAGTAATTTAATTATAATAAATTAATTATTATTTTTTATTTATTACATTTAGGGGCACATTACGATACCCGGCGTAAAAAAATCCGCCAGGCATGGAAGCGGCAAAAACCCGCCCGCACACACCGCCTGAACACCGACCACGCCATTATGAGTACACAAACTGAAAACCGCCATCGGCGGAAAAATCATACAAAATACCGCCCGCCATCGTCCGAGTCGGAGTCAAACCGCCCGCCACGGACGGAAACACGCACGACAACACAAAACCGCCCGCCCACACGGCCGACACACCGCACGTGAAATTACGATCGCACCGCCATGAGCGCGGAAAAACAACAAATATACCGCCCGCCAGCGCAAACAACGCCGATGAGAATCGACACGGCAGAAGCCATGGCGCCCACGTACCTGCACAGAAACCATCCGCACACAAAACCAATAGCACACAACATGGCCAACAAGTCCACACAGCAAGGCACGCACAAATACACAAGCACAGTACACATCCCGAAAACACCCCCCGGACAAACAAAAAATACAAAGGCCAGAACCCCAGACACAACACACCTGAAAACAACAGACCATGAGGACACACCCACATAGGTGAGTACAAAAGCAGCACTCCCACAGACCACAACCCCTTGCTACATTGCAAACCAGAGAGGAGAGGAGAGGACACAGTGACACAGCAAGGACAGCAGCACACCACAGAAACGCACACATCACTACCACCACCACCACCACCACCAAACACCGGCACCACAAACCCCCTGCACATTACACAACACACACCGCACCAGCACCACAAACACCATGGCACCACAAAGGATGCCCAAGTTCACGCCCATGGAGCTGACGGTCATGGTCGACGAGATCATCAAGGTGTACCCACAAATCTATGGGAACATGGTCCAGCACACACCACTAGCCACCAGAAACAGAATGTGGACCCGGATCGTAGACCAGGTCAATGCAGTCGGGACCCTGCCCAGGAACAGAACCGAGATAAACAAACGTTGGAATGACGTAAAGAGCCTGGTCAAGAAGAAGGAGGGCAAAAACAGAGAGCTGGCTGCCGTCATTGGCGGAGGGAATCCCGCGCTCTTTAAGACCTTCAAAGCGTGGGAGGAGAAGGTGCGAGTCGTAATCCATCCGGAGATCCTCGCCGGATTAGCAGGGGGAGTGGAGGCTGGTAAGTACAAACTAATGTATACCAGCACACCGCTATGTACACACATGCGCAACCACCATGCCACAGCTCCCAGGGACAAACACCCCCATGTCCAGCACACAATACACAACACATCACACGCACATGCAACAGACACTACCACACACAGGCCAAACCGAACAACTGTAAGATGCGTGGGGACATGTGTACACTAAGCCAGCCACGTAACCACCAACAGGTCCCCAAATATGCCAGAAGCGCCACAACGAGCACCCACCACACCCATGTGTCCGCCACAGCTGCACCAACCGACAAGTAACAGGTAAGTGGCAGGAACACAAAGTGCAGTGGGTCGGAGGGGGACAGCTGAAGTACAACACCCACCAGGCCCCCACTCCCACAGACCAGCAAGGTGGAGCACTCCCCACACCCATGTGTCAGGCACAGCTGCACCAACCGACAAGTAACAGGTAAGTGGCAGGAACACAAAGTGCAGTGGGTGGGACGGTGGACAGCCCAAGTACAACACACACCAGGCCCCAGTCCCACAGCACAGCAAGGAGGAGCATCCCCACACCCCACACCCACGTGTCAGCCACCGCAGTGCACAACGACAGCCGAAAGGCAGACATCACGGTCCACAGCAATCGGTGTCAGTGGGTGTACAGCCACCCCCACGACCCACTACACCCCCCCACCCCCACAGACCTGCAACATGGAGCACCCCCGCTAAGAGCCATGTGGCATCCAGTACAGTGCACGCACGAACAACTTGCAGGTGGGAAACTGGACAGGGCTGGATTACTGGAGGCATGAGGACCATAACACCACCAACACATGGGACATGTCACGTAGCACACGAACACGCAGCACCGCCCACCGTCACGAACAAGTGAACAATGTGCACACGGACATGAACAGCAGACTCACACCCCACATGACCCATCACAGACATAGCAACACCCAAGGAGCCACGTCTGCATGCACAAGCCACACTGAATATAGTCCCACACGGCAGCCACTGTGCAACTCATCACACACAACCGAAACACCATTGAAGTCCTGTCCATGTAGCCCCTACTGCCTGTCAACCACACACCCCACAACTACGCCTATGTAAGACAAACAACACTAGACGCAACAGAGCGGAACAACATAAATGCACACGAACACCACTGAACCCATCAAACACACAGACACACCATGCACATACAACATACCATCCATCCCATCCGTCAGCCCCAGTCTCATGAAAGGCATGTCATCCGCACAGCTGCCACACATACAGCAGTCACGCTAAGACACATGCCCATGACCAACCATGTGCCAGAAGTCAATTAAGCGCACGACACACTGTGAGCAACAACACACAACATGGGCCACACCCCCCCGAGCACTGCAGTGATGCACATGGCACAGGGCAGCACGCACACCAAGGAGATGGGACAACTGCAATACGTTGGCTGGCACACAACTATCACTCACTCATAACGATGCGTCCAATGCCATGTCCAGTAACCACAACAGACAGCAAATATGCAGGGCATGTCAGGCATGCACACACCTCAGACCATGCACTGTCATGCTGCCACAACACATGTCACGTTCGGCACCCATGGCTCACAGCATGTACCCCAAAAGCATATACCCTCCCAAATGCGAATCTGGGGCATGGCCCCCATGTTGCCATATGCGTTCCTAAGCGTTCCATTTGAACCCCAAAGCATATTCCCTCCCAAATGCGAATCTGGGGCATGGCCCCCATGTTGCCATATGCGTTCTTAAGCGTTCCATTTG